>OX457026.1:31884910-33319910 GCA_949752745.1 Protula sp. h YS-2021
GCGTGTGTCTGATTTCACTCGATTTTCCAAAGACGCGCACGGCGAGGCAGTGAGCGCGTGTGGCGCGGAGGATGGCTGGGGCGGCAGGACGGCGGTCAGTTTGAGGCTGTGTAAGGCTTGGCGTGAGGCCGAAGATAGCGTGCGTGAAAGGTGAGCACGTTTTGCCATGAGGTGCCATGCACAAGTATAGAGTTGTATGGCCTGGAATATCTGCTGTTTAGGAAGTCCTTCAGTTCAGTAGCGAGAATGCGTCGCTTATTTTTTCTGTTGGCAACCTGTAAAAAAAGGGTCGTTATTTCTCTGGGAGACCTGTTCGTTGCAGTATTTTTGACCGAAGTTATACTGTTTTCGAAAGCAAAAAAAAACGTGCCCACAGACTTTTCTCATTTTGCTGTCGTTCTGACCCGAGCAACATCTCATCTGAAAGTAGCCTATCAAACTGGTATTCACCTTCAGTATGTTTTTTTTTGCACATGCGCAGTTACAAGGAGTGCTGTGAGAGATGTCCGGATCCGGTGCTGTCCGCCAGACGACCGGACCGACACTTCGGTTCCATTACCGAAACACTGGACAAACTCATTACTGATTACACCAACAGTAATCCCGACGGGGTAAGTGAAATGTATGACGCAAAACATGCCTGCAAGGCGTCCGTGTGGAGTAGTGTCGTGTGGAGGCAACCCCAGAAGTCATTTTGGAGTTCCTTCTGACTTATTGTCCTGTATCATTCCGAATGTAGAACATTTAGGATTTGCTCTCGTTGTTGCTATAAAAAGTTGCTCCTAGAGCTAATATTTAAGAAGTACTGGTCTGTCGTTGAACCTGGAAGCCGTTATAGTATTCCTACCTTAACTGCATCCATGCGCTGCCTAATATACTGTCAGATAGCTGTTGTCTTTGTTCGAATATTTCACAGCATATGTGATTTATGTTTGCAACACTTTCTACAAGAAATTAACGGGATTGTTCAATGGTGTTTTTAGCCCAGCTTACGTTACACGTAAGCTGGGGTATTCCTATCGGTTTGCGGGCGGTGTCCGTTAGTTAGTTAGTTAGTTAGTTAGTTAGTTAGTTAGTTAGTTAGTTAGTTAGTTGTTTATTTAGTAAACTTTGGTTCAAAATGCATCTCCTCCTACAATTTTGATCCGATGTCATTTATTTTTGGTGTGAGGTATCCCTAAGGGGTCGTGCATACGGCTTGTGCTTTTCTAGTCGATCGGGTGATTTTTGAATTTTTGGCGAATTTTTAAAGAAAAAATTTTAAAATGTATCTCCTCCTACATTTTTGACCCGATGTCATTTATTTTTGGTATGAGGCACCCCTAAAGGGTCGTGCATACGGCTTGTGCTTTTTTAGTCGATCGCGCAATTTTTGTATTTTTGGGGAATTTTTAAAGCAAAATTTTCGAAAATAATTCAAAATGCATCTACTCCTACAATTTTGATTCGATGTCATTTATTTTTGGTGTGAGGCATCCCTAAGGAGTCGTGCATACGGCTTGTGCTTTTTTAGTCGATCGGGTGATTTTTGAATTTTAGGGGAATTTTTAAAGAAAAAAATTTAAAATGTGTCTCCTCCTACATTTTTGACCCGATGTGATTTATTTTTGGTATGAGGCATCCCTAAAGTGTCGTGCATACGGCTTGTGCTTTTCTAGTCGATCGGGTGATTTTTTAATTTTTGGGGAATTTTTGAAGAAAAAAATTTAAAATGTATCTCGTCCTACATTTTTTATCCGATGTCTTTTTTTTTAACCCAGTTTGCTTTTTAGCCAACAGGGCTATACAGATGGGGGCAAGTATCGTCCGTCTGTCCGTCCGTGCCCACAATGATTATGCTATGTGGTGGATTTTCGGTACATCCGTCACTTATGTGGTTTTTCTTCCTTATGTGGTGGTTCTTATGAGCTGGCCACATAAGCATCCATTGAGCACAAAACAAACCACATAAGGGAGTCCGTCAAAGTCCGTTGATCAACTGTCCTGTAACACCATCTGTTGGAAAATAATGCAACTATAAAGCTAATTTCTAAAGCAAATAAGGAGAGCAGCATTTGTTTAAATCCCGCTGTGGGGTGGGGAGAATCTTAAGAATACACCCACTGCGGACAATGTTTGTATTTTGGGGGATTTTTTGAAGAATAAACTTCAAAGTGCGTTTCCTCCTACAGTTTTTATCCGATTTCATTTATTTTTGGTATCTAGTATGAGGCAGCCCTAGATGGGTAGGGCATGGCTTGTGCTTTAATTTTGATTTTAGGGGAAATTTTTGAAGAAAATAACTCAAAATGAATCTTATCCTACAGTTTTATCCGTTTATTTAACTTGTGTTAATGTGTGGTTATTATTTAAACATGCACACTGGTCCGAAATATGAACCGCGCATCGACGCAAGTTAAGTAATCATGCGCACTGGTCCGAAATGTGAACCGCGCATCAACGCAAGTTAAACAAACATGCGCACTGTTTGCAAATGCGAACCGCGCATTAACGCAAGTGAAATAAACATGCGCACTGGTCCGAAATGCGAACCGGGCATCAACGCAAGTTAAATAAACATGTGCACTGGTCTAAAATAAGAAACGCGCATCGACGCAAGCTAAATGAACATGCGTACTAGTCCGGAATGCGAACCGCTCATCAACGGAAGTTGAATAAACATGCGCACTGGTTCGAAATGCGCAACTGGGCATGGACGCAAGGTAAATAAACGTACGCACTGGTTCGAAATGCGAACCGCGCATCGACGCAAGTTAAATAAATATATGCACTGGTCCGAACAAAGAACCACGCATCGATGCAAGTTAAGTAATCATGCGCACTGGTCCGAAATGTGAACCGCACATCAACGCAAGTTAAACAAACATGCGCACTGGTTGCAAATGCGAACCGCGCATTAACGCAAGTGAAATAAACATGCGCACTGGTCCGAAATGCGAACCGGGCATCAACGCAAGTTAAATAAACATGTGCACTGGTCTAAAATAAGAAACGCGCATCAACGCAAGCTAAATGAACATGCGCACTAGTCCGAAATGCGAACCGCTCATCAACGGAAGTTGAATTAACATGCGCACTGGTTCGAAATGCGCAACCGGGCATGGACGCAAGGTAAATAAACGTACGCACTGGTTCGAAATGCGAACCGCGCATCGACGCAAGTTAAATAAATATATGCACTGGTCCGAACAAAGAACCACGCATCGATGCAAGTTAAGTAATCATGCGCACTGGTCCGAAATGTGAACCGCGCATCAACGCAAGTTAAACAAACATGCGCACTGGTTGCAAATGCGAACCGCGCATTAACGCAAGTGAAATAAACATGCGCACTGGTCCGAAATGCGAACCGGGCATCAACGCAAGTTAAATAAACATGTGCACTGGTCTAAAATAAAAAACGCGCATCAACGCAAGCTAAATGAACATGCGCACTAGTCCGAAATGCGAACCGCTCATCAACGGAAGTTGAATAAACATGCGCACTGGTTCGAAATGCGCAACCGGGCATGGACGCAAGGTAAATAAACGTACGCACTGGTTCGAAATGCGAACCGCGCATCGACGCAAGTTAAATAAATATATGCACTGGTCCGAACAAAGAACCACGCATCGATGCAAGTTAAGTAATCATGCGCACTGGTCCGAAATGTGAACCGCGCATCAACGCAAGTTAAACAAACATGCGCACTGGTTCCAAATGCGAACCGCGCATTAACGCAAGTGAAAGAAACATGCGCAGTTGTCCGAAATGTGAATCACGCACCAACGCAAGCGAAATAAACATGCGCACTAGTCCGAAATGTGAACCGGGCATGGACGCAAGTTAAATAAACATGCGCACTGCTTCGAAATGCGAACTGCGCATCGACGCAAGTTTAATAAATATGCGCACTGGTCCGAAATTTGAACCGCGCATCAGTGCACATTAACCAAACATGCGCACTGGTTCAAAATGTGAACCGCACATCGATGCAAGTTAAATATACATGCGCATTTGTCTAAAACAAGAACCGTGCATCAACCCAAATAAAAGAAACATGCGCACTGGTCCGAAATGTGAACCGCGCATCAACGCAAGTTAAATAAACATGTGCACTGGTCTAAAATAAGAACCGTGCATCAACGCAAGCTAAATGAACATGCGCACTAGTCCGAAATGCGAACCGCTCATCAACGGAAGTTGAATAAACATGCGCACTGGTTCGAAATGCGCAACCGGACATGGACGCAAGGTAAATAAACGTACGCACTGGTTCGAAATGCGAACCGCGCATCGACGCAAGTTAAATAAATATATGCACTGGTCCGAACAAAGAACCACGCATCGATGCAAGTTAAGTAATCATGCGCACTGGTCCGAAATGTGAACCGCGCATCAACGCAAGTTAAACAAACATGCGCACTGGTTCCAAATGCGAACCGCGCATTAACGCAAGTGAAATAAACATGCGCAGTTGTCCGAAATGTGAATCAAGCACCAACGCAAGCGAAATAAACATGCGCACTAGTCCGAAATGTGAACTGGGCATGGACGCAAGTTAAATAAACATGCGCACTGCTACGAAATGCGAACTGCGCATCGACGCAAGTTTAATAAATATGCGCACTGGTCCGAAATTTGAACCGCGCATCAGTGCACATTAACCAAACATGCGCACTGGTTCAAAATGTGAACCGCACATCGATGCAAGTTAAATAAACATGCGCATTTGTCTAAAACAAGAACCGTGCATCAACCCAAATAAAAGAAACATGCGCACTGGTCCGAAATGTGAATCACGCACCAACGCAAGCGAAATAAACATGCGCACTAGTCCGAAATGTGAACCGGGCATGGACGCAAGTTAAATAAACATGCGCACTGCTTCGAAATGCGAACTGCGCATCGACGCAAGTTTAATAAATATGCGCACTGGTCCGAAATGCGAACCGCGCATCAGGGCACATTAACCAAACATGCGCACTGGTTCAAAATGTGAACCGCACATCGATGCAAGTTCAATAAACATGGGCATTTGTCTAAAACAAGAACCGTGCATCAACCCAAATAAAAGAAACATGCGCACTGGTCCGAAATGTGAACCGCGCATCAACGCAAGTTAAATAAACATGCGCATTTGTCTAAAAAAAGAACCGTGCATCAACGCAAATAAAAGAAACATGCGCACTGGTCCAAAATGTGAATCTCGCATCAACGCAAGCTAAACAAACCTGCGCACTAGTCCTAAATGCGAACCGCGCATCGACGCCAGATAAATAAACATGCGCACTGGTCCGACAAAAGAACCATGCATCGACGCAAGTTGAATAGACGTGCGCAGTTTCCAAAATAAGCACCACGCATTAACGCACGTTAAATATATGCACTAGTCGGAAAAAAAACACGAGTTATGTAATCATGCGCACTGGTCCAAATTGTGAACCGCGCATCAACGTAAGTGGCATAAACTTGCGCACTGGTTCGAAATGCGAACCACGCTTTGACGCAAGTTAAATAGATATGCGCAGTGGTCCGAAATACAAACCGCGCATCAGTGCACGTTAACCAAACATGCGCGCTGGTCCGAAATGTGAACCGCACATCGACGCAAGTTAAGTTGACATGCGACGTGATCCGAACTGTGAACCGCGCATCAACCCAAGTTATATGAGCAGCTTTTCCAATGAAAATATGAGCAGTTTTTTCAAAGGCGAACCACGCATTAAGGCACGGTAAATAAACATGCGCACTGGTCTAAAATAAGCACCATGCGTTAACGCAAGTTAAATAAAAATGCGCACGGGTCTTAAATAAGAACCACGTATCAACGCAAGTCAAATAAATATGCGCAGTTGTGAAAGATAAGTTGTAAAATATCTTTATACAGTAAAGTGCCACATATATAATTCCGTTTATTTACAAATGACACACACAAAGCATAAACACTATTGACATTGACATGACGCCTGCTGGGAACCACACAAGGGCACGGGCAAATATAAACCACCACATAAGTATTTTTTATTCTCAAATAATCTTGTCCGTGACCTACCACTTAAATGCATTTCAGGCATACCAAATGCTACCACATAATGCAGCCACCACATAAGATACCTCTCGTTGGCCTGTCCGTCCGTCCGTCTGTCCGTCCCGCGACCGTTAAAAGTGGAATAACTTTTTTATTTTTTATCCGATTCTTACCAAATTTTAAACACGAGTTCCTAACCCTTTACTGCATTAGGAAATATTTTTATTTTTGCGGTTTAAACCATTTTTGGTGATTTTATTGCCAATTTGGGCAAAATACGAAAAAACCTATCTAGTCCCTCATTTTTCATCGGAAGATTCCGAAATTTTTTATGAAGAAACTAGGACTAAGGGGTAAAAAAAGTACTTTTTTCGATTTTTGAATTTCGCCTTATTTTTGAATCCACTGAGCTTCAAAGTTTGCAACTTCTAAAAATTGACAAATTTCCAATTTTTTTTTTTCTGAACAAAGTAGTTAAAGTGGAATATCGTTTTTATTTTTTATCCGATTCGTACCAAATTTTTTACACGAGTTTTTAACCTTCTACTGCATTAGGATTTTTTTTATTTTTTGGTTTAAACCATTTTTGGCGATTTTATTGCCAATTTGGGCAAAATACGAAAAAACCTATCTAGTCCCTCATTTTTCATCGGAAGATTCCGAAATTTTTCATGAAGAAACTAGAACTAAGGGGTGAAAAAAGTTCTTTTTTCGATTTTTGAATTTCGCCTTATTTTTGAATCTACTGAGCTTCAAAGTTTGCAACTTCTAAAAATTGGCAAATTTCCATTTTTTTTTCTTAACAAAGTAGTTAAAGTGGAATATCTTTTTTATTTTTCATCCGATTCGTACCAAATTTTAAACGCGAGTTTTTAACCTTCTACTGCATTAGGAATTTTTTTTTATTTTTTGGTTTAAACCATTTTTGGCGATTTTATTGCCGATTTGGGCAAAATACGAAAAAATCTATCTAGTCCCTCATTTTTCATCGGAAGATTCCGAAATTTGTTATGAAGAAACTAGAACTAAGGGGTGAAAAAAGTACATTTTTCGATTTTTGAATTTCGCCTTATTTTTGAATCCACTGAGCTTCGAAGTTTGCAGCTTTTAAAAAATTGGAAATTTCCATTTTTCTTCTTAAAAAAGCAAAGTTTCAATTTGCAGAGGGGCACAATATGTTACATGCAAGTACTTTTGGTTGGACTTTTCAGTAATTTTGTTGCCAGTAGGTCATTTCTATGATATTTTCAAGTGGGCGATAATAGGGAACATTGGGCGATAAAGCAAGAAAGTTGTAATTTTCGCTTTAAAAGTGCAGGGATCAATTCTATGTCCCGAAATTATGATAAATATGATATTTTTCGGATGGGCGATAATAGGGAATATTGGTCGATACTGCAAGAAAGTTGTAATTTTCGCTTTTAATGTGCAGGAAACAATTCTAGGACCCGAAAATATGATAAATATAATATTTTTCGGGTGGGCGATGATAGGGAACATTTTGCGATAATGCAAGAAAGTTGTAATTTTCGCTTTAAAAGAGCAGGAATCAATTCTATGACCCGAAAATATGATAAATGTGATATTTTTCGTGTGGGCGATAATAGGGAGCATTGGGCGATAATGCAAGAAAGTTGTAATTTTCGCTTTAAAAGTGCAGGGATCAATTCTATGACCCGAAAATATGATAAATGTGATATTTTTCGGGTAGGCGATAATAGGCAATATTGGGCGATAATGTAAAAAAAATTGTAATTTTCGCTTTAAAAGTGCAGGAATCAATTCTATGACCCGAAAATATGATAAATGTGATATTTTTCGTGTTGGCGATAATAGGGAACATTGGGCGATAATGCAAGAAAGTTGTAATTTTCGCTTTAAAAGTGCAGCAATCAATTCTGTGACCCGAAAATATGATCAGTGTGATATTTTACGGGTGGGCGATAACAGGGAATATTGGGCGATAAAGCAAGAAAGTTGTAATTTTCGCTTTAAAAGTGCAGGAAACAATTCTAGGACCCGAAAATATGATAAATATAATATTTTTCGTGTGGGCGATAATAGGGAACATTGGGGATAATGTAAGAAAGTTGTAATTTTCGCTTTAAAAGAGCAGGAATCAATTCTATGACCCGAAAATATGATAAATGTGATATTTTTCGTGTGGGCGATAATAGGGAACATTGGGCGATAATGCAAGAAAGTTGTAATTTTCGCTTTAAAAGTGCAGGAATCAATTCTGTGACCCGAAAATATGATCAATGTGACATTTTACTGGTGGGCGATAACAGGGAATATTGGGCGATAAAGCAAGAAAGTTGTAATTTTCGCTTTAAAAGTGCAGGAAACAATTCTAGGACCCGAAAATATGATAAATATAATATTTTTCGTGTGGGCGATAATAGGGAACATTGGGCGATAATGTAAGAAAGTTGTAATTTTCGCTTTAAAAGAGCAGGAATCAATTCTATAACCCGAAAATATGATAAATATGATATTTTTCGGATGGGCGATAATAGGGAATATTGGGCGATAATGCAAGAAAGTTGTAATTTTCGCTTTAAAAGTGCAGGGATCAATTATATGTCCCGAAAATATGAAAAATATGATATTTTTTGGATGGGCGATAATAGGGAACATTGGGCGATAATGCAAGAAAGTTGTAATTTTCGCTTTAAAAGTGCAGGAATCAATTCTATGACCCGAAAATATGATAAATGTGATATTTTTCGTGTGGGCGATAATAGGGAGCATTGGGCGATAATGCAAGAAAGTTGTAATTTTCGCTTTTAAAGTGCAGGAATCAATTCTGTGACCCGAAAATATGATCAATGTGATATTTTTCGTGTGGGCGATAATAGGGAACATTGGGCGATAATGCAAGAAAGTTGTAATTTTCGCTTTAAAAGTGCAGGAATCAATTCTGTGACCCGAAAATATGATCAATGTGATATTTTACTGGTGGGCGATAACAGGGAATATTGGGCGATAAAGCAAGAAAGTTGTAATTTTCGCTTTAAAAGTGCAGGAAACAATTCTAGGACCCGAAAATATGATAAATATAATATTTTTCGTGTGGGCGATAATAGGGAACATTGGGCGATAATGTAAGAAAGTTGTAATTTTCGCTTTAAAAGAGCAGGAATCAATTCTATAACCCGAAAATATGATAAATATGATATTTTTCGGATGGGCGATAATAGGGAACATTGGGCGATAATGCAAGAAAGTTGTAATTTTCGCTTTAAAAGTGCAGCAATCAATTCTGTGACCCGAAAATATGATCAGTGTGATATTTTACGGGTGGGCGATAACAGGGAATATTGGGCGATAAAGCAAGAAAGTTGTAATTTTCGCTTTAAAAGTGCAGGAAACAATTCTAGGACCCGAAAATATGATAAATATAATATTTTTCGTGTGGGCGATAATAGGGAACATTGGGGATAATGTAAGAAAGTTGTAATTTTCGCTTTAAAAGAGCAGGAATCAATTCTATGACCCGAAAATATGATAAATGTGATATTTTTCGTGTGGGCGATAATAGGGAACATTGGGCGATAATGCAAGAAAGTTGTAATTTTCGCTTTAAAAGTGCAGGAATCAATTCTGTGACCCGAAAATATGATCAATGTGACATTTTACTGGTGGGCGATAACAGGGAATATTGGGCGATAAAGCAAGAAAGTTGTAATTTTCGCTTTAAAAGTGCAGGAAACAATTCTAGGACCCGAAAATATGATAAATATAATATTTTTCGTGTGGGCGATAATAGGGAACATTGGGCGATAATGTAAGAAAGTTGTAATTTTCGCTTTAAAAGAGCAGGAATCAATTCTATAACCCGAAAATATGATAAATATGATATTTTTCGGATGGGCGATAATAGGGAATATTGGGCGATAATGCAAGAAAGTTGTAATTTTCGCTTTAAAAGTGCAGGGATCAATTATATGTCCCAAAAATATGAAAAATATGATATTTTTTGGATGGGCGATAATAGGGAACATTGGGCGATAATGCAAGAAAGTTGTAATTTTCGCTTTAAAAGTGCAGGAATCAATTCTATGACCCGAAAATATGATAAATGTGATATTTTTCGTGTGGGCGATAATAGGGAGCATTGGGCGATAATGCAAGAAAGTTGTAATTTTCGCTTTTAAAGTGCAGGAATCAATTCTGTGACCCGAAAATATTATCAATGTGATATTTTTCGTGTGGGCGATAATAGGGAACATTGGGCGATAATGCAAGAAAGTTGTAATTTTCGCTTTAAAAGTGCAGGAATCAATTCTGTGACCCGAAAATATGATCAATGTGATATTTTACTGGTGGGCGATAACAGGGAATATTGGGCGATAAAGCAAGAAAGTTGTAATTTTCGCTTTAAAAGTGCAGGAAACAATTCTAGGACCTGAAAATATGATAAATATAATATTTTTCGTGTGGGCGATAATAGGGAACATTGGGCGATAATGTAAGAAAGTTGTAATTTTCGCTTTAAAAGAGCAGGAATCAATTCTATAACCCGAAAATATGATAAATATGATATTTTTCGGATGGGCGATAATAGGGAACATTGGGCGATAATGCAAGAAAGTTGTAATTTTCGCTTTAAAAGTGCAGGAATCAATTCTGTGACCCGAAAATATGATCAATGTGATATTTTTCGGGTGGGCGATAACAGGGAATATTGGGCGATAAAGCAAGAAAGTTGTAATTTTCGCTTTAAAAGTGCAGGAAACAATTCTAGGACCCGAAAATATGATAAATATAATATTTTTCGTGTGGGCGATAATAGGGAACATTGGGCGATAATGTAAGAAAGTTGTAATTTTCGCTTTAAAAGTGCAGGAATCAATTCTATTACCCGAAAATATGATAAATATGATATTTTTCGGATGGGCGATAATAGGGAATATTGGGCGATAGTGCAAGAAAGTTGTAATTTTCGCTTTAAAAGTGCAGGGATCAATTATGTGTCCCGAAAATATGAAAAATATGATATTTTTTGGATGGGCGATAATAGGGAATATTGGGCGATAATGCAAGAAAGTTGTAATTTTCGCTTTAAAAGTGCAGGAATCAATTCTATGACCCGAAAATATGATAAATGTGATATTTTTCGTGTGGGCGATAATAGGGAGCATTGGGCGATAATGCAAGAAAGTTGTAATTTTCGCTTTTAAAGTGCAGGAATCAATTCTGTGACCCGAAAATATGATCAATGTGATATTTTACGGGTGGGCGATAACAGGGAATATTGGGCGATAAAGCAAGAAAGTTGTAATTTTCGCTTTAAAAGTGCAGGAAACAATTCTAGGACCCGAAAATATCATAAATATAATATTTTTCGTGTGGGCGATAATAGGTAACAGTGGGCGATAATGTAAGAAAGTTGTAATTTTCGCTTTAAAAGAGCAGGAATCAATTCTATGACCCGAAAATATGATAAATGTGATATTTTTCGGATGGGCGATAATAGGGAACATTGGACGATAATGCAAGAAAGTTGTAATTTTCGCTTTAAAAGTGCAGGAATCAATTCTATGACCCGAAAATATGATAAATGTGATATTTTTCGGGTGTGCGATAATAGGGAATATTGGGCGATAATGTAAGAAAATTGTAATTTTCGCTTTAAAAGTGCAGGAATCAATTCTGTGACCCGAAAATATGATAAATATGATATTTTTCGGATGGTCGATAATAGGGAACATTGGGCGATAGTGCAAGAAAGTTGTAATTTTCGCTTTAAAAGTGCAGGAAACAATTCTATGACCCGAAAATATGATAAATGTGATATTTTTCGTGTGGGCGATAATAGGGAACATTGGGCGATAATGTAAGAAAGTTGTGATTTTCGCTTTAAAAGTGCAATAATCAATTCTATGACCCGAAAATATGATAAATATGATATTTTTCGTGTCGGCGATAATAGGGAACATTGGGCGATAATGCAAGAAAGTTGTAATTTTCGCTTTAAAAGTGCAGGAATCCATTCTATGACCCGAAAATATGATAAATGTGATATTTTTCGGGTGTGCGATAATAGGGAATATTGGGCGATAATGCAAGAAAGTTGTAATTTTCGCTTTAAAAGTGCAGGAAACAATTCTAGGACCAGAAAATATGATAAATATAATATTTTTCGGGTGGGCGATAATAGGGAACATTGGGCGATAATGTACGAATGTTGTGACCCGCGCATCAAGACAACCTAAGGAAACTTGTGCACTTGTCCAAAATAAGTACGAAAGTAAAATAAACATGCGCATTGGTCTGGAATAAGAACCGCGCATTAATCTTTATTAAGTTAAATAAACATGTGCACTGTTCCAAAATGAGAGCCGCGCATCAACGCAAATTAAATAAACATGCGCACTTGTCTGAATTAGAACCGCGCATCGAGGCAAGTTACATAAATATGCGCACTGGTCCGAAATGCGAGCGTTGTTTGAAGGTATCTATGGCAATCTATCCAGTCTACCAGATATACAAAAAATCTGTTCCCAATTTTTCTTGGAAAGAAATCTTTGTATGCATTTATCGGTCTATGTTCTGGTCCGGTGCTAAATTAATTATTGAGCTAGCTCTTTGCCGTCTCATCTTTTGAAGCTTGATATTTCAGGGAAATTCCTTCGCTCATGAACGCTGGAATGGGTCTTATTGCTTTTCGTAAGCTGGGACTTTGTCCTTGGACAAACTTGTTGTCATTACTCATTCCTTCCTTCATTTATTTCCCACAGGGGGGGGGGGATATATGCGATCGACCGTGTGTTGGTCTGTCGGTCTGTCATCAAGAGCTTGTTAACACGATAACTTAAAAACTCCTGCAAGGATTTTAATGAAACTTGAAATGTGGCTTCTATGGGAACAAACATGGGTCGGTATTGCAAATGGCCAAGGTTCGTCCAAGGAAAATGGACCAGCGGCACTTAAAAAATTTCAGCTCTTGATTAACTGTTGATGGCCGTGTTAAATTGATGGGGGTCCTGTTGGGCATATGTGGGCTATGCACACTGCTCTAGTTTCTTCCTGGCTTTATTCTGTAATGTTGTATTTCTTTCGGTGGTCGCCAAAATGAGAGCTTATTTATTGAGCGTGTCCCGGTGTTAGTGCTGCATTAATGACACGTGCTGGTCATCCGTATAGTTTAAAGTTTTGACTATACGTAGTTCAGCTTTTGGCCTTGCTTGTTTTTACCCGCTACAGCTGCTTGCTGACACACCGGATGCGAGTAGCCAGCTTATGGGGAAGGATGACTTCAAGACGCTGATGAACTTGCGCTACCTGGAAGCGCTGGCACCCCCGGGCGAACCCGTCGGGCTGCTCGCTGCCCAGGTCAGTCTTCTTAACACAATAAGTGTGAAGCATCATTTTCTTTGTTTGTTTGTTTTTTTTTATCGATAAGTGAGCCCCAAAGTGTACTTGCTATTAATGCGGTGATATTAGAATGATGTCGGACGTAACGTTTAGAATATTGTTGCTGTAATGTGCCACATGCAGGGCTGTTGTTTTCAGCTCTGCATTGTCGCGCACATGAATTATAGTTGTAAAAAAAGGTCCTTATTGGTGAAAACATTAAATTTTGAAAAGTTGATTTTTTTTTCGTTTTAAAACTAATATCCTATCAATAAATGCAGTTTCTGTGTATTGGCGTGTTGTGATTCAGTCTATCGGAGAACCCTCCACTCAGATGACGCTCAACACCTTCCATTTCGCTGGCCGCGGAGAAATGAACGTCACGCTGGGGATTCCCCGGCTGAGGGAAATCCTTATGGTTGCCAGTAGCAACCTGGGGACCCCTGCTATGGATATTCCCATTGTCGCCACCCCTGAAGCATTGAAAAAGGCACCGAATTTGAAACTGAAGCTTACCAAAGTTGTTTTGAATCAGGTAAAGTTCTTGAGGGTTAAATAATAATCTTTTTTAAATGTACATCTGAAACGGCAATTGAAGTCGTTTTTATTTGGTATTTTTTAATGATGATTCTGTTGACAGAGTGTTGCAATTGCACCATAGGTCCTGATTGCAGATCGACATTGTGTTAATCAAACTGAAGTCTTGGAATGAATTGATAAAACTGATAAGTACTGGTTAAGGTTAAATCATCGTAACCCGTCTCCCTGGCAATATCATATTCCCCACCCCAGTAGAATGCTCCAAGAAAAAAGGGCTTGACGCGTCATCAGGATTATTTCTGTACAAAAACACGTGTGAATCTTAAGAATTATACCAAATTTCCGAGCAGAAAGGGAGAAGGCGTGATCTGGAACAAAAAGCTCCAGTCCGGCCGTCTCCACCCCGGACACACACACACTGTAACACCCACTAAATGTCCGTGACCGCTGGCATCTGTGTATTGTAGGTGCTGCAAGATGTCGAAGTGACCGAGAGCCTCGGCGGAATAGAGAAAAGGTAAAATGTGCATTAAAAAGGCGAATGCACTTCGGAAGGAAAATTCTTGAATGGTCAACTCAGGGTTATGGGAGGGAAGTGGGGGTGGGGGGAGGGGGGGTAGGCTGCTTGCGTGTGGTAAACTCTACGTATGTGCGGACGGAACCGAAAAGGATAATACATTTGAAAGTACCGCTCCCAAAAAAATCCGCCCAATTCGAAGGGATCGCTTATTTGCCTGTCACATTCGAAAAAAAATCGTTGAAGATTGGAAAAAGGTCGCTGATCTGCTTTAATTAAAAAAAAAAACGCTTGATGCTTTTCCTGGATTCGAAAAGATTACGGGTGAAAAAATGTGGGCGAAAAATGTCGCGCTCACACTCTCCTATCCCAGCTGTGGGATTATTTATCCCCCCCCCCCCCCCCCACCCTCCACACTGTCCTACCGAGATAGCAACACTGAAGTAATTTGTAAACACAAGAGAACCCGTGCGTATATAGTAGTATATGTTGGTTTTGTGTCGCTATCTTCTTCGTGGATTTATATGTGGTTGTTGTATGGATTATACAAGCTGTGCTTAAAAAGAAATAAAAGTGAGAAAAATGAAGGATTCCCGCGTGGATTTAAGCAATACGGGAAGTTTGGAAAGGTCTTAATGAGTTTAAGGTCATTCGTTTCAGAGATAAATGTAGACAGTACAAGATCTTGTTCACTTTCCTCCCTCATTCGATGTATCAAGATGAGTTCAGTTTAAATCCCTCACAAGTCTTGCACTTCATGGAGAAGTCGTTCTTCCGGCAGCTGGAGGAAGCTGTGAAAAAGAAGTATATTGAACTCACTAGGACCAGGTGAGGGTGTGTGAAGTGTGACAGTACCAGGTGAGGGTGTGTGAAGTGTCTCAGGACCAGATGAGGGTGTGTGAAGTGTCTCAGGAGCAGGTGAGGGTGTGTGAATGTCTCAGGACCAGGTGAGAGTGTGTGAAGTGTCTCAGGACCAGGTGAGGGTGTGTGAAGTGTCTCAGGACCAGGTGAGGGTGTGTGAAGTGTCTCAGGACCAGGTGAGGGTGTGTGAAGTGTCTCAGGACCAGGTGAGGGTGTGTGAAGTGTCTCAGAACCAGGTGAGCGTGTGTGAAGTGTCTCAGGACCAGTTGAGGGTGTGTGAAGTGTCTCAGGACCAGGTGAGAGTGTGTGAAGTGTCTCAGGACCAGTTGAGGGTGTGTGAAGTGTCTCAGAACCAGGTGAGCGTGTGTGAAGTGTCTCAGGACCAGGTGAGGGTGTGTGAAGTATCTCAGAACCAGGTGAGCGTGTGTGAAGGGTCTCTGGACCAGGTGAGCGTGTGTGAAGTGTATCAGGACCAGGTGAGGGTGTGTGAATTGTCTCACGACTTGATGGGGGTGTGTGAAGTGTCTCAGGGCCAGGTGAGAGGGTTTGAAGTGTCTCAGGACCAGGTGAGAGTGTGTGAAGTGTCTCAGGACCAGGTGAGAGTGTGTGAAGTGTCTCAGGACCAGGCGAAGGTTATGAAGTGTCTCAGGACCAGGTGAGGGTGTGTGAAGTGTCTCAGGACCAGACGAGGGTGTGTAAAGTGTATCAGGACCAGGTGAGGGTGTGTGAAGTGTATCAGGACCAGTTGAGGTTATGTGAAGTGTCTTAGGAAAAGATGAGGGTGTGTGAAGTGTCTTAGGACCAGGTGAGGGTGTGTGAAGTGTCTCAGGACCAGGTGAGAGTGTGTGAAGTGTCTCAGGACCAGGTGAGAGTATGTGAAGTGTCTCAGGACCAGGTGAGGGTGTGTGAAGTGTCTCAGGACCAGGTGAGGGTGTGTGAAGTGTCTCAGGACCAGGTGAGCGTTTGTGAAGTGTCTCAGGAGCAGGTGAGGGTGTTTGAAGTGTCTCAGGACCAGGTGAGGTTGTGTGAAGTGTCTTAGGACCAGGGGAGAGTGTGTGAAGTGTCTCAGGAGCAGATGAGGGTGTGTGAAGTGTCCCAGGACCAGGTGAGGGTGTGTGAAGTGTCTCAGGACCAAGTGAGAGTGTGTGAAGTGTCTCAGGAGCAGGTAAGGGTGTGTGAAGTGTATCAGGACCAGGTGAGGGTGTGTGAAGTGTCTTAGGACCAGGTGAGGGTGTTTGAAGGGGCTCAGACCAGGTGAAGGTGTGTGAAGTATCTCAGGACCAGGCGAGGGTGTGTGAAGTGTCTTAGGACCAGTTGAGGGTGTGTGAAGCCAGCCGAGGGTGTGTGAAGTGTCTTAGGACCAGGTGAGGGTGTATGAAGTGTCTCAGGACCAGGTGAGGGTGTGTGAAGTGTCTCAGGACCAGGTGAGGGCGTGTAAAGTGTATCAGGACCAGGTGAGGGTGTGTGAAGCGTTTCAGAAACATGCCAAACTGTGGTTTTAAAGGCATTCAAATTTGTAAAAAATAAAAAGCAAATAAATAAGTCATGTCTTCCGAACTTGAAAAATCTCTCCATAACGTTTTCAATGAAAACTTTCATTGACGAGTTTTGGTGTTATCTCACGGCTTTGCCTTGAGTTTCTTTGAAACATTTCATTTCGAATCATAATGTTTACACAAGTACCTCAACATCTCAGGCAGTCAGGAACCGTAAACAGGTTAAACCTTTTCGGCATTTTGTAAACCGTATATACTTTGCGCCAAAATATGACTGTGCGAGGCGATGTAAGAGATACCTAAATTTGACACCACATTACTGGAAATAATGGCAAAAGGTGCTTGTTGTGGCTTTGAACATTAGTTGATTTACATACACGCATCACCAGTTTTCTGGGCGCTTACTAGGTAAAGCATTGGGCCTTACTCTTTCTCTGCCTAGTTTGCTGACCATGGCGCGAGTGCGCGTTGTACCCCGCGCAAGCGCGGAGGGTGCTGGCGGTGGCGGGAAGGCGGCGGACGACGATGATGATGTCAAGGACGACGACCAGCACGACGGTGACGCGACGGCAGAGAGGAATAGACGACGTCAGGAGGAGGAGCAGGATTACGACGGCGAGGAGGAGGACAAAGACGCGGTGGAGGAGAGCGAGGACAGTGGGGAGGGTGAGTGGTGGTTGAGGAGGGAGGAGGACAAAGACGCGGTGGAGGAGAGCGAGGACAGTGGGGAGGGTGAGTGGTGGTTGAGGAGGGAGGAGGACAAAGACGCGGTGGAGGAGAGCGAGGACAGTGGGGAGGGTGAGTGGTGGTTGAGGAGGGAGGAGGACAAAGATGCGGTGGAGGAGAGCGAGGACAGTGGGGAGGGTGAGTGGTGGTTGAGGAGGGAGGAGGACAAAGACGCGGTGGAGGAGAGCGAGGACAGTGGGGAGGGTGAGTGGTGGTTGAGGAGAGAGGAGGACAAAGACGCGGTGGAGGAGAGCGAGGACAGTGGGGAGGGTGAGTGGTGGTTTAGGAGGGAGGAGGACAAAGACACGGTGGAGGAGAGCGTAGATAAAAGCGGGATGGGGGAGTTGTTGGGGGCGGGGGAGCGAAGAGGATGGCGGGGTGGGGGAGAGGAGCGAAGAGGACAGCGGGGTGGTGAAGAGGAGCGAAGAGGACAGCGGGGTGGGGGAGCCAGCATGATGGCGGAACAGGTAATTGGAGGAGGGGAGATATAAGGAAACAGCGGAACAGGTGGGGCAGTACATTCAACCAGTTTTTCTTTCCACAGCAGAACTGGAACGCGATTACGACGAGGAAAATAGCGCCGACACCCCGAGACCTGACGAGACTACGGCTGACCAAGACGAACCACAACCTGGGAGTCCCTTAACCCCGGATGTCAAGGCAAAGAAAAAGAAGAAAAGGAAGTCGAGGAGAGAGATGGACGAAAGGCGCGTCAATGTAAGACATATAGTTAAACACATTCTGTTGTCACCCCCCTCCCTCCCTCCCCAGCCCGAAGGCGGAGGGTAGTAGGGAGGGGGTGAAGGTGGGGATGA
The DNA here is from genome assembly GCA_949752745.1 of Protula sp. h YS-2021. Classification (NCBI taxonomy): domain Eukaryota; kingdom Metazoa; phylum Annelida; class Polychaeta; order Sabellida; family Serpulidae; genus Protula; species Protula sp. h YS-2021. Next base: position 31,903,239 of record OX457026.1, read on the forward strand.
GATGCAGACAGAGGATTCAGAAAAAGGCTTATTTCATATTTGTATTACCTCGTCCCAGATATATATGCCTGGCACGAAAATGATCAGCTCGTCTAAAACTGGTTGATAAAGTCGCCCAACATATTTATTAGTCCCCCGCCGGGGGACTAGAGTTTTCGTGTTTGTCTCTTCCTCTGTCTGTCCGTCTGTCGACACATTTTTTGTTAACACACTCAAGCCTACATTTTTCCACCGATTGTTAAGATATTGTATGTATGGGTAGTACTGGAAGTAACAAGGATCGGTATTGTAAATGAGCCATGTCGGCCCATGGACATTGGCCCAGCTGAACTTCACAAATTTTCCCAATCCTTATTCAGTTGAATGAGTTTGTTAACACACTCAAGCCTACATTTTTCCACAGATTGTTAAGATATTGTATCTATGGTTAGTACTGGAACGAACAAGGATTGGTATTGTAAATGAGCCCTATCGGCCCAAGGACATTGGCCCAGCTGAACTTCAGAAATTTTCCCAATCCTTACTCAGTTGAATGAGTTTGTTAACACACTCAAGCCTACAATTCTGGATCAATTGTTGAAATATTTTAGATATAGTAAGTATTGGAACCAACAAAGGCCGGTATTGTAAATGAGCCCTATCGGCCCAAGGACATTGGCCCAGCTGAACTTCAGAAATTTTCACAACCTTTACATACTGGAATGAGTTTAACACACTCAAGCCTACATTTCTGCATCGATTGACTAGATATCGTAAATATGAGTAGTATTTGAATCAACAAGGTTTGTTGTTGTAAATGAGCCCTGTCGGCCCAAGGACATTGGCCCAGCTGAACTTCACAAATTTTCCCAATCCTTACTCAGTTGAATGAGTTTGTTAACACACTCAAGCCTACAATTCTGGATCAATTGTTGAAATATTTTAGATATAGTAAGTATTGGAACCAACAAAGGCCGGTATTGTAAATGAGCCCTATCGGCCCAAGGACATTGGCCCAGCTGAACTTCAGAAATTTTCACAACCTTTACATACTGGAATGAGTTTAACACACTCAAGCCTACATTTCTGCATCGATTGACTAGATATCGTAAATATGAGTAGTATTTGAATCAACAAGGTTTGTTGTTGTAAATGAGCCCTGTCGGCCCAAGGACATTGGCCCAGCTGAACTTCACAAATTTTCCCAATCCTTACTCAGTTGAATGAGTTTGTTAACACACTCAAGCCTACAATTCTGGATCAATTGTTGAAATATTTTAGATATAGTAAGTATTGGAACCAACAAAGGCCGGTATTGTAAATGAGCCCTATCGGCCCAAGGACATTGGCCCAGCTGAACTTCAGAAATTTTCACAACCTTTACATACTGGAATGAGTTTAACACACTCAAGCCTACATTTCTGCATCGATTGACCAGATATCGTAAATATGAGTAGTATTTGAATCAACAAGGTTTGTTGTTGTAAATGAGCCCTGTCGGCCCAAGGACATTGGCCCAGCTGAACTTCAGAAATTTTCCCAATCCTTACTCAGTTGAATGAGTTTGTTAACACACTCAAGCCTACAATTCTGGATCGATTGTTGAAATCTTTTAGATATAGGAAGTATTGGAACCAACAAAGGTTGGAATTGTAAATGAGCCCTGTTGGCCCAAGGAATGAGTTTGCTAACACACTCAAGCCTACATTTTTTGAAGCAATTGGCAAAATGTTATACACATAGGTAGTATGGGTGGTTACAAGAATTGGTATTGTAAATGAGCCATGTTGGCCCAAGGACATTGGCCCGGCTGGAATTTTAAAATTCACGAATATGATACGAAGGGTTGCAGTCCAAACTAACAAAATCAAATACTGGGATTTACGGCGGGGGGCATAGCCAGTTTCACTGACCCACTTGTTGGTTCCCTTGAAATTTGATGGTCAGCTCGATTTATATTACCCAACACGCTTTTGGTTTTTTGTTTCACAATCATAATACGGGAGGTACAATCTGAATTAGAAATAGAACTTGTGTTATTAAAGGCGCTTCTGAGGTAATGAGATATTTTGTATGTGTGGGTTCGGGCTTGAGGGAGGGTGGGGAGATGGTAGTTGAATGAACAAACATCGTGTGGGTCACTTCTGCTCTCACGTCAGGCTGTGCTGAGCGGAGTCCGGATTGCCACGCAGTACTCTTACGACGCTGATGATGAGCTCTGGTGCCAGATCACGCTCAGGGTGAATATTATCTTTCTCATATATACGTCGGAGTTGTCGCATGGATTTGTAAATATTCGCTTTCTCATATAAATATGGAACGTTGTCACAGAAGTTTGTGTATCGGTATGTTTACGGTTTTATTTATTCCCCACAGGGGGGAAAATATGCGATCGACCGCTTGTCGGTCTGTCTGTCGGTCGGTCTGTCGGTCATAAAGAGCTTGTTAACACGGTAACTTAAAAACTCCTGCAAGGATTTTAATGAAATTTGGTATGTGGCTTCTGTGGGAACAAACACAGATCGGTATTGTAAATGGGCCAGGTTCGTCGAAGGAAAATGTACCAGCTGAAAATGTCAGCTCTTGATTGACTATTGATTGCCGTGTTTACTGATGGGGGGGGGAGGGGGGGGGCTGTGGGGAGTATGTGGGCTGTGCACACTGCTCTAGTTTTACTTACTATCAGTGCTTATTTTTAAAACACTCGGGTGTGAATTTAGGGCTTTATCTCTCGTGCTTGTAGCTTAGCTGTGATCTAGGTGAATTCTTCAACCTTTATTTATATCAGTTCGTATTAGCTCAATTTTAATTTTAATGCATGTACGTTAATTCCGTCCCTCCAACAGATGGCGCTGTCGGACAAGAAATTAGATATGACGTCACTAATCGAGGACGTGGCTAAGCGCACCGTTGTTTATCAAGTTCCGAAAATCAACAGAGCTTTCCTGTCCGAAAGCAGCAAACCGGGGGAAGAAGGATTGCATTTAAAAACAGAAGGCGTCAACATCTATGTAAGTACTGGAAAATTAGTGCAGAATTTCTAAGTATTGTCTGAAAAAGACGCGGCAAGTTGTAAAGCGTGCGTCATACCGTTAACCGTTCACATTTATTAGAGTAATTAAAGGTGGAACTCCGTCATTATTCCCCGTGGAACGGAGGGATGTAGTTTTGAACTTTTCGGTCTGTCCGTCTGTCTGTCACGCTTCAGTCTCACGCGCCTATAGGCCACATTAATATATAGATTCGTTTCAAATTTTGTACACGGCTTCTCTAGACCCTTCCGCAGTGCAGTGACCAAGAATTTTCCGTATTGGGCAAAAATTAACAAAATGGTGGACTTTTGAAAATTGGCACTGGACTTAGCGTATATACGGCAGTCTCACGCGCCTACAGGCCACAAAAATGGATGGATTTGTTTCAAATTTTGTACACGGGTTCCCTGGACCTTCCGCAGTGTAGTGATCAAGAATTTTCCGGATGGGGCTTGACAAAATGCCGTTTTTTTTCAAAGTCGGCGCTGTCCTTAGCGTACCTACGACAGTCTCACGCGCCTACTGGTTAATGGACTGATTCGTTTAAATGTTAGACACTACGTCTACCTGTCCTTCCACTTTTAAATTTTACGTTGTCAACACGCAACAGCCTTACACACACCATATCGCCCACGGTGGATAGACATACTCCTCGAGACGTAGTCAAGTTTTTTTTCGCTCGGATTTTAACTAGAGACCTCAGTCCGTACATGGGTATAAACAAGTGAAAATATTCCACATTTGTGTGAACTATGTGGGTGAATCTGGGAGACCTTGTATGGAAAGCTGTGATATGTCACGGGCTACGTCCTCGCCTAACTGGAAACCATCAGAGCCTGATGATGAAATTCATTAGGGTTCACTTACTCATGTGATGGTTAACCTTGGGTTTTGATGAAACAAGCGGCGGCGTTGAAGTTCCAGCATGTGTTTGTTTGTGAGTGCAATAATAAGGGCCTGTGACATGTCGTTTAAATAATTATTCGTGGACAAGGAGTGCTTAAATATTCATGTGCAATTCTTGATGATCTAAACGCCGTCCTTGTGTCAATTACTCGTAAATCCAGCAGGAAGCAAGGCACGACATTTGACAAACGTGTTCTTTTGTCTTCCATAATTCCTGCACCCCACCATTAATAATGATGACAATAAAATATGTGGTTATTTGGCGGATATTATTCTGGGTGTTGGGAAGTTGGAAAACAAGCCATAACCTCGCAATATTTGGATCAGAAAAACAATGAAACACCGTCAGACTAGTAATTCTATGACGAGCGCATTGGCGCAAAAATGGGAATAAAGTTCTGAATAATGAATGATGGAAACAAGGCAGTGTTTTGTCCAGTGAGATGGTTCATATCTTGGCTCAATTCAAGTCCGTTTTAAGCCATTGCAATATGGTTGCCATAAAAATTATTAAAAGAGTTTTGTTTTATTAACTGAGGTTCAGTTAATAAAACAAATATATAGAGAATAATAGTGTATTTCTTCGTAATCTAAGTTAGTCTATTGGGAATAAAATAACTTTGACTGTAGTGCCTTCTTTCGCAAATAACGAAAACATAGGTGCATTCTTATTTGCTCGATTTATTCTTATTTTAAATAATAGAGTGTTAAAGGGAACATATCAAAATATAGCCTATTTTATATTTTTAACGTATGGATGTCCGGTAAATTCCCGTCCAGATGTATGACTGCAAAAATATTTATAGTGCTGTTGAAATGGTATGAAGTTGTTCGTGAACTCTGTCGGTAGAGGGCGTATTTATAGCAGTTCCCTTGACAGAGGACGTCTTTGAAGGTGTCCCTTTGGTGGGGGATGTCTTTTCGGAAGTCCCCTTGGCAGGTGAAGTGTTTATAGAAGTCCCTTTGGTAGTTGTAGTCTTTACAGAAGTCCTCATGTTAGTCGGCTTGCATAGCGATTTGAAAACCTGTTTCGTGAGGACAAATACGAGGAGAATGTAGACTCCATGGGCGGCGTTCGTGAAGACGAAGGCTAGCCACACGACAGTATGGTCAGCGTTCACGAACGGGAAGAGTATCACAAAAACGTGGTTGATGCCCATGATGATAAATATCTTGACGTAGGTGCGGAAATTCGTGCTGTGCCGCAGTGTGATGTTGTTACGTGCGTTGAAAGCTTGCCGTAAGTGGCAGCACGTGTGGATGAATAAAACGACGTTTAGCAAGGTGGAAATGAAGGCTGGGGCGTAGAATGCAGCGTATCCGAAGCCGCTTGGAACTAACCAACAGTGGACCGAATACGTTGGTTGAAATTCTCCCTTGATGTCGATGTTGTCTAAAATAACGGCTAGTGCTATAAATGGCACGGGGATTCCCCACGACACAATGTGGTGAATGAGAAGGTGCCTGCATCCGCGTGGCTCTGACGTCATGGCTGCGTGTTCGAGTGATTTTAGTCTCTTGTGCATATCCACAGCTATCGCACTCATCCACATAAATGCGGCTAGAAAACAGTAGTGTTCCAGTGTCCCTAAGACCGTACAGGCGGTGACCATGTGCTGTAACCATAACCCCAGTAAGAACAGGCAGTTTGAGAGAAACAGAGCGAGGCAGAAGTTGAATTGCAATTTCATAGGCGTCGTCTGATAGGCTTGAACGAAGCGCTGTAAGACAAGTCGCACTGCCAGACAGACGGCAGACAGACAGATGGCAGCAGCCGACACAGCGTCCACGGTCCCACTCGAATCGTTTGATTTCGCCATATTGATACCTAGCGAAACAACTATGATGTGATTATTTAAACTAGAAAAATTCAACTGTACAGGCAACAATTTTTTTTCAGCGAGGAGGAAGGGAGGGGGTGCGTTGGTTCTGTTAAATTCCGCGCCAGTTTCAGTCATTGGTGCCTTTTGTTTTCCCTTTGTTTCTAAAAATTACGTAGCTGATTCTGCACGGAAGGTACACGTTTATGGACTGAGATGGAGAAGCGGGTGGAAGGGGGGGGGGGGGGGGGCGTCGGGGGGGGGGTGGAGGGAATTCTCGTGTCATATCAGGGAGGCTGGAAAGAATACTTCAGATTTGTATCTAGTCAGCGCGAGCAATTAAGTAACATTTGAAATGAGCTTTGTACATAAAGTATATATTTTATCTTCGAAGCGTATTGCTGTGTTTTCTTTTCTCACATGGGTCATAATTTGATAACTATGCTATAACTTCTGTTAAAAATAGATTTTTAGCGGCAGATCATTTTATTTAAACTTCTGGAGCAAAAATACAAAATCCCCTAAAGGTTAAATGACAAAGACATAAAAACTGACATTCTTACCTTATTTCCGTGCCATTGTGTAGTAAGTCGATAGCAAACAAAAAACTGAGCAGGAAAATTTTAAACAAATTTCATATTAATCCATGTGTCTTCATTGTCATTGTGTGCTTCTTGTTGTTTTGCTTCAGCACTTATGTAATAACTCGAAAGCAAACAAAAAATTGAGCAGGAAAATTTTAAATAAGTTTCATGTTAGTCCATGTGTGTGCGTTGTCATTGTTTGCTTGTTGTTTTGCTTCAGCACTAAGTGCTGTTGCTCTGCGCTGAGTAGTTGATGTGTGAGATGCTGCTGCATGTTTGCAGGAGATGTATAAACACGACCGTGTGCTGAACCTGAACCAGCTGTACGCCAATGACATCCACGCAATAGCCGACACGTATGGCATCGAGGCCGCCTGCAAAGTCATCATCAAGGTGAGGAGGGGGAGGGGGAGGGGGAGGGGGGCATCCACGCTATAGCCGACACGTACGGCATCGAGGCCGCCTGCAAAGTCATCATCAAGGTGAGGGGGTGGAGGGGCGGGGGGGGGAGGGGTCATCCACGCTATAGCCGACACGTACGGCATAGAGGCGGCCTGCAAAGTCATCATCAAGGTGAGGGGTGGAGGGGGTGAGGGGGAGGCATCCACGCTATAGCCGACACGTACGGCATCGAGGCCGCCTGCAAAGTCATCATCAAGGTGAGGGGTGGAGGGGGTGAGGGGGAGGCATCCACGCTATAGCCGACACGTACGGCATCGAGGCCGCCTGCAAAGTCATCATCAAGGTGAGGGGATGGAGGGGGGTGGGGGGGGGGGGGTATCCACGCTATAGCCGACACGTACGGCATAGAGGCCGCCTGCAAAGTCATCATCAAGGTGAGGGGGTGGAGGGGGTGGGGGGGGGGGGCATCCACGCTATAGCCAACACGTACGGCATAGAGGCCGCCTGCAAAGTCATCATCAAGGTGAGGGGGTTGAGGGGGGGGGGGTATCCACGCTATAGCCGACACGTACGGCATAGAGGCCGCCTGCAAAGTTATCATCAAGGTGAGGGGTGGAGGGGGTGGGGGCATCCATGCTATAGCCGACACGTACGGCATCGAGGCCGCCTGCAAAGTCATCATCAAGGTGAGGGGGTGGAGGGGGGGCATCCACGCTATAGCCGACACGTACGGCATCGAGGCCGCCTGCAAAGTCATCATCAAGGTGAGGGGGTTGAGGGGGGGGGGGGTATCCACGCTATAGCCGACACGTACGGCATAGAGGCCGCCTGCAAAGTTATCATCAAGGTGAGGGGTGGAGGGGGTGGGGGCATCCATGCTATAGCCGACACGTACGGCATCGAGGCCGCCTGCAAAGTCATCATCAAGGTGAGGGGGTGGAGGGGGGGGCATCCACGCTATAGCCGACACGTACGGCATCGAGGCCGCCTTCAAAGTCATCATCAAGGTGAGGGGGTGGAGGGGGAGGGGGGGAGGCATCCACGCTATAGCCGACACGTACGGCATCGAGGCCGCCTGCAAAGTCATCATCAAGGTGAGGGGGTGGAGGGGGAGGGGGGGGGCATCCACGCTATAGCCAACGCGTACGGCATCGAGGCCGCCTGCAAAGTCATCATCAAGGTGAGGGGGTGGAGGGGCGGGGAGGGGAGGGGTCATCCACGCTATAGCCGACACGTACGGCATAGAGGCCGCCTGCAAAGTCATCATCGGGGTGAGGGGCTGGAGGTGGGGGGGGGGGGGGCATCCACGCTATAGCCAACACGTACGGCATAGAGGCCGCCTGCAAAGTCATCATCAAGGTGAGGGGTGGGGGGGGGGGGCATCCACGCTATAGCCGACACGTACGGCATAGAGGCCGCCTGTAAAGTCACCATCAAGGGGAGGGGTGGGGGGGGGGGGCATCCACGCTATAGCCGACACGTACGGCATAGAGGCCGCCTGCAAAGTCACCATCAAGGGGAGGGGTGGGGGGGGGGGCATCCACGCTATAGCCGACACGTACGGCATAGAGGCCGCCTGCAAAGTTATCATAAAGGTGAGGGGTTGAAGGGGGAGGGGGCATCCACGCTATAGCCGACATGTACGGCATAGAGGCCGCCTGTAAAGTCACCATCAAGGGGAGGGGTTGGAGGGTGGGGGGGGGGGGGCATCCACGCTATAGCCGACACGTACGGCATAGAGGCCGCCTGCAAAGTTATCATAAAGGTGAGGGGTTGAAGGGGGAGGGGGCATCCACGCTATAGCCGACATGTACGGCATCGAGGCCGCCTGTAAAGTCACCATCAAGGGGAGGGGGTGGAGGGTGGGGGAGGCATCCACGCTATAGCCGACACGTACGCCATAGAGGCCGCCTGCAAAGTTATCATCAAGGTGAGGGGGTGAAGGGGGGGGGAGCATCCACGCTATAGCCGACACGTACGCCATAGAGGCCGCCTGCAAAGTTATCATCAAGGTGAGGGGGTGAAGGGGGGGGAGCATCCACGCTATAGCCGACACATACGGCATCGAGGCCGCCTGCAAAGTCATCATCAAGGGGAGGGGGTGGAGGGTGGGGGAGGCATCCACGCTATAGCCGACACGTACGCCATAGAGGCCGCCTGCAAAGTTATCATCAAGGTGAGGGGGTGAAGGGGGGGGAGCATCCACGCTATAGCCGACACATACGGCATCGAGGCCGCCTGCAAAGTCATCATCAAGGTGAGGGGGTGGAGGGGGGGGCATCCACGCTATAGCCAACACGTACGGCATAGAGACCGCCTGCAAAGTCATCATGAAGGTGAGGGGGTGGAGGGGGGGCATCCACGCTATAGCCAACACGCACGGCATTGAGGCCGCCTGCAAAGTCATCATCGAGGTGAGGGGGTGGAGGGGGGGGGTGCATCCACGCTATAGCCAACACGTACGGCATAGAGACCGCCTGCAAAGTCATCATCGGGGTGAGGGGTGGAGGGGGGGGGGCATCCACGCTATAGCCAACACGTACGGCATTGAGGCCGCCTGCAAAGTCATCATCGAGGTGAGGGGTGGAGGGGGGGGGGGCATCCACACTATAGTCAATACGTACGGCATAGATTTTATGTAATTAGGGGTGTAGTGGACAATAGGACTGGGGACTAATGATCACCACGTTTGCTACCAGAGGTTGAATTATTAATCAATATTGTTGGTTGCAGTTAATGCACTGAAAATTAAACCAAAACTGTGATTTTTGACGGGGATGTGGTTAATATACCGGAATTGACAGTAATTAGGTTTCATTAGGGAAGCATTTTGTTGTTTTACTTTCTATGTGTGTGTCGGGGGGGGGGGGGGGTAGGGGTGTGTAAGAGGGTGTGTCTGAGTATGTAGTGTGTGCGTCTATTGTAGACACTTGGTTTTGTTAACGGTAACTCGAGAACGGGAAGTCGGATTAGGTTCAAACGTGGTAGGAATATTCCTTCCATAATCAGATAGAAAGACGAACAGTAAAACCTGCCTGTCCCGGATTAAAAAAAGACTTACAACAAAACCTTTATGATGGCCACCTTCCGGACCCGGATTAAAAAAGGTATAATCCCACTTTAAAGTGATCACATTTCACTTTGCTTAACTTGTACGTAGACGTATGTAGAAATGAAGATTAAGATACCCACGAGTCAGGTTAAGTAGCTCCCTCTCCCCTTCAGGAATGGGGTAAAGGTGTTCCATAACCCGACTTCTGGGCACACCATATGTATATTCACCTGTATTTATACAAGGTAAAAAGTCTTATAATTCTGAAAGAATTCAAAATTGACAAAATAAAACTGTACAGACCGAAGGCGGAACAAGCGGTTGAAAAATAAAGAGACAATGGCTGGCTAACAAAAGTGTTTAACATGTTCGGGTACACTGATGTTGGTGTGCACTGGCCGCTCTAGTTTGATGATTTTTCCAGGTTTTAATGAATTTTTGACAATTTGGCAATTAAACATTTTTGCATGGTAGCTTTTCAAAGTTACATTAGCGGAAAGTAGATGTAAAAGTATGATCGTTCACAAATTGGGGATATTGCCAACCTTACGGCAATAACGACTGGCATGCCTTAATGCTGGTGTAGTGAGTGTTGAGATGTGCCCAGCTGCGGATCATCATTCGGACCTAACTGATGCTGTTGAAGCTGCAACTTTCTCAACGTGCTAACAAGACGTTGGTGGAAGACTGATTTTAAAAATAGCTATGCCTTCATTGACGCGGCTTTCAACACTCTTTCCATGAATATCTAAGTTTAAACATAATACAATCTTAAGTCGTATTGAAGAGAGATGATAACTAATAATGACAGGTGTGAGCGCTTACCTCGACATGAATGCTGACTGTTACCGTTGTTTTGTAAAACTCAAAGAGTAGATCAATTACACGCTATTTTTGCTATTAGGTGTTGATTTAAAGCTTCTTTGTTTGCGTTTCCAGTGATATCAATAGGCCTTTGGAACAAACTCAGTGTGGAAAGTCAAAGAAAATGGTTACGTATTTGTAGAAAAACAGGATGTTGACAGTTTATTTGTTTTGACCTATAAAGACTGTTATTCTTCCACCCATCTGCTGCAGTAATTTGAGATGAGCAGTTATGAGAGCCGTAGCAACTTGAAACGCCGGGAGAGAGTTGCAGAAAGAAAAGCCCCAATGTCCAGAGTTGCTAAAGATAGCCCCATTTATAGGATCGTGTGAAAGTTGAAAATTATCGACAATTGAAGAGCGAAATATTCAGTTACGAGTTTTTGACAAAAGCGCCGTTTAGAAATACCATTGATGGGCGCGGGACATTTGAAAATGGTTCTAACTGCGGGGTTGTAGAGGCAGCAAAAAACAAACAAACAAACAAACCAAAAAAGCAAAAAACAAAAAAAAACAAAAAAAAAAAGAAAACTTTGGCGTCCCCGCTGACAAAAATAAAAGGACAATAAAAAAAAAAAAAAAACTTTGGGGACCGTCCCCACTGACATCGCATTGTTTATTTTTGTTGTTTCCAGGAGATGCGTGACGTCTTTGCAGCCTACGGCATTGACGTCGATTACCACCACCTGTCGCTCATCGCTGACTACATGACGTTCGAGGGACGCTACAAAGCTTTTAACAGACTGAGCATGGAGTCGAATCCGTCACCACTGCAGAAAATGAGCTTTGAAACCACCATGCATTTCCTGAAAGCGGCTACACTGCAGGGTATTGTATAACGAAACCTTGTCTCAGTAATGACGTTTTTATTCGGAGTGTAAATTATGATCTTTAAAATTTCACACTTCTAAATATTAACCAAATAGCGTTCAAAATCTTGAGAGAAGAACGCCAATAAAATCTTTCGCAACTTAGAAGTAAAGCAGTCAGTGTGCTTTCTGCGTCAGGTCTGCACAAGCGACCAGTCCGGATTTCACTTTACATCACAAATTATGCGAAATGACCAATGTATTTATCCTTGCTGAAAATGCCTTCACTTGACGATTGCGAAAACATCTGCATACAGATTTACTGTGCAATATCTGCAAATTGAAAACTCTAACATTCACCATTTCAAACTATTCTTAAATGATGTAACAGGTACACGGGTGTTTTGTGCTTTACAAACTGCAAACTGAACGTTTAGTTTACCGGTAGATTGATACGAATTCCATCCCACGATGGCATTTATTTACAGCGAGTTTTTCATGAATTTCCCACGAAACCTTCAAAGTTCTGCCAAAAATGTATTTCACATTTTGCCATCTTGTAAAAGTAAATCCGGATCATTTCCAAGATGCTGTATTGTGTTCGGTTTTGACGCACAACAATACGACAATTTAAGCGAAAGTTGGAAACTCGGAAAAAATTACACAACGTATTTGTTCTAAAAAATTTAACGTTTCAGTTGTTTTGTTATAGGGGCAAAGGATGACCTGAACTCCCCGTCATCTCGTCTGGTGGTTGGCAAAGTGGTTGCTGGTGGCACAGGATGCTTCAGCCTCGTACAGCCTCTGCAGAAGGACTACCGCGCATGCTAGTAGCTCTGTGCGCTGTGCTGCGGTTAAGAGGACGTTGTGAGTTAGAAAAGTGGTTGCTGTGAGCGGTAAAGGTGCTAATGAGGACATTGTGAAATGAGATATTTGTTACATAGGCTTTCACGACTGTATTATGAATGTGACTGCTCTGCCAGATAAATGTTTTCCTTTGTTCCAAATATTTCCTCTAAAAATGTGTTCATTTTGTGATGTGTGCGGTGTAATAAATTTTCAGGTGTCAAAATTGTAATGATACTCTAGAAATATTTATTATATTACTTATATTACTTGATTCGCTGTGGATGCAATAGAATAATATTGGTGTGTAGTGTACTTATAAATCATGACGCCACCTGAGAAAAAAAAAAAACGGTAAAAATTAAGATACGTTTGCTGCAGAGTCGCGGGGTATTTCAAATAAGCTGTTTGCAATAAACCTAATGATGCTTGTGCTAAAGCGGTGCAGGGAAGGCTGGTCTTTGTCAGTAAGCGAAAGCATATAGCTTGGTTTAATAATATTTATTTTGTGATATAGTTAAGGGTTTGATTTTGTTGAAATAATTGCACATTACACAAAGTTAAAAAATATTTCAAGAGTTTATGAAATCTTATATTGTTTTCAAGTCAGTTTATTGTTCGAAATAAAATTTAAAGACAAGTCAGCTTATTGTTCGAAATAAAATTTAAAGATTATATTGTTTCTGCTCACAGTTATTGGGACAGTTCGCGAATAATATTACTTTCGCTGTTTGAGTGTGATGAGAGACAAGTGTTGTATAAATTACCTACCAGAGTCCAGGGTGGAAAAAACTCTCTCCAAAACTGGTCCTACATTTTCATTAATCTCGTAATAATACAGTGCGGTTCTTTTATAATATTAATACAAAATTATACTTTATAAACCAAAATATCACTGTAATCACAACTATAATATTATTAATAATAATAATTTGAGGCATATATATATATATGCCATTATCAAAGGTCATGTGATCTGGTTATTTTCTAATTTCACTTACGGCGCAAGAAGAAAGCAAAACATAACGCCTTGCTTGGGAGGTGTGGTTCATATATCTCAACTTTCCATACGGTTTTCGATACACTTAACTCTGTTTTTCGAAGGCAGCTCTCAAAACAAAAAAAGATACTTCAACGTTAAGTTCGATTCAACTTGAAAGCTAAAACTTTTGTACACACAAAAATCTGCAGAAGAAAGTTAAAAACATAAATTTCAGCATCGGAGACTTAAGCGAAGTTTTGTACCTCCCCCTCCCCCCCCCCACCTTCTACGCATACGTTACATCGGCGCCTGTTGTTTAATGTTAGCGTCGTCCACTCCCTGCAGTACGGCTGGTGTACGTTGTTCACTCACTGCGCGTGGATTTGTTTGTTATTTAACGTTCCGTTCAACGACAGAGGGCTAGAGTGGGACGCACTTGCTAAAGGAACATGTTGGAGGGGGGGGGGGGGGGGGGGAAGAAGGATGAATGAAGAAATAGTAAAAGAAGACCCAGACAGAAAGAAGTTCGATTAGCCAATGTTTCTGGAGTCGGACTACATTTGTTTGTTTCCTGGTAGGGTGATAAACAGTACGAAGATGAGAAAAAAATATTTTCGCAGCAGATGGTCCTGGTTTTCGGGAATTTTTGTCTCTAGAAGTAACGGTACGTTTACTAAGTAGATATGGAATTTCTGTACAAGATAAAAAAAAAAAGAAGCCTCCAGCTCCACTGGCTTGGAAAACACATAGAACTGAAATTGGCGGATTTTTTATGAAATTAGCTTTTGCAGGGGAGTCTTAGAAGATATCAGTCTTGATACAAAACTAAGTCGAAAAGTAAATGGTCATGTCTTGTAGCTCTTACTATTTTTATGCGTGTTTGGGTCAGTCTATATGTTACAGGGAATCTAATGAAATCCCCTAGGGAATTCGTGTAATGAATAAGCTTATACTGATTATAAAACTTTTTTGAAAACTTCTCCATTTAAGAAAGCTGTTCTTCAAAACTGTGTATCCCTTTTCACATCGAAAGGAATTGGAATTTATAGCATTACCATCCAAAATAACAGAATTTGGCGTGAAATGTGACAAAAGCTACATGGGATAAAAACTGTCACTAAATTCAGGTACTGAAGTATCTCATGAATGATAGTTTGGCAGTCGAGTGCTTTGAGTATATTAATTCAAAATCTAGTATTAATTTCGGTAAAATGCTACATTGCAAACATGAAAATTCTAAATAAAAACATCAAAATTGATTGAGCAAGTTATTACACGAATCCACTAGGGATTTCATGAAATCATTAATTTCACAGATTCCCTGTAACATATATAGACACACGGTCAGTTTTGTTTCTGGATAGAGGGGAGGTGTCCGATGAGGACATGTTATTAAGAAACAAAGATAAATTTATTGAGGTCCCAGGCCGTGTATTCGTTGACCCCTATGCACCCATTTATCCAGGGTTGTCCTTACCAATGTTAAAATGAGACCTTGTGTAATTTTTAAACTTATTGTGTGTTACGCACTGATCATATTACTAACGCGCGTAAAACTTTGAATTATGTTTTTTTTACTCAACATAAGGAATTCAGGCTAATCTTCGCTTATCTATATTTTTTGTCTTCCAAATATTTTCAGTCTGCATTATTTCACCTAACGTATTTCACTGGCAATGCTTCAAGGTTCCACTATGAGAGAGCCGTTCCTTGGAAGATTATCCCCCTTCGGGAGATCTGATCTCTTCCTCTCCTTCCAAATACTTCTCTTGTGTCGCTTTTCTTTTTTAAATTCTCCAGTGCCTGTGTGTTGGCCAGGCGGGATGGGAGAAACTGTTTCAGCAAAAACAGGGAGATGATAAAAAAAGTTCCTTGCTGAGTGTATGGAAAGTTGTGATTTATAATTTTCGTTTCACTGTTGACCGATGCGGGCATTCAGATATCTACACTTACTTTAGCTACATCGAATTTTAGTTCAATCCTATCTAAATCTTACTTCGAGATATTTACAATTAGACACATTTATTCAGACATGTATTATTCTGAAGATTAGAATTATCCAAAACTGAATTGGAGATACGGGGAATTCTGAAGGGGATGATCAACTATCGTGAAATTCAAAATGAATACGCGCTGAGGAGCTTCGGCTATTCTTAAAAAATCCGATTGTGACACCATCTCTTGGTTGTCAATTACACTGGTTATTTTCTCTAGATATTTCTGCGCGAATTTTAAATAATTGTTATATACCTCTGGTATAGAAGTTTAATTTGCGCAACATATCAATAAAAAATAACATTAATAGAGATGGTGACGTTGATTTTAACGTTCTGGCGATTTAACACGCAGTGAAAAAAATAAATGAGATACGTCGAAAAATGTGATACCCTTTTACAGTAGTTCGTAAATGAAGTCACTGGTTTCTGATAACGGTCGCAAATTGGTAAATGAATGACAGGACAGAGGTGCGTTAGAAGCTCATACTGTCGTATCACACAAAATGCTGTGTTTTAAACGACGTGAAAGTCAAGGGGCAAGTACATCAGCTAAAAGGAGAAAACCTTACTTGTCAAGTCAATTAATATGAAGATGTGAAACTTGAAACTGAAACACAATGACGAAATGACCTGTAGGTTCAAGTCATTTATCAATGTGTCTGGACTTGTTTATTACCTCAATATATTCAGTCAGGTTAACTTCTGTTATATTTTTTTTAATATTATACAACTGAAGAATCATGCGCTGGGGTTCTACCAAGAAATATCTTGCGTATTGGTATTATCAGCATGACTTCGACTTACCAATGCAATAGAGGTTGAATTTTCAAATCAAAGCATAAAAACTTTTGCTAAATCTACTTTTTCATGTTCTGTTTTAGACTCTGTATTTCATACAAATTGGTTTCGACAGAACAATCCATTTTGCTCAATGAATCACAGCATGGGTGCATGTGCTCAGACTGTCACACCTCTAGTTGGACCGCGACGCATATATAAAACAATATGAATAAACTGTTTTCCAACTTCAAACACGAGATTTGACATATTTTCCTATTGTTCAAATCTACCCTGTCAAAACCCATGAAAATATCACAGCAGTTCCATACATAGTGGGGATCAGCGTTGTTATTAGGGATTAGTAAAACCTTGAATTTTCTTACTCGCTGCACAAAACAACCCCATGTGGCGGTGTACAAGTAGGACCACAATAGCTACATGCTTTAATGGTCGCAATATTATTCAAAACATATGTATGTTTATAATATTTATAAAGGAGTCAAATCATTGGTCAGAAGCTACTTGCATGGGATTAGCCAATAAATAAATGAAAACAGTTTGGCTGAGTGGAGAAAATGCCCATGGGGAATAAGTTCTCTCAGAAATAAAAAACCGAAGAATGCATAGAATTTCTGCAAACTAAAGTTTGAATTTATAATGTTTAGTGGTTCTAAGTACTCGCTATAACTTAAGGCACATGTTAAACAAACGCAGACATATTTTTTTTTACTCTGTTTATTTTGTTGCAATTAACGTGCAATTTATTGACTTGAAAAAGTCGGCTGCAATGTTGACTATTATCCGTGCGAAATAGATTTGAACTGTAAATAAGAAAATTACTTGACTACGCAGATTTCATACATTACTATGCAGAATGTAGTTATCAGAAGAACACGCTTTGAATGTAACGTAAGAGATCAAAAGAAAAACCACATTAATAAAAAATAAATCACAGCGCAGTGGAGGTGTGTGCGTAGTTCTTTCTCATCAGCAAAATTTCCAGTCTGAAATTTCCGGTTTTTTATACTTTTTTGGTTAGATGTAATTGCAGACAAAAATTCATAATTTTTCTCATATCTAGACCGGAGCAACAACAGGTGTAAACTTTTAACTACTCACTTCCTTGAGCCTTCTTTGAGCCTTGCTGTATAATGACCAATACACCTATCTTAGACATCCGGACGGGAAGGAAATTTTCCTCCATAAAGGAACAGACAAAAATTCGCTTACAAAAACTAAACAAATCCTAAACCATATTTAAATTTACCCACAAATATCCAATATTGTATTTTTCAATCAGTACAAGACAAGTTCAGTAACTCGTATTAGAAGTAAATGTGGCATTGTGGGGGGGGGGGGGGGGGTGAAACAACAAACGTTTACTAAAAAATTAACACAAGATAAAAAGCTTCATAAACCATCTGGTCGTTGAACAAAATCATCTCAAATCATGGACGGCACTTGCTTACGAAAATGGAATAAATTTAAATAAAGAATACAGTGTGCTTTACTTCATTACTACCACGGAAACGGTTACAATTTTTACCACCTGTGCAAAATTCCAATGACCACTGAGTAGCTTTTTTTTAAGCACATACAACCCTGCCTGGAAAAATTGTCATGTTCTTCATCGCTGCTCCTAAAAATATCCTAATGTATTTTTTTTTTTCGAATCTCGAGGTATCACAGAACAATGCTGAGAGTAACACTTTGAACTATTTCTTATCAGTTAAAAATTCTAGACAGACAATAAAACAATATGTATGACGTCTGTGACATAAATTCATTAAAATGTATATTAATTCTAAAAATGGGTTCAGTTTGCCGGTGAAAATGTCTAATTTTAATTGGCTTATGTGAATGAGAAAACTGACACGGCATAACAACATAATGCCTTGCATGTGAAATACAACCCCGGACGGGAACAAGTACCTACTGTTTCGAAATCATCAAAAGCAGCAGATTCTTATTGACCATAAACAGTGTGCAAACCCCAAAAGTCCAAAGAACATATACAGAACACTGGTTCATTTGGAGTGAGGGTGGGAGGGGAATTCGCCGCAATTCTCACGTAAGACGCATTGATAACTCCCTTCAAAACTCACCAGAACCTGGAAGTTTCCACTGTTTTTAGTAGTGCTTACAATAACACAGATCTCACACAGATCAAGTTGCTAAGGTCAGGGTCGTTGTCAGAGCGGAATGTGTTTTTTTCACCCACCAACCCAACAACTTAAAATCTGCCTTATTTTCGATAGTATCTTTTTTCGAATGTACTCCTTTTTCTCGGTACACTTTTTATTTATTTTTATTTTGATTGTTTTTCAGTAATCGTTCAATAATATATCACAGCAATAAATAAAATGTTGATTCTAAAAATTTGTTTGAGATTTTTTTCGCTATTTTGGTTCCTACATATTTCCCCTGAATAATTCCTCATCACACAGTTACACACATAAACTGCCGCCTTCACACTCAAAAAGTTGGTTTCTAGGCAACACCTAACAATTCTTGCCACTTGCAATAAGAAGCACAGGAATCACAAGATGAGTATCAGCATTACGGAGAGTCCGTACGCGTAGCTTGAGAGTGGGGAGGGGGGGTCCATCATTTCTTGAATTCCCTGCCATTATTCATACGAATTGCGGGGTTATCAAACTGTGTGCTGTTGTTACGGTCGTACATACGGCCCTCACGCATCGCTCGCTCGTATCTGGAATACGCATAACAAACACACATCATGTTCATAATACTGACACAGAAAAATTAAACCAGCCAGATCAGTTATAGTTTAAGGGGTCCATGCATAAACTTGATAATTCCACTTATCAGGAAAATGCACTATTCCCACCACGGTATTTCTTGGCCTCGGTTCTATCACATATGTAAGTCTTACACCCCAAAACCGATTAGAAGTGGGCATTTTTTAGAAAAATGCGATGGCAAAAACCTATGTTTGTTACTAAAATTTCAAACTTTAAAGGCGTTTTTCTCCACTGCTGATAACTGCAGTTATCAAGTTTATGCATGGACCCCTTCAGTTATACCTGAGAAATTAAACCATAAGTGTAGCAGACAGGGTAGATCGTGAACCACAGCATAAGAAGGTGGGCATCGATTTGACTTAACTGTACTTTACACGCAGCCTGATTCCTCAATTCTAACTGCATATGTTTGGTAGAAAATGAGAAACCAGCGTCACTATTTACGCCCCACCTCCACAGGTACAGAGTGTTCCCAGAAACCTCTATTTAAAACGCGAACTGAACGCTTATGTTTTATTGTTAATTCATTTAATTAACTGTCTCCCCCCCTCCCATTCATTGAACCATCTTTCTGTCGTTTGATGAATTGCTGACGATTACCCCTTCAAAAATTCCAGATGCGCTATTTTAAGCAACACTTTTTTATTCGAAATTAAAATTATTCAATACTTGTAAAACTTTTATATACAAAAATTGCACTGCATTGTTTTTCATTTTGATTGTGAAATAATTATGAAATATGTGCGCAAATAACACCCCTAGTTTCATAAAGATAGATATGTATGTTCTCTGCCTTCAATTTGTTTCGAAACCTCAGCGTTCTAAAAGAAATCATCCTGGGAAGATCCATTCGCTTTTCTATTATGTAAGTAATAAATACACGATATATGTAAATAGTGTCTGATAAAATTATATATATTTTGGGTTTCACACCGAGTTCTTTTATAATTATACTTTTCCAAGATGTTGAAATTACCGGGCATGCAGAAGTAAAACAAACTAACGGAGGGGATGGGGGTGGGGGTGGAGGGGGTGTGATGGAGGGGGGGGGGGAGTGACGGAGGGAGCGGAGGAAGTAGGGTTGGAACGGCTCCAAAATGTTTGGACCCGTGAACCGGGGGCCTGGGCCCGGACCCGGACCGGAATTTTTTATACATTTTTGGTTTTCGTAGCTTTTTTTTTTTTTAAACATGATATATTCTTTTTATTCTACTAACAAAATACAAAATGATCTTAAAGCATAATTCTGATTATTTAATCTGAAAGCCACAATACTGATCATTTAAACTGCAACTTACAATACAGATTATTCGATCGTCTCTACTTGCCACACGCGCTACTCGGCAATAGGCGCATGTCGGTCCTATACTCCCCATCGAGACCACAAGTATATAGATATACTCGATGGCGCCAGATGGTAAAGAGGTACCTCCGGACCTCTTAAAAATTGAAGCCACAAACCATCGACCAAGGTCTAGGCCCCAATGAGAGCATTTGCTTATCAAAAGAAAAAAATGGGCAAGTTGACACCATCGCCAACTGCTCGCAATAATTGTACTGCTTCCATGATCACAAAAGATGGTGTGTGAAATAAATCCGTGAAAAAGGGACCGTGCAGCAGACACAACCGTGACGGGATGAACTCGAAGTTAACAAGTTACGAAAATATATGAATAATACATAAAAAACTAATAATAATAATAATAATAATACTAATAATAATAATAATAATAATAATAATAATAATTTACTTCGTCGGGTCCACGGGTCTGAAATTTGGACCCGAAAAGTGAGTTTGGACCCGAGACCCATGGACTCGTCGGGCCCGTTCCAACCCTTGGAGGAGGTGAGGCAGGAAGGGAAGGAGAAGGGAGAAAAGGGTGGATTTGTAAACAACACGTCACCTGTCTTCCATTCGGAGCGGTTCGGACGAGGCTCGCGTCATGCTGTCCTTCCTGTCCGTCCGGCTGTTCGTGTACTTGCCAGGCTTGGGATTCAGGCCGCTGCTAGGCTTACTGCTGACGTAACCGCTTAGCTTGTAGTAGTCTAGGAAAGTGCGCACCAAGTTACGCCCCAGCTTCATATCTGAAGATGCTTAGTTAAGGTTTATGGTACAACCTTCGCATGCTCATTTACACGTTCTCTTCTCAAATGATAAAACTGAGAACTACATGTATATCCAGAGACATCGATACACCCAGGGTTGAGATTTCGCGGTCGCCCGGTCGCCCGTGGCGACCAACTTTTTGCTCGGGCGACCAACTTTTTCGAGTTGGTCGCCCGAGTGGCGACTACCTTTTGTTCTGAGTATTTTCAGGTACATTTTGCAAAAATTGCGTCGGGCGACTAACTTTTGTGCCGGGCGATTAACTTTTTAAAGTTGGTCGCCCTCCGGGCGACCAGGAAATTTTACGAAGTCTCAACCCTGTACACCCTATTTTTCCCAATTTGACGGTCAATAAAATCTAATCAGCCCGTGATGACATCAGCATCAATCCTCAAACTAAGAATCATCAAAACCGTTCCTGGGCTTTGGTGAAAATGCGTTCACAAGACCCACCCGTCCCACTCCCCCATACCCTTACGACATTGTCAAGACCAGCTATGACCATAATTGATCCAACCGCGATCACCAAAATTTCATCAGCTCAAGAGGTCATCTCCATGAACACTATATCATAACGAAAAACTCAAAGGTTTTGGTGGCGTCGTGTTTAAAAGAAAAGCAATGGGTGCGGGCGCATGGAAGGACGGTGGCGGTCAGGGGAACAAAATGTCACTCAAAACTTTCCCTTGTCATGTATCGATAAATTAACTTTGCTATACGATATACGTCAAAGGGATTCAAGCGATATAGCCAATCACATTCTTCTTACAAGCTCGTTTTCACACACAACAGCCATCACCAACGCAGAAGTGACCAAAGCAACAAATCTGGCAAAATAAAATCTGGCGATCCGAAAAAAAATCACAGAATTCGCACGCAAGCGCACATTTGGCACTGCCATTAAAAATTTCGTAGAAAATACAAAAATTATACAGAGTTTGGTTTTTGTGAAAACAATTGGCGAAATCGACACCCAAAAATCAAACAAGTGTTGATTTTACCTGATCCCGACTACCTTCATACAAAATGTCGAGCAAATTAAGAAAACATTTAGACAGTCAAAACTGTCAAAACACAAAAATGCGTAATTTTCCCACCCAGTGGCCCTATATATCCGCAAATTTTATTACAATCGGATGAAAACTGAAGGAAAAGTAGCATTTTTGGCACAACCATCACATACAGCAAATAAAAAATTATCTCCTTACATTCTTGGGGTGTGGGAGGTTGTGTACTGCAACCAGCATCACTGAAATGCAATTGCAGTGATTACCATTCAAACATAAATTTCTGAGTGAAATTGCTATACTTTTTCCCACAGAAGAACAAAACTATAGAGGACACGAGAAATTATGCAGTGTACGGCTCTGATACAATTCACAGTAAACACTACTACAAAAAATATAGTTTTTATTTGCAATGAATGACGCCGAAAACTACAGTTCCGACCTCACAGGTATCCTGAAATGCAGTGTTTCTATAAGCCAGCCCAATGTTAACCATTACACATATCATATATTACTATGTTTTTTCAGTTTAATTGTTATTATTTTTTCTCCATCAGGGCGTTGCGAGTTCGGGTCAAGGTTATCATATTTTGCTTGTGTGGAAGCAAAAACATGTAATCATGTTTCATGTTAACATGCAATCAGCTCATCACAATTAAAATAAGATTGCATGTAAATAAATTAAAACGGCATTGGCAGAAGTACAGACGCAAACCTCCAATGCGGGTTATTCAAAGAAACTGACTTGTGACTCATAATTGTCCCTTGATGGAATACATGTTTAAATATTTAGGTACGCGTGTACATGATGCACTGCCGACAATCATTTTGCTAAATGATGTACAGACTTGATTTCCATCCGCCTAAAATTGAAATGTACGCAAGTACCTCCCTCAACCCCCTAACATGTCCGTGGACATTGTGCCCAGCTATAAAAGCAAAGGCGAAAGGAGAAAGCTACCAATTTTGACAAAATATAAATTTGATACAGGAACTCCTGGGGTGGGAGGGACTCACAACTTTACGACCACTGGCATCTTTTTTGCCCACCCCGAAATGGACTATTTCAAGAGCCAATGTTTGACAAGTGTTAGCCAACAATTCACACTCCTGGTGAAGGAGCACATCGGGAACATTCGTGTCAAATTCCAAACCGGATGCGCCACATCAAGACAAGCAGCATTTTGTCTCACCTTAAACGTGGTCCCTTTTAACAAATATTTTTGGTAGCTTTTGACAAATCACTAAACAAAATTCAAGTTTGGTGCAGGATTTTCTGGAACACATTATTCCTGTCAAAAGTACAACTGGAAGTAGATAGGAAGTTTGTGCGCGTTTATTCTTCTATTTGACGTTTTTGTACGGTAAAACGCGGTTAATTTGGTAAAAATCACCAAACAAAATGCATTTTTGGTGGAGAACATTTCTATCAAATTTCAAAGTAATCAAACCATAATAATAGATGGAGTGTTTTGAGTTTATTTAAAATTTGGCCACATGAAAAACCTTACTGAACATTTCAAGAACAACATAATTTCAAGAGATTAAACCATGGTATCAGCGTTGTTGTTTTTATCTGCAATTTCACACATTCTGTCTCTAGTTGTTGAGGCGAGCCCGCAGCCCTCCCTTCTACCCCATCCAACACTTAGCACGGTCATTTGGTAGAGAGGAAAAGGATACACGCTTCTTCTGTATAGGGAATGGCGTTAGCGGAAGGATTGCAGTTTGCCTGGAAGCTGTAGAAAGACACCTCCAATGTGTAACAGAACGACTTGTCATCCAAACACCCGCCCAGAGTCCTGCAAAATAAGGTTAATCAGGCGTCAAGAGCAGATATTAAAAACAACTAGAGCAGTGTGCGTAGCCCACATATTCCCCACAGACCCCCCCCCCCCCATGAGATAAGAACACGCCCATCAATAGTGAATCAAGAGCTGAAATTTTCTAAGTCCAGCTGGTCCATTTTCCTTGGCCGAACTTGGCCCATTTACAATACCGATCTTTGTTTGTTCCCATAGAGGCTACATACCAAGTTTCATTAAAATCCTTGCAGCAGTTTTTAAGTTACCGTGTTAACAAGCTCTTGATGACAGACCGACAGGCCGACAGACCGACCGACCGACACGCGGTCGATCGCATACATTCCCCCTGTGGGGAATAACCAAACCATCGTAGTGAGCACAGCCCCAATCGGAAATGAAAATCGAAGTTGGCGGCCAAAACCAACAGATTAACGGGTGGCAGTAGCAACCGGAGATGTACGGACGGATAAACGGAAGGACAACACCCTAATCTATAAAGCCCCGGTTTGCGACTAAAAAAATACAATGTGGTTATGATTTGTTGTATACCGAAACCCCTCTTTTGGGGACACTGAACTAACTTCCGTTTTTTGTTGTCCCTAATAGCGGGTGGTCTAATACAAAGGTTTACACGACAAACTAGCGTTGGAGGGGGAGTGGAGGGGGGAAGGGGGTGGGGTGAGGAGTCAAATCAAGAAAATAAACATTCTTCGCTCTTTACTTTATTCCTAACCTCAGCGACATGCAGCAATGAAATTATACAAAGGCTTCGTTTTGTTTACTCACGTGGCGTCATATTTAGTGGGCAAATAGTATCTCTAACCGTTTTCGAGATAATGGAACACTTCCGGTTTTTTAATTTGACCATGGCCGAGGATGTCAAGGTCACCGAGACACCTCAAAGCAATAAACTAGGGTATTGAAAATCCCCAAGTGTAATCAGAGACAAAATAGACCGAGCAAAGAGAATCAAGGCTAGTAAGAGAAGTACGGGCGAAACGACTCTGCAGTTCACGTTCTACCCCCCCCCCCCCCCCAACAATGCTACAGCAGTGCAATTGAACTGCAATGAATCTAGGCCTTCCAATTTTCTCTTGACTGTCATGAAATCTGCCACAAAAGGCAAAGAAAAAAGAAAAAAAAAAGAAACTTAGAGAACATTTTCGTGTTTTTAATTTTTATTTTATGACTGCATTTTTACACAAAAACAAAAACGGCGTTCTTTATTCTTTATACTTGAGCATCCGCACTCTCGGTTCAGTAAGAAGACGTTGACCTCCGCGAGGATCAGTCGCCAAAATTGATGAGGAAATATTCTCACTTCATGATGATTAAGTTAATTGAAGAAACTCGTGGAAAAAACAACATCCTTCCATCATTTAAAAACACGTGACCTCACGTTCACCAAAATCACAGGAACGCACAAGCCTGTATATATCACATTTATATTTTATTCAAACAAGCAAATGTCAGTTTATGATGCATTGATTATTACACGTCAGTTACCTATTTTTTTCTCTAGATAAGAGAAAACAGAAAAATACACACTATATAAAAAAAAAACTGACACATTTTGACAATGCCTCCTCGTCTATAAGAACATACACACCAAAAAAGACAATACATAAATAAACAAATCAATAAAATTAACAGAGGGAACAAAATCAAATTTTACTTATTTTGGCCCTAGATCTCCACACAGTTCTATGCTTGAGAAGTTTAACCTACTTACTTCTGTCACACAATAGGTTAAAATATTCACGCCATTCATTGATTCAATCTGACCATACATCAATTTCAGAGAATTAATTTTACTATTTTTTCACTATAATCAAGCGAACTTTTTTGGTGATGCCAAGCATTTGCCCATAACGCGTACTGCCACTGCGATTTGTCAAAATACGGCGGGCAGTGGGTGAAAATCTTAATTCTATTATTAAATATTTTATATATAGTCAACATAAATTTCGTTCTGGGCTGCAAATTCTAGTTTGTGCTCATCCCGCCAGCGACATCATAGTTGAACTAGACCGTTTTCGCTACCCAGCAGCGCAAATTACACTTGGAAAAATTCAGAATTCTATAAAAATCTCTGTTAAATGTCACGCCAAGTTGACAACTGCATCAAAACTATATGATATTTTATATCCCAGTAAATATTCTGACGCCGAGAACAGTTCGATTTTAGGTCGCGTCAGCAATCCGGCGAAGTCGCAACTTTGAATCTGGTAGTAATTTGGTTGTTGGCTGGTGGTAACCATAGATCAACGTTTTGAGCACAACGTAAAAAGACGTTGGATAAACAACGAAATTTTGGAGGAAATCAAAACTTCACTCTGTTATCACAGGTCATCTACCTGTAAAAATTTTCAAAATTAAAATTCGTAAGAAAATTTCAAAAGTCAATTGCAATACTGTCTCTGCCACCCCCGTAGTAATTTCTCACGTAGGAAGTAAAAACTGAAAATTTTAACCTGAGCAGACTTTAATTTTATTCCCCAGTCGCAGCTTTAATTTCCTGTGAGAAATAACTACAGGGACGGCAGAGTCAGTATTTAAATTGATTTCTGATATTTTCTTACAAATTTCAAATTTTGAACATTTTCACAGGTCATGACCTGTGGACATTGAGTGAAATTTTAAGTTCAGGGCAAGTTTATTCCTTCGTTGTAAATTTTTACTTCCTACGAGAGAAATTACTACAGGGTGGCAGAGAGAGTACTTAAATTCATTTCTGAAATTTTCTTACAAATTTGAAATTTTGAAAATTTTCACGGCTGACCTGTGGAAATGAGTGAAATTTTAATTCCTCCAAAATTTATTCCATGATCGTAATTTTTACTTCCTATGTGAGAAATCACTATAGTGATGGCAGCGAAAGTACTTAAATTACTCTCTAAATTTCTCCTATAAATTTCAAATTTTAAAAATTTTAACAGGTGGAAACTGAGTGAAATTTTAAGCTTCTCCAAAATTTATTCGTTGTTCGCATTTTTCACTTTATACGAGAGATCGCTACAGGGATGGCAGAGAGACTACTTAAATTGATTTTTGAAATTTTATTTGAAATTAGAAATTTTCACATGTGCTGACCTTTGGAAATAAGTGTGAAATGTTACATTCCTCCAAAATTGAATCCTTGGTCCTAAACTTTACTTCCGACGTGAGAAATCAATACAGGAATAGCAGGGAAAGAAAATAAATCGATTTCTGAAATTTTATTTTAAATTTCAAGTTTTGACAATTTTCACAGGTCATGACACGGGGGAACTGAGTGAAGTTTTAAGTTCCTCCAAAATTTATTTCTTGCTTATACTTTTCATTTAATGCGTGAGAAAGCAATATATGGATGGCAGAGGCAGTATTTAAATTGATTTCTGAAATCTTCTTAGAAATTTCACATTTTGAAAATTTTCACACCTGTGGAAATTCAGAGAAATATTAAGTTCCTTTAAAATTTATTCCTTGGTCGTAATTTTTATTTCCTGCATGAGAAATCACTACAGGAATGGCAGAGACACTACTTAAATTGATTTCTGACATTTATTAGGAATTTTAAATTTTGAAAATTTTCACTTGTGGAAATTAAGTGAAATTTTAAGTTCCTCCAAAATTTATTCCTTGGTCGTACTTTTCACTTCCTACGTGAGAAATCACTACAGGAGTGGCAGAGACACTACTTAAATTCATTTCTGAAATTTTCTTACAAATTTCACATTTTGAAAGTTTTCACAGTGATTTTGTGAGAATCTTCATTGTTCGTATGACAATTTGTGTGAACTTGGAATGAATAAACATTTATGATAGTTACCCTGTGCATGATTATTCAGAGGTAATTACTGAAATTAAAAAGATAAGCAACATATATAAACAATATACGTAAAGCACCATGATTTGATAAGGGGGTTTCGCTTGAGTACCTGCAGGAGGAGATCTGGTTCTGGTTCGCGAATTCAACAGATTAACCGTGGTTACTGTACCGGAATTTACGGTACATACTTTTTTTATAATAATAATAAGCAGACTCATTAAGGAGGCTTTGTTTGTTTTAAAAAACCACAAACGAATAGTCTTATACATATATTACATAGAACACGTGTTGAAATTAACCTTCAAAGTCACTCAGGACACGTGTTACTGCGAGCACTTTGTCCGCTGTCCAGAATTTCGAGTTGTCGGAAGAGGGAATGAGGTGGGGGGGGGGGGGGTACGGGGTAGAGTCGGCGCTAAGGTACCCTCGATGGGCATGGAGGAGATCTAGATTACAGGAGAAACAACGTCTTTTTGCGCGCCCTGAAGCTTTCGCGATGTGAAGCAGGCGGGGGGGGGGGGGGGGGGGGGCTGACGGCGTTTTGTTAGGACAGTAAATCGATCTCGCTTTTCTTCTTCAAATATATCCACATCTTTTTCTCTCAACCTGGATTGGAATACCAATTTCAAACCCCCGGAAAAGCTAACCTGAGACGGGGAAAGTTAGCCCATCTTCACTCTGGGCAAACTTAGCCCGGAGAGGGAGGGGGTGATAAAAGGGGGACGATAGGTCTAATCGGCTAGATGCGCACAGAGGGGTCGGATGGCGGCCCATCCTCTCCCGCTTGAACAGTGTACTTTCCCGGTTTTTTAAACTAAAAATTGAGTTTGATCCCCAAGTTTGATCACAACCACCCCTTCCCCCAAAGAAAATCCTTCTAAAATCCTGGATGCTCCCATCTCATTGGCTAAAACAAAAAAAATAAAGCTTCGACTAGTCCTCCAAATTTCTGGAGCAGTGAATGCGATGCATAATTTAATACCCCACACAGTCTACATTGTTTTATGAGTTTGAAGGAAAACTTTTAAAACATGCAAATATTGGTTATTTGAATGGGACATCGCTTTACTCAAGCAGCCTTAACTTCAAACTGCTGCCAAACTTTGGAAAAGTCACTCGAGTTAAACAGTTCCAAGGATTTTCGATTTAAATGCAGAGGTGCACATAAAACCTTTGCATTTCGCCATTGCGAAGGTGAAATCCATTTGGCGAAGGTGACAAGATTCAACCTCGCCAATTTGGCGAAGGTGAATTTTAGGCAAAAATTATTATAATAAAATCAAAATATGTTTTGGTTTTGATTTAGGCGAACGTGAAATGAACGCACAGCTATCCAATTGACAAACGAAAACAGTGACGACACTCGTTCAACTTGACCATTTTCACACACCATAATTGTACGCATATCAATTGATATTTAATAACAGATTACAATATTTGTAATAAACAAATTAAGTTACAGTTTTAGTAAGAGGGTTAATTTGGCGAAAGTGAATTCGATTTGGCGAAGGTGAGCTGAAAGTTCTTCGCCAAATTGGCGAAGGTAAAAAAATCCTCATGTGACCCCTGTTAAATGTAACGACTTTCACAACGGATCTGAGTAATTTTACACTGTTCATCTCTCCGGAAAAAAAGACATAAAGCCGAGAAATTATTTTTAAAAAAACTGCGCTGACACGAAATTGGCTTCGGGAAATATGAGTAAAATCAAAGAGGATATATTGTTTTTCTTAGTCCTCCGGTAGAACTTGATAGCGATTACATGAACATCATACTAACCAAGCAATACTAACATAAATATGAGCTGACGTAAAATAAATATGAAACTTCAAGGTCTTTGTGAATAAACTACCTAATTCCTTGAAAGAATGCAAAGCATCAGTGCGTTATGATAACAAGAACCAGTTGGTTCTTTTTCCTTCACGCCGCCTCATCTCAGCCTCTTCCCGCTCACAACCCCCTTGTCTTTTGTTGTATTCCCATGTGGTCTAGCATTCTCGGGGTTAATAAGCAACAGAAAGGGAAATTGGACGAGCTTATATAGCGCTGCATGTTTAGGTGAGACAGGTTTGAAACTACAATGTCTTCAAGTTGTAACATGTGATTTTGCAGTAAGAATTAGGCGCTGTGAAGAGTGGGGCTTTGGCTATAACGAGACGACGCAAGACGCTGGAAATTTGTTGGTAAAAATGTTATGCGAAAATCTTTCCCTGCAGCCATGCAAAATACGGTATATGACGTGTGTTTGTTTATAGGTGGGGTGAAACAGGAGGCATGTGTTGGTATACATAAATGGGGCGGGGAGGGGGGGGAAGCCGAACTCACGTAACTTAACCAGACTGAGCTTCTGCTGCTCTTTGGGATAGTTTGCTGACCATTCTACTGGGCCACCAACCCCCTCCCCCCCCCACCCCTCCGGTGACCTCCCCTTCCTGGAATTATTTTTCACACGCAACAAATCTACGATTTTGCAGTTAAAGTTCCCCTCCCCCCCGGTCGCTCATTCTGTTCGTTATACAGAAGGACTCATAAAAATATGGTTGTTGCAATTTGGCCATCGGTTGGGGTGGTCAAAAACCGGTTTTGTTGTAAAATAAAAGTGTTACTTTGTTGTCTGAAGAAGAAAAACTGAAAGAAATCTGTGAAGTAATCTATTCCATTCTCAAACAATGGAACAGACTGCCAGGGTGGTCTTTTGAACAGTAGCCGTGGTAAATAATTACTGCCTAAAGCGGTGATCATTTCTTTGTACAGAAATAGAGATAGAACTAATTTACCTTACTGAGACGTGGAAACAAACAGAAGAAAACTATTTACTCTCAATCAAAATAACATATACTCAAGCCTGTTAATTCCTACCCAATGAGCAGATATTGCTATTCAGGCTTGGGAAAAAATCCGTTACAACTCCTAACGGCATGACAATAGACGAGAATATGACAATCCGTGAGAGCAAGGGCCACTTGTCAACAAATCATGTCCTTTCTGGAAACCCTTGAGAGGTTTTTCGTACAAAGACAGTTTGATTTAGTCGACTGAACGGCAAACATAAGCTATTAACTCCAATAATTCGTAAAAGATGAATGCAATCTTTCAGTTTGCAACACCAAGCTAGAGTAGATACAAATCTATAACTTTGCACAATAGTCTCGGTTAGACGTGGAAAAATAATCTTGGCACAATTTAGAAGGCTATCGGTGATTATGGAAACAATTAAAGAAAAGAAAGATTTGTAAAACAAACTGCTGGGGCAGAAATTACCCATACATGCTGACGCCCCTTATGAACAGTAGCAAAATAGACTAATCCTCAGTCACAGCAGTGCACTTAGGAAACATGACAAAAGTACATTGTTGAGAAAACCATGGCACATGTTTTCAAATCGCACAGTTGTGATTTATTTTGTTTTCGGGGGTGATTGAAAAGGCTGATCCAGCCCTTATCGCTCCTCACTTTACTTGGAAAGGTGACCAGTTTGGATGCTTCAGTTACATATATACAACGCTTGTTTTGGTTTCCTTTAGTTGATGTTTTTACCTCTGTGGATACTTATATATATATTTTATTTGAGTTTATGTACTAATTCTGCAACACGTTATAACAATGCCTAAAGAAAGGGTTCGTCTATCACAGGTATTGTGAACTTTTTATGTTTTTATTTTAATTTTTATTGCAAATGCCATGTTGAATTTGGTTCATATATTTTGATGTTATTTTGATTTTGATTCTTTTATGTCATACCAGCTTTTAGTGACCACAAGGGCGGGTGGGAACTTCCTATATAAACATTACCACGTGACTCAGCCTTATGTCAGTTAACAGTTCGGTTGTGCCATGTTATCACTCATACATTAAAGGATTTGTTTGGTAAATAAATGGAGATGGAACAGTCTGTTGTGTAGCATCACAGCTTTCCCCAGTGCCGAGTCACGTCTGTGATATGTCAACACCAAAGTCTCATTCACTAAAAAAATGAAGACATGCATCGAAATCAGATTCCATAACAACGAAAGGCTTCGTGTGATTTAGGCAATGGGTAACGGACTCATTCGAAAAATCTTACAAGCTAAAGAGAAGATTTTTTTTTTCATTTTTTGGTATCAACACTATGGTGAGGATTTTTTTTTTTTTGGGTCAATCCCGATAGCCCACAAAGTCCTTGCAATTTCTAAAAGCTGGTATAAAAGCTGAAAGTGATGTCAGCATCTCATGATTTTTGCTATACCTTTTTTTAATATATGAGCAGAGAGAATTGAGTTTGTGTAGTTTGTTAATAGTTGCTCGGGCGACATTATAATTATTTATTATCTTTCCAATTTTTCGTTAGAAGCTGGAGGTTTTAAGAATCATGATTTTGTTTTTCATAAGATGCTTGGACATTTTAAGTTTATTACATAAAGTTATAGTAATATAAAAACCAAACATTTTGGAAAATCTATGTGTAGATGATCCCGAAAAACTCACGCAACAGTTAACCCATAGCACATCACATAACATAGATTTTCTTAAATGAAAAAGCTTTACGGTTCGCAGTTTTGATTCAACGCTTTTTACCCCTCTTTTTCTATTCATTTTAGTTTACGAAGTGTACTTGAAAAACTAGTCCGCCAATTACTGTGTATTTTTATGTTGTGTATAAACTATGACGCTAGAGTGATACCGCAGTTGCTTTTTACACCCCACCCACCTCGAACACCTTTGGAAAGGGTATTATTTCTGCGTCATCGGGCCATGACCATGTACAGGAGTAATGTGATGCATAGTCTATGACGTCAAAATGACTGATCTTTGGCATGAACATATCATATTTTGGTTGTCAACATTTGAAAGCGAAGAAACGGCTGTTTCAAACAGTGACACACTGTAATACGCAGTGATCACTTCCCATGCAATGCAAATCCCATTTCTGTTATACCTATTGAACCTGACTTCCGTTTTTTAATATACATGTTATTTTTTTATTCCTATTCTTCTTGTACTTTTTAAAACGTCCATCTTTTCCCTTGTATATACCGTGTCAACACACACAACAGAGACAGTCAATCCCGGGTGGCGGATATACATATAACATGTTAAGTACTTTGGTTTATCTTCTTTAATAAACCTTCGGGTGGGCAACCAATTAGGCGAGTAGCTTCCAATTATTACAGCAATTCAATAAACAGAGTTATGACTTATTTAGCTTTTGCCGCGTATGGGCATAAGGCAGACGATTGACAGCATTCGTTGTTTCTGTTGTTTGACACATAAAAGTGCGTTTTAAAATAATGAGTTCCAAACTCAAACTTTCGGATTGTTTGGGGTATTTTATACTTAAATTTCTTCAAAATTCTTCATCTGTAGGGTTTACACACAGTGTGGCTGTGCATTTCAGCTGTCGACACTCAGCAGATCCATTTTTTTTTTTACTTTTTTTTTTCTGTAATTCTACAGTCTTTAAAATTCTGTCTTTGTTTTGTTCATTTGGTTTGCATGTGGTGTTCAATTTTGTTTATAATTCTGTGGGTAAAGCACGTCACTTTTAGGTTTTTTTAAAAGTGTTTCTTTTTATTTACTTAATTTGTGCTGAAACGCTTATAGTGCTGTCCATGTATGTCCTCAGTTACTCACCAAAATTATGGTTCGAAGGGCGACATTTCTCACGACACCAAATGTTTAGTGAAAATTTTTAGGCATGATAATTTTAACAAACAAAACAAAAACGATCCTAAGCTATTTTCAGTTGAATGTTCTTGCTTTGCAATTTTGCTTGTGTTTTTAGCTTGTATGTACATAATACTGGAAAAGCCAAAACTGACTACCATTAACTGACAGTGCAAAACTACGAACTGGCCCTTGGGGAGTGGGGTTGCGATTACCAAAAAAAAAAAAAAAAAAAAAAAGTAGGGGAAGGAAGGAGCAACCAATTCAGTGCTACTAAAAAAAAGTGCACAACATGCGTAAGAACGCATCGACAGGCGTGTAACTGTAATACAAAGTAAGCTGCAAAAAAGAAAAAAAGAAGAAAATCACTGAATCTTGAAAGAAAAGATGAAAGAAAAGATGCCAGAGGATATGTGGCAAATAGTCTGATTTGAAGAGATCACAGAGGGACAATGGACAACAGCTGTAGCGGAAGGGGTTTGATGAACTCCACAACGCAGGATAAAGAACCGCATGAAAGTTTAAAAACCTTGTAAAACATAACCAACGGTACCAAGAACCATGCGGAATACAATAACAATGTGGTCTGAAGACTTCCACTTGAATATTTTCCCGGTGTTTACACATGTCAGACGAGCGTTATTTTAGGCGACAGCACGCCAGTTCATGTGTCTATCGGCAAGAGCATCCATGTGCATAATAACAATACCGGGAGGAAACTGTTCAGTCGGACTCGCCTGATGATTCCAGGCTTTTGTAAAATGGATAGAAAATAGAACACAGGTGTGAATCTGAAGCCGTAGATCAATAAGCTGGATACAAACAAAATGTGTGCGCCAAGAAAACGTGGAATTAAATCTGTGTTGTTTTTTTTGGTCCTTCAGGATGTCACCGGCACCGCAACCTGTCCCCCCTCTCCCTCCGAACAAAATGTTGTATATGTGCAGGCTGTTCTAGCTGGGCGTTTTATACGAGAAGCAAAAGTTCCAACCGCTTTTCAGACATTTCAATTCCAAATGCCAAATTTGTTGTCATTTTCAGTCACTAAAAAAGTGTGCAGTGAAGTGAAATTTTGGCATCTCTTTGTTCTCCTGTACTTGCTCACGATTGGTCACGATGATCCCATTTTATGTCTAGCCCAAAATGATTTAAAATATTAGCGCTGTCATCCACTTTGGCTGGTCTATATATATGACGCGTAATTTACAACTATAAAAGTGTGATTGCAACAACTACAATTGCGAAATGAATGGCATTAATAATAGTTCAATTTGGCAAACGTTTTATATCTCGAGTTCACGAAAAAAAAACGTCAGGGTTGGGAGTCGTCTGTCAATCGGTGACAATGACAGCAGACGATCGAGGGAAAATTTGGCACAGGGGAGGGGTAGAAACCCAAGACAAAGGGGGGAAATGCAGACGCCGTCCATATAAGGACATAATGAGGGGCAACGGGTGTCTGAGGTGTCGGACAGGCTGTTTTTATTATGACAGATGGTTCGGTGAGGATTGATGGCTCCACCAAAGCAAAATGCGAATCAAGACGACTGCTTTTGAAGTTGGGCTTGAAAAAGCAAAGGGTTCAGCCTTTGTGAACTACTTTTTTCCTGGCATTCACAGGCAATGGAAATAATTCGGGGCACGCCGAAAATACCACAAAAAAGTAAAGAAATCACTGATGTTGCGCTGCCAGGCAACTAGTCTGGAAACTTTCCCAATATTCTGGTACCTTAGACGTTTTCCTGAGCCAGGGAGAAAAGGGTGATAGCTTCCAAAGAAGCTTCGCTCCAACGCTAACGCGGTTTTCTATGGCGGCGCATGTTTGTTTGCTTCCGGCCAGTCACCTTTATCATATAACATGAAAACTTGCCTTTTTTCTTTTTTATAGTAAAAAACAGAAAGAAATCGTTCAAAAACCCAAGTGTTTATGTGCATGAATAAATAAATCGAAAACAATTAAAGATGTCTTGATGAATAAAATCTGTGTTAAAAAGAGCTGTATTAATCGCGTTATTTTTTACAAATGACAGAAACACTTCTACCAGAACAACAGAACATTCGTGATGTCAGACAACCCAACAAATGATGTTTATTCATTAAAAACATCTGGCACAACAGCGGGGCCCACTTGGGGACTAAACCGCCGAATGCTTATTCTTCA
Source organism: Protula sp. h YS-2021 (assembly GCA_949752745.1). Lineage (NCBI taxonomy): Eukaryota > Metazoa > Annelida > Polychaeta > Sabellida > Serpulidae > Protula > Protula sp. h YS-2021. The sequence continues at coordinate 31,938,591 of OX457026.1, forward strand.
CCGATCTTCCATTTCCTGGGATTTTTGTTGTAGAAGTCAGATGAAAATAGGCCAAATTGGGAGTTCCCTCCCCCACTTCCGGCATCTAGCCCCTCCCCCATCCACACTGTAAGTCGACAGGGCCCACAACTGCCAAACTGTAATTTTAGAAAAGAAACACGTGGTGGTATTTTTTGTTGTTTTTTTTTTTTTTGATTTTGACAAAGGAAGATATAAACCGAAAAGGAGACGCGAAGAAAGAGTGTAAGAATGCACCACCTCATTAATTTGAAAGTTAGGTTGCACTGTTTGCATCCTCAACCCCTCCCCGCATTTACACATCGGTCTCCATGGCGAACGCACATAAACTGCTAAAATTGTATTCTATGCTCTTTGGTTTTACACAGAACGCCCGCAGTGAAGCCCGCACTACAAATGAAAACTTACACCTTTAGCAAAGAACTTTTTAAAAAGTGAAATGTAATTCAAACCCACACAGTACACCTTCTGCCAACATCAAGATGTCTGTTGTTCTGCGAAAAGAAACTTCCTTCATCTGGATTTGCTTTGCTCAATTCCTGTGAACGTGTACACACTGACACAACTTCGACAGGCTTACCCACAGGTGGCACAAAATTAACCAAAAACTTTCGAAAACAACACGCGTGTATGTGTGTGTGTTTTTTTCTAAGATTTTGAAGTCTGTTTTACACAAAAAAAAAGAAAAAAAGTTTAAGTCTGGAAAAAGATGAGCACAGACGCCAAGTTACAAGGTTTCGAGGCTTCACAGTGATGCAGCAACTTGGTCTATATACTGCAATAAGTAGAAATATTCTGCGTTGACAGACCATGAACGTATGAGTTTACCGCTGTCAAAGAACATGTGCCAGATGTGTATATGCCTTATGTCCACAAAACGCAGGCACGGAAACGAACAGTCGGACTACCGCTATCCGTTGCGTCCATTGTCGATTATTTGCATACCCGGAAGACATTGACTGAAAACCTGCAGCCTGCTGCTAAAATTGCTCCAGAGATACTAGCAAGTGTATTCCAGTTCATCGCTTCTATCTCACAGCGCAATGATGCTGCATTCTTTAAACAAAATAACGAGCAAGTGACGGGCGTGAAAATTATCTGTTTATCTATCGAATGAACCATCTAATGAACCATGGTACTAATTAGCGAATTGTTTAGAAACCATGGACTTCCTCGCTCAGACTGGGAAGTGGGTTTCGTGATGGCATCACTAGTGGTGCGAAAGACGGATTAACTCTAGATAACCCATAAAACTCATAAATCGTTTTCCCGTTCTTTCTGCAGTCAATCGTTCCGGATTAAGCTTGCAAAATTCTTAATTTTACTGTTCTTGTTAGGTTCTTGTTGGATGCGTTATAATGAAATACGTTGCAAACAAAATGATCATAAACTTATCTCTGGCATCTCCCCGAAAGCTAAAGAAAATGTACATGTAATATATTCTAGAAAAAGAAAAAAAATAACCGTCTTACGAAATCATAACTTTATGAAGAAACATAATAGCAGGTATTTTATGTAAAACCGTGGTAATATGGCAAAATATGAAACGACACCAAGGTCCCGGACGGTTATATCGACAATCTTCGATTTTGAATGCCAAGTGAGATATCTGTAGGTTAAGAAATATTTGTTACATCTGGTAATCATAGTTGTTCTGTTGCTTAATTCTAGTTGTTCTGTTGCTTAATTCTAAACACATGCCAAAAGGAGCAAAGATAACAGGAAAAATCAATATCGCCATCTGTCGGGTAAAAGGGATTTAGGACTGAGATGAGAACTGAGAGATCTGGTTCTACAATTCTCTTGTGGCTGTTTGGCGACAACGGATCGAACCAAGAATTTACCCAATGGAAAGCAACTGGATTTGTCCTTCCAGATAAACTGCTGTCACACAGTCAACCAATATCGTTCAGCTAGCGGGTATGCCGACTTCTGCCGGATTGAGGTTTATAGCACTCCAAAGCACAAATGAACAACATGTGCGCTAAGTTTGGAGACCCTTTTCGAAAGTCATTTCGTGGCATAACAAACACACCGAAATAATGCAAACTGAGGGATGGAATACATGCGAATTTTTTATTTTGAGCACGACAGTAACCAGTAATGGAAGAATATTGAAGCCAACTCCTCTATTTTTCCTTAAACCTCTCAAGGGTTGGAATCTACAAACTTTTTATTATGAACTCAGTGGGTTTCAGCCGCTATATTTCCCACCCGACTGGGCTGATGCAAGTCCAACAAACGTCGTTTACTGATGTCAACACACAGTTAATTTATTATTCCACAAACCATGAAATATATTTGCTACCGTCTCCTCTCTTAGATTTCAATTTGGCTATCGTAGCACAAAAATTTTCAATAAATTCAAATCTTTTTTCGCCGGTCTAAAATCTAACCACCCCACCCCTTCCCCCCTAAACTTCCCTTCCTAATTAGTAGATCTCCTATTTGGAAGCTAATACACAACAAATGCCATTTTGGCTGTAAAGCTTTTCGTCATTTCAAATGCCACATCAATTGAATCTCATATATCTGGAGATAATTAGCAAAATGTCGAAATCACTAAAACTGAAAACAAAAACTTTATGTTTCAAAAGTTCCTAAATGCTGCTTTGATGTAGCGCTGATGGCTAAGCTACTGCGGTCTGCATATGGTCTCCAACTCATTAATGGTTAAACTACGGCGATTAACTTAATTTCAATACAGCACGAAGCAGTTTTATATACACAACTACAGCTTTTCATACACATGTTAAGCATTGTGTCTAATATTTACGTTTATAGAGAGGGAATATTTATTCAATGAACAGTTTACCAACACACGTTACTTTGGTTTAATCAGTTGTCAAACTTTAGCAATGACAGTACAATTCTGAAGTGCCCAGTAAGCAATTACGAAGAATTTATTCAGCTGAACTTATGTACGTTCTAAGGAAGGACCTGTTTTTTTTCCAGCAGATTTGTTTTCTTTGACTAATTATTAAGCGGAAAATAAAGCCGCGTTTTGTACCAACTAACAAAAAAAAATGCAGATATCAAATGCAACGCTAACCAACCAGGTTTTGCGTGTCACCCACTCAAAACCATATGTGGTCTTACTGTAGTGCTTCCATACATGAAATTTTTTACCCAAAATTAAAAGTTGGGGAAGAACTATACTGTCCAATCCAGAATCAAACAGCCGTTTCATTGCATTTTTCTGGTCAATGGCCCACAAGACCCCTCTCCTCCCCCACCTCTTTAGTTATTTTGTCACCTACATGGGGAGGGCTGCACTGCCTCAATGCCATCCTGTTGTTTTTAATACACTTTAAATAAATGGCTATCAGCTTTAGCAATTGTTGTATATAATACATAATTCGTATACAGTACAAAATTTAATTTCAGAGTGCATTTTTTTTTGTTTCTATGGAGTAAAAATTCTTTCTTTTTTGCAGTTTTTTTATCATTTTTAAGTAATTTAATTTCTTTTTTTGAAGTGGAAGTAATGTGTCTTCCAATTTTCTTTAATAATATAAAGAACTACAGCAAACACAATTCATCACCCTAACAACCCCCTACTGTGATATAAAATGAAATTTATACTGTGCTTCTATGGTTTATATCAAATGAAATGGTGCTTTGTTTCTGCTTGTCACAACACCAAATTAATTGTACTTTTTTGTCATGTAATCGTTCCCTAACAGTTCTACACACAGTTTTTGGCTCTTTGCGAATTGAAAAAGTAGCAAACTTTCTATCCCGCTCTTGTACGTTGATTAGCAGTTCAGCGCAAGGTTTTAAGAACTTTTTTTATTTATGGTAAGCTAAGGTACTTATCAAAGGCAGTAATCCGCTTAATGGTATTTTATAAAACACCCCCACCCAAACCCAAAAAAACGAAAATTAATGCCGGAAACAATGGACCGAACTGGTACTTCCATGTGAAAAGAGCAAAGGCGGCCAACAACAGAAACGACATTTTGTGGTAACTGGTAATGGAACTCCGAAAACTGTATTAATGTATTATTATTATTATTATTATTATTATTATTATTATTATTATTATTATTATTATTATTATTATTATTGAGAAATTCAACTGAGATTCATATTTCTGGGTAAATCATATATTGAGTCATCTAAACAGACCCCTTCATAACACACAACTACGACTGGGGTGGTATTTTTTATTATAAACAAATAACAGACTAATAATCAAGATATATTCAAATAATAATGAACCTTTTTTTCGTGGCCGGAGGCGGATACAAAAAGTACGGCTATCAAAAACTACGGCTATCAAAGACAACGCAATGTTAGGCTTATCATGTACATTTGTTAGCACTCGTAGCTCTCTATGAGGGTAGCCACAGACAAAACTAATATCAAAAGTTCAAATTATACATCTAAATATGAAACCGCTCCTTCCGTTTGGAAGGAGTTATGACAATTTAATGTACTGAAAATATGTACCTTATTTGAAACACCCTCAAGTTTTAGATGAATCAAATTTCAAGGCCAAATGTTTATACATTAATTTCATTAAATGAAATGTTCTTTGAGGCAGTGGCCCTAAGTAATGTGTGTCTAACAACACTAGCAATGTCGGTTTCTGCTTATTTTCCGGACCAAAAAGAAAAAAAATCTCAAGGGTACAGAAAATCAAAATAACAGGTTGTGTTGAAATTATAACTACATCTATCATTCGTAATTGAATAACCTTACATCTATGATTCTGACTAGAACAATGCATTTAAATGTAAAGCAAATGTTTATTTTGAAAGCATTAAATTACATACCATCACCGAATATATAATTTAAGTGTAGCCTATGTAATAACACAGCAAATGGCACGGATAACGCAATCATTTCTAAAAATCACATTCTTCATTAGCCAATAACAATAGCCAAACAAAAAAAATGCTATCCCTATCCTTCCCAAATATGATTGCTTATAACAACCCCACACCCCCTTTTTTAACCAGTATTATATTTATATAACGTTAGCTATTGCTGATGCCATTGGCGGGGCCCACTTTGATATTTGCTTATTTGTACAACCACCAGTCTAATTTCTTTCGAAGATTTGAAACTGCCAACAAAATTAAGGACCTATCCTACCACACCATCACATGTCAAATTTAAACTTTACACCAGTATTAAACACCGTAAGGCTATGAGCGCTTTATCTGCAGTTTAGTTACTAGTTTCTGTGGCATTGTAGTATATTTCTGCCACGATGTGTCAATGACAGGATGTAAACAAAGGCAGTGTAACACACATGTTTGCACAAACGAGCAGGAACCATCTACACTTGACAGATCTCCTCTTCATATTCTCTTCACTAACACTACTGTATATCAAACAAAAACCGAAAAAAAGCCAAATGCTAAGCTGTACATAGTCGCTTAAAATTTCAGATTGAAACACGTTAACGACAATGAGCATTTGTTCGCTTCAAGCTATTTGACGATTTGACCAAATTTGGCATTTACATAGCGGATTATGGCACATTCCTAAGCCCTCAGGTTGTTATTATAACTGTTCTATATTTCACAGCCAAGGTATTTGTATCAGATTAAAAAAAGTTTTTTTGTCAACAAGTTTTCCCGGGATACGAACAATGGCTAAATGTGTTTCTGCTTTTTAAAATGTTCTGGGTTGAGTAAAAAAAAAATCAGTGACATTTTTTTTATTGGGTACCACTTATGAAATTGGCAAATTAACCTGCAGGCACTGAAATCACGTTAATGACCGTTTGTTGCATAACAGAGAAGTTTATGAGTTGCGTTTTGAACAAACGGCATGACTGAAGATAATCCAGATCGAAACTTCATCAAAAAAAAAATAAATAAGTAAAAAAACAATTCGAAGGCACCTCATCTTTAAAGACTTGTGCCAACACATACCACATCGGCCAACATGACCAGATTTGCTTTCCACTTCACTGTTTGAGCGACACCAGATTATCCGTAGGGGGGGGGGGGGGGAAGGGGGTTGACAAAAACTGTGAAATACTGATGGGATATCAACCAGGTGGTTATCAGGTTTTGGATTCATTCAGAGAATTCACTTAGACATACTGTAGATGTTTATTAAATCGTCCACCTTTCATGCGTTTTATTGCATGATTCGCATGTTTCAGACCCTATTACTTTCTGGATTATTTCTCAGTGACAATATCCATAGCTGAACAATTCAAAGCTTTTTGACCCGCCCAGCTCGAAAAATTAATGAGCATTTACTGTACTTAGTAGGATTTAACTGAAAGTATTGAACTAAAATGAAATGCAACGAACAAAGCAGTAAGAAAACTAAAATATAACTTAAATTAAAATTTATTTCAGTAAACCAACGAAACAAAAAAAAGATGCACAAATATTAGCAAAATTAACTTTCATTCCCAAAGCGACTCGAGCTTTTTACCATGTGCAAGTAGTCTAAGCAGTGAGCTTGTTAACTTGACGACGGGACACCTAGCTTATTTCCCAGCTTAATGTTTAAAACCAGTGACAAGTTACCCATTTTATTTTAACTGTTTTATTTAGCTAAAGCCAAGTCGCTTGGTGAATGTGGGAAAGTAGATTGTAAAAGAATATCTACAGAAACAAAATCAACCCGACTTAAAAAAATAAAAAAGAAGTAAACTTGAGTGGTTGAAATTTATAAACAGTGGAAAGCACAAGTTACACAGTGCACTCGTAAACGGCTGTAACTACACAAGCAATATGTAGGGTACTGCTAACACCAGTCTCGAAGAATGGTAACAAGTTAATCAGTTTTTAGAAATTCAATAAGAGAACATCTATTTTTCAGTTAATCTAAATATTTCCTTCCAAAAAATAAATAATAATAATAAATCAATAAAAACACAGGAAAAATTAAAAATATCGATTCTACACAGTACCAAGCTGACAGGAAGATGGGCACATTTGCAGCTCGATCGATATTATCCCCATCAATTCACTTACCTGTGCCAATCCTAAACTGTTCGTCTTTTCTTAAAGTGCAAAAAAAGAAATGTTTATGTTGGACTTACCGTCGGCCGGTGCCTGCTTTTACCGCATCGCGATTAAAAGCTGTATTAGAGAGCGAGAAATCCTCAGCATTAGCACACAGCAGCTTGGGAAAAACGGCTTGTTTTTCAAAGCGTAGCAGATCTTCGTAAATATTGCCATACATAAAGCCATTCATGAGCGTGGAATGTGCGTGGATATCGATGTAAAAATCAATGTCCATTTTCTAAAACAGAAAAATATACGCCGTCGCTCTATCAGAACATGATCCAGACTGATTTACTTAAAATAATGAATAGCATACATTTACTTGAAAACATTGAAATCCATACCCCCCCCCCCAAAAAAAAAATAAAACAAATACCTAATCATCACTTGACAATAGATCCTCCGCCCACTCAAAAGCGCCACTGCAAAAGCTGTTGGTGGGCATTTAAGAATTTCTCACTTTAAAGAGTATATTTAAAGGCTTATAGAAGAAGCGCACCTCGCTAGCGTCCATTTCCATAAGTAGGTTCTTGGTGGCGTAGAGAGTGGGGTGTGCCCATGGCGATGGCTCGTGCCAGTGGCGGTTCAAATCAAAGCCCATCAATGAACACCTTTTAGTTAAAATCCATTAAAAAAACTTAGTACTTAAACAGAAGTGTTGCTTAATGAAGGCAGTGACTTTTTACATCTGTACAAATATTAAAAAAGCAATCGAAAATTTGAAGTTAGTACTCGTGACAAAAACGCTATTGAAGATGACTTATATGAGCACATCGTGGATACACAGACGCAAAAAAAGGAAGAATAATGTAGTTGTGTTAACCTGTAATTTCCTAAGTAAACACCATCCGGATTAAGCATCGGTACCACCTTAAACACGAGATGATCGCGAAGAACTTTGGCTATCGGGTGATTGCTAATCAGGAAATCAATTGCCCCTGAAAAGACAACACAACACATAACAGACATGTAAAGTAAAAACTGACAGACGTGTCAAATTATTTAAGTATTTCTTTTACGTTTCAAATAACATACAAGTATAAAGAATGAACAGTTTTATTTTCAGACAGAATTATCGATCCATATATGCCCTGGATGCGAAATTATGGATGTGTTCTGAACACGTTATTTCCACACCTTTATTTCTCGTAAATACAAACTATTGTTATGCGGGGGGGGGGGGGGGGGGTGGGATTCCGGCTCACCTACCCTGAACAACATAGGAAGAAGGTGTTTCCCCCGGATGCACTCTGGCAGTGATGAATACTATTTTTTGTTTTTCTTCCGGATCCAGATTGTCTGGATTGGTAATCGTTAACAAATCTAGTCTTCGTTGTTGCTAAAAAAACAAGAACAACTTTTCTTTATTTTGGCAGACAAAACTAAATACATGTGTACTCGTCAGTACTTAATAGATTAAAAAAAGATCTGTCGGGGAAATTTTAGTGAACAATGTAGGCTTTATTGCATACAGTTTCTTTCTGTGAAGTGCAATACATTAAACAAATTATCAGAACACAGTTGAGCGCTTACCACACTAAGACAAAGCAACTCTCGCTGGAAAAAGTCCATGTTTTTCTTTTCTAAGTTATCGAGGTAATTCTGAAGTCTAGTATAAGAGTACGGGTAGCAATAGGCAAATTGATAGACGTCGTTCTCGCGGTCAAAACTGAAGGCAAATGACAAGACGTAGTTCTTCCTATGGTCGGGGCAACGGTAATAGTAGACGTGCTTGGGAGGGATGCGAGTCCTGAAATAAAACAACAGCTAACAGTAGAAACAGTTCACCTTTTAGAACTGCAACCTCTATATGAGATACCCAGAATGATTACCCAAACAGAAATAACTGATTTTTGCATTATTTTTTAAAAAAAATTTCACTTAGTTTTTTTACTTATTTATTTTTATTTATTTATTTTTTATTTGCGGCTAGGGGGTGTCCGAACAACCTGCCACGGATATGGTTATTTTTTGGGGTTTTTTTTTCATGTTACATCATAAGAACCTACCATTTTGGTCTACTGGAGGACTTCACCATGGGTGACATACCCTCTCTGTATAACGACTTCGTTTTGCTGAAGTTCACAATGTTAAATATCACCCTCTGGAAAATAATGAAATGTCACTATACATTTAAAACCAACTCAAAATGTCCAAGCATCAAATTCGAAGTCATATTTCTAACAACATGTATATATATATATGACGTTTACTTAGATAGTTTGAGATTTTCAGTGTTATTGAGCGCATGCTTCTAAAACGACTTGAAGGCAGAGTGGTAATGGCAGCGCATGTTTAACAGCGAGGAACAAAATGTATCTCTGTAACAGATGCGGGTCGACATTCCGTGCGCGTACGGCGCAGGACTGCCATATGGACAGCCGGTCGAGTTTCAGCCAATTCTTGCCGACCCCGCCACAGCATTTGCCCTGCCCGCTACCTTCCAGCCTGCACATTATGCCGACATCTCAGAGGTAAATACAAACGCCATGTTAACAATGTGTGTAACGCTTACCGTTCAAATGTGTTGAAACTTGTTACGAGACCCCTGAACGACGCTTTCCACACCACACAACTTAACTTCCACATCACAATACTTAACTTACTTTGAATATGACGCTAGATCTTATAAGAATATTGTCGTGTTACTGTTGTTCGCGAGAAACAACAATACTTTTGCCCCCCCCCCTCCCCCCCCCCCCATCCCATACAAAAAACAGACCAGCTGCTATGAAAATTGCCGGATTATTGTTATCTTCTAAACCGAAACGACTATGAGGCATCTAATTTGGATAACGTGATAAATTAAAACCTGATATTACCTCTCTGATGGCATTACAATCCCAAAACGGTAACATTTGCACAAACTCAAGGTCGCCATGACGTGTTGAAGTGACTCAAATGATCCAAACATTTGATTTTCTTCATCGTTAACTTTTTTTACCCTGTATGTGTATTTAACCTGCATTATTGTAACAAGTAGCAATGTGTTGCTCAAGAATGAGAGGCGTCATAACATAGGGCCCCAGTCCCGCGATGCCGGAAAAACAATACCTATTCTCTGTCACAGTAACGGCGAGTGTGAGAAACGTCAATCAGAAACTTCAGTAGAAAAGCTACAGACCTGGTCTTGTCGTACATTTTCTACTGTAAAGTTGAACCACACACGAAAACGTGGGTTGCAGGTATCAGGGCGTATGAACAAATCATATTCATACTCCGTGATGTAATCCACTCGACCAAGATTACCTGAAATTCAACATGAAACAATTAAATAGAACATGCTGCATGTTTAAATGTTTCAGAAACCGTTTTGTCGAGTTTTCAGATATAATTTGATAAAAAAAATCTATGTTTAATTGCAAAACGCTTTATCGAGTTTTCACATTTAATTTGATAAAAAAATCAACGAATAAGGATGTACCCCTAATTTAGAAGCTAAGCCTAAAGCTTGTACACTTCCTTACCCGCGACTGAGTTTTTATCTTTTTTACACAGGAAGTTAAAAGTTCTCCACGGCTTACGTAATTTGTAGTTCGTAACTTTGCGTTGAAACTCTCCCACAAAATTCAAATGAAAAAAAAGAAAGAAGAAAACAAAAAGGAGGAGAAACAATTAACACAAACCACTTTCGAAACAGGCGTCATATATCAAGTGACCCTTCTTTGGTCTGCCCGAGTAACCTGGCGGCACTACGGCAAATTTATTGACATTGCCGACAACAGGTTCATCAGTACCTTCACTGTCGCTACCTGTTTCAAAGCAGATATTTCCGAAATTTGATCCTATAGTAAAATATAAAACATATAGTCAATAAATGCCCGAAGGATAACACAGCACATTAACTAACCGCTATAACGATTGTCCATAAAAACATGTAGGTGGCGATTACATCGAAACTGTTCCTTTTTCTATTTTTTTTTTGTGTGTGTGTCTTCATAATTGTAGAAAATTATTGATAACCAGTAGTCCATAGTATTTCACATTTCCATACAAAATAATAATAATAATAAAAAAAAGATTTAAGTAACCCTTTTTATGAAAAAGAAAGCGAATGTATCTATAGTTACAAGAAGCTTGTTCCTATTTTGATATAGAGTGGATTGGGTCAAACTTTCCACCAGGAATTCCTTACATCGCTTTGCTTTAAATGGGCATAGTTTCAGCATAGCTCTAAGAAGCACCTCACCACTCTAGGATCGGTACACCGCTTCAATTCCTCGCATTAAATGCCATTTGTGACTAAACGACTTACACACCTCTAGTAGTTCGATAAATGACTACAACTCCTGTGTTTTAATTTCTTTTAAAGAAATATTAACGACCACAAATTTCCCTCAATAACTGCCGTGCTTACACACAGGGAGCGTAATTTATGAATAAAAACTGAGAAATCAACTTTGCAATTACACCCTCAATTCTTTTGAATTTATATGTCAAAAAAACACTGAACTAGTGATAACTTGAATTTAAAGAATAATTTAAGCAATAGTTACTACAGCTTCAACTACTAAAATAAAAGAAGTCTGTTTCATAAAAGGTTCTGCAAAAAGGCACATTATATTGCTTCCGATAAATATTGATGTTCTGATCGAATAATGTACAGATTTCTTCCATAAAGAAGTAGTAGTTCGCCCCTGAAATTGCTATTTCGGAACGTGTTAAAGCTGATAAAAAGTCAGATAGAATTATCATCTGTTTACAGCTATTTTCAGCACTGCTTGCATGCCAATTTAAGTGTCCTGGGAACCCACTGTAAATACATTTTTTGATATTAAATAACTTTACGTTTTGTGATATGTTTAATAACCTGTACTTGACAACACAATAGGCTGGTGTATTGTCAGGCTGTTATTCAAATAACACAACCAGTAATAAAGTAACAAATTTGCAGAAACATGTTTCTAAGCACATATTTTATTAAGTAAAAGGGCGAGTGATTACAGTCACTCATTTGTGTGTGTGTGTGGGGGGGGGGGGGGTGGCTAATAAGGCAATGTATGATTTTAGGTCTTTTCGATGGAATTGTGTTTCGACTGCAAAATCACTGAAAAAAAGGACAAAATCAAAATTATCTCTAAACACAGTTTCTTTACAACACACAAAAAGTATAGTTTCGTTGATTTTTTTTCGCATATCCTTTCTTTATACGTCTAATCCAACCTCGGTCAAAACGTCGGGAATTTCGGATAATTTTCAGAATACGAATCCACTTATACCAATACGAATTTTGCCTACCAGTAAGGCTGTGCTACCGATATTGCATGTCCTCTTATGTTTGCATGCTCAATAATTATTTATTTTGTAAGTTTAACGTGGTTTTCGTAATTATGTGGCGGTCATACCGGTTTTGGAAGCCTCGTATTACCGCCCAGTCTTGTGCGAAGTTTTAGTTGAGCCAAACAACTCGGGATAATATGTTTTTGCACCATATTTTTTGCTTAGGTGAATTGTACCGTTATTGTTGTATGTTCTAATTAAATAATGAACAACAAGCTGTCAAAATTCCTCTTTTTTGACAAAAAATAGATCTCTAAGCAACTGTAAACAAACCTGAATCGTTCTTCTTGTCCGCCATGTTTGTTTTGATTCTCCCCAGCCAATCACATTATAGAATGCTTCAATAATCCCAAGCTATGTAGCCGGAAATATTTCACCACTCAGACGAGAGAGACTAGTGCAAAGTGCAAATATGAATCTCAAAAGGAATCCTTTTAATGCATACTACCAGGGAATAACTAAATACCAGCGTTGCTACTGAAAATTTCACGTTTATATTCTGAAGGAACTATTGTCTATACAATTTTACAATTTAACTTGCAGAGGACCATGATTTTATATTTTTTCTGAAATGCTTACCTGAAACGTTCCATTATTATTATTATTATTATTATTATTATTATTATTATTATTATTATTATTATTATTATTATTATTATTATTATTATTATTATTATTATTATTATTATTATTATTATTGTTATTATTGTTATTATTGTTATTATTGTTATTATTATTATTATTTATTTATTTATTTATACTTTTATATTACGTCCTTGATCGCCTTTTCTTTTAAGGTCTTTCTCCATGTTTTGCTCCCTTGATGCTTTCTTTTCTACCAAAAAGGAACCCAAAGATTTATTTTGAATCGAAAAATCGCTGCTCCTAAATACTATACACATACCGGATGTTTCATGTGTGAAATATTGTTAAACTGTTGCCTAAAATTGTTAATTTACCACAACATCCAATTTAAAAGAAAATCATTTACTTTTTAATTTTTTAAATACATTTCTAAACACACGAATTAAAATTAAAAAAAAAAAATGAAGGCCAAATGGCGTTTTCAATTAATCTAAATTATTAATTTTCTCATTATGTTTGAAACAAGTAACTTTGTATGCGAGTCACTACATACTCAATTTCTAGCCATAACGTATTTATTATATTTAACACAAACCAGCACAGGTTTTTTTCCCAAACTAAATTAATATATTGAGTTGATAAAAAATGTTGAAGGCAGTTACCTTTTTCGAGGCATACAACTACTACGCCAGATTATTAGGTGAAATAATCTTTTGCGAGGTTCTTTGTAGTTTATGTGGAGAATTGCAGTAAAATACCCACAAGAGTTAACGTTTGTATGCGATTTTTTTAAATACTTCTTTTGAAATGTATGATAAAAGATGCATGATAAAGATGCATATATATATGAGAAAAAAAATTAAAATAGGCCTGTTTATATGAAACATATAATAAAGATCTATGAAAATCTATAAAAATCTTATATGATTAAAACACAGATTCCATTCTTTTCCAGTCGAGCTTGTTTGTTAAGAAAATATTAGAGTTTAATATTGCAATTTTTTTAATCCTTGCACGATTAGCAAACGCGAAAGACTCAAAGTGTATTCTTATTATTTAAGAGATTTTAAATTATCTGAAGTAGAATCTCACGCATTTTACACACATGAACTGGATTTTAAGGCAAAATGTTAAACAATCATCGAACTCACAATGATAATGATTTTATGTAATTACAAATTAATTGTCAAATTTGAATATCTTGAAGTTTATTTTATTTCTGTGATATAAGGCATATCCTCATTTACGCAACAGGTTGTCATGGTGTATAAAATACTTGATATATTAAAATGCAAATATTGTGTTGGAAACTGAAAGTGCTTTTGCTTCAGACGTTGAAGTTTCAATAGATACAGAACTATAGATTATTTTGTTAAACGGAGCAACGGTTGAACACGATGAACAGCTCCATACCTTTTGTCGCGCGTATTATGACACAGGTACCATATTTTCGCCCAAGCAGCGTGCGTTATCCTAGGTGCATATCAACCAAATCGCACTTTGGGTCTTTAGAATAAAATGCGCAAGAATTTTGAATTTCGACTGCAAGTGAACCGAAAAAATTAAAGAAATTATAGAAGAACTATAGCAAAAACAGCTCATACTCGGATCATAAAATAAATTGAAACTTAAGATTATTTGTTAAAACCTTTAATGAATTGTAAAAATAGCATACGAGTTGTTAAAAACAAGATAGCTCTTTGGTGCAAGAGAAATTTGACTTTTAGGCGTTACCTCTCTAACATTTTCATTTTTTTACCCGGTTAGTTTGTATTCGAAAAGCAGAATAGTTGCGCATTTTATTCGGAACATCCAAAGTGTGATTTGGCTTATTGACGTGAGGACGGGTGTGCGAACACAATTTTTTTTCTCAGTGGTTGTTACAATAATTTTGTTGAGTAAACAATATAACATATCGTTAATGTCTGTAAGAAGCATAAATAATGAAGAGCCGACTTGGAGCTAGGTAACATGTTAATAAGTGGATTCGTACTTGAGACTTTTGCCGAAATGCTTTTGTGTTTCGACTTAATTCAGATGGGATAAGGATATAAAGAAGTGATAAAAAAAAAAACTGGCAAAAAAAACAAAAATTCCATTTTGCCGGAAACATTCACAAAATTGGCTATTAAAGGGGCTGAATAATATGTAAAATAGTTTTAAAAGATCATTTGACGGCCTTTTTGAATTCGAAAGTGTGCATGTTGAAAGAAAATTAGAGTTCTGATGTTTTTCCCGTGTCATTTCATTATAATTTATCCAAAAAAAAAAAAAACAAAAAAACAAAAAAAACAAAACAAAAAAAACAAAAAAACTTGCAGCTGAAAGTACGAACTGGGTCATTTTTAGCTAAAAGGAAGCAACTACACATGTTCTAAAGCTGGAATTCTTCATACCGGTCACAGATATGCAAACATTAGTGAAGGGTCACATACAATAAACTAATTTGTTCTTCTGGATCTTTCCGATTGAGGTGTTTTGACTGAAATTTTTTTTGGTTAAATTATAAAGAAGTTATAGGATGGAGGATACGGACGGGGGAGGGGAGTTAGCAGTGGGTATCTGGTTACGAAAGTGCCATTGCCGATAGCTGCAACTAGTCCGGTGTGGTCAAGTATGTCTCCACCTCCGTGTGGCTTGCAAACAAGCAGCAGTGTTAGTGTAAAACAAGATGTATTTAAATCCCCTCAGATGACTGCTTCTTCAGTTGTTAATTGAGAACCTGACAAAAATCAGTGCATCCTTCAAAATGTCTAGGAGACGTCTTGCTCCTGTATGGAGACACTTGTAAAGAGACATTTCAAACAGCAAAAATCCAAAAGGAATCGGGACAATTGAACTTGAGGTTATCTGAACAACTGAATTTGTTTCTTCCATAATTCACCTCAAAACACGGAACACTTGTTGGGCGAAGATATTCTGACCCCCCCCCCCCCTCCTTACACTATTTGGAGACATTATGGCTGGAGACATTTTGGGCGGATACCGTTGATAATGAACGCCTAGTTTCAATGGCGGTCATTATATGTAGAGGAAACAAGTGTTTTCGGGCTAGTGTTATTCCGAGTACTGATACGTGCGAAGATAAACGTATTATTTTTGCCCCCCCCCCCACTCTTCGTTCCGTGTACGCCAGATTTGTGGTGTCATTTTGACTAACATTAGTATGCACAGCCCTGGATACCCTTCTCATCCTGTCACTTCCTGTTTGTAACCAAGATGAAAATTACAATTAGGGATTTCTACAGCTGAGGCTCGTCTAAGTCAAATACGCAGATACCATCCATGAACTACAAAGAATTTGCTTCCTAGTGACCCAGACAGGTGATCTTGATAACTGGGAAATTAATTTCACAACTTCAAATAAAGGACTATGGTCGGTTACTTCAGATCATTTTTAAAACTTGTGTAATATGCGACAGACCCTGTACGGGTCCATTATAGTTGCACACTGAGTTGTCTTTGTCATAATTAACACTTGACAAGCCTTTGGCTTGCAAGGGTTATATGAATTTGTGCGAGCAAAATTCGTCCTTTTTTTTTCTTCTTGACAGTTTTTCCGATTTTTTGTGCCTTCTTCTTCTCTGACACTATGGGCCCTACGACCATAAAACTTGGGACTTATGAAGAGCTTGATCTTCATGAAGAGCTCGCACAAATTCACATAACCCTTGCAAGCCAAAGGCTTGTCAAGTGTTAAATAGCACGGCGTATGCCTGATCAGTCAATAAAACTTTAAGTCAACAACAATCAAACACTACCCGGCTTATAAGACGTATTCAAGCTGTGTTGTTTGCAATATATTATTCAAGAAATAACCCACTGAAAGAAGTATTTTTGCGTTTTAATTTTTGTCAAGTGTTTAACATTTCGCTAGCGGAATGAGTTTCTAGTTATTCTTGTTGGAATGTCACAGAAATTGAAACTGGGCAATGGCAAAAGTTTATATATATATATATATATATATATCTATATATATATATATATATATTGTTTTTGGATCATTGTCACACTTCAACTTAACACTTTTACTCAATTCTTTTACTACAATTTACCAGACGCCAATTTTACATTAGTTTTACATTAGCCAGGTCGTATTTCCTTCAGAGAACAACCATTTAATGAAACCTACTAATGCGTCAGTTTATGTGTTATAATATAAGAACTGATTTTGCATTCTTTAGAATTAGTGAATGATGATTTTTTTGTCTCAGAAAGTTTTTCAAATTTATTTTCAGCCACAAGACAAAACTTTAACAACGTGTTGAAGGCGTGTTTGTCTGTAATACGCTGGACAATCAATAGTATTCAAACTTTCTCAGTGTAGATGAACGTTTTCGTTGTTACTTCTTGTTAACAGTAAATTTGACCCTCTTTCCGTCCGTCGCTTGAGCAGTCCGTCTGTTCGTAACACTTTCCTTATGAACTTGATTCCTGCAAAACCTGTGAAAGGATTTTATGAGTGTTCTTATGAGCTTTCGATCTGATAAGATTTCGGTGACCGAGAGAGAATTTTCATGGGCACCGCACGACTTTGATTTGTGATCTTTCGACGCTGTTGTATGTACCGATCTTACGCTTCTTGTGACCCGACAAAGGATAGCGACGGATTTTGACGAAATTCAGTGTGAGTGTTCAGTTGAATGACTTCTCCGGCTGGTTGAATTTTCGTGGCCTGTCATGAAAACAAAAAGGTCGCCGCTGCATTGATTTTTTTTTACTTTCAACGTCTTCGCAAGAGTGAGTTTTATGCATTTTTATTATTCAAACGAAAAATATGAGGATATGTCAGTGAAACCCGATATGAGTGCTCACAGAGAAAACGTGTAGGGCTGATCAGATTAGGTGACCTCACGACTTCCTAAGGTCACCGCTGGACTTATCTTTACCTTTTACACTATCGTGTATAACACATACGAATTAGGTGAACAGAAATGAGGCAAATCTGTGAGGAGATTTAAATGAACTGAATGTGAGTGTTCATTTCGATGACCTCTAGTGTCTGCAGCATTTTCCCATTGGATTATGCCAAGTGCTGTGAACAACTTCCGTTGAAACAGATTGTGTGTGGATGGATGACCTCTCAAGGGGACTAAATTTTGTCTCTGAGAAGTCGGTGAAGGTCATTTTTGGACTTCAAATTGTGGATATATACGAATGACCTACCAGGCAGATTATGTTTTTTTGTTGTTTTTTTTTTACTTTTACTGCTACTGTTACTATAATCGTCAGCCTCCCCATTGATTTGACATTTCACTGATTTCTGGAGTTGTCAGCATAAGTTTTTTCCCCACAGACACATTTCTAGTTTTAATATTCATTCCTACTTTTGAATGAACTAAATAAAAATCGAATGTTCCTTTATGATGTCATGTTCAGTATTCAGCTTTGTTGTTTGCTTAAGTAGATTTTTGCAGTCAGCTGACCTCTACCATGCAAGTCATTTCCTTATAATGGACGGAAAAGTCTATAATTAAAGGTTAACCAGAGTTTGAAACAGCCTGACACGGAAAGATTACAGCGCAACTGGCCAGACTAGAACTTGTTATATTCCCCCGTATAGGGAAACATTTTGTTTTTGCATTTGCTGTGTGTATGTGTATGTAGTGTGCGTCTGTTGATTTTGGTAACTCGAGAAATAAAAGTGTTTGACATGTTCGGGTTCACTGATGTTGGTGTGCACTAGTCGCTGTAGTTTTTAAACATTTATTTTTCTCTTTTCGTATTTACACCGAGAGTCGAAAATAAGAAAATTTTGCTCAGTGAAATTTTAAGATATTTTGTAGCTCCTTTCTGAGCGTTGGTTGTATAGTAAAATACTTCATCCTGTTAAACTAGTATTTCAGTAAATTTTGAAGTGACATAATACTCAGATAGTGCTATCGTAGGACAGCTTTTTTCGAACTTCAAAGTTGAGCCGTTACGGCTCTGGTTAGCCATGATTTAAATCACCTTGTGAAATGCATATTAGAATTTTATTTGTGTGTTATTGCAATGCACATCTGACACAAAGTAATTATGAACGTTGATATTAGCGGGGTTGTTGGGCATCAGGTGTGCACCCTTTTGAAACGCGAGATGTCACCTAGTCGGCAGACCAGTGCCTTGGCTTCATTGCTTCGAAGAAAGGACTTTCTGCAATATTTGCACACTCATTGATTGCAGACGGTGCTAAACTGGTCTATGGGGCACTTAAAACAGATGGATCTTTCATGGGTTGTGTCGGCTGTTTTGATTGGTTGAGTAGCCCCATGTAATGATTGCCAGCTACAGCAACATCAGTCCCATGTGTGAATGCAGTGGCTCATTATGATAAAAGCTTGAGCATCTGTTCTCATCCCAACAGAAAAGTATTTTCTTGCGGCCTGCTTAGTAAGGCACTGGCAGTGGTCTTCAGTTGGAGTTTATATTTCTGTGCACATTGTCTCTTTTTTAAGTTCTGTTTTGTAGCTCTTCCCTGGCATCATTTAGTTCAACTACACGTCGTTCGGGAAATACGTAGTGCTTTTCGTAAGGAATCTTTTGAGTTATTCTGTGGGAATTTTGTTCAGCAAACGTGAGATTATCGTTTCTATAGGATTTCTTTATCTGTAACAGGACAATAACAACCTGGAGTCTTCTTCGTTCTTCCAAATGCAGGTAACCGCATTATTTTTGTTCTTCAACTTAAGAACTCCTTTTTATTTATTTAATTATCTATGTATTTATTTATTTATTTTTTATTGTTTTTTCGTGCATTGACAGAGCTGAAATATTGTCTACTAGTGGTGTACGTCTGAACAACACTAAAATATTTTGACCAGTATGTGTGAATTCTGTTAAAACAAAGCAACTTCCAGGGCTTACAAGATTAGCTAATTCACCATGTATTTTTAATCACTTGGGTTGCATATATATTATAATGTGATCAAATGTTTCAATTAGGCTGGAGATTAAATAACTAGTTAAATGAGCTATATAACTGAACCCCAATGGCGTGAACAGCTTTTCAAAGTTTTAATCAAACACAGTATATAAACATGCGTGAAAGTATCCAATAAAAGTTTACAAGTATTTGTATGTGAATCTCTTTTATGTTTAAAAATTAACGGGGCAAATACTACGAAATGTCTTGGCGCTGTGGCATTTCAGTATTTGCACTTACATATAGCAAGTAAGGACCAATCTCAGGACGGATGCGAAATGCTAGCCATCGGAACATTTTTCTGGCGTATAATAGCCCGTCTATGAAAGCAAATTACAAGAAGTTAGAACCCTTAAAATTATCATTTTTATGCCAAATAAAAAAGCGTATTCTGTGAAAATAGGGGGTTGGAGGAGGAGGGGGGTATCTGTGGTGTATTGCATAGCAATTAATCAGTTCACTCACGCTGGCTGCAGTGGGGGGGGGGGGGGGGGGTGGGAAGTGGTTTTGGCACGCGGTGGGAGCATTTAAATGCCTAAACGGGCATTTACTAGGTTTCATTCAGTCATTGGCGTGGGGTGGAATATGATCGAAACACGGCAGGAGTCGGGTTTTATGTGAACACTTCAGTGTTTACAAGCGATAAATTTTCGGCGATTCAATTGTATTTTGTTCACCTGTTTGTGTTTGTGTTTTAATAAAGCTTCAAGCAAAGCAGGTGCGTGCAGTTGTGCCTACTCCTTTTTCTCGCAAAATAAATACATCCTGTTGGGGGTTTCAAGGAAGGACTGTAACTAATTTCAGGGTATCCTCCCTTTGAACCCTTTTTGTTCTGTTGTTGATTCAAATTCTATTTAATTTAAAAAATACTACATCCCCTTAGAATGCAAAATTGTATAGCAATAATCTTTTTTTAAAATGAGGTATTTTCTGAGTCTGAAATCTTGGTTTTATAGAAATAAAATAGTTTTGTCCTTGGTGGAAATATTTCTGCGAATTCCATTCTTTTGCAGTCACTTTCTTAATACTCGAACTCGTTCCACCTTCTTTTAAAATTCTGAAAATAGTCACTAAAAATGTTAAAATGAGTATGTTATTGGATATCCGTTATTTCTATCAAAATAAAGAAATGTTTTTGATAC
Source organism: Protula sp. h YS-2021 (assembly GCA_949752745.1). Taxonomy (NCBI): domain Eukaryota; kingdom Metazoa; phylum Annelida; class Polychaeta; order Sabellida; family Serpulidae; genus Protula; species Protula sp. h YS-2021. The sequence continues at coordinate 31,959,506 of OX457026.1, forward strand.
ATTAAACCTAAGCACAAACTCATATGCATATGATATTAAATGGGACAGGGGTTATTGGTAATACTAGCGATATGCAGTCTATCATGTTTTTTCTGCAACGGAATCGCATCACAGGGCTCTGATTTAAGGTCAGGTCACATCTGTTAATCTAATGCAATTTGCTTATGTATAGCCCCTGTGATTTTCCGTGTACATGTGTTAATTCGAACAGTCATTTCCATAGGTCACACGCCACTTTAAAGGGAAGCAGGTGGGCTTCCCCTAAGCTAATTTTAACCAGCTTGTTTACGAAAAAGTGACATTAAGTATATGGAGGTTAGACAATTATGCGACACATTTTTTTAACAATTTCTCCTTTTCTGTAAAATATCAAGAAGCTTAATTTAAGGACATATGCCACTGGGACTCGAAGTGAAATCTGTTATCTAAAGCAAATAAATCGATGTTAAATGTTCTGAATCTCCCAAGATAAAGAAATCAGTAGTAATCTTGTGGGCCTGTTTTGTTTGGAGTGTGACAGGGTGGTTTGTGAATTATTGATGTGAGCCGTAATGCTGTGACCATATCGGTAGCATAATGTTTTGTATTGCTGCAAAACTTGTGGAGGTTTCCATAGTAAACTATCGATTTACTGTTAACTGCATCATGCAATATGCAAAGTGTAGCAGATGCCAAAGAAAAGCACTTATTATACAAGGTTAATACACTGGAAGGCAGGGTGGCTTTTACCCTTCCATTTGCGTTTTACGAATGGGCGAGCAATCTAAAAGCTACTCATAAAATGTCCTGAGCAACCTTGCCTTATTCGCGAATTCCTAATTTGATCCATAACAGAATCGCAACTTGGTTGTCCAGCAAGGGAACTGTACTCCTAATAGTCGCCTGCTTATAAATATTGCAAGGGAAGCTGATAGAACTGTTGCTTCTATATTTGCAATTCAACTAGATACATATTGATTTCTTATTTGTCTTCAATGCAGGTACTTCTTTTGCTGTTATGGTGCTGTTACCGTGAAATATCAAAATCACACTGGCGTATCATGAAATCTGAGTAAAGTGTGAAATATTCTGAGTAAATAATGAAATGTTGGTGTCATCTATGATCAGTTTAACTGGGGTATATGACAGTCCATGATATTGATATTTGCGGTTGAGAAAAACACATTGATACCAAACTGTATATGTTGCTCCTAATTTCCGCTGTCAATCTTTGTTAAAGGATTTCTAGTACAGCTAGTATATAGTATCTAGTATATACCGTCATGTGAAGCATTTCAGCATGGTCGAAGTGGAATGAAAGTGAAACCTGAAAAACTTTATTATGCATCTAGCAAATACGTATTAACGCTATGTTAACAGGGCCAATTTCAGATCTAAGATGGGTGTTCTATAAATAGGGGGGGGGGGGGGTTGAAATTTAAGTTAGATCATATTTCTATTTGCGACCAGTATGGATGATGTTAAACGTTCTGTGATATTGTATGTTGACAGATCACTGCTAACACGAGCCCTGTCCTAGCAAGCATGGAAACGCCAATGCTGCAGCAAAACGGGGGCTCGGCCATGAACCACCACCAACAAGCCCTACAGGGCCTACACGATGGCGCAAGCCAGGGCTCGCTAGAAGAAAGCAAAACCAATCTTATAGTCAACTACCTCCCACAGAACATGACCCAGGATGACATCCGCACGTTGTTTTCCAGCATCGGCGAAATAGAGAGCTGTAAACTAATCAGGGACAAAACTACAGGTGTGTGTATTTTTCGTGTGAGAAAAATAAATGCGACCCAACTGGTGTATGCGCATGCTTAATTGCCTCTTTTGTTCTTAACCATTGTTGTTCTAATAGCCGTTAATGTTCTGCCTTATTGGGAAATCCAATTCCTGTGGTTACCAGCGAAATGTCCCTTTAAAGCAATGTTTTCTTAGGTTCATTACATTAATACATTATATTACGTTTTTTTTCTACATTAACACCCCTTATCACCAAACACGCGGAAAGTGCTACTAAAAGTGTGACTACAAATGCAGAGGTTAAAAACTAAGTTAGGGGTTGGCATTTTGAGTGGTATGACGCTGTCGACTTTTTAGAGATTTCGCACATTCATGCATTTCTCATAAATGCAAAATATCTGTAATTGTAAAGTTTTGCGAATACTTCTCATAATGAAACAGTTATTCCCGAAAATCCACTCTTTCCTACAAAAAAATGGCAGTACTTCAAATTTGAAAAATGTCGTACCGATTGAAATTAAGCAGTTTGAGTCCCTTCATGTTCCCTAGTTTCAGTTGGATTAGACTCAGATACATTTAGAACCTTGTGCATTTCTTTCCAAATATAAAACGTGATATTTTTAAGTGATCAAATTTATTGATTTTCGTGGGAAATTGTAGTGCTTTTACAGACATACAGTTATACTGCTGCAGCGAGTAACTGCTATCTATACAGAAATCTTTTGAGTGTTTGGAACTTGGTATCTTATGTGTTACCATACGTGTCCAAAAAAGCGGAGAAGGGAGGTAATTTTGAAGCCAGACGCCATTCGCACGGAGTACCAATTTCGTTAAAAAAGAGGGGTACTTTTCATTCAGTACTCTACGTTTCCTACAAAAAGGGGAATTTCACTCCGCTTTTGGTAAAAAGGGGGTATTATACAAAAAGTTGTTTTAGGGATCGCTTTAAAAAGTCATGGACGCGCATGGTAACCAGTTGGTATGTGAGTGCCCCCCCCCCCCCCCCTCAAGCAGTCTTGGGGCCCATTAGGTTTGGTTTTGGATCCGTAATTCCTTGTTCTAACTGGTTCTTGGACCAACTGCTTTGAATTTGTAGATAAATTACTATTGTAAGAACACAACGTTCGAAAAAAGTAGGTCAGGCCTACAATAGAAAGTCCGATCCTCCAACAAGTCCAACAATACTGCATGAACAATTTATTAATGAAGGGGTCCATGCATAAACCTGATAACTGCAGTTATCAGCAGTGGAGAAAAACGCTTTTTAAGTTTGAAATTTTAGTAATAAACATAGGTTATTCCCATCGCCTTTTCCTAAAAAATGCCCACTTCTAATCGGTTTTAAAGTGTAAGACTTACATATGTAATAAAACAGAGGCCAAGAAATACCGTGGTGGTAATAGTGCATTTTCCTGATAAGTGGAGTTATCAAGTTTATGCATGGACCCCTTCATTTAAAGTCACGACATTTTGCTGAAATATTGATTAACCAGGTCCGGTGCTTGAATTGCGTAGACTAGACCGGTTCCAGGATTTTGTTTCTCCCTGGGCTAATCTGTTATGAACCTTAATTGTTTAAAAATAAAGAATAGACTGTGTTGGCTTAAACCACAATTGCATGACGTGTTTCCGTAATAGTTTTTGTCATAGTGCAAAAGGATTCTTATTCTTATTCCAAGGATGTCCTTGGCGCAGTCTTTGGCCTCCGTGTATGTGTCGCTAATACCAGAGCAACGTTTTGCCGGCTGGAATAGAAAAACATATGAAGAAGTTTCGAAAGGAACGAGTCTGTTCTTGGCCTGGTAGTGTTATACAAGATAAGGGTAGACATAACTTAGCATCGAGAGCTGCTAAACTCGATTATGTGGAGCTAACAAATGTACCAAAAAAAAAACAAAAAACTTCTGATATGCCAAATATCAAACAGAGGTGAAACAAACAGCTGCATCTTCGGTGTTTACATTTGGCTGCCTCCAAGAGTTCTTGCAGACAACTGTGGAGGAAATTGTATTTTCTATTCCTGTTCTATCTTGATGCCTAGGAAAATAATTGCAAACATGCCACGCTTGGGGATGGGAATTGGAAATAACTTCCCAAGTGGCATTCATGATTTGCTTTGCAATACGGGATGTCAGTTTCTCCCAAGTAACAACGCTGAGATATAATTTGGCCGTGGGGATGACGTTCGCAATTTTCCTCGTTGCTGTTTCCTGGCCTGGGCTTGATATAAAACTCTATTACTCAGTCAGACACCATGCTCCTGTTGTCTGTGCAGAATTTCTTCAGTAATGTTGCGACTGGCTGGTGTGCCAAATCTTTCTCTTCACAGAAATGACACCTAAACTGTTACATACCTTTGCATCCTCTGCTGTTTTTGCTGCGATTCGGCAATTTATTTACTCTTGTTTATCTGCTTTCACTCCTTGTCCTGATTTAAAAGCAATTCCCAAGGCCAAGATCCATGCAAGAAGCTTATATGTTGTATCGTCTCTAAGTGTGTTTTGGAATTACAGAAATAATGGAATCCTACTGCAACATTTATTCGGAGTTGATTCCGAAGTGGAAGCTGAAGCCGGTTCTAATCTTCTAAAAATAGATTGGAATAAAAAAACTCGTCAAAAGAAAACATGATTAACATCTGAACCGTTACAGTCCGCCTTGGAATGTTGTGAATGCGTCATTTGTGTAATATTTCAGCAAATACGCAATTTCCCAGAAAGTCCCTTCCCCCTCTTTCCCTGCCCTTTGTAGCCGTCATATAAAAATAAAAGTTTTCGACTACAGTGTTAGTTTCGAGCGATTAAGTTTCTTGTAAAAATAAGTTCGAAATTCACTCGTTAAAATAGCATGATGTTAGGACAATCGGAACGTTCATAGAACTTTTTTATGCTTTCCTAAACGAAAAAGTTTGATTGTACCTGATGCAGTGGTATGTTTCTTGCGTTAGTAGAAGAGGCTACTAGCGCAAAATAGGCTCTTGGTATCTCTTTAGTTTTGTCATTTGTGAAAAAATTGTCTTGAGGCTTGCTAATTGGTTGGATCTATTGGTTGCAATACATGATTGCAGATTTCATGAATAAATCTTCATATAAATGGGGGATTTTGCCAGATAAAAATAACACTACGAGCAGCATCAGTTTGGTGAGTTAGCTGGAATTGAGTAAGGGCCAGACGAAGGTTGTTTCTGTGTGAAATATGTCTGAATTTATGGTTCTAAAACATACTCCCGGTTCTTGAATTTACATAAACACCGTTCAAAGCCTTGTTAGCATTGGAACCACAACCGCCTTGTGGGTCATGTATTAGCAAAAAAGAACGGATGTGTCGATTTGTATTCATGCGTCAGATGCCCTTCAAAGTATCTAGAGATACTACTTCTGTTCTTAGTTATTACACGCGAACCAGGTGCGCGATTGAATACCGCACGCTGCTTTATTTGAATCGACGGAGGAACCCAAATTAGAGGTCAAATTGATACACAAACAGTGTTTTTATGGTTTACTTTTTCGTTTGAGATGTATACGTCATTACGTGCACACGTCTTTGATATTCTCTTTAAAGAATCTTAGAAGTCATTCTTACGACAGAATAGTTTACGTCTGCATGGGAGCATTGCTGTGTTGATTGGTGGAAATAAACACACAAAGGCAGAGCGGTTGATTCCATAGATTCTTCGCGTTTTCAATCACTTTGATTGAACACCCCTGAACATAGAAGGCCGTTACGATCTCAAACAAGAACTTTTTGTTTCACAGACACATAGAATGCAGCAGGAATCCCGACGAAAGCATTTTGTGTTCCTCCAGTAGTGATTATCTGCTGTAAAAAAAATCTAGCCAAACAAAAGTAGTAATAGTGAGTGAAACATTGTTCGCACCATCGTCATCAACACCCTGTACATTATTTCCAAGTTGCACTGATCTATCTGTTCTGTTATCACACTTTGGTGGTTAATACATATAATACAAAACAAGCGAGTGAGTGTGTTCTGATTATGGTAAAAAAGTGTGGGGTTGAGTTGTTTCAATTTGACCTTGACATTCAAGGTCAAAGTTATATTTATTTGATCGAATTTGGATCTTATTGTTTTCCTTCACGCATTTGACTTGGATTTTGTTTCTCGCAGACCAATGAACGATTTGAATTTTAACAAAATACTTCAGAATACTTCAGAAAAAAAAACATGGAACATAAACAGCAAACAGGAAAAACATGACCATTGGGAAGGATCGTTTGCCCCGCGCAATATTACAACAAATTGATCCATGGTTGCCATTAAATGGCACGATAAATGTCATTTATTATCACCGTGGTATCATGAGATTTATATACCAGAAGTCATAAGTCTTCCAATGTTGCTATTATATGATGAAAACGATGAGTATTTGCTAGCCAGGAGCTTTTATTATGTCATTTGCGGGTCTCGGATGAGCGTGGCTTGGCAACGAACTGCAGCCGTTAAAACGTTCCACCGGCGTTAATGCGTTTCTCTTCATCTACCATTATGCGTCGCTGAGTTGACTGCCGGATCCTTGAAGGTCATAATAACTCGGGAGGGAATGGAGGTGAAAACTTGAGGTCTGCGCGCGGAGTAGAATTTATGTGCTTCTTGTGATGTGGATTATTCTTTAAGGTAATATATTCACTGTTTGAGCAGGCAGCATTTGTGTCCAGTTATTCTCATGGATCCCTGACATTTCTTCCAGTGACCTTCGTCAAAGTTAGTGACGTTTCGTCGAATCTGTGAAGAGCTTGCGGTTTCTTTAACACTTTTTTATTTCTGTCTTTTGATCTTTTAAAGAATTAACCTAGTTGTATATTTCACTTGCTTTGATGAACTTACAAACCCATTTGCGCAACATGCCTCACAGTAAATTAGACTAGGAATTTCTCACACATTCAGAAAGAAAACCCAGTACAGAAATGTTCTAGCCTACTGACTCTTGTGTTTCTCCTGATTTTGAAGCATTTAACTGAATTACATGTGTACTCTTTTTGTTTTTCTGCCAAAATCTAGTGGATATAGACTTTAGAAAATGGGATCTGTGTGGCCAGAGAGCGGTCTGGCGAGGTTTTCGACCGCTTTTGTTTCTTTGTGTTTCATGTGACGACATTTTCTTAGTTGATGCCATTCCTTCAGTGCCAAGGCGTGAGTATTGATTCTTTGGATGCCCCAGCGGCTCTTGACTGTGACTATCTTTGGTGCCACATAGTGCAGATTCTTGGACACTTTTGGCTGTATTGTACGTTGCCTCTTGCTGACTACAACATGGGCTAAATTGGGGTAATGCTGACCAGGCTTATCCAAAAATAACGGTAAAACTCGTGGAGGTTCAGTGTGGTATTGATCCGTCTCCCTTTCCGATAGGTAACACATCCTTTGAAATGTTCCACTTTTGCATTTTTTTTTTCTAAGAAGAGAGAGACTGCGATATATATAATAAGTGTGTGTGCTGTGAATTGATTGTGATAAAAACCGAGTGGTGAAGTAATGTTCGTGGATTGTTGAGCATAAATGAATCAAAAAAGAGAAGTATTTGGCAGCTGAGATGTGATGGGAGGGGGTCTTTCTGTTTATCACAAGATTGGTGCATCCAGGCTATCTTCGCTATCTCACCTGAGCTCACAGGCGAATTTTCTGGCGAACGGTGGCAGAAATTTATCTCTACTTTTGCTCTGTGTGTGTGTGTACTGCGGTCTTGTGAAGGAGGCCATGGCTGCTGTTTCCAAAATGCAACATTCTGTGGTTCATTTGTCAGAAAAGATATGTGCCTTTTCTGCCCTTCACTGTCAAACATCGGTTCAGAAATCAGCGAAGCATCATTTTTCTGGCTGACAATTCCTGACTAGATTCTTTGCTCGGAATGAATGAAGAGTTTCTATTACTGTTGTTCACCTGGCAAGAATTGATACATACTTGACGGCTGCATTTGTCTGATAATAAGTTTTCACTTAGTCTTTACCGCTACTTTTAGAACCACACTGCCGATTAAGGTTGTTTGGGGAAAAAAAACAACGTACATGCGCCTGATAGAAGTGGCGTGGTCCGTCATCTTCCGTATCTTAACGTAAAAAGCCGAAAGGATGTATAAGGGTATGTTATGCGGGAAATCAGGAGCAACGCGTCGATATGAGAGCGTCCACAGATAGAATGTGGACGAGTAAACTTCATGGACGTTCTGGGATGACATAAACCCGATAAATTCAACATTTATACAGTTGAAATAAAACATTAATGTCGATCGTTTGGTGAACGTTTTAATTTCTAAGTGCTTTTCTTTGTTCTCGGAGAGTTTAGGTAATTGGTAAAATTTCTGTTGTTGCCGAGGTAGATGCAGAAAAATGCCCTGTGCTTGAACCGCCAGCTCCTAGGTGTGAGAAAAGCTGACTCAATGTATTACATATCTTGCTCGGCGATGTGATATTGAGTTGCTTTATTAAAAGAAATTTATGCATTAGAAGCTTAATAATTTCGCTACATTATGTCACATTTTTAAAATATTTGTTATGTATTAGCGTTTTAAGCTATTGTACTTCGATTAGAACGAAAGTAGGGGAGGGGTTGTTTCTTTTTTTTTTCTTTTTTGGATGTAATTTCAGTTGTAGTATAATAAATTTCTATGTCATCCCATCAGTCAAGAAGATCGATATCGTGCGTCGTACATTTTGCAGCAAAATACACACGACTGCCCCGACAGTAAACAAGAACAACAACAAAATGACTTATTGTTGTTTCTTCATAAACTCATTGGTGACCTTCTGATATTTTGTCTCTCACCCCGATGGATATTTTCAGAGCAAATTTCACCCAGGTTTTCATTGACACAAAAAAAGCAGTGACCTTTTCCGAGTTGCATCGGGAATAAAGAATTGCTTGTATTTGTCGACTCACAGAGGAACAAAACATTGCTCATTGTGCCTTCTGTCGGGACATAGTCGAACCATTAATGTCATTACTTTGACTATTTTTACTCTCTTTCCAAATTGACAAAACTCCTGCCTAGAAAGAAAAATTATATGCAAGATTGACATCTGAAATTCAAGTGTAATTGGTTTAGTGTAGGAGTGTTTCTTTCATGATGTTTTACTGATGGAATTGCAATCAAGACGCAGGTCTTCGATAGAGTGGAAGTAGTCGATTTGCTTTGGGTTTCCTTTTTTCGATCCCAAACTACCATATCAGACTTCTTTTGAAGAGTGAAAAAAATGAATATTCACAGAATATTCAGCTTAATGTTTGGTTTTGTGGTTTCGTGTTCTAACTAATTATCTTGGAACTTAAAAAAGTTAATCCGCTTATATCTTCCGATTTCTTGATTTCTACAACTTCAGTTAGTTCGTGAGTCATTGTATCCAAATGAAATAAGCCATGAAATCAGATTAATGAAATAAGAAAGTAATTATTTTAACAAAACTAGTAAAAAAGTAGAGATAACTGGACGACAAGCAAACATTTTTCTTCAGCAATTTTGTTGCATTTTGTTACAGGTCAGAGTTTAGGTTACGGTTTTGTCAACTATAAAAATCCGGACGAAGCAGAAAAAGCTGTGAAAAATCTGAATGGTTTACGCCTACAGAATAAAACCATTAAGGTTAGTTTTATTTAACAGAAACAAGGCTGGGAAATGTTCTGCTTTCGTAGCATTCAAGGAATTGGTCTTTGATGGGTCGTTCGTGTGCGTGGTCACGTGAGCGCAACATTGACCAATCAACTTTTTGCTAACAGGGCAGTTTTCAGTATCGTTGTTACTTGATTTTTTTTCTTGACGGCTGTTTCAAAGGTTTTAAAATAATAAAGTGAAGTCTGCGTTCCATTTTAATTCGGGTAACAGGTCTTGTACTTTTAAGATAACTTTTCGTTAGATTTTATGTGAATTTTTTTTTCTCCGAAATTTCAAATTTCGTAAAGTACATTTCATTAATGTGGTAAAAGGTTCTATTTTGTAAATTTGTTGATTCTATTTATATTTCGATGTTTTTTCTCAAAGGTGTGCCCTCGAAAACTTGATTTCCTTTGCTATTACGAGTCAGTTTATAAGAATATGTTATGAACATTTGGTAATATGTTTGCAATCGAGATGTTTTTTTTTCTCCCAAAGTTGTGCGACATCGTTCACTATCGTCAGTGTGTTTTTGAGTCGTCACACCGTTTTGTCTTTGCTCTTAGTTACTGAATGTATTTAAAAGTCAAGCTTAATTAAGAAACCAATTATGTTCGGACCAAATGCTTGTTTCATATCCCGTTGAAAGTTTTATTTTATTTGGTGAAAGAATGAGTCTTTAAACGGGCCATTTTCCCTTTTTTGGGTGTGGGGGAGGGGGGGGGGCAGTGGTATTCACGGTAAACGTTTCATGTAAAATATCACAAGAGGTGAAGTTACCCCTTGTCCCTCGGCCAAATCTGTGGACTCAGCCGGTCCCAGACTGGGTTAAACCTAAGTACTAACAGTGTTGTCACCCACACCGCACGTAACGCTAGGATCCCATTGTAGTAAGTGCTTCCTGCAGGTCAAAATTTATGTGTGGTTTGCACTGGCGTTCTCGATATTTTTGTACTATTTTAAAAATTTGTTTGTCCCATTTTTATTATTAATACCGTGGTAGCTCAAGGTTTTATTGATATGTTGCCTTTATAACTTATTTGTAAGGCCTTGTTGGTTTTTAAATGTGTACTGATTTTAAATTGATTAGCATTGCGGTATTATTGTTGCTAATTGTTGAATTGAGTTTGTACCTTAATTTTGTTATGATATGTTTGTTTGTTTTTTTTTCTTCTACCTGGCTATGTTTTCTTTAGGTGTCCCACGCCCGGCCCAGTTGCGAGAACATCAAAGGGGCAAACCTTTACATTAGCGGCGTGCCCAAAACCATGACACAAGCGGACTTAGAGAGTCTATTTGCTAAGTGTGGAAATATTATTACAACCAGAATTCTCTGTGACCCCCAGACGGGTAGGTTTTCTTTCAGAACCAGATCGGGCCATATGAAATCGGCGAATATTCTTAGCACATCCTAACTTCTTTGACAAAAATTTGTGTGAGCCACGCGGTTACTGCAGACGATTTTTCGCGGAAGTTTGTTTCCCATCGGAAAAAAAAACCGAACGGCATGTCGGATTGTTGTCTTTTCGTAACCCTTGGTTTGTGGCGTTACCATGGATACTCGGTGCCACTCTTGTTGTCGCCTTCTACCGGTGATTGGTTCCCTGGCTTTGCTTCATTACCACGGCAAATGTTGAGGTCACAGTGGAGGACACTGCTTCAGAACTGTTCTCGTGTGTTGAGTCACTACGTCTCAATTAGCATGAATCTGGCTTCTTTCTTCAGTCCACTGTTGTGAAAAAAAGCCGCGATTTTTTTTTTTTTTTTTTTTTTTTTTTGGTGTTTTTTTTTCATGCATGGTTTTCACACGTAGAGGACTCACTGCTTCATAATATCTCCAGTGATTGTCATGCCGCTGTAAATGTCATTTGCTTTAACAAGCATGTTTCTTGTGTGTTGCGAAAGACAATATGTTTGGTACACTTTGAACCAAGACCATCGCCCGGCCAGGATAATACTTTCACACTTCTGTCCGCTTTACAAACCCAGTCGCTATGAGTATTTTGCCACAGATGAGCTTACGAACATTCATCCAGTTCAGTAATTAAGTTTTATGAGTTTTCTGTTTGTTTTGTTGCTTCTTTTGATTTAGTTCTTTTAGATGTTTCAGTCTTTCTAATTTTTGCTAGATTTTTTTTTCGTTAGAACAGGCGCCAAAAAAAAAGAATCCAATTTTAAGTTATTTCTTTTAAACAGTTGCGCATTTCTTTTAATCTAACATGGAGTCCTTTTTTTTTTTTCACTCCTCCCGTGCCGTTGCCGCTTGCCAGGTGTCGTATGCGCGGCCGAGTAGCGAAAGCATTAAGGGCGCAAACTTGTACATATGTGGCCTGCCCAAAAACATGACCCAACAGGAGCTGGAGACTCTTTTCTTCCCTTGTGGACACATTATCACCTCCAGAATCCTTTATGACAATACAACAGGTCAGTAGTTGTCATAGCAACCATTAAGTTACCTTAGTTACCTCTTCTGTTAGCCTTAATTACAGTTCAAAGTAGGGAGTTGATTATTACAGTTCATCAGTTGTTTTTGGTTGACAGTTTGGTTACCTTTTTATACCAGTTTGAAAAGCCATACATCGCTACCATACACTGAAACGCTATAGCTATCCAAGAGGTTGCTTGGTTACACTTAAGTTGGATGCGTTTCTATACAAACCCAATCTCATGGTTATTTCAGATATTTCAAAATTCTAGAAACTGGCCTTTGGAAAAGATTAATTTTTGTATATCCTTATTATAAACGTGGGTTCCCCAGACAGCCTTTTCACTCATTTAGTATTTTTTCTTGGCTTGTTTATATAAACCCCATCCTTAAATGTTATATAATCTCCAATGAACGCTTTGCCCCCAACTTCAGCAGTAGGTTGCCGGCTAATGTTTTTGTTTTGCCTTGATGAATTATTTTGGTATAATATATACCTACGTCACAATGCACGATTTTCAATAGTAATCAAGTCAGTTTCACCAACCGGCGATGCAGTTCCTTTGCTTTGCCGTGCCTTTTGGGAAATCAGGACGAGACGTGATTTGAGTTTTTATGGTGACTAACAGAAGCTTGTATGTATCTTTATTTGGCTGCGGCACCTGTTTACTTTATACATAAGCCATGTACATAACATTTTCAGTACGTAGACCGTCCGTGATCCGCGTGCCCAATTCTAAATTTCGTCTCCAATTTTGCGGGCGTAGTGTGTAATTAGACCCTTTCAATGCAACTGAAATTTTCCTCTCTGCTATTTCCTTGCCAATTTTCGGTTTAGTTTTATGGTTAGTTCAGAAAATGCCTTTTGACTTTTGTACCTGTTCTTAACGCTGGATTGTAGGACCATTGTTTCATCGTCAACTCGGAATTTAGATCCGTCGTGTCTCCCCATGCAGCCTCCTTCTTGGTGAACTATCCAGTGTTGGGTTCTGAACTTCCGTTGACAAAAAAAAAACATTATCTTATGTTTGAATTTTCGGTATTATCATTTATATGTTTGGAATAGGTTCCGAAGAAGGTGTGTAAAGTCACAACGCAAACAAAAAAAAAAAAAAAAAAAAGAGGTGTGTAACGTCACAACATAAACAAAAAAACGTTCTTGTTTACGGCAACGTCCATTATATACTTCAGTAAAGTTTTAAATATTAAAACTTAAGTGTTAGATATTTTAAAAGTTTTCCGAAGTTACGTGTGTGTTTTTATTTAGGTTTAACTTTCCACACTTTCTGAGTTCAGTATGTTTTAGTCCTGATATTCCGACGATTTAGTTTCATGAAGTAAAACTGCACCACCTACGTTTGTAATTGTATATAATTAATATGATTTTTTGATTCGCAAGTTATTATGAGTTAATCTTTGGCAATTCTTGCAGTAAAACACAGTGGGATGATGATAAGTGATAGTTTTCTTTTGATGTTTCATCTTAGGTTTTTATGTGCACTGAATTCAGTAAAATTTTACTTTCGTTGGTAGTATGAATATGAGTTAGCGCTCTGACAGGTTTTTTTTCTACCCTTTTGGGTTGTGTTTCTTGTTTCACAGAAAACAAACTGATTTATTTCAAATATTTCTTATAGGTATCTCCAAAGGTGTGGGGTTCATTCGTTTTGACCAGCGCTTTGAAGCAGAGAGAGCCATTAAGATGTTGAATGGAACCATTCCCGAGGGAGCAACGGAACCGATCACCGTGAAATTCGCCAACTCGCCAAGCTCAACAAAGGCTGGTGTCGTGGCGGGGACGCCCACCGTGACGGCCGCCATGGCGTCGTACTTGACGGCGCCACAGTCCAGCCCTGCGGCAGCCCAGGCCAGGCGGCTACTGGGGCCCATACACCACCCCGCAAACAGATTCAGGTAGTTAACTTTTTTTTGTGTTGTGTGTGTGTATGGGGTTGGGGGGGGGGGGGCAGTGGAATGGGCATTTCAAAGGAAGTCAGCAATGCTCTTACATTAGAGACCTTTTGCAAGAAGTAAAAACTTCTTATTTTACGCCTCATTCTATTTTTATGAGTGCCGTGTTTAAAATAAAACGTTTCTTGAAAAGTTTTAACTTGGCAAACACGACTCAGAAGTAAACATTGCTTCTCAAGTAAAATGTTTTAACAAACTGATTATTTAGCACATTGGGGTATTTAATCATGTTTCTGAACACCTTGTATGCCTGTTAAATGTTTTATTCACATTTGAATCAGAGATTTAGCTGTAAAGTACGCTATAAAATCTCTCATGAATTTATATACATAGACACCTACCCTATAGATTTTACTTCGTTTCTACTGATAATAACACAGCTTCGATTTATAATTAGAGTTTTGGTAACTGATTCAAATTATCTGACACTTGAAATGCGAACATAATATTATCTTACTGACACTTCTTTTTTTAGGGCTGGGGAACATTTTTCTGTTTTATTGAAAGTAAATTTGACTTCTTGCAAAGTACTGTTTGACAAAAAATTTTACTTCTCAGACGTAAAATTTGAAAAGTTAACCTCTTGCAAAAGGTGTGCATTATCAGTAGTGAGAAAGTGGCGCGAAAAAAGTGTTAACTGATGAAAAAGGTGTTTGAGTAAAAGTCGGTAAATGAACAGGCTAGTTGGAAAGCATTGATTTATCCATTGTAATGCATTGATTCATCCTCTAAACTATTAGGATATTACTTTTTGTGAGTAAAGCCTGGAACGAAAAGGTTGGGAGTTCGATTTTGATAAAGGTTTTGCTGCATTCGAATCCACGTAAAATCCATGTCTCAGGTTGCGCAAGAACGCGCATAACACAACAACTGTAAATACACCCGTTCTATGGAAGACCGTGGTAAATAAGTAACATGCTTGACTAATGAGTTGGAGCCAATTTGCTCATAATTTATTTACGGCTTCTGGCTATGCACACAATAGAACAGCTCGTAATTCCCATAACTGACTGGCGAATCACTAACCGCCAGTAGAATTCCAGCCATTTGCTTTATTTGGCGGGCCACATATCGACACATTGTTTGCATGGTTTTCATGAATAATGAATGCAGTCTAAACAGATAATCAATTGTTTTGATTCAGCGACGTTCATCCATTATGTAATAACATACCGCAATTGTACATAGCCGAAATGAATTGTGTTGATGGGGGGAAAAAAGCCGTTGACAACTGATGCAATTGTTTCCAGACTAATCAAGTCTATTCTTGTTTGGATAAAAAAAAAGCTAGTCGAAAAGAGCGTCAGTAATTCGTTAGAAGTGCGTTGTTTCGGTACATGTGAAGGGAGATAAGCTCAACAGCTTCCCTCCGTGATTCTGTGATGTTTGCCATGCGAGATCGCTCAAACCAACTCAGAAAACGAATTCACCCAACATCTTACATGCCGCATTTTCTATTAGTTTGTGAAATAGAACAACTGTTGTTGTTTCCAAGTTCTGGAATTTAACTGGAACTTTTGAAATTCCATTAAACCGAAAGTCTTTTACCCTACTTGAAATCTAAATAGTATTTTGGCTCTGCAAAGTGATCTGAGTGATGAAATTATCGTAAGACAGAATTATCACAAGCATTGGAATGTTTTCCATGGGCGGTGAGATCTCCGTTCAATTTGGAAAGTGCCAGGCCTTGATTCTTGGCGCCCTTCCTTCGCATTCATTACACAAATCTATGGCGTATTTCCCCGAGGGTATGTTGTATTTCCAGCAGACTTTCTCCTAACGACTGTCCCTTGCAATATGGCGTTGCGGTCTGGCGTTTGTAAATGTATTGTGACAGATATGTTGAAGAAGAGTGCTTTTGCCTTTTGGCTAGTTGGAGCTGAATAATGTGAAAAAAATAGAACGATGTGGCTTCTCCAAACCCGAAGGGGGTTTTGGTTTAATGGCGTAGGAATTGCTGCCATCGTCAATAAAGTGAAAAGTTACAAACAGACATTGATGCAAGTGGGAAGATTTTCAGTTTTGTTTTTATTAAGAAGTTGTTGAGGAGTGTTATTACTGCTTTTAGAAGATATGGCGTAAAATTATTTTAACAACATAAAAAAAAATCGAATATTTTTTTTAATTTGTGCCACGGCAGATATCTTTCTCTTTGTTTCAAGTTTTTCAGGGCTGAAATTTGAGTTTTCTATAGAAATTGAAATCAGTAAAAAGGAAGTCCAGTATTACCTCTTTATAATGGGCCCTATGGTTCTGCAAATAGGCAAGCTCTTCATTAAAAATGGAGTGTTTGCCTCTATTCAAAAGGAATAAACTCCGTTATTTTAATGTTATTATTTGCCCTTTTTGTCCGAAAGTTATTCATGCAGCGAAAATGCAGGAAACAGTTCCACAGCCCCGAAATCGCTGAAACAGGATTGCCCCACTTTGACCCTGGAGCAAAAGTAAATATTGTAGTTATAAGTTGGAAAATAACTTGTTTTGGAGTCTTGTTTCTAATCAAGTTACCCTTTGTAGGTCAGTTTTAAGTTGAAATTTGATTGACTGGTTTAACTTAACACGGAATGCAATACAGGGCAGATAATTCGCGACCAAGACTGGGCTCCGACCCGCCAGAAAAAAAGTCAGCTTGCTAAAATTTGTTTTCTCCTGCCAAAATGTGCAGTATTTTATAGCGCCCGGCTGCAAGAAGTCTTATGAACTTTCTGCCCTGATGTAGTGCAGCTAAAGAAGCTTTGTCGTTATTTTTTTTTAAAGGAGGGAGTAAAAATCTACACAGTAGCTTATTTTCAAGCACTTCTAGATAATTAAGATGTTGGTGTGCGTGTGTTGGAAATGTTGAACAAATGTGAAACAAAACGTCAGGCGTGTCGCCTTGAAGGAATGGTTGGCGGGAGGGGATGTACCCCCCCCCCCCCCCCCCCCACCTCTCATTCCCCTTCCGCCAATGTGTCTTGGCGGATGTGTTACACAGCTGTTAACACACTAAAACCGAAGCTAAAAATATTCGGCTAATATCTGTAGGAGTTATTAAAAATATTCTTTTTTTCAGATCCAAACTCGCTTACAGACAGTTGTTATCTGCGGAGGTAAATCTGTTGATGATTTGGAAATATATGTACATCCTTGTAACAACAGTTTGAAGTTCTATTTTTTTTCGCTATATAGGTTTTCCCCACTCGACGGCAGTCTGGTGCCAAATTCCAACCTCATTACGGGTAACACGATGAGCGGTGCGGGCTGGTGCCTGTTTGTGTATAACCTGGCTCCCGAGACGGAAGAGAACGTATTATGGCAGCTGTTCGGACCATTCGGTGCCGTGCAAAATGTGAAAGTGATCCGAGACTTCGCCACGCAGAAATGTAAAGGGTTTGGCTTTGTTACTATGACTAATTACGAGGAGTCACTCATGGCTATTCAAAGCCTCAATGGATACACCCTTGGCAACAGAGTATTGCAGGTCTCCTTTAAGAAACATAAGAATATGTAACGACTGTTGCTCTGGTGGTGTCTTTAGAGCACTTTAGGTATCCGTGGCAACGCATACTGAGCTGCCATAGTGTTACCAGTCGTTGAATATTCGGAGCCAAAAAAAAAAAAAAAAAAAGAGAGAGAAGAAGAGAGAGAGAAAAACTGTCATGTGTGACATGGCATTAGATGTTACAAAACCGCAGTGACTTGAAAACTGTTAAAAATTGAAAATCGCAGGAAAACCATTGTTTACGTTTTGTAAACAACCATTACAGTGCAGCTAGTCATTAAACAAAAAAGCGTGAAAAATGAAATGTGTGTGCCACTTAAAATCCCGGGTATTACTTTAAATTTTTAACAAAGATATGTTCTGCAGTCAATTCCATGTTAACAACGAACATGTTTTGTGTCACTTTTGGGTTTCATTTACTACTAAGCTGATTTCTTTCCTTTTTCACAATCTGAGTTTATTTACTGATTTCGTAACGAGACAACCATACACCAAACTTTATTTTACTAGCTTATTATGGTAGTGTATTTAGCTGTAGAATCTCTTTGTAGATTAAATTCTAGATTTAAAAAAGTGTTGAACTTGATATGTATGAAAAAAAAAACGGATTGAAATCTGTTTAATTGTCGGGATACTTCCAGATTAACAATCCTGTTGATGAAATATGCAAAGTCTTCAGAAAGTCTCGCTATCCTGGGATAGGTGTGCCTGGAGGAAAATTAACAAGATTCTTTTGATGAAAATCTCGAATTTGAAACGATTTAAACCATTTGCTTTTTAACCTAAGAATCTGCTTTAATATGTCCTTGCGATTTTTTGCACACGTCACGCATTTTTCGCTTACAAATTTAGCTCCCGTTCATTACTGTCGGTTTGCTGTGTTTTTATTAGTATTTTTTTTTGTCCAGGTAATAAAGGCGGGTGGGTTCAATGTTGAGATATAGTCTAAGGAGAAGCCATATTGTAGTAACAAAGTGCTACTTGTATTTTGTTTAAATTTAAAGTGAAAGTGGAATCTCAATTTATTGTATGCATAAAGGTATTATATTGATAATTGTTTGAACGTCTCGCTGTCAAAGTGCACACTTTATAGCAGTTGATTTCTTTTTATTATTATTTTTTCATCCTCGCGGTCTGTCAATCGAAAATTTTGTTTTTGTAAGCAGTGTTGTTATATAAATTGTTTTGATGTTACGGATGGTTTTTGTTGTACTGTTTAGTATGGCACCTCTTTTGTAAAGAAACCGATCAAATCTGACTTCCAAAAAAAAAAAAAAAAAAAAAAAAACTGTACATAGTTGGCTAATTAAAATTTAGAGTTGTTTTTGAGGCTCCTTTTGAAGCCTCAAATTTGACACACAAAAAAACCAATTCACCTTCAACTTACGTGTTGATGCGGCAGTGCTTGAGTAACTTAATGTACCATGATCGTATACTGTTGAAAAGTTTTATATTGCTACTCGGTACCTAACTTTATTGTCAAAAGTTATTGTTGAAATGTTGAATGTCGCGAGCTGTGTTGCGAAGTATATACTGGTAGTAGCTGAGAGAGTGGACGCAGTGACGCAAGGGTAGCGTAGAGTAGACCTCACGTTGAACTGTGTATGCGGATAGTCCCTGAATTTTTAGCGGAATTGTGTGGAAGTAGAATGTACTGCGGATATCGTGATATGTGCCTGTTTATAACGCCCGCCTGTGTTTTGACGATATTCTGAACTACGATTTAAAATTTAAATTATTTTTAAATTAATGGAAGACTTAAAAGTTAAACAAGAAAGGGTTCGAACTAATTCTAAAAACACCCTGCAAATGATTCAAATACCCAGAAGCATGCAACTATTTTAGAAAGATACTCTGTGACTTTGTTGATGTGGTGTGTTGGGTGAGGGGGTAGGGGCATTATTGACTGAATTGCGATTTTTTTTTACAAGCTAAACAGGTGTTCAGAAGTATTGGGATATATATGATTTATCAGCACTTCAGACGCAGGCAGAAACTTGACTCTATAGAAATCGATGCGCTCTCATCGACTTGTAGGTTTGTCAATCAGCGCTTTGAAAAGTTTTTCAAAAAAGTCGATTTTAAAATTAGTTGCTATGGAGATTTTGAGTTGAGTTCGATAAGATTTTATGAGTTATTATTGCGTTCTTTCACTCGCCAATGTCAGATATGGATTCTTGATATTTCTGAACATTTTTGTTGGCTTTTCTTCCCTTTTGAATGTACGTACAGGAAAAGTCGGTACGGCTTTTAGCGACAAGCACGGCAGAATTTGATGAATATGTAACACAGACTACACTGCGCTATCTATGCGTGTGACGTAATCTTTGAATCATGCATTAGTGGTCCATCTGCTCTGTGGCGTCCGCCCAATGGATTTTTTTTATTTAATATTCAGAGTGATTTAGGGTACTGTGGTAACTACTAAATTATCTGGATCAGACCAGCTGTAAATTCAGTGAAATTTGAAAAGATGAAATAACCGTGACGACTAAGTTTTGCATGTCTTAAGAATTCTGTTAAGCTGCGGATGGGTGTGACTGTAAATATTTTTAACTAGAAAAACTATTTTTGCCAATATGCTTATTAAGTAAGAGCAGATATTATCCTTGGATTGTTGCTCCTTATTTTGTTAAAATGAATCAGGATCATGAAATCCGCAATGTTGAAAAAAAAGTGAAGTAATTATTTAAATTGAGTCATTTCGAAGACTGCAATAGTGTCCTTAATGGAATTTATGTGTTGAATGGGGATTGTTCGATCATGTAATCAAGATTTTTTTATGTTCGAGGTCGATTCTAATTGCTCTGAGTTTGTGTTTTGTCTTAATTTATTGTTACATTATGTGTTTATGCGTAGCTTAGCTTGTAACCTATTGTTCTAATGTTATGACGGAGAGCGTTAAAAAAGTCAACACATCGGTATCTCGGTGAACTGCCAAGATTGCAGCGTTTAATTGATTTCACGATTTTTTTTATTTTAACGTAGTAAATTATTTTACGCGTTTTTTAATACAGATACTGGGAGTAAGTGAATCTAGGGGAGACGTATGATACACACAGACGAATTTTATGATCATTTTAATTACATTTCATGATATTTCTGTATTTGGTTTTAGGTCACAATTAGAAACTTTGTTTGGTCAAATATTTGATGTCGATGAAATATTGGCTGTTTAAGCGCATGTGGCGTGACGTGATTTTAATCGTTTGACTGTGGCAAGCTTAAATTGTTTTAGTTGAGGGTCACAATGTATTGGTTATTAGCTAGTTATTTATCTTAATATATATGTGGAGTATGCTTTCAATTCAGATTTTATCTGATATGCTCGTATCTTAATCTAACACGGTAAGGAAATATTCCCCTTACAACTTAATTTCAGCTTGATAATTAAGACCAGTCACTCCAGCATCCTTTTGCTTTATTGTCAGAAGAAAATCTTGGTCTCATATTTTACAATCTTTTAGTTTATTTTTAATTTGCATCGAGTTTTATTTTCAGTATTACATACTGTAATTTGAACTCATTCTATGTGGCACAGTGCACGATACTAAATGATCGACTTTTCGCAATAAGTTATCGCATTGTATTTAGTTTGTTTTCGCGTTTTATGTCAAGTCATAAAAGAATAAGATTACATATAAGTTTATTTGTGTTTTATTTTATTCGTTTTGGTATACGAGTGTTGTGTGTGGATGTTCAACCCCTCCCCTAAACCTTTCCCCTGAGAAGTTCTTATTTTATTTTACTTACGTGAACATAGTTAATTAAGTTAAATTTAAGGCAAAAATCATGCAATACAGAGAAGTAATGTACGGTTTATTTGCAGTTACACACTAAGTTACTTCCCGATTCATATGCTTTTTTTATTTGATTACCTTTATTTACACATCACTTTTCTTTTGCTTTATTTTCATTTTTGTTGTTTTTTATGCTGCGTTCATACTACGGAGTTATTATGACGTCAGTTGTGACGAGACCAGGCTTGTCGAGTCGCGGAGTGGCGACCAGAAAATTTGGCCTCAGGCAAAATCACCTGTAGCCCTTCACGTTTGAAATAGTGTGAACAAGGCATGATAAAAATTCACTGCATGTCTCTCCAAGTCAAGTTGCATTCGATTATTTCGCTTAATTGATTTGGGATCAATATTGATTAATATGAGTGGTTAGCTGAGCTTGATACAGTTGAAAAAATAATTGTGTTGACGGTAAATTGTGTAGTCAGATACTGAATATAGCAGCTTTGATTAAGTTAAAACCAATTCTTTTTGAAGAAAAGAAGTTGGGGTATCAGATCAGATATTTGATTGACAACACAGCGTGATACTATATGTAGCATCTAAAGAATTTAGCAAATTTAATCTGCCTCCAGTTTCAACATGAAATTCCATGGTCTTCCAAAGCCAATGATAACAATTTTCATGAGACGGGCATGTCTGCTGTTGTGATTGCTGTTTGCTTCTTCGTCACGTGGTATTGCTTGAAGGGAGTCTTCGTTTTCTGACCTGGTTACATATTCCTGAAAAGCTTGTAAAACACTGATTAAATATAATCTTATTGAAAGCGGATTACGTCATGTGTTACTCTTTCTTGCACATAATTGATAGGAGGGTAAAATAAATAATAATAATAATAATAATAAAAAATTTAAAAAATTGCGCATTTGTGGGCGAATTCCTCGTTAACGCGAAGTTTTAGATTAAAAATTAAAAGAAAATGTGATAGTATGCTATGGGGTAAATCCGATTTTCGTTCGTTTGTTTTCCGCCAGGTTTCTGGGATTTCTAATAGCTTTACTTGCGAATCAATTGTTAAATTCTTGTTATTGTTGAGAAAGGAATTGTACAAACTGTTGCATTGTCTTAGAATAGACGTGTTTGTGAGTCCTGCTTGATGTTGAAAGGTGGCCCTGAACTCTGTAAGCAAAGCCAATAGGGTTATTGAAGTGGCATTGAATTATTGAAATAACGCCAGCTGTCATTTCCTTATAGTTCTCTGAATATTACATTAGACATATACAGCGGGTAGCGCCTAATAGAATATCCAGTGTGACATCTGGAAATTACCCGAGCCCAAGCGGCCTAATGGTATTATTTGCCTGAATAGGCAAGTTTGTTTCGGAGTTTTGTATAAATACTCCAGGGTGTGTATAGAATTATTGATGAGACTCGCAAAAGGCTTTTGCCACGGGCCGAATTATCGATCCCGCTAAAATCGATTGCACCAACGATCTCGTATTCAGTTGAGGGGAGGGGGTTAGGTTTTCCGCCGCTGAAGTAATGCCATGATTAATAGAGGGAGGAGCACTTCTTTCTGGGTTTGTTTCAGTGCAGCTCTAAATTTGCTGTAGAATTGCTTTATGGCGTGCTTTTGTATTGCCATCGCCCAGCCGATCGATTATTGAACAGCTTCGCGTTACCCCCCGTTCTCATTCATGCGCTAAAACTAAGCCTTTGTTTTAAGCAGAACGAGGCACTCGGTGACACGGCAACCGTTTAATAAAAAAAGAAGCAGGGGTAAATGTACATGAACAAAGTAGAAAAGATGCGTAATTCAGCAGCATGCCAGCGACTAAACGACTGGCTTTTCTATTTATAGCTCATGAGTCACAGGTAACAGAAACAATAAATTAATCATAAAACCTTTTTTTTTTTTTTTTTTTTTTTTTTTTTTGTTAATGCTGCTCTGAGAAAATACCCGTTTTTTTCCAGCCGTGTCCTTAGAAACCTGCTTGGTCTAGGCGTTGTTTCTTTTATGGTTTTGATCTCAGTGTGACGTTTTCAGTCTTCAAGCTTGGCAAGACTCTTTAGTCCTGTGTAGAAAAGGTAGGACCAACAAAGAAAATAGCAGCATAAATGGCACTGTTCTTGATCTTTTTATTTCAAACTTTTTGCCCCATAATGAAAGTTGGTTCATTGGAAAGATAACGCAGAGATTTGATGTTTTCGGGGCAGCTGAAGTACTGCAGGCTCCTGCATCGAAAATCGTAATAAGATCACTAGTTTTCGAAGGTGACAAAGTTTCCATGCCACAGGCTGTTTTCCCGTTAGTAGTGTAGTTTTAAATATTTGTTGAATTTGCATATTGTTGCATTTTATATGACGTTAAAAGTATGCAATGCCTGCAAAAGCAAATATGGCCCACAGCTGAAAATTTGTACAGTATTGATAAAGCCATATACATTTTAGTATTTAATGAGTTCGATGCTAAATAAAATGTAGTTTGATTAAGGTATAAACTTAACAAAAAGTCTGGGTTTCTTTACTGTGTAGGTGAAAAATTCGGTTTCCATAGTTTCAGGAAGGCTGAAGGAATAGCATTTGTTTAGTCAAGTCTACGTTTTCGCTTTTTGTTTTAGCTTTGCTGCGTTGATTTGTAGGTTCAGCGTTTTAGTACGAGGCAGTTAACTCTATTTGCTCTGCTTTAATTTCGTTAAGAAAATAGAGGTAGCGGATTGATTGTTGCCTTTGCGAGGCTCTTCTCAACCTGTTTACACAAGTCTCTGTGTAAAATTGCTCTAAATAAACATTCCATTTCACTTTGGCTATATTTATACCATATGTGTCTCTTTTTTTTAATGAAATTATTTAAATTTTAACACTATTTTTTTTCGCCAAAATTACACAATATCACCCATCATCTGATATATGGCTTCTTTGTCTTCATACACCTTTTACGGTGACGTCGCTTCTATTATTTTCATTTTTTTAATGCATTTTGTGTAGGCTGCTTGTTAGGCAGGATTTACAGCACTGCGGAAAACGCACCCTTACCCACTTATTTCAGGGGCACTGAAAATGAGCTCTGAAATTGTCTGTACAGTGAAATGCTATAGCATCTAATATCTTTCTTAAAGAGAGTTTATTTTCGCATATTTTTTTTTAACTCAAGGTTACAATACACGGAATCTTTAAGAAAGATGCGAGTACATTTATGCTGCACAAGTTTTGTGTTTATGCGATGCTTTTCAATGGGAGGGTGTGTGGCTCCACTGCAAAATGTCCACACGAGACCACCTTAATTTATCAATCTTCCTGCTTCTACTTCTCTTATAAATGCTGCTGAGGATAATATGCATTTAAACAGTCCCCCTCCACTTACATATTCAAAGCCAGTTTTCCATGGATCTCAAGCACCTTAGCTGCATCTTGCCAGTGGAACCGTAGAATCAGGCACTTTTTTGTCAAATGAGGCTTATTTACTCATGGACCCCCAGAGTAGTTAAATACCTCTGGTACTGACTGAAGTGCACTGAAAGAGACTTGTCACGCAGAGTATCGCCAGACATTTTCTCCGGTAGTCTATGTATACTGCGCTGTTTTGTAGATGCTATTCATTTATTCAAGGAAAGAGCTTTAGTTGTTTTCAATGTCGTTTTATATGTTTCGTAGACTTATAAGCAGTTCTTTGAGATATAATTAAAAGTTTGTTTTTTTTCCTTATCGTTTCCAACGTTTAATTTTTAAAACCGGTTTGAAATAGATTTATTGAGATTGGGAATGTCTTAAATATTAGATTTTTTGGCTTATTTTCCTTCAGAATTTCGTTTCATTAAAGGGATTTCATTTCTAGACATAGTTATTTCACATGTATTCAGTACATTCTTGCATTTTTACTTTTTCGGAATAATTTAAAATTTTCTATCGTTGCAATGTAGTAGAATAGACTGGTTTGAAAATGAATTTAGGGTTGTTCCAGAAATTGTCTGCCTTTTGGATCAGTTGTAGCTGACAGCCCTAAAATTATCGATTCTCTTTCATGCTTTTAAAATGTTTGGCAATAAATTGAACAATTCAAGTATTTTGCACATACGCAAGAGATTGATGATGTCCAACGCGTATGCAAAAGCCTAACAAGATAAAAATAATCATAGATGTTTATCCGATCTGGGAACAGCCTCCCTGGAATACTGGAAAATGCTCAGGATTACGCCACAGACCCAAATGAAGACAGTTTCCGAAGCAACCCTCTTTTTAAAAACCATCAAAACATAAAACAATATATAATCAGGTTGCTAAAACTCGCCTTCTATATTCTCAGTAATGAGAAAATATATTATGCAATTTTACTGAAATTATATTAAGAAATTTATTGAAAATTTTTACAGATATATGAGCGATATTATGATGTTAAGTAAATATATATCGACAATTTTTCATGATCTGTTTATAGCAAATTGTATTGTCGGGTAAAAATACACGATAACATTCAAATTGGCTAGGTATAGAACATTTTAGATTTCGGTTGTAAATGCATTGTTTGTACTTTTACATGTGCAAATCTAAAAAAATGATAATAAATAAATAACACAATATTGTGTTTTTATTACTTGATGAGCTGTTTTAAAAGGTTCATTTGTGACGCAAGGCTTAGTTTGTCAAGTTCATAAATTGAAATAGCATCTAACACCTTTTTTTTTAAAAAATATTTCCAATATCTACAAAAGTTTGCGGAACAGGGTGAAATACCTTCAATAAAATTGTTTTTCAAGGTAATGTGTTCAACATGTATTTTCTTGTCGAAAACTGGTTCGTACCATGCACCATTTTACGAATTCTTTCAACTTTTTCTGTCGAAGCATCAACGGATTTTACTTGAGTATTAAAAAGCAGTATTGACGCCAAACGCTGAATTGATCAGATTTATCTACGTATGTTTTGCCTTCATACTCAAAATATGCATTTAAAAAAGTCCATCAGTCTTGTTATTTGTTTGGAAGCAAATCAATTCGCCATCAATATTTGGCATCTGGTCTTTCACTCCAGCTCATGATCAAAACTTAACTCCGCATTACTCCGTTTACTTTCAATGCAAAATCGAACTTGAAAAATTTGCACTTTTGGCTTTTATCACTTTTGAAACATGTGATAACGATTTTGAAGATAATCTATCATTCTAAAAAGTAGGCTGCTTTGTAGGACATCGATTTCGAAATACTTCAAACTGAAATGTCCAGTGAAATTTCGATTTCCCATTCATTTGAACATAGACATTTGAATAGTCTACATAAAACATACTTGAAAAGTGACAATAGCTTACGTGGCATGCTCAGGACTCTGAGTAGAGCAGTTTTCAATGCTAAGACCGAGTAGCCCATAACGGACGGGGGAGGGAGGGGGTAGGAGGTGTTGGGCTGATTGCGAGCTATGGTACTTTGGCACGAAAACGCATAACAGCCTTGAAAGAAAGAAATAAAAATTGTACTATTATTTATTCACATTCACTAGATTTTTGCACTTCATTCTAAAATTTAAGATATTTTCAGGAAAACTATGGAATATATTTCTATTAAACTTGAATTAAATGCCTTTTCGGTTGGCGGCAGAAAAAATCGTGCCCAGTGATATTGCTTTCTGGCTTTTCTACATTGTTATAATTAAGATTCACTTGAAGAAAAGGTGTCTGTCCTGCAGAAAGTACAATATCCATTGATAGTGAGAGATAGTGTGAAATCTGCTTTTGTGTGGTGAAAAAATTTTAAAAGATTATCATTGTCAGTGACAATTGATCCGCGAGCATTTATCCAGCAACCTCATCATTGCAGTAGAAAGTCTACCCGCGCATTTTTTAACTCAAATGTAAGAGATCTCCAAGGACAGCTTGTAGATTGGGTGTGGCTCAGCCTGGCCCAATTAAGCTTGTCTATTCGATGATAAAGAATGGATGACACCCAAGACAGTAATATTCCTCGATATTGAAGGGTGAGTTTCTGGCAAGCTGAATTGCCCTGAGACATTTCTGGTTGGTTTTTATCCTAATTCAATGCGTCAACTTTTGCTTCAAAAAGCAAGATTGCTTTCCCGTTCAGAACCAACTCGTAAAATTGGGTAAATTTACAGCGGTATAACAAAATTCATGATTTGGATCAATCGTATCAAATTTTTTAAAAAATCGGTGGCTACTTTTTTTACAGAAGGGCATTGGTCTTTCAAACATTGTTTCAAAGTTTTATAAACAAAGCATTTAAAAATCGGCTGTCGGGCTAATTGACAGTTAATACAGACTTTTTGCCAGAAGAAAGCAACTTATCATACGTCCCAATTTCCTTCTTGTAGATGTCGTGTGCAAAATAAAACATTTCTTGAAAAGTTTTTGCAAGTACAATTCACAACGTTTACAATTGATTATTTAGTAAATTGGTGTAGTAATTCATGTTCCAGAATCCTCTGTACACATATTGATGGTTTTATTTATATTTGAAGTAAAAAATAGCTTTAAACTGGACCGAATTTCGCTGCACGTGGCGAAATGGCACTCACTTGCAATGGCAGAAGACCAGAGACACAATATATCTGGTCAAAGACAAAACTTTCAGTGTTTCGACATAATTATCAGCTTCCGGATTACTATCTTAAACGAGGTCATCGCAGTAAATATAATGTAACCTCTTTTAGGCACAAATAATAAAATTCAGTTTTCTAACCGTTTTTGAGAAAATGGTCAACTTCCTGCTTTTGACCTTGACCATGACAGAGGAGGTTAAGGTCACCGAGGTACCTCTTATATAACGTCTTTTAGGCCCAAAGGGTAAAAAATAAGCTCAAAATCGCCCCATCTCTAACTGTTTTTAAGATAGTGGTCAACTTCCAGTTTTTGATTTTGACCATGACAGAGGTCAAATCGCCGAGGTACCTCTTAAATAACGTCTTGTAGGCCCAAAGGATCGCAAAATAAGCTTAAAATAGTTCTATCTCTAACCGTTCTAGAGATCATGATCACCTTCCGGTTTTTGACCCTGACCATAATGGAGGAGGTCAAGGTCACCTAGGTACCTCTTATATAGCGTTTTTTTTTGCCCAAAGGATCGCAAAATAAGCTTAAAATCGCTCTATCTCTAACCATTCTTTGAGATAATGGTCAACTTTTGGTTTTTGACCTTGACCATAACGGAGGAGGTCAAGATCACCGAGGTACCTCTTTTATATAACGTCTTTTAGGCCCAAAGGGTCGGAAATAAGCTCGAAATCGCTATGTCTCTAGATAAATCGTTTTCTAGATAATGAACAATCAAACGGATTACGATCTACAAAGGTCACATAACCTTGACCTTGACCCTGAATGTTGAGAGTCAGTCCGCGATGTTGCTGTATACTGACACCGTACACGTATTGAAACAAGGATTTGAGCGCTACTTTCAGTCATTTTTCGCGATGAATAGGGTTATGAAAAAAATATTTTGACCTCAATTTGACGTTAACCTTAAAGATCACGGTAAAATTTTTTTGCGGATTTCACGATAACTCTTTATCCTCTATATCTCTGCCAGATGCCGTCTTTCTACTACAAACCCTGCATGTAGGATGAGTTTAGTTTTCTGGAAACATTGAGATTAAATACTTTGACATCAATTTGACATTGACCTTGAAGGCAAGGTAAAAAACTTAGCAGATTTTTCGACATCTCATAAACCTCTATGTCTATGCCATTTTTCATCGTCCTACGTCAAAAAGCATGGGAAGAGTTTTCTGGAAACCTCTGAGACGAAAAAAGAGACAAAAAAAGGAATAAAAAGCTAGAATTCTTAACAAATCATATCCATTTGCAAACTCTGTTTGCAAGTGGGAATTACTGTATTAACTCCCTCACGAATTTGCATACATATATTTCGTTTTGACTGATCAAAACACAGTTTCGATTTATATTTAGGGGTTCGGTAACTGGTTCAAATTATATCACTTTTGATATAAGAACGACGTAAAAATGCTTTTTTAAAAATATTCTTTGCCAGAATATTTTGTTTCTCATTTCAGATGTCTTCTCAGACGCAAAATTTGAAAAGCCAATTGCTTGCAAAAGATCTCTAATGTGTTATATCAAACATTTGGTATACTAATGCAACTATATTCTAAAGCGTTAACTGGACCACAAACCTAAATTACTGCCCTAGACTGAAAATTTGGTACTAGCGCACCCTATCTCTGATTTCACTATAGCTGAGTACAAACTGCAATCCGAATAATGGTTAACCATTGATGTAACCTAGGATCAAATGTCACTGCAAACGAATGGCACAAGGATTGAATGCCACACCTTTCACAAGATGATATCATACACCAAATGGGCAAAAAATCGGTATAAATAATACATTTAATAAATATAACTTATATACTATTGTCATTGTATATTCCCCGTATTTCGAAGAAAAAGAGCTGAGAAAGTAGAGCTGTGTAATAGTGTGTAAGTCTATTGATTGTAATTCATACTTGTAATTTAATCGAATAATTAGCTGTTATTAGTTTAATTGCAATAAGTACATTAGCATAGATTCCCAAACTCTTATATAACTGAATTACAGATAACAACTTAGAAAGAAATATAATAAGACAAATAACTTGAATCATTTTGCAACCTGTCGCAATGAACCATAATATTCCATAAAGATGTGGCGTTTATTCAGGGTGGCATTTTGATCATGTGGCATTTAAACCTACACTACAAATAAGAGTGGTGTTTATGTTGGGTGACGTTTAGTCCGGGTGGCATTGATAAGAATACCTGGTTAAACACATGCGCAGTCAATAAGTCGACCCCTCTGTTATTGCTGTACGGAAAGCATATCATTCCTGTGCTGCACTTTGATGCTGTCTTTTTACTGTCGCTTATCTCACGCTCTTTTCTTTCTTCTTACTTATATCAAGGTCGTTGTTAGCATTGGCAAAGCGGAGTTAAATAAAGTCAAAACAAGATGTTTATAATGTTTAGGTCAATTCAAATACAGTAGAGATTTTGAAATTAAATTGCGAATACTGGCATGTCTAAAAGATTAAAAAATATATTTATAATTTGATGGAGGTTTATGGCCTTATAATTTATTCCGTACCTTTAGAAAACTAAAAACTTACCCTGCCTAAAGACAGAATGTTTGTTAATCTTGTACTTTTATTACATAATCCAAGAAACTTTATACTCATGTCACAAAATTATGACATTTTTACGTAAACTTGCAGGTAAGAACCCCGGCCCCAATAAATACTCCAGAAAAGCTCGAGGCCTAAAAGATTTATACGTTAAAAGGGTCAGGATCTTCTTCAATATTGTCAGGTATTTATTACACAAAGTTATATTATGAAGTAAAATAACCTAATATATAACACTTCTTTTGACAAAAGGGCCAGGCCATATTTCTTTTTAGATGTGTGATCGATAGCAGAAGACATCACTGCAAGTACCGGACAAACTTTTACTGAAAAATTGTCAATGTGACCTCAAGCCCTGAATATTCCTTCGTCATGACAGTATACTTTTCCTGGCGCCCGATGATAAATATATTCTAAAAAGAAAGCGAAGAGTATAATTAACAAACTTATGACTTTGGCTTTTCTGTGCCATGGAATACTGGATTAAATTTATATTGTGTGGAAATATCTCTGAAAGGTAAAAATTGACCTGTATTTAGTATTCATGAAAAAGTTTGTTTTATCACACAATTTCTGGATTCTACGCGGGTTGCAAACTATGAAATTTTGCTTGTAGGTAGGTGAATTGATATATTACGCAAAGCATTAAATATAAAATATCAGTATTTTACGTTTTCAAAAATGAGTTGGTATACGCATTTTAACAATCTTGGTTAATTTTTCTGGGATACGTTAAAACCTCATTTAAAGAATCTTTTGTCATATTGCAAATGTATTCATCATGTTTTACAGTCAAGCCAGGTCGCCAAAATGCGAAACTGCGTACAATAGATATGCATTTTTTGAAAACGTAAAATATTGATATTTTATATTCAATGCATTGCAGAATTAAGAAATGGTGTGATAAATGAAAATATGCTTTTTCGTAACCATTAAATATAGGTCAACTTCCACATTAGGCGTTGTCTATTCGATTGTTTTGAATTTTAGAGCTGTATCAAGACTTGCATTAGAGATTCCATTAAGCTTATAAAACCGGATTCAGAAAATGAGATACTTAATATCTTGAACTTTGTCAGCCGAAGAACATTTTATTTTAATATGAATACTGGTCTATTGATTGCATTGTATTGTATCTTAAAGGGTGAGTATTTCATTAGATGACACTAACTATGCCATAAACGGGTAGTGACAAAGGAGTAATTCACTGTAGACGAACTAATCTGTTTTAATAATAACCTTTTTTGTATTTTCCAACTGAGATTGTTAATTATATCCATAATTTATGATGTGTAAGGAAGTGTAACAGACTTTGAAACATCAAATCAGGTTTTAAGGCATACTCCAATAAATTCATCAACGTTACATTTAATGTGTTGCTGATTTTGTTTTAACCACTGACTGAATTCATGGGGATATGCCTGCAAGTCACTACACTTTTTGACACATTGTATGTTAGTGTCCACTTATGGATTATTTATTTAGTATATTAGTAGTTTCGAATTCACATGCAAAAGATAACATAAAAGTCTGAATTTGAATCAAAATTATTTTTTTCTTTGATATGCTTTTTTTTTATAATTGTCATGTTTATAAGAGCGATCGGGTTATAAATTAAAAAATTATCTGAGGAAAAAACTTGTCGCAAAATTTCAACTGAATATTTCATATTTATACGACGCTTGTTCGAGGGTACATTTTTTCAGAGTTTGCTGCATCTCTGCCCGAGAACACGAATAGTTGGGGACGTTATTTAGACTTTCAAGATTTTGGGCACTAAACCAATACTATAGCAACCGGTATATAAAATATATTGGCAATCATCTGCAATAGCTCTTATGACGAACAATGCAAAGCTATGGCATGCTAACCGTTCCATTACTTTCCCCTAAAACACTTCCTAAAATATGCGTACAGTTTGCTGCAGACATTGGTGAAAGCTTTGCAAGCGAATGCTTTTGTTGGTTTGTTTTGTCGGGTCATGTAGTTCTTAGCCATAGCTCCAGATGCGTCCTATTACTTTGCGTCAAGTTATGATAGGCATCATCATCTAAATGATGTGTAAGCAATCTGTGTTTGTTTACACGGTAGGGTCTGGTACAATCATAACGGGATACAAAGAGAGGGATCCTCATTAACGTTCTGATATCTCAGAATTTTTGTCTGTACTTTGGAATATTTTATCAACTGGAACAAATGAATGCATTAATGCAATAAATACATTTTTTATTTACGTTCAACATTTCCTGTCCTCACATCAAACGTGTCAATTCTTTAAATTGTTTATGATTATTTATCAATGACTAGAAAACCAAGTTTTAAATTAAAATACAGTATAAGGTCATTTTAAATTTGCTATGCTTGGAGCAAAGTATAAACAAGATGTGGCACTATGTATCGCTCAGCATTTTTTGTAAATAATAGTTGCCTGTAGAATAATCTATAGCAAAATTACTTCTTTGGCGAACATAAAAGCAATAAATTGATCCTTGAAGTACATTTTGATGTTACTGTCTCAACTGAAATAACCTCAATATCGTAGAGATATGTGAGAAAACTGCCACATGCAAATATTGTCGTGCGCTATATCATCTTTTTTAATAAATTAATTGAACCTTACATAAAACACAGATTGAAACAAGGCCAAAGGCGACTTAAATTTATCTATAAATCCCAACGATAAAACCTACGTAATAAAATTACCCAAATTATGTTTTTCTGTAAATTTAAACAATGTAATAAAGAACAACAGATGTAAGCATTTGTATCAAACATATTAAGCAAATTAATTCAGTGTGTCGATGTTCAATTTTTGAGCAAGGTGTACATCGGCCTTAACAAAAAAGCAAAGTTTTTACACGTTTCAGAACAGCTGTGGTTTATATATTTGTCAGTCAGACATTGGTTGTTGAACTTCTAAAGCTCGCACGCCTACCTTATGTTTTTAATATTTTTTAGGATTACATCTTCGCATCTTTCTCCTGAACTACGGTTTAATATAGTGGGCTATAATGCGTGTGCATGCGACTATACAAACACATACATATTCCAAAAAATGGATAATATCGCCATATTTTTAAATCAGACATTAAAACCAGATAAATTCTATATATCATCCAAACACTCATTCTTTCTCCTTTGAATCGCATATATCAAAAATTTGTGCGTTCATAGGTGACGGAGCCATGAGTCCTGCATAAATACCCACGTTTTAAAAAACTTATTCTAGTTGCTTTTCAAACCAACCAATTATTATGGAGGTTGATTTTGTACTGACATCTTGTATGTTTACCCTAGTCTTCATCTTAACATTTAAATCTGATATGTTGTGCATTCATGGATAGTGCATCTGAAGGTGAATCGTAGTTGTGTGCGATCCAAAAATGCCTCTTTTCCCAGCACATTTCATGATCGCTTGAAATATCATGGAGTATTTTCTGGTTACTTGTTACTTGCTACATGTTTTGTGGATAAGTGAAAAAAATGATTGTCACCTTCCAAGGTATTTTCTTTTCAGCTACCAACTGGATCTGTAAACGTTTAAAATGTTAAATCAAAATTTTCAAAGCTCTGTAGCTCGGAATCTTTTATCCTCAAATCTACTACTTTTTTTTGGTTTGGAAGGGTTTAATATCGTAGCCTGTCACGGATAAAATTCAAAAATGCTCAAGCGCAAACCTCATAATCCTCTAATATAAAAAGTATTGCTTCTTGGAGTTGTATGTATTCTTTGATGTTTCAATTACTTTGAAATGTATGTTTCATTCATAAATTTTGATAATAATATATTTAGAAATCTTCCATGGAATGCTCAAAGTTACATAGATTTTTTAGCATCCTTTAGAAATGTTTATCATTTGAATGGAATTATTTCAAAGCAGAATTGTTTTAAGGTGCTTTCTAAAAAATCACTCTTTTTTCAACCCAATTGATCACGAAATGAAAAAAGGTTTGATAAAACTATATTGGATATCTCAGCCAATCTAGGAAGTTAATGAAGCAAGAGCAATATATCCATTCGAATTGTGTCATCACTTTACCAGAAAGCTTTCGATGAAGCAGTAAAACGTTTTTGTCTTGCCCGGCCTTCATTTTCTTTACGAGATCTGTTTGTATTTGTATTTGAGGATATTTGGGCTATGCTGCATGGGGGATGCATCTGTAGCAACAAGCTGTGCTTAATTTCTGAGGCAAGGCGATGTTTTAGGTTGCACATCGGTTGTAAAACATTAACTATCCAAGTGTTTGTAGAGTGGCAACTGGCTCACAAGATTTTTAGTTGTCTTCAAAAAGGTTTCCCGGAAATTCCTGATCAATGGAAATGTATACCTTTAAAATATTGGTTATTCTGTGTATTATGTGAAACGCATTATTGCAAGAATTAAATAAACAGTCATCAAGAATCATCATGCTGCATACATGACCAAAAGACGCACATATTTCCGATTATATTGAAAATTAACCTAACTCAAGTTTATTACATTTTACTAATAATTTAAACCGTCGAACATTGTGTTTTCAAACTGTTAGAATCTTTTTTGTAATTACAGCAACGGCAAGCTTCACACTGCCAACTACTAATCACACTGAATGCTGATTAAATTTTTGTAGAGGTAGGTGCTCCAAAGGTCTTATATACAAATACCAAATAAATAAATGGAGTTCTTAATATGGGAAGCCTGTACTCATGGGGCGTGGCATAGCTAGCTATCGAAAGCACTGTCATGAACACATGTAACTTAAAAAGCTCATCGTAGCGGCTGTGCAACTGACAGAGACGGTGTGAGACAATTCTTATTAGTTCTTACAATTGTCTCTTCACAATTTTCCTTGCGATTTCATTTTGATTAGGTTGTAGCGGAGTTAGTGTTAGTTTTTTTAGATAGTATACTTAACCTTTATATGGCCCCCTAAATTTAAAACATGTGTAAAGTCAGGTGATCCCCTGTGATTAGTCTGTGACACGTGTTATGATCAACGGACCATATCCCACCAAATTCGTTGTTATTTCTCCACGTGTTTGGTCAGTCTGTTAAAGTCAGTCATACTGGACAGATGTACGTTTAGCCTGAAGTTTAAGTCCGCCACAATTGGTAAGAACTTGATTATAATTAGCTATACTAAATGACATGTCAGAAGCATTTATGTCAGAAGCATTTAATGTGTAGTTTAGATTAAATACTGACTCGATTTATCTGTTAATTATCGGTATTTTGGCATTAATTTTGTGGCAATATGTTCAAATATTTTGTTATTTATTGCAGTCCACATTGCGATAGGAAATAAATTAGTAAAGAACAGCAATGGGCTTTTATTTCCCGTCCGTCACATAGGTATTTTTTAAAACTACAAAACATAACGTTCATTATTAAAAGCATCGTGGAGAACAAAGAAGGAATAAATCTGAAACCTCACCTCAAGCAATATTATATCACAATACTCCCACGAATACTTTAGCTTATGAAACTATCCAATTTACTTCACAAAAATAGGAAACATCAAATTTAGATAAATTTTGGTAAAGATGATAAATGAGCTAGAAAGATTTAAAAGTATTATATTCACTGAGAAGCCAGCAGAAAAATCAAGCAATATGTAAGCTTTCAGTTTTCAATGAAAAGTAAATATATGGGAACAAAGTTGCTAAAATGTATTATTTTTACCACAAAGGATGCATTGTTAAAGATCCTGCTATTATTCAGCGTTTTACAGAGTCAATCAAATTCCTTCACGACGTCGCATTGAAGGAAGCACAGAAATTACCGGAATAATGGGAACAATGAGATTACCTTGATTACTATTGGTGAACAAGATGCTTTAAACGTTGGAACGTGATAACGGCACAGAAGCTAAACATCACCACGAAAGAAAAAATAATTGAAAAGTGAAGACATTTGCAATTGCAAAAAAATGACACAGAAAGAAACGAAAACTTTATTTAGACATCTTGTTGAGATTCACAACCACGAGAGAATATATGTTCAAATGTGTAGACATTCTTTAATGAAAACCACAACAACATCGTACAAAAATTATTAAATGAATGTCGATGAACACACACCTTTCTTTAACAATTTATTCAAAGTGATCTCTGTCTTAAGACTTGTTTGGCATAATGAATCAATGGAATGACTACACCACGCCTTGGTTAGGTTTACAAAGATATTTCATCCGCAATGTCAGTTAACAGGGATTATATGGGACTTTTATGGGATTTTTGGGTTCATGCCAGCATGGACGGTTTTTATTTACAAAAATTCTCCGTACTTTTGCCAGAGGATCGGATTATTTATGACTATTTGCTGAGTATAACATAACGTTTGAATGATGAAATATTTCACAAATGGACAGGTTTTAGATTTAAATGTCCTTTATTACAATGGCTAAACTTACAGTAGATCTTGATATTTCATAAGTATATTTACAAATGAAATCGTTACGGAACTTTAGTGTGCTTTTAAACAGATTAGTGACTACTATCTGTTAGTTCGTGTGGGTTTGTGCTTTATGTGATAAATATGTTATAAAAGACGTAATAATGTAAGTAAATTATTTTAATGCTAGTTAGTTAGTTAGTTATATAAATAGCGAAATACTGATACAGGTTGATTTCTTTAAAAATTTACAAATTTGCTAGGTTTTACTTCATGAAAGAGCTGCCTCAACCAGTTAACTCTGAAATGACGCGAGCGGGCGTCTTGAAAATCGGTACAGTCTATTAAAATATGTTTCACTGTGTAAGGTTCATGACACTCGACACAATTCAATAATACTATCAAGCATAGAGCCGTAGTGATAGAAACTATGAATTTACTCTCAATTAAGCTGTAAGGTTACCTGTACTAGTTTTATGAAATTTATGACAGCTAAGATATTCAGATAGGCATTATAATTATATAAATACCCTCTACGGTTTACCAGTAGTTGTATAATTTTTGCACGATTTCTCATATTTCTCGGATATTTATGATATGTAAACGTGACATACATTCAATTAAACTTCGTGACAAAATCGATATATAGGTTTCAGTTTCTGCGTCCGGAGGGCATATTAACAGCCAAAATGGGCAATGAGTATGCAGTGCCATGAAACATTTAAAAAGTCATATATACATAATTAGCCTGGGACGTTTTTCTATATAGTGAAAAATATGAAAACAGTGGAACAAACCGCGATTACACGCTAAAGTCATGTAAAATTTACATTAACATGCACTGCAATAAAGTGTTTAATCGTATGGTCCAGTACAGAATATATTTTATCCCGTATAGAAGCTATAAATATTT
Source organism: Protula sp. h YS-2021 (assembly GCA_949752745.1). NCBI lineage: Eukaryota > Metazoa > Annelida > Polychaeta > Sabellida > Serpulidae > Protula > Protula sp. h YS-2021. The sequence goes on from OX457026.1 coordinate 31,996,862, forward strand.
CATAAGAGGCGTTATTGAAACACAAATAATAGCAATCGAAGAAGCGAAACATTATTGTGTTCTTTGGCTGGACAGCACAACTACTATGTTTATTGAGAATTTATAGATACAAGGTTATTACAGAAACCAAAATTAAAATTTCAATTTTGTTCTTGCCTGTAGCAGGAAGGACGGCTTGCCCAGCTATAGAGGTGTTCACTGTTTATAAATTACATTGCACATTTGCAGCTGAAATTTAAAGTTGTGGCTAAACGCTGTGTTATTATAATGACATAAACTGAACCTTGGTAGATTTAATCAGAGTTAGCTAAGTCAGTTTAATCTCCTAATCCGAAATTTGACATCTAGATTTTGAGAGGTCTGCGTTTCGCTTCTATATTCCCGCCGTCGTCCTATTAATGTTTTAGAACTGTTCTGGTTGTTTAGAACTTTTCTGGTTGACTTTCTGTTGCTGTTGTCAGAGATGGTTGAGGCAGAGCAGGCGCTTCTGATTCGGGGTACTTGTATGGGAGCAACGGCTTCTACTTTCAAAGCGTTGTCTGTTGATCAACGGCGCATGCAACGCATTTAAATAGTCACTGGATATGTCCAATTGATTCAACATTTTTTTCATTTTTTCAAACTAGAATCCAGTCAAATATAGTCCCTATTTACTTATATATGTAGCATAAATGTCGAAATTGTGAACAGCAAAAATTTTCACCTGGGCATTTTTTTTGTCCTTCAGTACATGTAGCACATGTGTTAGGGGAAGCGAATTATTATGTAATTCTCTACTCTACATTTCTTATATTTTTTGGGAATTTCCTTACTTCTCAGTTTATTTGGAAAAGGGCTCATTGAGTTGGCCAATTGGTCATTTAACCGGATTTCACATTTTTTGTTCCTTTTTATTTGGTAAGCTATACAGAAGCACTACCACAGTTTCTGTGATGAGCGACTGCTGGTCAAGGTTGTAACAGTTTGCATAAAAAAACAATATGGTCAAATCTTTTTTAAAAAGAGTAACTTTGACACATTTTTTCTGTGAAGATTTTTGAAGCTTTGCTTTATTGGAATTTTTTGTTTTCATTGATTACTGGAAAATGCCCAGTAAACGTTCAGTCATGCTGGGAAACTCGTAAAATTTCAATTATCTTTTTGTATTTTACTCATTTATAAAAATGCAGTGTTGGAATATCCTAATCGAAGAACAAGTGGTATTTTTTCAGGTACTAAAAGTGGTTTAGCACTACTAATTGGATTACTATATATTTCTGCTTCAAATAACAACTCACTAAAAGGCAGCAGCGACAGTTTAATACATTTTCTCAACCTCTCTGCTCCTTAGCGCACACGAAATTGTGTTGCTTTCTAATAATGACTAGTGTTTTGCTTTAACCAAAAATTTTTTTGCCACTGCAATAGCATATTCCATATATTTTTCATTTCCATAAATACCCCATATTAAGACTCCATTTTAAAAATAGAACAAAATTATTTGCATCTTACGCACTGAAAATATAAATTCAACAATTATGATAATGATTATACTAATGATGCGCCACCAAGATGTGGTTACAGTTGTTAATAGCAATAAGAATGAAGTCCACAGAGCACGCTATATATTTTTATTACATGATATTGATTGAGGGAAATATGACTTGTAAACACCATTTATTTGCCATATTGTTCACTTAAACCAATCAGTTGTATAACATGCTATAACCATGTTATAACCTTAACAACAAAAGTAATACGTACGGGGCGTGTGGAGAGTAACTTGGCAAATTTCAGCGCGGATGACGCGTGGCGATCATTAGCGACTTACAGAATCTTTTACTGTGTTGTTTCTTAGTATTTTCCTTACAATTAACAGCAAATTTAAGATTTTTTAGCAGTAGCTGCATAGTGCCCACAACAAAAGAGGCCATCGGAGAAGTGGCCACCGGACTACCGGTAATGGTTCCCGGACAGCGGGCCACCTCATAGAAGAAAACCGAACAAGTGTAACCCAAACAATATTTTTCAGAAAAGGTTTTTGCTTATTTTTGCATTTCATATAATTTGCTATTACAATTCTAGGAATTATTCTAAAAGAACCAGATATCGAATATAAAGAGTAGTAATTAAATGTACACAGCCTTGTCAGAACATTCATACCATGGATTAGATATTAAGATTATATTTACTGGGTTCGGTATTTACAAAAAGTGGATGTGTGAAGTTTTTGGCACTGCATCTACCAAACCCAAGGCAATAAAGCCGGATAAGGATTTACAATTTTACGCTGCCCAGCGATGCTGGCATCGATGTTGTAAAAGAAGACGTAGGAAGATCCCACTTTTCAAAAACTATAGATTAGGTTCCAGCGACAAAGTTGAAAATCAAAGGTAGGTGATTGTGCTGTAAATAAGGCAGTGTTTTTGGAAAAATTACAACCAGAATAACAAAACGATGAAAGTAAATATGAAGTGTCTACTGACAGTGTAATAAATCTGCAAATATATGTATTCATGTACACTTGATAATATCAGCGGTCAACTGTGTGGTGATCAATATGACTACAGCCCATTTGTCCGGTGTTAACCCTGCGTCACATCGTTAATCATTGTGCATAAAAAAATACAACCTGTTCTTAAATAGCGCAGACTTTTCAGCGTTAGTAGCATGAACCTAAGTGTCAACCAGTTATTGCAGAACTAACAATTCACTCTCTAACAAAAGAAATAAATTCACTAATTATAAAACAGCCATAGAAATTGCATGCCCTTTATGTTTTGCTGAGTTGGCATTTGTGGCATTCAAGATGAACATTCAAGGGATTAATAACATAAACTTCGGGCGTGACATCTTAGCTTTATTGCAATAATCAGAGCAAAGTGATAAAAATGCTCGGAATAACAACGATTATTTATCACCCTTTTCCGCAATAATGCCACCTAACAATGCCGCCAAGGTTTTCCTAAACTGTTTATTAATATTCATTTCGGTATGTTTTTACATTATAAAAGCTATTATTTGGCAAACACGATGGTGCTGAACGTTTTATTGTGCATCGAGTCATAACTGTTTGTCGCACAAACATTTTACATAAAGCCTATAAGGGTGAAATTTCTAAATCTTTCTTGCAGGGGGTGACGTGTAGTTCAGTTGCGTATAGCGCTGAACTGGTAATTCCAAGGTCCCTTGTTCGAATCCAGCCAGGAATGTTAAGAAGTGGATTGACTTCGCTCCTACTGACGCAGCTAGGTGAATGCAGTGGGTTAGATCACCTATCATGGAATTCCAAATTATCCCTCATTGAGCCGTCCGAAAAGAATTCTTACTTTGATATTTTGATCATAGTCTAAGTGAATTGAATAATGCAATAAAAGTCACGAGTGGATGTATCCTAAACTACATAAATTCTTCCTTGGATTCATTGTGATTCTTAACTTCTTATAAGCAATAGCAGCAAACTTGTCGACTATTGCTTGTTCATCTGTTAGGTTATGGGAACAGCGCATGCAGTCGTCTGCCAACAGAATGTATCTATCTCTACTGTTTTAGTGCGGGCTAAGAAACACTTCACTCGGGTATCAGTTATTTGAAAAATGTTCCTATGTGCGAACGCAATGCCGAACAGTTCAGGGAATTAACTACAACATGTTATGCACCATTGATATGTTGAAGGACTCGGAGAACTTCTCATTCCCTTGCTATCGCATAATGCCCGTGTAACTGAATTAATGTCTGCGCGTCCTGTCCTGTTAACAGTGTCTAACATTCTTGTCAGCTTACAAATACAGCACAAAGAGGTTTGTTGTGTTCTTGACACTTCGACTGCAGCTGCCAGTAGACAAACATTATATGCTATACTACGACCATTTCCCAAGTCCCATTGTAACTCGGGATAGATAATGTCTATCAGTTCGCAGGTCAAGCGGTCAGTACACACTATGGCAAGGGTTTTCCCTGCTGTGAAGGGCAACGATATTCCGCAATAGTTGTCCCATTTAGATCGGTTTCTTTTACGCTCCTATGATGTGCATTATGGAAGCATCTTTTAAGGCTATGATAATCGATGTTCAGGGCAAACAAAACTTCATAGAAACAAAACTTTGTCAAATGAAAGTTGCTTGACGGCTTTTGCTGCTTACATCCGGCTTGGCACAGTTTCGAGCTGTTCTATTATTGGTATTTGTGACCTGTCGTCAATCGTGTCCAGTGAGATATCTGATTATTCAGCAGCGAATAGATGTATTGCACTCATTTGGTACGTATTTCATCCTTGTCCACTATCGAGGAGTGTTCAGTCTGCCGCCCGATCAGCATCTCCGAAGAGAGCTTTTATTTTATTGACAACTACATCTATTTGCAATTGAGAAGCCTTCACGTCCAATTATTTGTTCTTCATTGCCTTGAGGCGCTCCTGAATAATCCCTTTGTGTTTCGATATGTCTTTCGCAGAGGATGGTTTATCTACAACGTACAAGGGCCACCTATTATGTATGCTGTTCAAAAGCTTGTGTATGTCCTGACGGCTCTTGTCAAACCAGTTCTGGTTTCCTTTTCACAAAGCCGAAGAGAAGTTTCTTGATGTCATTATTTCCGTACGATGTACCCTCGTGTGGAACCGCTGCAGTGCCTTGCTATCCAAATAGTCAGAGTTGCTCCATACCTGATTCGGTTTCGCCTCTTTAATCAACTGAACGGTCGCAAACGGTTAGCTATGTCGTTTTACTGGGATGCAAAGCAGCTCGCTCATCTGGGTCTATATTGCCAACTCTGAGTTTGGTACTTTGTAAACACATTTCTCCATCCAGGTCTTGTTGTTGTATTAAATTCACAACCATTTATACACTCGGTCAGCCTGGTCTTCTCACGCAGCTCTCAGGTAAAAAAAAACTGCCGCAACCTTTCTCTGCTGGTCTATTTTCGTCTCCTTCATAATTCCTCTTGAGTTCCTCATAATTAGACTGCTTCTTTTCGTTAGAATCCTCAGCCTGGTCTTACCTTGGCACTGTCAGTGCGATACGTAGAATATACTTTGTGCTGCCAGACCATATCACGATGTTTTTTCTGCTGCTTGATAACGCCCGGCCTCCTTTAGTAAGTACCTTGATCCAAGGCGACCTTGCACATTGACAAAATGCTCTTCAGAAACACTTTCCTCCCATACGATATGCATTTTCGTTGTCTGCCAGCTTCCAGGGTTTTAGGTTTATAGGAGACAAAATCGTAAATACTTTCACTAGAAATGCTAGTCGCATTGACTCTTTTCTCAGAATGGAATGCTATTTCAAGTCAGTTTTTAAGGTAACCATCTCCCACCTCGTTCATGCTCCTTATGCTGACATGGTATAAGTCTTCATTTCTTCTTGATTGTTCTTCTCTTGTTCGAACTTCTTCTACCACCATAGTTCTTTTGTGCCGGCTTCAGCCCATCTTGGTCTGTTTGCTTCCTCTAGAGGCCTCCATTCCTGCCATACCATTCCAACTAACACCCGAAACCTCACGCACACTCCGCATCTTGCATTCTCTCATGGTGTGACCACGTCCTGCGACCTCGGACATCCGCACCTGATTTTGCCGCCATTGCATCTTTTGACCGCTGAAGCTGTAACTGGCCTGTCACCTCCCTACTATGAGCTCATAAAGAATGTGTGCCGCTGGAAGTTTCAAATAGCTTATTCTAATGTACAGTGCAACCGAATAGAAACTTGCTGACACATCCAGCCAGTTGCTCTAGTGTCTGCGCGTCATGCATCCTTGCCTCTATTTCACCTAAGGAACTGTCGTACATAAGCAGTGCCCTGGTCAAATTCGGAATCAAACCGAATTGGAAACACCATGATTTTTTTTATCTTCCAGGTATGTTTGAAAACTATGCGCTGTAGATGGTCTTGGGATTGCTGTACTACCTTGGGATGCATTCCCGGTGTCTCACAGAGTACCATCCTGAAATTTTCCTAGATATTTGACCGGTTCTTCACTGACTGTCCTTATTCTTCGGCCTTGCAAACGTAAGTAATTGCGCTTGCCCATTTGACACTTCTTGAGACTTTTTGCCTTGAAAGATATCCTTGCCCAATTTCTTCTAGTTCTTCTAGTTTCGATAAGATCCCTCACCCTGCTTGTGACGTCTGTGTGTTGATGGTCAAATCGTCCATGAATACTGGCAGAGGCCTTTTTCTCTGTCCCTTTTACAACACCGGACCTCTTGCTTCTTTGTTGGCTGTCCTGATAAGTTGGTAAATAGCTGCTAGGAACAGGACAACTGAAATTTTGTAAGCGGTGACATTCCTACTCATGCTTCAGTGCCTCACTTTTCTGAAGTTACAATAAACATCCTCTCAATCCCGTAGGGCAGGCTACAGTAGACTCGTGATTAATTAGCCATATGGTCATCAACCCCAGTAAAGGCATTTAGAAACGCGAGATTAAGAGTTTACTCGCTAAGGTCAATTAGGTCGCACGCATCGTCCACGCTGTACGTCCCGCTCTGCGCCGCATCATTGCACTAATGACATATCATTGCACTACGCCGTCCGCAATACTGGGCGCGTATCAGCAGCGATAGACACCGCAGCTTCGCAGCGATACACACTGCAGCATGCTTTGCAGCTCCTTCAACGGTACGTGCAGCTTTGCCATGGACAAAGCCGTGCCCGAACCTGCTCTGCACATCATTTACCACTTTTGTGCCCAAGAGATTAGCAATCGACTGGCTATACCACCACTGGTCAGTGGATATGCCTTGCCTAGCCCAGTAGTACATTAACATCAAGAAACTAACCGCCGTTTTTCTTGCCATCAAGTGATGGCCGTCGATCCTCTCACAGACAACCCTGACTCGCGGTCCACAAGAAACGCGCTCGCCTGGGATAATTTGACGGATATTCTCGTTCTGTGTGTTCTCTAAAACATTAAGTCTCCCCCCCCCCCCCCCACCACGCTATCTTCGCACGCGCACAATACCGTCGCCGGACATCACAGGTCGCAGGTATCCATGTCTTCATGCTTTCGGGAGTGGTCAGGAACTCGGAGATACTGGACCACGAGATAGCCGGGTCAAGACAGAAGCCCTTGGAGAAGAAGCAAATATCCGCCTTCGCCAGAGTCACCCCTCCCCACAAAGGTTTAGTTATTTAAACTTGCACTTTGGGTCCTCCTTGGACTTAAGTGACTCCAATTTGCGTTATTTGTATTTTTATGAAATGCCGTTTTCAAAAATGATTTAATGATGTCTAAAATTGATTTTTTGAGATCAAAAATTCAATTCTTGATAGCAAAAATGAAATATTTGAGAACAAATTATCAATTTAGAGCTCAATAATTCATTTTCTTTATATTAATATCAAGAATTTATTCAGATATCATTATTTCAGACCGATACTTTTTTTAATTTGTGTTTTGAAATCTGCAAACGATTTTTTGATCTCAAAAATTGATTTTTGATATCAAAATATTAGTCTAATTTTTAAATAAAAAATTCAGAAACTCACATCTGTAAATAGATAATGACTGTCCTTGTATACAGAGTCTTTATTTTAATTTTTACTGTGCAGAAAAGAAGCAATTCTTGAGGTCAAAAATTGTGTTGTTATTATTGATCTCAATAATTCAAATTTTCGTCTCCAAAATTTAATTGACGATTCGTTATATTTATATTTATATAAAAATAAATTTTTGCCATCTAAAATTCAATTATTGATAGCAAAATATAAATTAATGAGATCTACAGCGATTTCTTGATATCTCTAAATATATTTTCATATCAAAAATAAGCATTAAATGTTAAAACGGCATTCCATATATTTCTACTTTTTGCTTGAGCCTTTTCTGTTGGCAGATTTGTGTCTCTCATCTATAAACGCACTACGGACTACTTGCGTTCAGTTTGTAGAAATAAATGAATTGACTTGATTGATTTGGTTTGAAAACGAAAAAAAAAGATCTGGTCATAAAATGCGATGTTACCTTTAAATGTACCTTTTTTGTGGCCGTCAAGCATTTCTACTAAGAAAATGCGAGCAGCGAAAAGACGATGAGTGCAAAACCACACATAATTTTTGTCCTTAAATTTTTTGCACTTGCGGTTAAAATTGCTTTTTAACAGTATGCTGGCCGCAATTTTCTTTCCTTTTTTAATTCGCAGCTCTTTTTAGGCCCGACCGGGTCACTTCTCTTAAAAATGCCTGGCCAATACATTCAAGATACAAGATAATTTTGCTCTGAGAAAGGCACTTTTGATACATTTTTATCCTTCCTAGTCACAACAACTACTTTTACACGTGACCGACTGACTTCTATTTTTATACACGGCCTCTTGTTTCTGGTATTAGTGACCAGGCCAAGATCGAAATGAGAAAACAATGTAAGATTTTCCCCTGGTGAAAAGAAAGTAAAAAAAATGTGCACATTTAACATTTTATAGGGGATATCGTTTTTAGACATTTTATAGTGTGGGGCATCCATTATTGTACCATGGCACTTTAGAAGAAACACAAACGTCTTCATCTTCTTACTCACTGGTTCACACAACAGAAACAAATGAAAAGAAATTACTCGGTTCGCTTCATTGGTATCGTGCATTTTTTTACTCTGCATACTGAACCGGTCCCAAGCGTGCCGCGCTGTTTATTTTGAGAGAAAGGAAGTGTGTTTAAACAGTGCGTAACAGTAATTTGTTTTACTTTTTTACTTCCAGTCAATACAGCCTCTCAGTCTTTGTCAACCTGGCAGGATGAGTCACTTCATCAAAGGTTTCTTTCATTTACTTTTTATAAAACCGTCGATGCAAATACCAAAGTTATCGGCAGTCCAAAAATGTCAAAATACATTAGAAAAATTTGCAAATTTCCTGAAGTTTTTGTTAAAATTGAACTTTTTTCAATACGGGTCACTAAAGAATAATTGCAAAGTGCTAGTGATATATTTGGTGGAAAGTTGTTAATGACATATATTAATGCATGTTCATCTTTATCATGGTGTCATTAATTAGGGTCATTTCAGGATTTGAGGGCTGGCTATTTGGAAACCAGCTTAGCCTCCCCTGGATTGTTCTTTGCATGGGGATTGCTACACTTTACATCGACAAGAGAAAAACTATTTTAACTCCGACATCGACTCAAATTCTTATGTTTTAAATCCGTTTTTGTTAATATGCAAGCGCTTACGATCACATAATTTGACGAAAATCCTGGCGAAAAAAAAGGCCAAAATGCGTCTGGACGGTTAATTTCGCCCCATCCCCCTTTGTTGATTACAAAGTGCGTTAACAAGCATCAATGCAAGATAATTCATATCACACATTTGCGAGAGAATGTGCTTTAACCATTAAACGGCTAGACTTTTCGCAACGCTACGTTAACAATCCTTGCCTCTTTTAGCAACGTTGTTTGCGCTTGCTACGTCATAAAGTAAAAAATTTAGATCCGGTTAGGGGGGGGGGGCGGACGGCGGTAAACATTCAGAAAAACAACGAAAAATTTTTAAAAGCCATTAAATGTCAAGGCTAAAAAAAAATACAGTTTCGAAGAGCACGGTTACTACTCCCAGCAGAAAAGGCGATAACGTAGATCTCTGATTAGGGACATCAAAACTGGTCTCGCCTCTACAATGGTCGTTTGAGTCCATTTTGATACCTCTCTTGAGATACATATATATCATATCTATATTTGTTCATGCGGCAAACCCTCTTATAATTTTGCTCAACCTTAGTGAACATTTTACTTGAACTTATTCTGAAACTGCTGCTTTTTCAATATGCTCGTGTTCCGAAGAATTATAGTTCGATGCCCTGGCAAATGTCCTGACGCCATATTCCGTCTCTGACTAACATTAATTTATTGCATGGCATAAATATTTAACCATTACGTTCAAAAACGGGCTGCTATGGAATGTCTATAGCTTGAAGCAATTATGCACGTCGGTGGTGCCCTACCCAACCCCTTTCCCTGTCAACCTCTGAGCCATGCATTGCCCCGTGGCTACTCTTTGCAGTTCTAGACTCTATTCGATGGTAAACATTAGCTAATTACGCTTTCACAAACTTTCGGCTCCTCTCCACGAGGGACGTTTTTATCCCAAGGATGGTGCGATTCAGAAGTCAATCCTAATCCAATAAGATTTTCCCTGATATTGTACGAACGTTTTCGAAATGTTGCAAATGACATTTCTTGTCGCCATACGCACTTTCCTAAAAGCTCGCTAGCAAGTATAATTCAATAAACAATCTGCACTCCATTATTTCTGTGACGACTGAATAATTGTATTAACTTGGGTTTTGTTTTAGTGATGAGTGACTGATCTTATTACGCAATATCCACAGAGCAAAGATAGGATAAACAACATCTGACATTTATGCAATTCTGCTTCAGGCAGAGTACTGTCAATAGTCGGCATATTTTGCGTCTAAACCGGAACAACTCAGGCGGAATGCAGTCTCAGTTTTTTTTTATGGCCAGGATTAAATGAAAGAAAGAAACTGGCAACAACGCAAGCGCATGCTACAAATTTCTGAACAGAATGTCAAAGTCCTCCGAATCCTGGACTCGGTGATGGAATGACCCTTTTTTAATCAATCAGAAAATGACTTCACAGGGAAAACCGAACTTCGGCACGCGTCGTACCTTTGTGGAGGTATCCGTACATAACGTTCCTGGATCAAAATGCCTCAAGTTAAACAGTAGACAAACCGGCCCCGCAATAACACTTTTTAGTTTGTACATTGCACACAACTTGTGAAACTGGTAAACTGCCTAGTAAGCATTGTGACCTTCGAACAACGCGGGTGGATGTCCCAGCTGACGTCAGGTTTTAATTGATCATGGAAGTTGAAACAACGTCTACCTGCGACGTTATATAGACGCCGATTGTCCTACGCCTAGTGGGCGTTGCGAAAAGGTTGCACATGGAAAACGAACCAACGTCTATCTCTCGGCGTTGTAAGACTTCATGAAAATAATTAATCTACGATCGACATCGAGGCAGTTACAATTATAAGGTGTCATGTTCACCCCTCCATCAGAGCAACTCACACTTTAGCCTTCCGGTAGCGCAGGACATGAAGTCAATTCTCATGAATATTTTCAAAAGGATGCGGGGGGAAAACTTCGTGCTCCTGATATTTGCATATTTTATGCAATCATTTTGATCAAATTTTGAAGCGACCTGTCATGGCTTTCATGTCCGTCAGGGATAACGTGCACTTAACGACGTTTATTCAACACTGCACCACAGACGTTGCTTAGACGAGTTTTGGTTGCGACCAAAAGCAACGTCTGAACAACGTTGTTTTTTATGTCTATTCAACATTGTATGAAAACACTCGTTACACATTGGTCTATGGTAGCAATAGTTCACAACAAAATTACAACCTGATTTAATGTTTGGATTTTGTCGGGTCGACGTCACAACCTCAAATCGATGTTGGATTGACGTCGGAATGTTTACTCGTTGAATTTTTAACCGGACAAGCAAACTAAACGCTTTCGTTTAACATTAAAGAAATTCTCTTCATCAAAATTAACCAAAGAGGAAACGACAAATATTATATCCAGTGTAGTACCTAGTATATGTGTCCAAATCAGTAAAAATAAATAAAATTATAGTTTTTTTTTTTTTCAAGTACTTTTTGAGAAGATTTAAGTGGTCCAGGCCTGAAACTTTGGGAAAATATTCCCCCGACTCCCGCTAGGACTGACTACCCTCCATGAGGTGGAGAAATTTTATTTCATGATTGCCAGTGCGGGTACAAAGGAAACAGTAGTCTTTTACTTTTGCGTACGCCCGGTAGGTACGCACAGCCGTACTCACTACTCCTCCAGTATCGAAACTGTGTACCTGGCAACGCCATAACAACGTAATTACGCTGAAGAAAATGCATGAATTATAAGAGAATATATTTATAAAAATCATAAAATAAAAATAAAATCGTACTCGCGATTAGACTGTCCGAACCTCTCCCTTAGCCTTGCGCACTGTCGGTACTCGCTTTTTAGGCTCGTGCTCTCAGTGCTACAGGCTGCAGGAAGGTTTTTCCCATCCGTCCAACCGCTCATGTGGTTTTATGATGTAACCCCTACAAATACCTTTTGACGAACTACTAGAATCTTCTGTTGGGAGGCGGGATGGGCGGGGATGGAAGAGGGGGCGGGGAGGAGGGAGGGAGAGAGGAAGCATCATGAAGATGCATTTCTACAGAGCTGGCTGTTTTCCTAGTTCTGTAAGTGTTGGTTGCAAAGGGGATCGCCCTCTCAGCACATGGACAAAAATAAATGGAATAAAATGCAACTTATAAAAAAATCTTCAGACAATATGGCATGAGTAATATAATACCCGCTAAATTTACATGCAGTTTTACCAACTGTAGCCACCAGCATGCCCAATTTGACTAACGACTTTTGCACATTTACCACTGCCTTGTTAGTATTCTGCCAGCTCTGTTTTCTAATAAAACACAGAGAAATGTCAACGTGATGTGTTCTGGAAAGAATAAATTACGACCAAGTAGAGTAAATGGGAAAACGGGGCCCAATTAGACCAAATGAGCTGGTTCATCCTTTGCTTATCAGGCAGGTCCAGTGAACCGCTTATATTGACATCAAGCCAATACACGGAGAAACGGTACCCGACTTTCTCTCTTTACACTTCATTTTTACAAGTTTCTGTTTTGTATCTATCTGGGAAATAATTTAAGGTACCAGACACTAAGTTATCCTCACAAAGCTCTGGTTTCATTAAATTAGTTTATGTAATCTCAACGGCACGAGAAAGCTAAGGATGCACTACCAATGTAGTTCGCTATTCCACATACCAGGCATTACTTTTTTGGACCAATAGATTTTTTGGTGTATCTGTTTTATACCAGGCTTCTTGATCAAACAACAGCAGCTCAGAAATATAAGATGTTGGTAGTGCTGTCATATTGTTGAAAAGCAGTCTTCTTTTTTAGCTCACAACTTAGATACTACGTTCTAACATCAAAATACTGCCTATCTGCCAGTCCGTCCAGACTTAGTTATTTTGTTTTATTAACGCCAGTTCTGAGTAGCAAGTATACTCAGGCTTAAACAAAGTTCTGTCGTAAAAACACAGCTCACATGGAACGTTGTTGTCAAACGACCGACCTCTGCGGCAGTTCGGTCTGTTGCGTATAACACATTTTCACTCCGCAGAACCACTGGATATTCCGCGAAAACAGAGCCATAAATGACAGGAACTACTTTTAAAAATAGCCATGTGTTTACACATAACAGATAGATATCCTCAGAGGTCAGCTGTTTTATAACAACGACACATGGAAAGACCGCGCGCTTGCCGTTTTGAAGAAAGCCAAAGGGGGTTTACCCGTGACACCTAAAAACAAAACACTCCCCTACTAACACGCAGATTAGTATAAATATGGATGTTAACAAAGCGTGGGCACAGGGGCTGGAAATTGAAACTTTCTAGCTGATTGACGCCAAGTCCTCGAAGATACTCATCTCACTACTGTGTGTTCTATTTGAGCAAACACCCTCACAAAGACTAAAGTATATGAATGAATGAAATGAATAAAAGTGGATCTTTGATGTTACCGCGAGAAATCAAAAACAGTTTTAATTGCACAATAAACATCTTTGAATCTGTTCAGCTTGATAGCAGCAATTGCGCAAAAATGGAACACCGTTTTGGTACAAGGTTCAAGTAACATGAAAAGTAGTAAAAATTACGGTGGTGTTATGTTTAAATCTAAATTCTACAACTCAGTGCTTTCCAAGTTATGCTCAAAATTAATATACTGGAACCTAGTTAGACTTCAGGAAACTACTCCAAGCTATATAGAAAGGTGGAAAAAAGAAAATATACATATGCCTGATTGTGATTTCAAAAAAGTTTTTAGTAAGACAAAATATTTGACAAAAAATTTTCGGGACAGCATATTAAGCTATAAAATTATGCATAAAAACTATACATCAAATTACATAGTCGCAAAATTTGACCCGACTGTTGCTGTCAAAATTGCAAAGTGAAGAATGATATCATGCATATGTTTATCTCTTGTTCAAATTTAACCTTATTCTGGAGATTTTTTACAAAATTTCATAAATAATAACATTATGATAAACGAAAATATCTCATTGTCAAACAGAATAAAATTATTAGGTATTATTCGAAGCGATAACTTGGGAGACAGAAGTTATATGGTTGACATCATTCTTCTCCAAGCAAGATTATTTATTCATCGTTGCAATATTAAAAGTAGAGAAGTGTACTTTATTGAATACCTTAAATTTTTAAAATCGAAAGTATGTTTCGAGCATATCTTAAACAAAAGGACTTTATCTAAATGCAGGTCGTTGGGAAAAAATTGAACAGTAGTTATAGTAAATTCCTTTTGTTTTGTTTCTTTTCTGTCTCTGTTTTCATCCCCAGACTGATAAATTCTTTAGTATAGCTTTTACTCTTACTGTCAACTGATATGCTAATATTGACATTAGTTTATTAGTAATTATTTGATCAGTGTATAAAAGAATATAGGTTTCTCCAGAATAACAGCAAAAAACAATTGTCACTACACTTGCGTTGATGTGGCTTATTATGTACCAGTTAAAAGCATACTTTGGAATGAAGTGATAATAAAAAAAAAAAAAACAAACAAACAAACAAACAAACAAACAAACAAACAAACAAAAAAGACTAAAGTACAACACTCGTTTCTTTCAAGTTTCGATCTGGAAATCTTTAACGAATTGCCAAAACAAAGATCCTAAATAAAAATGAACTTTATGTTGATTTCACAGTGGACTTGTTCCTTTCCTTTTTTTCTCAGTAATTTCAGATGATCAGTTTAAGTTTAAAAACTCGATTGACTTATTTCAAACACGGCATTTTTAACACTTGGCAAGTCGAAGATTTGCAGAGTGTATTGAAGTTGCACGGGGCCAATGTTTCGGACCTTTTTTGTCCCCTTTGCTCTTCCGTCACTTTGTCTTCGCTACCTCTATGGCCATGATAACCCCAAGACTCGCAAATTTCGCACATACTTGACCCGAAGTTGTGCACTCGCCTACTTTTTTTCATTTTTGTGATCAACACGCGAAGCAAAAAAAAAAAAAAAAAAAAAAAAAAACTGCTTTTTTTCTCAAGAAATGCAACGGGTAGCATTTACACAACAGTTTCTGTGCATGGCACAAATAATATTTGCACAGGCCATATACGCTGATCACAGTGAAATGCTCGTATTGGTTTCATAAGAACGACGCGTGGATGTAAAATCTTATCTGGTTATTTTAAGTAAAATGAATGTTCATGTAAATTATTCTTCTTGAGGGAAGGGGATGCCGTTTCATAGAGTAACACCAGCTATTTTTTTTTTCTGAAAAGGTTTCAGATTGGCAAAAACAGTTTCTTAAAAAAAGTATCGGAATATGAAAAATATAGTATCTTGTCTGTAAAGGAAAAGGAAACCAAATTCAGGCTGATTTTTTTTTTATTCGAAGGGCGAAAGTGATTTGAAAGAATTTATTCCTTTTTCAAAGCATGTAATATTTTGCGTTTGAGAAACAGGTTCTCGTTCTGGATTGTTTTCGCACGCTCATGTCGCAGTGGCTTGAACGATGCTACAACGTGCCCGTGTGTTACCTAGCAATTAAAAAGACATGGCTTGTTACGACAAGCTACATTAAAACAATTTCATTGCGGTTGGTATTTCTGTCCTAAGCACTAAGCTGCAAGATTTCATGCGATTTTTTTGGGTATAATCAAAGCCCTTTGAAAGAAATGTTCATTAAAAACCGTCAAGAGAACCGCTGACAAAAATCAGCAAATCGAGAACAATCTGCCAATCAGTGCCTGTCATCCGGGTTTTAGAAAATTATCTAATCCCAAATGCATTCTCGGAGTGTCACCAACAACCGTGATATCAGTGGAAAGTGATGTCAGCCACATGCTTTTTATATAAGACCAGGAAGAAAAGTGGTCTTGTTTCTCTAACCAATTTATAAAAACTTTACTTTTTCTAAAAAAAAAAACAAAAAAACTTAGACCCGGCCGGCTGACTTCTTTTTTATTTGCGATCTTAGGGACCCGGTGCGTGCACTAGGTTTGTGTGTAGGGTTGGGATGTATGTAAAACAGGACTTGGGCTGATTAGGAGTTGTTCCTCCGCCACTACCAAGGTGCAGGATGTTGGGACTCTGATTAGTAGTTGTTTCTCAGCTACTACCAGAGTGTAGGATGCTGGGACTATGATGAGTAGTTGTTTCTCCGCTACTACCAAGGTGTAGGATGCCGAAATTCTCATTAGTAGTTGTTTCTCCGCTACTACCAGGGTGTAAAATGCCGGGACTATGATTAGTAGTTGTTTCTGCGCTACTACCAAGGTGTAGGATGCCGGAATTCTGATTAGTAGTTGTTTCTCCGCTACTACCAGGATGTAGGAGGCTGGGACTATGATAAGTAGTTGTTTCTCCGCTACTACCAGGGTGTAGGATGTTAGGACTCTGATAAGTAATTGTTTCTCCGGCACTACCAGGGTGTAGGATGCTGGGACTCTGATAAGTAGTTGTTTGTCCGCTACTACCAGGGTGTAGGATGCTGGGACTCTGATAAGTAGTTGTTTCTCCGCTACTACCAGGGTGTAGGATGTTGGGACTCTGATAAGTAGTTGTTTCTCCGGCACTACCAGGGTGTAGGTTGCTGGGACTATGATTAGTAGTTGTTTCTCCGCTACTACCAGGGTGTAGGATGTTGTGACTCTGATAAGTAGTTGTTTGTCCGCTACTACCAGGGTGTAGGATGCTGGGACTCTGATTAGTAGTTGTTTCTCCGCTACTACCAGGGTGTAGGATGTTGGGACTCTGATAAGTAGTTGTTTCTCCGGCACTACCAGGGTGTAGGATGCTGGGACTATGATTAGTAGTTGTTTCTCCGCTACTACCAGGGTGTAGGATGTTGGGACTCTGATAAGTAGTTGTTTCTCCGGCACTACCAGGGTGTAGGATGCTGGGACTATGATTAGTAGTTGTTTCTTCACCACTACCAGGGTGTAGGATGTTGGGACTCTGATTAGTAGTTGTTTTTCCGGCACTACCAGGGTGTAGGATGCTGGGACTCAAATTGGTAGTTGTTTATCCGCTACTACCAGGGTGTAGGATGTTGTGACTCTGATAAGTAGTTGTTTGTCCGCTACTACCAGGGTGTAGGATGTTGGGACTCTGATTAGTAGTTGTTTGTCCGCTATTACTAAGGTGTAGGATGTTGGGACTCTGATTAGTAGTTGTTTCTCAGCTACTACCAGAGTGTAGGATGCTGGGACTATGATGAGTAGTTGTTTCTCCGCTACTACCAAGGTGTAGGATGCCGAAATTCTCATTAGTAGTTGTTTCTCCGCTACTACCAGGGTGTAAAATGCCGGGACTATGATTAGTAGTTGTTTCTGCGCTACTACCAAGGTGTAGGATGCCGGAATTCTGATTAGTAGTTGTTTCTCCGCTACTACCAGGATGTAGGAGGCTGGGACTATGATTAGTAGTTGTTTCTCCGCTACTACCAGGGTGTAGGATGTTAGGACTCTGATAAGTAGTTGTTTCTCCGGCACTACCAGGGTGTAGGATGCTGGGACTATGATTAGTAGTTGTTTCTCCACCACTACCAGGGTGTAGGATGTTGGGACTCTGATTAGTAGTTGTTTCTCCGGCACTACCAGGGTGTAGGATGCTGGGACTCTGATTGGTAGTTGTTTCTCCGCTACTACCAGGGTGTAGGATGTTGTGACTCTGATAAGTAGTTGTTTGTCCGCTACTACCAGGGTGTAGGATGCTGGGACTCTGATTAGTAGTTGTTTCTCCGCTACTACCAGGGTGTAGGATGTTGGGACTCTGATAAGTAGTTGTTTCTCCGGCACTACCAGGGTGTAGGATGCTGGGACTATGATTAGTAGTTGTTTCTCCGCTACTACCAGGGTGTAGGATGTTGTGACTCTGATAAGTAGTTGTTTGTCCGCTACTACCAGGGTGTAGGATGCTGGGACTCTGATTAGTAGTTGTTTCTCCGCTACTACCAGGGTGTAGGATGTTGGGACTCTGATAAGTAGTTGTTTCTCCGGCACTACCAGGGTGTAGGATGCTGGGACTCTGATTAGTAGTTGTTTCTCCGCTACTACCAGGGTGTAGGATGTTGGGACTCTGATAAGTAGTTGTTTCTCCGGCACTACCAGGGTGTAGGATGCTGGGACTATGATTAGTAGTTGTTTCTCCACCACTACCAGGGTGTAGGATGTTGGGACTCTGATTAGTAGTTGTTTCTCCGGCACTACCAGGGTGTAGGATGCTGGGACTCTGATTGGTAGTTGTTTCTCCGCTACTACCAGGGTGTAGGATGTTGTGACTCTGATAAGTAGTTGTTTGTCCGCTACTACCAGGGTGTAGGATGTTGGGACTCTGATTAGTAGTTGTTTGTCCGCTATTACCAAGGTGTAGGATGTTTGGACTCTGATTAGTAGTTGTTTCTCAGCTACTACCAAGGTGTAGGATGTTGGGACTATGATTAGTAGTTGTTTCTCCGCTACTGCCAAGGTGTAGGAGGCTGGGACTATGATTAGTAGTTGTTTCTCCGCTACTACCAAGGTGTAGGATACTGGGACTCTGATTAGCAGTTGTGTGTTCGCCACTACGAAAATTAAGGAGATTTTACCCGATATATCCGAAGGGGACACTCTCCATCCACCGCTTGCAAATGGAGAAAGCCCTGATGAAGCCCCGACGACCACCCCTCACCACCCCCTCCCGTCCCCCTGCCACCTTTCTATTCGTATCAGCTTTGTGTCAAGCATTTACATTCATTAAATGCCCGACTAATGCTTGAGTACACTGGTGCGAGCACGCGCCTTTCATAATTAGCATTTTTAGCAACTGCTGTACCATTTTAGTCCAATCTGCTTCAGGCTATAACAAATCTTTAATCGAAGCAGAACATAAACCGTAAGGGTTTTTATAGGCGAGGTACTTTTCATCTCCCCGTGGAAGATTTTTCAGTCGGGTTTGCCAATTTATGGACAATATGAACGCGTCATATTCCATAAATTGGTGCGCATAAGTAATCATGCCTGTGAGAGACTGGCTGGCATTTTGATGATATCCTACATCTTGTATTTGCATAGGAAATGGAACTGCAATCTGAGAGTCAAGAGACCGCAAGGAAGGGCTTATAGGAATGTCATGTCCCCCCAGCTCATTAAAAGTGATCAGGGTAGTTGCAGACGCTGGCAAATACTGCATAAATCAAGCCTCATTAATCGAGCAAGGTGTCCTTCAGCTTACAGTGAACCCAGTTTATAAGAGCAAGAAACTGTGTGTACGAAGAACATGGAATTGAGATAAGTAAGATTTCAACATTTCGTAAAGAGTTGGGAAATATTCTTGCAAAAGTTAATCAACATATGCTGCCTTGGCCCGTGATTTAGACCTGGCGCCCACACGCAATACTTGGTATTTGGAAGCCATTTTTCTCAACTTTTCTAGACTGAATTTTTTGCTTCAATGTTTAACCATTATTCAGGAACTAACAATTTCATCAGTTAAATCTTTTCCGAGACATTTAAAAAAATCGAGTACTGGGTTTAGAAATGATTGTAACTCCTAAATACAATACCAACTGACTGATAAATATACAGTAACATATCCTTCAGCATACATCTCAAGCTCAGTGAGCAAACCCTGATCAGCGAACTCTGTTTTCTTTCACATTTCTTACTTTTATGTTGCGGTTAAAGGATGAAAAGAAGCGTACTCTGTTGTTTGAAAATTACGAGTTGGTAGCAACGAGGAATATACAGTTTTGAATCTTAACTGACTTAAAACAGGGTTCTATGGGGAGAAAATTAGCGTATTTTCTGAGCAGAGAATCCATGCTAAATATTTTACGAATGCACGCTACATGTAACAATAAACTGCTCATGCCATCAAATTGACATCCTCCTTATTATGTGTCACCACAGATTACTCGTGTTATGTAATCCATTCACACACAAGCATTGCTCTTCAGCGATCTCCTAAAACACCCCTAAGAATATGCAACTTTCTCGGGAAAAGATTGTTGGGTATTTAGAAAACACGCTATAGACAATGGGAAAATCACCAACCATGGTCTAATTTGAATTTCACATCTATTTAATGAACACCCTTGTATATTGACAATTTACTCGGCCCGGAAGGCGTTCATTATACAGAGGATTTGTGGCGTTCTCGAATCACTGATACTTGATTCCATCGAGCGTCCCAAGAATAAGCCAACGTGACTCTAACGAAAGCTTTATGACACTATCTATTTATACTTTGCCCAAGACAAGTTCCTCAGCACCAAACCACTGACAAGGCAAAAGCGATACTCTGAGTCAAAGGTAAAAAAATTGTTTGTTTTGTTTGGTTATCTAAAACATGGTCTCATGTTGATGTGCTACAACAGTGATAGACCACGAGGCACTTTGCACTAGACACAGACTAAGACCCCATCCAAATACAAAGACCTAAAGTAAAACACCCATTATCCGTATTATAAGCTAGGATTTACTGAAATGTCCTCCGTAAGAGGGGGGGGGGGGGGGGGGGGGGAGGTGGGGAGGGGGCGTATGGCACACGCTTACGTGGCCTTTTCTTTCACTTTGGAACTCAAGAATAGTGGTCACTGTTATCACATTATTTCTTGAACGACTCTCAGAAAAACCCATCACTAAAAGACAATTCTGCACAGCGATAGTTCAGAAGAATAGTAATATCTATAAATAATTCAGGATGGTTTGAGGCAGATTCAGGACTACACAAAACTATCCTTCAAATCTCAAATGCAGCTAAAATACTACAAAGTTGGACAGAAATAAATGCAAAGAAATTCCAATTCCACACTTTAGCAAATGAAGCTTGCTCTTTTCTCTGTATCTAATCGAGCTATTCTTGATAAAAACATGGTCAAGAACGCTTAAAACCAAGTGGTTTGAATGAAAAAAATAAATAAATAGAAGACCGGTATTCGTGCTACGATAGAATATAATGGCCCCAATCATGGAAATCATACACCCCCGGCTTGTAGCGGAATCCTTCCAATTATTGCCTATGACTTTTTGATAGGCTTATTTCCAATCTTTTTTCCCCCATCAACCGTTCAATTTTCCTGAGCCCAAGATCATGTTCCTGTGACCATGGAGAGGATAAAAGCGGGATTTAAAACCAATCGAGACAATTTGTTGTTCTCTGTGGGGAGAAAAAAATGTCACAGTGTCGGAAAACGTTTTGCCATTACAGAAGATATAATTGGCCGGAAATAGAACCCTTAGAGGGCGAAGAACAGCCACTCAGTGATTGGGCCTACTGTCAGTTCCAACTAACAAGAGGAATGCATCTAGAAATTAGTCAAAATATCAATGGCAAATTCCCTTGGATCTGATGATGGGGAAGGTGTGTGTATCAATGGTTATCTATGGATAGGGGAGGGGTGCGTATCTGTGGTTAGCTATCTGTGGATAGGGCAGGGGTTGTCTGTGGTTATCTTTGGATAGGGGAGGTGGGTATTTATGGTCATCTGTGGATAAGGGAGGGGTGGGTATCTATGGATCCCATCCATTGCTTACACCTTCTGGCAAGAATCCTTATAAGTTTACAACAGTACAACTGCTCTCTGCCGACTGCAGTAAGACCCTTAAATTGTTTTTCAGCGAAGGCAGAAGGAGGGCTTGGGACGGGGGCATATTTGTCCACTCAAAATTTACAAATAACGGATCAAAAAACAACCAATTCCAATACCACCGTAACATAAAATGATCGCCACGTCAGGAAAGTGATCTGAAACTCACTTTGACATACTGGAAAGTGATCTAAAACTCGCCTTTAGCAGCTAGTCTTGCCTTTAGACACCAGTTTATGAAATGTATGACAAAAAAAATGTCAAAAAAAATGTCAAAAAAAAAAAAAAAAAAAAAAAAAAAGAAACAACAACAACAACAACCAAAAAAAGCCTGAGCAGGAAAAAGAAGTACCAGCTAGTAACATAAAACATGATGACCCAAGAAAATTTTAACATTATTTACAAGGGACAGAAAACTCAATTGTTTTAGATGTTTTAGATGAATATATCGTGCTTCTTGATTTTCTTCTATTTCTTTTTTTCTATTAAAAAAAACCATAAGCGTGGCGCTTTCAGAAGATGGCGCAATATTGTAAATGTTCACTCGAGTGTGGAAACTACAAGAAAACCACTGACAAAAGTTAAAACGAACTTGTTAATACTTTCCGGCCACACATAATACTGATATGGTAAAGATTTCATGTTAATAGGCAAATTAACGCAACTGTTTAAATGTATAAGTCAATAAACAAGAAATTTACAAGTGTTTGAGCAGCTAGTCTTGCCCAACGGTAAGACTGAAATCTGAAGTGGATACTGATATGTAGCCACAACACACTTCGTAAATGAACGATTAAATGTCTCGCAGTGATCAAAAACATCGGAATAAAGTATTTTCTTAAGATTTTCAATGTATAATACCTAAAACAATTTTGATAGTTTTGAATAGCAGACAAACTTCAGCACAGACAAGATAGTTTTCAATGCTTCTGGTTAAATATTGATCAGTTGCGCAGCATTTATTTAACTCCTCTGGGTAGCAGATCATCGATTTTACTGCCCCATCGACCTCCTTTCTCCAGCCGTTTCTCCATCTCAATCAGCTTGTTTACTCCGTCGATAACGTTCTGTACAAGTTCCACCTATAATGCACCCATATAACGCAAATATATTTGAATCCTGACCATTGCAGTAGGCCAGTATGCACTAGTGCAAGGCATTGCATTTCATAATGCACACCAAATCAACAAATTTCATTCATCAATGCAGGTTGCATTTTAAAAAATCCAATCATTCTTTTTCTAGACTCATAATCAATGTTTGTTTTTCGTAAAGTTCACTTTTTTTCCTGTTAAGTATAGGTGTAAGTATATTTTTGTTGGGCACAATTTATAAATGAAGTTGATAAATGGGTCGCCCGTTTATAAACTGGCCGTCCGTTTATAAACGGGCGGCCAGTTTTTCAACCTTTTTTTTAAACGTTCTTAAACGGGTCAGAACCATTTTTTAACCTCTAGATAAATTTATAACTGCTGTTAAAAGTCAGAAACTTTTAGGCGTCTGTCGGCTGGCTTAAAAAATCAGACACGTCTGTCTCTAGAACTTTGTTTTCTAATTTTATTTTTCTAAATTTAATTCTATTTTTTTAAGCTGCCATTTTTCAATCTTTTTCTGATCAAAGATATAAATCAAAACAAAGGTTCGTCGCATTTATATTAGGTTTATTTTCTACTCTAATTTGGTTTTTCTAATTCTATTTTTCGAAAGCTACTAAAACTCTATATGAATTTCTAAAAGCTGTTAAAAATCAGAAACTTTTAGGGTCTGTCGGCTGGAACTTTGTCCAATCGCACACTTCAATATCGTGTAAGATACGTTGTGTGCGTGCTGCTGCCGTGGCAGGAAAAGGAAATATAACACCGTTGGGCATGTTTTCTCCAAGATGACGCCTTGGGTTAACGTAGTTCAGCTGAGTTAGGTCTTCTCCGATAAGAATGGTTTTAAAAAACGCAATAGCAAAAACTCTACAGTCGTGGCTGTTTGGTTGGCGTTGGACATTCATGAGTTTAATACGGCGTTTTTCTCCAGGCACCTGGTGAAAACCTGCGATCAGGTCTTGTGTTGTCTCATCGACTGGGTTGCACAAGGAGTCACAGATGTAAACGTTGTTCGTTGAGTTGTCCGCGGTGCCCGAGGGATTCACATTTGTAAATGTACCTAATGGTTGCTATTATCCTATGATTATAATCGGGCGGCCAGTTTATAAACGGACGGCCTTTTTATCAACCTCTTGCGGTTGAAAACGGTTCTGAATCGTTTCTAAACGGGTTAGATTGATAAATTGTGCCCAGCATTTTCACATATACTCTTGTCTGAAATATTAACATTTGAGTTTAGAACCTTTAAATACAGTGACCAAAGTTCAACAACTCGTAGCAGATTAACACTCTAAGCAAATACGCGGGAACTGGCATCTAACATTCAGTCTGCGAATGTTGTTAGGAAATGAAGATTTATTATTCTATCAAACCTCTGTGTTTTACTACCATCCCCCGCCCCCCTTCCTCCCGCTACGCACAGAAGCCACCAAACCTGCCAGCATCAACCCTCCCCCCTCCCTACACAGACCACGCAGCCTATGCAGTATCCGGGCACCACGCCTCCCCCTCGTAACACAGACAAGAGCACGCAGCCCTTCCAACATCCGGTTATTACATTAGATCTTTCCCTCGCTACACAGAGCATGCAGCCTATCCAGTATCCGGGCATCACGCCCCCCCCCCCCCCTCGTAACACAGGCAGAGCACGCAGCCCATCAAACCTCCGAGCATCACCGCCACCCCATATACACAAAGACAGATCACACAAGTCCTTAAACTTCCGGGCATCACCTACCCCCCCCCCCCCCACACACACACAGTACATATGCCATTAAACCTCCGGACTCCATTCCCCGCCCCCCTCCCGCTATACACATGTATCACACAGCCCATCACACATCCAGACATCACATGTCCCCTGCTCCCCCCCCCCCCCCCCCCCGCCCGCCATACACAGAGCACACAGGTTATTAAGCCTTCTCCGCATTACTTCCGCTCTCCACAAGCATGAAACGCACAGGTCATAAAATCTCCGGGCGATGCATGCGTTTCCGAGACAAAGCTGTCGCGAGATTACAACCTAGGTGACCTTAGCCATACCCCTTCCTACCCCTTACACCACACCACACACACACACATACACACACACACACACATAACCAAACCTCCGAGTGCCCAAGCCTGTCTGAGTTCGAGATATCAAAGATCCCTCCGGTAGCCTCCGTGTCCACACCGCCAGTGCCACGCTTCTGGAGCTTCATGGCATCCAGGATGGCCGGGAAGCGTGGATCCTGTCACGTCCAAACACCATAGTTACCACATTTTTAATCCATACTCAATATCAACCATCTAATATAAGTATTTCAGCAGCACAAATGTATGGCAGTTACCATATTTTTGTCTTTGTTTATTTTTTTTTTATTCCATTTTGGCAAGAGTATATCCTTTGAGAACAGCGACCGCAGTACATCAAGCTGCAAACACCCTGGAACCATTTGGATGACTTACATGAGACAGCTTTGGCAGTTTGACATGGACGCCAGCACGTAGCCCAGTGCCCAGGTTACTGGGGCAAGTCAGCACATAACCTAGGCGCTCGTTCCACATGTACTCCCACCCGTGTGCTTTGATTTGCTTCTCCACCTTTTTGAAACAAAAAGTATCCGATAATCAAATTTTACATCTGCAAGCAAATTGAACATCCATTTTTTTCCTTGCCACTTTTTATAACATATTACTTATTTTAACCATATTTTTACCAGTCAATATTCTCGTCGGCTTTACGTGTAACATATAAATATTTAATAACAACGTTCCAACCTAAAACTTTCAACCTTAAAAATAAATCAATAAAAAAGAACACTCGATTATTTTACCTTGACTCAAATTGTAAAACCTTTACCTCACCAAGTCCCTCACAGAAACGCCTGAAGACGCTGACCATGTCACCGCCTTTCTGCATGGAGATGAGGCGCGTGTGATCCTCCTCATTGATCCACACCAGGAAGTTCTTCTCATCATTGTGGAAGATGCCGCGAGCGTCCGGCCAATCCCGGCCCATTCCCGAGCACAGGAGCAAGGGCGACACCGGCTTGTCGAACAAGAAGTGGTCCTGACCGGGACGCAAAAACATGCGTTTTTTTCACATGAAATCAAGGATGCAGAATACACAAAAACATATTCCACAGTATTACAACAGACATTTCTATTGCTGATCATTGATGAGTATTGCAAAAAAGAAAAAAATCTAATGATTGGTCAGGCTCTGGTGCATATTTATTGCTCTACCTATTCATAAACAGAACTGATAATCAAGAGGAAAAAGCCATAGAAGAGAGCACACCCCAAACCTGAATTGAAAATTCAAGATGGCAGCCAATGTTACCTTGACATTGGGACAAAGCCGAAATAAAAAATAACGTGCAGCTACAAACTACGATAGGCAATCTATAATACCAAAAACGGATTGGTAAGGTGACAGGTACATCCAGCGATGGACAGACGGACGGAAAACATCCAAACCTATAGTCCACAGATATATAAATCAAATACCATAATAAACTTATTATCAGACGGGGAACGATGGACGGACAGCACCTAAATCTATATACCCGCCATGGCTAGGTCTGGTTCAGGGCCAATTAATCTAAACACTAATACACACGTCAATCAGCTGTTGCTGTTCCTGGTCGGTCATGCCGTTGAGCGGGTAGTACTTGCCCGAGAACTCTCCCTTTAGGTTATTCAAGGCATTGACGACCACTCTCTCGACCTCTCGCCGCTCGGCACGGGAGCACGCTGGTGGCAGGCTGAGGCCACGGATGCTTCGGCCCGTCCTTACGCGTGAGGACAGCACGTAGTTCTCATCAAATTTGCCTCCTCGAATCTGTCCCCCCAAAATCACGCTAGCTAATGATCACATTCATACATCATCACATTCTTACAGAGGAATAGTTTTTAATAGTTTTCTGTTTTTCTCTACAACTTAATTTCAAGTTTAAAGTTCGCAAATCATAAATATATCAATATTCTTGTTTAAAATGGAGACGCCGCAGATAAAAATACATCGTAGGATATTCCTTATAAATACCATTAAAAAGTTCCAATTCAAAAACCTTTTTCCAGTCGAGATCGGTTGGGTGGGTCATGGTTGCCGGGTCGTAACCGTCGTGACGCCGCCTGATGACTTCATCCATGAAATCCTTAAACACCTGTCAACATCGCAAACACAGTCAGTGTCTCAATTAGCACATTTTGCTTATGTTAGTCTGTTCTTGTATTGCTCCTGTCCTAATGTCTTAAGATTCACGTCTGTTATAACACCTGCGGACTGGGGGAATTCTCCAGTTTATTGATTCGTGTGATGCGATTCCCCTTTTTTTTGCTCGCCATGCCAGTCGAAAATGTAAAGGGCTAGGACGACTAGATTTCACAAAGATATTCTTGGGCATGTCTAGCTGGTATTCCTCGAATTTGTTTTGAAATTCATTTGCATTTTCTATGCAACAACGGGCATTGAGACTCTGCAGTTTGAAGTCTATGCATTAGCTACATATCGCACAACCGATCACAGATCACTCTTCCAGCATAATTCAACACAGCACGGTGTAGACTCGAGATCGCGTGTCTTAGTAAATACGACGCAGTACATCATGGCCATTCTAAAGACCAATAGAACCTTCATAGTTTAATTCAAATTCAGCAAACTTCTTGGCCCATGTGCCAATTCCCACCCATCAGCATGTGTTTTACTGACATCATGCTTTAAACCGAACCGCATGTTTTGCGTCAGAATGCAACGTAAACATTAACATCCGGCAAATTTTTGTTTCTGCTGCTTGGAGCCGACTCCACTCCCATTTCAGCATTAAGTACACAGGGCTTTACGTTAACCTTTTTCGGCACCTCCTCGGTGGGGTTAGTAGATTTTAAATCTACCTGCCCCACCACCACTCTTACCTGCCCCACCTTTTGTCTCTTCTGTTGGACATTTTTAAGTTTTTAATTTTGATAATTTTACATATTATTCTTCAATTATTGTATCACAAGTGACGCGACGCTATATTTGGCGCGTGTCCAGGCGCAGTCCAGCACCCACATAGAAACCCGAACGGATCTACCTGCCAGGTGGGGCAGCTAACCGGTCCAGTCTACCTACCCCAACAGGCCTTTCACCTGCCCTGGCAGGTGGGGCAGTCGTTAATGTGAAGCCCTGGCGGCACATACTGCATATAATAAACTACTTATTCACGCATAAGAAAACTTTCTTTTCAGTCAGGTGTAAATGCGACAAGAAAGAATGCTCACCTCATACGACTCTTCGTCTCCCGCTACACAACCCACGGTGTAGATATGCGGATGACCGGGATTATCCACACCAGTCTGGATAACCTGATCAAAGCTGAATCCATCCGGAGTAGTAACGCCGTGGTACATGTGATAAAGCTGCATAAAAGTGTCCTTTACTTTTTATTTAATGCATTTTATTATGCAAATGTTGATACACTGACTTGTTGAGAAACTGCAAATGTTGAGAAACTAAAACCTTAACACGTATAACAATACATACCAGAGGCAGACTCTTTCAGTAGCATTTGGCATTTAAATGGCTAGGTGACTTTCTGACATTACTCAACATATTAAAGTAACTCACTGTTTTATAAATTAGTATATTTTAGAACGTATGTGTATCTGTCGACTAGTTTTCTACGGCAGGATTTTATTTAATTATTATGGTTTACATGTAAATCCATTTGTCAGCTGAAACATGTATTTTAAAATACACATAAATTAAATAGGTTTATTTAAAGATAGTAATAAATGCAATAAAACAGAAAGGAAAAACGAACACCGGGATAATCCTTGAGAACATCTGCCATGCAATTATTGTGAAGTTTCAGATCGGGAAAATTTGAGCCGGCGGGAAACTTGTATCCACCAGGAGTTGCATAGTTACGCGCAGACTGCCTTCTGAACTGCGACAGGAGAATAGCAGTGGATCCCGCCACGCCTGCACCCACTGCCAGAGCTGCAGAAACATACAGATGTCATACGATGTTCCACAAGATAATGTTCCAGACAGTCCTACAAATTCACCAAAAAATACGGTAGAATACGGTCACAAACACAGTGTTGCCACAGCCCGAGGAGGAAAAAAAAAAAGGATAAAAAAAAGGATTTTTAAGGATGATTTTGGGGAAAAAAAAGGAGGAAAACAAAGGATAAAATTGTCAATTTTGAAGTCAAAATTTTTCGACTGAAAAAATTAAAATCAAAGAATCAAACAAAAAAATAAATAAGTAGAAAAAAGCGATTTTTATTTTGGTGGAGAAAAATGGATAAAAAAAGGATTTAAGAATAAAATAAGGATGATTTTGGGATTTTCAAAAAAAAGGATAATCCTTTAAAAAAAGCATATGTGGCAGCACTGCAAACAGTAACTTAAGAGTCGTTAATTATTAGAAATTCCCGTCCATTTCTCGTGAACATTGTGTCGTAAATTACATGTTGAGGTCGTTAAGGATGACTTCTTTGGCACAGGTTGATATCGACTGTCGTAAAGCTGAAACGGGTGTCACATACGCGTGCTTTACTATACAACCCTGTTGTATGGTCCTTGCTCCCGACTGAAGCTTCTGGTGGTAACACGATCGCTAAATATGCGAGAATCCAGGTTTGAACCCCGATGGGTCGTGTGTGTTTTTGCAGAACCAAAGATTTTTTTTTTTTTTTTTTTTTTTTTTTGCAAAATTAGTAGCACATTGCGTCCTGAAAATTTCATCTCTTAGCATTATCATTTTCTAGGCATCTCAGATCTAAGGCAAACACTTTTTGCCTGTCACCCGCATGCATCTCGTTTTTTTTCATAAAAATTAAGTTTCTTTGTTTGGACTCAGTTGCTATGATTATTTTACTCAGTTTTTTTCCGTCTTTTGTCGGATTATAGTGTTTTAAATATTTCACTCGTGTGGACTCTGCGCTCAAACGGTAGTCAAAATAATACATTAAAAATATACTC
Organism: Protula sp. h YS-2021; assembly: GCA_949752745.1. Taxonomy (NCBI): domain Eukaryota; kingdom Metazoa; phylum Annelida; class Polychaeta; order Sabellida; family Serpulidae; genus Protula; species Protula sp. h YS-2021. The sequence goes on from OX457026.1 coordinate 32,026,546, forward strand.
GGAAAAACTCGTGTTACTTTTTTAACAACTAAGCCACAGTTTTTGTGCGCCTAACGTGTTCCTGCGGAAGTGAACATTTTGAGCGTGATTTGTGTAGGCTGGATTAGTTTGTGTTAAGGGTAAGACAGCGATCTTTTTAGACTGAGCTCTACCACACCTTCCAAGAACTACTATCGAAGCTTTTGAAACCTGGTTAAAACTAGATGGTGTCAGAGAGCAGCAGGATCCCCCCGTGAAACTCATTGTCACAATAAACTAATATCTATACGCCATTTTATTAAGCTTCCTCGACAATTAAGCCCATTTTCAGAGGGTTGTAATTTCGTTAATTTCCAATATACCAACTATAAACTGGACGCGGCAAATCGTCATTCCCTAATTGTTGCATAATTGAAAGAATAATTGCTCTTACATGATTCCTTCATAGGCAAGTGGACTCCACAAGGTACCCTCTGTGACACGAAAGCGTCAATTTAGCCCATTTTCAGAGAGCTGTAATTTCGAAAATTTTCGATCGATCAAACTGAAACCTTGACGTTGCACATACACGTACACTAAAGATTGTATATATGAAAGAATAAAAGCTCTTACATGATTCCTTAATAGAGAAGTGGACTCCACAAGGTACCCTCGAAAGCATCAATTAGGGCAATTTTCAGAGGGCTGTAATTTTGACAATTTTTTATCAATCAAACTGAAACCTTAACGTTGCACACCTACATTCCCTCGTTATTAGATCTATGAATGATAAAAAGCTGTACCAACTTTAGTTAATAGAGAAGTGGACTCCACAAGGTACTAACCATTAAGTGGAACAGACGAACAAGCTCAAACCTACATCCCTCCGTTTCACGGGGCATAATTGTACAAAAATACATTCAGGTAAAGTTTATAAAACACACGTGGTACTGATACCCTACCTGCTAATATTTTTTTCGATGACATTGCAGCTCTAAACGTCATGTTCTGTTATCTGCCAGCAGATACCTAATAAACAGCAAAAAAAAAAAAAAATAAAAAATAGAAAAACATGAAGTAACAGAAAACACTGATCCAGGTGTTTTCATGCTATACGTAAATGAAATCCTCATTGAACGACTGCGACAGTTATGAATGACTTTCGAATATTGAAATTAAATTTTAAGGAAATAACAGGGTTAAGCATATATTACTATACATTTGCGGTATCCTTCTATTTGTGGGACCTGCTGTCATGGGAAGATAAGAAGAGTGATCCAATTGCGTGACACGTGGGGTTAACAATTGGGCAGGATTTTTGTAACTATCAAGGCTCTTTATTACTGAATGGAAAATTTAGATCCTTAGTGGAGCCTCTTTGTTTCAGAAAAGTTCCAAATTTATAATGTTTTGCCAATGAGTGGGAATACTACACTTCGAAAAAGGTTATTGCAGTTTCACTTTTACGGTTGGGTACTCGGAATATTCGAAAGTCATAGGAATTCTGTAAGCATAAAAATAACACGTAGTTGCTTGCAACTTGTAGCAGTTTAATAAATCTGAAGGAAATTGGAAATCATACTTCTTTCACGGGCCAAGTTTACCAGTTATTTGGAGAATCATGGTATCTTGATTCAGTCATGTTTTTACTTCTCATTTTTAGGTAAAATAATAAAATGTTCATTAAAAATGTAAATGACCATTAAGCCCATTTGTAGTTTCGTCTACCGGCTTGACGATAAATAATAGAATTCCAGTCTTTTTGGATAAAAATGCATGGAAGTCATGGGAAAGTATCAAAATTACTTTCAAATCACATGTACAGAGCTTTAAAAACAATTTTAATGAAACGTTTTCTGCAACCGTATTATTGCGACGCGACAGAGAATGACGACTCTCATACTTTCCTTATTTGTCACTTTAAAATTACAGGCTTCGCTGTTCGAGGTGAAGGACAATATCGTCAGCTGGTGACAGTTGTCAGCATATGTCTATGCTCCGACGGTGTGGTCCAGCCAAAGAACGAATTTAATTCTCGAAGGAACCAAGTCAATTGAGTAATTTTTTGCATACTGGGTATAGGAAAAGACATCGACATTCAACCACTACAAACTCACTAGAAGTGAAGGGCAAATTAATATCATAAAAAATGCCAGATAATAAATATCGCAATGTTCTGGCAAGTATACAGAAAGTGTACACCCGGAAGAGATTTCGCTGATTACTCGGTTGACCTCATCGGATTCTAAAAGTTTGAGGTGCTTTATCAAAGGTTTGTGTGTAAATTAATGTGCACTGCGGTCTCTATAACAGGAACTAAAACGCCAATTCGAACCCGCAGTGAGCAGCCGCTTCATGGAGCTATGTTAGCTCCCAGAAGAGAATCGCTACCTTGGGGGATAGGTTATCGATTCAAATCAAGGCTATACAACAATATGCAAGTCTCTTTGCAAAGCCAAGATATACAATTCTGTGTTATTCTTTCAAAAAAGAAGAAAAAAAAAAAGAAGAAAATATTTTGGAAATAACCGGAAATCTACCGCAATCATTGACATTTGTTTATGTCTAGATAACTTGGTTTATTACGTGAAAAAGTGACAAGAAATTTTTGTATTTATCCACAAAAAACGTTTGAATTGGTAGTTCAAAAAGCACGGAAGAAATTAAAAGTTATACTGTGGACGTACAGAATAAATTTATACCTACCTCAGCATCTATCAATTATATGAATATATATTTTACAGATAATCAATAAGCCAATTCGTACTTTCTGCAAAGTTTGTGGGATTAATGATAAAGACATGATTCCGGAAAAACATCAAAATATCTATCAGCATACGAGTACACGTTCTCGAATTTGAAAAGACCATCATATCATTTAAAAAGAAAATCTATTTTACAAATTATTCAACACCTTCAATAGCCAACCATTGAATACTTCTGGCAAAATTCCTTTTGCTGATTTTTGACAGTTTTCTTTTTTTCTATTCTTTTTTATATCCTTCTCACATTTCGGTCAAATACTTTTTGGCAAAAGTCTAAGTACAAATCTGCTTATAACCCCTTTATTTAAAATTTGATCACTCGGCTATGATCACATGACATCTGAGGCCCAGGGCCCGGATTCACAAAACTTCCCTTAACTTAACTTACACTTAACTTATCCCTAACTTAACGGGTCCTTAAATTTCATAAGTTAAGGCTTATTTGTCTATTCACAAATACCACTTAAGTCAAACTTAAATTTAAGTGACCATTTGTGTCGTTTGCACGGACTTCAAAAACTAGGACTTTACCCAATGTAACAGATCGAAACCTTCCACAGGCATGTTTTTACTATTTGAAAATCCATTCTGATACTTTTTTGAAGAATCATCGCATTTTTCTTTCATTTCAACTTTCACTAAATAGTTAAGGGTCCTCGGGACCTCCCTTAAAATTTTGCTAAGTTAAGGTCCCGCTAAGTGCACTTTTAAGTTAAGTGGTATGCACCACTTACGCGTCCCTTAATTTAACCTGATTTAAGGGATGATTCAGCAAAATTGAAAGATTTAAGTGAAATTTTAAGTTAAGGGACGTTCGTGAATCCGGGCCCAGAACGTTAACAAAGATTTGACCGGTGAGCGAGGAAGCTGACTTTTCTGACCAAGAAACGAAGAAAAACAGAATATGCAGCCTAATAAAACTCGTCCCTGTCTAGCAAAAAGGGTATCTGTACATAAATGTTTGAATTATAGGGATTATTATGCAAGAGTCGCACCTCAGAACATATGAAGTTGACCCCTTTTAGTGGGACAATGGAAGGCTTCGTAGTCTGACACCGAGATATACGATGTTACTTCAGTCCGAGCTGACTCGGAGCTAAGCCAACGAGTACAACGAGAACATGTCCAACAAAACCCTTGCTCCGTGTGCGCTCTCATGTGTTTGCGCGGGAACTGGCCATACATTGAAAATGTAAAGGTGTATACTCATACATCTCATGCCTGAGTTCAACCAACCTGTCAAATAATAAAAGGAAATCTTTCAAAATAAATAAGCAAAGAAAACGTTCCTGCCGTGCTGCTGCTGCAGTTTGGTTGTGATGTAACTAAGGAAATAAAACTGACCAATTGAATCCCGAGTTCAGCATCAATCATGCCATAGGTGCCCATAGATGATCATTAAGGGTGGTTAGTGGAGCTCTTGAGTCCAAAATCACTTGAAACAACAAAGCACCACTGAAAATCACTATCTCACACAACATACGAGTAGTTGTATCAGAAATGCGAAAAAGAAACATTCAAAATAATAGACAGTTATGCATGATATTTATTAAATGATTAATGACCATTAAAGGTGTGAATTGTACTGAAATATCTTTAGATTTTATAAATCACTGGTATAAACAATTTTTAATTGTAATTAGAAATATCAGCTTGCTATCTATCCCGACTTGTAATCATTTACAGATGAAGTGAGATAATAAAATAATATATTGGTGGATACTTAAATGTTATACAACATAGATCAATTTATAGCTCAGGGATAAGAACTAATAATTAGGGATAAAATTAATCCCTAAATACGAATCCTCACACCCTGTGGCACTCTATTAAATATAATGTAAGAAAAGAAACTAAACCATACTCCAAGCATAAAGCCAAGTTGACAAAAAGCATGAAAGTTAATTAAATAATAAAATATCTATGTTAGAAGAAGAATTATGTCACAGCAGCAGTCAAAACCGAAATAAAGGAATAAAAGCGAAATATAGAACAAATTGCTGTTGAATTATAGTACATTAAAGGAAGTGAATCGTTGATATTTAACACATGTAGTAAAGTCTATTATTTATAACATAATGAAACGAATTCTAAGCCTTTCTACAGTATTGAGAAACAAAATTCTGATGAAAAAATTATAACCAAATTAAATAATAAAAATGATGAAGGTATGAAAAATACTAACCTTGTTCTTAATGAAACAATTGAATTTTGTAAGAAATTATATCAGAAAGATAAATTTTATCAAATGAAAATGATGAATATGTTTTTCAATCAGATTTTTCCAAAGCTGTCGGATACGCTAAGAAAAATGACTTAGTCGAGAAATAACCGTACATGATTTGCACAAATCAATTAAAAGTAAGAAAAATAATAAAACACCCAGTACAGATGGCTTAAATAAAAAATCATGTATATATTTCTTAACTGGGGTTTTAGATTTGATTCTGCGATCTTACACATATAGCTTTGAAAAGAGATATCTTAGCATTAGCAAACGAAGTGCTGTCATCTGTTTGATTCCGAAAAAGTGGCAGGATCTTACGTTCTTGCAAAAACTGGCTGCCCAAAAGTCTTTTTAATTAAGATACAAAAGTGTTAATGCAACACATAGCTTTAATATTTTAAAACGTGTTGCCTTCAAAAATTAAAAAAGATCAAAGTGGTTTTCAAAAAGGTCATTTAATGGGCTTAAACATTCGAACCATTGTTGATGCTAACATTCTAAATCTGGGAAAAGGTAATACTTCGCGGGCTTAATAGATTTGAAAAAAGCTTTTGAAAAATTACACTGGAATGTAATTGACCAAACATTCCAATTCTTGCGAAAACGCAAGACGGCCAAAAAAGGTAATTTGTAGAGCATAGAAAGTTTCACATTGAATAATTATCATTGAAGTAAATATTTTGAAATCTGTCTTGGTTTACGGCAAGGCGACCCCTTCTCGCAAAGTTTATTCATTGTAGCAAGTGAGGTGTTAATAACATCAGTATATTCTATACGAGTTCAAAGTTACAAAGTAAGATTAGTTTGCTGGTTGATGATAGATCTTTGTTCATAAAAGAAATTCTATCGTCAAATTGCGTTAAATATTTATAAATAGGAAAAGTCACCATGAAGTATTAAAAAAACCCTTTCAAACGTCAATTGCCAACCGGTGACTTTGATTTCTTGGCACTTAAGCTTTTCAACGATGTGCAGAAAGTTCAGGGAATTATTTTTATAGTAAACTTCAAAAATGTACTTACTAAATGATCAAGATATCACCTCACGTTGTCCAAAAAATTGCAGTTATAAAAAATTGAACACTGACAAAAATTGTGCATCACAGACGTATTATATGCGCTCAACTGGTTTATTGATGAAATTAATGCACTGCAAAATAATTTTTATGGAATAATACCATAGAAAATCGGGTGTTAATAAAAAGTGCCAAAATCAAACTGAATGAAAGAATTTAACCTTTAACTTGTGACAAATAATTTGCCCTTAATGTCTATGCAGGATGTACGGTCGATGTACAAAAATCACGCCGATCTTTCTGTCAAAATACCAAATTTTCATTATGGTGTACTACACAAATAATATTCTGTTAAAGTTGATACTTCTAATAAGTCTGAGATTTACGATCAATGCTTATGGTAAAATAAAAAAATAAAAGTACAACTTTTTTTATTGAGGGAATAGTAACTTAAAAGTTAAATCATATTAAACATATTTTAAATGCAGAGTATTAAATAATGAAACCGATCAAAATCAAAGACAAATTTACATTACAACGCAACATCTTATCTATAAAAAGTCTGTTCACGAAATTCCAACGGAGTGAAAATCAGAATTACAAATAGAGAAAAAAAGAATAGGCAAAGCATTGAAACCTTATTAATAAAAAATAAATGAAAAAGACAGTCTAAATCTGACGTTCAAAGACCTATATTGGGCCCTCATTTTATATATATATATATATATATATATATATATATATATATATATATATATATATATATATATATATATACATATATATATATATATATATATATATATATATATATATATATATATATATATATATATATATATATATATATATGTTGCATGAATGGATGGAGACATGAAGTTAATGTAATATAACAGTAACTCAATAGTATTGGAAAGAGAACTGTTATAAAACGACTTATCTTACAAAAATGTGAAATCAAAAGCGCTTAACTATAAAATAGTACGAACAATTATGCAACAGATAACATTTCTGTAAAATTTGATGAATCAGAAAATGAAAAATGTCAGACTAGTCTGATAACGCGAGATATTGTTCATACTTCCTATCCTTCCAGCGGAGACTTTAGCCTCTTTTGGTGGTTCTTTCAAAACTAGGTAAATAACTTTGTATTGGAAATAGAAAATAGGGTGATTATAAATGAGTGAATAATACTATTACGGACGATGCCCCAAGACAATTTTTATTGTATAACTGACTATATTTACCCATAACAGAACCTTTATGCATAAATGCCATATAAAGAGTAAACCTGTGTTTTTCTTCGACTTTATGGTTTCACTAAAATACAGAGTTGAAACTGAAAATCGTTATATTCTCATTAAGCTCAAAATACTTAACGATGGGTAAAGTATCAACGCTTTTATGAAAATATTTTGTTATGTTGTTGCAGCTTCAACACTTCTATTAAAAATTGTCATTAGTCTTGTAAAATACAACTTCATCTTTTGATATTTTGTACTGTATGGGAAATACGTAGATTTGTTTAACAATAAAAGTGTTACAATATAATTTGTATTGAATTTGTTCCAGAGTACATCTTTTCACTCTCGTTTAGCACTAAATTTTATGCTTAATGGTCATTCTATACAGCGTTGTTTCTTGGGAATTTGTTTCCTACTGCTATTGTTAATATATGCGAAGACAGTAACATATTTCAGTCAAACGAAGAGTTTTTCAAAGGAAGGCTGAATAACATCATATGGAAGTTGGCAACAACCAATCAGGAAACACTGTAGCTACAGTACTGTAACAACCAGTAATGTTAATATAATTTGAAGCCTGAATTTTTCATTTGAGGACCTCTCTTTTCAATTTGAATTTCACCATAATGCATTTGATGACCGATTTAGAACTTTGCTTAACTTCGATATTTATTGAAATTAACGTTTGAGTCATCTTCCACTTCGGACTCGTCTCCTAGTTTATAATATTGCGAACAGTACAATTTAAATTTATTAATGAAAAAGATGCTAGAGATAACATTTAACACATAACAATAGCAGATAATATTTAACACATAGCATCAATGAATGTTATTTGCTTGAATTGTGCAAAACCATGTGTCCTATTGTATTGACAATAATAGTAATAACACATTAATCACATTAATTTGCTGGAGTGCAATATGATGTGAATCACTATGTTTTCATTTGAGACTCGCTATTTCTTATTTCAAATTATATTAATGCCAAGAAAAACAATGTTAATGGTGTAACAAGTTTATTTATTTACAAATCGGATCAATGTTTTATGCTCCTTTTCTGTTAAAACGTTATTTCGGATCTCTGTTGTCTCACTTGAAATAACGGCAACGGTTGTTGTTCTTATCTGAGGGACGTTCCGTTTGAAACATAAAAGACGGTGAAGTTGTGCAACTACTTTTTTAGTATGTAACCAACTACTTGTTATTGTATTTGCCCAAAGCTTCTATGTTAATTTTCAATTTTCTCTAGTGTTTTTTTTCATTTTACTTAACTTAGTTTCCACTGTACTTAAATTTACCTTTGCTATTTAACTAAAGACTGGTTGTGACTAAAAATAACTATCTTATATTGCCATGGGTATGGCCTTAGATGCTGTAGGCCAGAATGACCAGAATTGCATTAAAAACGGAAATTAAATATTTACTTTGTATTTTCCACTAAAACTGACAATACCGCTTAAACAGAAGGTAAAGATAACCCAATGCAAAGTCGTAGAGAGAAAATATCTGCATTTCAAGTCAAATTTATTCCTTAATTACAATGCTTAGCTTTTCAAAGGGGCAAGCGTGCTTTGAAAATTTACGGTTATTACGAATGTCAATATCGTCTTTTGCTGGAATAAGATAGTTTCAAAATGCATTGCAGTAGTCATATTTGGCACATCATACTCAGTGGATTTGTTTTTTAAGAACAAGTATGATCAAAACTTCTAAGACTAGACAGATAACCAATATTTATTGATCTCTTTCGAGAAGCAATTATTTTCTATACCATGAAAAAATTTGTTTGCTTTAACGAATCCACCACTTTTAAGCAAAGAAAATAAAAGTATAATAGAAGTATAATATCTTTCAATTTGTTTTATTGGGATGTATCGAATATTCATATTGTTTTTGAAGTATTTACTGTTGGTATAACAGAATGTTATCATATTTCATCTCGTATTTAAGAGTTTCGATTCAATTTTACATTTATATTTCGTGACAGACACCGCTTTCTTTTTAGCTGTCATATTGTCCGGACAATTGTTATCACGTAATTCTCTGTTCTGTCTACATCTTTATTGTGAGAATTATAGATAATATTCCTTAAGTTTGAAACGACGTATAGCACGATACAAACCAATTATTGCCTTTGTTTACGATAAAAGTGACAGCGTTATTTGCCATGTTTATTTACCAATGTCAGATTTGATAAAACCACAGGAAACAGTCAGCATGAAATAATTCAATTTCTAGCATTATTGAAGGTGCTGTTCATTCCAATAATTTTTTACTTTTATAATATCACCAACCGATTTGTGAATTTCGTGATTTTTTTCAATAACATCAGCAGGTAACTAGACCTAATTCCCTCAGATAGCACAATGACGCACTTGTATAATCCACGAAAAACATGAGTATACTACTATGCGGATTTCAAGGTCACCGAGATCCTGCCATGTAACGTCTTTTAGGCAAAATAAGCTCAAAATTTCTTTATCGCTAACCTTTTAAGATAATGATCAACATTCGGTTTTCGACTTTGACATTGACCGAGATCAATGTCGCCAAGGCACCTCTAACCGTTATCGAAGTAATTGTCGGCTTTCAGTTTTCGACCTTTACTTTGACTGAGAAGGTCAAGGTTACCGAGGCACCTCTTTTATCACGTCTTTTATCCCAAACCCCAAAGCTATGTAAATATTCTGTGCATCGCTCTTTCTCTAACCGTTTTTGAGATACGGTTTAACTTCCGATTTTGACTGAGTACCTCTTATAGAACGTCGTTTAGGCCAAAATTAGCTAAAAAGGGCTCTTACCCTTTTTATGATAAAAGTAAACTTCTGGTTTAGACCTTGACCTTGGTCAAGAAGGTCAAGGTTATTGAGGTAACTAATAATCGTGTTTTAGGTTCAAAGTGTAGAAAATCTCTAAACGGTTTCAAAATAATCGTCCTATCGCTAAAAGTTCTTAAGGGATGGAAATGTTAAGTGACCTTTGACCTTGATTCTTTCTAATCAAACGGGTTATGTTGTCGAACAGGAATTTGAGCCTCATTTTAGCTATTGTTTGTGCTAAATAGGGCTTCCAGAAATATTTTAACCTGAATTTGACATGGCCTTCAAGATTACGGTAAAATTATTTGAGCTTATAGCGAGATCTTTTACATCATGGCCAAACTTTATCGTCATCTGTCAAATTTTCTAGAAGTTGTCTGGAAAACGTTTTGAGATTTTAATTCTTTGACCTATTGACCTTCACTTTGAAGGTCAATCTAAAAAAATTGTTATTGCATCGGAATGCTATTACCAGTTATGCACGTACCGAATATCGTCGTATGTTAACTGGCCTACATGGAGTTGTCTTGAAACCATCCTAACGGAAACAGATTTTTAAAAAGCAGAAATTAAGACATAAACTTTCGGAATAACTACAAAAATGTTCCCATTTGCAAATGTAGTTTTCAAGTGGGAATGGGCTGTCTGATATTGATTGCTACATTGGCATCACGATAACAATTTATTTCATCGAAACTTAACAGCAGTTTTAAAAATATCATTGATTTATGTTTCATATAATAATTCTGCTCTGAGGTTTTCGACATATGTGTATAATTAACTGCTGAATTTTGCAGGCTGGAAGACAAATTGTGTTATTTGATATCATGATTAAATTGTTTATAGGAGTCATGATAGATACATTGAGACGATATGGTCATCGGAAGGACTGAGTTCTGTCATTATTCCGTTATGGATGTCAACTCGTAAATTCTTGGGTAGAGAACGTTATTATCTGTCTTATTTTAATCTCTGGTGGCAATTTAACTTTACCATGTATGATACGGATAACAAAACATTTGTGAATTTAGATAAAGAACCTCGGAATGTGATGAGAATGTGGTAAGAAAGAGTGAGTGATACAACTTTCACATTTAAGGCAAATTATTGTAGTTTATTACTAATCGTCCCAAATTAGAAAAGTGCAAGTTTGCTATTGTCTTTTATTTTTGGTGGACGTTGAAATTTAGAATTATTGTATATTATACTCATGCTTATTAATTAATAGGGATGTTAAATTAGGGTAGTTAATGAAAGAATGCTGGTGATATAAACATAAATTGCTTTTTTGGAATTGCACATTTGAGATTTTACATTGAAAATGTGAAATGTGGTAGTGGTATTAACCTGGGGTCTATTATTCCAAAAAATAAATCTTGCTTTGTCAAAGCGTAAACTTTTTTCCTAATTAAAAAAAAGCAAAACATTGTGTCAAAGAATTCACAAATTCACTTTGAATGTTAATATTTACCTCATTCATACAAAAAATAATTTATGATGCAATTATAACTGACTGTTTTCAAAACGGCAGTTCATAAATATAAATCATTATTATTGATTAAATGAAAATTGTGAAAAGACACAGCATGCTCTTTCAAAAGAATCACGCGATAAGTAAATTCTATTAATAATGAAGTCTGCCAACAAGTACTGAAAGCTTCAAAAAGACATGTTCTCTTAACAATGCAACAAGTAGTTAATATTGTTCTTTCCTTTGTTCACTTTTGCGCAGGGTAATTGGCAGATTCAGTTTTGTATTCCCTAGATAGCAACGAGTGGATTGACTTATCTGTCTGATTTAACCAATGGCTGTTCTCTTGAGGCTCAACGAACTGTTGCTCTTGAGAGACTTAGTGTTTTTTTTTCTTCTATCGAATGTCTCAGACATAGCATAGGAGAGAACAGATGAGAGAAAAATCAAGTGCACCTGCTATCGCAAATGATCTGTATTGATGATGTAAGCCTCGTAATTAACAGTCAGTCATCTCTGGTCATTCCGTGTTGTCATACATTTGGGTAAAGATCTGTATCGATAAAAATACCAATAATTACCAAGAGATGCTGGAAATGTATAGAATCAGGAGACCAATTTAAGGTAAAAGATAGGATGGAAAATAGGATGGAAAATAGGATGGAAAATAGGATGGAAAATAGGATGGAAAATGTCAACAGCACGCATTTGAAGAACAAAAAATGATGGATCATTTATGTTGATCATGAACGATTTATTCTTTGCGGCAAGGAAATAAATTAATTGCAACAGATGTTATTCAACAACAAAAAGTTAAAACGATCTTCCGTTATCACTGACTGTAAGTTTTTACAATGCAGATCACTCCAGGATGTTCTATTTACGCCAATTTGCAGACAGAAACCAAGCTTACTAACTCTGCTATCAGACCTATGTAATTAAAAAACAATAATTCAATGCAGAATGTGGATATTAATAACCTTTTCATCATTCATGCCAGTATTGTAAGTTCAGAGATATCTTATACATATATAACATTATTTTTTTTGTGATTAATGAAAGAGTTAAATGACTGAATTCGAAGATGTTGAAGCAAAATCTATATCTAAGCGTGAAAGATTTTGATTTTAGCATGAAGATTGAAATTAATCTTGACGAGCAAAAATACACTCCCTTTCTAGCAAAATTTCCTCTTTGTATTTAAGCCAGGGTCGTCTCCCGACCAAGAAAAATGGCCCTGGGTATCACAACTTGGGATGAGCTCACTCTCACCTTTTTGCTATTTCTAGGCATTTAACCATCGTTCAAATGTATATTGATTGTGAACGTGTGATATAAATGTATGTTTTTGTCTTTTCTCTATTTAATTTTGAAAGCATTCTTTTATTTATGGGCTTTGTGTTATGGGTTGTAGTTGAAAGCAGTCCAATCGAAACCATTTAGTGTTCAGGTGTGATGTATCAATTTAAATCAATAACCGAGGTTCAACTTCAAAGCTTTTAAGGTTTGATTTGCTGCACTGGATACGAATAAAGCAACAAGTTAATAACGTATAACAGAGATGACATTAGTTTTGTCGTCCGCGGTCTCAACTAGCACCAAAGGATCCATTAAGGCCTATTTACATTGCTACAGCTAAGATTTCTAAGCAAAAATGTGCCTATTGTATGACGAAAAATGACTTTGCCATATAATTTTTGGCTTATGACTTGAGCAAGGTGAACGTAGGCAAGTAGGCAAACTGAAGTACAGTCGATCATATGGGGTGATTATGCATGGACGGGGAAGAAAAATCAGGATATTTTTACAGAATCTAATTGGTGCCAAAGAAGGCAAAGGCATTAGCCAAAAAATAAAACAGCATATTTTACCTTAACTTTGCTGCAGAAAACTCAAGTATTAGATCTATTCAAATAAATGAAAGAACAAATGATCCAGCTTCAAAACATTTAAGAAATGAGAACTGAGCATTGTTCATATTCACCGTCAAAACTGCTGGAGATAAGTAACCCAAAGATAAATGGCAATTATAGTTGTTAGAGAAGCTATTTTTTGCAAATACAGCAAGGAAAGAGGAGAAAAGATAGAAAACTGGTTTGGGCGTGGGAGGCAATGACCATTCATGGCATCACTGCATCTTTTCGGTTTTACACTTATGGTTTGACGTTACTTCCAATTGTGGCAATGGGCAAATTATCCAGGCACATAACGTTGTCTTATCCAGACCCCAGTGTCATCATGGGGGGTGGGAGGAGTTGGGGGCCTCCCTAGCGAGTAACGCAGTTTAAGCGCGTGTGTGCCAATGTGCACGTGTGCTTAAGTACATGTACACGTAAATGCGCATGTAGTTAATACAATTGAAGTAAGATATATTAGCATAAGATAGCATATCAAGTCTTTTTTCTGATGCAAATGAGAATGCACTGATTTGATTGGTTGATTTTGATTTATTTTCATAGTTAGTGTAAAAAGACGTCGCTTGAAGCATATAATAGTGTATCAAGCATATTTTCTGATGGTAACCATGGTAACCATGGTAAATGAATATTTATTTGAGTGGTTAATTTCTACTTGACTATATATTTTAAAAACATGTGATTTGAAACAAAAGATAGCATTTCAAGTGTATTTACCCAAGACTCCATGAGAATGCTTTGATTTGATTGGTTGAATTTTATAATACCTAAATTTAGAACACGCTGCCTGTGACAGGTATCTTATGTTTTGATTTGATTGATTCTTAAAGTCTGCTTATGAAAATGCTTCGATTTCATAGGTTAAAAAAGTGATGGGATGTGAACGCAACAGTCTCAGTTTGCACGTTGAAACAACCACATTATTGACCCTTTGAATGACTTATTATAGCACATTAACTGAGCAAGCCGTGCTTGAAGTGACAATAGAAGATTTTCCAAAAGCCAGTGTGAATGTTATTTGTTTGAGGTCTATGTTAGCAACGACCTAACCTTGGAATAACGGATCATAAAGGACGTCATATATCTCTGGAGAAATAGCCCACTACAAGCAGCAACTCGAAAATAAGGTCTTCCTAAACATACCAGTCTCTATATTTTACTGCTTCTTCGACAGTGTATATGAGGTGCAGGCTTTATTTTAAACTTTAAAGACTGCAAGCCTTAAAAATCTACTGAAGAGCTTAGATTTGGGTACATCTGGAGAATTTAAACCATAACACCCATGAAAAATAAGCTTGACAGCGAGACAATTAGGCACAATAGGTTGAAAGTGTTGCATCAACTGACAAAGGTTGGATTACAAACTGAACCACATATGTTTGTGGTGCCTATCAACATTCGCAAAAAGATTAAAATGGATCAAACTGAAGATTTTATTATTCAAGAAGACCTTAGAAGAAATGCTCGAATCTATTCGATTCTGTTTGTTTATGTTTTGTCGAGTATGTAAAGTTATTAAGAATTATATTTGCCACAGCATTATACATGACATGGCAGAGTACTAGAATACAGCAGGCCATTTCTTTTCTATCAGAGATTTTACAGTACACATGGATTGATAAAAAGTGTGACTTGTATTCCATTCCAAAATTCACTTATACAGAATTACACTGGCCTTAAGCAAAATAACATCGGAATGGATCAGTGAACTCCACGCCATGGTGACGATTTTTCATAATGGAGATTTCTTTATGACACCCCTGTGTGTTGCGGCTCTACTGATCGTCAGCATCATTTGCCGCAGATGACAGCACGTCGACAACATGGCAACAGTACTTTAGCAAAATATACTTTGACCCTTCTCACCAGGAGCATTTAGTAGGCCATACAAGTTTTATCAAATTGTGAAGCAAGAAGGTGAACTTAAAGTCGGTTTTCGCAGGATTAAGCATTGATTACAAGGTCATGATGCTTACAGTTTATTGAACGTATAGATGGAAGAGACACAAAAGTGTCACACGAGGTATTTCTAACCTATGGGATGTTGCTTTCGCAGATATGAACAATGTCTCGATGTCTTTGATAAATAAACAGCACGGTACTATCATCAAAGGCTTTTTTAAAATAGTTTTTAAACAAGCATATTTTTCTGACAAAGGCAGTGAATTTATTATCCGTTGGATGAAACAGATTTTCAAGAAAAACAATATTAATGCTTAATGGAGAAGAGGCCAAGCAAATTGTGCTGAAAATGTAATACGAACATTGAATTGGTTAATGTACCGCTATTTGCTACAGAATCAAACATATCGACACCTTTATGTGTTACCAAGACATTATTGCCGATTACAACTATACACCCCATTCTTCTTTGAACGGACGAGCACCTGGTACCATCACCAAAAGTGATGAAGCCAGATTATGGAAACAGATAACATGGACACCCATCAACCTTACAAATGCAAACCTTTCAAGTTAGAAAAGAGTCATCCAGTGTGGATTTCTCATTTGAAATGTACATGCCAAAGGTATTAGTAAGAAAAATGGACCGAAGTGTTTTATGACACGATGATTTCGTTTGACTAGCGGTTTCGTATGACTATTTATGCAGTAAAAGAATTTCAATGGGATACAATTGATAGTTACTTCTATGAAACAGCTCCAGAGAGTTGTAAAAAGCATGATGACCTTTTCAGAATAGAAAAGGTGTTGAAAAGAAAGAAAAGGGTGGCATTTCTTAACTGTTTGTCAGGAAGACTGGATGGCCAAGTTTAAGAGTTGAACGAAAGGAACAAACACACGACTGCTGTAAACATCACCATGGCAACATGTCCGTAATATTTGAAAGAGTATACTACACCAGTACACTTAAAACAGTGTTTTAAGAAAGAGCATGGAGCATACTTTGTGAGATATGTGAGACTTCGCGAGTCTCTGTGAGATTTGCTGAACATTTTGAAAGCCAATATGCCACTCAACGAGCAGCAATTCCAGATGTAAAACACATAAAGACGCATTGAAAAGGTTAGAAACAATAGTGTGAGCAAAGAGAAACAAATAACTGTTAATCGGCATGGAGGAAAGTGCTGCTGCGCTAGCGCTTTCTTTATTAAGCAAGCTTATAAAAGGAAGTTTAGAAAGAAATTTGTTGTATGATTCCAGACGACGAATATCATTCGCTGCAACCCCAGCTACCTTTCATAAAAGAGCACTAGAAATAAAAAAGTCTTGAATCTAGAAATGATAGTACAGTCAAATAATACACCCAGTTAATGAGTGATTTTATACACATGAAGAAAAAAACCTATTGTGGAAAATTTACCTCCAAATCACCACAAAACGTGAAATGACTACTTGCTAGTCTAAAAGTATTGTGTGGTATGGTCTCGAGAAGAATTGGTCGTGAGAGATAGTACCATGATACAGCGATCCCATGTAGCTGATCAGCTTTGGTTCGCAAACAAGTAGACAAGAGAATATTCTCCTTTGGATGGGAACCATTGATGTAATATGTAGTGGCAGCGAATAGTCACTTGAATTTATATACAAAACAGATCGCACATCAAGAAGACACTCAAGCTCTTAAGCAACAATGGGTCAATTAATGATCCGTCTCAAGTGTTTCTTTCGATCAGTTCGTTGTGTTAGTGTATGATGCACCAGCACAACATTGTTATTGAACCTAACCCTCGACTCACAGAAAAAAACAATCAGTTCCAGATTACATGTTATGGAGTCAACATCGTCTTTCTTCATTACATTATAAAGCAATGCCGCAAGAAGATTTTGAGAGTGAGTGCAACTTGCCTCCAATTGGATTACGAGGTTGCTTATCTACACTTGGTGACAGCTGAAATACGTTTTGGTATGATTATAGATTCGAGAGCAATATTGAATCGTTGCCATTACACTTCTATGGAAGATGTTGTTGGTAAACTAAGCAACGCATTTGTGAACCATTTAATGACTCAGTTGAATGCCTCCACGCAAGCCCTTCCCAGTCGTAAGGTACATGCCGACGCAATGAAATTTTGGGTAATGGAGCCTCGCATCGGATGATAGACCTGGTGAGATCTAATAGCATAAAGGATTCAGTTCATAGTTGGTCATACATACATTTCGAAAATTTTCAAAGACATCTGCTAGTTATGAAATATTCCGATTTCAGGTAGACACCATGGTAATCTCCGAAAGTCTGGTACTAAAATGTACTTCACGCCTGATGCACATATGATTCGCTTTGAATGAGCTGACTGAAAATGTGCCTTTAGATGGTAGAGTGGTCATTTTGCTTGGGCCATCCACAAATTGCACGGTTACACGCCTTTGCATAGAAGCAAGCCTTGTTTGTCACAGACCTGGATGTGTGATGTTGAAATACAAAATTTGCCTTTTCCATCGCTGATAAGATTATTTCACAAGTTTCTGGAAGTATGTACCAAGTCAATAAGCCCCACATAAACTGTTCATGGAAAAAGAAAAGCATTTTTTCATCGAGTTCGGTATGACTATTAATGGATTTTCCTTGTACTTACCCATCTATGACGTGATGGCCATCGTATTAGCGTAAGCTCTGGAACACCACTGGGATCAAAGACGAATCTTTCTTCTTCTCATTCAGTTTCCTAACCTTCAATCCAGGTTGCATTCACCATGGGCTGTTCCTCGAAATTCGATTGACTGAAATGTGTTGCGACAGCTATATATACGCCTACATTAATCACTTCTAGATTCCAACCTAATTCTTCACGCTGAAATTCTTGAATTTGGGTGTGTAGCATTTAAAATACTCGTGGCATCATCATAAATGTTTTGAGGCTAGAGAATTATTTTGGTTTTACCATTCTGGTATATGTGTTCGTTCATTACATCATCGACTTTTATCTTACACATTGTCCATGGCCACAAATTATTTGATGCCTTCTCTCACATGCACATGAAGGCCATGTCGGATACCAGATTCCAGCTGTTTGAGCTCCAAGAGAGTTGATATTAGATGACGTTAACGTTTCCGCGTGGATGTAATCCTTCATATGGTTACTGATTTCTTTCTGCCTTATTGGTTTTGTTGACTGTACATACCAAGATAAAAGTCGATGCTGTGATAGTTTGCTGCTGTTCAAAAATGCTTGGCACATTTCTCACAAGGAAGCGAGGTTTTGTATGTGTCATCGCCATGTGTCTTTCGATTACTGCTGCTACTAAAATGTCTGCAAAAGTCGCAGTGACGTAGAATATCTGATGTTTCTGTTCTGGTGTTTCCGTTCATGCGAAGCTCCTTTACGTCCCATCTTAAGTAAAATGTACTTAAGTACACGTGCGCTTTTGCTTCAAACGACTCGTTTCTACACCAACTATGAACAATGTTATGGCCAAAAAAATCAGCCAATAAAATCTAAACGTTTCATGAACA
Organism: Protula sp. h YS-2021; assembly: GCA_949752745.1. NCBI lineage: Eukaryota > Metazoa > Annelida > Polychaeta > Sabellida > Serpulidae > Protula > Protula sp. h YS-2021. The sequence goes on from OX457026.1 coordinate 32,045,376, forward strand.
TCACGGATACAGGTAAAAAAAAATACTTGATACACCATCTTTCAACCACATGTTTCTAAACCTGCTATAAACGAAGTTATAGGCAAACAAATTTAGCCAATCAAATCAATGTAGTTAAATAGATCTCACTCGAGCACACTCCTTAAACTGCATTGCTTCCAAGGGGTGGGGATTAAACCCCATATAATTATGACGCTGGTACTTGGTTAACGAACTTCCATTAAAGCAAAGTTACAGCCAAAGCAGATTGAAACAATCAAATCAATGTACTTAAGGACACGTGTACTTAAGGGCATATGTACTTTAGTGATATGGAAGTAAATATAAATTTAAGTAACGTGTACTTATGTACAGATGTATTTAAACTGTATTGCTTCCGAGAGGGGGTCCCCCCAACCATGAGGACGCTGGACCCTGGATAACCTTTTGTGTTTAAATTACGAGTCAGTAGTCACAAACGAAAGTCACGTCAACCGGAAGTCATGTCAGTTGGAAGTGACGCCTTGCCTTGTGTGCATGAGATCTCGTTTTCTATCTAGTGGTGGATAACCTTAATTGAGTTTCACAAACGTGGAATACAAAGCAAATATTATTTTTTTATGTAATTAAGTTAATTTCAGATATCAGAAACTAAAGTTTTGATATCATCAATTCTTTTATTGGCGTAGATAATTCATTTATTTATATTGGTAATTTTGGGTTAAATGATTATACACATAAATAACTGAATTATCAAAATTCATAACGAAATAATTTATATCAACAGTGTACGCGTAATTTTTGGAATATCAGTTATTGATAGCGGGAGGTAAACTAGGACAAAAAGGACAGACTGTATTTGAAATTTTGACATGGGATTCGACGCAGCACTAAGCTTTCAGAGCTTTTGTATACTCAATATCTTTACGACATTTGCGTGCTGGAGAAAGTTGTGTTTCTGTTGTACTTTTTACAGCGTTGAAACCATGGTCAGATATTATTTTCTTTATTTTTTGTTCAGCTAAATCAATCATTTTTGCACTTCTATATAATATATGTCCTAAATGAAGGGGAACTATAACGTCCCGCTAAAAATCGATTTCACTAATCGATCAAAAAAGTGGTCGCTTTACAACATCAGAAGGGCGTCTCAGTGACGTCGAATATCGACCTGCCAACGATGTTATTACAACGTCATTTTTATCACTTTTAGGTTGTTTCTGTAAATTCTTATTTCCGACGATGACACGAAGTGTCATCGTATTTTGGTAATCCCGTGGCGTCTTAGCGGCCGAAGAAGTGTCCGATGGGAATGATAAATAAATTTTTACATAGTGATGGTTTTGTGACGGACGTGAAAACGGTGTCACATGGATATCGCTATAACGACAACATTGCAATGCCACTGTATGAGACTTGAACGACGTCGCTTTTAGATCACTTCAATGACGCCGAAACAACGATGTCTTTTGGGACTACAAACAATTCGGAACAACAAACATCACAGTTATGTAGCCGATCAAATGCTTGCAGGGTTGTTTATGTCATGAGTAAAGAATAATTGACGCAAGTTCCTATACGCGCCTATGCTTTAGAAGTTGGAAACTGCAACCCATTCAGCATTCGAGCAAAAGCGCACATTGAAATATGGAGATTAATGTATGAAAGATTGGGGTTTCAACTAGAGCTCCTGTGATAAAATGACAAGGAAAGCTTTACTCTTTCTTCGCGGGGGGATTATCCTGCTAATATCGCTGTAGAGCTTCTTCTATGTATTGCAGAGGTCATCATGTTGTAAAATTTATATAACCTCAAAATAATCATGTCAGTTTAAAGGAAATCCGAGTGAAGCAAAAAAAAAAAAAAAAAAGAAAAAAAAAAAAGAAAGATTATAATATGAAACCTTACATAAAGAAATCTGAAGCAGTGCCATCCAAAGAGTTGGGGCGGGGTGTGGTAAAAAGAAAAATCAGTGACATTTGATTACAAGGGGTTTGTTATTGTTATCAGTTATTTTTTGTATGGAATTATTAGCAAAAGCATGTGGTCGCTGGCTTAGGCAAGGGGTAAAATTTATCCAACCTTGTCACAGCATTCTGAATCACCTCTGAAAAGGCGATTAATTAAAAAGAAACTGAATTGCTTTGATAAAAGGACGAATTGCCATTGTCTTCGTTATTATTTGCCAGTTAACTAAATGATAAATTAGTCTTTTTAAAGTATGGAATGAGATCTCTTTGTGTGAAACTGAAATTAACATTTTAGAATTAATTGGTGGAATGTTTTTGTTTGCTTAAGTGTAAATTATTTGCTTGTGATTGCAATACTATTATTTCTTTTTAAATTTGAAAATGAATTAAATTTTGAGGAAATGCATATTAACACAGTACAGCTTATTGCCGTGCATAAAAGTAACGTATAAAAAGTGTTAAGTCAAAACTGCGTTAGAGAGGCCCTCTAATTAAGAGGATGAGACGATTTCGCCATAAAAAATAAGGAACGTTTCTCTCAGTGTCAAGTTCATTTATTATTTGTGACATTTTTAGATGACTTATTGTGTATCAAATGTCTCCCATAAACATATCTTGCTAATTACTGTCTTAGCAAGTTTGATTCAAAGACTGGTTCAAAATGTGGGGCCCAGCAGGAAAGCTCATCTCGAAAGCGGATTCCAAACCCTTCAAAAGAAATAATAGCTCAAATCCTACCTGATTGGATAGTTTGTCATGCAGAAATGTGTATGTTTTGTCCGTATTTGCCTTTTTGTACTCTCCGAACAAACACGGACGAATAATATGCATGTTTTTTTTTCACTGGAAACAGATAGCAAAATGACACGGCTTCAAAGCAGTGTATTTTAAAGGAAGTTTTATTATCATTAATGCGTAATATTTTAAAGTTGGAAGGAATTACTGTTAATTGATTTGGAAAATTGCCACTTAAAGTACCTAGCCTGTAGAGTATACTTCTTGCATAGGCTTTTATTCACCAGTGCTCTTGCACTTATTTGTTCATTGAACCACTATTTTTGCTGCCACCATATGGAGGATACTGTTGACAATTTAACATGTATTTAATTGAATGTAAATGTTTTCAACGAACTGTTTTGTTCTTGTATATGCTGAGAAATATGGGCCAGTGCGAAGCACCAAGAAGACTGGAATTCATATTCAACAAGTCACTAAACTTGGATCATGATATGATATGAATTCGATTGTTTTCCTACGCCAGATTCTGGTAATAAGTGTATCATTAATAAATGAATTAAACTACTGGTGATCTTCAATGATGACGCAGGTAAATGAAATTTGTTGTTAAATATACCGTAAGCTTTCATGGGGGCCATTTTTACTTGGCTTGCTGCCTTGGACATATTTGACTTTTCTGTTTTGGTCATTTAGGTTGCTGTTTTTTTTTTTGAACTATTTTGGTGCCATTGGGGGAGGGGGGATGGGGCACTGCGTAGCATATGGCTTGCCACATGTGTCTCGAAACGAGTTAATAGAAAGGGTAATTTTGGGGCCTCACACGAGGGGGGGATTGGGGGGGGGGAGGGGTATTTATCAATTGTTTTGCAAATAAATGGGGAGGAGCGGGGAGGGGGTACGCAACAGCACTCAATGTTTAGCTAAAAGGGATGGGGATTCCAGACTTCTCAAATGTTCCGATGCCCTGGTGGGCAGTTGCTTTCATATGTGTTACCTTGCGTGTCCAAAAAAAGGAAAGAAATGAAAACGCGAAGACATGGGGGATATTTGGATCGGACGCGGAGCGTGCGGAGTGCCAATTTCGTTTTTTTTTTTTTAAAGGGTGGGGGGAGGTCAATTTCACTCAGTACTCCTGGTTTCCGAGAAAAAAGGGGGAACTTCGGAATTGCACTCCGCGTTTGGTTAAAAAGGCGGTATTATTTCAAAATTAGCGCTCCACGTTTAAGCGTCGTTTTAAAAAGTCGTGGACACGCATGGTAGCCAGTTGGTATGTGAATAGCCTCCATTCCAGGGGCCGAGGCTTCTCAAATGTGAGTGTCTATCTGGTCTGCTCGTCATGCTTACAGTGCGCGTCTGCGTGCGCGTGTGTGCGAACATGTTTTTTTTTAAATATTACTCTTCTTGTATTTTTGGTCTGATTGTTTTGAAGTTTGGCAGATGTTTCATGGGTAGTCCTCCACCCAGCTTGTATTTTGGTGATTTGGCCAAATTTGGTCAAAATATTGGCCATAAAAGGTCAGATTTAAGAAAAACACCAAATGATCCTCGTGTAGCAGATACAGTTCAATTGTTTCTACATTTAACAGGAATATAACAGGTCTTCAGTGGGTTTGTAATATTTTGTTGTCGGTACGGTCGGAATTGGCCAAAATGGTTACAAAAACGGATAAATTTCAGAAAAATACAAGCAACACTGCTCGACCCACAAATCCGCTCCAATCGCTTTGAAATTTGACAGCAATGTTCCACCAGAGGGTCTGTACCAAATTTATATTTTTTTAGAATTGACAGTTTTCTCCTCTTACTTTTGAAGTCTCGTTGCATATTCGTGTTAGATAACGTATTCTGTCGGTATTTTTTCTTCTAAATTTGGAGTTATTGTATTGAGGAGATTAGAATTTAATTTTTGTGCGTATTGAGTAATCGCTTTTGACTCAAATTTTTCTAGCCACACGTCCAACATGAAGTCATTGGGATAGGATAGGTACGAACTGCTGTTTCTGGGCACGGCGCAATAGACTGCTAGCGCAATGCGTTTTGATCTGAATCAATCTTGGATAAAGATGACACTAATGTATTTCTGATGTATTTTCCGTTAGGTTTGGCACACTGATTTATGCCTAAGCGTGTCTTTACATAGCGTTCAGAAAGGTTATTCCAGTCTGCAATGCTATGTTCATATGATTGTTCGGAACATAATTCCATGGGGTCGGGGGTAAAAATTGTGGTCAAAAGTTGCAGGGGTGTGAACCAAGAAGTATTGCTGTCGACTATTCTATGCGAGTTGCAAAGGTCGAGATACTTAAAAATCAAATACGTTGAATGAATAGCATACACAGATCAAGAATTGTCTTAGAAGGAATGCAGGGTGGCTCAGTTTAAAAATGAGGAAGGGGGGGGGGCGGATTGTGATTTACTTTTTACTCCTCCCCTACAAATTGTTCATTTCAACGGCAAGTAGAGTTTGGAAATAGGTTACGACCTAAGAAACTAGATTCAAGATTGTCAAAAGTGGAGATGGGTAGATTAAATCTTTTTTGGCCCTAATTTTTGCGTAATTTTAAAAATTTAATCTGGGGGGGGGGGGGGGTTGCAGAGGGGGTTGAATCTCCTTGATCTGCCAATGACATCGAAAATCGAACACCATCATTGCATCAAGCAATAGTTCGAAGTTGAGAGCTAGTTCTATATCCAACGATGGCATGGCGCCTGAGGAAGGGGGGGGGGGGAGGGGTGGGGGAGGTCACAGAAACATCCCGCCCAGGATGATTTGAAACCTGTGCACTTTTTGTTTACGATCCCTGCACCTCGTCTTTCGTGCTTACACGAGCTATGTCCCCTCCAAATGTATGAAGAGATACTGGTGCGGAATTCCTTCCCCCACCTCATGAGGGGGGGGGGGGAGGGCGGCACTCACGTACCAAATGATTGCCATACGTGTCCATGACACTTTAAAAATACCCCTAAAGGGGGGGGGGGGGTGTTAGGTTTGAAATAATACCTCCTTTTTAACTAAGCGCAGAGGGCAGTTTTGTTCTTTAGACTTAAGATGACTGTACCGAGTTAAAGCTCTCTAAAGACCTACGTAACATCGCACTTTTAGACTTACGTGATATTTCTGTTGTTTTGTTGGCCAACTGGCGTCCGAAATCAAGTATTACATTGCTCTAACATTTTATTTCGTATAACAATACGCGTTCTCCACTTTTAATGGGTTCCCTTCCGGTTTGGATTGCCACGCAACCTAGAAAAATGAGTTGCAGTTCGAAAACACCTATTCCGCCCCCCCCCCCATCCATCGACCAATGAGAGCTAGGGAATCCTCGTATTATACGTCATTGTAGGACAAGAACATTCCCTTTAAGCGCCCATAGGTGGCTACAAACTCACCCAGACTTCTTGGGGATGAATGGGAGGGAGAGTAGCTTAAAAGTGGAGAAAACAAATCGCTCTTACGAGTAAAAGCGCAATTCGTAATAAAACGTTTGTTTTACTTCGAAAAAGCTTTGATTTCGCTTATCTGCGCTTTTAATGGGACTTGAGTCCGGAGCAGGGGAGCCTTCCATTCTGAACTGTCCAAAAGGTCGCGAATTACGCTATAACCTGTAAATTTCCGTAACCTGTAAATTTCCGTGTGTTTTAATCGAACAGAAATGATGGGAACTTGTGGTTAAAGATGAAATAAAAATTGATAACCAAGTTCCGTTTCTTTTAATCCTTTTAACTCTTTCTGCTAATGGTCTTGGGAGAACATTTCCCTGGACGAAAAAAAAAAATATTGTACAAACAATGTCTAGATTATCACAACAAAAGGTCCCATCATCGTATGAACTGCCCAATACTTGACTGACCGAGATGAGTAACTTCGTTACCATCCCCTTCCTGCCGCCAACTGGATGGATCCCTACCTCGGTTACTCGAGTGCTATGTATTTCTTTTATACGATTACATTTTTTAAAAGTATAAAGACGATTAGATGGTAAATCAAAAGTGATTTACGGCAAATAAATAATGGCACACCAGAGATTAGATCTGGGAGTGCTTACAAAGACGTGCTATGTTCCTAAGACCTGGATAAAACAATCTCTGTGTATGATTTTTTAACCAAGTAATTTCTTACATTCTGAGTGTTTTTAATTAACAACCTGTAAGTGGTTGACTAGAATATGCACAATCATTCGCGAAGCTTGTTTAATTGGACATAATGATAAAATTTATTAAATTAATGAACGTTTCCCTACGTGGGGCTGTTATGGCACCATGGTCCTGCTAGTACCGGGCTTGTTGGCTTGGGTTTTCTGTCTCAGGGCCGTATCGTCGTCTGGTACCTGAGGTACGGTAGGGACGGCAATGGTCCCCCTTTGTTTTGTCCGTGAATTGAGGGGAGCGAGAATCGCTCTGATCGATTAGCCGTGAGGCAGAAGGATGGACCACACCTGCGTTTTTCTTTTTAATCCTCGGGTCGGAGGTGATTTCGGGTAGGAGGTGACCAGTTGCTTTGGCGTTTGGGAGGATAGGGGCTGAGGATTGTTACCCTTTTTGTTTCGAATAAAGGGGGATACCCACTTTTTAGCCATCGGACCACCCCAATTTCCGAGGCCCCAATTTCCTCCCAGTGTCGTCAAAACTTGCGTAGTCTTCCTTCTACGGGCAAGAAGGCGCTGTAGGAGAGTAAACTTTCTATATCTCCTAAGTTTGTTAATGTGTCGCTGGGAGACAAGGGTGTCTCGGGTCGGTACTTTGGTTGGTTGCTACCTGAACGACTGCGGAGACGGTTCCTCTGTCTTGCTGCCGTTGTTCGGCTTTGATTTCTTGGCAGGGGTGGTTGAGATTGTGTGCTGGATTTGCTCTGTGCCGGTGTGGATTGGTACGGTCGTTTCCGTTTCACAGGCCTTTTTAATGATGACCAGGGCATCCGTGACATCAGAGCGTAGTCCTGGGACAGCGAGCGGCTCTCCTGATTCACTCTTTCCACCTCAGCGGGGGCGAGAGGAATAGTTCTCTCTTCCCCAGGATGGGAGAGTGGCGTTGGTCCCGAAGACCTTTGACACTGGACCGGCAGTGCTGGAGAAAGGCATTCCGTCGCAAATAAACCATAGATGAAAATGTGGATATTTCTACTACATCTCGGGTTTCCATTGCCAGGCATTCCAGAAGTTTTGTTGATAGGGCTTTCAGAATGTGGTCTTGAAAAGACATGATATTTGAAATGTGACGGGACGAAGCCTCATTGGTCTTGGCATCTTTCTCAACTAGAGCTATGTCTGAGTTGTTACGCACTGCTGCATCCAGACCGTCCGTTTTACGGGTTGTTCTGCAGCATCTAGTGAGCTCAACTCGTCAGGGGAGCGGTATGGGCCTGGGCGTACTAGGCAGTGTTTGGATAGGTGAGACCGTGACAGCGTACGACCTTCACTAGTGTCCATCTTTTTGAATTCCTTCGTCCGCACCACTATGGCATTGGTTATGCCTTCATTGATTGTCAGAGTTATGAAAGAATCATTCTGGGGAGGAACGGCTTCTAACGTCATGCGGATCGGTGGGTATCCAAACACGGGCAGCCGCAGATTTCCACTAGCCGTGCTATCTCTTGGACGGCATCCCTGAATGGCACATCCTCTGGAGCTATGGTGGAAACGGAGCTCGAGGGGATAGTCTCGTCGTTCGGAGGTGTGAGGTCTGGGGGACGGGGGTTCTGATCGACTGTCTGCCTGCCGCTGATCGGTCCCTCCAGAGTCTTTGGCTCCGTCCCGGTGATTGTACACAGCACACTTCCCGTAGGGGGAGATGGAAGCGGGATTCGGGTGACGTGTCTTCGGACTGCTCTTCCCTTTCCTCTTCCTACGAATCGTGGTCGTCAGAGCCCATTTTAGGATGTTGCAATTGACGCTGCGACGCCTGCGGTTAAGATTCCCCTGTTGGTGTACAGATTTCTTTCTCCCTTATGCTAGGGACTGCGGTGAGGGGAGGAGATATCTGTTAGAAGAAGTTCATCTTCTTCCTCCAGTAATGCGGAGAGATTTTCCCCGACTGTGGCATGCCCACTGATTCCTGCTCACTGATCGTAACCGTCTCTGGTTATCTGTACTCAGTTGTGTGGAGAAGTGGGATAGGGGTCAGCTCGAGATCGAAGCAACTGACCGACTTTCTTGAGGAGAGCGGGAAACCGTGGTGGACGGTTTAGTTTTCTGTTTCTGATGGAGTAAAGTCTCCTGGTTTTGTACTTTAAGGTCCAATAACTGTTTCTGTAACCGTAATTGGAGCTACAGAAAGGCAGAAAACTCACTTGGGAGGTGAGGCAGAAGGGGCGGTGATGGAATAGCTAGTTGGCTCATTATCACTGGGAAGCTGGATTCCGAGTCCCTGCGCGTGAGCGAGACTTGCTCGGGTAGGGAGGACTTAAATGCGATCTCTGGACTGCTAATGTGTTTCACACTTGGCGAGGACGTCCATGCCTTTCGGAGAACGTCGCGCTCTTTCCCCTCGGGAATAAAATAACGGAGCTCACTTTCTTCCTTGTATCCTGAATAAAATCGCGTGAGATGAAGGACGCAGAAGAAAGAAACTTGCGTTTATCCCGTCTATGCTCGTTCTTTCTTCTGTTTTTCAGGAGTCCGGTTTCCGCTGGGGTCAGGTGCTGGCACTCAGAACACGTGCTGTCCTTCTCACACAGGGGTACGCCGCTGTTTCCCCTACAACGGTTACAGACCGAGTGGGGGTTACACGACGTAGGGGCTGGATGCACTGGGGAAGCTGATGTAGAGAGCATAAAATGGCCTCTTTCATATCTGAAAGGCAAGCAGAGAGAAAAAGAGGGAGAGAGAGAGAGAGAGAGAGAGAGAGAGAGAGAGAAAGAGAGAGAGAAAGAGAGAGAGAGAGAGAGAGAGAGACAGACAGACAGACAGACAGACAGAGCAGAACCTAAGATAATGCAATGCAGTGCTAATGACAGTACAATGTTACATTTACACTGACGCTCTAACCATCACTGAAAACTTTATCCAGTAAAGCTGTGCTTTTGACTGTTCAAATTACAATTTGGGCGATTTTCTACGAAAAGAGACGTTTTTTGAGACGATCCCGTCGTTTACCCGGGACCGTCCTGGGAATTACCGTAATGGGCCTGACCCTGTGACCGTCATGGGAATGTACCGTCTACAGTATGGGAAAATAATGGGAAAATGGTCCTGGCCAAACCATAGGCGTACCCAGACGGTTTGACCATATTCCCAACATGGTAAAATGGTCCTCTGGGTGCTAAAAGAGCCCTAGAAACGCTTCTCAAAGTCGTCTCTTTTCGTCTAAGCCGCTGTCCGTAGTGCAGAACTTGCATTGGCAAAACTGAGCCGTGGAACTGGAGTAAAGCTTAAGCTAAGACTGGCCATTTCTACGATGACAGAGCCAGGTGGATAAAGCTTAGAGTCTATGCAGGCACAGCAGCCTGTAAAGATTCTACTCCTAGACGAACTTTGCTGGAACCAGTAAGATTCCTCGATCTTGTAGCTCCTAGTGGAGAAAGAGGCACACTTCTCGGGACTGAATAAGGTGTCATCGTGTCGCGTAAACTCAACTTCTACCAGACCGAAGTTACAAGTGCTGAATGTACTTCTTGCTAAACCAATTTTATCCAAATTACAGTAAATGATATATTAGTCCTATGTTTAGCTAAAGCACTATTTATTAAATCGAGTCGCACCTTTTACTGGTTCCCTTGATACAAAAATTGCGGAGCACACAGAATGGCGTGTTGTTTTTGAGACCACTCTAAAGGGAATGACCTAACCCTACAATGACGTATAACACGAGGATTCCCTCGCTCTCATTGGTCGATGGATGGGAGGTGGGATAGGTGCTTTCGAATTGAACTCCGTACTTAAGTCCCGTTAAGTCTAAAGAACAAACATGGCGGCCCTGGTCTTCCGCAGATGAGAGCTTGAGGAGTACTGAGCCGTCTGTATTTGCTATTTGTTTGTTTCAGACAATGCAGTGACATTGGAGGAGTTGGAGTAACAAAGAGAATATCCTACCATCCACGATCATGATCACACTGAATGACAGCTTCGCGAGTACCACCCATTTCTTGGTGGAGAGTGCGACATCCTCCGAGGCACCGTTAAATTCACTTCCACCACACCCGCATGACCCACAGAGCACAGTTTCAAATGACAGTAAACCACCAGGTAAAAAAATCGTGATAAGTTATGCTTTCAGTGGGGGACCATCGGTAGGAACGGGTTGCGCGACTTCTACACCCCACTACGCCCTATGTTTCTTTACAATGACGGGAAAAATTCACCGGGATGAATAATAGCAGACAAACCCTTCAGCTTATAAAACGAGAAGTCCTTAGAAACTATCTAGAAAATCCTTGATCAGGAGACTGCTCTTAAAAAAGACACGGTTCTCTCCGCTGGACGAAATGAAAAAAAAGTAACATGAAAATGAAAACTAGATTAAATCAGTTCATACAAAACCAATGGATTGATTCGATTATCAAAATCAATATTTGTATTTAAAGTAGCCCAGAATGTTCGTGCTGCTTGACGATAAGTCAATTAAACTTTTCATCTATTTTTTTCTTTGAAATGAATACAAAGTAACACTGAGTTTTTAGGGAAGCAGCAGCGAATCATCCGCGAAAATGGTAATGTGGCCTTATACATCAACGTAATGTTTAAAAATACAGGGGAAAAACTGCTAAAAACTTTCTTTGTATAAAACATCAGGTTGCCCTGATGTTTTCATTCCAATGCGTGCCTTCTGCGATAGACATTTCGGACAATGAGAAATATGAAATAATGTTGTAGAAATTATTTCACATGTCCCAGGGCATTGTTTTTTGTAACCCTCGAGGCTCAGTTGAAAAGCATAGAGCTGTGTGTTGTGTGGGACTAATTTTTTGTTGTCAGTCTGAGGTCCCATTTGCAATCTCCATTGCTGCAACCTCCTAGTTCCAAAGCTAAATGTTTCCAAGTGCCCTTGCATCGTACATTTTAGGTTACAGAGTTATGTTTGATGTGATTTCAAAATATTTCGTCGCCAGCTATGGTCCCATAACGGGACTATATGCTCTTTCGCTGGCCCTTGAACAGCTTTTGACAGCACACCAAAAGGAAAAAAGTCAGAGTCGCAGCTCTTGTAAACTAGACCGAATTCAGCTACTGCTTCGCGAAATTAGCCCACTTGGAATTCAAACGAGACCAATAAAAAGTTGGGGTGACTGAGATACCTCTTAAATGACGTCTTTTAAGTTGAGGGGCTTTCTAATGGTTTTCGAGATTAATGTTATCTTCCGATTCTTGACCTTGACTTTTACCGAAAGGTCAAGGTCGCCGGTATACCTCTAATATAACGTCCCATGAAGGTCAAGGTAAAAAACTGCGGATTTTTAGCCCTCAGCCAATATTGGCTGAAGGCTATTGCTATGGCCGTGTCCGTCCGTCCGTCCGTCCGTCCGTCTGTCCGTCCGTTAACACTTACCTTGTGAACACGCTCTAGCCTACAATTTTTTGCCAATCGCTTAGATATTTTAAATATAGCTTGTATATGGACCAATGAAGATCCCTATTGTTTATGAGCTATATCCGACCAAGGACAGTGGCTCAGCTGGACTTGGAAATTTTCTTATTTGTACCATTATCAAGTTTGCTTAACATGTGGCTTGTGAACACTCTCTAGCCTACAGTTATTTACCAATTACTACGATATTGCGGATATAGCTACTATATGGAGCAATGATGATCCCTATTGTATATGAGCCATATCTGACCAAGGACAGTGGCTCAGCTGGACTTTGAAATTTGCACATCTCTACCAATATCAGGTTTGCTGACATGTGGCTTGTGAACACTCGCTAGCCTACAATTCTTTATCAATTAATAAGATATTTTAGATATAGCTAGTATATAGACTAATAAAGATCCCTATTGTTTATGAACTATATCCGACTAAGGACAACGGCTCAGCTGGACTTGGAAATTTTCATATTTGTACCATTATCAAGTTTGCTTATCAGGTGGCTTGTGAACACTCTCTAGCCTACAATTCTTTACCAATTACTAAGATATTTCGGATATAGCTACTGTATGGAGCAGTAAAGATCCCTATTGTTAATGAGTCATATCGGACCAAGAAGAGTGGCTCAGCTGGACTTTGAAATTTCATCTTAAAGCACTGACACCCTTTTTTTCTTTTCGGTGCTAAGGATTGAAATGAGCCTGTGACCGGCCTCAAACCTACTATTTTCCCTGTTTCGAATGTTCCGGCTGGCTGAGGGCTATGCATCTCTGATGCCTATGTTTAGACTTCGCGTCACCTTACATACTTGTGGCAAATTTGATTTCTAGGAACACTTTGGCAGAAACTGGTTTTCCGGTAATGAGAAAAAAAACTAACGAGAAAGGGAGGGAAAAGAATGCAAGAAAAGATACATCCATTTGGGATGTATGATTCTGAGTGGTAATGTGATTTTGCTTGGGTGCACAAAAAAGTATCATAGAACTGTTCAGTGTCAATTTGTTCGCTCCACACGATCTGGCCGATTTGTTTTGATCTACTGATAATTTGCATTGAGAAATTGGCACTTTCCCCCAATCGCGTGCTTGCTCACGCGAATTCCCTTTAAGTTCTACAAATGTATTTTTCGCATTAAGATTTTTCGCATTTATCCTTCAGATCTTTAAGTCGGTTACCAAATAAAATGAAATATAAACAACAGTTCGAACATTGTGAGAATATGAAGTCATAGAGTAAAAATAAGAACTGCATAAACAAACTAGACCGAATTTCGCTACACGTAGCGAAATAGCACCCACTTGCAAGGGCAGAGACACAACATATTTGGTCAAAGACAAATAAATCAAATTTAGTTTTCTAACCGTTGTTGAGATACTGGTCAACTTACAGTTTTTGACCTTGACCATGACGGAGGAGGTCAAGATCACCGAGGTACCTCTTGTATAACGTCTTTTTGGCCCAAAGGGTCGAAAATGAGCTCAAAGTCGCTCTATCTCTAACCATTTACGAGATAATAGTCAACTTCCGGTTTTTGACCTTGACCGTGACCCAGAAGGTCAATGTCACCGAGGTACCTCTTATGTAACGTTGTATAGGCCCAAAGGGTCGAAAATGAGCTCAAAATCGCTCTATCTCTAACCGTTTTCGAGATAATAGTCAACTTCCGGTTTTTGACCTTGACCGTGACCCAGAAGGTCAAGGTCACCGAGGTACCTCTTATGTAACGTTGTTTAGGCCCAAAGGATCGAAAATGAGCTCAAAATCGCTCTATCTCTAACCGTTTTCGAGATAATGGTCAACTTCCGGTTTTTGACCTTGACCGTGACCCAGAAGGTCAAGGTCACCGAGGTACCTCTTATGTAACGTTGTTTAGGCCCAAAGGGTCGAAAATGAGCTCAAAATCGCTCTATCTCTAACCGTTTTCGAGATAATAGTCAACTTCCGGTTTTTGACCTTGACCGTGACCCAGAAGGTCAAGGTCACCGAGGTACCTCTTATGTAACGTTGTTTAGGCCCAAAGGGTCGAAAATGAGCTCAAAATCGCTCTATCTCTAACCGTTTTCGAGATAATAGTCAACTTCCGGTTTTTGACCTTGACCGTGACCCAGAAGGTCAAGGTCACCGAGGTACCTCTTATGTAACGTTGTTTAGGCCCAAAGGGTCGAAAATGAGCTCAAAATCGCTCTATCTCTAACCGTTTTCGAGATAATAGTCAACTTCTGGTTTTTGACCTTGACTGTGACCCAGAAGGTCAAGGTCACCGAGGTACCTCTTGTATAACGTCTTTTTGGCCCAAAGGGTCGAAAATGAGCTCAAAGTCGCTCTATCTCTAACCGTTTACGAGATAATAGTCAACTTCCGGTTTTTGACCTTGACCGTGACCCAGAAGGTCAATGTCACCGAGGTACCTCTTATGTAACGTTGTATAGGCCCAAAGGGTCGAAAATGAGCTCAAAATCGCTCTATCTCTAACCGTTTTCGAGATAATAGTCAACTTCCGGTTTTTGACCTTGACCGTGACCCAGAAGGTCAAGGTCACCGAGGTACCTCTTATGTAACGTTGTTTAGGCCCAAAGGATCGAAAATGAGCTCAAAATCGCTCTATCTCTAACCGTTTTCGAGATAATGGTCAACTTCCGGTTTTTGACCTTGACCGTGACCAAGAAGGTCAAGGTCACCGAGGTACCTCTTATGTAACGTTGTTTAGGCCCAAAGGGTCGAAAATGAGCTCAAAATCGCTCTATCTCTAACCGTTTTCGAGATAATAGTCAACTTCCGGTTTTTGACCTTGACCGTGACCCAGAAGGTCAAGGTCACCGAGGTACCTCTTATGTAACGTTGTTTAGGCCCAAAGGGTCGAAAATGAGCTCAAAATCGCTCTATCTCTAACCGTTTGCGAGATAATAGTCAACTTCCGGTTTTTGACCTTGACCGTGACCCAGAAGGTCAAGGTCACCGAGGTACCTCTTATGTAACGTTGTTTAGGCCCAAAGGGTCGAAAATGAGCTCAAAATCGCTCTATCTCTAACCGTTTTCGAGATAATAGTCAACTTCCGGTTTTTGACCTTGACTGTGACCCAGAAGGTCAAGGTCACCGAGGTACCTCTTGTCTAACGTTGTTTAGGCCCAAAGGGTCGAAAATGAGCTCAAAATCGCTCTATCTCTAACCGTTTTCGAGATAATAGTCAACTTCCGGTTTTTGACCTTGACCGTGACCCAGAAGGTCAAGGTCACCGAGGTACCTGTTGTCTAACGTTGTTTAGGCCCAAAGGGTCGAAAATGAGCTCAAAATCGCTCTATCTCTAACCGTTTTCGAGATAATAGTCAATTTCCGGTTTTTGACCTTGACCGTGACCCAGAAGGTCAAGGTCACCGAGGTACCTCTTATGTAACGTTGTTTAGGCCCAAAGGGTCGAAAATGAGCTCAAAATCGCTCTATCTCTCACCGTTTTCGAGATAATAGTCAACTTCCGGTTTTTGACCTTGACCGTGACCCAGAAGGTCAAGGTCACCGAGGTACCTCTTGTCTAACGTTGTTTAGGCCCAAAGGGTCGAAAATGAGCTCAAAATCGCTCTATCTCTAACCGTTTTCGAGATAATAGTCAACTTCCGGTTTTTGACCTTGACCGTGACCCAGAAGGTCAAGGTCACCGAGGTACCTCTTGTCTAACGTTGTTTAGGCCCAAAGGGTCGAAAATGAGCTCAAAATCGCTCTATCTCTAACCGTTTTCGAGATAATAGTCAACTTCCGGTTTTTGATCTTGACCGTGACCCAGAAGGTCAAGGTCACCGAGGTACCTCTTATGTAACGTTGTTTAGGCCCAAAGGGTCGAAAATGAGCTCAAAATCGCTCTATCTCTCACCGTTTTCAAGATGAGTCGGCCTGTCGTTAAGGACGCGTGAAGTCACGTGACCTTTGACCTTGACCCTCAAGGTCAAGGTTAGTGATGAAAATTTACCCTTTACTTGGTACGTTTTATGTATTCACACTGGGATTTGAGCACCTTTATGGCTACTTTTCGTGATTAATAGGTGTTTCCAAAAATATTTTGACCTCATTTTAACCTTGACCTCTGATGTGCAAGGTCAAAAAATTTTACGGATTTGACGACAACTCATTACCCTCTATGTCTCTGCCACATGCCGTCTTTTTACGACAAACCCTGTAGGAGGAGTTTTCTGGAAACCACTTTGAGGTCAGAAAAACTTTGACCTCAAATTTGACCTTGACCTTCAAGGTCAAGGTCAAAAAATTTTGCGGATTTGACGACATCTCGTCACCCTCTATCACTGTGCCAAATTTCATCGTCCTACGTCAAATAGCGTAGGAGGAGTTTTCTGGAAACCTCCGTGACGGAAAAAAAAGAGAAAAAAAAAGGAAAAAAAAAGGGCAGAAATTTCGAGAAAAACTACAAACTTATTCCCATTTGCAAACGAAGTTTGCAAGTGGGAATTAACCTCCTCATGGCTTAGAACCATAAGTGATTGTCAGGGACCGCCACTGATAAGTTAGAAACGTCTGTGGTTGTTAGGTACCGCCACTTTTGGATTAGAACCGTCTGTGGTTGTTAGGGAGCGCCACTGTAGGATTAGAACCGTCTGTGGTTGTTAGGGACCGCCACTGTTGGATTAGAACCGTCTGTGGTTGTAAGGGACCGCCACTGTTGGATTAGAACCGTCTGTGGTTGTTAGGGACCGCCACTGCTGGGTTAGAACCGTCGGTTGTTGATAGGGACCGCCACCGGAGATGAAAGCAATGTGTGCACAGGTAATCCAATGATTGCGTGACTTCATACATGCCTGCTTCACCTGGCGAAATCAATAAAAAAAAATCGTGCCATACCAATATATCTCACATTTCTAAACAATCGTGGAGTGAAGCAATGTTACAGCTGGTGGCCTCTCGGGGAAACAAAAATAAATAAATAAAAATAGAAAAATAAATAAATAAACTAGACCGAATTTCGCTACACGTAGCGAAATGACACCCACTTGCAATGGTATAATCTATCTGGTTAAAGACATATTTTCAATCTTTCCACATAATTGTCAGCTTCCGACTTATTATCATGAACAAGGACATCGAAGTATAATGTAATCTCAAATAATCAAATTCAGTTTTCTAACCGTTTTCGAGGTAATGGTCAACTTCCGGTTTTTGACCTTGACCATGACGGAGGAGGTCAAGGTCACCGAGGTACCTCTTATACAACGTCTTTTAGGCCCAAAGGGTCGAAAATAAGCTCAAAATCGCTCTATCTCTAACCGTTTTCGAGATAATGGTCAACTTCCGGTTTTTGACCTTGACCATGGCGGAGGAGGTCAAGGTCACCGAGGTACCTCTGATATAACGTCTTTTAGGCCCAAAGGGTCGAAAATAAGCTCAAAATCGCTCTATCTCTAACCGTTTTCGAGATAATGGTCAACTTCCGGTTTTCGACCTTGACCATGACGGAGGAGGTCAAGGTCACCGAGGTACCTCTGATATAACGTCTTTTAGGTCCAAAGGGTCGAAAATAAGCTCAAAATCGCTCTATCTCTAACCGTTTTCGAGATAATGGTCAACTTCCGGTTTTCGACCTTGACCATGACGGAGGAGGTCAAGGTCACCGAGGTACCTCTTATATAACGTCTTTTAGGCCCAAAGGGTCGAAAATAAGCTCAAAATCGCTCTATCTCTGACCGTTTTCGAGATAATGGTCAACTTCCGGTTTTTGACCTTGACCATGACGCAGGAGGTCAAGGTCACCGAGGTACCTCTTATATAACGTCTTTTAGGCCCAAAGGGTCGAAAATAAGCTCAAAATCGCTCTATCTCTAACCGTTTTCGAGATAATGGTCAACTTCCGGTTTTTGACCTTGACCATGACGGAGGAGGTCAAGGTCACCGAGGTACCTCTTATATAACGTCTTTTAGGCCCAAAGGGTCGAAAATAAGCTCAAAATCGCTCTATCTCTGACCGTTTTCGAGATAATGGTCAACTTCCGGTTTTTGACCTTGACCATGACGGAGGAGGTCAAGGTCACCGACGTACTTCTTATATAACATCTTTTAGGCCCAAAGGGTCGAAAATAAGCTCAAAATCGCTCTATCTCTAACCCTTTTCGAGATAATGGTCAACTTCCGGTTTTTGACCTTGACCATGACGGAGGAGGTCAAGGTCACCGAGGTACCTCTTACATAACGTCTTTTAGGCCCAAAGGGTCGAAAATAAGCTCAAAATCGCTCTATCTCTAACCGTTTTCGAGATAATGGTCAACTTCCGGTTTTCGACCTTGACCATGACGGAGGAGGTCAAGGTCACCGAGGTACCTCTTATATAACGTCTTTTAGGCCCAAAGGGTCGAAAATAAGCTCAAAATCGCTCTATCTCTAACCGTTTTCGAGATAATGGTCAACTTCCGGTTTTCGACCTTGACCATGACGGAGGAGGTCAAGGTCACCGAGGTACCTCTTATATAACGTCTTTTAGGCCCAAAGGGTCGAAAATAAGCTCAAAATCGCTCTATCTCTGACCGTTTTCGAGATAATGGTCAACTTCCGGTTTTTGACCTTGACCATGACGCAGGAGGTCAAGGTCACCGAGGTACTTCTTATATAACATCTTTTAGGCCCAAAGGGTCGAAAATGAGCTCAAAATCGCTCTATCTCTAACCGTTTTCGAGATAATAGTCAACTTCCGGTTTTTGACCTTGACCGTGACCCAGAAGGTCAAGGTCTGCGAGGTACCTCTTATGTAACGTTGTTTAGGCCCAAAGGGTCGAAAATGAGCTCAAAATCGCTCTATCTCTAACCGTTTTCGAGATAATAGTCAACTTCCGGTTTTTGACCTTGACTGTGACCCAGAAGGTCAAGGTCACCGAGGTACCTCTTGTATAACGTCTTTTTGGCCCAAAGGGTCGAAAATGAGCTCAAAGTCGCTCTATCTCTAACCGTTTACGAGATAATAGTCAACTTCCGGTTTTTGACCTTGACCGTGACCCAGAAGGTCAATGTCACCGAGGTACCTCTTATGTAACGTTGTATAGGCCCAAAGGGTCGAAAATGAGCTCAAAATCGCTCTATCTCTAACCGTTTTCGAGATAATAGTCAACTTCCGGTTTTTGACCTTGACCGTGACCCAGAAGGTCAAGGTCACCGAGGTACCTCTTATGTAACGTTGTTTAGGCCCAAAGGATCGAAAATGAGCTCAAAATCGCTCTATCTCTAACCGTTTTCGAGATAACGGTCAACTTCCGGTTTTTGACCTTGACCGTGACCCAGAAGGTCAAGGTCACCGAGGTACCTCTTATGTAACGTTGTTTAGGCCCAAAGGGTCGAAAATGAGCTCAAAATCGCTCTATCTCTAACCGTTTTCGAGATAATAGTCAACTTCCGGTTTTTGACCTTGACCGTGACCCAGAAGGTCAAGGTCACCGAGGTACCTCTTATGTAACGTTGTTTAGGCCCAAAGGGTCGAAAATGAGCTCAAAATCGCTCTATCTCTAACCGTTTTCGAGATAATAGTCAACTTCCGGTTTTTGACCTTGACCGTGACCCAGAAGGTCAAGGTCACCGAGGTACCTCTTATGTAACGTTGTTTAGGCCCAAAGGGTCGAAAATGAGCTCAAAATCGCTCTATCTCTAACCGTTTTCGAGATAATAGTCAACTTCCGGTTTTTGACCTTGACTGTGACCCAGAAGGTCAAGGTCACCGAGGTACCTCTTGTCTAACGTTGTTTAGGCCCAAAGGGTCGAAAATGAGCTCAAAATCGCTCTATCTCTAACCGTTTTCGAGATAATAGTCAACTTCCGGTTTTTGACCTTGACCGTGACCCAGAAGGTCAAGGTCACCGAGGTACCTCTTGTCTAACGTTGTTTAGGCCCAAAGGGTCGAAAATGAGCTCAAAATCGCTCTATCTCTAACCGTTTTCGAGATAATAGTCAATTTCCGGTTTTTGACCTTGACCGTGACCCAGAAGGTCAAGGTCACCGAGGTACCTCTTATGTAACGTTGTTTAGGCCCAAAGGGTCGAAAATGAGCTCAAAATCGCTCTATCTCTAACCGTTTTCGAGATAATAGTCAACTTCCGGTTTTTGACCTTGACCGTGACCCAGAAGGTCAAGGTCACCGAGGTACCTCTTATGTAACGTTGTTTAGGCCCAAAGGGTCGAAAATGAGCTCAAAATCGCTCTATCTCTAACCGTTTTCGAGATAATAGTCAACTTCCGGTTTTTGACCTTGACCGTGACCCAGAAGGTCAAGGTCACCGAGGTACCTCTTATGTAACGTTGTTTAGGCCCAAAGGGTCGAAAATGAGCTCAAAATCGCTCTATCTCTAACCGTTTTCGAGATAATAGTCAACTTCCGGTTTTTGACCTTGACTGTGACCCAGAAGGTCAAGGTCACCGAGGTACCTCTTGTATAACGTCTTTTTGGCCCAAAGGGTCGAAAATGAGCTCAAAGTCGCTCTATCTCTAACCGTTTACGAGATAATAGTCAACTTCCGGTTTTTGACCTTGACCGTGACCCAGAAGGTCAATGTCACCGAGGTACCTCTTATGTAACGTTGTATAGGCCCAAAGGGTCGAAAATGAGCTCAAAATCGCTCTATCTCTAACCGTTTTCGAGATAATAGTCAACTTCCGGTTTTTGACCTTGACCGTGACCCAGAAGGTCAAGGTCACCGAGGTACCTCTTATGTAACGTTGTTTAGGCCCAAAGGGTCGAAAATGAGCTCAAAATCGCTCTATCTCTCACCGTTTTCAAGATGAGTCGGCCTGTCGTTAAGGACGCGTGAAGTCACGTGACCTTTGACCTTGACCCTCAAGGTCAAGGTTAGTGATGAAAATTTACCCTTTACTTGGTACGTTTTATGTATTCACACTGGGATTTGAGCACCTTTATGGCTACTTTTCGTGATTAATAGGTGTTTCCAAAAATATTTTGACCTCATTTTAACCTTGACCTCTGATGTGCAAGGTCAAAAAATTTTACGGATTTGACGACAACTCATTACCCTCTATGTCTCTGCCACATGCCGTCTTTTTACGACAAACCCTGTAGGAGGAGTTTTCTGGAAACCACTTTGAGGTCAGAAAAACTTTGACCTCAAATTTGACCTTGACCTTCAAGGTCAAGGTCAAAAAATTTTGCGGATTTGACGACATCTCGTCACCCTCTATCACTGTGCCAAATTTCATCGTCCTACGTCAAATAGCGTAGGAGGAGTTTTCTGGAAACCTCCGTGACGGAAAAAAAAGAGAAAAAAAAAGGAAAAAAAAAGGGCAGAAATTTCGAGAAAAACTACAAACTTATTCCCATTTGCAAACGAAGTTTGCAAGTGGGAATTAACCTCCTCATGG
Source organism: Protula sp. h YS-2021 (assembly GCA_949752745.1). Taxonomy (NCBI): domain Eukaryota; kingdom Metazoa; phylum Annelida; class Polychaeta; order Sabellida; family Serpulidae; genus Protula; species Protula sp. h YS-2021. The sequence continues at coordinate 32,066,925 of OX457026.1, forward strand.
CTTAGAACCATAAGTGATTGTCAGGGACCGCCACTGATAAGTTAGAAACGTCTGTGGTTGTTAGGTACCGCCACTTTTGGATTAGAACCGTCTGTGGTTGTTAGGGAGCGCCACTGTAGGATTAGAACCGTCTGTGGTTGTTAGGGACCGCCACTGTTGGATTAGAACCGTCTGTGGTTGTAAGGGACCGCCACTGTTGGATTAGAACCGTCTGTGGTTGTTAGGGACCGCCACTGCTGGGTTAGAACCGTCGGTTGTTGATAGGGACCGCCACCGGAGATGAAAGCAATGTGTGCACAGGTAATCCAATGATTGCGTGACTTCATACATGCCTGCTTCACCTGGCGAAATCAATAAAAAAAAATCGTGCCATACCAATATATCTCACATTTCTAAACAATCGTGGAGTGAAGCAATGTTACAGCTGGTGGCCTCTCGGGGAAACAAAAATAAATAAATAAAAATAGAAAAATAAATAAATAAACTAGACCGAATTTCGCTACACGTAGCGAAATGACACCCACTTGCAATGGTATAATCTATCTGGTTAAAGACATATTTTCAATCTTTCCACATAATTGTCAGCTTCCGACTTATTATCATGAACAAGGACATCGAAGTATAATGTAATCTCAAATAATCAAATTCAGTTTTCTAACCGTTTTCGAGGTAATGGTCAACTTCCGGTTTTTGACCTTGACCATGACGGAGGAGGTCAAGGTCACCGAGGTACCTCTTATACAACGTCTTTTAGGCCCAAAGGGTCGAAAATAAGCTCAAAATCGCTCTATCTCTAACCGTTTTCGAGATAATGGTCAACTTCCGGTTTTTGACCTTGACCATGGCGGAGGAGGTCAAGGTCACCGAGGTACCTCTGATATAACGTCTTTTAGGCCCAAAGGGTCAAAAATAAGCTCAAAATCGCTCTATCTCTAACCGTTTTCGAGATAATGGTCAACTTCCGGTTTTTGACCTTGACCATGACGCAGGAGGTCAAGGTCACCGAGGTACCTCTTATATAACGTCTTTTAGGCCCGAAGGGTCGAAAATAAGCTCAAAATCGCTCTATCTCTAACCGTTTTCGAGATAATGGTCAACTTCCGGTTTTTGACATTGACCATGACGCAGGAGGTCAAGGTCACCGAGGTACTTCTTATATAACATCTTTTAGGCCCAAAGGGTCGAAAATAAGCTCAAAATCGCTCTATCTCTAACCGTTTTCGAGATAATGGTCAACTTCCGGTTTTTGACCTTGACCATGACGCAGGAGGTCAAGGTCACCGAGGTACTTCTTATATAACATCTTTTAGGCCCAAAGGGTCGAAAATAAGCTCAAAATCGCTCTATCTCTAACCGTTTTCGAGATAATGGTCAACTTCCGGTTTTTGACCTTGACCATGACGGAGGAGGTCAAGGTCACCGAGGTACCTCTTATATAACGTCTTTTAGGCCCAAAGGGTCGAAAATAAGCTCAAAATCGCTCTATCTCTAACCGTTTTCGAGATAATGGTCAACTTCCGGTTTTCGACCTTGACCATGACGGAGGAGGTCAAGGTCACCGAGGTACCTCTTATATAACGTCTTTTAGGCCCAAAGGGTCGAAAATAAGCTCAAAATCGCTCTATCTCTGACCGTTTTCGAGATAATGGTCAACTTCCGGTTTTCGACCTTGACCATGACGGAGGAGGTCAAGGTCACCGAGGTACCTCTTATATAACGTCTTTTAGGCCCAAGGGGTCGAAAATAAGCTCAAAATCGCTCTATCTCTAACCGTTTTCGAGATAATGGTCAACTTCCGGTTTTCGACCTTGACCATGACGGAGGAGGTCAAGGTCACCGAGGTACTTCTTACATAACATCTTTTAGGCCCAAAGGGTCGAAAATAAGCTCAAAATCGCTCTATCTCTAACCCTTTTCGAGATAATGGTCAACTTCCGCTTTTTGACCTTGACCATGACGGAGGAGGTCAAGGTCACCGAGGTACCTCTTATATAGCGTCTTTTAGGCCCAAGGGATCGAAAATAAGCTCAAAATCGCTCTATCTCTAACCGTTTTCGAGATAATGGTCAACTTCCGGTTTTCGACCTTGACCATGACGGAGGAGGTCAAGGTCACCGAGGTACCTCTTATATAACGTCTTTTAGGCCCAAAGGGTCGAAAATAAGCTCAAAATCGCTCTATCTCTAACCGTTTTCGAGATAATGGTCAACTTCCGGTTTTTGACCTTGACCATGACGGAGGAGGTCAAGGTCACCGAGGTACCTCTTATACAACGTCTTTTAGGCCCAAAGGGTCGAAAATAAGCTCAAAATCGCTCTATCTCTAACCGTTTTCGAGATAATGGTCAACTTCCGGTTTTCGACCTTGACCATGACGGAGGAGGTCAAGGTCACCGAGGTACCTCTTATACAACGTCTTTTAGGCCCAAAGGGTCGAAAATAAGCTCAAAATCGCTCTATCTCTAACCGTTTTCGAGATAATGGTCAACTTCCGGTTTTCGACCTTGACCATGACGGAGGAGGTCAAGGTCACCGAGGTACCTCTTATATAACGTCTTTTAGGCCCAAAGGGTCGAAAATAAGCTCAAAATCGCTCTATCTCTAACCGTTTTCGAGATAATGGTCAACTTCCGGTTTTTGACCTTGACCATGACGGAGGAGGTCAAGGTCACCGAGGTACCTCTTATGTAACGTCTTTTAGGCCCAAAGGGTCGAAAATAAGCTCAAAATCGCTCTATCTCTAACCGTATTCGAGATAATGGACAATTTGTCTCTAAGGGATTTCAATATACAAAAGTCACATGACCTTGACCTTGACACTGAATGTCGAGATTCCATCAAAGATGTTACTGCCTACTGACACTGTACACGTGTTGAAACAAGGATTTGAGCGCTATTTCCAGCAAGTTTTCGTGATGGAATAGGTTTTTGAAAAAATATTTTGACCTCAATTTGACCTTGAAGGTCAAGGTCAAGGTCAAAAAATTTTGCGGATTTCACGACAACTCATTACCCTCTATGTTTCTGCCAAATGCCGTCTTTCTACTACAAACCGTGTAGGAGGAGTTTTCTGGAAACCAATTTGAGGTAAAAAAACTTTGACCTCAATTTGACCTTGACCTTGAAGGTCAAGGTCAAAAAAATTTGCGGATTTCACGACATCTCGTCACCCTCTACCTCTGTGCCAAATTTCATCGTCCTACGTCAAATAGCGTAGGAGGAGTTTTCTGGAAACCTCCGTGACGGAAAAAAAAAAAAAAAAAAAAGGAAGGAATAAACGGCCAGAATTCTTTGCAAAGTATACCCATTTGCAAACTCTGTTTGCAAGTGGGAACTAGGTTTTACAGCATCTGTGCAGGAGTATCAAAGTTGTTGGCAGCTTCTATATGCGTCCGCACTGGACTCCGGATACTCGCTGTAACGGAGTACGAACAGCCCGTAGTTACTTGTTGGCAGAGTATCAGCGTAATCTACTTTACATGCAGTGTCGATGCCAAAATATATCCTCAATCTATAGGCTTCGATCCATTCAAGTTTTCCCATCAAATCAGTCTTTTTACACCGGCTGTTAAATGTGGATGCGCTGGTCGACTCAACCTCTGTCTACCAGTCCTATGCGCTTGTACGTGTGGGCATGTGCTTGTATGTACATGTATATATCAGGCCTGGAAATTATTTTTTCCTTTGGGGGATTTATATATATGTTATATGGACTGAGTTATATTATGCATATATATATATATATATATATATATATATATATATATATATATATATATATATATATATATATATATATATATATATATATATATATATATATATGAGATGTTGGGATTGGGCCGATACCTGCTAATATCCAGCATTGATATCTGTCTGTGTATACGTAGGCACACGTGTATTCGAAGAAATAGCTTCAGGAATTAAAAAAAATCGAATTCTGAATTGAAAACATTTTTCCAAGTGTTAAGGCTTCCATAACGGCTTCTATAAACTTCTTTTAACTTATTATATGTTTCAAAATAAAAGTTTTCCTGAGATAACTTTATAGCATTTAAAATGCAACAACACCTGGGCCACGTCGCGTCGGAGTGTCTGTATAACCTTTTCCCTAGTCCTTATGAACTTTCTCCCGTCCCAGTATCAGTCACAGGTGTAATGTTTCATATGTGCTGGGATAGCCTTTGAAGGTCTTGAACGCTCTTGATGTTGTTGGTTTTGGAAATGACTCGTCTAGTAAATTTAAATCCTGAAACTCGTTGTTATGGACGTTAAAGAAATGCTAACTCTGTTTATGAGGAAAAAAAACACGTGTTTGCCACATGCTCAAATCTGATAATCAGCCCCATTATCTACACAGTTAACTGTACACCACATCGCGGGTTAATTTAGTTAAATCGTCCAAGTTGTTCTTTTTTTAAATATTACTTTAAAGTAAAAGTAAATTTTTTTGCTTCTAGGAGCACAGTTAACTGCACAATTAACTTTTGTCAATACCAAGATAGGCGGGTAATGATAATATGACTAGCATACACTGTTAACATGTTATCACATATATGAATGATAGTTTAGCAATCGAGTGCTTTGAGTATATTAATTCAAAATATACTTTTAATTTCAGTAAAATGCTACATTGCAAACATGAAAGTTCTCAATAAAAACATCGAAATTGATCGAGCAAGTTATTACACGAATCCAACAGCGATTTCATGAAATCCCTAAGTTCACAGATTCCCTGTAACACATATACTGTTATCCAGTCGGCAGTCAGGCAGCCCTCTGCTTGGGTAACTTATCTTCTAATGTTCCCATAGATAAAGCCCTAAGCTACCTTTGGGATGAGACAGTGGATCATGAAAACATTTCAGGATGTCGCTGTCAAAGTAATCATAATGCGATCAGCGTCTCGACCGGAACGTCTTTGATGAGTCGCCGAAGAACAGTCAAATGTCATGATATTTACGCCTGAGAATGGCATTGTATTTGCACCTTCCTCACGCCGTATACATACAAAAAAATGCTTACTTCTCGCATTTCTGCAAATATGAGAGATACCGCCTTGCATGTCTTAGTATAGCTGTCAGTTTTTGTTTTATTTGGCAGATGTGTTGTTTTGGGGGTTGACAAGGCCTGTTTCCGGGCTGATTATAGTGCTCGAGTGAGCTCCTCTCTTCGCTCGATTTCGGTCTGTCCATCGACGATAAGTTAAGACGTGCATTTCCTTCGTTATAAATACCGATTTGTCCGAAAGTCTAACATGTGTGTGTGTGTGTGTGTGTGTGTGTGTGTGTGTGTGTGTGTGTGTGTGCACGCGTGTTGGAGTAACTGTTTTAAAGTGCTACTCCTTCAAATATTGTCCGTTTGCTTGGAAAGTTGGAACGAACTGATAATGTTTCGTAGTTAATCTTCTACCAGGTTTGTTCACATTTGGCAATGGACTAAAGTGGCCAAAATGTGACAGAAAAAAAAGAACAAAAACAAACAAACAAAAGCAAACAAAAAGAACAAAACAAATAAACCAAGCAAACAAACAAACAAACAAGCAATAAACTCAAAAAATTATCATTTTACGTTAATTTGGGCTTAACACCTTTAAAATGCTATTCCACCTGTGATTTTTTCGGATTTCTTTCAAATTTGACACAAATGTTTCCCAGGTCGTCTTCGATCCAGCTTGTTCTGTCGATGACGCCAAAACTGGCCAAAATTTTGCTAAGAATATGGCAATTTTGCTTTCAGTGGGTATTCCTGTTGGATTCTTGTTAAGGTCTGTTCAGTTTTTTTCATCTTACAAATATTTCATTGTAACTCTAGTTAAAATGTTTTTTGTGAGTATGAGTGCTTAATGTAAATAAAGTGTCCATTTTTCGACCGCCTTTGTGTTTGGTTGACCGGGTCTGATTATGTTGAATGCGCTACGTCATCGAAGCGTCACCTCATTTCTCTGATCATTCGTTAAATGCAATAGTTAGTGATGGACGATATATAAATTGTTGGACATAATTTTGAAGAACCACCTCTTCGCCAGGCATGTCCCGGCCAGATAAATCGCACTAAATTGGTTGTTCTGTTTCCCTACTTCATCTCAAGCCACGAAAACCTAACAAACAAGTATTTTAAGCCAGTTACTTATTCTTATTTTACCGTATTATTTTCGCGTTTTTATCCAATTAAAACGGATTTTTGTTTGTACAAATGTTGTAGCTGTTTAGTTGGATCGAACCGACGCTTGAAAAGTATCATCCATATATTTTCTCACGAGTAAACTTATAGATTGGATGACCCGCACTAAATGAGGGTCTCCTATTCTTGAAATTTCCTTAACTGCCTGGTGCTCTCCTCTGTAAGTAACCCCCAGGTGGCGCCACTAACGTCACTTTGAATCCTGACGCTCCGAAGAAGTGGGCCCCGATGTAGGGGGAGGAGAGGGCTGGTTAATGTTAGCGTCGGTTCGATCCAACTAAACAGCTACAACATTTGTACAAACAAAAATCCGTTTTAATTGGATAAAAACGCGAATTTTGTTCATACAAATGACTTATAGCTGCCGTTGGATCGACCCGACGCTTGAAAATCAGATTAACAAAGAGGATGGCTACATCTGGGGCGCACGAACTGCGGGCGTCGCCCGTACTACATTAGCCAACGCAGAAAACAAACACAGATAAAGGTGATTGAAGATTTAATCTCCTGACTCAATGGAGTAAAACAATTGAAAAAAACTAACTCTGGTGCCCTCCGGCCAACAGGTGGGACACCACTGACAAATCAGGCACTCGTAGGAAGGGCCCTGTTCCCCCCTTTTTTGCGTGTGTGTGTGTGTGTGTGTGTGTCCCGACACCCGCTGTGACTGATGGCCCCGCTGCGTGCCCCAAAACCTCTGGAGGGCCCCGGCCCATCTGTGCTGTGGGGCCGTCGTCTGGGTTTGTGCCCCCCCCCCAACTCGGTTGTGGGCCCCATCTGGTGGACCGAGAGAGGGGGTTGGGGTCGCAACGTGGTTGTGGGGCCCACGCGTGTCTGAGTGCCCAGTCCAGGTTATCAACCGTGTCCGCGGGCCCCTGTGCTGGTCCCAGCAGTCGTGGGGCCGCTGTTTCGTCCTAGTTATTCGAAAACTAAACCAACTCCTTAACTAATGTGAGCACAAAGTCCCGGGAGTCGTCTGGTCTAGGGGTTGTTATGGGAACTCCCTCCATGACGCTGCACGCCTACTGTGGTCTGTTCTTGTGCCTAGGCGGCTTCTCTCCTTGCTCTTTTTGCTCCCCCCCCCCTCGATATCTACAACAGAGACAAATGAATGCTAGTCTGGGTGCAATCATAATGTTCTCGTTACTTCGGGCTGATCACTGATTCAGCGGCCACAAACGGCAGCCGGCAGAGCCTGAAAGTAGAGTCTCGCGTAAAATCTTGCAAATAGAATTTTATAAAACTATTTAGAGATTGCCAACAGCCCGATTTTAAAATTTCTTCCATAGTGGCCCCTTTAACAGCTGTCAGAGAGCAGGCCACCTGGCGTATTTCGTGTGGGTGGACATGAATTGAGTTGGGCCGCCCACTATCACGGCTGGACTCTTCGTACGCGGAGACTATTGCTTGACGCAGGTAATTAGATATTGTCGATTTCCCTACGGCTCTATTTATGTGAGGTAGGAAAGAGATGATGAGGCGTTTTTGCTGTGGGGCCCTTATGGCCTTGGTGGCTGCCAGGTACTGTAACAGCGTTGCCACTGGACGCAGCAGATTTCGCTCACCCTCCGTTTCCCCTGTTTGTCCCTGTAACGACGGGAGTACTATCTCTGAGAAAGTGCCTTTCCCGTGTGTTATTATGTGGGTTTTCCCTAAGAACTCTGCCTTTGGCTTCAGAATGATTCTTTTGTGGTTTTCTTCATACGTGTAATCTTTGTCTAGGGCATGTATTTCCCCCCATCTCTTGCCTGAAGCTAGGGCTAGTAGAAACGTAACTTTAAACTTCGGTTCCCTGAGTGGCGTGTTTTCACCACAGGCAAACCTTTTGCCGCTGAGATAACCCAGTACAACCCCTAGGTCCCACTGCACTATGTGTTTGGCTGGGGGAGGGCGCTGCAGTTTAAAATTACGAATTAGCTTCGCCAGGCAGTCGTCTTGGCAAGGATCGTAACCATAAGCATTTTCCAGCATAGCCCCCAAAGCCGATCTATAGCCTTCTATTTCGTACACCTACTTGTCTGGACTCAAATAAGTGTATGAAGAAGTCTGCCAACAAAGGGACCACCTTTCGAAAACTCTCCACTGTGACTTGTACACAGACTTGGTAGAACTCGCGTGTACATCCTGCATGCGTTGCAGTGCTTGTTGGGAGAAGCCCTGTGCTTCTAACCACCCCGCTGTATGCACCACAGATGGAGGTTTAGGTACCACGGCTGCTGATGGTTGTGGGGCCAGTGCACCTAGAGCACACTCACCGGCAACCGTTGCGGCTGTGCCATCGCTAGTCTGGTGAGTAGCGGGTACCACGGCGCCGAGGGGTTGTCTGTGGTCAGCAGTAGCATTTGGAAATGTTTTTCCCTGGCTAACCTGTCCATCAAGTGGGGAGTTATTGCGTTTGGTGGGAATGCGTATAGCACTTCCTGTGGCCATGCACAGCTGAGGGCGTCGCTCTCTATTGCCTCTGGATCCGGGCACGGAGACACGAACCGTATTAGCTGTTTCGATAGCCTGGTCGCAAAAAGGTCCACTTGCGGTGGCCCCAGGACTGAGTATTCTACCACCCACCGAAAACAGCGCCGGCTTAGCGTCTACTCTCCAGGTAGGACCTGCCCTTGCCTGGACGCCATATCTGCCAGCACCTTGAGGTGGCCCGGGATGTGATGTGGCAGCAACGTGATCTGATGTGCTGCTGCTAAGCGCCACACTTGGGGCGTTGCTTTCATCAATGCCGGCGACCTCGTTCCCCCTTGTTTCTTTATGTAACTCACCGTGGTAGAGTTGTCTATGAGGCACAGCACGGTCTGCTCCCTCAGTTTGCTTGCCAGTAACTGGAGAGCTTGTTTGCAAGCAATGCATTTCCAGTACATTTATGTGCGTATTTTGCAACTCTGAGGGCCAGCCGCCAACTTGCCTTCGAAGTGCACTCCACACCCGCTGTGGGAATCATCGGTTTGTATCTGTGCCTCTGGATGCGGGGCCACAAACCGTTCGCCCCGCTGTGTGTTCGACCGATTGCCCCACCACATTAGGTCTGCCCTCGCTTGCTCCGACAGCGTGACCAGATTTTGGGGCCCCCGCCCTCGTCACACTGCTAGCCGTACCGCTCTTTGGAAGTGCCGGAAATTCAACCGACCGAGGGGCACTGTTTTTTCTGTGGCCACTAGCAACCCCAGTAGGGTTTCGGCCAGCTGTAGCGGTATTAACGCTTTGGCTGAGGCCCTTGCGTCAGCGCTTCCAGTTTTTCCAGCCGAGCGGTCGTGGACAAGATCAGGCCTCTTACGAAATCGAACTGGTCCCCTAAGCAAACAATTGCTTGCTTGGGATCTACCTCCGATTTATCCAGGTTGACCAGCACACCCAGATCTATGCATTTGCTGATAAGATCGAGCGTCTGCTGTGCAACCTCTTCCTTCTCTAGTCCTGCTATGAGCCAGTCGTCTAGATATTGGAAGGGCAACATCTGTCGTCGTCGTCCCCATGCCTTCAGTGGACGCATCGTCTTGCTGAACACCCACGGGGCCGGCGCGAGGCCGAAGGGTAGGGCCCTGTACCAATACTTTTCTCGTCTACCTGGAAGCAGAGGTATTTGCAATGCTTGGGCCTCATAGGAAGCTGGAGATAGGCATCTGATAGGTCTATCGAAGAGGCCCACATGCCCGTCTCCACCGCCTTCCGTATGTATTGACATGTGTCCATCTTGAACGTTGGCGTGACTAGAATTTCGTTCAGGGGCTTTAGGTCTATTATCAGACGCCAACCGCCCGTCTTTTTGGGCCGAAGAAACACGCGGCTGGTTCTTCGGCATTTCTTCTATTGCACTTTTGTCTAACAGTTTGGCTACCATCTCCCGCAGCGCTACTGCTTTTACTGAACCTTACCTGTAGGAGGTTATTAGCTCTGGTTCCGGATTTAGTGTTAGAGACAGACTTGGTATTTGACCGTTTACTTTTTTGAACGGCAAATGGTACCCATGGTGTAGCCAGCGTACGACCTTGTTTGGGGCCCCAAGTAATTTCCATTGCTGCCAAAAGTTCATGAGCCTTCCTCCTACGGGCAAGTTTCCTGAGTGCAAAATCCTTTCCTTTAGTTCGGATAACGTAACGCCAATATTTGAATCGTTTGAGGTGTCCGGAGAGTTCCTGAGCAAGGTCATCTCCGGGCCCCCCAACTGACTGTCACCTGTTTTTGCCGTGGCCTCTCCCAGGAAAAACACCAGTCGTTGCTTGCTTCTGGGCTGGCCCATAACTCGCCGTCCGAGGTGGCGCCGATTGGGTACGCAAGACCGTGGGTCCCCGGGAGCGTCCCCGGTACAACCTGTGCAGTCGCGGTGGGCCCGCGGTGTATCTGTCTTGGAGCGCCCTGTTTTGCAGATCCTGAACATGTCTGCCATTCAGTTCTGCCAACAGCTCATCAGGGAACAGCTGTGTTTCCTGCAGGTATGTGACGTGGCGCAGTTGAAATAGCTTATCCTGGGTAAGGCGGCATCGCTGCAATATGCTGTCTCTGCGTAGTTGTACCGCGTTTGATAGGAGACAGGTGTCCAACTTTACCAGGTCCTTGGTGCACTTAACTAGGCATGCCACCAGTTTGCTAACTAATCCTTGTCTGGGCCCGCCAAGCTGTTGACCAGCGTCTGGTTTACGTTCTCAATGAAGGACAATATTCGCAGGCTGGCCCTGGCTATACCCTCAAAATGTGCCATGTCCTTATCCTTGACCGATACCTTGTCATCCGGTCTGACCTTGGGCAACCACGGGGGGGGGGGGGGCGTGTTTCGGGAAAACCAGAGGTGCAAAAGGGATCGCATCGTCACATGGCCTGTATGCTGTTTTGGTAACCCTCAGCTTGGACGAGAGGTGCATTTTCCCAAAATCCAGTGCACGGTCGTAGTTAGAATCCTTTGCCTGGAACTCTGCCTCTTTCAGTTTGTTTGCGTCCCGAATTCCTGCGGCCGTGTCCAGAGCCAAAAATTCGGGCTCGGGACAGTTGTGACTGATGGTACCTCCACACCTTTCTCCCCGTCTGGTGGTCTAGAAACAGTGCAGGGCGCCGTTGAGCGTGTGAGTTAGTGATCGTTACAGGTCTTCGGTTCGTGTGAAATGCTAGAAGCGAAAGGACGCCACTGCATAAACAACAAGACTTACCGATCACCAATTATCGCTCCGATAAAAGTCCAGTTCCGCTAACATCGTGGACCGATCGGGCCCTGAAGACAGCTACACGTCGTTGGTGTTCATCGGAAACTTCTGCTGCAGACCTATCCTCTTGAATCTCAGAGGATCTGGGTGTAGGTCCTAAAAACTTCAAAGCTAGACTGTTTGTTTACAGGCGTAAGGATGAAAAGTGACGTTAGTGGCGCCACCTGGGGGTTACTTACAGAGGAGAGCACCAGGCAGTTAAGGAAATTTCGAGAATAGGAGACCCTCATTTAGTGTGGTTCATCCAATTCTATGAGTTTACGGGTGAGAAAAGATATGGATGATACTTTTCAAGCGTCGGGTCGATCCAACGGCAGCTATAAGTCATTTGTATGAACAAAACTTGTGTTATAAAGGAAATACCCCTCCTGCCTGCATTGCAATGAATGCAACATGTCGAAATGCTCTCGTTTAAAAACATGCGCGTTGCTTTACATAGTAATGACGTAATATATATACGGTTGCGTAGTGCTCGTTTAGGACATTGCCTTATGTCCTTACGGAAAACATCTTAAGTCCTTCAGGACATTTCTTCAATCAAAATTTGTCAGCAAGAGTTTTTTTCCTTGTGACTTTTGACTTGAGCATTGTGAATAGATCTAGACCTTTATTCCAATGCCCCTGTTGGGCGTCTTTCCCCTACCGTCCGTCCGTTGTCCGTACTCCCGATCATCAATCCGCCTGTCCCCTATTAATAGTAATAAGTTTGTACGCGTCATATCTCAGCAAGTATCCAACACATTCCTTTTTCTTTCTTTCGTCAAAAAGACCATATTTTTTTCTTCTAAAACTACGAAAAAATGGCGAATGTTTCAAAATGCCATTACAGAGGTATTTTTGTACGCGCCAAGTTTTCATCGGATTCCGTTTCGTTCTTCCACAAAGTGCATATTCTGGACCTGTGCGAGACGCAGTTATTTTTCGAATTTTTAAAAATTAAAAAAATTGCAAATTGTTGATTCGATAAAATACTATTAACCAAAGCATTGAGGTGTATTTGGACTTCCTCTTAAACGGGGAAGTTATGAAAAAAATGAATAACAAATGTAATTGCTGTTTCTATTTTTTGCGACGTTTATGAAGCGATAGCCCTTTGGTCAAATGCTTCGGTGGAATAGCGTTATGTTAGAAACATTTCCATGTAGATATTGATTGAATACTTTTAGTAGCATTTTGCATGTAGTTCGGAATACGATGCGTCGAGGTAGCAAGAAGCAAATTTGTTTTTAAACATTTTCTCACCTTCGTCGCAGTTTCTGCTTGGTCAGATTAAGCTTTGTACTAGTGCATATTGCGGCATTTCATGATATGAGTTACTTGTACGTGTGCCTGATGAGGATGACGCCAGCACAAACACTGGCACTCCCCGGGAAGCGGGGGAGAAGGGAGGGTGGGGGCTGCACTCACGCACTCAATGGTTACCATGACCTTTTAAAACGACCTCTGAACACGGAGGACAAAGTTTGAAAAATGCTCCCTTTTTAATCAAACGTGGAGTGTAATTTCGAAAGAATTGCAAAATGCTGACTACTTGGTGAAAATTGCCCCCTTTTTTACGTAACTGGCAGTCCGCATGGACCGCGCCTAGCTTCAAAATTACCAACCTTTCTCCACGTTTTTCTTGGTTACTCATGGTAACGCATATGATACCAAATGTCTCCTTCCTGTGCCAATGTTTCTCATAAACACACAATAAAATGAAATTTAAATCTTAGCGGTCTTTCTTGTTCAGTGCTTCACATTTTTATTAGTAGCATGACCACACTGGTATTTTAGCGCGTTAGAAATGCAGCGCTTTTTCTGCAAAAAGGCATCAACGCGAAGGCAGATGTCAGATAAATTTCGAATGTGTACAAAAATACATTGGAATCAAGCAACATTATGTCTATGAAAGGTTTTCATGCACCATTGTTTTCTCAAACAAATTTGCAAATTTTGAATTTTATAGGGAGGGCTATTATTCTGGCAATAATCTGAAACATCTCTGAATATTCAGAAAAATTCCCAGAGATTTAGCGAATTTGAGCCTTCGGGGATTTTTTTTTTAGGCGGGGAGGGGGAGGGTGTATCGTGACAAAGTACAAAGTAACAGGAAGAATGCGACCCGGGATGGGGGGGGGGGGGGTGGGGGTGGGGATGGTAAGGATTTATATACCCACATACTCAAAATTATTTACACAAACGACTTAGTATCGTACAGAAAGTTATGGTGTGTGTTTGTGTGTATTATTGTGCAGTACCGACCTAGTTTTTATGCCCCGACCTGAGTAAAGTCAGGAGGGGCATTATGTTTTTGACTGGTTCGTCCGCCCTTCATTGTGTGCGTCACGCTGTGTTTGTGAACACTATATCTCAAGTTCTACCAGTCTGATTTCAGTCAAACATGGTGTGTATCTTTTATATGTAATGTTCTAGAGCTGATTAGGTTTTACTGACCTTGCGTCGTTGTTGAAGGTCACTGCTGGACTTTCAAAATTTACATGGGATTTCCGATATCAAGTGGTTTGTGAACACCATAATTGAAGTTGTAGAAATTGTATTTAAATGAAACCTGGCTTGTAGTTTTTATATATAAGTTTCTAGAGCTGATTAGATTTTGATGATCTTGCCTCGTTGTTCAAGGTCACTGCTGGACTTTGAAATTTCGCATGGGATTTCCCATACCAAGTGATTTGCGAACGTAATATTTGAAGCTGTACAATTGTATTCAAATGAAAACTGATTTATAGCTTTTAATCATTATGTTCTAGAGCCGTGTAGGTTTTGGTGACCTTGCATCGTTGTTCAAGGTCACTGCGGGATTTTGAAATTTTACATGGGATTTCCTATACCAAGTGGTTTGTGAACATCACATCTCACGTTCTATTAATCGTATTTCTATCAAACACGGCATATAGCTTTTATATATAATTTTGTAGAGGTGATAAGGTTTTGGTGAACTTGCGCCGTTGTTCAAGTCCTGCACTGCTTTGAAATTTATTAAGCCTGCATGTTGGCGGACTAATACATTAATTATCATTTTTGTGAGTAAATAATCTATGTAGACAACTGCCCCTCTAGGAATCCGTATTCCCCAAACCATATAGTGCTTCGTTCGGGGCACCCGTGTTCCAACGGACACATTTCTAGTTTAGTTTTATTTATTTCTTTACAGGTTGGCCTAGCGTTGTTTCCGTCAAGGATGATTCTTCGGACACAGCTGAGATTTTGGGCTGGGCAATAGGCTGTACGACCTTTTCTCTACTCATCTTTGCCTTTGCCACCTATCAGTACCTCAGGTGAGAATAAGTCAATGAACACGCAACACGTCGAGCTAAAAATCCCAGCATTTATTCCGTTTACTTTCTAAACAAAGGAATGTTATACGTATCTGATATACATAGACATCCTGCTGCACAATTTTAAGCCTGGTTCTATTGTTCCCGGGAAATCGATGACTGCAGTTATTATGTCTACCCCTAAGGGAGACATATATAATATTTGGTGTGACCGTCCGTCCGTCCGTCTGTCCGCAGTGAGTTCTTATGAAATTAATGAGTCGAATATTTTCAAAACATACAGACATATTGGGGTACATGTCTAGATGATGCTCATGTTATTTTTTTTGTTTCTTCAAAAATTCTATTTTTGGCAAATTTTTGAACATAGGGTGTTTTCGTGCATTTTTTCACGTTGGCAGGCCAGAATCTCCAAAACAGTTTGTTGGATAAGGCTCAGACGCAAGAAGAACACACATATAGTGCAATGTATACTGCAAAGTTTTTCCTCATTTTTTAAATTTCTGATTTTTTTAGTTTTTTGGCCATGTTTTTGCGATATCTTCGAAACAGTTAGTTAGATTGGGCTGAAACGTGGCTGAAGGAACCCACATATAGAGCAAATGTTTACTGCGAAGTTTTTCTTCATTGGTGGACTCTAAATATCTAAATGTAATAGGTTCTAAAACCTCGCACCAAGATTTCTCTTGTAGAGGTCACCCTTATGTATTGGCCACTAAATTCTATTTTTCGCATCAAATGGTTGAATTTATATGCATTTAAATTTATGTATACACTTAAATTAGTGCTAGTCAGAAACCGAATCTGCGCAGTACAGCCTGATCACCACGCGTCATTTATCCCCGCTGTGTAAACTTCGTTTGCAACTGAGAATCACTTTGTAGTTATTCTGGAAATTTCTGCCCTTTTTCCCGTTTTTCTTCTCTTTTTTTTACGTTGGGTGGTTTCCAGAAAACCAACTCAAATTTTCACAAAACAAACTTTAAACAATTTCAACAGAAAGTCAAAAGTCAGTTAGTCCACCCCTGCACTGCACACACTGGAAAGCTCCACGTGAGCTTTATTTATTAGGCTATTAATTAATAAATTTCAGTACCTGATTCATAGGTTAGTAAAGGCTAGTGTGTTTCAATAAAACGTGTTAGAATCCATTTTTTCAGTTGTTTGCATTAACATTTGTTTAAGCTTTTTTTTGGTAAAAATTTGCTTACAATTCATTCAGCCAAAACACTTTTGTGACCCAAAGCGTTATTTTGTGTGGATACTTTACATGGTGTGAATTTAAGACAAAAGGAACGGTTAGCTGCCTTTTTATTTGCAATAACGTACGCTTTACTTTCACCAACTGCGGCTGTGCAGTCCACAAGTGATGGGAAAGTATCAAATTAAACCTGGCATTCAGAAGAAACACAGGAAATTGCACGCCGTTAATTAAAGGGGGAATGTTCTTCTGCGCAGCGTGATTTTAATATGTGCTGAAATATGGTTGTCGCTGTAAAATGGGCTAGTCCCCAGTGTTGCTTTCATATCTGGCGAAGTGTTGTCCAAGGAAGTGTTCTGTCAAGGTGCCTTTCTCAAGTTACGGGACCAAATCGGGCAAATTTGAGATAATTCAGGATCGAATTTCAACAACATACATTTTGTGCTATGTCTTTCATTTTTAAGGTTTATTTACCAGGCATGGTTGAATGAACAAGGATTTTCTTTCTAAGTGGTCTCAAATAGGTCAAATTGCTTTACGATTTAAAAAAATGTGCCGATTTAGATGGTTATGATGTTTGTGGGGAAAAGTTAAACTTTAAAGACAAAATATTTATGGGTATTCTTGGTATGAAAAGCTGCATGTTTGACATATTCTTAATGAATTTTCCCAATAATATGTCTATGTTGTTAGGAAGGTATGGAACTCTCCTGCAGCTAAGAAGAAAAAGCGACAAGCGAAGCTCAAGAAGCAATTCGGTAAGTGAAGTGAACACGAAGCACTATAAATAACCGTCCTGCTGATTACTATATCATTTTCATTTCCTATGACGCTAGGCTGTCTGAAATTTCTCTAAGGTGGTATAGAAACGCGAATCATCCTAAAAGTATAAGGATGGTAGGGTAAATTACTTTTAATGTTTGAGAATATTCATGAGAGCTACCCTGAAAACATGAGAGTGGTCACAAGGAATACATGGAGGATGTTCAAGAACAGTGTCAGGAGCCATTAAGATGGCGAGAATATAGGTGTTGGGTACTCCTTAGTGTTGTGTGTTGAGCTGAGGATCTTCCCCCGGTTAACTTCCCCCGAACAATTCCTCCCCCAAGGACTAACCCCTCCCCCCCCCCCCAGACTATTCGCACACGAAGCCGACCTGCCGCGTACGAACAATTCCGTGGAAGGCTTCCACAGGAAAATGCTTGCGGCGATGACGTCCTGCTATCCGAATTCGTGGTGGTTTCTTGGGCGTCCTGAAAAAGGAACACAGCTTGACCACGGTCATTCTTGGGTTAGATTTTGGGTGGTTATTTACCTGAGGCACAACGCCGACTATGCTCAGCGTATTCGCCATCTGGTCAGAGACTTCGAAAAGCGCGAGATTATGGACTATTTGCGCTGTATTGCCCACAGTATCACGTTCTAAAGTGCCGTCATCTTCGGGCATTTCAGACTGTGGATTTTGTGTTGGTACAAGAGTTCGATGCAAATTTTGTGTCAGTTTTTCAGTTCGGTGTATACATTTTGTGTCAGTGTTTTAGTTCGATTGGCGGGGGGCGGGGATGGTAGTGCTGGGGGAATTGTTCTGGAGGGGGAAGTTGGGGGGGGGGTTAACCGGGGGAGGGGGAATTGTCCTAGACTCGTTCAGCTGTACCCCTGGTATCTGGTGGGTTCAGCCATGTTGAATGCCATTTCAATGCCACAACGCAGGTTATTTTTCCTCAAGACTAAAACTACTCTGCTTTAAACTGTTGAGGGTTTGCTTTTTAGCGGTTTCCTTCCCAGTGGGTGGGGAGTTGGGGGGGGGCTACTTGGTATCAAATGTGTTACCATCCACGTAAAAATACGCGGAGAAAGGGGGTAATTTTAAGACTAGACCAGTCAATTTCGGAGTGTCAATTTCCCAAGGGTGGGGTAATTTTTATTCAGAAGGGAGGGAGGGGGGGGGGGGGTTCTTTCAGAACTGCACTCGCCTTTGGTTAAAAAGGAGGTATTATTTCTAACTTGACAATCCGTGTTCAGAAGTCACTTTTGAAAAGTCACGGAGATGCATGGTAACCATTTGGCACGTTGGTGCCCCCCTCCCCACAGCGGGGTTAAATTATGGATAGACGTGTATACGTTATTACTTTTGTTCACGCGTAAGTAACGATGCTTCAAGGCAAAAGGGGAGTAGAAGACACTACTGAGCAAGCCAAGTTTTAACACACACATGTGCGTCATAATACATCAGTTTCGCTGGTCGCCTCCTCCTTATTGACCATTATTGGGTGTGTTTTCATCAGTAGCTATCTTGTAGTGGGCTTACATTCAGGGGCTTCAACTCCCTTCTTTGTGTCCGTTGCTATCGTTACCAAAATGCTATTGTAATTGGATGATCTCAAAATATATCTGCGAAGGTTGCTGCAATTATATGTGGTGTAATTAAGGACGATTCCTTAAGACTGTCTGGAGGCAAATTAGCATGTGGATATAATATTTAATTTCTAATGTTTGAAAACCAAGCAATCTGGTACAGAAGAAAGAACTTCAAGAACAGAAAATATATTGTACCCTAAACGGGAATTGAATAAACAACAGTGAATCTCTATATAAAGTCAGAACAGATAAATTAAGACATAAAAGAGACAGTGAATGGCAAAGCGTTGGGCATGCAAATCCTTAATCTAGTAAAGGGGAACCGTTTCAGTGCCATGTCTAATCAGAAACTGGACAAGGAGCAAGGTAGGTGTGACGTCAGCGTCACTCAGCTGACGTTGTGGCCAGGAAGGACTCGCCCAAATCTCTCACTTATTGACATTGTATGGGAAATCGAAAGTTCTCCTCGACGAAAGACTGCTGCCTTTTCACGTTTTGTGAACCAGATACTGGATACTGTTAAACGGGTTTTCCTTTCTACTAGTGCCTTTAAAAACATTCTACCACCCCCCCCCCCCCAGGAGGGGGGTTGCGGGGGGAGGGGCACTCACGTACAAATTGGTTACTGTGCCAAATCAACTCCTTAAAGCGGAGTGCAAATTTTGAAATAATAGCCCGTTTTTTTAACCAAGCGCGGAGTGCGTTTCTGAAAGAAGCCCCCTTTTTGTGGAGAATGGAAATCGCCCCTTACTTATAACGAAATTGACACTCAGTTCGGAT
Source organism: Protula sp. h YS-2021 (assembly GCA_949752745.1). Lineage (NCBI taxonomy): Eukaryota > Metazoa > Annelida > Polychaeta > Sabellida > Serpulidae > Protula > Protula sp. h YS-2021. The sequence goes on from OX457026.1 coordinate 32,085,922, forward strand.
CGCGTGTGCTCTTTGCTCCGCGTTTTCTTGGGCTGGCACGGTAACCACATGTGGCACCAGCTGCTCCCCCCCCCCCCTCGCGGGCGTTCTAGCCAACCCACATGTTCTCCTCAGTTTCTCCATTGCTCAGGGTGAGCACTTCTGCCAACCTGAAGCAGCTTATCAACGACTTACAGACTGAGGTCAAAATTTGCTGATAAAAGCTATTTTCTCACTTCGAATGCAACGTGCAAAAAATTTCACCTTGATTTTAGATCTTTACGATCACTCTCAAGGGCCCAAATCGTGCCGGCCATACGATAATAGGTCTTTCAAGACACACGCAAAGTGGAGAGCTGGCAAAAAAACGACTCAAAGAAGTTCCCGGTACCGCCTTTTTAACCGTAAAATGCAAGATTGTCCGGGCAGGTGAAACTTTCCGGAAACTTTTCTCGGAATTTGATCAAGCGATTTTTTTTGTCTTCATCCCTACCCTCCCCGAAATGACCAAAGTATTTGGAAGACCGAACAGAATTGATTGCTGCCATTTAAAATATATAGAATATATTTTCTCTTACTTTTGAGAAAACCCCGTAGCAGACAGTCAGTATTGAAAGGAATTATTTCATGTAAGCATTCGATCGTTTTTGTGTGATGCGAAGTTTCACTACTGTGATTCTTTCCACGAATTTATGGACATGCAGGTGTCTGCCGTTATTTGTTTCGGTTGAGTAGTGTTTGTGAGCAAGTGAAAAGAGTTCTGCAAAAACGGGTTAGGCCGAGAAAAGACGCATTTTTCGAATGCTGATCGTTGACTGAATGTTTTTTTTTATATAGCCCAGGCTAGATATTGATCAAATTTAAGAAAACACAAAAATGCTACTCTTCCTACAAATCCGATCCGATTGGGTTGAAATTGTACAGTAAGCTGTCGTTTGCCAAACAAGAGGTCGTGAGTTCAAGCCTCGCAATACGCGTACTTGCTCATTGTCTCGCTTCATACGTTTTGCAAGTCATATTTATAGTTCTGCTTATTACGGAAGCATATGTGGGCCCATACTGTTCAGAAATGCAAGTTCTATACGCTAAATGATACTCAATCCGGGTTTAAAATAATGATAATAATAATAATAATAAAATAATAATAAAATAATAATAATAATAATAATAATAATAATAATAACTCTTTCCCTTGTCTTCATTTTGTCTTCTTTTTTTCTTTCTTTCTTCTTTTCTTCCCTGGCTCCTTTCACTGTTTCCAGATAGTTCTTCAGTGGAGTTGTATATTTTTGTTGTCGGATCGGCAAAAAACAGGCCGAATAAATGGATAGCTTTAAGAGAAAAACAAACAATGCCGTTCATCCCACAGGCCTAGTCCGATTCCTTTTGACAGCAATGCTGTTTCATGAGATCTTCTACCAGTCTTATATTTTGTCAAAAACTGGTCGGTTTCTCCTTTCACCTTTAAAATGTCTTCGCTTTTACGAGTGAGCAGGGACATTCTTGTTTACAATCGCAGCTGTTTTGGCTGAAATTCATGTTTCATTCCTTGTTCTGTGAAAACACAGGTTTATGTTGTAAATAAGGCGTTAATATCACGCTCCACTTCTCTATCATCGGTTAATGTGTCTTCGGCTTAGTCCATATTTATACATTTTTGCTGAGAACATACCATATTCTCATAATTGAACCTAAAAATGTGAAATAGTGGCTAATGGTAATCTGAATTTTTACATCGATTGAAAAATCAACCCAGATCATACATTTGTAATGGCTAAACTGTGGGTAAATTTTGTAATTACAGGCCTTTGTATTACGTCGTTAACAAGAAAATGAAGAAGATAATTCAAGACGGTTGGCTGGTGGCCATTTTGACTTTTCTATCCATATTAAAACCTAATATTTAGTGAAGAGGGCACATCGTACTTTTAACTTTCTTTAAACTGACAGGTGAACCAAATTTTGTTCTTTATAGACCCCAATCGGGCGAGCCCGGGGGTGTATAGGATTGCCGTCTGTCCGTCCGTTCGTCCGTGTGTCACACTTTGAATGCTGTTTTGTTTCCACGCAAATTCTCCGAAACTATTTATCCTAGGCATATGCAACTTTGCACAGTGAATATATATATATTGAAATTGTGCACTGTCGTGTTATTTTTTAACTCGGCCAAAAATTGCTAAAATGGCGACTTGTAAAAAATTGTGATTTCTTGAGATAACTGCAATGTCAGACTTAGGTGGTTTCCACGCGAGTTCTCCGAACCTATATATCCTAGGCATATGCAACCTTGAACAGTGAAAATACACACATTGAAGTTGTGCAATGTTGTGTTATTTTTCATATCCGCCTAAAAATTGCCAAAATGGCGATTTGTCAAAAATTGTGATTTCATGAGATAACTGCAATGTAAGACTTGGGTGCTTTCCACCCGAGTTCTCCAAAACTATTTATTCTAGGCATATGCTACCTTGCACAGTGAAAATATATATATTGGAGCTGTGCAACGTCGTGTTATTTTTCAAATCGGTAAAAAATTGCCAAAATTGTGACTTGCTGTGTCCGGTTCGGGTCTGCACCTTCGACGATGGCTTGTTAATTTATTCCCCACAGGTAGAACCTATGGGGAATATATGCGATCGACCGCGTGTCGGTCTGTCGGTCGGTCTGTCGGTCTGTCATCAAGAGCTTGTTAACACGATAACTTAAAAATGCTGCAAGGATTTTAATGAAACTTGGTATGTAGCTTCTATGGAAACAAACACAGATCGATATTTTAAATTGGCCAGGTTCGTCCAAGGAAAATGCACCAACTGGACGTGAAAAATTTCAGCTCTTGATTGACTGTTGATGGCCGTGTTTAACTGGTGGGGGCCTGTGGGGAATATGTGATCTATGCACACTGCTCTAGTTTGTTAAAACCAGACATTAACTTCATTAAACGGTGAAAGGGAGATGCGAAACGTACATCGTTATATTGTCTAAAACACAAGTTTCAGATCCATGTTCTTCTTTACGGCCGCGCAGATTTCTTATGTTTTGCGAATTTTCAGCCCAGTCGATTTTCGGCTATACCCATCAGTTGTGGGCTACCATTAACTAAAAACTGCCAGATTTCAGAAACACAAAAATACTACTGTTCCCACAAATCCGGTCCGAATGCGAATACTACATTCGGATTGTGTCATTTACTACATTCACAGGATGCGGCGTTGATTCGACCAAACCACAACATTAACTCAGGTTGTACTTTGGTTGTGATTGGTCTCGACCATAGATCAACGTCTTTGAAACGTCTTTGGCACTACGTTGAATAGATATTGAGTTCACATCGTTGTTTAGACTTTGCGTTTGGGCGCAAACCAAAAACGAAACTTTCTCCGACATCTAATCAACGTCTTTTGGGGGAAAGTTGAATAGGTGTCGGACTCGCAACCAAACAACATCCTGTTTATGCTATCGCTCACCGGAAGTGGTAGCTATGACCGATCACTTTGTAAAAAAATACCAAAATGAGGACGCAAATATGAGAATTTTTGCCACACGTACTTTTGGAAAATATTCATGGAAATCGACTGCGTACTTATCCTGCCTGACCGGATGGCCTAAGCATGGGAGTGCTGTGATGGAGAGGTGAATACACTGTGACTGTCGCTCTCAAGATGGCGATTCTAGATTATTAATGTCCGACATCTATATATCGTCGCTTTCACAAGATATATGTAACGTCGCTTTCCCGACGTCTATGCAGCGTCAGAAAATAGACGTTGTTGGAACGCCGCAATGTTTACTGGGTTATTGCAGATGTTGGTGGTTCGGAATTGTGAGCTTAACACACTAAATTATAATAATCCCGGGTTTAAAATTTTTAGTAATATCAATTATACATGGCCACATTATAAACTGGCTTGAGCCTAATTATCTGAAAAATTGGTGTATAAAAACTCAACTATGTGAAAATTGGTATGTAAAAATCGAATTTTGTTTCTTTCCTTCTTCATTCCTTCTTGCTTTCTTGTTTTCTTTCTTTCCAGAAGAGATCCCTGGTAGATCTTAAGTTGTATTGTATTATTATTATCGGTTCGGCCAAAACTAACCAAATGTTTTGTCAACAACGGATAGCTTTGAAAAACACTGCTGTTTGTCCCACAGATAGCAATGTCACCCATCAGTTCTTTTACCAAATTTATATTTTGTAAAAAATGATAGGTCTCTATTTTCACCTGAATGTGTTCGCTTTTTGTTCCCGGTCATTATTGTCTCCAAACTGTTCGAAATTCAAAACTTGCCAAAAAGAATTGAAAGCTGGTGGGGCGCATGTCTGCAGTAAACTGCCATCATCCACCCTCGAAATGTGGCTGGAACAAACACATTAACAGGGGTTGTCCACCTCTGTTATATGTAAACCATCTGGGGCCCCCTGATGTCACAGCTGGGACCCTGCGAATCACAGAATGAGCGAGACTGCCCAAGGCTCAGTGCAAGAGCAGACGGACGTATATTGCTCACCGAAGGGCTAAACATTCTCTTTTAGTCCTGCCGATTTTTTTGGTGGTCTAGTCACATAACCTGTGGGCCATCTGTGGTCCGTTATGTGTGTGTTTGTGTGTAAACATTTTTTTTCTTCAAAATTTTAATTTTAAAGTATAGATATTTTGAGAAAATGCTTTCAGCAAGAAATAACATTTTTCGAAACACATTTAAGGTACATGAATGCTTTTAAATTGAGTGATATTTCACATATTTACAACAATCATATAAAAATATATTGTAAAACTGTGCGATGTTTTGCGAGTAACACATTTCTGGCCTATACTTTGGAATGTTTATAAACAATGAGGCTGATCCTTGGAGAATTTGCAGAACTTCATTTTTGGCCGCTGTTTTTGCTACATTTTCCTATTAAGCGCATATTCCGCCTCGGTCTAGGACTTGTTGCTGCTCAAAATTTTACAGTTTTAGGATAAGTGAAATGCTGGAAAAGTAACGGTCTCAGCGAAAAGTTCTGAAAAGCGCAATTAAATGACAACGTCACTACTATAGTGATAGAGAATTGATAGAGAAGAGGTTAATACGCTAAATTATAATAAATTTCTTCTCCTTCTTTTTGTTCGTTTTGTTCTTCTTCTTTTCTTTGTCTTCTTCTTAGTTATTACGTTCGTAAAAGTGGTCAACTTAGTACCCACAAACCGATAAATATAAGAAAAACACATAAAACACAATATCAGAAGCTGCTCAGCTCAGCTTTTATAATGTTGTTGTTGTTTTCTTTTTCTTTTTCTTTTTTTTTGCATTTTGAGTTGGCAAAAACTTTTCAGAACATCGGCGAAAAACAGCAGGATTTATAAAAACACAAAAATGCTACTCGTATATCACTTGTTTTCAAACTAACAGGAATGATCCCAAGTCGATTTCAGTAGGATTGTAGTAGTTTTGTTTTCGGTTCGTCCAAAACTGGCTAAACAAGGGAAAAAACGGATAGCTTTAAGGAAAAGACAAACAGGGCTGTATGACCCACAGATGCAGTCCGATTGCTTCTTTCACCCTCGTAATGTCTTCTCTGTCACAGTGGGGCAAAGTGACGATCCACTCTGCTTAAGGGATTTTTAGAACCAAAGGGAGATTGGGGGGGGGGGGGAGGGGGAGGTGGCTATCGCCGGATGTTATTATTACTCTAACAAACCATTTTCTCATAAAACTGAATATAAAGCTGACCTCCCATAGTAGCCAGTACATTTATGTTACTAAATCCAATTTCAATGTCACCGCTGACCGCCATCGTGGATTTTCATACATACCTGAGAACTCGAAACTCACGAGAACTCAAAAGTTATCACCAAATTTTAGATAGGTGTTTTAGCTGTCGTGAGAAAGAACGGGGAATATAGCTGGTCTGCTGTTAAAACAAAAATTTCTTGACGGTTCTCTGCTATCTTCTGCTTTCTTCCTACTTGTTTGTTTAACTGAGCTATAGTTCTAATATAACGTTCTAGTGTAAAAGACCAACTTCGCTGGTCTTATATGTTGTATGTCTCCTTGTCCTAAAGTTATACGCAGAATACGCAGAGGTAACAATAGTTAAAGGCATGTAAGATGTAATGCATTGTGTATTGTTATAATAATTCTTCAGGTTTCTAAAATTAGATGTAAGCGACAAAAAATCTAAAAAAGGATCCATAATTCAATGCCCAAGTCTATATGAATGCCTAAGTGTTGCATCATCAACATAAACAATTAAAACATACCTTGCACTGGATTGAGTTCGATTTGGAACAACAAACTTGGCAAATTTAGTAAAGACAGGGTTTTGTGGTTTTCCAGTGTGGATCTTTGTTTTAAATTTTGTTCCTATCCCGAACACACAGTAACGGTGCGCCTTTTCTAACCACCAAATGATTTAATATTATAAATTCAATGTTAAGGCTTCTATAATTAATTTAATAGTACATATATTTATGTTTACAGTTACAGTTTTACTACTGTATCTAATATGAAGATAATATCTGATAAAAATTTTTGTCGTGCCAATATGAATAATATAGGCTATATTATTGTAAATGCCCGACAAAATTTTAAACGATGTTAGTTATTTTCCACAGTTTTGTTGATAGAGCTAATTCGTGCTGAAAAATATTCTCAGCTCACTAAAGAAACACTTGTTTTACATTTTGCAACTGGTGCCCAATTTAATATAACAAATTGCTAACCCTAGTGTCACAAAATTTTCAGTTTCTCCTTTTTTGTATTAACTGCAGTGAGTTTAAGACAGCTGCTGTTAGGACAAATGTCGAGCAAATCCCATGTGTTCTCATGCACGATACATTACACACATGATTGCACTTCGCTGCAAATACAATGTGTTCCAGTCCACAATAAAAACACTCGCAACAGCAGTTGCAATTCTCTTTATTGACAGGGGATAGTGTTACAGTCATATCAGTGATTGCGCTGCACACAAATCTATCTACTTTATACAAAAATAAAAACTTTCATAAATGCATGTCAAAAAACCCTCTAAACCAATCAAACACAAACAATTGCAGTTTCCAGTCGAAGTATAAGACAAGTTTTCGTATAAAACAAACTCAGCATATAACAGATGCTGAGATTGTAATATTTAAATCATTCTTAACAAAAGTAAAGTTCTGTTACCTTTAGTCAGAGTCTTATAATAATGCTTATTTTTAAACAATAGTTGAATAATCTCTTCTATTGGTGATTTTGGAGTGTCCAGTGATCTTTATTTTATTCTTTACCAAACAGGCATAGAAGAGGTTTAAGACTGGCTAATATTTGTGGTATGCGTGCATGTGGGTTGCACCTATCCTAAAGAGAGTATGTCTTATGGTTTTAGCTTGACATCTTAAATATCAATATTATGCATGAGAATTCTAAAGTGGTTTCCATACAAAACAGATATTTTGGTGATTGTTCTACTCCTAATAGTGTCCGAATTTTAGAATCTTTATATTTGGATGTTGAAAATGCGAACGTTGAAACGTTTGTGGGCAAATCCGATATCTTTCAAATTGCTGAAGATTGTTTATTGCTCTTGATTATTTAAAGAATGGCAGATATTTGTCCACAAGTTTTTATCAGATGGAATAACAACTTTATATAATCTTGTGGAATCTTTCAAATTTGTGAAGATTGTTTATTGCTCTTGATTGTTTAAAGAATGGCAGATATTTGTCCACATGTTTTTATCAGATGGAATAACAACTTAATATAATCTTGTGGCATTATGTACCATGTGGGAAAAATGCAAAAAGTATGCAAATGGAACAACTAAATTACTTTGTTTTTAGTGTAACCGGGCAACGAATTTCTGTGTCATTTTTGTTTTGTATCTAGATATGGACATGAAGGATTATTTCAATAGATCACTGCTTTTGGCCTATGTGCCTAAGGATAATTGCTCACAATGCCTGATGGTTTTAAAAACGTATAAGCACTTTGATACATGCCACGCAAGTGGTCATTGCATTGAAAACAAAAGACCATTAGGCAATAGCTGCAGAAGCTCTCATAGAACACTGAATGATTAATCATAAAAAAAGTAACGACAAGGTCGGCAAAGCTTGCCTATGAATCTTATTATAAGGGTAGGGTTTAGGCATACAGGACCCTGGAGGCTGATCAGGTGTCGTCCCTTCTGTAGTGTTATATCACACAGTTCCCCTTTTCCTCAGTACCGCGAACCACATTTCAGTCATTGAAGCCCGCATACATCACACACGCAAGGACATTCGAGTACTGACATTTAAGCAAGAGACGTTTGAGTATTGACATTGAGCATGGGGCATTTGTACAAAATAATCTGGCTTTCCATGACTTTCTCCCGACGATTTCTTTCAGACTGTTTTATCTACTTTACTTCTAAAACAGTCATCATCTACTTTTATGCAGTCATCGTGATATTTTACTCTTTCTGTAATTTGCAACCGAAATAGTCCAGTTGTTTGTCATATTATGAAATTCGCTATTAAAGTGATATTTTGAAGGAGAATATCGAGCGAAGCGTCACTGAAGCTAAATGTCCACAATTTTAGATAGGCCTTTCCTTTCTATTACCTTCTATCGTGGGTTCAAATCCCGGTCGGGACATACCGAAGACTTTAAAATTGCTACCCTGTGAGGCAGTCCACATGTAAGGGTTAACAGGAGGGCTGGAATGCCCCATTTCAGTACAATGTGGCAGGGGGATCCCGACATGACCATAGCAGTTGCAAGGGATCTAAAGAACAATACAATACAATACAATACAATACAATCTATTTCCTTCTCAGTTCCTTTGGAATACATGATGTTAATTTTCCTAATTGGTAACACTCATGAATAAACTTTCTACTTAATCTGCCGGTTCACTTACAAATATCGTTTTGCTCTTTTTTCTACTGTCGATTTGGACTAGAGTAACTATTCCTGAACATAAATGCAGTATGAAAAGCAGCATGCCTGGGTTAGCTAATCCTAAGAAAAGCCGAAGTATTTTAAATGCATACCTTTATAGACGTATACAATGTCAATTTCATTTTTAATTTTAGCTGTGAGTCTTTTTCCAAGCGTGAAATTCTGTGATAACATTTCAAGTTCTTCCTAGGCTATCCTGGGGCTAGAATGCCAGTCGAACAAAACACGGAAAGGCTTTGAAATTGCTATCCGAAAGGTTGCTGAAGTGATGATATGTAAGCTAATCAAGCTGACCAAAATATTACTTGTTACTGTATGTTACAAATGATATTTAAAGGATAATGAAGCTCACAAACATGCCATGGCTTTTAAAAAATAATACTTAATAATACAAAAATCCATCAAGATGCTTCTTGTAAGTTCTTTTAGAAATTTCATGTGTGGGACAATTAAGCTAAAATGTCTTAATTTCAAATGTTGCTTTCTGTAATAAACAATACTTAAAATCATTTTGGCCTGTTTGACATAAAATATCCAAATAATCACAGCATACAATTTGAAAAATAATTATGTTTATGAAACACATTGGAAGGACTGCAACAGAAGTAACCAGGAGCAGTTGAATAAAAGAGAATAAGATTGTTTTTGTCAGAGGAAGGAAATGTGGAGCCTTGTCATATTTAGCTGTCTAAACTAACGCAATATTTGCCATTATCTTAAAAGTGCAATAGTTTTTCATTATCTTTTCGCTTGATCTAAATTATTCAAGCAACGTTTTCTTTCTAAGTAAAATCACCGAATGAAAACAATAGAAGCTATCAAATAACAGATTTGGTATTTATTTTAAATTTATTTGTCTGGTATTTATTTAATAAACTCCTCTCAGAAACTCCACAAAGTTTTTATTTCCCAAGAGCATCTATAGACATTGTTTAATGCTAACTTGTATATGTAAATACATATACAAATAGCTTTGTACTGACATCTATTATGACTCAGTCTCACTCGTGCAGAAATAAGATCAAATAAACCAAACTTAACAAAACGGTCTTACAATGTGAACTAAAAGAGTACCTGTCTGATTTGAAGCTGTGTTATTTATCTATTATATGAGTCTGAAATGCAGCTTATCTTACAACGGAATGTGAATTTTTATTATACAATTTACTAACAGATTATACAGATTTTTATGAGATTATATTGTGGTTTTCTTTTGTGCAAAATGCATTGCTTTATGATATGCGATATGATACGTGGTCACGAGTTTAAAATAATTATTTAAAAAGAAAGAGTATTCAAGGTAGAAATGCCGGTGTCTGTACTGTAACTTCTAAATTTATGTTTATGGCTTGAATATCGTGAAATCGCGGTATGAAACCAAACCTTCATAAATCCAATTGTAGAGTGCAATGAAGTAATAGATAATGATCACGTTAGCCCCTGACATTCTGTCCTCTAGAGCAGTTGTGTTGCATAGCTGTCAGTGTAACACACCAGTTTTTGTATATGATGTGATCTAGAGTCTATTATAGAGCACGAATTGAAAACATTAGCTTATAGTCGTGACTAAAATTGTTCTGTTGTTTTGGTTATTAGGACAACAGTTTACACGGAGTTTATTCAACGGTAAATTTGTGACATGCATTACATGGTCTAATTCCATCTAATATTGTAAACTCTCATCTTCTAATGTTGTAAACTCTCATCTATTTACTTTTCTTGCCTTTCCAGAACAGGGAAAGAAAAACGAACAAACTGACTGTGCCTTTCTATCACGTTTACATGAACCTAATGCTTGTTATTCTGTAATAATATCAATCAACTGAATTATTCGCTGAACCGCTATCGTTCATAAACGTTTATGGTATCGAGATATTTTTTTCAACTATTGACAGCAGGTTCCGATGGAGTATTTCTCTTAAGTTTCAAGGTTTGTTTCCTTTGTTTTTTATTTTAGCAAAACGTTGTTCTCAAAATGTTACCAATTTTCTAAAGTATTATCAGCCTGACGTCCCAAATGTTCTTATAAATATACTACAATTCGTAGCTACCACAATTCGTAGTAATATTTCATTAAGTTAAAAGTTACGCGGACTGGTGGAGCAAGAAGTTCGAGTGGTTGAGTGAGAAACAGTAATGGTTGAACACAGTGGGGTGAGCAGTGATTTTTCTTGTTTTGTATATATCAGAAGAGTACCAGGCATTTGGCAATGACACCACAAATTTTTCTTTTAACATTATAATCAGAGATTAAAAAGAAGACTGCTTCTCAGCTGTTTATAAAACATTCATTTTGTACTGTCTTATCGCTTCTATGGTATTGTTATTACGCAAGAATGGTCTCCGATGATTTAGTAAATATTCATTTTTCTATGAGTTGATAGTTTTACAATATTCTTTGTGTAATTCAATAGAACAATAGTTCAAATATTTTCTAAATTGCTGCCAATCTCTATTTGTGTGGGAAAAGTATATCAGATGTTTTTGCAATAATGCAAGTATGTATAGTTCCTCTGGAATATGCCTCACAATGCCTCACAAACCCTGCCTTATGACATAACTGTAGAGTGTTGGATTTGATCTCCTGTACGCTGTCTGCCTTGTGTATAAGGCAACTGATCAAATGTGATCTTTATATGTGGTTTTGTGTTTGAGCTTTTGCCTCCTACGAATGACTCACTGCGCTTTTTAAGGCACCTCCTATAAAATATGTAAATAGCGAGATTCACTCAATTTCTGTAGATTTCACTGAGTTAATCATTATTTATTTTCTGTGGTGGGCGTTCCTTAACATGTTTTTAGTAGCAGACAGAAGACTATAATATATTTCACGATGCAACGTGAACAAAAATTAAGAAAATGACCATTTTTAAGCATCATCGACAGTATTATTAATATGGTTCCACAAGAAATAATAATTGAAATACAAAAACAATCCAGAAAGCTATAACAAAATGTACTAAACTTTTAGAGGTATTACGGAGTTAAACCCGCTCAGACAAAGACATGTCGATAAATAAACATAAAAATAAGCCTAGGGTATGTTATTCAGTAAACACCAAAGCAAAGGCAAGACATGTCGTTAAATTAAACATCCAAAATAAGGCTTAGCACAAAATAGTGCTGCAGTTGAATAAAACATCAAAATAAATAGAAAAATAAAAAGTGTTTTTATGTTATTTTTGTATCACTTCTAGTCCCAAATTGAAAGCGATAGCATCACAATCCTTGTTGCATTTTACGCTTTTTTACAATTTGTGACACACATTTCTCTCAATTAGTTTGCCATTTTATACCCATCTTGTGTGCTCCTGGTGTTATTCAGTTCTCCCATTACCCGTCATTATCACAGGGGGATATAATTCCTAGTCTCAGCGCATTGTCGGGTCTTTTGCAAGCTTACACCCCCAGTCAGATGGCCATGCTACCATAGTCACCAAAAGAGGGTTTAGGGAGAGTATAAATTGCAGACTGCGTGTGCTCTTTAAAAGTATATGTGATGGTGACTGCTTTGTTAAGTGCATTCTAGGGAAGAGCTATCGGACAAAATCCATATAGGACCACTTATTTGAGACAGAATGAACTTTCTATTAATGTGCGGATGCTATTAACAATTGTCGCATTTACTGTTTCCACTTTTCTTCAGAAATTCTAATAGAATAATCTTAATATATTATTTCATGTGAAAACACTGGCTACTCTGATACATACAACACATAAAACAATTAAAGGAAATGGACTATTTTAAAGATTAAGCTGCGAATCTTTAGCTCAGAACGTGAAAGGATAAACTATAGACTTCAGATAGGAAGTACTAGAAATCTGCAAGATTTGGGTTGTTGTTAACATGCAAGTCTGCAGCGAGGAGAACGGCAATTACATTTTTGGAATGTCTCATTACAGCAGTCACAAAGAAATGGGTAAGATATTTTTCAAATTATATGCCATACCTTTAACTGTCATTTGTTTCGCTGTTTAAGAAAAATACGATTTGCAAGATTCTATTGATTGCAATTTCCTCTGTATGAACATAGTGAAAATATTACTAGCCTTGAAGAGGCTTATATTTCAGTGGCCACCTTATTATTATTATTATTATTATTATTATTATTACTTTTCTTATATTTATTATTATTATTATTATTATTATTATTATCATTACTAGTATTCTGTATGCTTTTTGTATCGGATTGGGTTATATGCCTCCAATTAAAACAACTCCTGACATAGCAATTGAAACATTTAATACTTACAAATTAGATCCTCCTTGAGGTTGGGGAATGTTAAGAGCAGACCCACTACTTTCTGTTTTGTGCACGTCGTAGGGGGCGACAATCAATTTTTTCTAGCCCTTCTTTTACTATTTCTTCATTCTCCCTTTTCTCTCACTTGCAGCTTTAGCAAGGTGTCCTAATATAGCCATCATAGTAGCTGAACAGGACGTTAAACAACAAGCAAGCAAGCAAACAAACAAAACTCACAAATTAGAAGTTAATATTAAATCTGTAAAACTGGCAAACACAACAATGAGAATAAGATGAGCGGTTTAGAGTTTTTTTCTTTTTATTGCCTTACTAGTTTCGGTCGGAGAGACCTTCTTCAGAGGCCGTGTGATTTCAAGTTAAATTCCTCCCCTGAGCTACCCAAAAAACGGTGTCTTCAGTTTAGCATTGTGACGTAATAACTATCCCTGCCCCGCTTTGTGATTGTTTCGTCACAAGTGTCGTTGTAGTTGTGCATAGATACATATAAGCATTTTCTAAGAAATCTTAGTTGCATCGAAATATAAATGTACCGTGATTCTTTAGTTTACTGAATCTTGAAAAAAGAATTGTAATAAGTAATAATTATATATAATTTTGTTTAATGAAAAAGATATTTAAAATGGGTATTTATAGTCTAAAAATGTTACCTTTAAAGAGCTATTGCTCACATTCCTTATCATATGTGGCTTATCACATCTTGCACATTATTGTTTATTGATTGTACGAGTACATCTGTGATTCTATTACCTATAATCTTAGATGTACCAGCATACGACATTCACGAATAATACAGACTATTTTCAATGTATCACATATCGAAATGAAAGTGCTTCTTAAATCTAAATATTTGGTCATTGTAGTGAGCTGTTATCTGGGTGTGATTATACGGAATAATTTGATATTTGAAATAAATGATTCGCCAAATCCCTTACAATATATTTTGAAAATACAGCTCACAGGCTTATCATTGGAACTTTGAGTAAAGAATTTTCTTAATATGCATCCGTGCTATTGACAATGGCCTCTGAATTACCATTATGGTGAAAGCAGAAATATGGTGACATCTATGAAATTTAGCATTGTCATGTGATCTGTTGTATTTAAAAGATTTGCTTCATCTTTTCAAGTACAATTTTCCAAAATGGCTGACAGAAGCTTTGGTAGATTTTCAATAGTTTTTTTATAAACATCAGGAGATGCTTATGTAGTGGCACTTGTTTTTCGTTTTCAATATGCTTTTATGTCCAATACATTATATAAAACAACATGATGTATTTAATACCCTTTGCGACGGCGAACTTATTATATAGCACAAGATAATAGAAGGACGGAAAATTTATTTATAAAATGTTTGTAATTAATAACGGCGCATTGTGCTTAGGGTAGTGGATAAAATGTATAGTGGCGGCGACAGATCAAGCACTATGCAGAATGTGTAACGGAAGTGTCATTATAAATAACACTCAGTGCGATTTGTGAGAGGCGATAAGGGGGAAATGCAGAGGAGTCGTTATGTTTTTTCACTGACTTTATGGACACTTGATCAGATACTCTATGGGTTGAGAATAACAATGAAACAGAAGTGAAAGGACACAATTCCCAGACAGCACAAAACCCCGAGCCTGTAGTCGTCCAATTAGGCGTAGAATAAATGTAAACCATTAGCAATAAAGAATTCCAACGATGAAATACTGCCGATGAAATGAAATGTTGCCAAGCACTTTGGTCGTGGGAACTTGCAGCACCTTAGTGTTGATTTATTCCAGAATTCTATTATACAAGCAAATCGTTTAGATATAACAGGGAGAAACATATATTCCGTAAGCCTAATAAAAAAGGCTGAACGGATGCCGGCGTTCTGGAATTCCTTTCTTTTAATGCACGGGGTAGGGTAGAGGAGGGTTTAATTTTTGGCCTTTTAGTTATTTTAAACAGCAAGCGACATAACAAAACAAAGCCAATGTGGAAGGCTGTTCGATTAAAGCTCTTAAAAATGCTTTAAAACTAAACAAGCTGAAAGTTTCTTGGTTTTTGGAATACGCTATACTTAATAAAATGTACAAGGGCACTTATTAAAATGTTTCGTTGCATATTAGAAGATCTTGTTCAAATTGTTATGCCACAAATTGGTAATTTGTCACATTGAAGTGGTCACATAAAAAACCGTTTTAGGTATATATATATATATATATATATATATATATATATATATATATATATATATATATATATATATATATATATATATATATATGTGTGTGTGTGTGTGTGTGTGTGTGCGTGTGTGCATGTGTGTGAACTTTTAAAAATGCTACTATTGCTACTATTGCTACATTTCTGGTGCGATTGTTCTGAAGATTGGTGGAAGCATTTCTTAGCTAATCTTCCATATGGCTTGTATTTTTGGAGCGTTTGACCAAAAGATATTGGTCGTATTTACACAAAAATGCTACTCTTCCTACAAACTCGGTTCAACTATGCTTAAATTTTACAGGAATGTTTCATTTAAGCTCTAACATCAGGCTTGTATTTTGTTTCGTGATTTCACATTGTTCAAAATATTAGCCAAGAACGATAGGATTGCAGAAGAATACAACATGCTAGTACTTGATGCTTTTTCACCAGTCGTAATGTGGCATACCTAATTACCTAAATGGTTAGGCATGGAGTGATAACTTTGAGGTCGTGTGTTCAAGCCCCGCTCAAAGCGAATTTTCCTATTATGTCCTTCTATCGGTTTTAGGTAATATTAATAGTTCTGCCTGCCATAGAAGCAGTGGTTTGCGTTTTTGCCTACGAAGAGGTTGTAAGTTCAGTTACCGGTCGAGGCGTACGTTTTGGTTATCTCCCTTCTTAGGTTTTACAGGCTATATTTATTGTTCTGCCTCTCACAGAAGCATATAGAGGCACATGCTACATTATTTTTTCTTTCTTTGTTTTTCTTCCTTTTGTTATGCTGCCATTCTTCCTTTCTCTGATCCCAGGTAGATCTTCAGTGGAGCTGTATCCGTCCGTCAAAAGCTTCCAAATAAACGGATAACTTTAAGACAAAGACAAAGACGTTGTTCGTCCAGAGATCTGGTTACTTTTGTTAGCAATTGCCCATGAGGCCTAAATCTCGGTTTGTCCTTTCTTTTATGTTTTTACAGCTGGGCACAATATCCACGGACAGGCTGGTTATTTGAAGTCATGTTTTATCTATCCTATCATAACTTTTAATCAACTGCTCTATGTGTTCAGAAATAAAATTGAAGAATTTGCCGTCGCACGGACTGATACCCTCTTTAAAATAAAGTCAGCGTTATGCATGCAAGTGCCCCTCACATTGCCCCTTTCACGTCATATCGCTGACCAGATGTCAGGTGAATTATGTGCCATAGGGTCTGATGATAAAATGACACAAAGTGTTCTTAAGAACAGTTGCTTCCACATGCCCGTTATTAACCGGCACTAGTGTGGTAACAAGCAAACCAGTTAGATGTGATCACATTGATCATACGCGAGCGTAAGCTACCGCCAAAATGCTATTACCGGTAGAAGTCGGCACCTCTTGTAATTATTTCACTTATAGGGTCTCCTGACCTTTAATTCTTTTCGTCTCATTTGCCATCAGAATCAATGTCCTTTCGCTTTATAAGGGAGTTCTCAACTGAGCTTCTACTTATCACAGCCCTGCCTGTTCAATATTCTGAAATATTTAGCTTGTATCGACTTATTTTGAGTCAGCAAGAAATACAATTGACCATAATAATGTAACTGGACAATATAATTTCCATGTTAATTCCATAATAAATTCAAAGATACTGCGTCATATATAGCAATATGCCTTTTTACAGCAAACTGCACTTTCTATAGCCATTGGCGTTCTTTTCAGCATTGAAAAGTGGTGATTTGAGAATCGACCGTGTGATGGAGAAATAATCTAACAATATCAGTTACTGTTTTAAAAATAATGGGTCGTGATTTGTTGTGTTACAAAGTCTTGTTTAAAACAATGGCCCTGGATTAGTTGTGTACAGATTGTCTTTGTGAGTTGTCAGATTTGTCAGAGGTGTCAGATATAAAATGTTTTAGTCCTGTGTTGCTATATTTCATGAAAACAACAGCAGCAAGAACAGCAATATGTTCTTGTCTCTCGTGCGCATATAACTTCTGATAAATCATGAGGCACGGCTTGGTATAAAAAAAGTAAGCCATTGTCCAGGCTTGTATCAATGCAAGAAAAACTGTCTATGTGATATAATTAGCACCGTATGTGGGAAGTAGAGAACCGTATCTTAGCAAAGCAACTTCATTTAGCTGTTAATTTCCATAGTAATTAAGGAAGGTCGGTGACTTTACCAACCGAGTACCTATAGTGCTTAACTATTATATGTGGCAAAGACTATATGGTTTCAACGGTTAAGTAAAGATTCACTTGTTTCAACCAGTTTTTAACTTACGCGAGTCTTGACTGTGATCTTCTTGTGTATGTTCTCCACTGAACTACGGAATTGGATGTATGGGCTCTCTGGGTTGTGCACTAAACTGCGATTTCAAAGGATGGTTCTGCTGTAAGGGAAAAAAATATTTCACCACATTTTGTCCGAATACGAATCCTCAACAATTGAACCAGTGGCAACTGATCTGGAGAAAAGTGGATTCCTAATCATCATACCTGCGGTCCGTTATACATACGAACCATCAACTCTTCCCGGAATTTTCGGAGTGTGATAGACCCACACCTCATCAGGGCTACGTGGGAGTTTTTAGGGATACGTTAGATCTGCGTCCCGTTTTGCCCACGCGAGTGAAATTTTTCACAGCGATGAACGGATTAAGTGAACTTTTGTGATCCACTACGTGCATTTAAAATGCAATTAGGACTAGCTTATATATTTACTTGTGTTGATTTTTTTAAATGCAAGAAAGAAATGGCAATAATTAATTCATATGGGCGTCACTGGTTCTATAATGTTTTGAGTAAACGAAAGTGCAATTAGAAAATTGCAATTAGTCTGTCATTTTCGAGATAGCTAGTTGGTACGACCCATTGTGTAAATGTTAAAAATTAAAAATAGCAAGTCGAAGAATTTCAATTGATTTAAATTATAACAGAATGCAGTTTAATTTCGGGAGTAGTATAGATCATCTGGAGCAAGTTTAAATTTTATTGTAGAATGGCGCCTGTGGCTTGGAGAAAGATCAAGAATAGACCAGTTGATGTTCTTTATCTGTCGTAGGGGGGCGACTAATAGGAATTTCTGTATTTCCAAATCTTATTTAATTATTTCTTCTTTCTTCCTTCTTTTTACTCCGAGTGTGTCCCAGTATATTATTCATTAACCCTGAACAGGACCTTAAACATCAAACAAACAAAGGGTTTAAGACAGGAAAGTTCGCCAAATATCATTCAAAATCGATGCCGCATATTGTAAGCAGAAAATGGAATGGCAATTGTTGATCCATGAGCTGTTCAACTGTACGCATTCGACTAATACTAAACAGCATTGGCAGTGTCGGCAAAAAGTAGTCTGTTCTGCTGTTCTGCAAACGGATGCATTTGATGTAAATGAAGAAAATCCACAAATTAAAACTCCATATACAACGTCTTATTCACACCCAGAAGAAATGCGAGAAATCACAAGGCTGCAGATCACAACTGAACTGACCAAAGCTAAGGATCCGTCTGGCTTCCAGTGATGTCATCTTGGCAACTTCAAATCGTCTTTATGCGGAGTCCGATCGTCTCTGATGCCACCCATATCGCAGACGACGGAGGGTATGGTGATAGATCTGATAGTGGCCCCAGATCACTCAGTATGCTCATACTATAAAAAAAAAGTTTGATCCCGCGTAGGCTTAAGGGGGCATAGGTCTAGCACAGCCTTTAGAACTCCCGTGCAGTCTAATAGGTCTAATGCATCCCTCAAAATTCCCAATCATCATAGATGTAACTGGCCGACAGCAGAAAATTTATCTAGTGGCAATTGATTTTGAGACAAAGATCAACTGACAGTTGATCTGAAGACAATTGATTTAGCTACAATTTTTCTAGGGACAACTGATCTGAATGACCAGATGCACAGCTGATGTAAATTCCCAAAACGTTTATTTTTATCATTTCATTTTTGTAATTGTTTTCTCTTTATCTGACCTCAGTGATATTTTAATGCAGAAATAAACACACTTTACTCTGTATATATCTGTAATGACCAATGAAAGAATGCTGACGAGGATTATCTCTTGTACATACTTTCAGACTACGACGTTGTAACTCCAACAGGTAAGCCAACCTTTAATATTAAAAAGGATTAAGGAAATTAAAATTTTGTGTAGAACAATAAAATTGCGCTGTGTTAATGGATTTCGAATGAAGTTCCGGGTTGTATGTAATTGCAAGGACAACTACCGCTGCAACTTCGATGAGGACCATTTACATTCAAAGAAATTTAGAAGCTTATAGTTGTGTGGAGTAACCTGTTGCGCGAGTTTTATTTGTTGATTGATCTAAATAAATTCGCATTGGAACATCTTAAACATCGCTTTTAAAAATTCTTTATATTTTCAAATATAAATATCTTATATTTTAAGTTTCCACTTTGAAATCGAAACAACATCTGTAGCCTTAAAGCCACACTGCATTTTGATCAGATGTCGCTAGATTAACTGCCGCCAGATCAGATAAGTTGTCGCAAGCTCTATGGTCGGGTATACCTCCGACGGTATGTAAGGCCGGAAGTGGCCGTTCTTCTAGGTACAGATAAAGCTGAATAGAAGTATCCGATACACAAGTGTAACCTGTACGGTTGCTTCTTTGTACTATTGGACTAAAAATTATGTAAATCGCAGCTCCTGCTTCAGTCAAAATATGTTTTTGTAGGTGTACAAGTGAATGTTTTAGTTAACTCGAACATAAATTTGATTTTAAAGTTATGTTAGACTGGTTGAATAGATTATTTTTGCACATATCCTCAGCAATCCCATGAGTGTTATTAGTTTTACTTTTATTTTATATAACTTAACTGCCAGCGAAAAATCTTACGTTGGATTTCTAAGCTTGGATAATACCTGAAAAATGTTGGATTTCTTTTGCACTTACTATACGTAAATTACTTCCTCTTACACTAATTTACTCTTCCCGATTGAATGACAAAAATTGCAGGATGCAAGTAAAATGCCTAGGGCAAAAAAATCGGTTGTGCCAGGTGCCATAGTTGAAGCAGTGGGATCAACTCTGCAGTAAAACTGCTTGTGGCTGAACCGGAATTAAACTCATTGAGACCCTCTTATATAAGACCATCTAAAAATTAATACTAAAAACCCTACTTTTTCGGTCCCATTGAAGACATATACCAGCCCAGTTCGCGGTTATGGCGTTGTGTTGTAAGCATGTTAACCTGTGCTGGGTCGTGTCAGCGTTCTTGTGTATATGCTGAGTTCCATTTTTCTTTCTTTGTTAATAGGGATTTAAATGTAATTCTACATTACTTAATATTTCAGTGTCCAATCAATGCTGATTTAGATATATTTAGGGGATGGGGGCAGAAAGAATGTAAATGAGAAGTTTCAAGATTTCGGCCAAAAACCCCCGGATACAAACAAAAATCACTAAGTGCTTCCCTTGTCCCTTGTATATCTGTATGTATGTATGTATGTATGTATGTATGTATGTATGTATGTATGTATGTATGTATGTATGTATGTATGTATGTGTGTATGTGTGTGTGTAATCTTTATGCCCCTACCTGATTAAGGTCAGGAGGGATATTATGTTTTAGACTGGTCCGTCTGTCCATCTCTGCGTCACGCTATGATTGTGAACACAATGTCTCAAATTCCACTGGTTGAATTTCAATCAAACCTGGTCTGTAGATTTTATATATAATGTTTTGCGTGACCTTGCGTCCCTGTTCAAGGTCACTGCGGGACAAATTTTGTATATGATTTCACATATCTAGTTTTTTATGAAGCCTTGGTGTAGGAGGCCTAATAAGTTAATTATTATTTTTGTAGTTGAAAAATACACTTAGACAGTTGCTCTTCATGGAATTACTATTCCCCAAACCACATGGCAGTCCGATTCGGGGCATCGGTTTTTCAACGGGCACATTTCTAGTTCAAAATGCTACTCGTACAACATTTCTGGTTCAATTATTTTTTTAATTTGAGATAAATGTTTTCTGCGTAATCCTCCACAAGACTTGATATAAAAATGTAAATATGTCTCAATTTTTAAGTGTATTCTCATGCTTCAATTTCATAATGGCCTTGACAGTAAAGGTCAGGAATCATTTAGCACAGCTCACTTATATAACTCGTGAGAAAATTAGGACAAGTATGTTCAGAATACAAAGGACAAAACTTCGTTTTGTATTTTTTAACTTACACTTACAACTTTCATTTTCGTTTGTATGAAATGGTAATTTAGAAGTCAAATGTCACATGTTCACGGTTGTGAATCAATAGACATGAATGTATATCGTTGCATCTAGTCTCTGCGAGTTTTGCATCTGCAACTCATAACAGCTGTATGAAAACAAAATCGTCTGGTATTTATGTAAGGGGAAAACCCTACAAAAGCAAAGCTCCAGGCAATAACGAAATAACATTTACTGATATATGGTGGATTAAAGCAATGATCATTACATCTGTTGGTGGTGGTGATATATGGGCAATGTGATGTGACTACCAAAAACCCCAATGTGTTCACCGCACTCTCTCCCCCTCCCATTTCCCATCGGTTTACCCAGAAAATGTCAATGCCGTCAAAGCTACAGCGACAGCCTGACAGTCGTGAATGGTTCGCACTAATCTACACCTTCCTATGCGATACGCTTTAGGTGATAGATAACCGGAAAGCCATTGTCATTGCATGTGTTTGCTTGGTGTGGCCCTGACACTGGGCCCTTTCACTTGCTTTTGCCGTTGTCATGTTCGCGTTAAATGGATCAAAGCCACAGCAAATGGTGAATACAAATGGACAATTACTCTACGTGTGTTTGAACCTAACTTCGGTGTTAGATGTTCTATAAACGGCGAGTCACGATGCTGGCAGCCATGTTGACCTGTGCCGGAGGAAGTTTAAAGAAATATACAACGGAAGTTTTGTTTCTAGTTTCGCTTCCATGTTCATAATCAACAACATGCAACAGGAAACATCTGACGGTGCATTAGATTAACGTATAATTGGACACCACAGAAAGGTGTGGGTTGGAAGTCTTCCTTGTGATGTTATAGAGACCCCTCGCAAGCGATCTTAGATTTCCCATAGCAGTCACTCCAACACCCAGATCTCCCCGCGTAGTATATCATACAGGAAGTCACTGTCCGTGTGCTCGTAGCCTTAAGTTCTAACTTTTTACATTCTTGATTTCATCCCTTTTCTCTGAAAGTGCTTGAGTTTCATGGTTTGCATTTCGGGTGACAGGTAGCATGATGTCGTTGTTATTTCGTTGTGACCTCGAGCTCTATACAACGCCGTAATCGAAAAGTCTTTGCCAGAGTGATGTTGCAACGACATTTATGTGACCCTAGAATGGCGTTGTAGAGGCGTTGTTAATCTGATGTTCAGTCAACGTCGTTGTTGTAAACTGCTAGCCTCTGAGAGGATCTGTCTATTTGAGAGGACAGGTACTTCAAAAAGCAGTTCCTCTCTTTATGAATACTGTTTTCCCTTAATATGTAGTTGGTCTGCGGAATGAAAAGGTGTTACAGTATACACCACAGGCAGAAGAGGTTGCGTGTTTGGACAACAAAATAGTAAGGTTTGAAGACCAGTTACATTATAGTTAAGAACTTCCCCTGGCGTTGCGAAAACCTCCGAGCAGAAGTCAGGATGCTACCGAGTAAAGCGACTCCATAGGTGTAGCCACTGGGGGGGGGGGGGGGGGGGGCTCAGCTGCCTCATTTTTAGGAGTGGGGGCCATAGTACAATTATAGTTACGAAAGTTTGCGCCCCCCCCCCCCCACTTGTAAAAACGTGGCTACGCATTTGGGCTCCACATGAAAACGCTGAAGTGACGCCACTACCTGTCAGAACTTCCCCTGCAGTGGCGAAAACCTTTGAACAGAAGCCAGGATGCCACCCAGTAAAGTGACGCCACATGAAAACGTTGAAGTGACGCCACTACCTGAAAGCTTCATTGGAACTGCAGTATTTTAAAGCACTCCCAAATTTCTCAACACTCATTACACGGGTAAAAAAGTAAAAAAGAAGTTGACTTTTCACCACTTTGATGCTCCCGGACCTTCGGATGATGCTTGCTTTCTATTTCCGTCCAATTTATGGTCAATATCTATTCAGGGCTTTTGATGATGCCTGACTGAGTAATCCTCAGTCTCTAGAGCTTCTTAACTTTCATCTTCCATAAACTGACATAACGGCACTGGTCTTAGCGATTGTGTTGCACTTCTAATGAATAAATAATCACCCCTTAAAAATTCAGTAGTCTGCAGTTCCCTCCAATAACAGTGTTTATCTAAAAATGGATATGCAAGAAAAGATCTTGAACAAACGCTGCAAAATGACTAAATGACTAATGACTAAACTTGCCTTGAAGTAAGTGTGCTCCAGACGTCATTGGAGGCTTACGAAGCATAAGAGCACTGTCATCCCGAGATAAAAAGGTCTTTTTTTTTTGCCATTTTCCTGCCACCCAGTTCAACCTTTAAGTCAGTGCATACGTTTGCATGTTAATTGTCAACTCAGATGTGATCTATGCTGTTCAGTTGTCAAAATGAAAATTTGTTCAACGCTTTAAAAAGTTTAAAATAAAATTATAGACCAAAACTATTAAGGTGGAAAACTGTCGTTAAAATGGAGAATAGAAAATGTTATCAAATGCCAACCGTCATAAACAGTATACAAGAAATTGGATTCGTGGATCTGAAGGATTGTATCCTCATCCGATACGGGAAACCAGCAGTATGGCAATCACAGAATCAAAGATTGCAATCACACACCCCGACCACGGGAGCGCATCCCCTCCTTCCTCCCGGTGTCATACAAGCTGGCTCCAGGACAAGTGGCCACCGGACAGCTGGCCATCACATGAATGAAGAACCAGGACACGTGACTACCAAATAACATTTTGGGGGAAATATTTTGTTGGTTTTAAGTGCATATATTTTGCAGTATACAGTTCTGAGAGGTTATTTTAAAAGAACCAGATTTTGGATACATACACTGTAAAACCTCGTTGAAATGAACATGTCAGTGGGGATAAGGGATTAAGATTATATGCATGGGCTTTAGTGTTTAAACAACATTTGGGGGCGGGGGGTGGGAGAGCAGAGCCGGACTCCTTATCCTTTCTACCAAACTGAAGCGAATGAGCCGTACAATGATCAGGATTTGATACTGTAGTTTTTGAGTTTCGCGGACTGACTAACGATGTTCTTACCTCTGTACTGAAAGAGAAAAGGTAAGAAGATGTCACTTTTTAAACCCATGGACTACGAAATGTTCATTTGATTTCACCCGTGACCAACTTTACTGTTAACCACTTGACTTGTATCCACATGTCCGGTAGCCAGTGGTGGCCAATACTCACGCCCCCTCCCGTCCATTCTGTTATAAGATTCTGAGTATCTTTCTTCTTTTTGCAGAAAGAGAAGAAAAGGCCATAGCAGAGGCACAGCAGCAGGGTCCCATAGCCGTGGAGGAGTTCCTGAAACAGCTCAAGAAAAGGAAGAAGAAAAACTGGCTAGACATAGAATTCAAGGTATAATAAAGATGGGGGAGTTGAGAGTGGTTGTAGTTTAAGAGACCACCGGTCAACTGACCATCAGCCAACTGATCAACGTCCAACTGACCACCACTAAAAACACAAAGACAAAAAACGAACACCTGTCCACAAAGTATGTTTTATTTAATAAGCCATGTAGCTTTACCAATGAAGCTATGAACATATTGATATCACGTTAAACCAAGGGGAATTAGACATGTGATACCACTGATAGTTTTCAACACCTTCACTTAAATATTGTCTAAACAATTTTTTTGTGTCTGAAGACATATACCAGCTGTACGATTGAGTACCATTTGTCTCTTGGCATCACTAATCTGTAGCATTCCAGATGAGACCTGTGATCGCGTAACTACCAGACTGTTCGTCTGTTAACACTTCTATATATTCCTGTAAAAGGTCCGGTACGATACGATAACACACCAAATGCGGGAGCGGGACAAAACGAACCCTCGACAGAACGTACCCATGACAAAAGTACCCGGGACAGAACGTAACAAGGACAAAACGTATCCGGGACATAACGCACCCAGGACAAAAGTACCCGAGACAGAACGTTCCCAGGACAATACGTAACCTAGGACAGAACGTACCCGGGTCAAATCGTGCCCGGGACAGAACGTACGCAGGACAGAACGGTACATCCATGGACAAATAGAACAAAGACGACCTGTTTAAAAAAAAGGTTTGGGGAGTCAGTATGACCGTTTTGCATTTTACTGGTGGTCAGTGGCCCTGTGGTCAATTGGTCTGTGATCAATTGGTATGTGCCCGCAGTGGGCGACAGTCAGCCGATTTGGTGCTGACTGGGTAGGGGTTTTGTGGTACACTCCAAAAAGAGCACTTACAGAACTGAATGATATTGAAAAAGATCATTCAATTCCAGGCAAATCATTCCGAAATAGCGTTTTAGCAAATAAAACCGAAGTGATTGCTGTTTTTGTTTTTGTTTGTTTGCAAAGATCAGTAAATTTGATTTAACGGTGGAGAACTATTATCTTATTTTCGGAATTTTAAGAAAAAAGAAATCTGGGTAATGTGCATACTATTCATCTGGAATGTTTTTCCTATGCGTTGATTGTATTTTATTGGTTTTCTATAATAATGTAGCAGTAGATTACTCATCATAATCACTGGTCTATCGTCGGGTCTTGTCTAATTTCAAATATTTTTCTTTGAAAATTACCAAACCAAACCAAATCATAAACCGGAAGTTATGGTATTTCTGGGTTGGGTTGGGGGAGGAATGTGATAGTGGAATGACTGTCGTATTTATGATCATCTCATGAGAAAAAATGATTATTTATTGCGTTCATCTTTTTGGCCAGCAGGGAAGAATCATATGGAGCCATGGGCGAAATTTGCACTAGCTGCACTGTGGGCTTATGGGTGGTTTGGGATTACAGCGAAATTAACTGATTACTTTTAGACCAGCGCAGAGAGTGGGGGGAGGGAGAGGGGAGAGGGGGGCTGGAAGGTGGCCAGGAATATACACTGACCTACGTTAATCCATCATTGTTTTTGTTGGGCGTCGTGGCATCGCTGTAATGACTTGACGACTCTCTTGTTGCATTTTGTGCCCCAGTCACCTAATGCTTCGCTTCAAACGTGATGAATCGGCCTCTGGCTGTGATAAAGTGGACCCCGAAAATACGAAACATTGATGAACTTAACCAAAGAAAAAAGTCCATTTCGTTTGGCAACAACCCAGCGGAAAAGGGAGCATAAATAGCCTGCGAAAAGCTTTAAACAGGGCCACTTTTGGCTGACTGAAAACAAAACAAAACAAACAATTTGGTCCCATTTTGGTCCAGTACCAATGTATCAATGTGTTGTTATTTCTAATCCACAGAGCAATTCAGAAAAACTCTATGTGAGTTTCCAGTCAGTTACGCGTCGTTCTAATCAGTCCTATTTATAGCGTTCTTCACTATATAAAGCTTCTTAAACGGGACTATTGCAAAGTATATGTGAGAGAATCACATTTTCTTGGTGGTCCTATCCCGGGGTTCTATTGTGTTCTTATTTCAAGATCCGCCAGGTTCTTTCAATCCTTGTCAATGTGAGATGGACTTTGGTTTTATCCGGATTGCAAAAGCATCTTAGAAACTCTATCGGACCAGTACTGGACAGACTTGCTGGTGATCCTAACAGCGATTATCCTGTGACTGTTTCCTTGACAACTAAACCAGTGTGCCTGTATGGCTGCTGTTATCTAACATAGGCGCCATTAAATAAAACAATATCATGATTTAAGCGACAAAAGCAATCTTGGTAAAAGCACTATCAAGGACAATCCGTTTGTTTTTTTCCGGGAAAAAGGTTAAGCTCGTATTTAACTGTTCAAATATCACACATTTCCGTTTGTTTATATCTGAACAATCAACAAATTTTCACGTTTTCTACTAAGTAATACAATTTCCCCAACAAGGCATTTTTTTATTCCCCACAGGTAGAAAGTGTGGGGAATATGTGCGATCGACCGTGTGTCGGTCTGTCGGTCTGTCATCAAGAGCTTGTTAACACGATAGCTTAAAAACGGCTGCAAGGATTTTAATGAAACTTGGTATGTAGCTTCTATGGGAAGAAACACAGATCGGTATTGTAAACGGGCCAGGTTCGTCCAAGGAAAATGGACCAGCTGGACTTAGAAAATTTCAGCTCTTGATTGACTATTGTTAACACGATATCTCAAGAACAACTGCAAGGATTTTAATGAAACTTGGTGCGTATCTTCTGTGGGCACTAACAAGGATCGGTACCGTAAATGGGTTAGGTTGGCCCAAGGAAAATGCCAAATGCACTTTGAAATTTACCAAATCCTGGAAATTATTCAGCATCGGAATGAGTTTATTAACACGATATCTCAAGAACAACTGCAGGGATTTTAATGAAACTTGGTATGCAGCTCCTATGGGAACAAACAGAGATCAGTATTGTAAATGTGCCAGGTTCATCCAAGGAAAATGCACCAGTGCTCTTGATTGACTATTGATGGCCGTGTTTAACTGATAGGGGGGGGGGCTGTGGGGAATATGTGGGCTATGCACACTGCTCACGTTTTACATGGAGATAATACGTATATTGGAGGTGTGCAGCGTCGTAGCTTCGTTCGATTTGATAAAAAATTGTCAAAATGACAGTATTTTGAAAATAGGTAAAAATTTAGTTCGAATGTACAAAGATGTGACATTTTGTCCAGGCCGTAATCCCAAAACTGTTCACGCTAATGCTTTTTCCTTTTGCATGCGGTTAATACGTATATCGAATGTGTGCAACGTCGTAGTTTCGTTCGATTTGGTGAAAAATGGTCAAAAAGACAGTATTTTGAAAATAGGTAAAAATTCAGTTCGAATGTACAAAGATGTGACATTTTGTAAGGCCGTAACCCCAAAACTGGTCAAACTAATGCTTTTTTTTTGTTTTGCATGCGGCTAATACGTATATTGGAGGTGTGCAACGTTGTGGTTCGTTCGATTTGATGAAAAATTGTCAAAATGACGGTAGTTTGAAAAGAGATAAAAAATTAGTTCGAATTTACAAAGATGTGACTTTTTGTCCAGGCCGTAACTCCAAAACTGTTCATGCTAATGCTTTTTCGTTTTGCATGTGGTTAATAGGTATATTAAAGGTGTGCAACGTCGTCTTGGTTTTTGAATCGACCAACAATTGTTAGGCAATGTAGGGTTTTTAATTTCAATTAATTTACTAACATCCAATGACATTATGTGTTACACGGGGGATCCTGCTTCACTGAAGCTCTAGTTTAGTAACACCAATATTGGTTTAGAGCGATTGTGATGTCCCTTTCCTGCCTGGCATCCTTCTAAGGTCACTTTTCTGCCTGGCATCCCTCCAGGACCGCTTTCCTGCTTGGCATCCATCCAAGGTCACTTTCCTGCCTAACGTCCTTCCAAGGTCACTTTCCTGTCTAACGTCCTTCCAAGGTCGCTGTCCTGCCTGGCATCCTTCCAAGGTCAGTTTTTGCTTAACGTCCTTCCAAGGTCACTTTCCTGTCTGCCAACCTTCCTTGGCTACCTTTCCAGTCTGACATCTTTCCTACGTCACTTTCCTGCCTAGGTCACTTTTCACTCTGACATCTTTCCTACGTCACTTTCCTGCCTCGGTCACTTTTCACTCTGACATCTTTCCTATGTCATTTTCCTGCCTGGGTCACTTTTCACTCTGACATCTTTCCTACGTCACTTTCCTGCCTAGGTCACTTTTCACTCTGACATCTTTCCTATGTCATTTTCCTGCCTGGGTCACTTTTCACTCTGACATCTTTCCTACGTCACTTTCCTGCCTGGGTCACTTTTCACTCTGACATCTTTCCTACGTCACTTTCCTGCCTGGGTCACTTTTCACTCTGACATCTTTCCTGTCACTTTCTGGCCTAGCGTCATTCCTATCTCACTTTCCTTGTGGTGTTCTTACCAATAGACCTGATCCATTAAGTAACCCATTAGTCCAGCATGCCCGTGGTGGTGATGCAAAGAGTGATCCATGATAGCCATATTTACCATTGAAAAAAACAGACACTTTTGACAGTTTTTTTTTTTTACATTTTGCTAAAGAGCAATCAAGGATGTTTACTATTTTAAGAATAAAATGCTTAGTGAATTTTCGAAGAGTTGTTGAAAAGATAAATGGCTAAATAAGCATTTTTAATTACAAATACAGCAACCGTTTTTTTTAGTGAGCGCGTCGTTTCGGTTCATTAAAGGGGATGGTGGAAAAATGACCTTATTTCTCGAGATACTTGGATATGATCTATTACAGATTGGTGTTAATGTAGTCAAGAGGTATAATACGTGGGACAGTAATGGAGGGAGGAGGGAGGTGAACGTTGTCACTGGTTTTCAAGGCCAAAGTGTTGTGAGCAAGGCAAGGTT
This sequence comes from Protula sp. h YS-2021, assembly GCA_949752745.1. NCBI lineage: Eukaryota > Metazoa > Annelida > Polychaeta > Sabellida > Serpulidae > Protula > Protula sp. h YS-2021. The sequence continues at coordinate 32,115,700 of OX457026.1, forward strand.
CCTTGTCACTTAAAGTTAACAGTCGGCTAAGCCAATTGTTCTGCCGTGTCTTGCCAAATTGATTGCCCGCTCCCAGTTTCTCTGGGGTATTTTGGACTATTCACTTTTTAGCCTAGCCAACTTCCGGCTTATCCGCCATCTTTAGCCTAGCCGACTTCCGGCTTATCCGCCACCTTTAGCCTAGCCGACTTCCGGCTTATCCGCCATCTTTAACCTAGCCGACTTCGGGCTTATCCGCCATCTTTAGCCTAGCCGACTTCCGGCTTATCCGCCATCTCTAGCCTAGCCGACTTCCGGCTTATCCGCCATCTCTAGCCTAGCCGACTTCCGGCTTATCCGCTATCTTTAGCCTAGCCGAGTTCAGGCTTATCCGCCATCTTTAGCCTAGCCGACTTTCGGCTTATCCGCCATCTTTAGCCTAGCCGACTTCCGGCTTATCCGCCATCCGTTGTATGTGTGTGTACGTGAATGTAAGCAATTTTTCAAAATGTCACTCATTCTGCATTTGTGCTGCGATTGTTTTGAAATTTGGCAGGAATGTTCCCCAGGTAGTCCTCCGCCCAGATTCTAAATGTAGGCGATGTTGCCAAAATGTTGGCCAAAAAAGACCAAATTTCATACACCACAAAATTGCAATTCCTACAAATCTGATTTGATGCTTTGGAAATTTGACAGGCATGTTTCCGGAAATTCCTCCACAAGGCTGGTATTTTGCTTGGCTACTAGACTAATATATTGATAAAAAGGGAAAATGTTGTTGAAAACGGATAGATTGAAAAAAAAAACACAGACAAAAATGCTGCTGTTCCTATAAATCCGGTCCGATCGCTTTGAAATTTGACAGGTTTTGCGATTTGATCAAATTTGGTCAGATCATTGGCCAAAACATCCCCAGAAAGTCCTCTACAAAATTTATATTTTGTCAAAATTGGTAGCGTTCTCTGTTTACCTTTGTAATGTTTTCGCTTTTAAGGCTGGGAACAATGTCCATGGACATTTTTGTTATTGAATTCCGGGGTGGCCCAGTCTAAGCCCTGCTGTGATTATTATTAGTATATGTTTTTTCAATACATAAAACTAAGATGCAAAGCTAAGACACTGGCTCACAAACATCTTTGACGCTACAGAACGATTTTTCTCACAACACATTATTTTCTTCCCAACGCGTCTTGGTTATAAAGGCGTGGTGTATCAGTTACAAAGCTTGACGCAAGCAAGCTTTGTGAACTCATGCTGATATGGGTATCCCCCGTCACTGCCATGAAGCAGCTATAATAAACCCCAACAAAGACGTGAAGGTTTGGTTGCTGAGGAGACAGATGGCAAAAAAACAAACGATTTCAGCTTGGACAATATCAAAAGAATAGAAAAAAAAAAAGAATTTTGACGTCACGCAATCTATTTTAAGAAAATTAGTCGTAGTTGTTCTTTGTTATGGATGAACTAAGTTTCTTTGTGATAAAATCCCTGAGCAATGAATCTTTTAATTAGCAAACTCTCTTGCAAGTAATGTCTAGGGTTAAATATATTCCAGAGTTCAAATTGCCACCAACTATTTAGCATCACTTTTCTTGCAGTAAAACAACGTACCAATTCATGCTTACAAATGATGTCCTAAGGTTAGGAAGAAAAATACTCTTTCTAATTTTCATTCGGGCGACCGGCGATCTTTTTTATTCTTTCCAAACAATAAGACCCGGTGGTGCCGAACTTTTTTTCTTTTTTATTTTTGAAGATATCAGTGACCCAGCACTGACGAAAACGTTTCATTTTTTTTCGTAAGACGTTCTTTAATGCTATTATAAAATGTTCAAGTTACATAACACTTGTAAGCTGCAATTTTAACATTTTAACATTTGAAGTATTTCTTGTATCAGAGTGCTAGCGTCGAAGGCACGAGAGCAAAATTTTAGAAAACAGTTCTCCGCTGAAGGGCCACTTTCAGAATTTTTCTGCTTTCCGGGCGAATATTTTTCGCTTTTAAACTTTATACACCAGCCTTACGGTCGGGTTCTTTTTTTACTCATATTTTCTTGGACACAGCTCGGCCACTTCTTATTTTTTATTTGTGATTTTAGTGGCAATGCCTGGGGACGAGAAACCAGGATATTTATTAGCCTTTATGTCTAAAATATGTTTTCTACTTCCAAAAGAACGCAAGAGGTAAACAAAAGAACCACTTTTTCGCCTAGAAACCGGAGTAACATTTCTATAATTCTTGATTGAAGCTTATCTACTGAAAAGACTAAGATATCCGATATGACAATACAAATGTATTTGTTGTCTCTTTGTCTAACAGACTGTACTCAAGCTCTCTCCTCACCCACCGTGCGAAGCAGCAAAGAAAGCGGAGCACAAGAAAAAGAACACATATCCTAATGTTTTACCCTGTAAGTATGCACTTATCCCTAGCAGAGCATGCAAAAAGAACACATATCCTAATGTTTTACCCTGTAAGTATGCATTTATCCCCCGCAGAGCATGCAAAAGAACACATATCCTAATGTTTTACCCTGTAAGTATGCATTTATCCCTCGCAGAGCATGCAAAAGAACACATATCCTAATGTTTTACCCTGTAAGTATACATTTATCCCTCGCAGAGCATCCAAAAAGAACACATATCCTAATGTTTTACCCTGTAAGTATGCATTTATCCCCCGCAGAGCATGCAAAAAGAACACATATCCTAATGTTTTACCCTGTAAGTATGCATTTATCCCTAGCAGAGCATGCAAAAAGAACACATATCCTAATGTTTTACCATGTAAGTATGCACTTATCCCTAGCAGAGCATGCAAAAAGAACAAATATCCTAATGTTTTACTCTGTAAGTATGCATTTATCCCTAGTAGGGCATGCAAAAAGAACACATATCCTAATGTTTTACCCTGTAAGTATGCATTTATCCCTCGCAGAGCATGCAAAAAGAACACATATCCTAATGTTTTACCCTGTAATTATGCATTTATCCCTAGCAGAGCATGCAAAAAGAACACATATCCTAATGTTTTACCCTGTAAGTATGCATTTATCCCTAGCAGAGCATGCAAAAAGAACACATATCCCAATGTTTTACTATCCCTAGCAGAGCATGCAAAAAGAACACATATCCTAATGTTTTACTCTGTAAGTATGCATTTATCCCTAGCAGAGCATGCAAAAAGAACACATATCCTAATGTTTTACCCTGTAAGTATGCATTTATCCCTAGCAGAGCGTGCAAAAAGAACACATATCCTAATGTTTTACCCTGTAAGTATGCATTATCCCTAGCAGAGCATGCAAAAAGAACACATATCCTAATGTTTTACCCTGTAAGTATGCAATTACTGGACACAGAACAGGTAGGAACGCATATAGTAAGATTCTACCATGGTAATATATATATAGTAATATATATATGGTGATATATATATATATGGTGATATATATATATATATATATATATATATATATATATATATATATATATATATATATATATATATATATATATATATACTAGAATTACTGCACGCAGAACAAAGAAAAACAACAAAAGTAACTAGAATTACTGCACGCAGAACAAAGAAAAACAACATTATCCTTATGTTTTATCGGGTTGGCAAAAATGAAAATGGTGATAACTGGGAATTAAGACTGCCACTGGAAAAAAATCAAACAGGAGTTCAGAAGTGATCGTATTCTGTTATTCTTCTACAGATCATCTCTTAAGTACATACCCAACGGTTAGGCTACGCATGCGTTAATGTTATGGTAAATGGGAAACGTCACCATTTTTGGAAAAGAAAGGGGGTGGGAGGGTTGCAAAAAGGCAGAAAATGTAGTTTTGCTACTTTATAGATGACGTCACCATTTTTGGAAAAGAAAGGGGGGGGGGGGGTTGCAAAAAGGCAGAAAATGTAGTTTTGCTACTTTATAGATGACGTCACCATTTTTGGAAAAGAAAGGGGGGGGGGGGTTGCAAAAAGGCAGAAAATGTAGTTTTGCTACTTTATAGATGACGTCACCATTTTTGCAAAATGGAAAGGGGGGGGGGGGTTGCAAAAAGGCAGAAAATGTAGTTTTGCTACTTTATAGATGGCCGCTCTTGAGAGCAAATGACAACAGGATCCTCATAAGAGTGGTCTAATTTCAGAGGTGCTTTTAATTTATCTATGGTATTTTTCGAAGAGGCCAGTTGTATTAAAAAGTTTTACAATACATTTTTTTCTATTTTTTGGGGGGGGGGGGTTGCACCTTTTTTACCCTACCTCCCGTAAGTAAGTTCAGTATCTCTCACTGAATAATCACATTTTTTGGCGCCCATCCTCTGTAAGGCTGCCAGTATCTTTTAAGTCCCCTTGCCGCCACGCGCTTGCATATAAATATTTAATAGAACTGCTTCAAAGAACTCTTAATAACGGATCTAAATAAGCTTGGGGCAGCCTCTTCACGTTAGCTGTGGCCTCTTGATATATGAAGTGATGGCTGTGGGCATTTTTTCTTCCTCACCAGTTCCTTCTCAGCTGCGCAGGCCCTTTGAGGGTAACAGTAGTGAGTGCAATGGGAAAGAAAAAACAAGACTATTCATTCTTATTTTCTCTACTTTATAAACCTTTTCTGTATTAATATGCAGTAAAACATTCTTAAACCACTGCGATTGAGCTAATTCGTCCGGTTTAGCGAGATGTCCATTATGTTAAGGATACTTTATTTTCTACACTTCAACACAGTATCATGGCAATATCTTGACCTATTTCACACGTGACCCATTTGAAAGGAATTCCGCCATGGCTGGTCCCAAGCCCGGATGAGAAAGGAAGAAGGCTAGGCTAGGGGGTTAGCACCCTTCCCTGTAAAAAACCATCACGCTGCAGAAACGCCAAAAAGAGAATTTTCAGTAGAAAACCCAGACCTGGGAGAAGGTGGACCTCCAGCAGAACCAATGACGCTGAGTGGTGAAAGCCGGAGTCATCTGGAAGCCACTCAGCCGATTACAATCTTTCGACCAGGTCTATTGTCACCATCGGGACATGGAATGTGAGGATCATGTGTGACGCGGGGAAAACAGCACAGATAGCTGCGGAGATGAAGAACTACGACCTCAATATCTTAGGGATTTGTGATTCACGATGGACGGCCGGTGGAAAGAAGAGACTCGCCTCGAGAAACCCTTCTATTTACAGGCCACGAGGAAGAGAATGCACCAACACATCCATGGAGTAGCATTAATGCTTTCCAAAACAGCAGAGAGAGAGAGAGAGAGAGAGAGAGAGAGAGAGAGAGACAGAGAGAGAGAGAGAAAGAGAGAGAAAGAGAGAGAAAGAGAGAGAGAGCTCTGATAGGTTGGGAAGAAAACAGACCACGCATCATGACAACATCCTTTAGGACCAAGACGAGGAGACTTAACATGGACATCATCCAGTGTTATGTTCCAACCAACGACAACGGCGAGGCGGACAAAGAATTCCACAACATACTCCATATTGTGATAAAGAATTGCCCAAGCAGATATCTCAGCATCGTCATGGGCGATCTGAATGCCAAGGTGGGAAGCAACAACCAGGGCTATGAGGAGATCATGGAACAGCAGGAACTGGGCCAGATGAACGATAAGGGGGCGGGGTTGCAGACCTATGCGCCATACGCAACCTAGTCATTGGCGGAACACTCTTCCCCCATAAGCGAATCCACAAGGCCACCTGGGTATCACTAGACCATATTACCAAGAACCAACTTGATCATGTGTGTATATCAAAGAAGTTTCGAAGAACACTCCAGGATGTGAGTGTCAAGAGAGGAGCCGACATTGCACGGATCATCTCCTTGTAGCCAGACTTAAGCTCAAACTCAAGAAGAACTGGAATGTAGGCCAATGCCAACGGTTCAACAGGGAACTTTTGAAAGACACGGACAAGCTGAAGGAGTACTGACTGGCTCTAACCAACACATTCCAAGCTCTTCAGGAGATGTTGGAAGAAGAGACCGCAGACGGGCAATGGAAAACAGTGAAAGAGACAGTGACCGGAACCTGCCAGGCGATGCTGAGCTGCAGGATACGCAGCCACAAGGAATGGATATCTGTCGGCTCATCGAAGAAGAGAGCACTCAACAACAGCCGCACATGAGCGGAAAAAGCCAAAGCCCAGGAAGCTTATGCCAACACTGCAAGAATCGCGAAGAACAGCAACGGCATAATGGCAGATAAAAGGAACTGTCTTGAGGCACTTGCTAGAGAGACAGAGAAAGCTGCCGGACATGGAAACATAAGATAATTCTATACCACTGTTAGGAAGCTTAGTGGTAGGTTCTCCATACCTGAGAGGCCAGTGAAGGGCAAGGATGGAAAGATCATCTCAGGCGACGAGGGGCAGAAGAACCGGTGGAGGGAACACTTTGAGGAGCTGCTAAAGCGACCAGCTCCCCAGGAGCCGCCAGACATCCCGGAAACTAACAACGACCTGCCTATACAAAGCCCTCAAGCAGTTGAAGACAAACAAAACAGATGGACCCGACAACATTCTGGCGGAGACGCTGGAAACCACTTTCGATATGCCCCAAACCTTTTTCAAGAACATTTTGGAGGAGGAAAAGGTGCCAGTAGAATGGAAGGAAGGGTACTTGATCAATCTGCCAAAGAAAGGAGACCTCAGTAACTGCGCAAACTACAGAGAGATTACCCTACTGTCAGTTCCTGGAAAAGTCTTTAACAGGATCTTACTAATCAGGATGAAGGATATCGTCGACTCCAGCTCCGTGACCTGCAAGCCGGCTTCCGAAAAGATCGCTCATAAACGGACCAGACTGCCACGCTGCGTATCATCCTAGAACAATCCCTAGAGTGGAATGCCTCCCTCTATGTCAACTTCCAAGACTACGAGAAAGCCTTTGATAGTGTAGACAGAGAAACTCTATGAAAACTGCTGCGGCACTATGGAGTGCCTGTAAAGCTCACCAACATCATCAAGAACTCGTACCAGGCTCTCACCTGCAGAGTATTTCATGGACGTCAGATCTCCAATGCTTTCAAAGCCCGAACAGAGGTCAGGCAAGGAAGTTTGCTGTATCCGTTTCTTTCCTGCTCGCCATTGACTGGATCATAACGATATTCACAGCACAGAGGCGAAATGGCATCCAGTAGACCCTATAGGGGTTGGATGACCTGGACTTTGCAGATAACTTAGCCCTTCTTTCGCAGGCCTAACAGCAGATGCAGGAAAAGACCAGTATCGTGGCAGAGAACTCATCCAGGCTGGGTCTGAACATCCATCTGAAAGTAAATACCACCAGCACGTCTCCCATCACACTGGAAGGCACTAAAAGAAATGGACAGTTCGCAAGAAGGGACAGATGCAGACGTGAAGAGCATAATCAACAAGGCTAGGGTAGATTTTCTGCAGCCTAAGAACATATGGACTCCGAGAGATTTGTCAGTCAGCACCAAGATCAGGCGCTTCAACACCAACGAAGAAGTCAGTCCTGCTATACGGAGCTGAGACCTGAAGAGCAACCAAAACAGCGAAAAAAGAGGATCCAGACTTTCATGAACAATTGCCTGAGTCGAATCCTGCACATACGGTAGCCTAACAAGATCAGTAATGAGGAATTATGGCAGCAGACAAGACAGAAGCCGACAGGAACCGATATCCAACAACGCCGCTGATAGGCCACACTCTGCGTAAGTCAGTCACCAACATCATGAGACATTACCTCAGGTGGAACCGTCAGGGAAAAATGAACAGAGGTCGACCGAGGAACACATGGCGACGTGACGTGGTCGCAGATGCCAAGAGGAGGGCCACATATGGGGGACAGCTGGAGAGTTTTGCCCAGGACAGAGGAAGCTGCGGATACCTTGTGGGCGGCCTATACCCCAGCGGGGGTGTCGGGCGATCATTACCATGATATTTGAAAAGATGGAAGAAAGGCAACCCCTTTTTGCAACTGTGGGTAAAAAATCCCTCCGCATTTTGCAATGCCCGGAGAATATCCCGCACGTAAAATCGTGCAATCTACACAGACGTTCCACCGGAAATTAATTTATTTTAGCGAATGTTGAAATTTAGTTTCTTGTTTAATGGAGTACTTCTGATTAAATTTATTTGCCGCAAAATATTAGCACTTTCTGTACTTCTAGATTCGAGCGAGGTTTTGTTAGTCACCAACTCTTGCCATAGCTTATCCCCCGCGCAGTTATTCGAACCACTGCGCTGTTTTTGTCTACTCAGCCATGACCTCAAACTGGAATCTACCCACGCCAAAATGATTAAAGTTCTAATTAATAACCGCCCCCTCCAACTACTATCCAGTTGTCACTTCAAAAATATCTTTCTGACGATCCCAAATCCACTCCTTAAGAAACAGATATGATGCACGGAGGAATTTTCTCCCGGTTTGGTAAAAATCTTTGTGGGAGGACTTTCCTCCTCACTTGGCACAATAAGGGCGGGTGATTTTCTTATGGAGTGATTTTTCCGCGGAGGATATCCTCAGGGATTTTTTGGAAGTACTCGACCAAATTTCACGCATGCTGAATATGTTCTTTGCTTTGTGTGCTACAGCTATGGTTTATAATTTGGCTTGATTAGGTTTTTTTAAAGGTTTCCTTATTATGGAAATGAATGGATTGAAAATAAAAAAGGGGAATGAAAAATGTGTCCGGTACAGCAAGCTGTCCGGTTTGCGGGTGTGCGGAGAACGGAGGTATTGCTGTATAACTATATATCTATATATATATATAGTTGTATATATATATTTCGATTATATATATTAGATATATATATAATCGAAAGTATCGAAAGTATGACAGTATCCTTTCGAATTACTGGGTTGATTTTGTAATGTTCTTTTTTTATTAATTTGCAAACATATCTAAATTTTCAGCTGCTGACTGATCAACATAATGGTGAAGTTGGTCAGCATGTTTCTAAAATGTACACATAGTCTAAGCATATTTTCACATAAATTATCTTAATTAAAATGTTTGGCTTTAGAGTTTCTGCAATATGTTGAAAATGAAATCCCATGTCCGACAAAACTCGTAGGTTTCGTTTGCAGTACCTCAGCATAACAGGATATCCCCCGTGTAATCGAGGATATAGTTACGAGCTTATCCATCTTCTGTCTGTCCGTGCATCTGTGTGCGCATCCAGGCTATATCTCCGAAACTATGAGTTGGATTGTTTCAAAATTTCACACACGAATAGAGCACATATTGAAGGTCGTATTTCTATTCCGATTCACAAAAATTGTCAAAATGACAGTATCTTTTCGATTATTGGAACTAAGCGTATTTTCGACGTCGAGGTAACAATGTTAATTGGATTATTTTTAAATTTCACACACACATAGAGCACATATTAAAGGTGTACAAAATTGTATTTTTATTCCGAAAATTGTCAAAATGACAGTATTTTAAAATTTGGTAAAAAATAGCATTCATATAATTGTCTGTATAACAGAACGCCGTGTCCGGGATATGTCTCCGATCGTAGAGGCCGAACTGTTTTGAAGTTTCACATAAGGATAGGGCACATATTGGATGTGTAGAACGTTGTATTTTTGCTTGGAATCGAATAAAATTCGATTACTGAAAAAACGAACAGAGCACAAGATGCATGCTACGTCGTACTTTTGTTTGGATTCATGAACAATAGTAAAATTGGCAGTATTCTGAAATTTAGTCAAACGCGTTGTGATATAATTGTTTGTATCTGTGATATTGAGCGCATTCTCCAGGCTGTGTCTCCAGAAGTATTCTTCTGAATTGTTTTAAAATTTAACACACGGATATTGATAACAGATATTAAAAATTGGCAAAATATCTCTTTTTAAACATAATCTTGTTGAAATTTAAAAATAGAAAGCTGTTAGAGTTGTGAAAAAACGTGATGAAAGTAATATTGTCAGTGGCATTGTACTTTGCAAACCGACTTCAGGTCATCGATGTTACACAGGAGATCATGTCTCCTGAGGCTCTAGTTTTATTTGATGCATTGATATGTTCACTTTCAGTTGATTCTTATCGTGTGATATTAGAAAGTCTTCCAAACGACGATTGCTCAGACTTCATCAATGCCAGTTATGTTCATGTAAGTAATTTAAAATGTAACGATTAATGTGGTCATTAAAGTAACAATAAAATCGGAATTTTTGAACAAAACAAATGTCTTAAACAGTCGCCCATGAAGGCAGTACGCAAGTATGCATGTCGTAATTGTATGATGTTATAACCAACAATTACGCTCAGGGAAGGGAAATTTTTAGACGTATTTGATGCCTGGCTTCTGCATCTTTAAATATGGCCGTTGCAAATAATTGGCCAAAATGACACCGTAGCTGCACTTAATTTCCAAGGTAAAACTATGTGGCTTACAGACGTTTTTCAAAGGCTTTCGCACAATATACGCTGTTAAATATTTACGGGTGAACTTGAAAAGCCGCACTTTTAACAAGATACTGAGGAAGGCCCAAGAACAAATTTGAAGCTAATAGAAATAATGGAGCACGATAAAAATAGAATTTTTAGTACAATATAGGATGTAAGCCCTCATTTGTTAAGTTTACGTGACTTCTTAGTTCCGATTCCCAAGGAATATTTAGAGATGAAAATTCCTATGACGAGAAAGTCGCCAGGGAAACGTCATTAGTATGCTCGAACCAGATCCGTAGCAATAGAAGCATAAAGCGGATATTACGGGGAGTTTCCGAAAAGAAGCCCTGGGCTTCTAAACGGAAACTCTACATTTTGACACTCTAATATTGGAACCAAATAGGAGACTCGTAGGCTTCTATTCGGAAACTGTTTCCAAATACACGACGCTTCTGTTATTATTACTACCTCACTTTTGAAAGCCTTATTCGCCATACCATGGCACCCATCAAGGAATAATGTTGGCTACGAGTCGAAGAATACCTCCGAAGTACAGGCGTCAGTAAGAGTGAGTAAATAATTAGTAAGTACTCAAAAAAAAGGTCGAGTGGAGGGAGGAGATGTTTATTCGTAGATTGTGACCATTTGAAAACCAAAAAGAAGCCCCTGGGGCTTCTATTCTGAAACTGTTTCCGAATAGAAGCCCCAGAGCTTCTATAGCCTATAGTCCTGATAGTAAAAAACACTGAAATAGTAAGTATTGGGAACAAGCAACGTTTTAGAATACAGCAATTCCGTGCGGAAAACACCTGCCAAAATAACTCGGCAAATTTTCATTCGCGAATTATATCTTCCTTTCGAGGAAATAGTGTCTTTATGTGGTATACCTCTGATACATATATATCTGATTGCTCCCTTCGCTTTATTAGGAAGTACTAAACAGCTTTCTTTTTAAACATTTAGGTCAGTGCAACAGGTAAGTAACAAGCTTACAGAAAATACAAGCTATAACTGCTAGTACGGCGTGGATTTGGCCGGGCTGATCAACGTGCTGCACGGGCTCTTTATGCTGTGGTGACTTATATATGGTCTTCGGGGGCAAAGTAGCAACATCCGTTTTTGCACACAAAATGCCACAGTATGTCTTTGCCAAATTTGATGCGGAGATAGTTAGACGGATAAGCTGGCATGGCAGGAAATTGCAATCGGACGGAAGTATGCGTTCGAATTTAATAAGCTGTAAAAGTCTCAAAGTGTATCTAAACTTTCTGCACAAGATGCCATTTGTTTGTTTGTAAATTTGCAAATTAGCCAAATTTAGAAAAACACCAAAAATGCTATTCTTAATACAAATTCTGTTCGATTGCGTTAAAATATGACAGGAATGTTCCTCCCCTCAAGTTTCTGCGACAGACGTTTATTTTATTTGTCAAAAACTGGTCAAAATATTGGCCAAAAAACTGTCGATAATCACGAGAGCTTGAGCTCAAAACCTACTGCAGCCGAAAAAGGGTTTTTAGGTACTGATGTTTCATGTAATTTTTCAAACCAGTGTAATATAGATATATATATATATAGTTTATTTTGTTCTTTTGTTTTTTTCTCTCTTTTATGTCTCTTTCCTTCCCTTCCTTTCTCCATCCCAGTACATCTGCAGTGAGGTTTTATTGTCAGTTCGGCAGAAGCTGACCATATAAACGGATAGCCTTAAGAGAAACACAAACAATGTTGTTCATCTCACTGATTTGGTCTGATTACTTTTGACAGCAATGATTCCCATGAGGCTTTCTACAAAATCTAGATTTTGCCAAAGCTAGTCGGTTTCTTGTTTCACTTCTGTAATGTCTTCGCTTTTATAGCTGTACGCAATGTCCGTTAAATACTTCAATTCAATGACGGAAATATTTCTGTCATTTACTTTATGCTGTCATTGATGAACGTAAAAGAATAAAGTTAACTATGAACTATTTGGTTTGCCCCAGGTTATTAAATTTCATTATATGGAACATTTTATAAGATATTTTGAATAATGTTTTTTTTAAATCTCAATTGAACGCACTTTTTGTACTTAAAATTATTCATTGTGCCTTGGTATTTGTCATTTATTTAAAGTTGAGACATTAAAAAGTCTTCTTTTTCCATAATATTTGCAACCAACTCAATACATTGTTTGAGCGTATCATTCTCCTATTAGTCTCTAATTTTTTATGATTATTACAAATAGTCCATATGATTTGCATCCCTATTTCTACTTTGACATGATAGTCCTGCTTCGAGGTATTGTATTTTGTTATTTAAAATCTTAAAGTTTTTCCCCAATAATTTTACTTGCTTTAAACATTCAACTAGTTTTCTTCCTGTACAGTATTTATTATTCAGGCTATATGTGGATTACTGAAGCTAGATTGCATCTCTGAAATAATTTATCCAGATTGGCAAGGTATCTAGATTACTCAGAGTATGCAATATCAATGTCATATAATCCCAAGTTCAATGTAAAGTTTAATTTATTTGAACGATCAATTGCAGTGAGTAACTATTTAAAATGGGTTGAAAATAGAGAATTATCCTGATGTCTGGACATTGCTGCTCTTTAAGTTTATTTGAAGTAAGTGTTCAATACCTTTTCTGTATAACTATAGCAAAAACAGACACTGTTGGCGCAAACAGCACTCAAAGATTACCATATTGCCCTGTGTGAATTACACATGCGATATACAAATTGAACTGAAATAACGTGTCCGGTGTTCGGAATAGGGCGGTGTCCCATCTATCCAGGCTCTTATTACATACAAACCAAAGGAAAATAAAGAAGGGCTGGAACATTTTGTCCGAATTAGGGAGTTGTAAACATTAGACAGGTTTTAGGCACGTTGTATTGTAGTCAAGTTCAGCGAATTTAACAGCGAATTTATAGCGGTTAGGGTTTTCCTTGCTTGCACTTTTGCAATGAGAAAATAAAAGCATGTTTCTTGTGTCCACGTTCTCGGTTGTCCCCAAGGACACTTCTATTAAACTAAAATAGAATTTTTATAGAATTGTTATATCAAAAATCCCTTTTAGATATTCTTTCACAAGTATTTCCTTCTAAACGTTATTTAAAACCCGACTTTTTCGAAAATAATTTTACATAAAAATAACTTTGTGTCTCATCCCCTGGCCCGGTCACTTAAAACAGAAGTAACCTGACTGGGGCTAAAACAACCGGAACGGAGAAAAAAATTTGAAATAGCATCTTATAAATTAACAACATAAGTGTTATGTTGTATAAGTGTTCTGAACTATATCACATATAAAAGGCAACACCAGTGCCCTTTCTTTGAAGACACTATACGCCGGGGCTCATTAAAAAAACGATCCAATCAGTAAAAAGGAAACAAAAGATCGCCGTCAGTCAAAAATTGAAACAAGTTCGTGTGATCGTTGTAACATATGACATTCTACACAAGGCATCGTGTTGGAGTGATTTACAAAATTATATACCTGTGAAACTTCAAATAGTACAAACAAAATAAAAATAAGTATATTTGAACTACAGGCTTGATAAGTCAATAAATTATTTCTGATCTAATAACATTTCTAGTGTTGGTACAAACCTACAATGAGTGGGACATGCAATTCCGCGGCTTTCACACAAAACACGAACGTTAGATTACAGTAGTCCATCATGTTTCTGAGAATTTCCAAAGTATGACAAGTAGAAATTGGCGTGCTAATGCAAATAACAGATTGCATGCAAGTTTACCTCCAATTCCTTGATTAAATTATGTATACAAGCCTGAAAACACTGCCGAATTAAATTACTCTGATATATTTAATAAATAATTAATACCACATTTTTTCTACAATTTTCTAAAGGAGATGTTCGACCTTAATGCTTGCTATGCGTGCTACGCAACGTAATCCTGGAGATTTCTGCTATAGGTTGAATGATTTTAAGAACAGGTGCACTGCTCCCTGTTCCGTGCATGTCATGGAGGCGACTAATCGGAATTTCTTTCTTTCTAGTCCCGATGTAGGCATCATAGTCTCTGGTCGCGACTTTAAACACCATGCAAACAATCATGAATTTTTATGTTGCTTTTTTTCAACAATTTCGACACTCAACACCTGTGCTTGTACATTGTAAATGGTTAACATGTAATATAAACATAATATGGAATATAAAAACGCTTCAAAACAAAAACCATATAGAATAAGACGTTAAAGACTTAACTTTGCGACATATGGCAAAAACATTAACAAAGGGTTTGAGAGTAGTTTGGTGCCATATTTCTTGCATACGATCACTGTTAGTCCGGTTCAGGCTAATTACACTGGGAAAAATTAAAAACGTACGAAATTGAAAAAACCTTTCAACTTTAGAACTAAGTAGGCGGTTTTCAGAAATCGAGTATTAGCATGCAAGTATTATTTAAAGTATTTAAAGAGCATCGAGATTTGGTATGACTCCAGAAAATGGGCACCACATTTGGAAAGATTTCTTGGAGAGGTTTCTGTTTCAGGATAATGTGAATGATAAAATGCAGATAAAATTGAAACCTTCATGATTAAGAATAACCGTTTGTTGTAATCATGGATCAGTACAATTCTTCAGCATGCAGTAGAACATACACAAACGATCAATACTTCAGTACTTTTGTTACATTGACCTTTAACTGGACAAACCTTGCTATCTGTACTGAAACGGCAATATTTGTGTGTTCATTTACGTTACTAATTACAGTGCATTTCATAGAAATGTAGAAGGAAATCAAGCACATATTAACATATACTTTGTTAGATATAGTTTTTTCACTTTTATCCATCTCGATCTTTTCACAATACGGCGCGACGAACAAAAACTGTATTACAGCAAAATGCCAAATAAAAGTTTACCACACTTGGGACATTAGGAAAATGCCAAGTGTAATTAGATCTGTTTTCACAAAAAAAAAAGATTATCTCTGTAGCAAATCTATCTACGTTAATAGGCCTTCATGATACAGTGTCTGTTTGCAGATACGTTAAGAATGTAAACTTAGTTTCACTTTCTTAAATTACATTCTCATGTTTTATGTCCTTTCAATTTGCAATCTACGCATCAGCTAAAAGAAATTACACATAAAAAGGAAATAAACAAGCTATAGAATTGTTTTCAGTAATTGCTCAATTTTTATTCTTGGGTCATCCATGTATTTTTACCCATTCCCTGGTAGCTATGAGCTTTAGGATTGATATGTTAAAACTATTCATAGTAGTAATGTGCATTACTCTTACTATATCATATACAAGTTTATAAAAGATATGGCGTAAAACGCACCCTTTATGAAAGGATGCTATTGTGTGTGCAACACTCATTACCTGTGGCCAAATGTGCCAAGTCATTCTCTTGTGTTTTATATTGAACGTAGACGTTGTACTGTACAATCTTCTTGCAATTAGTGTTCTTGCGACATTGTTATTACTGTTTGAGGTCTTTGAAGTATAGTACTTTTGACATTTAGCTTTAGTACAAAACAGTCGTGTGTGTAATTTGAGCTTAACATATGCATTTTTGTGCAGAGTAATTGGAGTAAGTAGAGAAAAAAGTCGTATTTTTTAAATATTTTCCTACTTGAATGTCGTTATAGCCTAAAATGCCACTAAAATGATAAAATAACGTTTGTGTTGTTGTTCTATGTGGAACAGTATGAACAGTTCCAGCTCGTTACGCTTTCTATATACTATATATATATACTATATAATTGACTGCGGGCACAGTAAGTGAACACAAGGCAAGAATTAGAACCTCGTTCTCTGCATCTTTAACCTTCAATGAATTGTGCAGCACCAACTCTGGTCATCTCCACGGGGTGACTCGTGGCTTGAAATGCAACCTTCGGCCTTGCAGTCTGAAGTCATTATTCCTTAGTAAAAATTTGATTTTCCTTATGGTTAGTCTGTTCGTAAAATTCAATCCCACTTCGTGGGATAATGAACAGGTGAAACCATACTTAGTGAAGCACTGGCATAAATCCTTCGTAGTTTTGTGTGTGCAAGGAAGATGCATTAAGATCATTATTTGCTGAAGAAGATCACATATGCCGGCTCCCGCTGCACAAACTGTTCATATGTATCACTGATGTGTCTATGTACATTATTATTATTCCTCTTCATGATTAATGTGTATTATTATTGTTCAATGTATGCTATTCATGGGTAAAGTATATGCTGATGTTAAATATATACTGTTCATGTTCAATGTTTTCTGCCCATGTTTAATTTATACTGTTCATATTTAATGTCTGTTGTTTATGTTTAATATGTACTGTTCATATTTAATGTATACTGTTCAAGTTTTATGTGTACTGTTCATGTTTATAAAGTATACTGTTCATGTTTAATGTGTATTTTAATATATACTGGTCATGTGTAACTGCACATCGTTCCCATGTTTTCAAACCTTCATGTCTTCTACAAGAGCAAGTGTTTACTTCTGTTACAATCTAGAGAAACAAAGCTAGTGTTGCATTATAAAGATGTGTGCATTTTTTTCTCTTGCAGAGCCCCAAGAAACAAAATGCCTATATAGCTGCTCAGGGTAAGTATATCTCTCTTGCACTCGACTTATGCACACTTTGAGATGACATAAAGCAACCCCAGCCCAATATTGGACAAGCATCAATATCTATAGAAGTGGGAAGAGACAAACTGGAATGGAGCCAGATAAGCATCACACCACATGACTAGCTGCTGCCGTATATTTTGGTCACTGCGAAGCCTGGCGTGCTCTGCGCCCATATAGCTCTGTTTATAACCACTAACTTCATCAAATGCCTCTCTCCCAGGCACTAATTACGGAAACCTTCAAGTTTCTTTTACTTTACAACTATGACTGGTTGACGTAACTGGCGACCGGTTTTTGTATCATCAGAGAAAACAGGAACAAGCTTTGCACAATCCCCTTATCTCTGATCTTCAAGAACCATCTAATTAGGGAGAGTTCTATAAATGACAGAGCTCTTTCTGACAGAAGAGAGAACCAAAGAATTTAGAACATGAGAAACTGTACAAGTATTTGCACATTTTCAGCTGCAGATGCCTGAATTGTTGGTACAGTAATTTTTGAAAAGCGGAGTTTCGTGAAACCTCTGAAAGACTCGCCATGTCTCTTTCGCTGAAACAGCTTGGTCTATATGTAATTATATCATAAGACGAATCGACCAGGCAAATACGTACATTTCCCAAAACTGTATCATTGTCAAGTTTGGATGGGTAACAAAAAAGTTTACGGTCAGACAGATCCACAGATAAAGTTAGGTCAAAGCCAGTGAAATTGGACATTTTACTGCCAGCCAAAGAACCAAAGTCCCTGAAACACGGCACAACATGTTATGTTCTGATAAAAGTCGATTTTTTGTATAAGTTATAGCAAATAATAAATAAAATTTGAGACCCGTTTCCATCCCGCCATGGCACTAGCTCTTACCATAGGCATATTCAGCCCAGTAAAATTTTAAGGTCCACCGACGGTCTATTTGAGGTGGCAACGTCGACCCAACAAAGCCACAACATTAACTCTGTTTGAACTTCAGTTGCTTCGCCCACAGATCAAACTATCACCAACGTGTTTGACACAACTTTGAATAGGTGTTGGGTAAATAACGTTGTTTAGACGTTGCTTTTGGTTGCAACCAAAACGCAACTCTATTAGTCGTCTATTTAACGTCTTTGGGGCAACATTGAATAAAACGTCAGCAATTGAAAAGACCTCGAAAATTCGACTCTGTGTTATCGCTCGCCGAGAAGGATAGCCATGACAGGTCACTTTGAAAATGGACAAAAAAAAACAATACACAAACAATATACAGTACAATATTAGATTTTCAAAGGGCGCGTAAGTTTTTTCCCACCTACTTTTGAAAATATTCCAGGAAACCGATTTCATACGTACCCTGCATGACCGGATGACGCAGGTTTTGGGGGGGGGGGTACTGTTACGGAATGGTGACCGACGTCTATAAAACGTCGCTTTCCAGAAGTCCATACAACTTCGGGAGATAGTTGTTCCTACCCTTTTGCAGTCTTTAAGCAACGTTGATTAGACGTCGGTTAATCGACGTCTCTCCAACAACCGAACCCAACGTTGATCCGATGTCGGGTTGGACGTGTATCCAACCTTGGGGCAACATCGCAACTTTTTCTAAGAGGTATGGATGGTGAGAGTATTTGAGGCCCAAATATTTTTAATAACGACTTAATAACGACTTATCCATATGCAGGAACCACAACTTCCCCCTAAAGAAAATACCTTACATAATGCACAAATCCCAACCAGTGAACTGCCTGAATTTTCACCTGTCTGAGATTGACTGCACTTCCGTTTCGTTGAGCAATCGGGCATGCGTTGTTGTATGACATATGACCTCTAGAGACATCAGTTGGTTATGTAAGCACACAGGGGATGGGTTTAAAAAGTGGCTCCTTTGTTGCCCAAAGAGAACTATTTTAACGGAATCTTCAGTGAGAGGTTGGGATAAAAAGGTCTAATATAAAACAGATCGAACCGCAGCAGAGGTGTGGAGCTGGACAACAACAGTTGGGCATGCTTCAGCATCACTTGTTTCGCCACTAATTTAATTCTGCTCACGAAACCTCACTTCATAAAGGAAGAAGGAGCATCAGAGAATTAATGTCTGCGGGTTTTTTTTTGCTCAAAGTAACGCAAAACAGAGAATGCAAATACCCTTTAGATTAGGATAAAAATCCAATTTGGGATATTGCTTTAGCTGGATTCATGGGGGAACTAGACATTATACAGCGGGTGCACCCTAAGATCTTTCGTTCTTCCTTTAAATTGCCGTTTCCAGGTCCTGTTATATTAAGAAACAGATGTAAATGGAGATTATTTGCTAAAAAAATGCAAAAGGGAGCGCTGCGGGAGGGTGGGGTTAGAAGTATACTTTGAGTTGGCCATCTGTGTCTATATTAACTGTGTTCGATTGTTTTTCTTAACACAAGATTTTTAATATCCTTTGACATCGAAGACAGATCACACATCTAAGAGAACACTTGGACTAGAACCATCCCCGCCAATGGAACCCACTCACAAATAGAACCACTTTTCAACGTTCCGCTTACCTTACTTTATGCAGGACCCCACAAACACGGCCACATAGAAGGCGCGAAAACCACTTTAATTCTATTTCCGGTGTAACACTCATTGTTTGCAGTAATCTCCAAGAAACATTAAAGAATCGCCGATAAAGTGAGTTCTAAAGAATTAGTTAAAATGAAAGAAAGAATAGAATCAGCTGCGGCTGTTTCAGCATTGTTATTTTCATGTGTTTACAGTCAACACATGAAAGAATTTGACAACCTATAGGAAATCTATAGGGTGTCGTTACTTTAGGGGTGACATCTTTGTATAGTGATCATCAAGCCAAATTGGATAGAAGAAGTAGGAGGCAGATTCTTGAGGGAGAGTGTTTAGAAGCCGCTTGAGTCAAATGTCAATGACGTATATCGGGATTGCAATTGATTGGAGTTGATCTTCTCGGGATCGGCCAGAAAGGCCTTGTTTCCAAGATGCGATCATGAAGCAATGCAATTTTGTGAAGCGCCGATTATTAAGTTGTTTCTCATGGTTTGTTGCACAAAGCAATGGGTCACTTTATCGCTTCACCAAGAGCGTATTCCATCCCATGCGTCTCTGAGATTCTGATAGAATTGTTAACCCCTCTCCCAAAATGAACTCCACCCTCACTACTGACTCCAAACCCCCTGCCTCATTTAACCCCAGCCTCTAAATTACATACGCCCCATTGCTCGGGACATACGCAGAGCTATTTCAGTAATAGTTTTTTTCTGTATCCAAGTACAAAACACCCAAAAACAATTTCTCACAAAAGCACCCAACCCCAAAATAATGCTACACTCGTGAAAGAAAACCAAAGGAATCACTGAGTCTGTCAAAAAGTAAGTAAAAAACTTTACTCGAAAGCGAGCAACAAAGTCGAGTTAAAAACTTTTCACGAAAGCGGGTAGCAGGAAGGGGCAGGGGGAAGGGAGTCAAGAATTTTTCTCGAAAGCGAGTGACCAAAAGGAGATCAAAAGCTTTTCACAAAAGGGAATAGCAAAAAGGGGGTTAAAACTTTTCACGAAAGCGGGTAGCAAAAAGTGGGGTGAAAAAGTTCCCCGCTAGCGAGTAGCAAAAGGGGATTCAAAAACTTTTCACCCACGCGAGTAGCAAATTGCGGTTTTGAATCAAGGCGCTCTGTGCTATATAACGACTGTATATTCTTGTAAAAATGCACCTTTATTGATTGATTTTTAAAAAAAAATGCATAACAGCTGAATAAATTAATTATATTTTCGATGCATTTCAAGTTAACGATGTGTTTAAAGTCGGTCTATTATTTTAAAATTTCGTTTAACTTTGCCTAAGAAATGCTTGGTGCCGATTAAAGATTATGCCCATTTCTTCAAGGATGTCCCCTTTCTTTAAAAGGGTTATTCCAATTGCATTATTGCAGGACCCAGCAGACACACCATAAATGACTTTTGGAGAATGATATGGCAAGAGAATGTTCACTGTATTGTGATGGCAACCAATCTCTTTGAACATGCCAGAGTAAGTACAGTAGCGACTTGAAAACCTTCCATGGGGCATTCATGAAATAACCGAATCAATAGTCTTTGAATCGAGCGCAGGAGTTACTTGAAAAGCAGTTAACTATCGTAGTGGTTTAACCTTTGTTTGAGTAGTTTGATGGGCGGCAGCCATAGTAATAATAACAGTGCTTACAAGCATAATCACAGTCGTGAAACTGTGAAATTATAGAAAAACGACAAATGTCTTTGTTGATCGTGTGCCACAGGAGTGTCTCAAAGTCAGAAATTGTAGTCCGCACATTTTAATATACAGCAAAACTCATTATAAACAGCTTTTTTAAAATGCTACTCATCCTACTTTTCTGGTTTGAATATCTTGCAATTTGGCATGAATGTTCCTTGTATAATCCTCCACACAGCCTATATTTCTTACCAAGATATTGGCCAAATCTGGGAAAACACAAAAATGCTACTGTCCCTACAAATTCCGCCCGATTGCGTTGGAATTTGACAGGAATGTCAAATTTGGCAAAATACAGCCAAAAAGGGTAAAATTGCAAAGTAAAAAAATCGCAGCGCACTCCTACTTGATGCTTCCTCACCAGCTGCCTAACCACTTGCCTATTACAGCTGAAGTGGTAACATGTTGAACTGATAATGAGGTCGTGGGTTCAAGTCCCATTGCGAACGTTTTCACTGTCTCCCTTTGTGGGTTTCATAGGCAATATTTATAGTATAAAAGTTATTTATGTGTGGTGTATCTTTAGTGTTGCTCAAGGTACTTAATAATACCTAATAAGTATACATGTGAGCGCTATCGCCATAAAATGTATTACGCGCATTTGCAAAAAAAAAAAAATCTTGTTCATGTCGATATTTCTTTATTTTCCTTGAAATAATTTACGGAATTAATGGCTTTAGCTAATAACCAAAGTCAAATTTTATTCTTATTTTATTCAATACTGTGTCACATATATTTTCTGCTAAATTGATGTTAGTGATTCGTAATTCTAAGGTCTACAGGTCCAATTATAAAAACGTCAAACTGCAGAAAAATCGCAACGCTCTTCTTCACCAGTTCGCCACTTGGCTCGATAGCTCAAGTAGTGAGGCGTTGAACTGATAATCGCGAGGTCGTGGAATCAAGATCCGCTGAAGGCGAATTTTTCATTGGCTGTATTTTCTTCTTTCTTTCCTTCCCTCCCTCCCTTCCAGAGCCCAGGCAGACCTTCAGTGGAGTTGTATTGCTGTTATCGTTTCGGCTAATTTTTGTCACAATAAGTCGGTTTTTATCTTTCACGTGTGTAATATCTTCGCTTTTAGGCTGAGAACAATGTCCACGGACATTCTTGTTTTTGTTTTGTGTTCCTGTTCATCTTTTCCATGTTATTCACTTGCAGCAACAATGCGAGAAATACTGGCACAACCAGCATGGGCGCTACGGGGGTGTGGATGTCTGGCTACAGGATACCGACATACTCGCCGACTTCGTGGTCCGTACATTCCAAATCCTCAAACAAGGCACCGATTCTCCACGGGTATGTCTTTCCTGACGACACGTTTGTTATATCCACGTCCTAGCGGAGGCGGGGGATATAGAAACGTCTCATGTCCGTCCGTCCGTCTGTCCGTTATCACTATTGTCCAGACCATATCTCCATAACCGTTGATCGCAGGCATACCGTGCCTTGGGGAATGAAAGAATATATAATGTTGTTTTGCAACGTCTGGTTAATTTTTGATTTCATGGAAAAATGTCAAATTTATGGACTTCTGAAATGTTTGGACTTAGTCGTTTTCTTAGGGTACCTTGTCCAGGCCATATCTCCGTAACCATTGATCGCAGGCATACGAATCCGGGACAGAAGGGCCTTGGACATAAGGGCCTTTCCCAAAACGGCCTTTTCCAAAAGGGCCTTTCCCAAAACGACCCTAAATGAAAAGTTGGACAGAAGGGCCTTGAGAAATGGTTCTCAAAATTATTTTTATTTTTTGTGTAATAAAATAACTCCAAAAACAAAGTTTATTGATTTTATTGTCTGATTCATCGAGACAAATTTTTACTGTCCTTTATCACTTTGTCTTATATCCATTGCTGTTTGTCACAGTTCAAATAAAGACCTCAAATTCAGAACTCGTATATCGGCAAGACACTGACACGCCAATGGTATCCCGACAATTTATCTATTTTAGATGAATTGTCGTACACCCCCCCCCCCCCCCCTCATTTAGATGAACTGTCGCTAGATGAATTGTCGTGGATTCCACGCCAACATCATCCGGCTTAGCGCGTGTGTTTAAACAGCACATTGCAGAGGAACGAAACAAAGGACAGAGATTATCTTTTGTGGCACAACGACTCCGAAATCTAGCATCTAAAGACAGTGATGGGAAGTAACTGAAAGAGTCTTTACAATGAGTAAAATATCAAGGCAGTAATTGGTACAAACAGGGATTAACCTGTGGCACAGTGCTTCAGAAATCTCAAGAGAGTAATGGGGAGCAACTGAAACAAAACATCAAGGCAGTTATCTTTAAAAACACAGTGAAGTTTCTATTTTTTTGCTTGTTATTTTATTACATATTTTATTAAATAATTAAAACTCAAAATCCTAGAAAAAAATTCTCAAGGCCCTTTTGTCCAACTTTTCATTTAGGGCCGTTTTGAGAAAGGCCTTTTTGGGAAAGGCCGTTTTGGGAAAGGCCCTTATGTCCAAGGCCCTTTTTTCCAAGGCCCTTCTGTCTGGATACCCAGGCATACCATACCTCGGGGAATGAAAGACTATATAATGTAGTTTTGCAACGTTAGGTTAATTTTTTATTTCATCGATAAATGTTGAAGTTATGGACTTTTGAAATGTTTGGACTTAGTCTTTTACTTAGGGTACCTTGTTCTTCTCTGTGACCATACAGCGGCGTGGGATGTGCAATCTACGATTGTCTTGTGTTCTAGGCGTCATGTTGCAGGGTTCTTTCGATGGCATTCAAATGCTTGTTCTATTGAGCGTCAGTTTTTTTGTGTGTGATCTGATTTATACATCACTCCATCAGCGTCTGTTCGCGATTTTCACAAAATAATAAAAGCCAAGATGTAGTGAACAGAACTGCCTTGGAGATTTCAGCCTCTTGGTCTAAAGCAAATCGAATATCTGGAAATCGATTAAATTCCAATATCTATGGAAGTATTTTAACATTCGTTCCCTGACAGTATGGTATAACCCTTGTTTCCGGTTACGCTACTGCCAAAGTAATACTTTCCATAACGGCATCGTGTCATGTCTACAACGCCCGTGCAATGTCGCTGTCTAGACGACCAGACAGCGTCGCATCTGGCTTCACTCCTTTCTTTATTATTTGTGTCAGATATTTATAAATAATGTTGTACATCGATACATGAAAAATTAGCATTAAACGTATTAAAAGGAAATTTCGATTGGTAGAGACACATCCATATTCATTCGTTGTTGTTACGATGTAAAAATGAGTTAAATGAAGATGTCATATGTCACATGTGTTGAGCCAGTGAATGAAGCTGATAGCTTCTAATATTTTCTGGTTTGCCTTTCACTGTAGCATTTGCAGTGTGAAGCCGTTTCTCGTATGTATTTTTTAACACTTGACAAGCCTTTGACTTGCAAGGGTTATATGAATTTGTGCGAGCAAAATTCGTCCTTTTTTTCTTCTTGACAGTTTTTCCGATTTTTTGTGTCTTCTTCTTCTCTGACACTATGGGCCCTACGACCATGAAACTTGGGACTTATGAAGAGCTTGATCTGAACATGTGCATGTCACTTTTTATTTTCGTCTTTGATTTCGTTTTCTTTGTTAAAACGCCATGTGAAAAGAGTGTATTTTTTGCAAGTAAATGCGTAGCATTTAACGCCAGCACAGAATACACATTTGCTTAGTGAGCTTTGTGCGAGCTCTCACTGCGTAAATAGATAACAAGGCGTATGCCTGATCAGTCAATAAAACTTTAAGTCAACAACAACCAAACACTACTCGGCTTATAAGACGTATTCAAGCTGTGTTGTTTGCAATATATTATTCAAGAAATAACCCATTGAAGGAAGTATTTTTGCGTTTTAATTTTTGTCAAGTGTTTAACATTTCGCTAGCGGAATGAGCTTCTAGTTTCGCTTGGTTTCCGTTGCAGATTGTAAAGCAATTCCAGTTCAATGGCTGGTCGGACCATGACGCGCCCAATGCCACAGCAGTGCTGGAGTACAACCGTAAAATACACGTCTTCGCAAAAGATAAGCCCGGTCCCTTGCTTGTACACTGCAGGTATACGGCCCCCACCCCCCACCCCTCCACTCCCACCCCCACCCCCACCCCTCCACCCTCGCATTCAACCCTCCTGACCATGAGGTGTTAGCCTGTCTGATTTTCTTTATGTAATGCCATCCAAGCAATGGCACTGTTTCATTCTGTAGTATTCTTCGAAAGGGCTGGTTTTCTATTTCTGTTTGCTGTAAATGAACAAGAGCAAATAAAAACGTTTTAACTGGCGGTCAGTGAGTGGGCCGTTCTTGTCACCATTTCCCCCACATTCCAGTTTTTTGCATAAATGTGTATGATTAAGGTTGCCATTTAAAAACAGGTTACTAAAACCAAAGATCTGTCAGTTGCAAGCAGGTCTATTTCCTAGGTGGCATAATTGACATTTACTTTTAACAACGTAAGTGGCATTGAATGCAATTAGAAGCTCTTAACACCTCTTCATTTGGAGCAAAAACGCAGATTTTGGTTATCCGATTTATGAATAATAGATTCCTCTTTGGGTCTATAAAATGATTAATGACGTAAGCATTGAAATAAAGAAGAAATACACAATATCACCCCATTATTAAATGCAGTGTTTCTTTTAGTTCAATTGCTCTTAGTGGTGTAATATGAATGTGGTGGGTTACAATGATATCAAGTGAAAGATCAGAGAGAATGTTGTGTCTGTTACAGCACAGGGGCGGGTAGGACTGGTGCCTTCATCGCTATCGACATCGCTCTGGAGCTCCTCCAGACGGATAAGTACATAGACGTGCTCAAGCTAGTGCTCAGCCTCCGCAATTATCGCCCATGCCTTGTCAGAACTGCTGTAAGTTAAATACTTCCAGCTTACAGTTTTAGCCACAGCTTTAATAGAGCGATTTTGGCCGGAAAATGGATAAAACACCGCGGCCATTTTACGCCTACATAGATGTCTTTGTATACGAGTCATTGCCAATTACTATCGTGGATGTTACATTGTTTTTATAACATAAATGTATATAATTAAAAACTCAAAGAACTTGTTTTCCCTTCACGTTGCAGCAACAATATGAATTTGTGTACGACACCATTGCTATGCATCTTCTGTGTGGCGTGACTGTGATAAATGTCAGGGAGCTGCCTACAGTTGTACAAAAACTGTCGCTCAAAGACCCCACTACCAAGCAAACTGGCTTTGAACAGCAGCTCAAGGTATAAACTTCCATCCCGTCTTACGTCACAATATTCTTCCTTTGAGTTCTCAATTAATTATTTTGTGTTCAAAATGTGAACTCTGGCATGAGTTATTAATGCAGTGTCATATGCTGTTTATCTGATTTCATGAGCTCTTACCGTGCTGTCGTCTGCTCTTAATGTAGTGTCCTGTGCTCTTGATGTAATGTCATGTGCTCTTAATGTAATGTCATAGGCTCTTACCGTACTGTCGTATGCTCTTAATGTAGTGTCCTGTGTTCTTGATGTAATGTCATGTGCTCTTATGTATTTTTCTTACTGTACTATCGTATACTCTTAATGTACTGTTATGACGTCTTAATGCAATATGCGGTATCCTTAATACTCTGTAACAAGATCTAAATGTGTTGACATGAGCTCTTAATGAAACGCTATGAGCTCTCAATGTGCTGCCATGATTTCTCAATGTGCTGTCATGATTTCTCAGTATATAATCATGATGTCTAAATACACGGCCATGATTGCTTAATGTACTGTCATGATTTCTCACTGTACTGTCATGATTTCTCAATATATAATAATGATGTCTGAATATACTATCATGATTTCTCAAGAACTGTCATAATTTCTCACTGTGCTGTCATGATTTCCCACTGCACTATCATGGTTTCTCATTGTGATGTCATGATTTCTCACTGTGCTGTTCTAATTCCTGACTGTACTGTCCTGATTAGCACTGTACTATCATAATTTCTCACTATACTGTCATGATTTCTCACTGTGCTGTCATGATTTATACTATGCTGTCAGAATTTCTCACTATGCTGTCAATATTTCTGATTGTGCTCTCATGATTTCTCACTGTATCCTCATAATTTCTCACTGTACTGTCGTGATTTTTCGCCGCACTGTCATAATTTCTCACTGTGCTGTCGTAACTTCTCACTATACTGTCATGATTTCTCACTGTGCTGTCGTGTTTTCTTACTGTGCTGTCGTGATTTCGCACTGCACTGTCATGATTTCCCACTGTGTTTTGATGATTTCTCACTGTGCTGTCGTGATTTCTCGCTGTGCTCTCGTGATTTCGCATTGCACTTTCATAATTTCTCACTGTACTGTCTTGATTTGGCACTGCATTCTCATGATTTCTCACTGTACTGTCAGAATTTCTCACTGTACTGTCATGGTTGTTCACTGTACTGTCGTGATTTCGCACTGCACTGACATAGTTGCTCACTGTACTGCCATTAACGCGCATTTAGTCATGCCATTGATGCACACTTAGAAGATACTGATTCCCTTCAGTCAACATGAACTGTTATGAACAGCATGATCCAGTGAGAAAATATTGATCGCTAGGCCAACATAGTAATATATTCGTTCTGACTCGAAGCCAAAATATGCTTTGTTATATGGCTTAATTAAGATTTTGATTACAAATAAACGCAGGGTTTATCGTCGTTTGTGTTCCAGTCAGAACTGAAAAATTATTGAATCATTGGGAATTGACCAATCAGATTGCAGCATTTACCCAAGTTTTGTAACATATGAAGTAAATTGCGGATAACTTATGGAAAACATTTTGGTGCCATACACAAACAGCACAGACGCTGTTGAGACTTAAAACACAATTCGCAAAGGCACTACGTATACACGGATGTTGCGGTTTTACCTGTTGTACAGTTTAAAAATCGGCAGCTTATGCATACATCTATAATAATCATTAAAGAGCAGCAAACATTAATCACTGCTAAAGAATATATATAAAAAATAGAAAAAAAGTAACAAACGTTTTTAATGACCCACAGTTCTGTTATTGTGAAGACTAACTAACGTTTGCTAATAGGTTTTTGTTCCAATCAACTCAAATATGGCGAACAAAACAAGCGTCATTTCGCTCTTACTGACACTTGTGAAAATTTGTCGTGGGCCATGTTGCAGACACTGCAAGCGATTGTTCCGAAGTTAACCGTTGGAGAGTGTGCCGGAGGGCATCGCGCAGAAAACAGGCGCAAAAGTCGAGACATCATGATGCAGCCTCGTAAGTATGTCAGAAAAACGCGTGATCGATAGGTCGGACTTCAAATGCACGTGATACTAGTGTTGAGGATGATATAGCGGCTTCATAAATACCTCAAATAAGCTTTAATTACGTGCAGTCACAGCATATGTACGTCCCATAAACGTGGAGTACGTGTACACCATATATCATATCAATTTCTTGTGATTCCACATTATCATATAGTCGCCAAAGCAAACACTGCGCAATTTAGCATCGCAGGGGTAACTGGTTAAAGAAAATGCAGTCGTTTCATTTCAGATAATTTTCAGTCATAATTAAAAGTCTGTTAAATATCATCAGTATGTCGAAATTCAAATATATATACTGCAGTAAGCATGGAGTTGAATACTTGTTCTCCTTGGAATTTATGTCGTTGCTTAAAGGAAGGAGAGTGACAAAATTGTACCTGCATCAGAAAAGAACTACGGAGTTTGGTTTCTAGATCGAAGATTAAAAATAATATGATCAAAAGAATAACAAACTCTTCCAAAGATATGATTTTAGTTAGTTGGGTTTTTAAGGAATTTTATGTCTTAAGGTTGGAAATTATCTCTCAAGTTACACTGCACTACAAATGGAAAAGGATAAATTGCATTTCATTGTGAATTATACATCGTGTTAGTGCCGCTTCTTTGCAGCTGAACGAGCACGGCCGTATTTAATGACTCACGACAGCAATGAAAGTACTGACTATATTAATGCCTGCTATATAGATGTAAGTGTCACGCTTTATGTATAATTGTAGGTAATTATACAGCATCGTTAGTATTATCCTAGTGGTTAACTCGGCGATTATCCAAACAAAAACCAATCATACTTGTTAACTCGACAAAACCACATTAAAATTATGTTCAAACATAATGTAGCGGTGAAGTGAGAACAGTCGTTTTATGTTCAAACATGACAGAAACACAATGATTTTCAATATGCCCTAAACTTTAATTAAATATATCCACAATTTCGTAACTGGTAGTTGCAGTTGTACAGCTGCTGTACGATAACGAAGACATATGTAATCATTGTAGCCACAGACCATTTATCAAAGAACATATCGATGAAACAATATTAGGTATTTCCTTAAAATGTATATACTGGGTTTGAAATCTGACATGCCAGTAACATAGTATGCATTCTAACTTTTTTCCAGGGGTACAGACACCCAAACGCCTTTATTGTGACACAATGGCCGCTGAAAAGTACTATCAACGACATCTGGCGTCTTGTGTTCGACTACAACATTCCTACAATGGTAGTGCTCAATGAACAGACTACATCACGGGTTAGTCGTGGAACAAGTTCTCACGCACACTGCTGTGGTAGATTTGTCCGGAAAGAACATTAATCTACGATCTACGAATTAATCTCGCATTGCATAAAAGTTAGATTACTGGTTGTGTTTTTTTAATTTAATCTATCTCAAATAGGTAAAATGAGATGTCCGCATTACCTGATCTGTACTTGAACACTCAGAAACAGTAGTTTTCCATGATTCTATGGACAATGAGTATGAATGTTTAGTCCTTGAGACGTATTAAAATCGAATACAATAGAATTCAGTAAAGTCATTTCCGTGCCTGGACCCGAAATCAATTATTTGAGTTGAAAAAACTTTAAAAGTGCCTGTGAATGGTCCGCACTAAAACTTTTTCTTATCTTCTTTTTATTGTATGTTTAAAATCCTCATCATTTCATAAGAAAGGGTCGTGCTTTTATTTCAGGCATATCCTCGCTTTTGGCCCACTGAAAGAGGACAGCACATGCCCTATGGTCCACTGACGGTTGAGTTTGTTGAGGAAACTGAGGCACCGCATGTCACTTCTCGATTGTTTAAAGTTAGAAAGGTAAATGATGCCTTATCATTATAAACATTGAATGATAATTACTGAAAAAATATAAACACCGAGAAATAAAATAACTTGCTTTCATAGCAATTTTTTCACACATGTTCATTTATTGAGGTCTTTTTATGCAGTTAACAAAAACATAACTAAGCAATAATTGCAAAGTTTAACGAAACACCTAAAACTAAATTTTAATTTTAAAAATTTAAAGTATTTATAAAAAAAGTGTGTCCTCAGTTGCTATGTTCCGAAACTCAGTTTAGGAAACTATTTGCTGCGCATTCACTGTTTGGCATTCTGCTTGTAACCTTGTGTGAAGCACAAAAGTTCCGATAGCTATCTCGATAATTTTTGTATTGATGACACGTTTCTGTGCTTATTGTAGTGCTAAATTACGCCATGTATTGTCTTTAAAATATTCTTTAAAATATTGTCCTAAACGTTCTTAGAATAAAGTCTAAATGACATTCAAAATGCTCCTTAAAGATTATGGCGTACATATATATTTTACAATGATTATCATATGCATCCGATTTTCATGAATATATCGTATATGGAGTAATATTTTCGACTTTTTAAGTTTCATTCAGTAAACCTAACAGACAGCTTTATCCACTGAGTTGTAAATGATTTACTCCTGTCTATAGGAAAGAAAAAAGGAGAAATCGTGCTTTCTATCTTTGAAGTGCCTAGGGACTAATTCCTGCTATTTTTAAGTGTTTGCATTGTGTCATTTTGCAAAATATAAAGAGTTTGAATGTCATCATTAATACAACAGCCAAAAAAGTTCCAAGGTATAATGGAGGATTTTGTGAATTATGTGGAAACGCGATACAACGACAAAAACATGCTTTTCCACGTAAATCAAGTTATATTTATTTGCCTGTTAAATAGAAATAGGGAAATTTATGGGCGTTAAGCTCGCTTCTTTTGGCTGGGTTCGGTTTTAGTCTCAGATTTAATGCAGCAGCACAACAATAATATCTAAATGTCTGTATTATGTCAAGACACACTTTGATTTTATAAATATGAGCAAATTCGAATTGAAACCGAACCTTGTCCAGGGTAATAAAATGATTGTTTCAATAGCGACTAGTGAGAAAATAGACATTTAAAACAATAAAGGTTGCATTCACATTCAAAAAGCCAGAACTCCTGGCCAGTGTTCTTATATTTCCGTAGTAATAAGGAGAAGTGTGCCTTTACGCGGCATTTCTACCAAATGAGGACCTTTTTAATATTTGTCCAAATAACGAAGGGAATCTACCTTAAGCAGAACCATCAACGATAAGGAATAATATTAAATAAGAAAGAAGTTTAAATAATAAGGGCTGATCTACACATTTGTAATTACTATGGGTGAGTTGTTGTCTTAAGAGTTATAACATAGCAAATCTGAAATTCTTGGAGCTGCAATTATTATGGAAAGAATTGTGTACAATATCTAATGATTTGTTGGGCGGAAGACTCCCACTCTTGGCCACAGTCATTTGCAAAATTGCAAAATCACATGTATTCTCGCGAGAATAGCTAGAAGTCGGCTTGATTTAATCCACGTGTTAAATGCTATCTTTCCGGGAGTTCAGTAGCTGTGTGAATGAAACCTTAGATTGGCAATGTGAATACTTATGTGCTTAAATTAAGTACTAGTTGAAGAATACATGCATGGCCAACTAGTCTGCAGTGAATTAGCCTTGATGTTTATTGGGATTTTCATTTAAGAGTAGTTTCTTCACAGGATGTAATAGTAACGTACATAAGATTTATTATGATGCTGATTTTTTTATCGCTGTACGCAAGCATTTATCAAATGAATACCCGGCAGGAATACTTAAATGATTGAAGGGTAGAAAAACAACATTAACGGCTTTTGCAAGAATTTAGCTCTAGTAATTTTCAGTTGCCGCTATTCGTATCTCATAGTATCATGCAACTATAAATATTTATAATCTGATCTATTAACCATTAAATAATTCCACACATTTATCCCTTCCTCTGGAGATTGCATGGGTTGGAAGTGAATATTTGGCGAGACAATATTTGAATAGCATCAAAAACAATAAATTACCATTCTTACATAAATGTATATTAAAATACACAACACGGACGATGGTGATGAAAGCGTCTTTTTTCTCGAACTTGAAGTACTGGTTTCTGTCTTTCTATTAAATGGTGATGCAATTTTTAAGAGCTGAAGAATCATTATGGGTGAAAACAGTGATCGTTTCCACGGCAGTATGAACAAATATACTCCAGTATATATCAATTTAACATTCATACATTTCGTGGAATTCATATATTACTGTAAAAAGCTTGAGGTATGCGCACAACAACTGTTAGACTGAGTCTATTGTTGAATCATAGGCTAAATTCCTGGAGCATTCCATTTGATGTCAGCAATTTTCACTTTGCATTAGAACACTTATAGAACCCGTAAGGACCTGTTAAACGTCTGCTGCCTTTGGTATAAATAAATTTTCAATTCGTTTTCGATCATCGTACCCAATGAAGTAGCCTATTCTTTAAACGGCATCAGTTAATTTAAGTTAATATTAAACTACGGAGTTAGTGGATCTATTTTACTTCACCGCCTTGACGCATTTTCAATCACGACACAGTGCCGGTGTAAGGAAACGTTTTGACCCCCAAAATAAATCGACCCCCCGGTCGATTTGTTTTAAAACAAACAGACCCCCCGGTCGATTTGTTTTAAAACAAAAAGACCCCCCCTGAAATGTTTTAACCCCCCTTATTTTTTGCTTGATTTCTTTATTTATTTTCACATGTGGGTAGCTTATTATTTTCTTTAATTGAAATAAAAACTATATCCATGAATAACTATTATTTATCAACTAACATCTACATTTTCAAACACGAAAACACTTCCAGTACCACTAACATACAGTCACCTCAATAATGGCATTTCAATGGCTCACAATGGTCATTTTGATTGACCAAATGTGTGCGTTGTGTACTCTTCAAGCTGCTCACTTTATATACATACCTTATTCATGCCCGTATAATCCGGATTATATCTGACGGCTGCGACACCAATTGACATTGATGGGACCATTGAGTGACATTACTTCGTTTTGATTAATCTCTTACTGATGTTTTCCTTGCATGAAGTATGTTTTTATTGATGTTAATTTATGTTGATAGAACTCCGGAGCATTTTTCGACGAGTTAAAATAATAATTTTCTACATCAAAAGGTAGAAAATGCTTAAAATCTTATTTAAAAAGCATATATACCTTTTTTGCTTCCATTTTATATTTAAACATCATTATTTGAAGGGGGGGTCATTTTATTATAGGGGGGGGTCTGTTTGTTATGACGGGCATTCCTAAAATAAATCGACCGGGGGGTCTGTTTGTTTTAAAACAAATCGACCGGGGGGTCGATTTGTTTGGGGGTCGAAACGTTTCATTACACCGGTATATGTTAACCCAGCTGCTGTAGTGTGACACAAACTAGTTAACACAACTTCTGTCGTTATTATTCAACTTTATGAAAGTTCATTAAGCCTCTTCTGTAAGTCATTTTGATACAGTTTACCGGCAATAAGACGATTTGTATAGTCTACTGTACATTCAAAAACAATTATTTCTTTGACTACAACTTTATGTTGGTGTCCATTTTCAGTCTGTGAAATACCGGGATATAGGCAGCCACTTGGCAGATATGACAGAGATTATGGTATTGCGGAAGATCAAATTAGATCAAAAGCGTGCTTATTTCTTACGCCTTGCATCCTCCTAACGTCATTCATTCCTATACATGTATTTATTATTCGCTCACTCAACCGCTACACGAACAGAATGCACTATGGTTTTTGAGAAAGAAATATTTTGAAACATTGTACTAATTTTCTTGAAGTTGTACTTCGATAGTATATGTCCATTGGTTAATTTATTTTGTGTGTTTATCCATTTATTTATTTTGCACAAAAAGATAACATTTCAAAACTATAACCGAGACATACGTTCTGAAAGAGGGATTTTTTATGTACCATAGTCCGTTAATGTTCCATTGCGGTTATTTATGCAGACCATATAAGTTACCATGCAAGTTGCCCTGGAAGTTGCCATCTAAGTTAGATAATGAGGTACTGTTCACTTGCAATTGTGGTAAAAATTCACAACTCCATTAACATACAGAACATATAAGCAATGACAACTAACAAATGTTTTAACGATAGCTGTTTGATACAAAGAAATTTGGCATTCAGACGAAATCTATCATATTTTATACCCGAATGGTTTGTAAAACTCAAAAGTTTTATCCGGAATGCCCAAAATATGATTTGGCTTATATCCGCATATACTTGTAACGGCAACGGCATTTTGTGTCTGAGTTATATAAAGTTGTTAATGTAAGTTGCGCCTTACGTATCTTTCATTGAAAGTCATATTTTGGGTTACGAAATTTTCAGGCTTAGATACATTAATTTGTTTAAAAGTTTGGTTGATTTATAGATATTTCCCTGTAAATCTCCGTTTTCTTAATGCATGCTGAATTAAACATATATGTACGATTGCATACAATTAGATGATTTTAAAAACAAAAATCGTTTAGCAACGTATATCCTCCCCTAACACCTTAGTGGTTACATGATTTTCACACAGACGTATATATATATACGTCTATATATATATATATATACGTATATATATATATATATATATATATATATATATATATATATATATATATATATATATATATATATATATATATATATATAATTTACTCTGCAGTCTACACCACCATCTTTTTTTCCATGTGTTTATTTGATTTTCGTGCGTAATTACCATAACAATACCTTCTTGTTTTGGTGTAAATTCAAGTTGAGTATGTAGTATTAATAACAACGTATATCGCAGTGTATTAACACTTTCGTTCAGTTTGACGTAGTATAAGGATTCTTCTCTTTCAAAAGTGTGCCCTGTGTCTCAGGACGATACTCTTAAAATACACTTACTCTTGTTAAACTGCGGTGGATTAATTTTAGCTTTTCAATGCGCACTTGCCTCACGCATTCTGTATGATGCTGGTTGCAGGTCACAGAATTTTCGTTTCACATTACCAGCGTTCAAAGCAATTTCAACAGAGTTGTGGCCATAGAGTGTCCAAATGTAATTTTTTCAGCGCTGTCAACCAGGGGATGGGGTTGATGTCAACACTGAGCAAATTTGTCTTCAGACTTAACCTTATGCAGTTATCTATGAAACCAATTTTAATATTGAATAATATATGAAAAACAGACAGTACCTTTTCCGTGTCACGTTTTATTTAGCTTTGAGAAGAACTGTCACGGTCAGTGTGATTTACACTTGGGCTGAAAGTCTCAAGAGGGTTTTAGTTTAATGGAAATTTAGAAACGTTCTCTTTATTCGTTATTTATTTATTTATTTATTTATTTATTGTTTTGTTTTGGTATTTTTGCGTTTTCTACATCAGGTTTTTTTCCAAAATAGTAAGATTTGACTCATGATTGATGTCTTATGGCGCCATAAAATTTTTAATGTCTGAAAACGGTTGCATTTACAGTTCTGTCTCTCTGTCAGATAATGAAATGCTGTTTTTCCCAATTTTTCACTGCATGGCATCGCAATAAAAGATCTTATAAATAAGGTCTAATTGCGGGTGGTTTGTTAGAGTCTGGGACATTTCTCGCGGAGACTTTTCCCGAGGGGGGGGGGGGGGCTTTTCACAAGCGGATTTTACCGGCGTGGACTTTTCCCGCGGAGGACTTATCCCGACCTAGAACATTTCCCGCGGAAGGCCTTACCCACGGATGAAAAAACCTAACAAAAAATATTCTTTACCAGCTTTATTGATATATTCGCACTTCATACTTGCATAATATTTATTCGTACTACAATCATAGAAACTGCCTGTCTTTTGCACGTGATCAGTTAACTAAGATTCACAGTTCTACGGTGCACATTGTAAGCAATTTCACGAAGGAAGTCAAGTACATGACGATTGGCGAAGTCGGTAACAACTGTGCACAGTCGCGATAAGATCGGCGTGGTGTCGTGGTTTATGACCTGCAATCATCTGCGTTATCAGCACCTTGGCAACGCTGTGCTCTTTCTTTAGCACATCGAGAAATCTCCAAAGGCTAGGGTGAGAAGCAGTGACAGCTGACTGCATCTTCATGTGCCACCCCTCGACTCTACTCCAGAGAAATCTAGCCGACTCCGGGCCGGAGTCGAAAAAATAATCAACGAATCTAACCATGATTTTTTTTGGATTGTAATCCATCACACGCAGAGGTTATGATTAATTGCAGTTGAATAGCACAACTATTGACATAACAACCACTGAAGCTTGCACCTGTTTAATCCATCCCAGGCCGGTGTAACAGGATATCTTGGCCCCCGGATGTCTTGCCCCCCGCACAAGATATCCTAGGATATCTTGGGCCCCCTTTAGGATATCTTTGCCCCCCTTTGGAAGCCAAGTTATCCTAGTATATGTTGTCACAAATAAAATAAAATCCCAGCACCATACGAGTTCACGTTACAGTTCTATATTTCATAAACTGGAGAGTAACGTTCGTTTGTATTTGAAATGTACATGTTGCGATTTGCCATATATCTAAGCTATGTCAATGGCTTTAGAGCAGATCTCTGAGCTTTGTACGTAAGCCATTTGTACATAACGTAGATTGGGTGTGGATTCGAGGATGAGGTCAAATGCAATTAAAAAACGCTATTCATTCTTGAAAGACTATTGCTTGATTGATCAAACATACATAAATCAAACATGAAACAGTAATTGACATTTCTTTCAACAATTGACATGGTGTATGCCATCGACAGAATTGCAATCAAGATGAATACTGTTTAGATTGGATGTGGATTCGAAGATGAGGTCAAATGCAATAAGAAAAGTTACTCATTCTTAAAAGACTGTTGGTTGATTGATCACACATACATCAATCAAACATGAATCACTAACTGACATTTCTTTCAAGCGAAGTTTTCATAGGAAATTATTGAGCCGCCAAGATATCCTAGTATATCTTGGCCCCCTTGTGAATTAGTTTTAATTGCATTTAGCTGAAACACAATATACCCTGCCCCACCGCAAGTTGTGACAATAAAAAAAAGAAACATCAGAGATCGGAGAGAACACAATTGAGAACGTGTACTGCAAGTTTAAATTACTAAATAAAAATTGCAATAAATTAGTTTTATTTTTTGTTAGTTATTTTCATCCACGGGAAATGTCCTAAGTCGGGAAAAGTCCTAGGTCGGGAAAAGCCCCATCAGGAAAAGTCCCCGCGGGAATTGTCCTGTTTCCGGGGTGTCATTAATCACTTTTAAGGAATCGCCAATTGACATCGCTTTGCTAAATTACTTTTTAACAGTTTCGTGGAGAATTCGAGCCGATTTAAGCCTTGAGAATAGTGATTTTGGGGCTCCTAAGTGTAAATGTTGCTACTCGGTAGCGAAATCGACTTGGTTTTCTAAAATGTGTTGAATCCAGTATGGGCATTATAAAGATATGTTACAGGCAGTCCGTTTAATCCACTCTCACATGAATTTACCAGTAAATTTTAAATATATGTTACCTTTCAAGAGATTTCTCCAATTATTCTTTGCTTTACTACAAAAACTACACTGATTGTATTTTTTTAAAATTTTCTATGAAAACAATCCAGATATCTTTAAGCGCCTACGTTGATTTAATACAGTTGGGAGAGAAATGCGTTCTTCTTTTGGATGCAGTTCTAGCTCAGAATCAAAATATCAAGATGTAAGATGCAAACTTGCAAGCATGTCATATTCTGCATATTAACGGCATGGTGCCTGCCAGGCGTCCGCAGGTGCCACGTATACTTACTGTGAACCCACACATTTGATCCCCCATCGCATTCCGATATCTCCTTTTGTGGACTGCACATTTTAGGTTATTTAACCATTCCGACAAAACTAATATTAAGCCTTTTTAGCTTGGAATTTTAAATGTGAAGCTTGAAATCGATTTGAACTAACTTTAAGCGAATGAGGAAAAAATATGTAATTGCTTTTTTAATGTCTGCAGCGCTATTTTCATTTTTATACTTTTTAACTTAAAGTTTTCGTATTTAGATCTGATGCAAACTAACTCTACTCACATTTTGCTTTCGGTACAAAAATGTGCTGATGAACAACATAGACAATAGATACATTTTAATTAAAAGGGTGACGTTTGATAGTAATGCAATAGAGTCATTTTACATGTAATCTTTTTGAGCTATATAATAATGGAAATATTGCATATATTGTACAAAACCTGATATATTTGTTTCGCGCTCGTTATGCATCTTTTTTGCGCGTCATACAGCTTTCTGTTCTCAGTGATAGTATTGCAAAGCAAATCGAACTGCTTTCATATTGAATTTTTAGCAACTGTGATTCAGAAATTCTCGCAAATAGAAGTGAAGCTGAAATACTGACCGAGTTATTAGACGTGAATTTTTTAAATAAATTTTCATTAATGTCTCCGGAAGATTTAGCTACTTTAGCTGAAAAATTATTATAAATTGTTCATAATTCTAAGAGTTTCATTGATTTTTAGTGCCATTTATTCCTGTTTTTAGCATTGTTTTGTTATTTCAACAGACACTGGTCACTATGCAGACGACCAATGATCACAGCGAGTCTGCGAAAGTCATGCGCATTTTTCACCTACGCACGTGGGCAAACAACCACAGAATGCCCCATAATCCGGCAGCCCTGGTCGAGCTCCTGTCTCAAGTGGAACAATGGCAGATGAATCGATGTCATGGCCGCACACCAACTCTTGTTGTTTCCAGGTTTTTAGTAGTATTGTTTACAAAAGTCACTTGTATATTACTTTTAAAATATCGGCCATCAACTGTGTATTGTAGTTTTTAGTTTTAGCAGAAATAAATTTTGTTCTGTGTACATAGAAAACAAGTAAAATAAAAAGAAAAGAATTAGCACATATTGGCTTATTTCGAGTCAGCATGAAGTAACTGGTCAATAATCTGTTCATGATCACTTTAAATAAGTGAATATGTACTTTGCTGCATGCCTTAAATGGCGCTTTGATTACCAATAACTGCAATATCTGTCGACATTTGCATTTCGGTTTAACCAACTTGTATAAAAGAATGTTATGTCATGACCAACGCCGAGTTCTAATGGCAGATCGTCGCTTAGGTTAAAGGTTAAAAGGTTCAAAGGTTAAAGAAAAGTAATGGCCTGGTTCTTGTATTCATACAAGGACTCGCTGTGTTCAGTGAGATGGTGATTAACACTGCAATGATCAGTTAGCTGTGCACTGCATCTCCCGTTATTCTACAGCGAGTCACGTTCGATAGCTGCGTTTTAACTCTATTCAAAAGTTTACTTAAAACACACTTGTTTAGGAAGGCTTACAATTGTGCGCTTAGTGGCTCGGCTAAATAAGCGCGTTACAAGAAACACTGATGATGACGATGATGATGACGATGATGTTGATGATGATGATGATGATGATGGTGATGATGATGATGATGATGATGATGATCATCATCATCATCATCATCATCATCATCATCATCATCATCTAGCAAAGAGGAGATTTTATCTATGGAAAAACAGTTATTGAAGTCAGTTCTTCCCATGAACCGCGTATTCGACTTTGCCAAGGATATCACAAAATTCTTTCTAAGCTGGGGTCTTTTGGCCAAAGCTGTTCTCTAAAACTTTTGCTCTCGTGGCCTAACTAACTTCCGTGGTCAACCTGAGGTACAAAACACATTTTATGTCATCAGGAATGGCGTGTCGCGAGTTGGCACCTTCTGCACAATCAGTCATTGTTGGGATAAGATGAAAGAGGAAGGAGAAGTAGATGTTTTTACAGCCGCAAAAGCTGTGAAAATGAACCGTCCAAACCTCATCGATAACCTGGTAAGTCGTGGCGTTTTTAGCCCAGGGGTCTTTCTTCGCACGGCTATTCCCATCATCTGTGAGCTATCCGTCCTCCGATATGTGTGTGTTCAATCAGTTTTTTTATTCCCCACAGGGGAATATATGCGATCTACCGCGTGTCGGTCTGTCGGTCGATCTGTCATCAAGAGCTTGTTAACACGATA
This sequence comes from Protula sp. h YS-2021, assembly GCA_949752745.1. NCBI lineage: Eukaryota > Metazoa > Annelida > Polychaeta > Sabellida > Serpulidae > Protula > Protula sp. h YS-2021. Next base: position 32,156,081 of record OX457026.1, read on the forward strand.
ACTTAAAAACTCCTGCAAGTATTGTAAATGGGCCAGGTTCGTCCAAGGAAAATGGACCAGCTGGACTTGAAAAATTTCAACTATTGATGGCCGTGTTTAACTGATGGGGGCCTGTGGGGAATATGTGGGCTTGCACACTGCTCTAATTTCAAAATGCCATTTCTCCCACATTTCGGGTTCAATTGTTTTGCAGTTTGTTAGGATTGTTTCGAAGCAATCCTCCGCCCAGCTTGTATGTCAAGCTATTTAGGCCAAAATGGGCAAAGCTACTGGTCAAATTTCAGGAAACAGAAAAATGTTACTGGATAGTTTCTTCGTCGGATTTGTATTTTGTGCGGTAATCTGGTCAAACTGGCCGAAATATTGGCCAAGAACGGTCAATTTCAGCACAGCACAAAATTGCTACTCCAGTTCGATCGCTTTGAACTTTGATTTGAGTGTCCATCAAGTATGTATTTTGTTCGGCTAAATTGGCCAAAAGAATGACCAAGAAATGGCTTAATTTACGAATAATACATACCTCACAAATCCGATTCGATGCATTTGAATTTGATAGCGGTGTTCGGAGGTGGTAAACCAAATCTATATTTTGTCAAAATGGGTAGGTTTCTCCTGTTAACTTTGCACTATAACGGCTGGCCACAATGTCCACTGACATTCTTATTTATTTGATGAACAAAAGTTTTCTTCAAAGAGCGTTGAATTTTAATTCCGTGATAAGTCATCTGACCCATTGTAATTGCTTAGCTGGTGCATTATTAATTTTGTTGATGTAAAATGTAAGATAACAAAGTGACTTGCTCTTCACCGACGAATACATGTGATATTAGGCGTTTCCACCAATAAACCTAATTAATCAAATGAAATTTTTGGAATAAAATTCCCTTGAGTTTATCAATTTAACCCCCCCCCCGTCCCTCACACTCCAAAAGTGGTTTCAACTGCTGAAGTATTGATTTACTTGTTTGTGGAGTTTTGAAATGTCTCCCCAAAGCCTAATTACTTTATTTGATTAAATTTTCACTTTGTTGCATGTATTTTTATATTTTTAATGATTTTCGTTCTAATTATTATCATGAAAGATTTTAACATGTTCTAATTAACTATGTTTTGATTTCTGCTTTGTGTGATCATCACTTGGTACTTAGTGCATATTTGCCGTAGGGCTTTTCCAGAAATTGTCCTCATCCTTCTTTAATATATTCTTTTGACAATATCTCCATCAGTCCTGTCTTGCGCATAATTCCATGACGAAATAAACTGATTATGTCAGGAAGGACACAGATTAAAGTATATGGCCAAGTGAAACGAACAGTGGCCAACATCTGTCCTGAGTCGAACTGGGGCCCACCACAAACGACATACTCAGTATTTCGGATAATGTTGGCGCACATATATAGTTTGCCGTTTTCAGATTTTCTCCATTCGAGATTTTGAACTAGCTCTTTGAGGTTTTCACACTCTCTTTCAGATTTTGACCTACTCCGTTCACATTTTGACCCATCCCGTTTCATATGTACTCTGTTTCCTCTTACACTAAGCGTTAATTGGTTTTGATCTACACAAACTTGTCAGGCGGCGATTAAAGAAAATATTTTTTTAAAGATATTGGTAAAGGGCACGGCTCTAATTCTCACAACTGGAAAATGATTTCGAAATTGACCCTGTCAAAAGCTATGCATAACTTCTCATCAACACTACGAAACTTCTTCAACACAGCAGGCCAAGGCAAGAGCTACCTTTGACAGAAGCTCTGGAACAGCCCTTCCAGGCAATTGTCAGTTTCTGGATGCATAGTTGTGTTGCACAATTATTTTAAATTGTTTGCAGGCGATTAAATAACAGTAATTTCTTTTTTGCGTAATTTGCATATGTGTTATATTTTAATGTTATCATAGTTTACACTCTTACACCTCTAAGTTTTGAGTTATTAGTTTTTATTTGTTGTGGTAGCATGAAAGTTCCAAACGTGCGTAGCTATTTACAAGGAAGAATCCACCAGAACGAATGATCAAAATTCGGTACAGATTCGTTGATAAAGGATGTCTACAAGACAGTGTTGTATTTTATCTTGTCAAAAAATCTCATGACAATTGTAGTATGTTTTATATCAGCCAGAATAATAATGTACGCCGAAAGCATAGTATCCTGTGGCCAAAGTGCTAAAACAACTATTTTCACAAAAGACACAGGCGATTGAATGGAACTGACGTTCACATTTCACGTCATTGCCCAGCCCACATTCTCGAAATTACTCGATGGCCAAATCCAAATAAAAATATATGTCTACGTCATAGGAAAACTGCCAAAACAGAGAGTTTGCAAAGTGCCTGAAAAATTAAAGCACTTTGTAAACTGCCTGGTTCAGTCAGCTACTGTGCAAAATGCCTAAATTTTATGCTTCTCCGTAAAGTGCCTAGTTTTAAGGCTCCGGAATTTGACGGTTTCCTGAAATAGCGTTTACATTGTAGAGTCAATAGAAACAACTACCTTTCTTCCGAATATTGATTTTTATAGCCAAATAACCTGTTCCGGATGTGCTTATTAAAAAACGGACATAATAAAAAAATAAACTCGAATAAATTTTTCAATTAAAAAATTAAGTTTTGAAGCCATCTAGATATAAAATAAGAATCACAAAATATTCAGAACCAAAGCGCACTGCTTCATGCCTAGATAAATGATTGCATAAATATATATTTTCATACATGAGACTTATCCAAGGTGAGAAGTTTCTCTCTCCACAGCTGAAAGATATGACGCTTATCAGGGTCAATAAAACCCGGAGCAGGTTCTTTAACTGTTATGATGAGCAATTAGAAGCAAATTAGCCCTTTTTGTTCGCAATGCAAAATAAACACCATTTCAGTCAAACTGACAAGTTTTCAAACATTAATACCAGGCACGTTACGAATGGGGCTGAAAAATTAAGGCAATTTTACAAAATGGCCAACTGAACCAAGCAGTTCACAAACTGCCTGAAACTTTCAGGCGGTTTGCAGGCTCTCTGATTTGCCATTTTGGCCGTTATATATTTATATGGCGCTTTTTTTTTATAAGGACGTTTTTGGATATACTTTTGGATAGTTTCCATAAGTATCAGCATGGAATATGTGGCTGGGGGTTTCATGCATACCGTTGCTATTTTGTTCCAGTTCGTTGCTCTGTTATATTGCATGCTAGTGTTGTATGTTCTCTTTACTTAGGGTGAATTCCAGGCATGCCATTTCGCAGCGCGAAAACTGTTAGACAAGCTCCAGGGCATGGCTCCGAGCGCACGGTCTCGTGTTTTTAACAATACACGCAATGGACAAGCGGCAAGCCAATCAATGGTCGTTAAACCGAAGTCACGTGACAGACCTCGACCAATAGTAGTCAAGCAGAAACGCCACAAAAGACTGGCTGAAGACACTAACGTCACATCGGTGTAGAGGACTGTTTTGGGCATTGCTCTGTTTGTTGTGGTGAAGTGTCAGTGACAAAGATATATTGCTTAGAAGCTCAACTGGATAATTTTGTTTACGAGATAGATAAAAACAACACTTTCTTGGCATAGACACAACAATTGTGAAGCGCGATGAAAATAACCAGCATGTACTGTCTTTCCACTGTAAGCACCAAGCTGAGCAAGTCCGCTGTTCGGCTGTCCACAAGCGTACCAAGTCACCGTTACTAAAATCCCACATACCTCTTCAAGCTGTAAGTCGTTGCCACTGAAAGAGTACTTCTGTTAGAAACAAGGATATGACTGTTTTCTTGAAATACCTTTATACGTTCTATTATTTAGTGTTTGCATTTTCTTTGCAGCTGTTGCGTTAGTCACGAGTTATAAAATATCTTCATATCTTCTTTTGGCTAACCGTCTTTCTTGTGCACTGCTATTGCTTTAATTCTTCAAAGTTTATTTCGTGTGTTTGTTATCGAATTGCATCAGCAACGAACGCTGGAATTTGATTAATATGATTGCATTTCATATATGCTAGCATTGTTCCATCTCTCAGTAATTGCACTCCTGTTCATATAAAATGAGTAAATGGCAATTCAACTCAAGGTGAAGCATAAGGGGTATGGGGGTGGGGGACAGTTTGAACAAGGGGATGTACTCCACCTTTCTGTTTGTAACGATAGTGTCTGTCAGGAGGGAGGAGACCATGTAAACCTGAATATATATTATATATATATATATATATATTCAGGTAAGTGACTATATATATATATATATATATATATATATATATATATATATATATATATATATATATATATATATATATATATATATATATATATATATATATTCGGAGTACATTGAGTGGCAGGGATTTTGATTTCAATGCAGTATCTTTCACCTGCTAACAGCAAGCGATTTATTCATAACGGAACCCCCCCCCCCCCCCACCCACCCCACCCCAAACAAGGGCATTTTAAAATGCGTTTGAAATTAAAAAAATATATGATCCATCTAGTAGTGAGTTGGAAATTTTCATTTTGTGAAGTAAAAACTAAAAGAAACGTAGAGCTGTATGTTTCCCTGGATGTTTCTGTTTCTTCGTACTTAGTTTGGTATGCTGTCGTCATCTTGCTTGGATGTAAGTTCCAAGTCATGCATTAACACATTTAGCGTTTTAATGTAAGTGACTACAATTCTGTTGCACAGATTGACTACATGTACTGTCACACCTTTCTTATGATGCTCACGGAGATAATTAAGTCCAGCCCATCACATGCTCTTCCTGTTTCTGATTGGTCGGAGAACACTACGTCACAACCAAGCAAACCGGTGATTGGTGAACGCCATGACCGCACAGGTACTACAACCAATCAACTTTATTTGGCAAAAAATGAACATAAACCAGACGATATGTTTGTATCGGCACAATTGACGTCACCCCAAACTTCAGAGGATTACATTGAAGATTCACCGGAAGTTGATGAACGCATGTTGCTTCAAAACAATAAAACAAATCAATCATCTTTGCACAATAAAACACCGATGATTTTTGTTACCGAAGTGAGCGATATCGAATTTATTGATGCATCCCCCACACTTCCCGAAAGGGATTTCCGTGAAAATCTTGTAATTTCACAAAACAACGAGACCCCCACAATGCCCACATCTTTATCCAGTAGCATGACCGAAAAATTCTCCCACAATGCATATGTCAAAGCGCGCTCTCCGGAACCAGTTACCAGTCGCGTACCGACGCCACATCCACGCGAAGCATCATTAGAAACTGAGTCAGAAGATTACGAGAAAGCCTCTTTGATACCGAAATCCTCTGATACGGAATATGAGATGAACACATCCGATCTGGAAAAAGTTTGTGCAAACGCCGCATTCTCAGGTGCTAGTCGTTTCGATACGCCGTTCAGTCACAGCCTGCATGAGCGAGTCAGAGCTGTTCTTTCACAGGTATCACAGGAGAGTCACACCAGCGAGAGTACCTCGAGTGACCACGACACGAAGCGCGCCGTTCATTCGCTAAAACCATCGTTACGTCGTCCGAAAAGAAGACCAATGAGGCAACACAGAAGCATCTCTTCTGGTAACGACAGCTTGGACCTCGGCGACTTTTTGTGCAGAAGACAAGAAGAATCTTGCTACGAGACCTGCAGCCCTGGGAGTTCCGCGTCCTCTGGATGGCAGTCAGCTCTGTCGTCACGCCGACCGAGTCCCTGCGAGATGGTGCTACCTCTCGTGGACATAGCAAGGCCAAAGGAACCACACAAACCCAAGCCGAAATGGCAGCTACACAAGAGAGAACAACGAGAGACTCAATTCAAATCTCCTCGCTCCCGCTTAAGACAATATAACAATCAAAGCTCATCGGGAAATTATAGTTTACCGTATTTGCATGGCAAAGCTCTGACCAGGAGTGATCCAAAACAAAGGATAGTTTCTAAGGACGGACCTACATCTCCAGGTGTTAAGTACAAGTCGATGTGTAGTCAAGATTCGGGGGATTCCCTTGACAATGATTATATCACTGCCGATGAGGGCTCCGATTACTACAGCGACAAATATGACGTCAATAGGCATCTCTGTCAAGATATGAGCCTGACTTATAGTGAGGAAAATCATAGCTTCGAAGACCCATCGGTGAAGTTGCTGTGTGGCACGCCAGAGCGTGGCAGAGACGGCTGCATCGACGACACTGCCAGCCTCCTCTTACTTTCCCCTGCAGCCATGACAACCCTTACTGAGCCGGATAACGAACATTGCCATTTTTATGCTGAAGCACAGAACGAGTCATTTAATACCAGGTTGTGTGCCACATCACGTGACACATATGACGCATCATGTGACACTATTGTGACACTTCTTCCTCAGATCGAGACCGTGTATAAGAGCCGAAACGGCGATGTATCGCAGCAGAGTGTTGGCTTGGACGGAGTTCAGCCAGGGCAAGCTGTCACCACTGGGTCGAGTTCACCTCCAGAGCAATTAATTGAGAGAGTTCTAGTATCCACACCATTTGAATCACACCAAAACGACAGTGACGTCATTGCTGTTGTGACGGAATCAGACATCGAGCATATGCTGCAGGCCGACCTTGACGCCTGCGTGCCCCCATCAGAGGTCACACAAGAAGACCTACAACAAGTGGCCAACATTCTGGATGACTTAGACGAGGCCTTGGATGACTACCAAGAGCTAACCATCGCCACACTGCCACATCAGTCTTCCGAACCAACGTACACACCTAGAGACCCCGATAAACCCGGTCATGTCCCTTTTAATGCTGCAGATCTACATAAAAAACCAGAACGGAGGCTCAGGAATACAACAAAACGATCTCTGTCGTCTACGTCCGTACTGACAGCCACTCAAACGGGCACAAGCTTTGACAGTGGCATCTTATCCAATTCAACAATATCAAGCCGGTCATCTCCAACTCGATGCAAAGACACAGCGAACCTGAATGCCATGGATGAAAAGCATGGCGATAATGAAAAAGGCCCCTCGACAGAGTCTTCCGAAAGCGTCTCGCATCGTTGTGCGACTGCGCCGCGGGACTGCACTCGTGATAAGCTGTCTTCCGGTGAAAGATTATGCGTCGCTGACATACATAGTGAAAAGGAGAACTACATATGTGCGCGCGAACGACGCGCTAAGTTTAGAAATAGTTCACCCCAAAGCCCTATAGATGAGGCTCCATATGACGACAAGATTGTCGTTGTCGCGCTGGTTCATGGGGAGGACACTGTCGCCCGGCAGATGCAATCCCCCAGCTCGGGATAGCATCAAACAGCGGTAGTCTGAAAGCACGCATCGAACTTGTACATTGTGGAGAAATAGATATAACCTCAAAGCTTTACTTTACCAACAGATATATTCCCAAACAAAATGCCCACTCCCTTCTGGCACTTTTGTAAAATTGTCCTTGTTAGTTTTTTTATAGAAAATATTGTATTTCTGTAGCTATTTTATTCATTTTTTTTTGTACAGTAAATAATAAAAATGAAACTAATATTTTGTAAAATATCTTGCCTAAAACATGTAATACCTCGTGTAATGGCTTTCTCATGACGCTGAGATCTGGTTACATGCTTTTTTCAAATGTGTAATATTCGTAGACCCGTTGGATATGCCTGTATATAACACAAGTTGTGATTTGTTTATATTAACCATTGTATAACATGTTTCTTTTCTTGCTAGTTCTTCAAAAAGCATGGTGCTGGTAAGATAATAATACTAGATGTGCATATCGTGGGCAAGCAGGGTACCAGGGCTTCTAATAGACCAAAACCTGAAGACTGACAAGAGATTTTTTTACTAAAACCGAGGCTTAACTGGAGGAGAAAAATGTCAGAATTATAAGAAACATATGTCCAGACTAGGCAGAAAGAATTTAAACTAGAATCCAGCCTAGAACATGTAAAAACAAAATAAAGAACGATGCCTATAATGCTGCCTCAGAAATGTCTTGTATATTACTAATCTGGGAGCAATATAAATTATTGAAAGGCATCATAACATGGCCACTCACTATCAGTCATTTTACTGCCTTATTTTTTAACATTTGCTATCCCCTTTCCTAACACTCTCATGATGTTCTAAATTTATTAAAGTAACCCAAGTATCTCTATTTTGTTTTGTTGCCTAGTTTTGGCATGCATCGTCTAAATGGTTTGAGCATTAAGACTATCCACATGTCTAATGCCATCCATTTGAGCAATGCCGTGATTATCTCCGTTCCACATGCAAAATTTAGAACCTTCGATTTTGGATGGGACGCCAAAATTCTTTCTGGACACAAAATTATCTGGTATCTGTTTAGGGCCCTGTTGCCCAAATAAATACTATTTGTCTGTATTTTTTTTTTTTTTGGTGCTTTGAGGCGTTATGTTTCACACTTTTTTGTGTCGCTATGTAAATGCATTCACTTTTGTGAAGCTAAAATATGAGAATATTGCACAATTTCGGTGTATCTTAAAATGGTGTTTTGAAACAAGATATCGTGTTGATTCATTTCAGACGGCGATTAGAACATGTGTTGTGACGCACTGGATTTGTTATTTTAATTATAAAGCTGCATGTTGTTATCTCATTGTTTTACCTTATGACAATTCCCCCAGTAAACATTCCGACGTCATTCCAAAGTCGATTTAAGATCAGATTACATTGACACAAATTTGAATAAACGTTGTGTAAAGAAACATGCACACACAATGTTCCTTTTGGTCGTCTGATCACTTTCTAGACGTCTGATCAACGTCTTTGGTGGAGCACTGAATAACCGTCTGAAAATCGACGTTGTATGGATGTCGGAAAATAGACGTTGTATTTATGTCGGGATCACACGCAAATAATGACCTCATGACGTTCTCGCTCGCCGAAAATGCAAGACGTGACAGGTCATTAAGAAAATAGACCAAAAAACTGAGGACGTAAAAATATGAGAATGTCAGAAGCGTGCCAGTTTTTTCCCCGTCTAATTTTGAAAAAAAAACTTCGTGAAAATTGCGTTCACAGATGACCTGAGGGTGGGGATACTTTGGTGGAGGCATTTGATACTTTAATGGAGACATGACGATGACACCTTATGGTTGTGACTCCACGGATGGTGATTTTAGACCACTTTCCCGACTGTTGTACAACGTCGCTATCCCGTCGTCTACCCCAATGCCTGCACAACTCACTTTCATGAAGAAATAAAATTCACAATCGAACCGGCGCTGGGTTAAGTGCTCTAGCCAACGTCTAGCGAGCGTCGCATGTTTACTGGGTGGGGGGGGGGGTTTACCTGCACACTGAGGTTTCAAACAAAAGAGTTTGTGCAAAAGTAAGGTGCAAAGATTTCATTCAAGGGGTTGTCTATGCAAAATTCCTCGCTTTTCCTGTTAGCAGCAACAAAAAAAAAAAAAAAAAAAATGGTGGCAAATTGGTTGCTTTTGCTGTTAGCAGTAAACGTTTCTTTCAATTTCATTCGTGCGGTTTCATTTTTTCTTTTTTAAGTCTGAAGCTTACTCATTAGTTTGCTAAAGACAAAATGCTCGTCTTTGATAAGCTTGACATGTCTATGCAATATGTATATGTGCTTATTTATGTGGCACTTCTTGTGTTCAAGCACTTTTGTAGAGTCTTTCTTACTATGAACGTATCAATACGCCCGTAGCGATTTACACGGAACGCAATCTCTCTAGAAAGTTAACGTCCACTGTGTTCCTGTGGCTCCCGAATACTGCGGGGCGTTTCTTCTGTTTTTCTTGTGGGGGTGGGGGTGGAGGGGTATAGCTATAGTCTATTTAGTAATTCTGTTCACTAATTTTGATGTTATCTTGCTGTCTAACTTTGCAACTAACCTCTATTTTATTACATACATCACGAAACACGTAACTATAATTTGTGGTGGACAGATAACGACAGTAGACTTAATGAAGCTTCGTAGTAGTGGTTTGTTAGATGTGGTAATGTTATGGGGGGGGGGGCGGGGGGCGAGGGTTCCAAAATAGTGGAAGCGGGGCTCAAAAATAAATCGACCGAAGGGTTAAAACCAGAGAGAACTCACTTCGAAAATGATTCCCATGCGTGGCGAAACATTTTTAAAACTACCCTCAAACACAGAGTGTCAATATTTAAAAACACCTCGTTTTAACTATATGCGGATACCCTGTGAATCCTACCTTTGAATGCTAACTGTGAAATTAAAAGTAGAGAAAAACGTTTCCCACTGTTCACCTGGTGTTCAGCTCATATATTGTCGAGCACAGGCAAAACGAAAGTACAAAACCTGTAGAAAAACGCGTGGAAACTATGTGTTCTTGTTGGGACTGCAATTCTAAAGTACCCCCTTAATTTTGTGGACAAAAAAAAAACTGAATGAAAATACTCCTCCCCTTTTCCAGTGTCCATATGTGACCCCCAATCCTCAATCCCTGGGCGTTTTTTACACGAATGGTAACACATAACCTGCCAAGTCCTCCCCCCCCCCCACCCTCCACTGCATTTATAAACGGCACAAGCAAGTGTGTTGTGGGGCGGAGGGAGCGAGGGGATGGGGGGGGGGGGTTTCTGTTCTGTGCGTACGTCAAACTTGTGGTCAGCTGGTGGCGTCACAAATTTTTGCTTGGGGGAAGGTTGGGCATTTTTTCGTTTGTTCTTTGATTAACTTTTGTCTGGTTCTCATTGCTGCTGTAGTTTGTAGAATGCGTTCGGAGAATACTTTCGTTGAGTAACATATCGCATGTTTTAATGCCCCAGCTGCCTGAGCTCTCGACACAACACCCCGCCTGTACAAGTGGTCATAACAAAGAGTGATACCCACCAAATGGCTCAACGAAGGGAAGAAGTACAAAGCGCTACTACAGTGGTGTAGACCATCACATTGTTCAAAAAACGAAAAATAAAAGAACATTGTTTCTTGACTGTGCTTGAATAACCATGTGTTCAGCTGTGATAAACATTCATATTTTTTTTTCTTCATCATCTTATCCTTTCTATGTATAAAATAAGTTTTGTTTACAGTTTATAAAAGTGGTGAAAATTGTGTTCATGTTCTATGACAAGTCCAAAACAGAATACACAGAATTTATCTCTCTGCTACAGTTTTAGCGTTAACCGAAATATATGTGGAAGTTACGAATCAAGAAGGAATTTTACCGATTTTGGTAAAAAAAAAAACATTAACAAAAACATAAGCATGCTTGTGAGAAAACTAAATGTGTAATTAGATGAAAGTTAAATCTGAGGTTTAAATGGCCAAAACTTTCTACGACGAACTATAAAATCTATGGCATTTGTTTTATGTTTTTCGGTGAAGTTTGCTGAAAGGGCACGTAGGTTGGGAGGTAATGTAATGTTTCGATAACAGTATGCTTTACTTGTAATTGTCAATACATATCCAAAATAATCTTTAATATATTGACATAAAAAGTTTGCATGCTGAAAATACTGGACAAATTGTTTATAAAAAATGTGTGGCACATGTAAATAACTGGATGCCTAGCCACCTTTCTGGTGATCGTCTATAGTCGCCTTTCTGGTGATCATTCATAGCCGATTGTCAGGTGGTCAGTCGCAGCTGCTTTTCAGGTAGTCAGTCATAGCCGCTTTTCAGGTGGTCAGTTATAGCCGCTTTTCAGGTGGTCAGTCAGAGCCGCTTTTCAGGTGGTTAGTTACAGCCGCTTTTCAGGTGGTCAGTTATAGCCGCTTTTCAGGTGGTCAGTCAGAGCCGCTTTTCAGGTGGTCAGTCAGAGCCGCTTTTCAGGTGGTCAGTCAGAGCCGTTTTTCAGGTGGTTAGTCAGAGCCGCTTTTCAGGTGGTCAGTCCTGGTTGTCGCCGCTCGAACCAACCATTTAACTGTATCTATGCAAATTCTGTAGTTTTTGCCCAGTATTACCAACTAACTTGTAACTTGTAAAAACTGACACATGTATAACTGTTGTAAAGTTTTTACAATGGAATGAAAAAGGAGCATTTTCGTATTTCCTGCTAGCGTTTGTGATTTCTCCTAAGGCTGATTTATGCCCGTTTTAGAACACCAAATTATATTATAAAATAATAAAATTCTACGGCATTAGAATGTATTTTTGCGAGCATAACGTGTATTGCTGATCGATGTGGGGCCGAATTCAATGAAAGTATGACGTAGCCGATAAGTATCTTTCCAGTTTGGTAACGCGTGTTATGTTAACTGTGTTTTCCATGTCTGTATACTTGAAATTTATGGTGCGTTCAATGACCACATGGTACAAATTAGTAATTTGCATATTCTTAAAATACTTTTGCATTTTCTTATTCATTCTAAACTTGTAATTAAAACATGTAATACAAATTTTGAAGCTCAGACGCATTTTATTAGTTTTATTAAAGCGTTTTTCAACTAAAAGAAGTCGAGGTTGCACCGTTCCGTTAGATTAAGGCCGCATATTTAACAGTAAGAAACACGATTAGGAAAATTTCCGCAATTCTTTACCCCCACCCCGATAAGGTCACTACAGTAGTAACAAGAATGTCCGAGGACATTGTGTTTTGGTCTTTGGCCACAAGGGTTATATCCATAGCATGGACTCGGTCGTCTGTCCGTCCGTCTGTGAATAGCATTTCTTCTACAAATTTCACTTGACCGCAATAAACCTATTTTCTAGAAAGCGGTCTCTTTCTAATAATGCGCGAAAGTTATACAAACAGTATTTGTTCGATCTCCTCCCTCCTCAAATTTGTACATGGAAAATAGTCTATGTGATTTGAAATTTTAAATAAAGACAGCAGGCATTGTTACCTACCTGGCAGTTATTTTTTTCGTGGTTGGCCAAAAAATTGGCGAAGATTTTGACGAGAAAATCTGTAAAATCGTAGCGAATTCCTGGAAAATAGCCTTACCGTCTTGAAACTTTATGTGACAGCATCAGTCGTTACTACCTACCAAACAATTGCTTTTTTAGTTTTTAGTGATTGGCGAGAAAATGGCGAAAATTTTGGCAATAAACCAAACAATTTTCAGTAAAATCTGAAATAACTCAGGGAAAAAGGTATTACTGTCTGGAAATTTTCATTAAAAGTAACATGCATAGCTGGCTGTTACTTTTTTGGTGACAGTAAGAGTAAGATCTTGGCGATCTTCAGGAAAATATCTTAAAGTCTTGAAATTTTAAGAAAAGTTAGCAGGTCTTCCAACCTTAATGGCTGGTACAATTTTTGGTAAAATCTTAGCGACCTCCAGGAAAATAGCTTCATTGTTTGTAATTTTAAGAAACAGTAGCACACATTACCACCTTAGCAATTACTTTTTTGACAATTTGCCAAAAAATGGCGGAAATATTGGCCAAAAACCAATTTCTGTGAGACGTGTATCTCTTAGGGTTTTCATGAAAACATTCTACAATTCTAGTGAAAGGTAGGATGCACAGGTATCCACCTATTTGTTACTTGTTTTGGCGATTTGCCAAAAATTGACGAAAATATTGGCGAAACACGTTTTTTTTTTGTTGTTAAATTTTAACTAACTGCAGGAAAATAGTCTTACCTCTTGAATTTTTAGCTAAATGTAGCAGGCTTTGCTGCCTGCCTGGGTATTACTTTTTTAGTATTTGGCTAAATATTGGCGAAAATTTTGGCGAAAAACGAAAAAATATGAGTAAAATATTAAATAACTCCATGAAAATAGTATTATTGTGTTGGTGTTTATGTAAACGTAGCAAGCATTACTACCTACCTGACTTTTTTTTTTTTTTTTGATGGTTGACCAAACCATTGGCGATGATTTTGACGAAAAACCAAACAAGTTTCGGTAAAATCTTAACGAATTCTAGGAGGACAGCCTCATTGCCTTGTAGTTTTCAGCAACAGTGGCACACATTACTACCGCAGCGGCTATTGCTTTTTTGGGCAATTCGGCAAAGTTTGGAGAAATATTGGCCGAAAAACAATTTTCTGTAAAACGTATCTCCTAGGGTTTTTTACCTTACTAAATTCTTAACTAACGCAAATTGTATAATCCTACCTTCTTAAAATTTTGGATTAGGGCAGGGGGTATTCGAACCTACTTTGCTATTGTTTCTCTCTCTCTATCTCTCTCTCTTTGCCTCTTTTCTTTGTGATTCGCCAAAAATTGGCTAAAATATTGGCCAAAAAGCAACTTTTCTATAAAATGTTAACTAACGCCAGGAAAATAACCTCATTGCCTTGCAATTTTATGTAATAGTAGCACACATTACGACCTACCTGCCTGTTACTTGTTTTTTGGTTATTCGCCAAAAATTGGCAGAAGTAGTGGTCAAAACGCAGGTAAGACCTATATCCTGCTATGATTTCAATGGAATGGTGCACATAAGTGTTCATCTGACTATTATTGTTTTGGCTATTCGCCAAAAATTATGTTGACGATTAAACAGGTTTTTTTTTTCGTAAAATCTTAACCAATTCCAGAAAAATAGTATTACTGTCTTGAAACTTTACGTATAGGTAGCAAGAATTATTGCGTGCCTGTCCATTACATTTTTGGTGATTGGCCAAAAATTGGTGGAAATATTGGCGAAAAACTAAAAAAATGAAGTAAAATCTTAACTCACACCACAGAAATGGCCTTACTGCCTTGAAATTTTTATTTAAGATATTGGTCATTGGTACTTACCTGGTTATTGCTGTTTTTTTTGTTTTGTAATTCGAAAAATGGCGGAAATATTGGCGAAAAAAAATTCTTATCAAAATCGTACTAGCGCAAGGAATATAATATTACCTTCTTAAAATTTTGAATTATGGAAGAAGAAATTAGTAACTATCCAGCTATAATTTTTTTGGTGATTCGCCAAAAACATTATTGAAAACGTAAATGGCTCTAGGTATTTGGCCTTAATCTCTTGAAATTCTTATTAAAGCTGGCAGGCTTTAGTCCACCTGACTATTTCGTTTCTTCGTGATTCATAAAAAACTTGCGGAAAGTTTAGCCCAAAAACTATTTTTATGAAAACGCATATCCTCCTAGGATTTAAATGGAAACATCCTAAAATTTTGATGGAAAGTAGTGGTATATATAAACCAACCTGGCTATTACTTTTTTTGTTTGGTGATTCGAAAAAAATTGGTCGAAGCACGTGGCCATTATTTATTTTTTTTTTTTTGCCATTCACAAAAAATTGCAGATACATTGGAGATAAACCATCTTTAATTAAAAACTTGACTGACGCCAGCCTTTCTGTCTTGAAATTTGGGTTACAGGTTATATTTTTGTCATAAATCTTGACATCAGCATTTGTGAGCTGAGGCATTGTCCATGGATAATCTTGTTTTATCGGGGGGGGGGGGGGTTCTATATTCTTTGCGGTCTAACCGGAAATGCCTATAGCTTTGAAAACTAAAAGCCCTCCCCACCCCCCACCCCCGGGATTTAGTTTATTGTACTTAGTTATCATTCACATTAATCCGTTAAAAGTTTCCAAGTGTATCACTTCGCTTGGAAGAAGCAGGGTGCCGCTCTAGTTATCATTGGCTTATGGTTTTGATTAGAATTACAAAATACACATCCATTCTTCTTTTTATTCACAACATAAGAAAAATACATACATAACAAGAGGTGATTCAAGAATTTGTTTTCAGTGCAGAGCCGCCCACGTTTCCCTGTCTGTCTGCCTGTCTGTCTGTCTGCCTCTCTCTCTCTCTCTCTCTCACTCTCTTTCTCCGATATATTGCCCAGGCTGTACGAAAACGGATTCAAAAATTAACGAAAAAGCTGGACAGAAACAAATGATTGTCAATGTAGTCCTGATCTCCAAAATTATTTGTTGATATCGATAAATACTTAAAGTTACTGATATCAAAATTAATTTAATGAACTCTAATATTAATTTTTACAAATCAAAAGTTCAATTCTTGACAGCAAAAATGAAATGTGTGACAGCAAAATCTCAATTTTGAGTTCAATGACTTATTTTCTTTTTATTGATATCTAGAATTATTTTAGACAACATTTTTCAGAATGAGACTTTTTTAAATTTTGAAATTTGCAAATGATTTTTATTACATATTTTGATATTTTCATCCATAAAATTCAGAACCAAATACCTGTGAATAAAATAATGACTGGCCCCTTATACAGAATCTTTTTAAATTCAAAAAAGCTGCTTTTGAGCTAAAATTTTTTTGTTATTATTCATATCAATGATTCATTTTTTCCATCCAATTAATATAACATACACAAATGCTCAGTACCTCAGCATCCGTGTACGCACTTTTCGGACCACTGAATATAACAAAATGTAAATCAAGCTGCCACACCACACATCATTTTTACGCCACAGATTTTTAATCACAGCGAAAAGGGCAGCTACGCTATACCATTAACTCTTCCACTTACAAGCATTATTTTACCCTGCTTTTGAAAACTCATGGATTAATTAATGTAGATGTAAACAGTTATTTTTGTCCTTTATAAACTCTGTATTGACTTTGTAAAGATTTCCTATCAGATCCAACCCTCATGGTTCTGATTCTGCTCGCCGTTCTTCCTAAAATCAAAACATCCAGACATCAGACGTAGTAACTACTCAACCTTTTAGGAGTAACTTGTGCCTTCTTATGTTCTTTCTTAGAAAAAAAATCCACACATGACCCGCCCCCAAGCTCCCTGAATGCGAATGACGTTCTGCATGAATGTATCGCATATATCGCCATTGGCGCATGTACAAGACTGACAATACACGACGCACAATTTAGCTATTTCACGTATGTGCAGGACATCATGTCGACCTACTCATGGGCAGAACACAATGTAACACTCCACGCATGTGAACGCCACAACACAGAAGGCTTCACGTACCGGCAAAATATAACCATAACGCAGCGCGCTTCATGTGAACCAGGCACAATGTGGTCATCTACACATGAGGACATAATGTAGCACTCCACATGTGGACCAGACACAATGTGGTCACCTACACACGAGCAGAATATATTGAAAGGTCATACAATGCATCCACTGAACACCTTCAAGCCATTAACATCTACACATGCCCGCGATTTATTCTCCCACGCAAATGGACTCCTCTACATAGGCATAGCACGTCCTGACGCCCACCTCCCCCCACTCCCCCCCCCCCCCCCAACAGGTCGCCACTGTTAGGACATACCATATAGCCTTGCATCTCGATAAACTTGATCTTCACACCCTTTTCAAATCGCATGGATTTTTTTTTTCGAATCTGCAGGTCTTGTCAAAAATTTTCTTTTGAATCAGCATCTTGACAAATAGTATATCTCTGACTATTCGGTGAAAATTATTTTTCAAACCGTTTCTTGAACCAGAACGATAAAGCACTGATTTCTGATAAGTAACCAAAGCAGAGACATTTTGTCTGTGGGATTGGGGAGACTATTTTTGTTGGAGGAGGGGGGGGGGGGGTTATTGTGCCTTAGTGCATCGACAACACCCTACAGTTGGCAACGAAACAGAGCAGCGTGGGCATTCCATCATAGACTACAAAAATGCAAGCTCATTTGGCGAGATTTCTAGGACCACAATGAAGATAAAAGTAAACAAAACAAGTCATCAGTGAAACTGATTAATGTCCCCCGCCACAAAAAAGTTCGATGGACAGGAAATTTTAGAAGGACTAAGTCCCCCGCAGGCGTGCAATTCAACGATTTTACAAGTTTAAAGGAACAAAAAAAATCTCGCAATAAAACATTCTAAGAAATGTTTGATATGTTTAACTAAATTCATGGCTCGAGTGTGTTAACAAACTCATTCCAGTATGTAAGGGTTGTGAAAATTTCTGAAGTTCAGCTGGGCCAATGTCCTTGGGCCGATAGGGCTCATTTACAATACCGACCTTTGTTGGTTCCAATACTTCCTATATGTAAAACAATCGATCCAGAAATGTAGGCTTGAGTGTGTTAAGAAACTCATTCAAATGAGTAAGGATTGGGAAAATTTGTGAAAAGTTTAGCTGGGCAAATGTCCTTGGGCCGCCATGGCTCATTTACAATACCAAACCTTGTTGGTTCCAATACTACTTATAGTTAAAATATCGTGTCAATCGATGCAGAAATGGAGGCTTGAGTGTGTTAACAACCCATTCTAGTATGTAAGGGTTGTGAAAATTTCTGAAGTTCAGCTGGGCCAATGTCCTTGGGCCGACATGGCTCATTTACAATACCAATCCTTGTTCGTTCCAGTACTGCCCAAATAAAGAATATCTTAACAATCGGTCGAATGTGTAAAAAAAAGGTGTCGACAGAGGGACAGACAGATCCGAAAACTATAGTCCCCCGGCGGGGGACTAATAAGGAAAATGTATAAAAGTTCGTTTTGCTTCAATATTACATACAGGTCAGGTGTCTGGCCTATTATAGGATGAAGACCAATTCATTTACGATAGTACTTAGTCAAAATCGAGATACGGAACCATTTTAGTGATTCTGTTAACCTCACCCATCCCCCCCCCCCCCCCCACCCTGACTCCTATGCGTTTTTATTCCCAAAGACTGGCGTCCCGTTATCTACCTTCTGGTCCAGAGCCGAAACTGGAAAGACTGGTACCTTGCCTTCTCATTCGTGTATGATTAACGAATAAAGCAACACATATTTAGTTTTTTTTATTAGAATTTATTTCAAGTGGAATAAAATTATGTTGCTTCCTTCAACATCAAAGTACCGTTCAACAGCCGTAATTATATATGACACACCGTATTATTTAAAATAAGAATTCTGAAGAAAATAAGAAACCAGACATTGTTTGGTAGGCTATTCCGGAATAGACTACCGATAATTTAAATGTCACAGAAATCACTAATGCTTCATTTTTCTTATTCCAAAGGGTGAAAATAAGTTGAACAATGTAAATTCTTATCTTTTGGCGGAAGCGAAATAAAAATATTGAAAAACTGAATTTACATTTGGTTGTTTATTCAAATGTGGGTATTTCATTATTGAAAAACGTACTGAATTTTAAAATTTTAAAAAATTTATTTATATTTTAATTTTTTTTCTTCATATTTTTCGATTTATAAGGCAAGACAATAAGTTGCGAAATGATGAAATGATGAAAGAAATTTTGATTTTTGTGGCACTCGATTTATCGGTAGTCTCTCAGGAATAGCCTACCAGAAAATATCCGGTTTCTTATTTCCTTCAGAATTCTTACTTTAAATAATACACTGTGATATGCTATATGCAGAAAATATCTGGTTTCTTATTTGCTTCAGAATTCTTATTTTAAATAATAAGCTGTTATATGCTATATTTTAAAAGAACCAGCCTTGAAAATTTACAATTTGGAACAAGCATTTAAGAATTTTTAAACTGAAGAATGATTAATTGATGCATACATGAAACTCTGGTGTGGTGTATTTAAAAAAAAACTCAGCAAACAAGAACGGCATTTGGACGGTGAGGGCACAAGATATCCCCCGTAAACCACAGCAAAATCGCCAACATGCGGTGATAGGATAACAAAGCATTCATCGAACTGCTCGTTTGCTATGTGATGAATGACACAACTGCATACAGCTGCACTTGCAGCAATACTTTTGCTGCTATACAAATACATGAACCACTTATAATGTAGAGATTTTGTTCCGAAATAACTTTGTGACAAATGGCTTATACGGCATGAGCAACTGTGACCCAGAACGATCATTAAAAAAGCGTAAAATTGTGAGTATCGCAGCGTGTAAAATGTACCGAATCGAGCAAAAAAATATTAAGCTACACTAACACAAGCTCTGTTGCTGCGTCACAGCCGAACCACCTACAATTTATAGACCTCCGAGATGTCGCCTGCACGAGTGCTATCCGATAGACAGACAGGAAAGACCTCGAGACCATGTTCTTAGGCGAGGGATAAAGAGCTAAAAGTGCCCATTTGTTATGACTGAAAACTCTTGGAAATGCTTGCAATTTAGACCATGAGTTTTTATTCAACGGAATAGTCAATTAGAGATCTTATTGCACATAACGAAATGATATGTCAAAGCGTATTGATTAGAATCAAATACAGCATGAAACAAAACCGCAATCTGGAGCCGCATTCTGTAGAACGCAAAATATACAAAACTGGTAAAGGAATGAAATCAGTAACTAGAGCGGCCAGTGAACATGAACATCAGTAATCCCACACATTACAAAGTCACTCCACATGCTTCGCACAATATTTTAGCTTAATGTAAAAATTTAAATTCAGCGTCGACCTTTGTATAAAGAATGTGAAAGGGTTATTGCAGAAAAATAATTTCCTCAAATCAAACGTATTACATTATATTTCTATTTCTATTTGTAATAACTCAGTAAACGGACGCTTAGCAGTTAGATTTTTAAAAAAAATACACACACACAATATATATATATATATATATATATATATATATATATATTTATATATATATATATATATATATATATATATAGAAAATACAACTTAAACAGCAGTGGTGTGAGAAGTAAGTACTGGCTCGTTGGTGTGATAAGAAAGCACCAGATTAGGCAGTTTACACCTGCAAATTCCAGTGGCAAGTCAGTAAGCCACTAGTGATTTGTCTTCGGTGAAATATGAACAAGTTTAAAAAACCAGAAGAATTTCATTGGATGTCACCATGGTGTTTTCCCGTTCATTTCTTTTTCATATAACCTTTTGGAAATTTGGAAATTTGAAAAAAAAAAAAACATATTAATTTTGGTTATTTTAAAACAAGAGTTTTTCTCCTACATTTGCAAGTGAAACTTTCCTTTTGCTTTCGAGTTCTATGTTGAGTAACACGTTAATTAGTTATTATACATATTAATTAGCATATGTATAGTCATATGTAGAAATATTAGACAATATTACCGTAATCCGTTGCTAAAAAATTCACTTCCAGGCGTCAACCAGCTTGTTGGCTGACACAACATCTCAGAAAAAGTTAACGGTATATAACAGCGAAAAAATATCAAAACTTTTTGCACTTTAAGATATTCAAAGACACAACCAACACAGCCTTGCCGTCTAATAATAGAAACGGAAATAAAATAACATCTGAGTAACTCTTTCAACAAAGGAAGTCTTTTCATGCCAAGTAAAAAATTTCGTTAAAAAATCCGAAATTTCAAACGCTCAACTGTGAGAAAAAAATTTTACTTGGCACGTATTTTATAAAAATTTGATTTAACACATTCATAGTATATTACAAACAGGACGGCTACTATATGACAAAATACTAAAAGCAGTGCCTTCGTTCTTGGAAACAGTGCGTTTCAAAAGAGCGGCTAATACGGTTGCCTTGCGACAAAAATGAATTGCGGGAATGTACTGGTTCCACTCTGTTTTCAGGACATTTCGTTGGGTTATTCGTTGAGTACATTTCGGTGGATAATTCGGTACTAATATTATACTTGTTAATATCACATATGCGGAGGATCGTGGATACAGGCTGATCGCAAAAGGCCCAATGAAAAACATCATTTGGCCAAAAAAAGCAGCCATCCGGATTTTCACGTCTGTTTACAGTTTAATCAATGATTGCCAGCACAGAGAAAATAGTGGTATTTTGCCCAGTGGTACATGCAGCCGTATAACCCGCTCTTCCGGCATCGAAAATGTCACTGTAATTACTACTGAAAGTGTGTACAACATCATTAACAGAAAGCATCGAAGAGAAATGTAAAAGTATGAACCAAAATTCATTTCAGATCAGTCCATCTTGTGTTTTATCCTGTTACTTATCACGCTGCCATATCACATAGTACTTACATTAACTGACAGCAGAAAATCAAGATGCAAATATATAAGTTAGCAAACTTATGAATCCCTCCCCCCTCCCTCCCTCACGTTAAAAAGCTAAAATAACACAACAAAGGATATGACCACAAAATAAAGAGAGATTAATTTTACACCAAGGGCAGTACATACTGTGAAAAGAAGTCTTTGTTTTGAGGCAACATCGTAAACAACAACAAAAACACCAACATCGATATCACAGACGATTTTTAACAACTTGAGCCCCTCACGAGCTCGGCATAGCGCTGTCAAATATACTACGGCCGGCATTGAGCGATAATAAAAGATTTCGGAGCCATTACCATAGTTTCTTTTCAATGCACTAGTCTTGGT
Source organism: Protula sp. h YS-2021 (assembly GCA_949752745.1). Classification (NCBI taxonomy): domain Eukaryota; kingdom Metazoa; phylum Annelida; class Polychaeta; order Sabellida; family Serpulidae; genus Protula; species Protula sp. h YS-2021. The sequence goes on from OX457026.1 coordinate 32,178,103, forward strand.
GAAAAAGAAATGCCACTAATTTTTTTTTTAACACACAGTGACCTGCCGATATGCAACAGTGTTAGCTTAAAGCACAGCAAGAAGCAGAATGTTTATTAATAATAATGTTGTTTTAGTTGGCTTCTGACATGTGCGTTAAATCTTTCAACGCACACACGGTCGACCGCTCCCTGTTAAAGCAGTACAGCAAACGCCTAGTTTGCAACTCTATATTGTGAAAGAAAACTCGTCTCACTGCTAAACAAAAATGTACTGTTCACAAAGAGTATTAGAGTATTTTCGAAATTAGTACTTAAAACTTCGAAATTCGCAAGTTTACGTAAAGTACCGCTGACCCACTGAAAAAGAATCAAAAGCACTTTTTGTTTTACTTCCATTTAAAGAGCCCCAGGAAAATATCTCATATTTTGTGCTCTTCAATGTGCAAAAAAAAAAAAAAAAAGAAATAATAACTGCAAAGCCAGAATATAACTTGCGAACATCGACTCAAACGCAACACTTCGACCCGCGTATATGTGATTTGGTATGGCTCACACAGGTTGATTCTCATGGCTGCCGGAGCCAGTTCTCCGGTAGTGTGTGCTGTCCTCTGGCGCGCAATCCGCGAGAGCCGCGCGATCCGCGTTCACACAAACGCGACTCATATCCGGCGTAGTGAGCTTGTCTAGTGAGAGAAGTTTGTGAGGTAGATCTGTAAGGCCAGGTTTTTTAAACAGCCTCGATATGTAGAACGCCTACAAAGTAAAGCGGCGGCCATCTTACATATGTGTTTACAATCAATAGCCCTGTAACATTACAATACCGTCAAACAGTTCGCAATAAAATTGTAATATGAAATGTAAACAAACAAGACACACGACCCTCGCAACTATTTTGAGTCATCCAATAAACTTTTGATGGACTCAAAACCATTACTGTTCATTAGAAAGGGTAGACAACAGTTTTGTGTATGTTGAGAAGCCGCTGTCGAACGCACAATTCCGTTTAGGTTGCCAATATCGGCTACAGATCTTACCACGGTGTGACCTTGCAATCGCTTACGAGTCAGCATCTTTCTCGTTCATTAAGCAAGAACGACACATGCACACGTATTACTGCATACGTCACAATACATAACGTGTACGTCATAACGCGTACTTACGTTAATGAGGGCGACGAGGGAGCCGAGCAGGAAGCCGGCGAGTACATCATGATGCTTCTAGTCACTAATGCGCGACAGACCCGTGTACAGCGACATGTACAGGAGGACAATCTGAAGCGTACTTACGTTAATGAGGGCGACCAGCGAGCCCAGCAGGAAGCCGGCGAGTACATCACTCCAGTGATGCTTGTAGTCACTAATGCGCGACAGACCCGTGTACAGCGACATGTACAGGAGGACAATCTGAAGCGTTCTCTTCAGCAACTTGCTGCCTTTCCATGTCATATTTTTCTCAATGTATAACTGAAATACCATTGCATAAATTCCCATTTTTTTAGTATATCTATGTATATTACGATTTTTTATCACACAAAGTGCGAAAGATAAAAAACATAAGTAATAAGCTAGCGCTAAAAATACTTTTTCCATCTTCTTTCTATGTAATAACTGAAATAACTTTGTGTAAACTTTTATTTTTTAGTCTGCATATCTGTTACTGTTTTCACTGTTTGATTTTGGCTGTGGAATGGGCATGTTTAGCCAACGGAAGAATGGGGTGCGGACAGAGTCTATCAGTTACTACGAAGAAAAAAAACATTCGCGCCAAGGTAATTTTCAAGTTATAATGCACTTGGCGTTGCGGAGTATCAGCGCCCATGGCTGTTAGATGTACAGCCAAGCTCATAGATGAAAAACAGATAACAGTAACAGAATGATGTACGGTGCGGAATGGACACACGGAGGGAAAACATTATGGCTTAATTCAAGTGGTTTTTGGTTTTTTTTTGGAGAGGGGGGGGGGGCGGGGGAGGGGGGGGAAGTAGGGGGTTGGGGTATTTTCTATTTCCAAATTAAGCTTGGCAGCCAAAGACAAGAGCAGTCGTCAGCTGCCAAGCTGCACAGTTAGTCGTGTTCTTAAAACGGGCTCTCTATTATTCTCCTTAATAGGCTTGAATGAAGATGTAAGTATCATTAGACTTGTAAGTACATTTGCAGAAATATAAGCACGAATGAAATGCACTTGGTTGCCAGTTGTTCGTCTTGTCGGTGCTCTGTATTCGCTTGACCGATGGTCAGCCCGACGGGCATCCCAAGAGTAGCAGCAGCAACACTATGTACTTATGGCTAAGTACACCATATACTTACAGCTAAGTACACCATACAGTACGCCGACAAGGATGCGTGACCGGATGGGTGGGAAAGCCTGAAACACAAAACAACGACCGCAATCAGCACCAAAACCAACACTGATTGGAAAGGGGCAACACAAAACAACGGACCGACACATTGACAGAGCTCAACACAAGACGACCGCCAACAGCACCAGAACCGCTACTGACTGACAAGAGGTCAACACAAAAACAACGACCACAATTAGTACCAGAACTGACACTGACTGACAGAGATCAATACAAAGCAACAACCGCCATCAGCCAGGACCGACAGATTATCAGTGGCCAGTGCTGTCGTTTACAACGAACGCCACGTTTTATTTTACCAGCATACCAAAAGTGCATGTTCGAGAAACACGAAAACAAAAACGCTCAGCAGGCGTTCCCGGATATAAGTTACTCGGGTTATGGTCAACTCATCCAAATACCAACTCATCCAAATACCAACTCATCCAAATACCAGCTCATCCAAATTTGGTCAACTCATCCAAATACCAACTCATCCAAAAACCAACTCATCCAAATATGGTCAACTCATCCAAATTAAATTGGTCAGCTCGTCCAAGTTATTTTTTCTCTTTTTTCGAGACTTGAATAAAATCTTCAAAGAAGCTTTTCATCACTCAACTTTTAATACTGTCGCTTCTGTCAGATTAAATTGAATTGGATTATATTGGATTGGAATTGTGAAATCGCGTGAGTACAGCCAGCTGTGTATTTATTCTGAGTGGATTACCACTTCAAATGAAACCGTAAAATCTTTTTATGTATGGATTGCATTTACAATAATGTAGTCGACTGCAACTGAATTACATGGATTACAATCTTGCTCCAAACTCATTGTAAAGTTTTGAATTCAGTACGAAAAGACTGAATAATTAAATTAACTGTAATGATTTCTTATAAAAAATGTCGAAAATTTGATGTGGAAAAATAGATTAGCACAGAAGTAAGTATGTTTACTGCACTTTAATTTGTAAGTGTGTAATTTGTAAGATAAACTGTGTTAGGGAATGCCAGTAGATATTTTGTAAACGACATGCATCCTACAGACGAAACAGACAGGCAATAAAATAGCAGTTGTTAAATAAGAAAAAAAACGATTTTAACTTCACTTTGTCCAGTCCCTTTTCCCAGTTTATAGATAAAACAGTTAAAACGTACGATAAAGAAAATAACTGCAATTCACTTGACACAAATCACCTGACGTAAGACCTGCCAAATCCCATATCTTGTACAGTTACAATTGACTGCTTCATAAAATGTGATGAAAAGGTCGGATTAGCTTTCTTAAGCCCCGCCAAATCCTGTATAAGATGATCTCCCGTTACAATTAAATCTTTGATAAAATCAGAGAAAAAGTTGATTAAAGCATTTTTACTTTCAAAAGAAATGCCATCGAAGTGTGTCTCGAAAATCTGAAAGAAACTCTTTTTCTAATACATGTCGAATAAAAGACGATTTTTATTTTTAAAAGAAAAGAAAGAAAAGTCGTTAATTTGGATGAGTTAACCAAAATATTTGGATGAGTTGGCGAAAAAATTGACCAGGATGATGAGTTGACCAGGAAATTTGGATGAGATGACCAAAGAATTTGGATGAGTTGGTATTTGGATGAGTTGACCAGCCCCCAAGTTACTCCACTCAAGGGTATTTCGCTTCATCCCTTTGTACATGTACAAACGTTCTGGTCATATCTGACACTTTCCGAGTCTATTCGCACACTGATTTTGCCCACCAATGAATAATTCAGACAATTTTGGAACACAATATCAATTAACAGGTGCCCATTTTTATGCTGCGGTGACAAGACACATATTGTACTGGAATTATTAACAAAAAAAACAGTTACAAAGACAGCAGCCCATGCAGTTTGAGCGCTAAACTTTATTATTAAAAATACTAAAAAAGGAAGGCAAAAAAAAGCGATTGTCCTTGGCCATCGAGCTGCGCGTACATCGAGCTTTCGATCTCCCAACTACTTTCCGTAAACGACGACAGGCCAAGAGAGGCCGCAAGCCAGTTTGCTGTAAGGCTACACGTAACTCCGCCCCCGCCCTCGCCCCCCACCCCCTCCCTCCTCATATTGAACAACCCACGATGCACAAACTACTACTGGCAGAGATACCTGGCTTCCTGTATCACGTCCGCGTCGCCGGAACATTCGTAGTCCTCCACGTATCGCATATACCCGTGCTCGTCCGTGCAGTTGAAGTCGTCCCAGTTGGGCTTACAGACGGCCAAGAAGTGAGGTCGCAGCCTTCCGACAGAGTACTTGATGATGTCCGTGGTTGATTGACAGGCCGCAGCCCCGAATAGGAACATCCCGATGTTGATGTACATCTCGGCAAAACAACGGTTCACCCGCTAAACACACAAAAAATAAACAACACAGTCATGATATCACAGAATAATCCACCTTCTGCTAATTCACGACCACCGTAAATAGGAGAGAGAGACAGAGAGAGGGGGGAGATAGATAGATAGAGAGAGAGAGAGAGAGAGAGAGAGAGAGAGAGAGAGAGAGAGAGAGAGAGAGAGAGAGAGGAGAGAGAGGAGAGAGAGAGAGAGACAGAGAGAGAGAGACAGAGAGAGAGAGAGAGAGAGAGAGAGAGAGACAGAGACAGAGACACAGAGAGAGATAGAGAGATAGAGAGAGAGAGAGGGAGGAGAGGAGAGGACAGAGGATAGTAGAGGAGAGGAGAGGAGAGCAGAGGAGAGGAGAGGAGAGGAGAGAGAGAGTCGATCTGAATTAAAGTTTCTTCGGGTTAATTTGAAATTAGGATTGTTCAAAGCCTTTTCATGGTCCCGTGCACTTGGAATTATTGTATGTTTTATACTTTATCAATGAGAAGTTCTGTCATCTTGATACCAACCCATTTGGAAAATCGAAAACGGTTTCGGAGAGGAGCGTTACAAGCAATGCTGCCCTTCCGCCGTCGGTATCTGTAAATGAAGATCTCAGCGGCAACAACCTGTAACAGGCACGGAACAGTCATCAGGTCAAGGTCACTGTCTCTTCCTCCAAACCCCCCCCCCCCCCCACCAAAAAAAAAAAACTAAGTCCATGGTTATCCCACGGTTTTAACAGTGGCTTTTACATAATGAGTGTGTGCGAAATCATTTGTGTACAGCTGATGTTCCGTTTTTTCACTTCTTTGTGGGGCTTCAGCACTTGTTTTATACAGACCGTTTTTCGGCGGTTAAATGTGATCATTACTTATTTGCAAAAAATAAACTGAGGTAACACCAAAAAACATCCATGAACAGAATGAAAGAAATAAATTAAAATCAAGAATGTTACCCACACAAACAAAAGGTATTCCGATCCCTAAGCAAACAAGCAGTACATCGCCGATGGTGGAGTCTTTGTATGGGTGGGCGATGCTTTCATCGTCGCAGAAAAAACCGCGCTTGAAAGGTTTCCCAATAAAAAAGAACAAAGGCGTTGGTAGAAAAACTGTAACAACAAACAATGCAACAGTGTTTAAATAATATAATATAACATAACATGAATGCCCAAGGACATTGCGGACAGCAAAAACAACAGTAATTGCTTCCCCAGAGAAAACTTTCAGCTCATGTATAATGCAAGGCTCGATAACATATTTAATGAGCAATTAGAATATGAAAGGAAGGATGCTGAGGGATATCCACGTGCATAAAAACAATTGCAATCCCTCAATCAAGCATATTCGCCAACTTCGTACATTAAATATGTATCACTTCCTGAAAGGCCCAGCGGGAAAGTCCAGCTGGTCCATTTTCCTTGGACAAACCTGGCCCATTTACAATACCGATCTGTGTTTCCATAGAAGCTACATACCAAGCCTCATTAAAATCCTTGCAGGAGTTTTTAAGTTATCGTGTCAACAAGCTCTTGATGACAGACCGACCGACAGACCGACACACAACCGATCGCATATATTCCCCACAGCTTCTACCTGTGGAAAATAACCACAAGTCTAGTCATAGTTTATTACATGAAAAAATGACAATAACTTTTGTAATTATCCGCAAAAAGCTTTTCTATTCATACTTCAAAAAGCACGAAAAAATAAACTTAGCTTGAAATACTGAGGGTGTAAATTTATGCCTAAATTTATGCCTAATTCAGCACCTCTCAGTTATTTGAGTATACATTTTACAAATAATCTGTAACCCCTTTATATAAAGTTGCGGTCACTTGACTTTGGCCATATGACATTTAAAGGGTGGAACATAAAAATTTGACAGGTGAGTGCGGAAGCTAACCTTTCTGCACTTTAACGAAGAAATAAAAGATATGCATCCCATTTAAAATTGTTTAATAACAAGCGGGTCAGTGAAACTGACTATGTCCCCCGCCGGCGTACAATACCAGTATTTGATTTTGTTAGGTTGGACTACAATTCGTATCATATTCGTGAATTTTAAAATTCCAGTTGGGCCAATGTCCTTGGGCCGACGTGGTTCATTTACAATACCAATTCTTGTTACCACCCATACTACCCATGTGTATAACATTTTGCCAATTGATACAAAAATGTAGGCTTGAGTGTGTTAACAAACTCATTCCAGTATGTAAGGGTTGTGAAAATTTCTCAAGTTCAGCTGGGCCAATGTCCTTGGGCTGCCATGAATCATTTACAATACCGACCTTTGTTAGTTCCAATACTTCCTATATGTAAAAGATTTCAACAATCGATCCAGAAATGTAGGCTTGAGTGTGTTAACAAACGCATTCAACTGAGTAAGGATAGGGAAAATTTGTGAAGTCCAGCTGGGCCAATGTCCTTGGGTCGACATGGCTCATTTACAATACTGATCCTTGCTCGTTCCAGTGCTACCCATATATACAATATATTAACAATCGGTCGAAAAATGTAGGCTTGAGTGTGTTAACAAAAAAGGTGTCGACAGACGGACAGACAGACCCGAAAACCATAGGGGACTAATCAGGGTTTATAGGCCGAATCACACCCTGGTAGTTTCGAAAAGAATGCGCAAAGAATTTTGAATTTTGACAGCAAGGGAACCGGATAAAAAATGAAAGAAATGATGCAAGAAATGTAGCAGCTCATACTCGGAACATAAAAGAAATTTAAACTTAAGACTATTTGTTAAAAGCTTTAAAAATTTTTAAAATATTATACGGATTGTTAAAAACACGATTGAAATTTGACATGTAGGCGAACTCTCTATCATTTCTTTCATTTTACGTGGTTAGTTTGTATTCGAAACGCAAATTTTTTGCGCATTTTACACGGAACTCCGAAAGTGTGATTTGGCTTGCTGAGCATGAACGTTCTGCAAATGTTTGAACAAGAGGGACTAGCATGTAGGATTCGTTCCTCACATCAAATGACGGTGACCCCTATTAGTGGAACAATGGAAGGCGTCGTAGCTCTGACATACAGATATACCGAGTAAACGTAAGGAAGAGCACAGCTCCAAGAAGCGGTACACTACAAAGTTGCTACGCACCGCTTCAAAGCCTCGCTACATAACGATAAGCAAGTCAATTGCGCTCGCTTTGGGGCATCCCTGTAGCTACTTTGTGTGAGATTCAACGACCCATAAGTCTGTACTGGCATTTGCAAAAGGCCCTCAAAGTACAACGGTAATGATATACAACTTCTGTGTTACGCTTTCTTTAAAAGAAGATAATACGGAAACAGCCACAAATCTCCCGCAATAATTGACATCTGTTTGTATACAGGCAGCATACTTTATTACGTGAAAAAGTAACAGTAATTTTTCCAATTATCCACCAAAAAAATTTTGAATTGAAATTTAAGGAACCTAAAAATTAAAAATTAAATATTGTGGGAGTAGAACACAAATTTATACGTAATTCTGCATCTATCAACTACTTAAGTATATATTTTACAAACAAACTATAACCTCTTTATTTAAATTTCTGGTCACTTGACTTTGGTCACGTGACATTTAAAGGCCAGAATGTAAACAAACATTTGACAGGGGGTGCGGAAGCTAACTTTTCTGCACTTTTATGAACAAATAAAAGACATACAGCTCACTAAAAATTGTAATTGTTTTACAAAAAGGGTATACTGGGCAGGGCTGGTATGAAATATTTCGAATGAAATATTTCTTGAAATATTTCATGAAATATTTCACTGTAAAAATTTCAAAAATTTCACATGTTTTGAAATTTTTAAATAAGAAATAAGTTGGACATCAAGAATACCAAATACTGACGGATACCTATCCACGGACATTCATTTTATGTTGTCAGTTAACACACGGCGTTGGCATAATTCTACCCAGTAAACAATAGAGCCACAGAAATCCTGCGTGGTTTATGACTTTTTAGTAACAAAGCTTGCAGTTGCTGGCCTATAGCATCGTTGACACGTCTACTCCGGGTATCTGAGCGGGTGTTTCTAAGGGGTGGGGAGAGAGGCAGGAGGTTTTAAGTAACTGCTGAAAGGAGGCTCACTGTTAACGGCACAGGAGAAAGAGGTCGGGTGTGTACACAATAGGTCAAAAATAAACAGACAATATGTTAGCTAAACAAACAGGGAACAACTCACGCTCGAGTTTAGCAAGTTTAGCACTGTTTGAATAGTCACTCTTAATTCTGCAATTAAGCGGTGTTTCCCATGTGAACGAGAAAAAGCTTTGCCTTTATCCGGTTTTACGATAAAGCGGTATGCAATTATCCGGTTAAAAATACATAATTTTATGCAATCAACCGATTTATGCGTTTGACCGGTATGCGATTCTGTCATTTTATCTGACTATGTATTTTTGACGGTCGTATTTGGTAAATTGAACGAACAGATATTACGCATAGCCTGGAAATGTGTGTTTTTTTCTAACGTGCTTTGAAATGTTTCAAAAATTTCAATATTTCTGAAATATTTCAAAAATTTCAAATTTCATGAAATTTTTAAAAATTTCGAAATTTTTACCAGCCCTGATACTGGGCATGTAGTTTCTGTAAATGTTTCAATAACAGGGACTCGTATGCAGGATTCGTGCCTCAAAACATACCAGTAACCTAGGAACGTCCGTCACTTTTGGGTGGTTTTTGAACGATTACTTTTTTTTGTTTTCGGTGTAATGGAGTTCCCCTTTGGAAGGCGAAAGTGTAGAATTTTAGACATGGTTCCAGAGAATTAAAAACGCAAACTGTAGTGTTTTGTTGAGCTATAGACCTAGAGAAATTAAATATTTCCGGCCAAAATATTTTTGAACAACTTTAATCCGCCATATTTTTTTGTCCAAGGCTGGAAAAAAATCCGATTGTTTTAAAAAAATCATGATTTTTGATTTTTTTGATTTAAATCGGATTTTTTTTTAAATTTTTATTATTTAAATCAACCCCCCCCCCCCACAAAACAAAAAAAAAAAAAAAAAAAAAACGACAAAATATAAAAAAGCACCACATTTTTACCAGTTTATTGAAGACTCATTACACTGTCTTGTAAGATATTTCTAAACACATTTACAGTTCACAAAATAGGTGAAAACTGTGTTAACTTTAATTGTTCAAAGCTTATTTAAGGACCGGTAACAAACCAAAGCTTCCAATGTTGTTGTTGTCTCAGGTTCTCAATATTCAAGTAAAGAAGCAGTCGATTTGGGGGATTTAAATAGACCTTGCATGATGCGTAACACATAATACTTTGTTTGCAAGCACATGGGGTAGACACGCTTTTCCAACACCGGAGTAAGTACAGTTTGAGATGCTACCGGGATTTTCCAAATAAAATCTGGCCGCCTAAATGTCTACTCCCGAGTTAATGTTTGTATAATGGTAATGCTTATAATCATCTAATACTGTAGGGTATCTTCTCAGACACCACCGGTATTGACCTTCTCACAGAGTGCTGCTCGCGTACCGTATCAATGCTTTCTTCAAACAGAAGGGGTTGCAAACAAATGCTCGGTGCCGTAACAGCACATGAAGGCCTTTAACACAGACCATTGTTTAAAAAAATCAAAAAACCTGATTTTTTTACGTTTATTTAAATCATGATTTAAATCGTGATTTAAATCACTTGATTTAAATTATACCAGCCCTGATTTTGTCTTTCCGAAATCTAAGATTTTTGAGAATTAATTTATCACATAACTACATAAACAACTAATATTAAAAGAAAAAGTATACCAAAGTGTCGAACATGAACTGGTTTAGGTACAAGGGGGAGGAGAAAGAATGGTTACAGTAGATCGAAATTGGTGAAATGAAAAAGAACATCTTCCGTGGTTCAAAACAAATTCATTTTGTCAAATATCACAAAATGGTGGATATTTAAGTCGATAGGGTTGCAAAACTTGCACCTGGCTTATTTAGTGGAGTTGGAATTTAGCATTTTGTTGTCACCAATTACGATCCACTCTGGCCAATTCTATCTCCTCTCCCTCGTAGTCCTATCATTAAAATGGGTATTGTTTTATTCAGCCCACCTCTAGGGTGATAATTGGCCAGACAAAAATGACATTTTCGGGATAAATGTTGTTTTCCGGGATGGCGAACTTGCATGAAAACTGGCGAAAGTCCCAGGTTACTGGTATGAAGTTGACCCCTATTAGTGGAACAATGGAAGACTTCGTAGCTCTGAGAGATATGCGATGTTATATAAGTCAGACCTGACTCGAAGCTAGCTCCAAGAAGCCATCCGCTGCTGAGGTTCGGCGGAGTGATAAAGAAATACACCAAGTATAAATATAATTGGAGCTAACTCGGAGCTAGGAAGAGCTCTCATAAACTGTGAAGCGAATTTGCCTTTCCCAAAGGTGAAACACAGGTTACTTAACAAGTAAAACCTCACCTAAAACAAGAAGGAAAAAGTCTACACAGACTTTAATTGTCACTTTCTTTTCACATTCTTGATTTTCCATATTTTCGTCTCCGAACAAACCCGGAACTGGAGGCAACTGTTGACATGTGCTACTTATGCAGCATGCAGAGTGCATGAATCAGTGCTGGACTCATTACACTCTGTTGTAAAACGTTTACAGTTCACACAATAGGTGAAAACTGTCCTCAACTTTCAAATGTTCAGATAACTGTCTGCAACTTTAATTCATTTATTGAGCTTTCGGTAGCAAAACGCTAGTTTTCCAGCCTTTTCCACTCCGAGGCTTTCCACTCAGTCTTTTCCGTTCTATGCGTAACACCAATCCTTTGTTTTCAAGCACATGCGGTTGAGACGAAAGACCAGAGTACGTTGCAGATATCGGTCCTAACGGGAGTTACTGAAGATTAGTTGTAGATTAATTACAGACCCACTCCAGAGTACATGCTCAATCAGTCTTAATACTATATGGTGCATTGACCTGCTTGAAGCGTGCTGTCCGTCGCTACCCCCCCCCCCCCCACACACACACACACCCTCGGAGACTCGTGTGCACTAATAAGCGTACGGTATGAAATGCCTTGTTTAAACAAAAGGCGTCTTCAAGTGCCTTCGCTGCACACAATCTTCAAACATGACAAACAATTAAAAAAGAAAATACATTGGGTTGGAAAAAAATTAAAAAATCAAAAATCGTGATTTTTTTATTCTGATTTAACTCACGATTTAAATCATGATTTAAATCAACTGATTTAGATAATACCAGCCCTGTGCACGACGATAATTCACCACATTTAACAGCCAACCTCATCAGTGGTGCAGTCTGTCATTTTAAATTGGCATTCCTGGGGATTATTCTCCAACTGTTCACTTCATAAAATATGCATTGCACACAATTTAAAAACATTCATTTATATATATTGGTTAGGCTGCACTTTGTATGCTGACCCCATCAAGCCAGGCTTTAAAGTGTTGGAAAACCCTTGACGAAGTACTACAACAGATTTCACTGATCAGTTATTGACCAAGCATACGAGAATAAAAAGAATTACTAAGATAATTAGATGGTCAAAATTTGGTAAATCTATTTCTAAATTGGTATTTTAAGAAATGAGGTAATCTTGGTAATCACCAGGATTTCAAAAAAGAGTACTCCTATTGAAAGACTGGAACTACTTTTTATATCCACAGACTTTTTGCTTATGCATAGCAGATAAATAGGTCAATTGAAAACGAAATTTACTTCTAACGTTGCTTGCACTAAGTCAATTAGTTTAGTATTTATTTAGACTTTTAGAAATTAGTTAAGTTGTTCTGTATGACTGCCGACGGTGATCAATGCTGTCCCTGCATTAATAGTTTTGAATCCGCAAAGTTTAGTCCAGTAGCAATTGATTTTGTAGTTTTTAACATACAGATAGGTGCTCCAGTGATATTTCGTCTAAATTAAAAATCAAAGTTTTTCTAAATATAAAATATATCCATTTCCAGTTATATGGTAAATAAGATCGAAATGCCCAAGAACAACTCATCCAGAATTTCATTTATTATTATAATATATGTCAAGTAAATGTCTGTGTAATAAAATACGTTAACCAGTCCTTGATGTTTTGCATTAAAGGTAATTATAGCTCATAAATGATTCACTAATTTAAAAAAATTAATATTTTGGTAGAATCTTAACTTAATATCAATTTTGCGACGCGTTAAATCCTGCTATCTGAAATATATGACCATTTTTTTCATAATTATGCTAACCCTTATAAACCCATAAGAAATAAGGCTGAAATGGAATTTAGATGTTTAAAATAGTTATTTAACAAGAATTTAAATGTTTTCAAAAATAGTTAGATCCATGTTCAGTTTCGGGGCAATGTCGCTAGAACAATTGAAACCTGACAAAATTTTGTAAAATGAAATGTTGGGATATTACATTTTCGTTAATGCTTATTTAAGTCACCATATTTCATTTTGTGTTTTCAATGCCATAAACAGTGGTTCCAAATTGTAGTTATGACGTGTTTGTTGTAGCCAACAACCAATCTTTGTCGTTACATTAGTTGCAGGTGACCATCATTTCTACACTTATCGGAATCCTGTCAACAAGGATTTTTGAACTCTGACAAGTTTTGGAAAATGTAAGACCAATTTCAAAGTCAATTGTATATTTATATTTGAGTCTATTTAGTTTCAATATAGCATGTCTATCTGTAGATTATTCATCTTTTTCTGTTAGAATTGAATATTTTTAACGTTACAGAACTAGATTCTACAAGTCAGATTTGAGGATTTGTGTTACCGGTTTTGTTCGGTTCTCGCTTAACAGTATTATAGAACTGTGTGCAGGTTGTGTCTTTGCGCAAAGATTCTGAAAATTAGGAACCACTTTGTGACTGTCTATGTGTTAGATTTGCTGAAAATTTTGTTTTCTCTGCTTTGAGGGTTTTTTCTCTTATTATTTTTCTTAACTTTGTAAGATGCAGAACAGACAGTAATGCGACGATATACGGTAACACACATAAGTCTTTGCCATTCGATTTTTCGTCAAGGTGTATGAGATTTAGCCTATTGTTAAAGGTTGATTCTTACTCCTTCATGCAGTACCCGCCTCCTTATGCTGTGTTTTTAATTTGAATTCTAAGCAGTATGTCACGTCGACCTCGCGATGGTGTTATACCATATGACCGAATTTAACTCACTGATATGGTCATGTGATCGATCTTGTTGAGTTATATACGATTCACTTGTTTCTGCTCTTCAGGTTACACATCGCTACGCGTTGACACACATCATCACACCTCGCTGCGCCTTGTGGCGTGTCGTAACACATCGTTGCAAATCGCTGCCAGTTTTGTTACGTTGCTAAATATCACGTCTTGCATTGCCAGGTCAGCTAAGAACTCGTCTCATGTTGTTGTTAGAGGCACCGCGTTGTTGCAAGTTGTTGCACGGGTCGCTTCGAGTCTATAATACCGTACCCCCTTTTGCGAGGTCGCTGCCCACGTCATAGCACATGGCTGTATGTTGTACTCTGTAGGTGTAATAAGCTACACATACCGTCGCAAGGCAATGCACTTTGTGTCACGTTGTCACACGTCGATGCACTCAGGCAATTATGCAACTTCATGTTGTTACAGCGTGTTCGGTACCGATTCACACGTCGATACATAAAACGTACGTTATATTAGGTCGTGTTGCGTTGCTGCGTATCGAGGCATATGTTGCTTTAAGTCGTTTCGAGTTGTCTCGCTTTCACTTCATATGTCCTTTATGTAGTATGTATGCATCTTTTATGTTCTTAAGTGATGTTGCTACTTAGTTTAATAGCGTATAATTATCCATGTTGTTCTTTCAGAAGGAATGAAGATTTAGTCGTGTGGCCACATGGAAAAGGCAAATGATCTGCAATCTCGCTATACTGCTTGCTTGCCTCAATAGGGACTATCTGTGTGCAAGATTGCTTCTCGCTAGCTGCAGCGTGAACACCTGGAGAGCAGGTCTTTGCAATACATCAGACAGCTATCGCGATTTATAGTGATTTGACGATGCAGAAAATCACTCGTGCAACGTTCCCGCAGGAATTTCTGTAGCTGCTGTTCTATCACCACATTAATAGATTGTGACAGCGTCCTTTTTGATACCACTGAACACGCCATCCGTCTCTCGCTGCTTACATCTACTAATATACATTTAAAGTTGCCCCTAGAAACCCTCAGGCATGCGTATGATGAGAAGTTACTGGAGCTGTAAGGTTTCGTATCGAGGAATTCTTTTTTCGGGATTTAGTCTTGCGCCTTTTTACCGCTAAGTCTGATACGATAACACAACCCGAACCGATAACACAGGCTCTCGTGTTGCTTCCACTGGAGACACCACAACTGCTACAACGTCTTCGGATCGTCATCGGCGGGGGAGACGCTGGAAGTTGTTGGTGATGAGCTTAATTAGGTCCAGTATTTGATTATCATCAGATAATGCACACATCGACCGCGATATGGAATTTATTTTCAGAAGCGTAGCTGGACAGCGCCTGCTGACTTCAAACATTTGCGATCAGTTCACACGCCAAGCTATGGAGCAATCCGTTTTGGAAATAAACGATTCCTTCCTAAACTTCTCTCAGTCTGAATCTTTGTTTATAAATGCCATTGGTGAGTTAGGGAGTGGAATTGGAATTAGCGTCTTTCAACGTAGCCTACTTTGAGCAGTGTGCACCTCCATCTCAGAATCAAACTAGAATTTGATTCCCGTTTACCATGGCCTTTAGAAGTATATTAGGAACACTGACACGTGTTCCGAACTGGGCATATCATCTTTTCCATGAATCACTCATATTGATCAGTCTCTACTACACGTTAAAATCCTATATCCTTTCTTTTCTTCCAGGTTACCTGCCAGGTTCTTTTCCTATCGACTGGCTTCTACAAGTAACCAGTCAGCCAACATTGCACGCTCAGATATGCACCCACAAACAGAGTTCCTTTTAAATAAACCATACAGTGGAATTCCGGGGGATCTATCACATTACTACAAGGGCGTCTAATTGTTTAATTTCAAAGACACGAAACTTGTTCGCCCAAATTTATCGATGGGTTTCTCACTGTAGTCAACAGGATCACAGCTAAGTACAATGCCTAACGCTTTATTTCCAAGATTCATTTCTGACAACTACAGCATGCTTGCTTGCAGACAAATTATTACCAAATGACTTAACTACTCGTGAAAGCATTAGATAGTGTTTGTATAGTAACGTTGCATAGTATGTTTTAAACATGTCTTAGTCAACACCAGATGGGATGGCTCTGAGGAAGCTGTGTTTGGCTACTGCTGTGTGAAAGGTACACTCCTAATTAAATCACACATCCAGCCTTGGTGGAAATGCATCTCGGTCTACTGTCATCAAATTCAGCATTTAAAAACAGTTTATGCAAGAGAAAATCTTGTCATTTGCCTAACGAATTGAAAATCTTATGCCTTGATTTGCTTTACGATTGCATTGTTGTTTTAATTTATAATCAAATGTGTCTAAAAAGCTGCTGTAAATAATGCTGACGAGGAATCTGTGAATAAAAGAATTTAAAAGGTATAGAGCAACAGCTGCAGAAAAACATTTCGTAAAATGTCGCTTTCTGCTGCTGTACGGATTATTGCAAATGTAAACGAAAATCAAGATAATTATGAAACTGGGGGAAGTATCAGCTAGAAAACCAAATTGCACATTACAGGGTATAACTAAATCAGTCGGGTCTGAGCAAGCCATGAAACTACAGCATTTTAAAATTTTCTGCTATTGCACAACAAAATCAAGTAAATGCTTTGAAAGGAAAACATGTGAACATTTAAATAACTTAATTTGTTTGGTTGTGACACATTCAAAGCGAATATTCAGCGAATAGATCAAGTAGTTTCGAAACAACTTGCTTACTAAGATAAAACAGCTTCAATATATATATATATATATATATATATATATATATATATATATATATATATATATATATATATATATATATATATATATTAAAGCGACTTGGATTGCTATATACTGTATATACTGTATAGAAAGCGACTTTGATTGTTAAGGGTTGTTTTTATATATAGTGAATATCAGGCCTTGTTGATTGACTGGATAAGGTTTCATTCTTTAACAAGAAAATAATTGTGTCGATTCTCGACACTCACAGTGTGCACGCAGGGAATTTGTATGTTACCACAGATTTTGTTGATCCGTTGTACAAGAAGTAAATGTTGATGTCTAAAGAAAACTCTGGTCTTCATTTGTAAAATTAAATGTTCTCAAGCGTAGTAACACTGTTACGTACATCTAAGGCTACAGAATTTAAATTTTATCTAAATTCTGAAAGCATCTGTACTAGCTACTTTAGAATTGCTTTACGAAAAATCAGAAATTCCTTGCTGTAAACGGCGAACTTGTTTTGTCTTTGAAGAATAGGAAATAAAATGAACCAAAATGACATACTTAAGACCTTGGTGAAAGAGGTATTTTAGCCGCTGCACCTAGGCGATTGAGTTACAGAGATGAATGAGAAATGATTTGGATGGTTTATGCTTTATGTTGGAGGTTTTCTGTGTGTTGCAAAGTGGTTATTACCGTACTGTAATAATAACTAAATAAGTAACATATAGACGTAACAATACATGTAAACATAGTGAAAAGCGTAATTCTCAAGGTGCATAATCATTTCATTATTATCTTACAAATTTGCAATACCTTTTATAAAAGAATATGCTGTATGTGTATATGTTACAGCGTGACTGTCAAATCAGCGAGATTGTAATCTCGCTGAAATTTTCAGCGAAATTGTAAAAAAGCGTCGGTCGAGTAAAAACTCGACAAGCGAGATCACAAATTCGCTGGTTTTTTGGTCAAAAAGTTTGACAGTTACGCTGAAATTTGGACTCCTGCATTTCGTTTCCTCTGTGCTGCTGATGACAATGGCCATCAAAGATTATTTGTTCTTTTGTTTAAGGGAGCTTATTGGCGTTAATTGACAATACTTTATTGACATCATTTTCAAAAGAAGGATGAAGGTTTGCTGTGAGTTCTGTGTGCTATTATCTTTTATTCTCGGTATTATTCTGCTAATAAAACAGTACATCTGAAGGATAATTGAAGCAGAAATTGTAATTGTTTATTATAATTCAGTTTAAATCCGGATTTGTCATTCACGATTGCAATTTCGTGGAGTAGTTTAATCGCAATTGTGGTTCACTGCAATTTATTTACTAAGGTTTAATCAAGTATCCAATTAAACATTTCCAAACGCAATTCATTTTACATTTCTGTGCTTTCACTGGTTATTGTAAAATCATGATCGACACGTGGATCTGGCCAATAAGATATGTGCTCCGGAAGATTTCGTATTACGACCTCCATCAATAGACTTTTTATTTCGAACGGGGAATCTGGATTGTTTTTAGTTAATATCAATCTGTAATTGTATGGAATATAATTATTTTTATGTAATTGTAATGGATGTCAAAACATTTGAAAATAAAAGAAAGACTGATTCTTTTGTTTCTTCTTAATCCGCAATTGAAAAGCTCACGTCCACAAAAGTACCCAAAAGGATTATGGATTATGGAATAGCACACTAAACTTTCTGTATAGCTTCATCTGCAATCACAAACCCCTTGCAATAAACTCAGAGCCTTTACACAATCATATTAATACATATAGATGTCTCCGAAAAATTTCAGCGTAACTGTCAAGCGTTTTGACCAAAAAACAATCGAGATTGTAATCTCGCTACAAGTTTCAGCGAAATTGTAATGTCGCTGGTCGAGTTAGTGTTTTCACAATTTCGCTGAAAATTTGACAGTTACGCTGTAACATATACAATATTACACGACTAGAAGAACAAAATGCTCATTGGTCAATTGCGGTTTTGTACATTATCTGATTTTAAAAGTATTTTGATTAATTTTGTAATTAGGGATAACCGTGAATCAAATAAAGAAATTTAAATTGGAAAGTGAAGTTTTTTTTTGCAAGAGAATAAGGTCTAAATTAAATGACGACTTTTAAATTGTTATTTATTGATCTTTCTGATTTGAATTACACATCTTCCGATCCTTCAATTAACTGATAAAATGAAGGGTGTAATTTTAACAGAAAGGTTTTACCAATTAATTTCCGTATGTCATGTAACGTCCTTTTGACAAAATTTTGCCTGACAGATATATGCTGTCAGTTTTTATGTTTAAATAACAAAATGACAATGAAATACCAATAGATGTGAATGGTCTTTAAAATTTGCGGTTCGATTTTAGTCAAAACATTTGCAATAGCATGGTTGACCAGCCCCTACACTTTTTAGTTTCTATTTTGAGTCTCTCCATTTCAGGAAAAGATTTAAAATTATTAGTTTACAATACTTGATGTTTCCATCTTCATCGCATCTTAGTATTACCTGATACAGCTTAAAAGCAAACTTTTAATGACATTGTTTCCATTCACCACAAAAACTGTCATATTGGTTAATCTACCTAAAATGGGAATTCTTAATCAAATGAAAAAAAATCGCACATTGTGCACCGAATGTTGCAAAATATGTTCAGGTATTACTCATTAAATTCAATTTTTTTTTGCATTCCTTTGTATTTAAATAATGTTAAATATGGAAAGCATAGTAACTCCGTACCCTGCAAATGCCTGTTTTTGTCAGCACTTGGCAAGTGAATGACTTCCCAAGAGTGTATTAAAATTGTACGAGTTTTCTTTTGTGGCTTTTTCTTGACGGTGGTCCGTCATATTGCTCCCCCCTCCTCTGATCATACGGGTCCTAAAACCACCAAATGTTGCACACATGTGGCACTTGATGTGAAGATACACACCTTGTGTCTGATGTATTAATGATGTCCGCCATATGCATACGGCATCCTGTTAGTGGCCAAGTTACGCTCTTTTTTCTAGAATGTTCCCCTGAAAATTAGCGTAATTTTATAGAAAAAAATCAAACCATAAACATGTTGAGAAGTTTAAGAAGCATTTACGTGGTAGGGGGATTTATTTACGTATTTTATTTTTGGCCCAGTGCTCAATGTTCCGCCTTCGAGAAATAGTTCCATTCTTTTTTTTTTCAACAGTTGGAAAATATCCTTCTACAACCCGGTGTAGTTAAACATGGATCAACCATAAGCCAAACTCACACGTCAAGCTTGATCTTAATCTGTGTTAAAAGAGTGAAAAGCAAACGAACGGCTAAGATTAATTTATAATTTATTTCATTACATTTGGACAATATGATTTGAAGAACGAAGCGTAACGGTTTGTTATAATGTAGCTTAGCATTCAACGGACTAGATTTTCAAGTACAATTAAAACACGAACATACAAATAACTTTCTAAACTAAAATAAGACCAACATTTGTTTAATAATGCAACAAGTACTTAGGGCATTAAACATAAAAATTCTAATGTATGTTCACAGTTTAAATTTTTTCTTTAATTCGGAAATATTAAAATGGGATACTGGGACAATTTCTAAAACAATACGTTTGCTGTTAAATTTGGCCAGGCAATAAAAAATAATAAAACGGTATTGCTTAACAAGAAAATACACAATATTCAATGTTTTTTTATCCCATGCTTGCTTCATTTTTACCAACAAAACGAAATGACATAACGAGATTTTATCACACTGTACAGCATTACGTGCCCCTATATGTCTGCTTACAGCAGCGTATTACATAGCATTGCATGAGGCTGTTATGTGTCGCAATGGTTGTGTTCCGAATTCCCCCTCCCCCCCCCCCCCCCCTCAAAAAAAAAAAGAAAAAAAAAAAGAGCTTAATGTGAATTATAAATTAGAAAACATCACGTGATTGACAGACAAGTTCTTTTAGAAATTAAATTTCATTACATCTTTTGCTTATTTTTGGAAAGGCTGTTGACGTAGGTTTAGATATGGGTCAACTTTTAATAAAAGCAAAACACTCAGTGGCTTTAAATTTAAAGCAGAATGATTGACAGTTTAGGGGCCAATTTTAACGCGTTCTTTTCCGTGCTTGGTATCTACGCCAGAACAATACAATAAAACACCACTAGAACATATATGTTGCAAACTGCAGAAAAAACATACACTCGAAAACCCTGTATATTTGCTTAATTTACTGTTCATAAAATGCCTAAATAAAAAAAGTATGCGTTTCTCACGTCAAGTTTAGTGGTACGCTCTCTCACGAGACTGGCCACAGTCAGTTGCAATGGATTACAATTTTTGACCTTGAACTTTGAAAAGCATTTCACAAACTTGAAAAGATATTAACATCAACAGAGGAAGAAAGAATGTTCACAAGACAACAGCGTCCTTCGTCGAAAGAAAAAGCTTCAGTTTAAAACAAAACGTACGATCAATTTCTATAAATAGCATACCAGGAACTATAAATTAATGAAGCCATTGTTCATGGGCAGTTTTGACATAGATTTTTCTTGCTGTAACTATATACCAATGAAACCGAATGTGAATAAAATAATGTCACAATGCCCTAAAGCTAGCTCAGTGTTATAACCTATGCACTATATCTATTATAAAAGTTATTTTTTTGGAATTGTCACTGGGCATAGCAGAGAGTAAGGATGAATTGAAGCCATATAGCAATTTTTTTTAGTCTGAGAATTTCAAAACGCTCAGACACACAATGTGTCACCGTTGAACACACTGCTGCAGTGCGTGTATACACTACTAGCTACATATGCCAATGTGGGCACAAAAATGTATATACACACACACGCTTGTAGCTCCGTGCTGGAGCATAGATTTACTAAATCAATATATACAAATTCATAAATAATTAATCTCTCATTTTCAAGAGCGAGCACCAGTCTTCTAAATTTAACCATATAATTAATGCTGCAACTCTCAAAATCAAGTTATTATAATTACAAAAACGGATTCCATGAATATTAGGTAGTCAGTTTCCCCCCTTTTTAGGTCATCTAATTTTTGTGTTGAAAAAAAAAACAGGAATTCACGCAGTTCATAATATACATTTCTGCTTTGTGGAACGTTCCAACTAGAAAGCAAGTTACAAAGGAAAGGCTGATTTTGACACACATCTAAGGTATATTTTTTATATATTGCAATTTTATACACTGAATATTGCTTGAAACAGTTATTTATGAAAATTCTGTATCCAAATCAAAACCAGCTCAACTTTCAATTTCCTGCATGATTCTAAAGCTCACAGATCTCGACCATGAAATTCATTATTTCAAATGATGTGTTTTTGTTAAATTTGCCACAAAACAATACTAAGACCCGAAAAAATCCAGTCACGTTAGAGCAAACCACATTCTAGTTCATCAAAGAACCATACTTGTTTATATTTTTTTAGTTCACTTGGGCGTAATGAGACTAATACAAGTCTCGTACTGTAACACAAGGCTCAACAAAATAGAGTAATTCTTCGGCTGCAAGCAAATCTCAGAGTCCTTTTATCTTTTCAACTCTCTGGAAGTTGAACCGTCTGCAAATGGGGTAACTTTTCCCATTTGTGTCTTCACAAAAATATATTACAAGGATTTTTTAAACTAAAAATATATATAACATAAGCTTAATAAAGCAGGTCGTTATAGTATGCTAAGTTTTACCGCTTATCCCTTTTCATATTTCACAGTTACTAGTCCAGATAAGGGAAATATGAAAAACATGTATTATAGTGCGTGTGGGGTAACAGGCAATACACGGGTCCTCGTTTCACTGATTTTTACCCAAACGGAATTCCTTCTTCAATTGCTCCTTCTCTCTCCCCATCTCTCTCCTCTCTCTGTCTCTCTCTCATTGTCAACTAGATGACGGCAGATTAAAATGGAATATCACACACTTGGATATGAAGAGCTTAAACGAAGAAGCTTTGTTTTTTTTAAGGGGTAGAGAACCATGTGTGGGTTTTCACGCAACAATCTTTTTTTGTTCTCTTGCACTCTGAGGCGATTCTCAGGGGAAGCGAGTTATCTGGATCTGTTGTCTGGATCTGTTGTTGTCCACATATCACTGTACTTTAGAGGTATCCTAGGTCTAATGCGTGGTGTAATGCAGCCATATCGGAATGGTTGGTTATCCGCCAAAAGGGCCAGTTCATCTGAAAATACCCCCAAAAAGTTACTGTACACTTAGAGCGTCTTTCCTTTCTTTCAGATGAAACAAATTACCGCTTGGAAGAAAATGAAAGCAACGTGAAAATATATAAGTTCACATCTACTAAAAAGCACAAATAATATGACACAAATTTGATAATTTGCCACAAATTTTGCGTTTTTCTTCAGATAAACTAATACAATTTAATGTGTTTTTAGTAACGCTGAATTCAAATTCGCATCTGCTCAAAGCATAAAAGAATATGACAAAAAAACTTGATAATACTACATAAATTTCGTGTTTTTTTTTTCATCAGAGAGACTGGTTCAATGTAATATGTTTACTTTTTGTGTTGCTTTGATTTAAAAGCGCCTTAAATAAAGTGAGTCGAATCACAGTATGCTAAAATACATGCTACTTATGATAGATATAAGGAACTGCTTACAGAGAGTATATATTCAGGTATCGTTACTACCACTGAACAACGAGAAATATCATTCTAAGCACACTTGTTAATTTGATGATAAGTACCAAGCATCTCTTTCTTTTTTCTGTGAGTTGGTACGTGGCTTCACTTCTTTGCTCATGAATGCATAGCCATCCCTTACCTGTTTGGAGGCGGCCTCTTCATCCCTGCCATCGCCCACAACAACATATGTACACTTCCGGCCATACCGCGATACAATACGTTCAAAACAACTCTCTTTTCCTGTAAATCACCATAATTTATGAAAAAACCTCAGTAACCACATAGTCATGAGCAAAGTGAGTTTTGCTCGTATGAAAGAAACTAAGAACTTGATTAATTACAAAAAAAATATCTTACCTAAAACCCTAAGAATTTTTTTCAGCAAAAATTCCTTAATGTTTTTACAGACACGGTTTCAAATTTTAAGCAATTCAAACTGGATAAAGTATTTCCTGTGTAATTAGTATTTTGATTACAATGTGAACACAAAGGGCTACAAAATTACGATACACAGTAAAAGAATAAAGGCTATTCTATTTCAATTTTGGAAAATAGTTTAATCATTTTTTTTCTTTTAACTCTGGATAATAGCTACAACAAAGAGCTTTCATGGAGAAAGAGACTGATTAATTTATCTGAAATTAGACGTTGGCCAAGTCACAACCTTGGTCACCGAATGAGCATAGGATGTCATCAAGAACAAAGTCAGAGTGATACCAAAAATAGAATGCATTACCATGGCAACTAAACCTCCCCTTTCACAACAAACTCAACATCTCAGTCGCCTTTTGTGCCCAGAATTAAATCTGAACTTGATCACCAATTTCATGTATCGAAATATCTTCACTAAACAGAACGTTCCCCTCATCGAATATCTCCTTCAATTACTGGGAAATTTCGTAAATCTGACCACTTTTTCTAAAGTCAACTTTTCGGTGAACAAATCTACACAACCTGGAAAGTATCGGAACTTCCAATGGCGTCAAAACGGAAAACACATTAACAATTCCCAGCAAAAGCAAGTATTTCTTTCTTTATTTATCATGTTTGCGAGAGATCTCCAGCGTTGTCGCACTAATAACTAAACGCTTCAAAAGGTTCACAACATCGATATTTCTCTTACCTATTTAACACTTGACAAGCCTTTGGCTTGCAAGAGTTATATGAATTTGTGCGAGCAAAATTCGTCCTTTTTTTTTTTCTTCTTGACACTTTTTCCGATTTTTTGTGTCTTCTTCTTCTCTGACACTATGGGCCCCACGACCATGAAACTTGGGACTTATGAAGAGCTTGATCTGAACATGTGCATGTCACTTTTTATTTTCATCTTTGATTTCGTTTTCTTTGTTAAAACGCCATGTGAAAAGAGTGTATTTTTTGCAAGTAAATGCGTAGCATTTAACCCACATCACACACAGTTGCACAGTGAGCTTTGTGTGAGCTCTCACTGCGCAAATAGATAACACGGAGTATGCTAGATCAGTCAATAAAACCTTAGGTCAACAGAAACCAAACACTACTCGGCTTATAAGACGTATTCAAGCTGTGTTGTTTGCAATATATTATTCAAGAAATAACCCATTGAAGGAAGCATTTTTGCGTTTTAATTTTTGTCAAGTGTTTAACATTTCGCTAGCGGAATGAGCTTCTCGTTTTCGTTCTGTGATTGGAGTATCATGCATTCTAGCTGCTGCTGTACTCATAAATGCGTAATTTTATCATCAAATCTGACGCTACGCGTTTAGGGGTGAAATTCACAAATGTATCCGCATTTTGTTTAAAAAGGATGCATTTGTCAAAGTCGGCAGTCCGCGCTTTAGGGCCGCTTTGAAATGTCATGGACACACGTGCACATTGATTCGTAAGTGGAAAAGGGGAGGGGGGAGGAGGGAAGACTGTGCTGCACCTGTAGATATGGCGGGCAATCAGCATTACCTCTATACATAGGTTGAGTGTTAAAAACCTGTACGCTCTGGTAAAAAGGGGAGTTTTTGTTGAACTTGGCCTCAGGCGTTCAGGGTTCCTTTATGCAATGTGTACGGTAAGAAGATAAAAAATGCGTACTACGTTTTTTTTGACTTCTTGTATAAACACTCTTCATAAAAAGCCCTGTTTTCTTGCTTGAAATTTAGGTGTGAGGCTTTTAACACTACTAAACCCGAAGTCAAGTATGCATTTGCTGGTGAGAAGTCGGTCTAGTTCTGTCCTAATTTTAATTGTACAGGATTACAGAAAACACTCGGAGTTACCCGATACTTTTCACTGTAGGACGGGAAGCATTGGGAACTTCCAGTAACAATACATACCTATTTTTGTTGCACTATATATATTTTCTATGTTGAAAACACCACCGAGTCCGTAGAGTAGAACCTTTGCCAGGGCGGGAACCAACTGCGTTGTTGTGACTAGTACGTTTACACATGTTGACCTGAAAACACATGCTAGCCTTATTTGGCAATGGTAAAAAAATGCAGAAATGGCCTTAATACGCTTCCGTAATTTATTGATCCGTGTGTGCTGGTGTTAGTGTCTCGTTTGAAAAATTCAGCAGATTATTTATTTAGTTAGAAGATCAACATGTGACAGAAGAAATTAGATTATTTTTAGTAGAAATTAGATTATTTTCCGTAAAAATTTAAATAAAGACTTTGTCCTTAATGGAACTACTTTTGAACAGACCAGGTTTGTAGACACAAGTTTTATTAGCATAACTGCTTTTCCCTGGGATCTCGCTCACATATGCCCTTTATAATAAGTTTGAATTCTGTTGTTGGCGTACTTGGAATGAACTACTTCTTAAAAAGTATATTATAACATGTTATATCATGTTGGTATACATGATACAATGCCCAGGTATTGACTGCCAGCACTTTTATTGACTATCTAGCCGCAAACCACCTCCTATCAAGGTTTTGTTTATGCTCACTGTGCTCTCCCAACGATTATGCATTTATGTAATATATAGTAGCATAAATTAAACATTTATCGCAAGAACTTATCTGGTCTGGATTGGGCGTTCCGTCCAAGACCTCCATTTACTGAAATTATGGATGCGATGGAATTATTACTGTTCGAACCAAACAACCTCTTCTAACGACAAGCCTAGTTTCAGGCGTGAAAATGACGTTCAAACCAATATTGAGAAGAATGAACATTATTCTGACACAACTTGGCATCTAGTCTTGAGGCAAAAGGACAAAAACGACTGCAAATTGTTACTCTTCCTAACAACTCCATAATTATCTGGTTGCGTAATGTATCATAAATGATTATGCCCCTTTTCTTGCAGGTGTGAAAAGATATTTAAACATAATGCTTCGCTTTTCATGGATAGATGATCAGTGATTGAAATAAACGAACTCTTTTAAACCCACTTAAAACATATATCAATTTTATATTGCTGTCATAACGCCAAATTGTGTAGCAATGGGGCACAGCGGAAATAGTTTTCTGATAAGGCAAGAAAATTACAATTTTAGATGTGCAAGGCACGTCATCTTCACCTATATGCTTCAGCAACGCTGGCCTTTTTTCGGAGGGGGGAGGGGGGTGTATTCTATAAATTCAGGAAGTGACTCATTACGCACTGAACTTTTTAACTTAAATGAGCTCGTTCTGACGCAAGCCCAGAGTGAAAACCAATATGAACACGAAATTCCTGCAGCATTTCTAACTGCAAAGCATGATATTGTTCAATTAAAGAGAAAGAAATCCCAACAACAGATAATAAAATTCAGAACGGAAATAAGACCATGCAAGATTTAAGACCTTTTTTTAGCACAAAGGTTCTTCAGACTTCCCCCCCCCCGCCCACCCTTTTCTACATTATTTGAAAATTAAACCTGAATGAAGACCCAATAATTTGTCGCGTTTTTTAATCACGGGAGATGTCCTTTCTACCGCAATGATTGGTAGACCTCTCCCCGTCACCGTGGGCAGTGGTTGTGTGGTGTGTGTGTGGGGGGGGATGGGTGGGGGTGAGGGTGGCTAACTAACCTAGAATTGATTATGGAGAGTGATTTAAGAGCCAATGACAGCCAACTGTCTGTTAAAGCCTCGATTTCAGATCGTAGTTGTAACCATTGTTCCCTCTTTTGTGGACCCAGTAAACCTGCTGGAGAAAAGGATCAACAGCCAATAGGAAATAAGTATTAAAGCGAAACTAAATAAAACGTTGCTTTTTTTTTGGAAATGAAAGCATCACAGGAAGTTAGAAACAATTTTTCTTTTCATAAAATTTTGCTACCATTCTTATTTCATTGTTTTGTTTGTTTTTTTTTTATTATTTTTTTTTTATTTTGTAATTATTTGGTGATTAAATAAATATATTTACACAGAGATAGAAAAACATATACGGTTGCAATTACCTCCCACATTGTTTCTATAGCTATTGTATAACTCCTTTATTCGGCGGTAGCGGAATGCTAACTTCCTCATCCAGTCAACACCCCCGCGAACGCCCGTTGCTAAGCATAAGCTCGCATTAGTCGCAGCTGCTCGAAATCCGTCAGTTGCAAAATTATAATTACTGAAATAGCAATCAAAACGTTTCGCATTAAATTACATCGACAGGCGATCTATCCTTACTTTTTTCAAGATAATTTCGGTTTTTCAAAAATGTATGATTTTGGATAAAAATTAAGAAGAAATCATCAGCTAATCATTTATTTGTATGAAACTGTGCAAAATTCTTTATCATTAGGCAGATTCACAATCTTACCTCAAATCCTGACCATTATCGTCTGACGACACATCGTCTATGTGAACTTGATCACATTCCTGTAACGACAAGGACACACACATAGACAGAGAGAGAAAGCGAGAGAGAGAGAGAGAGAGAGAGAGAGAGAGAGGGAGAGGGAGAGAGGGAAGAGGGAGAGAGGAGGAGGAGGAGGAGAGAGAGAGAAAGACAGGGAGATACAGAGTGCGAGAAAGAGAGAGTAGAGATTGAGAGACAGAGCGAGAGAGAGGAGAGGAGCGAGAGTGAAGAGAGAAAGAGAGGAGACAGAATGAGAAACCGAATGTGTGTGTTTGTGAGAGAGAAAGAGAGAGAGAGAGAGAGAGAGAGAGAGAGAGAGAGAGAGAGAGAGAGGGGAGAGAGAAAGAGAGAGAGAGAGAGAGAGAGAGAGAGAGAGAGAGAGAGAGAGAGAGAGAGAGAGAGAGAGAGAGCGGAGACAGGGGAGACAGAGGAGGGAGAGAGAGAGAGAGAGAGAGAGGAGAATTACAACGTTCAACAGAAGGCTGCGCCGCGTCGATGTTAAAGCAACTCACATTTGGTGTCTTGTAAAATTAATTAAATATTAATACCGTGCATATTTTTAGCTTTTCAATTTACGTGGACATTGAAATAATATGTTAACCGGTAAAGAAACCTGATATTATGAGTATGTAACCCTATATGGCAAGGTGCCCCTACCCCGGGGTGAACCCTCCATACAAATGAAGTACCACGGCGACCACAAACGTGAACGCCTGGGGTGAGTCCCTCAAACATGCTAAAGTAACCTTATACGGAACAGCTTGGGCCACTCTTTGTTATTCCATTTTCGCACCCCAGGAGAGCAGCCGCCCTTTCTTTTTAAATTCTGCTCAGCTGGGGTACCAGGCCCGTTATTACACTTGTCATAACAAAAGGTGTGACAGTCAAAAATGAATGAGGCTGGTGAGTTTTTTACCAGTAACTTAAGGACAATGTGACACCTGATCATTTAAGCCACACCGGGGATTTTTGTTGCTCTTTTGGAGTGCGATGCGTGTTTAAATAAAAAAATCACTCTGTAGCTTTTACTGATATTAATTTTTAATTTTTTTTGTCACTTGTTGCACTTGGAAAATACTTGATAATGCGTTTCAACAGCAACGCACACATAATTTGTTATGAAAAGAGAAAAAACAGAAAACAAAACATATTTTGCTAACGCAACAAAGTGTCTATTTTATTCCTTGTAGCTATAAATAAAAGGTACAATACATGGAGAAGAGCAAGCTTTACTTTTAATAAGTTGTATTTAAAAATAAAGAAATTTATGTAAGGCGTTTTGTCATAATGTGCAAACGTATAACAAAACAAAACGATAGTTTTAAACAACTGGGTTAACTGGCGGGGAAATGCAGTCAGTAGGCAAACAGCCCGATGATCAGAATCTTTTTGCCAGTTTATGTCTACATATTAGAGATGGCAAGTTTATTCTAACATCGCAAAGATGTTTAAAGACAAGTAATAGCTTTTCTGGGCAGGGGGTCCACTTTCGTAACCTTGCCTCTTGACTTGATATATCTTGAAAAGAACATTCTGGAAGCGGCAAATTGACTGGATCCTTTCTTATTAGAAGAGATAAAAGGTCTGCTCTTGCGAGGAAAAGTCTCCGTGATAACCGAATAATTGAAAAAAAAAAATGGCGCCACGTCAGAAACAGACACGGGAAAGAGCCGCTAAGAAAATGCTACAAAGTATTTTGAACAGATCAACAGTATGTTGTTATATCTATTGAATAAATAAACAGCGTCCTCCAAATTGGCCTCGGTAAGACTTTGAACCGCGTTTACATTTGCATTTAAAATAGGTGGTTTATTTAATATGTAAATGTAACAAAACGAATGAGTAGTGGCAGAATTTTGTCACACACATTGGTTCTGCTATGTTTCACCTTTAAATACGCTTAATTAAAAATTGTAATCTTTCCTCAATAAGCATTTCTCGAGAGGCCTTTAGCCTGCTTCTTCAGGCCCTTAAATGGAGAAACCAGATTTTTTTAAAATTTTAAACAAGACATGTCTGATCTAGGCGCATGAAACAACGACTGATTACAGAAATAAACCTCTGTGTAAGACTATAAGAGCGGAAAACTCGACCTATTTTTTTATTTATTTATATATATATTTTTTTGGGTAAAAACTGCCTACGGGAACTTTCGTGTCAGAAATGAACAATTTTCATATGAAGTCGTTTTATTCGATTTATTTGGAGTCATACCTTAGTTTGTTCATGAGGCGGGGTTTGATTAAATATACGTCAGACAAAATAAAAGGACAATTTTTAAAGATCACTGGAGGTATTTTTAGAAATAACAGAGCGACCAAATCATGCATAAATCTTTATCAATGGGTAAAGGCTGTGATATCTAGATAAATATTGGATAACAAAAACAGATTACTTGATGCTCCCCATTTTAATCCTTTTGGCTACCCCCAAATATTAATTATGATAGTCATATTTATCTTAACGTGCAGTTTTTTCCCAGTTCTCAATTGAAATTTTTATCAGGAGATATTGATTGTAGTTTTTATAGAAACCTACTGATCACAAACGCGGCCCAGAATATAAAAAAAATCCCCAGACTCTTTGGCGCTTCTCGCTAAACATTTTACCACCACTCCGAAGTTTGTTCATCAAATTTGGTCTACCAAACTTATTAGCTAAGGCAAACACGTTTAAATAGGTGACTCCAATGAGGCTATTATTGATTGAAAATAAATTTAGCTGAACTAAGTTCTGTTTTAGTAAAGTCAGAGCAACAGGGCAACATTCTAACACGGTGGATATAAATTTCGATATTTAATATTCGGGAAATCAATGCTTACGCATGTATCTAAGGGAGTTGTGTTTGAACCGTTGTAAACAAGCGTAAACAAAAAGACTAACATTCTACTCACTGGCTGGCTCCCCCTCGCCCAATTTATTTTCACTTTTATCTTTTGTTTTAAATTTCTCGCCATGCCCAAAGAAGAAAAGAGCAAGTGATTTTGAGATAATCAAGTGAACAGCAAGTCTCATTTTAAAATGTAAAATGAATGCTGCGCCGTTTGCTATCAGTTATTTATGCCTGCCCATCGTAAATAAGAGCTGCAGATGACATCGGTAATTAAATTTGTGCACTGGTTTGCCGATTCAAATATACCGGATAATCGCAATGCACTCTACATTGCTAAGAGAAATGGCCAGTGAATTGGAGACAAAATAAATACGGAAAAACATTATTACTTACTTCTAAGTCATTAAAAAATAAGTGAGTATCAGCTAGATTGAAGATCATCTCTTCCATTCGAAGTCCTAAAGATACTGACTGAGGTGGATCCTGTAAACAGAAACACACAGAAAAATATATTTCAAAGGTGTGCAAAAATAAAAAAATAGTTTATTTAATATTTTTTTATGTCCCTGTTCCTTGCTGGTCTGAAAATTAAATACAAAAGTTAAGTACAAATGCTACTGCACGGTTGCATAAAATGTCGTAGATGAATAAAACACTCTTGATGGAATTGAAAATTATTTATTTATAGTGTGGTGTTTTCACAATCACTGCCGAATTATAGAAGATAATTTTAGGTATCTGAAATTTATATCTTGATCTCAATAATTGTTTTTTTTTATATCTAACATTTTGTGTCCAAAAATAATTTGTGATATCTAAAATTAAATTAATACACGTAAAAGTATTTTTGATATCTCAAATACAATTTCCGATGTCTGAATTTGAGCTTTAGGTATGTAAATTGAATTTCATACACCTGAAATGGGATTGAAGGATGGTTTCTGAAATTCACCCATAATTGTGAAAACGGCATTCACTCTTTATTGCAATAAGTAACTATACTGCAGAGGTGAAATGCAGGAATTCTAAAGTTTTAACGAGATAGGCAAATAGATAGATGGATAGATAGATAGATAGATAGATAGATAGATAGATAGATAGATAGATAGATAGATAGACAGATAGATAGATAGATAGATAGATAGATAGATAGATAGATAGATAGATCTATAGATAGATAGATAGACAGGCAGAAAGAAAGAAAGAACGAAACATAGATAGATAGATAGATAGATAGATAGATAGATAGATAGATAGATAGATAGATAGATAGATAGACAGGCAGAAAGAAAGAAAGAACGAAACATGGATAGATAGATAGATAGATAGATAGATAGATAGATAGATAGATATACAGAAAATCTGGAAAAAAGAAGGAACGGAAATGAAGGCAATGATAGAATGATAAGAAGGGCCATCCGTTTGCAAAAAAGAGTAGTTACAAATCCAAGCGCACCCTTGCCTCACATTGCACATACAGTATGCTTTACACCACAAGTTATTTCTACGTAAGACCCACGTCCTTGGTGAATTCACCTTCACAGCCACGCTGTGTAGACAAACGGAAAAGTAACAATAATAAACAAAACCTCTAGATATATAATTGAAGGAATCCTTTAGAAACAAACAAACGTTCGTAAAAATTTGCTACTGCAACAAATAAATAAATGACATACACCTGCTGCTTCGAAATGTACAAAAAAAAATGTGGTGTGTTTAAAAAAAAAACAATTCGAACACGTGGTGCCTTTGAAAGAATGATGGTGACAGTACGCTGAACGTAAGATGGTAATATCTTTTCGTTTTTAACCAATCTCCGTTGGGAAACACGTATTCCAAACCGCCAAAAAGTGGAATCAAGAACCATGAGGCCGAGCTCGTTGCCATTTTAGCCGCAACGATATATCAATACATGCATGATTTGCAGAAGTTTTTCCGTCGGCAATTAAAACATAAAGAAGTCAGATATCCCAAGAGGAAATGTTGCCAGCTAATTTCTCTCGCTGCACAAAAAAATGGTTGGCACTGGACGCTCCCCAATAAAGAAGTGGAATCCGCATAAACAAATGGAGTTCCCATAAACATCAAGCAAATAGCAACTAACAATGATTAATTAGCTCAGTACCAACACCTTAGAACAACACAAACTTGTAGGAATGATCAATTGCCCATCGCAAGTGTGAAACACCGTATTGAGTTGTGAAATTAGCGATCTGAGCGAGTATCTCAAATAGCAGTCTGGTTCTTACCACAGTTCTTTCTTCATTAAACAATGCATAGTTTCAGCCGTTTCTTGTGAAATTTTTCATATTTTTTTGGCTCCGGTTTGTGTCGAATATGCCATCTGTAATTGCGTTGCAATCAATATTTTCAAAAAAAGAAGAGGTCTGATCAGTGTATGCACCGAATCACGGAGGATGTTTTTTTGTATTTATGTATGTTGTATGCATGAATATGTACCGCATATGTATGTATGATGAAATAAAGTCTCTATGTATCACGTATGTATATCTATATGTCTACATGTGTATATGTATGCGTGAACACATGTACGTATGTTTGTGTGTATGTATGTATGCCTATATGCATGTACGTATGTATGCGTGCATGTATGTACGAATGTGTGTATCTATGCCTGTGTGTATGTATGTGTGTATGTATGTGTGTATGTATGTACGTTTTTATGTGTGTACGCATGTATGTGAATGCATATATATGTATATATGTATGCCTGTATGTATGTTTATATGTATGTATGTATGAATGTATATATATATGTATGAATGTATGTATGTATGTATATATGAATATATGTATGTATGAATGTATGCATGTATGTCTGTTCTGTCTGTCTGTATGTATGTATGTATGCATGTATGTATGTGTGTATGTCTGTATGTATGTATGTATGTATGTATGCATGCATGTATTTATGAATGTATGTATGTGTGTACGTATGTATGAATGTATGAATGTATGAACGTATGTAGGTATGTATGTATGTATGTATGTATGTATGTGTATGTATATATGCATGCGTATAGTTTGTGTGTGCGTATTTATATATATATGCTAATGTCTTTGTTTTCGATGACCCAGAACATAACCAGCTGTGGGAAAAACTACAGCTTTATGGCAAATCATAATATTTATGGCAAAAATTCTTTTCCTAGCTGATTTTTCTCAAGGCTTATTGATCTTATTTAAACTGCACACTTCTTCAGTTTCTATGTTTAAAAATGCGTTTTAACATTCTCTTTCTGTACTCTGGGCTAATTCCATTACAGCCACTCTTTCTCTCTCTAAAACGCGGTATTTCTACTGCCTCCCTTTTTGTCTGCTCTGCCGCCTTTTCAAAGCCTGTCGTCTGCTATCACATAGTAATCAAGAACAAGACGATGTTTGATAAGTACTGTGAGCTAAAATAAACCAATTTTAGACAATTACACGTAAACAGCATATCGAGAACCTTGGCAGATACCTGACAAGGTCTAACCTGGCTGCCTCCTGTGTTCTCCTTCAGAATCGCTCTCACTCCTGTCTTCTGCCACTCAACAACAAGTCGATAAAATAAACTACTTCAAGTTATATCAAAAAAGGAGAAAACGAATGAGACGTTCAGAAGCTATTACAGGGGTCACTGTCTGAATATTCGCCCTCCAGACGAGGCCGAAGAACCAGCTTTTATAGACCACATTCTTGAACCTGGAAAGCCTTCAAGATTCTGTGTAAAGGCGCTTTTTTTTTAATTAAATACATTCTGCCCAAATACATACTGCATGATACACCACACGATTATTGTTTTGGTTTCTTATGATCGAAGAACAATATTGCATTCAAATAATTTAATATCTTTCGCAAGTCCGGACAGCAGGGAAACGAAACACCTCAGTAACCTTGACGTAAAATAATTTTCTTAATAGTGTTTTGTTATTTCTTATGTTGCAACTGCTTGAGGAGGCTGATGGAATCTCCAAACACTCTCAAAACATTTATAGGAAGGCCGGAGCGTCTATTAGCCGACTACAGAATGTCTGCAATCCGTTGATAAACGCTAACAGTTTCCTACATTTTCTTTATTTCATAAAATCGTTTTGCTAATAGTCAAGGCCTGACTAAATAGAAACAAACTGACTTTTGATAATTCGTGATAGCCTGGTATCTTCAGGATGTTTGAAAACCACAAAACAATTATTTCCTACACACCGCAAGCGTAAAGTGAAAGAAGGGATGTTAATCTCAAATGGTTTAGTAAATGCAGTGTTTTTTTTTCTTGAAAAGTATACAAGTTTACATCGGTGCAATGCTAACCCTCGTTCCACAGATTTAGCTGAAACAAGTACAAGAAGACAAATTCCATTTGTGCAGTCCTTTTATATATATAATGTGCACGCACACACACACACACATACACACGCATATATATATATATATATATAAAGAGAGAGAGAGAGAGACAGTGAGAGAGAGAGAGAGAGAGAGAGAGAGAGAGAGAGAGAGAGAGAGAGAGAGAGAGAGAGTGTGTGTGTGTGTGTGTGTGTGTAAATGCATCCCGCTTCACATTTACATTTTGCCGTTGTCGTTCACCTTTCCCTGTTTAAGCTGCAATTTTGAGAGAGAAAAAAAAACCAACTAATGTTCACAGTACAAAAATGTGGATAAGTA
Source organism: Protula sp. h YS-2021 (assembly GCA_949752745.1). Lineage (NCBI taxonomy): Eukaryota > Metazoa > Annelida > Polychaeta > Sabellida > Serpulidae > Protula > Protula sp. h YS-2021. The sequence continues at coordinate 32,213,558 of OX457026.1, forward strand.
TCTCTGACTTGACAGTTTGAAACAATAATTGCTTCACTTAATCTGGGAATGAAGGGAGCTTTATTTTGCTGTTCGTATAAAGAGTGCTAGCGTCCCACTGCTCCCTGTAAACCTTAATCTTTTTCCAAACAAAAACTTCTAGCCATCATCGAATGATTGATTTTTCGTGTATTTTATTAAGTTATGGAAAAAATAGAGACAGGTTATATAAAGAGAAGTCGACCTTTTTGAGACAAAATAATATAGGTATTGCGTCGGGGGTTACAACATGTTCTTTTATACATTACGCCCAACTGTTCAAAAGAAAAATCCATGTGTCAAAGTTTGAATGTATTATCTTGAGTTTATTTAATAGCTTTTGATTGCTAATTTGCATATCAGATGCTTGCGTACCCGTACAATCGTCACTGATTTCACCAACAAGTTCAGGTTTTTGGCACTTTATAAGCACACCAATTGTTGGATGTAGTTTTTAAGTATTTTTTAAATCACCTAGAAATTTATCTAATCGCTGCATGGGCATTATCCTAAAAGAAGTATTATCAAAATAATAATGTGTGATCCTCATTCATCTTGGCAATTTTACTTCGTAGCCCAATTTTAGTCTTATTCTAAATGCAAGAGATTCTGGCATAATTCGAGGGCCGCATGCAAGATCTTCATTTGTTTAACCACACAAATTTTGTTATATTTTAGCTAGTTATATTATCAAAGAATCAGTATGAAATCAACTTCATTTGCTACATAGTCAAACCTTGATTACTAGCGAAATGGTTTTTCGAAATCAGCTTGCTTTACGAACGTTTTTGTCCAACAGCCAACCTCTACAGAGGTTCGGTCTGTTGTGTATAACACCTTTTTTTGCTCTGCAGACACACAGGAGATTCCACGAAAAAAGTACTCATTACAGAGAAGAACTACTTTTTAAAATATCCGTCCGCTCTGTGTTTACACATAACAGATCGAGTTCCTCACAGGTCAGCTGTTTTATAACAACGAGTTTACGAGTAACATTTTTAATACTGCATCTGAAGTGCAGACTATGAATGCGAGCCCAATATTTAGAATGCAACTCGATCGCGAACTATAAAAGTGAATTTTACCATTAATGCAAAATTCAATTGAAAATTGAAATAGTTAAATGTAAAATTAAAACCTTTATAATTGTCTGGGCACATATAGAGTTTCAACCTAAAGGATAATTAAACGAGGCTATTTTTTTTATTTTTCTATAAATAAACATAATCTCTCAGCCAAACTATTTCAAAAATATAAAAAATATGTTTTATGGCCAGAAATTAGTGCCATTTGAGATAAGTCAAAGTAAGGCCTCTGGCTAAGGTTTCATATTTTATTAGTATCTCTGAAACAAAGAACTTTTAATTTTAAAACTACAAGTCAGTATTCCCCAAAACATAACACAATAAGAAAAGAAATGATCCCCTTCAGCGCCATTTTTTTAATATCCCTCTTTCTGATTTCAAATTATTTCAGCAAAACGCCTACAATTTGACAGAAGTTAAAACCTCATTAAAACTGCTTAGCAAATAGAAATCTATAACAGATATTTAGGTTGAATGTGGGTTCTAATAATAATAATGATAATAATAATAATAATTATTATTATTGTTATTGTTCTAATAATGATGATGATGATGATGATGATGATGATGATGATGATGATGATGATAATGATGATAATGATGATGACGACAACGACGACGACGAGGACGACGACGACGACGATGATGATGATGATTATTATTATTATGGTGATGATGATGATGATGATGATGATGATGATGATGATGATGATGATGATGATGATGATGATGATGATGATGATGATGATGATGATGATGGTGGTGGCAGCTACGACAAGGATGATGATGCTAATGATTATGATGATGACGAAATCTACTGACGCTCTGACGTTACTACGTTTACAATACCAATTCGGAAGTGACACTGTACTTTGTATATATTATAATTGCAGTTTTCAACTGTGCCCGTTGTATGCAATCATGAAATGTTTGTGTAACCAGCTTGGCTGTGTTTGCATACAAAATATACAAGCCACTCAGATAACATGGCCTCGTGAACCCAAACCATCATCCGTACGTCACTACGCGATAGAAGATTCATTTAAGCTGCCAATCTTCCTTAGGATTGCATACATACGTTCACACACATTTTAGTAAGTAGCTATTTGGCTATTCTTTTATACACCGTCAAAAAGGTGAAAATAAACAAGGGTCTGCATATATTAATGATGCTCGTATGCGGATATTTAAGAACTAGCCCGTATTTACGCGAAACTTGAAGGGATAAAAACTTTTAAAAATTCACAAAGCAAACAAACAAAGAAACAAAATCTGCATTTTGTGTTTAAAAAATACACGTTTGTTCTTTTGAGAGTCCAAATATGAAATACTAATATTTACACTAGTCAATGAGAAATCACATTGTATTTCTGGTAATATTAAATGTCATATGTATATTTTTCTAAGACAACTGCTCATTTTGATGGCCTTGAAGCATCAGGAAAAGGGCGGACACTTTACATAATAATACACAAATAAGCGGTGAGCAATGTCAGACACAAGTCTTAAACTTATGCCAAGATGTGATTTTCTCACACACATCCCAACAACAGTTAAGTAAACAAAGCGACGTCAGTGTCACGTGTCACACATCACGTGATCTGGTGGCACAGTACAACCTGTATACCACGAACATCTTCCTAACTCAGTCAACGGTTCATTACATACAAGTGTTAGAGGTGAATCTCATAATGGAAGTTCCAAATGAAGAAAACAGTGTTCACTGATCAGATGTTTTTCACTCTTAAGAAATTAACTAATTAGAGGTTGTTCACTAATTAGAAGTTTCACTACAGAGGTTCTAGGGCAAATTCCAGGCTAAGGAAGCCATTTCCTCCCCAGCTCTCCCAGATGTTTATTTTAAGTCATTAAATATTTTCAATAGGAATATGGAAACCAGAAATGTTTTGTAAAGAACTAGAAATGTTTGCCATAGGTAGACTTTTAAAAATCATTGTTGTGATTAAAAACACATCTTTGACGTCTATTAATAACATCCAATGATTTGTAAAAAAAAAATCTTCCTCAAACATACAGCAAAGTTGAGACTTACACGGAGCAAGTGTGAATCATTCCATGTGCAACCAGCATTTGGTTATGACATAACTTGATAGGCGTTTCTACACAATAAATACTTGGTTATTATTTTTGCGTAAATAAGATAAGATCACGAGCTGGAAGCAGAAGTTGTTTCCCAGAGATAAGATAAAAAAAGGACCATTAAATTGCCTTCACTCACTCTGTTTTATCCTTGCGAAAATACAAAACCTATGTTTAAACACACGGTCAGACTGGCACAAAATCTAAGATAGGGATAAGCTACATCGAAGGTTATTTTGACGGATACTGGCGGCAATCAAGGTTTTCATAATATAAACAGCCAGCAGTTTATTTAAATATAAAGGTCACTCTTGTGTTATTCCTGCATTACCGATCTATTTTTGTTGGGTAATACCTCACAAATTAAGAATTTTTAGGCACAAAAATGAAACAATTCGCATAATTCATGCATTTTTATAAAAGATGTGAAAATATAGCAATAATATGCAACCCTAAAGTACATTTAATATAAAAAAATATAAGGCTTGAATGGCTATCCGCATTTCTGAGCAAATATTCAAGAGTTCCTCACTGATAAGTTCATGTTGATACATTTAATTCAGATAATTAAAGATAATTTAAAGATAACTACTTGACATATTCAGGATAACATTTGCGATCAGCTGGATTTTGGAAAGTCAAGTTTGATGTTTGTCAAATTTAATAAAAGTTGAGAAATTCCATTAAAGCACGGACTCGATTTTATGAGCAATTTACGTACAGCGTGATTTGCCAAACACCTGTTTAAAATTCGCTCGGTGATGCCATATGCTACTCAAGTCTCATCTCCGCGTGTTTCTACGAGAGAAACTGCTCCTAGAAGCAGTTATTTGATTGACACTGACCATTAGGGACTTGACACGTCATTGTGAATACGTGTTTACAACATAAACAACAAAATGCATCATCATGAGGGGCCTTTCAAGCCCCTCTCTGAAGCATGGCAGATCCTTAACAATATCACTCTGGCTCTTTGAACCGAGCGATTAAGTCTGCTCGCTCTGGGGCGTTTTAATTTGTACCAATAACGTGAAAATCACAAGGTCACGTCCACCACAAGGTCACGTGCTCTGCAAGGTCATATGCGCCACATTTAGGGTATCAAACACCAGTTTGATAAAAACCGTCGGCCCGTAACTCCTCCAGACACAGATAAAATGGTACCTCTTTGGGAAAAAGACCAAAACAAGAGGTTAAACGACAAGATTAGCATGGTCACAAAAGGGACAGATGAGTAAATATGACAATTTCGTGTTGTCAAACATCAGCTGGAGAATGTCCCAATTGATTCACTTCTTTAATTGATGAGCAAACTACTCAGCTTGCATTAAATAGGTAAGGAAAAACCAAAGCAACCTCTCTGCATGGCTTATCCAATTTATTCTATTGAACGTACAACCCCAACCCCCACCCCCACCCCTCCCTCCCCCTGTCCCGCGCCCCACGTTCACAACTGGACACGAAAGAAAAGTAGCTATTGTGTTTTCCGTGTCATATTTGAAATATGAAGAATATTTTAGATAAATCACAACCCAAAGGAGAAATTTCCGTTATTTTGATAGATTCACAGGTAAAAACATAAATCAGGCATCCATAAAGCACCTACAACAATATTGTGGCAGCCTGTTTGTATTATTGTGTAGATTTGATGGGTGAGTTTGTATAAAGTTTTGATGGAAAGCTTTAAGGTAAGAGCATATGGTTCTAATCCTTCGCCACATCTCTTCAATGCTTCACGTCTGAAACAACAAATCAAGGGTCCGGATAAGCCCGTCTCTTGTTCTGAGTAAAAGAAAAAAATGCCCAGAAGTTTGCTGTAAAAAGTCGCTTCTATGCAGGCACTTGTGTGTGTCAAGAATAGTTCCAAGGAATCAACTATCTAGTTGAAAATTTGTAGCAGCAACCTTTAAGTACTATCTCCACAGTCACTACGACCCTGAAAGCGACGGCACAGCGACGTTCCACTTCAGAAGAGGTCGGAACACGACGGCCTTTACGTATATATGACCTGGACAGCAATTCAATGTGCGCATGCGTGCCTTTATTGGAAAACCAGAAAAACCAGTTCTTTAATGTCATACCACGAGAACAAGTCGATGCGCGTATGTTTGTGGTGTGTGTTTTTCTTCTTTTTTTTTTTTTTGGAGGGGGTGGGGGAGGCGACGGCATTACCTACTTTTTATTGCATCTTGATATATCTAGAAAATATCAAATCCACAATTCACTGCAAAGATAATTCAACTCCAAAGGTTCAAACTAGCATCAAGATTATTACAATTGCACTTTTAACCTCCATCTTTCTCTGCAGATAAAATAGTAGAAATTGGGATGAAACTTATCAGCAGAACTTTGCTGGAGTTTTTGGCATCCGTTCGCTACAGATGGTTCTTGTTGTAATACAGAAGAAATCTGGAGTCAAGCGCATTTGGGTGGCCAAATGGGTATCGAAAGATTACTCTCTTTTTGTACAGTAATTACAACGAGATCCAGTGTGTCATGGCTGTAGTATAAAACGACAGTAAAACAAGATTCGCATTTTATTCTTGGTTTTCTTAAAATATACCTCTATCTCATGTTTGTTGCTCTGGTGTCAACGTGACGTCATCTGTCCATTGCAAGTACGATTTCAACAGGGGGTTATTGAGAGTTGTTTATCATGAAAACTAAAAGGAATATTTGTACGTTTCAATAAACTTTTCCGCAAGTCTTGGGAGCTTTCATGCATTGCTTCATCGTTCCAGGAGGTCATACAGGAATCCACAATCATGCCAAATTGACGGTGTAAACATTTGTATACACGCCGAAAAGCCGGACCTGAGGGATCCATCACCGCACTAGCGCTCCACGGGGGAAGACAAGCATCGGCGGCATCAAGCATTGGATGCTTTTCATGCTTGAGATTATCATAGAAATTCTTATTAATTAAGTCGTTTGTCAAAGTAGTTTGAACTCTTTACAATCTATAAATAAAGCAGTAGAATTTCTCGATTTGCAAACATCGCTACGGAAGATAAAAAAGAAGTCTCTTTCGATCACTTATACACAAGAGCTAAATGGAGGACACCCCATTTACCCCTGATCGGTAGGTTGTCCATAAAACAAAATAGCGTAGTAGAGAACATAAACAAGAAAGGTGCAAGTAAAGAAAGACAGCCTGAGAAGGCGGCCGTCCGGCTATCACCGTTATCATTTCTTATCACGGGCAATATTGTTCCCTGTAAATGGCAAGAAATCATGAGGTGAATCAAAATCTCTATCAGCCCCCAATCAGGTCCACGTGTACAAACCATTATCTCAGTAGAAGAAATCAGGAGTCCTAGATTTCGCGGCACCATTGTTTCTCTAAACTGCAGTTTAGTTTCATATTTCTGCAATACTGCGTTGTTGTCCAACAGCCAACCTCTACGGCGATTCGGTCTGTTGTGTATAACACCATTTTACTCTGCATACCAACTGGGGGTTCCACGAAAATAGTACTCATAAAGAGAGGAACTACTTTTTAAAATACCCATCCGCTCTGTGTTTATACAGAACAGACAGATCTGCTCAGAGGTCAGGTGATTCTTAACAACGGCAATACTGTAATATCTTCACCATATAGATTAACTCTATGTGCTTATTTTATTGTTTAATTTCTTTATTTTTGTTGCTTAATTTGCGCCACAACATTTGTAGCAGACAACACGTATAGGCCGCTTGTATAATATGTAAATTTTAACAAAACATTTTCAAATTTTCCAGACCAACAGTACACGGCAGAAAACAAAAGACCACAAAAATAGAACTGAAATTGGTTTCGTTTCATGGCATTTATATTTTACTATATGTAAGTTGGGCGTGACTGAGATCGATGATTATTCTATACTAGTGAGTTCACATGTGGTGTCAGAAGGCTATCCAAATGGGGCGGATCCTGCGTGACATCCAGGCAAGTAGGCGGGACGAAACTCCAGAACAATCCACAGGGATGAGGGGGAGGGGGTGCAATAAACGGTCACTTTAACTGTTCTATGGTGGATTTTGCCACATTTTTTTTTTCGCAAGACAAGTACAGAAGCTTAAAATTATCTATGTGTATTAGCAGCAGCATCGTCAAGAAAAACATAACTATATGACAAGTGTTTCGCAGGTGAATCTGAAGGCTTATAACTGTCCTGTGTAAATGAAAACAAACGCGGTGCAAATCAGAAGCTATCACAAAACTGACATATTACTGTAGATAAACGATGATCGTTTCGCCTTCTGCATATGTTTGCGATTTAGCAAACACATTCTTAACAATTTTGACCACCCTGGAACCAGACTATGGGCGGTTCCGAATGGAATGTTTTTACCAAAGTGCCAAAACCAGACCACTCCATTATCATAAAGCAACTTAGAGTCTTTGCTGAAATATCCCGGCTATTCCAAGACACGTTAAAAACACACACGAAAAAAGTGTCTGGTATTAACCATTACTTTTATATCGGTGTTATACCGTTAAATTTCACAGTCAAAGCTAGCAAAACGCTCGCCCCTTCACCGCCCCCCCCCCTCTCCCCACTGCAACTCCTCTTCTCCGCAAAATGCTGGATCTGCTTAAGACATAAGTGACTTGTCTTCTGCAATACCTTTCGGCACCATTAGCGAATATTATGATGTAAACCATTTTCACGGCACGTCATGTAAACGTCTGCGAAAATGAGCAACGAATTGTGCAAAAGCATGATATATTTGATAGTTAACACTTTATTACATTTGCCAGAGGTTCCTCACTGAACCTGTTAGCTTAAGTATGCTTGAAATTACCGTCTAGTTTATCAATGACATAATAACGTTAACTCATTTGGACTGAAGGAAGGTGTGTTGACGTCAGCAAAATTTTCGGTTAAAATACTAGTCATAAAATTCGACGGACGAATCCCTGTTGTGGTATAATTCGTGATTAAAAAATAACCAGAAATAGTAACTTCCGGCCGGTGTCCAGGATATCTTTTCCCCTTCTAGAATGTCTTGCCCCCTAGGAACCAAGATATCCCAGGATATATTAAAACTTGACTTGCAAAAACAATAAAAAGAACTTTGTCATCAAACAAATATCAGTTAATGTTTTATGGGATGGTAATTGCTATTTCCAAACCTTGGGCTGTATTTTGACCGCTTTTCAGAAACAGCCACAAAAACCTTCGATCGGCAGTCGCCATTCGACAACGACGAGATGTTTTCTAAGTTGATAAATCGCGATGGCTATTCTCAGAACAGCCGCGTGCACCAGCCTGGCGTTTGTGCGACGAAAACTGAAATTCTTGGTGCCGATAACATGTGTATTTTTTACAATGTGGGCGCGATGCTGCCAGGAAACGTAACTGGTCAACCTAACAAAGCTCAGGGATCTCAGGGATCTGTTCTAAAACCTTTGACAAACGCCAGGAAGGGAAATCGCAGGATGTACATTTCAAAAATAAATAAACATTACACTCTGTTTTTTTTTTTTTTTTTCAAATATTGAGCGTTAGTCTGAACTCATATGATGCTGTGATTTTATTTTATTTGTTCTTTTTGTAAGATGCTCATCGCATTTATTGTACAAGGGGGGGGGGGGGGGGAGGCATGATATGCTGTTACAGCGGGTTGACAAAGTTTAGGTAATACATTTATATTGTTTTATTATTTCTGCTGGCGTAAGGAGCGCTGATCTTTATCCTAGCTTATTGATACCAGTCGCTCATTAATCCAATGACAAAAAATCATAGATTCGATGAAAAGCGTGAGTCGCGGAAGGTAGAATCTTTGTGAGCTAGGTGCTGAGTATGTTAAGTGGAGAGTTAAGTTCACACCTCTTCAGCTCCTCCTTGCGTTATTTCACACCTCATTCGTCATTGTCACACCGAAACAGTTCAGCAATTCCGATCAGGAATAGACTATTTGAGCTGAATATTGGCAGGATTGCCCTCTCCCACCCCCTGCTCCCCCCCCTGCCCCCCCCCCCCCCCCCAACATGCTTCAAAGCCGCAGTCATGCGTGTACATTTATAACGTGAACATTTATAACCAGAGGGTAATAAATAAACGCCTTGATATATCTCTTATTAAAATCACAAAGAAAAACGCGTAATATTTATTATGCAAAATAACCAATTTTTTTTTTTAGAAAATGTCCATTCAGGAGGTTATAAGCTACGAGCCTTGTTGTTGAAATGTTTTATTTTTTCATTGTGGAGAGAGGAGAGATGGACAAGGGGGCAGCTCATTTCACTGATCAGGGAATACCTGTGTAAGGAAGTACTATTTCCCCATAACAGGTTTAAACCCACGGTAACAAATTACATGATACTTTCGCTCCCAGAAATACTATCAGATAATATATATACTATTATATAATATTATTGGTCCCTCTATAATACTTTTTTGTCAAATATTTGAACTTAAAAAATTCTTTTGTAATGCATTACTGCTGTAGTATACTGCTGGCAGTTCCTAAAGCTATACCCAAGTCTGGCATCAAATGTGTACTTGTTTTTTATTCACTTAAAACATTTCTGTTCAGTGTCTGTTAGATTTCCAAATGCCTCTGTATCTGTCAATTCGATTCCCTGGCTTAACTCCTTAGTAATAGCCATCTCAGGATATACATAGTCACATCACTAACTTCAAAAGATGGAGTAATCAGCACATTCTTCTCGCTCGGTAGGTTTCGTTTACAAACTCCCACCAGAGATGGTCAAAGAGCAACAAATTGTGAGACGCCGGTGTTGCCTTTTAATTTCTACTTTGCCACGTTAAGCAGTTATTTCACGGTTATGATCAGGCGTGGATTTGCCGCCAACGGGCACGGTCGTGCCTGAAGGGCGGAAAGAGAGCGTTGAAGCGAAAAGTGGTGCGCGTTTGTTTGTATGATCTTGTCAGAAACAATTACGGTGGTTAGGGTAAACTGAGACATTCCTTCTGGAGCCACTGTTATGATCAGAAACCGCTAATATGTTTTTCACAAAAATCTTTTATATGTAGCCTTGAGTTGTACATCCAAACGTTTCACTTATGTATGAATTTTAAAATAAATTTAGCCCTTATCCATTGGCTAAACCTACCCTGACATACATTTGTGGTTTCAAAGATTTCCTTCAATATTTAGAAGGAAATATTAGCAGTACCAACATCAACAACCGAGGCACTACCGAATTTAGCCATATTTCAAAACATTCTATAAAAACAACACAACGCAAATAAACCTTTTTCCTATTGTCTGCGTTTCACATGAAAACCTTTTAAATTAGAAAAGAAAACAATCAAGCAAATAAGAACGAAAATCTAGAGATTCTCCATATTGTTCAGGTAGATAAATTGTTTTCTCTGTGCAGGATTGTTTTTATGTATAACAACAACACCAGATAAGAAATGAAGTTAATCATGAATTCAGATAAATATCTGCCGCCAAAAATGCCATAGGAATGTTTTTACATCATTACTGTATCTGCATCAAAAGAATACTGTCGTAAATAAAATTTTGTTGATAGTAAAAGACGTGATATCTTTTGTTGTTGATAGCTCATAGATAACGCAGACTGCTTCTTAAATTTTCTAAGCGCGAACTTTGACAACCATTTCTAAACAAATAAAAAATCTTCCAATTAACACTTTGACTTCTCGCTAACTTTTTCCTTTTTTTGACTGAACTGCAAAAATTAAGAACTGGCAAGTGCAGTGCATTGTGGTAGCAGATGTCAATAAACTGTATTTTATACTGTCAAATTTGTGATGTTTCTGAAGCATTTCTTATTTGTTGAGGTTAGTCTTTCGGGTATAGAATATCTGTGTATGTTGTTTTTGATCTTTTTTAAGAACCTGGTTAGAAATTTAAATTGATTTCGGCAGCCCGTTTATTTCAGGGAATGCTATTACCAATAGAAATCCAGCAAGATGCCTTCCCGACGAAAAGAAAACATACTCAGAATAATTATACAACTTCCGAACGATTTTAAAAAGTTTGACATGTTAACCAATCAGAAGAAAGTAGCCATTTTTTATGAAATATATATACTGTGGTTGTTAGTGTTGTGGATTCCACATAAAAAGGGTTATAATTGATATTTTAAGACATAGCTCACACGAAAAACCCGGAAATACTCAATCATTTGTTGGGGGGGGGGGGAGCAAAACAACGAGATTTTTTCGGAAACGCTCGCAAGTTAATCTGATAACACATCATCTAGATGCTACAGTCGCCGTTGGGGAAAACACAGCTTCTTGTTTACTCAATAAGATTTCGCACCAAAATAAAACTTTATCACATCTACTGGAAGGCCATGACAGAACATGATAATTGTTGACGTAAGCAGTTGTAGCATATAAGATATACATACCTTTCCATATCGCTGTGCATAAGACCCCGTTAATAAAGAATGGAATATGATAATTGTTTCATCCAAATCCCATACAAATACTCGTTCTAAGTCATTCTCAGGCCCCGGGGAGGGATTATTCGTCCGCCGCCTTGTTCTATTCCGGCCTGCAAATGTAAACAACAAATATAAACAACAAATGTAAACAACATCGCTTGATACCAATACATAGTTTTAAAAAGGGAAAACCACACCAGTGAATATTGGAGTATCTCATCACTGCTCAACACAACACGTGTACATGTATTTAAAATGCGACAAAAAATATAGACCATGCAAAATAAAGGTGTAACATTTTTTTATTATTGTTTAGGAAGATTTTCAGAACAATGCTTTTGGATTAAAAAGTAGCTAGTTATTTCAAATTCTAGGTAGCAGAAACACAAATTGTTTTCAAACCGACTGCGTTGAATAAATAGAGTGAAGCATTGATTAAAATTGATTCTAAACATTCCGTTTGCGATCTGACAAGAGGTTGTGAACTGTGATCTAATGGTGTATTTATTTTTGCGACTTCACCAAGTTTCTGTACGCTGTCACGACAGTTTACACAGAGATATAGGGTTACAGGTGTAATTATAACGTTAACCATGGAATGTTAAATTAATCAATTTTTTTTAACCGGCACAATAAATTGAGAAAAAGGGATTTTTTGGAGTTTACAGATATTTGTCTTCAAACAAAGAAAGCGCTAGTCCACGTCATAATTAAAAGCACACAAGGTGATTTAAATGTTTCAAGAAACAAAATGGTGCAGCATGGCATCTTATACCGGCTTGTGTGCGTGTAATAAATTTTGAACACGTAAATAGTCAATCTTATGTTTCATTAAATTAAATTACCGTTTTATTTTCTAAACACCCAATCAGATATGAAATTTTGAAAAGGAAATCTTTCTTTGAAGAATATTAACACCTCCAATTAATAAAACATGTGACGGGCAAATTTTGACTTTTATCATTTAATAAAACACTGCGTAAAAACCCAAACTACAGAAGTTTTTTTCCTATAGTTCAATTCACCACCATTCTGCTCCCTGATACAAAAAAATGCTACAAGATATGTGAATCAAATCGTGAAAAACATTTATGAAAATGTTCTTAATAACTATCTACTTTAGTACTAAGCTTCACAGTTTGCAGCAACTCAGTTTTTATTAGATGAGATGGTTTGAATCCTTTTTTTTCTATCACCGCCAATCCCAGTAATCTGGAAGCATTCTTTGGCATTCTGGGCAATTCATAAATTGTACCAGCCTGGAAGGCGAATAGCAACAAAACACGGAGTACCACTGAGAAGGTGGAGGAATACACTTTATTACGTTGAAATCCCACTGGGTGTGATCTATTGGAAAATTGGACAAGAATGATTGCGATTTCCCATAACAAATAACAAGATGCAGATCTCTAAAAAAACTATTGATGTGTTCAAAAATCAGAATCTCAGGAAAAACTAACATTTATTTCAATACCACCCATCCCTGTATATGTAATATATCTTGACGATGCACAGTAAAACCTTTCTGTTCACAAAAAATTAAAATAAAATACACGTTGGATAGGACCAGCCTATGGCTATTCGGATGATACGACACGGTTGAAAATAAACAACACATGCATTAGCACTATGATCTAAAGAAAGAGCTTCTCATTAAAAAAAAAAACAAACAATATATATGTTTTACCTGGATCCGATTTATCGTCTGTGGGTGAACTAGGGGACGGTGACCAGCCCTTGTTGCTACCGTTCTCACCTTTCAAGGGTGGAGACGGACTGGACCCTGATACAGTAGCAAAGGAACTTTCTGTTAAAATAACATAAAAACTCGCTGTAGACATTGACCGTTGTCCACAGGGACACACGCTTAGCTAGACTCGAACGCACAAGCAATATTGAGACTTTGTTCTAAGAGCTATAATAATGTCGAAAGTAGTGGGAGATCTAATCCATCTGTTCTTTTATGTCATACCATTGAGAAGCACTAAAATTAAACTTAAAAAATCCACCAGAATTAAAATAACATGCTCACTTGTGAATTTCGCCACAGTTTACGAGGAAAGATGAACTAAACGTTTACCTGTTGTGGGCGGAGTAATAAGCTGGTAAGTTTGAGTGGGTTGTGACGATATGGAAGATGACCCTAGACCTGTTGGTGGCATATATGGGTAGTAGGCGTAAGGGTTCGCATATGCACTCTGATTGTATCCCGTTGCATATGTGTAGTCTGTTGCCTGTGTAGTGCAAAAGGAAAAATCAGTAAAACATTTAAGTCCAAACAGCTGAATATAGATTACTAAAATCCGGAGTAACAGCAACACCCAATTCGCACGTGAGGTAATGACTTGCCATTTGAGACAATTACAGCATGTTTACAATACCTTGGTATATTTTTGGGGTTTCACACAATGTCCTGAAATATATGACAAATATGTTTGTAAACCCAGTCTATGTCGAGTGCTACGATTTACACCTGCACCCCCCTCCCACCCCCACCCCCTCCCCAAAAAATCTGCGGGAGCTTATGGTAATTGAAAAGAAAAAGGATGCAGTCCGTTTTAGATTATTATTACTTTTGACAACTGGGGATGGTATGTTTGTTACTGTTAATATCCAAATTCATTTATTGGGTGACACTATGGTTTACACTTAAAGGAAAAGTATTTTTTTAAAGGCAGAAGTACCGAGTTGGCCTTTTTTATGTGAATGTTTAATTAGCAGTCAATGATGAACAGTGACAGTTTATTGTCAAATTGATATACTCCATCTTCATACATTCGTCTTCGAAAAATGGACCAGGTTCACAAGGTTCTTGGGCTGTTCATTATTTCACCGTTCGTCTTTTGTTTCACCGTTCGTCTTTTGTGGAAAGAAGTGTAGCGACTTAAATATAATTGCCTATAAGCTCCGTACCATCATTTTTTTTAAACCAAGCAACTTTGTTCTTTTTCTGTAATCAATTACAGCACAGTGTGACATTTTGAAAGGAAAGTGGAATTAGTTTAAATTATAAAAAGTGTTCATTCCTTGACTACGCTTTACTCTGTGCAGACCCATATTCTGTAGCCTTTTCATAAGGTTCGTTGGAAATCTGTCTTCTTTAACTTAAATCAGTTTTTATATCCAAATCGCGAGCGGATTTATTGACTTTTACCATTGATCTTAATTATAACTTCATTGATGGCAAATTTACCGAATGCGTAATTTAACACAAAAGCGCATTCTTTTCCGAATAAAGCGAATATCCAAGATTTATTCAAGGCACAATAAACATAGCTTGAAGCTGGACAAAAACCTCTTGTCTGTTGATGTTAAAAATTCGCAAATCGACAAGTTTGCATTTAGGCTGTTTACCTAAGCAAATTTAGACCACTGGCGCGAATAAAGGGGACTGTTTGTCCGTCTCCTGTTTAAATATAGTTAGTGACTTTTGTGATTAATTTCAACAGGACTAAAATGTTTGCCTGGAGAAGAAGAGACAATGAAATCGAGGTCTCCGTGCTACTGTGAGCGACTGAAGAGTCCTTGCTTTGTTGTGTACACCCTTCAAGGAAGAGTCACCACGTTGACATGCATCTATAGCCGCATATCTATTTGGCTGGCTCAGTTTTCAAAAGAATTAAGGTACCATTAGAATAACATATACACAAATAGATCGCTATATCGAATTTGTGAATCTCAAATCTTAAGTTTCGGACCTGTTATTTTTCTACATTTGTTTCCTGTGCATTACCCACGGATTTACCTACGAATATACTTTGTAAAAAATATAGAAGTATCGACAAATGTTTTATAAGGTTTGGAGATGAAAGTTGCAGTACTGTGTAGTCGATTGTAGTGGAAACTGCACAGCCATAAAGCGTTCCTAATAAGTATTGCTCACAGCTCGGCGTTTGCCAAAGGAAGCTTTGTTTAATTTAACCAAATAATACAACGACCGCCAAAGAACCCAAACGTCACATAGAGAAAACAAGGAGAAAGTTACGTTTATTCCATTTCCTGTGAGCGTTATTCTTGTGTCTAATAATTGTGTGCTGAGCTCAAACTCAAATATGACCAATCCCACCAATATCGATTCAATATTAATACAGTTTCTTTTTTTATATCTCTTGAGTTTCCTGTATAGGTTTTTTTTTCTTGTTTTCCTTGTCACGCTTTTAAACTCTGTATAGATAATTTAAAGAAATGTTCGTGGAATTATCATATCAATTTATATGAAATAATTATAATATGAGTATGAATCATAGGCTTTGCTCACAGCATAAGCTGTCACAGTGCTCTAGCGTTACAATACATTGATTAGATCGTTTATATTCTGTCTCGATCTGAAACAGTCTTGAATTGTTTGTCTTCACCCAATGTTGTCTTTAATAAAAAATACTGTTAAAACTTGGCATACTGACCACGACGCAGTTATATTCTTATCCAACACCATATTTTGATCTTGGTTTATATAACCAACAGAGCTCATAAAGGCTGTTACCATGGATTGTGCACATTGTGCAACGGGGCCTCAGAATTAAAACCACCATCGAGAACAATAAAACAGGTCTTAAATTAGAGATGGTCTTGTTTTAGGGGCTGCTTTGTGATTGGAGCAAATCGTCGAGACCGCACAAAATTTTGGAAGTGAGTGTTAATTTAGGAACGGTGTTATCCAGAGGTCCTACTGAAAATTTTTATCTCGAATAACCTCAAATGTTTTCACTGTTGTGTGTTAATATGTGGTATCTGTCAGGGGGCCGTTCCCCTCCCCCTCTCCCTCCTCGCTGCCCCATCATAATGATACTCGAATGAGAAAGTCAAGTACCTGTTGTGTTGGGTTGTATGATGTAGTGGTTGATGTGTTGGTCGGACTGAAACCCGCTCCGTATGGATACTGCGCACTTTGGCTGGAATTGAACGAGGTGCTATAGGCACTGAGGTAGCTACTGCCCAAGGCTTGGCTGTTACTTTGCTGTTTCATTTTCACTGAAATAAAAATTACATACAGGTAAGTCACATGGTATCTGCAAAAGTGTGGCCAATATTTGTAAGAAAACCCAGCAATACTGGCACAACCCGTTGATGGAAATTAAATTTTTGTTCTGTTGACAGAACTCAAACAACCCTTTCCACGTAAAAATTTTGCGATAAGAGTTACTTCATGCAATATCTAAATTAGAACAATAAACATCCAGGGATTTTCCTGGGTGTGACATCATTTTGCGTGGTGACTTCAACTTCAAAGGAAACGCATAGGACGAATAATGACGAATTCTTAAGAATGCAGATTGCTGGGAAATGTCGGGCTTGCAATAACATTGAAAACACAATCGCAATAAAAAGCACAATGGTGACGCAATAATATTAGTGTCACGTGGTCATTGTGATTTGCATCTCGTCAAATTCAGCTCATATTACTTAAATAAATAAAGTTAAAACTGTCTTCCAGTTTGAGCATTCATGATGAATAAATATTTGGTATCACTGGAACGCTATTATAATAAATTGTAACGCGGTGTTGTTTCTTTCACACTACGCCTTGTCTTAATCCGACACCCTCGGGTTACTTAAATTGAAATTTCTTTTGCACAGAAGAATGTTTAAAAAGTTGCATTCGTTTCAATATCGCCAACAACGAAATGATCTGCTGACGTTGAAAGAGCTTTAATGGTTCCGATTAGCCATTTTGTTCGATCTACACACATATACACACATACACACACACACACAAACACACACACACACACACACACACACACACACATATATATATATATATATATATATATATATATATATATATATATATATATATATATATATATATATATATATATATATATATATATATATATATATATATCGTGTAAAACCATCAGAAAAATTACGTATATTTTATGCGTTCTCCCATATTTTTGGCATCCTCTTGCAGAAACGTTTATTTAAATGCTGCGATGTTAGAGGGTCGCACAAGGCCAGCGACACAATAACATTCAATGTTTCCCTGCCTTAACAAGCAGGGGTGTTACAAGCGAAAAAAAATTATTATACATATCAAAATGTCTCCAGTAACGGCGATAAAAAGATTGAATGAAAAAAAGTGAGTGAATGCAATTAAAATAGATAAACATTTGTCTGTGTGCAAGAAGACGATCAGTTGTTAACCCAGGGCTGTTTTAATGCATGTCGGGTCTCCAAAAAAGTCGTCTATCAAAATGAGAGTGGTAACACTCGGCGATTGTTACGATTGTTCCTCAGCGGGGTGGTGCGAGTGAAGAGAAGAGGGGGGAGAGGGGGGAAGAAGAGGGTGGTGGGTTCTTATGTGTGGCACACATCAACTGGGGGTGACAACTCGGAGAGTTCATCATGCGACGGTTAACGTCATATCATCAAGCAAAACTGATGAAATCCAACCCCATGTACAATTTCACTACGTGTCATTACCCGCCTTCACAATTATTCTGTATTTCTAGGGTAAATTGGACGGTAAGAAATTTGAAGTCAAGTCTTATACCAAGATTTATACTACATTTTACATGTAAGCTGCAATTATATTTTGTGTTTATGTTGAATAAAAATTGACATCGGCTGATTAGGGATTGTCAAAATCGCATTTTGTTTCAATATTCGTTGAATTACATACACAAAAATTTAGAAAAAAAGCTTGAACGGTTTTATTTTGATAAACATTAAACCAAACGGGAGTGCTTAGGCAGTATTATAGCGGCATGCAAACATTTTTTCTTCAAAAGAGATATGTAACACACACACACACGCACACACACACACATATATATATATATATATATATATATATATATATATATATATATATATATATATATATATTAATATATATATATATATATATATATATATATATATATATATATATATATATATATAATGTTACGAATTAATTATTAATCCGGCCCAATTGCAAATGAGTCAGGCCCAATAAGAACTGGCTCATACCACATCTGTGCGTGTGAAATATAAGGCTGTCCATCCTTTCAAAAAATAGTCGTTTAAAAAAAAACTGCATGATGCTTTTCTTAGACGACAAATGACAGTGTAGTCCCACTTGACAGACGGATTTGAACAATATCCGATTTATCTGTCTATTGCGAAAAAAAAAACCACAAGGCAATTGTTTACATAACAGTTTTGTTATTGGGTATAAATTTTCCACGCAGCTATTAAATGACTCGGTAAGGAACTACTGGAGGTTTTGTGGATTGTCTATAGGTATTTCGATTTCGTCTCATCGTGACCATTAATACAATAACACAGGGTAAAATCTGCAGCATACTACAGAAGTTGCGGCAGATTTCAACGCGATTGGTACTCGAAGTTTAACTGACATTTCCACGCTGAAAGTAAAATATTTTCGAGATATTTCCAATACAGTGAATGTGTTTCCGATAAATCACGCTCTTCGAGCCCGAGGATGTGGACAGCACTGCTGGCACCTTTAAAGCTCTTTATTACAATACCAACCCCCCCCCCCCCCCCCACTTCATCACGCCGAGCCCCTGTGGGACATGCCACGAAGATGCAATGCCCAGTACTGCTCGTGCCCAAGTAATAAAAAGACAATGCATTATGATCTTTATTCTCGTAGGTTTTTTATCCTCTCAAGGTGTTTTCAGTAAATAAGCATGTAATAAGAAACTTTACGCCGGCGGAAGAGGGGATACTGGAAACGTAAACCAGCTAAATACAGAGGTGTGTGTTCTAATTGGAATCGGCTTTCGTAAGTTTAAACCCTAGTGGATATTAACAGCACTGCGCGCGTAATTACTTGACTGAATACGATGGAACATCGTGTATCCAAGAAAAATGGTTGCCCGCCTAATAACAATGGTCAAGGTATAAACGACCTGAGGGCAACATACAACCAATAGGTCACCCGACACCGCAGCCATGTTGTTAACAATGCGGCTTGTGTAATAACCCCTATTGTCGCTCACACGTACCGCAGGTAA
The DNA here is from genome assembly GCA_949752745.1 of Protula sp. h YS-2021. Taxonomy (NCBI): domain Eukaryota; kingdom Metazoa; phylum Annelida; class Polychaeta; order Sabellida; family Serpulidae; genus Protula; species Protula sp. h YS-2021. The sequence continues at coordinate 32,233,108 of OX457026.1, forward strand.
AGTGCCTGGATGGGAGCGTGTCCATCTGCTGGTAAATGATTACAGTTATCGAAGAACTATTGCACACTATATTCAAATTTAAATTCACTGCAAGGTATCGAAGATGGAATTTCGGTGAAAGAATGAACACAGTGTTGCAACATGCGACAGGGACTGCTGTTTATAACTGGTGCCGCTTGGAATGCACTGACCAACACAAAAACAGCAGGGCAAACCTATTGCATATTTTTAACTAAGGAAATGTCGCCACGTTTAAACGATTAGAGCAATGTTAATATGTAATGAATAGTCTGGGATCTACCGTGTGGTCGTTTTATATGTTGTCAACATTTCATAACTTACACCGATGAATGCTTCAGAATGCTTTCAAAATTCCCACATCCTCAAACACCAAAAAAAAAAAAAAAAAAAAAAAAAAAACGCACGGTACTTACCATCTGACATTGAGGGATAACTCTGGGACAACATGCCGTATGGATTCTGAGTCTGTGAGTAGAAGCCGGCGTTTTGCATGCCCACGGTGTTACCGTATGCCTGCATGGTGCCGTGGCCACCTCCCACGACGTGTTCACCGCTAGGTGGCGACTGTGTGCTAGTGGCGGGACTCGTCGATGCTGGGGTAGTATTCACACCGCCTGGATCCAAGCCCGGCGACTGATTGGCGTGCGGCGGTAGGGAGCCGGGTGCGGTGGTGGGTGTTAACTGTGAATATGTCACCTCACAACTACGGCTTACACTACAAGTAAAAAATATCAACAAAAACATGACAACAAAAATAATAATAATAATAACTATGATGATCATGATGGCAATGATGATGGTGATGGTGATGATGATGATAGTGGCGATGATGATGATGATGATGATGATGATGATGATGATGATGATGATGATGATGATGATGATGATGATGATGATGATGATGAAAGAAGGGTTTGCTTCACTGCTCTTACAAACTATATACAAGGCCGGAAAAAACATCTCATGTTTTATTTAAATCAGTTCTTTTCAATTATTCACATCACAGTTGTGAGATATATTATGGATATGATTACGTAACCACTTACATAAACTAGTGACTGTGAACATAATTAAGGATCAAGGACTACCCTAGATTCCTTCCTCGCTTTTTAGCATATTACTCTCAATCAGCTGTGTTGCAGTGAGGCGGGGGCGGGGGCGGGGGCGGGGGCGGGGGTCATCACCATTTTCTTTTGATTCTGGGTATCTTAAAGCTCGCGGAATAAGGCGCAAACCTCCACCTACCCGACGAAAAATCCCAGCATCTAGCTTGCGAAAAAGAAAATGCACCAACAGCGAATTTTTTCTTATAAACTTTTTGAAATTTGCAATTTTAAAAATAAATTGTCCCAAGTTAATCACGTTTGCTACGGTGGCATAAAAAAAGATTCCTTCCCTTTATATCACCTACAAAAAAAAATCGCCAGAGATGATGGTTTTCCCGGGTTGTACTTAAACAGTGCCATAGAAAACAGGCCATTTCGGTGCGTTGATTACTGTAGCACTTGGAAAAAAGTTTAATCTATTTATTTTTTCTGTCAACAAGTACTCAGAAAAGCAATTTAAAGAAGTGGTTATTTTATTTTTCTAGGCGTTTTCTACTAATGTAAGTGGCAACAGCAATTGATAGAATGATGTAAACAATTTTATCTGGACCTCTTTACAAAACATAATAAACTGTCATCGTATGGTTGAATAAATAAATACCATTTTATGTGGCAGAGATAGTGAACAATTTAATGAAACAAAAATATCTTTCATGATGGTGCACCTTTGACTTGACATCTTCAGGTAAGCATTTCTTCGACTGAATGTTGAGTTGTTATTGTGTATTTTATTTTTGTTGTTGTTTTTTTTTTGTTTTTTTTGTTTTTTTGCTTCTTGCTTTTTTTTTTTGTTTTTGTTTTTTTACTTGTTTTGTTTTGTTTTGTTTTGTTGTTGTTTTTTTTTTTCGCTTTTTTTTGCATGATTAAAAAACAACTGCTGTTGTGCAGTTCAAGAATAAGCCAAGTAAAAAAACATAATCTCTGAAGGATTATCATGGTTAAATGTACTTGTCTGTGGTAAATATCTGTACGTAACGTTACTATTAAATCCTCCGGTTAGCTAAATTTAAAACTGTCATGAACAATTTCCGAATGTTGGCAGCGTTCTAGCACACATTTTGACAGTCTTGATTTGGTTGATGAACACTGCTTTGTTTTCTTATGTCAATCATATCTCATCGGGGCTTTTCAGTTGTATATTATAAGATTTCATATCTTACACAAGATCCAATTAAGAGAGTCAAGTACTCCCATACGATTTCTCAGAAATTGCTTCATAACAAAAATAAAACGAAGGTCGCGCATTGTGGGAGAATTTTTTTTTTCTAACTTCGTCGTGGAGGGCAAATTTCGGAGGTTTCAATCGTGGGTTTAGTGCAAGCTATCGCAAGGACGTTATGGTTACAAGAGCATAGAATCTCCGAACAACGAATTGCAGGAAATGCGATAAAACGAATGGCAGTTTCATGAACTATTGTCGTAGGCATTTTATTATATCACTGAAAGAATGGTCCCTATCCCAGATTAAAGCTGAAAACATGTTCAGTTCAAAGCAAGTTTTTACAGCAATTTTTGCAACTTCCGGAAGTGAATTCCATATGAAAAAAAGTTAATAAACATTTGTTTCGTGTTCATTTTAAAGTAGATTAAACAGAAGTATATAATCAATCAATTTCAGTTAATGCTTCGTACTTATGGAACGGTCATCATAACAAATACAAATGCATTGTAAGTATTTTACAATCCACATTTTCGGCGTTAACCCAGAAGGCAGCGCTCAGCACCAGTATATAACAACCAATCCACAGACTGTATAATACTATACTGCGTCTCTTATTTTTCAACACTTGCTGAGTCACTTTGAAGAAGAAATAAAGAACCATACAACTTTAAGCATTTTATTCGAATGCTACGGCTGAAAGTTCATGGACTGTTTTTTTTTCTCTCCTGGCTATATATGCATTAAATTTAAAGTATGTGCTACTGACATAAAAACTAATTTGCATCCAGATTTGTTGCATATGCTTTGCATAAATGAATGATAATTGACATGGAGTGTACTTGCCACCTGTCAGTCATTCTTGACGCGTCAAGTGACATATTTTCATGACCATGAATTTAAGCTAAATACAAAATATAAAAAATATCGCTTTGAAAAATCGACATTCACGTTCACCGCTTTTGTAGCCAAATCTCGCCTGTCTTAAAATCAGCTCTTTTCCCTTCGGTCGCAACTGCACTACATTTTTTCTTATAATATATATATATATTTATCCTCTGTTTTGAGCACAAAATGGCAGCCACTGGTAAAGATGACACCGCATCATGTATCTGCTTTAAAATTACAACTGTTCATATGTACTGAATTTACGATGCAGTAAAATAAAACCTGATAACTTTCTGCGATTTCACACTTGCACAATTAATATAATCCAGACTGTTTGTATCATACAAACAAAGAGGGCGTCCTTCGCAATATTGACAGTTTATTTATAGTAAATGTACAGTCAGACGTCAACTTAATACTATGCAGTGTAGTGTTAGCAAAAAAAATTCATATAGCTGGTAGACTACTGCAAACAGTATTTCAGATTTGGTGCCGTATGGGCTAATCGCGCCACAGAGGTGAGGAGTGATTGGAAGCCACAATTGAAGACACAACTGCGGGACTAATTTTGTGGGTGTTGAGTGATGGGCGGCTGATTAGAAGCATGCTTCTGATTCCATCAAAATCAAAATTGTCAACAATGGTGCCAGAAGAATAGAAGGCACATCTTTTGACATCTCCTTATAAAAGCGTATTGAAGAGAATCAAAAATCATCAGGGCAATAAATCGTTGCGGTAGAGCCTTTTGTGTTCTCATTAGTCTTTTGTCGCTGAGTAAAAGACCTTCGTACAAACAAAAGGAATGAGTAAACACAGAGCGGCATTTTTGTTTGTTGTGACAATCTAAAATATTGAGTAGTATTGATCTGTCTTCGGCTCAATTAAAGCAGAGAATAGCAAGGTGGTCGGAAATTTCACAAACTCAGCAACGACGTGGGTTGTTTGTGATGATCTCGTAAGAAAATGAAGTGATCGATTCCTAAATATTTGATTATAGGTTGGAGAAATTAGTCACCTATCAGGAAAAGGTGACGTGTCAAATCTTGCATTTCAAAAGAATAGTAACATTTCAAGCCGTTATATTTGTTATAATTACAGGCTTTTAAGGGTTTTGTCTTTCCTTCAATCGATGCACCATTAAAGCACTTAATTCATTGCCCGCCCCGACCCCCACCCTCCTCCGAACCCCTGGGAGACAATGAAATATGTCTATCGCAGCTCTGATATCAAACGCCGTCAAAATAGCATCTGGGTGCTGTAACTTTTCGGCTTGTGAATATTGATTTCTATATTGACTCAAACCGATCGATATTTATTTTCACACGAGCCATTTCCCAAAGATACTCCAAAAGGACACGGGGGCTTTATGAATTTGACCTACTCATTGTTTTTGTTTTTTTGTTTTGTTTTTTTCTTGTCTTTTCTATTTCTTTGACAAATAATAGTTCATGGGTTTTGATAAGTAAGGTTTTTACCCGACTTTGAAAATAAGTTAGAAATTATAATTAAACGGAACCGCCCCTTAGTGTTCCTTTATAATTGTTACTCTCGATATTCAACTCATATATGTCAAAGGTGTTGTGTTAACTGATGGATGACAAAATAATTACATAATTACTGAAATGTCATATTAAAATTTAGTACGGATTGTAAACAACTGCATTTTTATCGACCGTTTCATTTTTAAAATATTTTTTTATTCAATGGCAATATGTCATAATTTCCTTCACATAACGTGCTAATTCTTATAATTTTACAAACGATTAGTTTTGTGTGATTGATAAACAATTTCGTTATTAAAAAAAAAATCATTTTAATATAAAAATATCAAAGGTACACAATAAAAATGCAATGTTTAAATGGGTCAATTTTAAAGACACACACACACGCACACACACACACACACACACACACACACACACAAAACCAACTTTATATACAGAAAAGATGAGATTTGAAGAAAGAATAAACGGTATAGAAATATAAATAAATAAACTAACCCGTGGATGTAGTTTGAGTATTGAGGGTGCTGTGAATCGGTAGGTGATGAACTCGTACTTTCTCCTACAACGAATAGTAATATTATTAGTGAAAACATTTTTTAACATTTAAATCATATAACACCATGATCATTGAAAAATCTAATTTTTTTTTAATTGGAAAAAAAAATTGAAGAAGGCAGTCACCACTCAAATAGCAACACGTACATTGTAAAATTAAGTGACAATATATTCTCAAAACTTAAAGGAAATTCTGCTCAGGACAAACTGAAAATACGAAGACAACTGTTGAACATCAATGTTGCTCTTAAATATTTCCATCCCAGGGGATTTAATGCATGTCCATTTCAGAAGTCTGATACCCATAGAGTTTGACTGCTGGCTTGTTACTGGTATAATGGGGGCTGTGAGGGAGAGAGAAGGGGGTGGTGGCTTACCGAAGGACCAGAGCGCACAGCTATTATGAAATCATATGCATACGAGATAGTGTACAACTCGTAATTATGCAAATGGTTTTAAAATCTGTATATATTTCTGTACTGCAGCACTGAAAATATTTTTTAGATGTTAATCAAATACCTGATCAGCAAAACACATACTTATTGTTGATAAAATGGACCCAATAGATGAATATACATGCTGATAAAATACATTAATTAATGGCAATTACTACAATCAGCATAGCTTCACTCCAAGGAAGTCTTGATATCGACCATTCCATTATCCAATTTGCTTGTAAAAAAGGCAGTCTCCTGGTTATTGATTAAGTCAAATAATAGTGACCTTATGTGCATTATAAGTTATCCTCATTCTCATCAATCTATCTAATAAATATAAATAAATAACAGTTTGGAGCATTCAATCATTCTCATAATAGTTGGATTCATTTATTTCCAATCAACGCAAAATGTCACATAAAGTTATCATTATGTCTATTTTTTTCTCTCCCCTACCACATTAAATTAACTTTATACTCAAACACAATGAAAACAGTAATCATTCTTTTCCAACAGTGAACAGCTTTAATTAAACTGTATTATGAATTGTGTTTTAATTTCAAATAATATTAAATATAAGAAAGGCTATTCGACCAAAAACAATCACCTTTTTAAACTTTGCATCGCCAAAAGACCAACGAGGGTATCGCAAAAATCAACATTGTTACAAACGCATATTGTTTGTAATTTTTTAGCGCGTTTTCTTTTTCTTTTTTTCAAAGACTGTGTTTAAATTCATTACTATTTCAATCACTTTAATTCAAATAATTCAATCAGAATTTCAAGTAGAGGCTTTTTATTTATCTCTGTTTATCATTCTCCGTTGCCCTTGGTCTGTAATTATTAAAAATTGATTTAATGTGAATGCTTTAAAACATATAATTAGAACCCGAACAATTTGAACCATCCATTTCATTTGGCTTGGTTAGTTTTGAGACAAGGAAATGTTTCTTTCTTTTCCTTACACTTTTAATAATATTGATGACTGTTTTGTTTTTAAAAACTGCAAAAGAACATGAACTGATAACATGATAAATTTGGCTATCACGACAGTACAGATAAACGATGTTTAAAGCTATTAATAGCTGTCTTTCAAAACAAATGTCCGTCATTTTTCATCCTCCCTTCTCGTCTTGAATAAATAGTAGAAGCAGGTTGCAGTAGGCACCCGCGGAGGGCAGAGGGCAAAGAATGGACGACCCCTCGTAGCTATGAGTGCAACAGCTACCCTGGACATCAAGAATACTCGTTACGTATCGATTTCATTTCGAAACTGTTGCCATAAATTCCGACCTCCTGTCTTGACAAATATTAGACACCCGCCTGATTAGTAGATCCATACGGTTCGAGCATGAACAGGGGGTTTGACTCAGGGGGGTGTCACATTACCCCATGATATAGATGCCTGAATGATTTGCTCGGATGATGGAACAGACAAGTTCATCCCTCATCGGGATCCTGATGGCTTTATCTGCACTCGTATCTCTGGGTGAGATATGGGCTTTGGGATAAGCTCCTGCAAATCACTCACCAGTAGGCGTGGCGTACAAGCCTGGATGGACAGACAGGGGATGGACGCATGCCATAATTAAGAACCGCTTGCACGGGACACCCCTCAACCACACCCCCCACCTATGGATTGACTTACTGACATTGCCTTTCAAAATTTTCGTTTAGAAACTATATTTGACCACCTTTTGGTCAGAAAATTTGAGGTATCCAAAAAGTACTCAAACCCGCATGAGCTTGTTTACTCAGAATTATAGCAATAATTCTTTTTAAAAAATAAAACTGAACGCTATTTCGTCACCTTGGCAACTGCGGTGTTGGGCTCTGAAGGTCAAACAAATTTGTCATGATTTGTTTTGAAGTTGAAATGGTTCGGAGTAAGGGGTTATCTATATTTATGTGTGAAACAAAACAGCTTACGAAGTGGTTAAACTGCACTCAGCCGTTCTTTATGGATAGTGTTTATTTGATAATAAACTAACCTTTTCGATGACGGGTGTTTGAAGTTCCATTAATGAAGTCACACACGTGAGATGTTATCGATAGCAAGCTTACAGTTCGTAAATTAGATTTAAGATAAAACTTATAAATACGAATAACCAAAACATACTTCAAATCTGTTTTAAATCATTGTCCACTTCTATTTTTATTATTACTGTCCTATTATTATTATTATTATTATTATTATTATTATTATTATTATTATTTTTATTATTATTATTATTATTATTATCATTATTATTGTGTTTGCCATTTTATTCCTTTATTTTAAGACCGCTACAATAAAGTAACTCTTCCCATAGTTCACAAATATTTATTATTCTTGTGATATTTTACCCATCTACCGACTCAATAAACAGTCGACGATATGCCGTACTATTTAGAGATATTTTAATTACTTTTCCACCATTAAATATTACATATTCGCCATCTTCAAATTCGATAAAAAATGTCACTTTATTCGCAGGCCAATTACTGAAACATATTCCGAAGTATGTACACATTTAATTCCTATTAAATAACAAGATGGTAGCTGACCCAAGTTCTTATTGCAAAGATTAATTATTTGTCTTAAAAAAACAAACAAACAAACAAAACTTTCTCAAACTTCAGCTGTAAATAACACAATGAGAACTAACATTAGCTTTGCCTTAACCGATACCAACATTGTAAAGAACTTGCACTAAAGGTACGTATTTTTTACATGTATAAAAGCTAGGATTACATAACATACACTTATCATATTACATGTAACTATTAACTGTACCGTCGTTATACTACCTTATTCCTTTCGTCTCCATTTTAAAAAAATCTACTCTCAGTGTAAGTATATACTATTACTTTTTCGCTACTGCCTTATTGACTTCACTAAATGAACACAAAACACACGCTTGGAGTAAGTGCTATTTAAAGGTCACTAAATAATTTATATAACCATGTCTAATGCAGTTAACTAAACACATACGGAAATATAAAAGGTTAGTGAAACATGCGTTACAGACACTGTCATGTCATGCGCCGTTTTAACGTTAGTGGTAACCAGTTACGGAGTACAACGATCATTCAGTTATCTAATTTTGGTCGGATACAGCCCACTTGTACATCACCCGTTGTAGGATTAAATAGCTATTGTAAGGGGAGGGGGGATATTTAATGAAATTAATTCGTAAAAAGGTCCTTAATCATCAACCCTTTGCATAGTATTCTGGAAAGCGGGAAATACAAATTACTTTCGGCCATCACAGGTATTTGTCTGTGTCACAGTTATAACACATATTATATTGCTCATACTGTATCGTGCGTCATTTTATTCAACCGGAAGGATTTTTTAAAAGATATTTACCACCAACAAATAAAGGATGACAGAAAAGACTCATGTGGCTGCTTCGTTAAAGACAGGGGAAATGTGGTGTTTAGTACATATGCACCCACCAGCGCTTCCCAGAGGGCGCTGCTATCTGTTGATATTGAAATTGTTTATTGAAATGGTTTATTCAATGCCTGAATTGAACAATTTTTAAACCCTTTTTTCATATCACCCATCACTTCTTTTATTCATTTTACGTCTATTGATTTGGTAAAATATTTCCCTTTACTCCATATGGTTAAATTTTCCTAGAATACAAATATTTAGGTGCACACATATAATACAATATTATCACAGTCGCTTTCTTGACAAATCTGGTCGTATAAAAACGTAACGGACATGGCAGACTGGCCCTTTTTTGTTCCAAAATTAAAGGGCATTTTAGCGACTGGATTTAATTAATCATGCGAATTTTTATACTTTCCCGAGTGCGAAGCCTAAGTGAAGGTACTCAGCTTCTACACACAGAAGGATTGAAAGGGGCAAGGAAGATTGTTAAGTGGTGCTACCCATGTGAAAAAAATACGCTTACTGCAACACTTTTTGTAAATATTCAGCGGAGACAAAGAGAACGCAAGTTGCTTTTGGCCTTTTGGCCTTGCGTCCCTCGTAGAAAGTGTGTGTGAACATCCAGCAATAGAGCGAGATCGAGTGTCATTTTGACATCTTAACTTTACTTCGCACGCAATTGGGATTTTAATTGACAATGTGCTGTTATTTAAATGCAGACTAAGGCAACGAACACATGTGCACGGTCTGTGTATGGGCGCACAGACGTGGCATTAAACGTGTCTAATCAACTTCGGAATTTCTCATAAAATACACTAGTTTGCGATCATATCGCCGCGCCTTTGTAAACTATGTTCACTTTAATAACGACAAAAGAATTACAATCTTTAAAAATGAAAGTCATTTCATGACGCGTACAGTTTTTAAAGGGAGGCAGCATATATAGTTTCTGTAGTTGCAGACACACATCGCGTGAACTTCCTCACTGCGATAGACCGATTTCTTTACCACAACAATTGCCAGTGTTGTCCAATTTTCATCACTCTTCTCGTGCTATTTATTTCTTTTTTATTACCTCAATGTGATTTAAGTTTATGATAGTTCTTTTTCTAACCTTTTCTACCCATTTTCCCCAGTATCAAGAACCGCCTGATACAATAATTCAAGCCCAACTAGAAACTATAACACTACTTAACTTTTAACAATACCCTTTTCAATTTCACGAATTTCTTATGCTGATCTTGAAATCTAGTTATTAAGGGTATGTCACACCAGCATACAGGAGTGGGAATTTTTTATCAAAATTGTTGAGCTAAAAAACTAGCTTTTGAAAGTACAAAAAGAGGTACTTGATTGAGAGAAGACGAGTAAAAACAAATATGTCGTTTTCAGCCAAATTTGACGGGTGAAACTCTCCAAGCCCAATGAAGTAGGGTCTATGTTTGTTTTGGACATTTCCAGACTCTTAACATTGAATTGCTTTTCAAATTTCTTTATTCGTCTTGAATTTTGAAACTCTAAGGTAAAATGCTATGTATTAAAAGTCTGTGGCATCAACTTCTATAATCTTATGTGTGCATGTTTAAATTTGATTTTCAAATTGAATATTGATATAGTTCATAGTAGGTGCTTATAAAGTGTTCTTTTCATAATAAGTTTCTGTTATAAAACAAAAAAATGCGGAAATGGTAGACCTGGATAAAGTGTACCTTATCGGAAACAACACACGCAATCTCATTTTAAAAGTCTTTGTTTGAAGCTAAATTAAGAAACAACAAAATTGTTGTACCTTTTGATTCAATACAAATAAAAAAAAATTCTCCTATAAACTGGAATTATATTACAAAACGAAAACCAATGCAGACACGTGTAGCACAATCGTCTCAACAACTGTGAAACGCTGTTACTCTTATGGAGTGATGGTTCCAGGAAGACACTACTTATAAATATTTAATGGAATGTTTTAACCCTGTGACAAAATTTACACATCTTGTGTCCACACGATTAATGTATTCATGGCCAGGATGTGAAAGACTAACAAAAAGGAAGCAGTAAAAGGTAAAATAAGTGAGATGCCAAAAAATAAGAATGCCAAGGTTTAGGACTCAAATTAACCCATATATCCTTACCTGGTTGTTGTGGGGTATTATCCAACGTATGTGATTTGCCTCCGTACGGCGAAATGCCAGGACAATCTAATGTTAATGGTTGAACCTCTCCGTGTGTGTCACTCTTCACTAGAAAAAAGAAATTAATTTTAAAGATGCATCTTCAGTTTTTTTTTATATTAACAACACACGCGCGCGCGCGCGAACGTTGCCTGGGCTCTTGAAGCTGTGTTGCAGTTTACAATCGCACCCATGAATAACAAGGAACATAGAAAACTAAGGGATAACGCGCATGCGCACAGCCGTCTCAGATCATCAAGAATTTTCTACGTTGTGACCTGTTGTTTACAAGGACGTTCCATCTCTCGCCCTAAAAAACTGGAAATAACACTTTGCTTTTACTAATATTCGCATATAAACGAATGAGCCATGAAAAGATCACAAACTTCTGTAATATTCAAGCTCTATCGTATTATTAAGTTTTTTTTATTTGCGTTTATCACTGTGTACACCCGACTGAACTGAAATAAACTCAAAGTTTTATTATGAGATTTTCGATTTGGAATCCTTCTGTGCACACATGTACCAGCCTCTTAAGAAACGTTTTATGTCCATGAAAGAGCCATTTTTTCTCCGAGGTGGTGTTAAATCCAGCGAACTAAAATTCCGGAAAGACCATTTTTTGCAGCTTTCAAGAATAACGACAAATATATTGAAACATTGTTTTCTCCTTTTCCTATAACTGTGCACTTATTTACTTGTAAAAAATTGCACGATTTTTTCATGAAAAATATTTCACCTGCTTATAGCGATATGGCTTTCTAAGTGGATCTCCCAGATAAGTCTGCCTTTTAACATTTCTCACCAGGTAAATTATATGAAAAGAGTTTGCCAAATCCTCTTGATCCAGACCTCTGGAATATATTTCTTACGTAAAGACCGCGATAAATAGGAATACACGTTGTTTGTTTCTATTCACAATCTTGAGGTGTTTATGTCTCCCTGATTTCACGTAATGTCAAACGATAAAGTTCGTCTGGCAATGTTTTTGTCACTCACCCGTTTCTGTCATAACAATCTGGTCCAGTATCGAAATTAAAATGACTGCAAACCCAAAAAATTGTGACGGAATGAATATACATTTGTGATATCCAAGAGTACCCAATCACTTATGCTCATATTTCAACCCTTACATTTTGTTTTATTATTATTCTACTAAAATATAGTTTTTAATGCGTTATAGTCTGGCCTTATGTTTTGGGGGTAAATCATCTGAATGCGCCATAGTTAGGTTGTGGTTAAACCACTTCATTTTTTGAACAAATGAAAAAATAGACAATTTCGATTTTGAAATTACTGGCCAACCTCACTTTGAAATATTGCGTATATCGTTATTTTGTTTTCCGATTTAAAAACAACCCTTTGTTTCACTTTAAACAAAATTTTACGACGTACATCGGAGTAAGCTTCTGGGACATCTCATATCCGCTGCCGTTTTCTCGCACCTAGATCTTCACGATTTAGATCCTATTTTGGTTGAGATATCATGGTGCGTGTGTGTGTGCGTGTGTGTGTTTTTCATTTTTTTTTCTATCTGAGCAAGATTTATTGGGATATATCTCGCCGCTACATTGCTCTGCGTGGGGTAAGATAGCCAGAGATATCCTTCAAGAAATCAACATGGGTTTTTATAATCCACGCCTTTTTTTTGAACATATTACGCAAATAGAAAATACTTTCAATTCTTACAAGCCAGATAGGTCCATTCTATAGCAAACAAACTGGCCCCGTGTGGCACCATTTTGCGAATAATTCATGCTCAAGCATTTACTCGTGACAAATTTCCAATACGCGTGACAGTGTTAAAATTTGCTGACATTGCCTACTGGAACAACACAAATCAGGGCGATGACAACATGGTATTGATAAAGATCCGAACACAACTTTCCAAAATAACAAGGGCCATCATTTTGAAAGGTATCTTCTGGCACATGCTATATTATGTATCACGTGTTGGGGATAGGGGGTAGGGATATGTGTGTGGAGAGGGGGGTGTAGGGATATGTGTGTGGAAAGGGGGGGGGTAGGGATATGTTTGTGTGTGTGGGGGGGGGGGAGGAGATTAGAGTTATGTATGTGTGGGGGTAGGGTTATGTTTGTGTGTGGGGGGGGGGGGGGGGAGGTTAGAGTTATGTATGTGTGGGGAGGCGCGGATGGGGGGTAGGGTTATGTTTGTGTGTGTGTGGGGAGGGGGGGGGATTAGAGTTATGTATGTGTGGGGGGTAGGGTTATGTTTGTTTGTGGACGGGGGGGGGGGGTGTGTAGGTGTATCGTGAATAGGGTTATGTGTGGGGAGGGGGTGCAGGTGTATATCGTGGACACATAGCCTGGGATCTCTGCTCTCCTATTATTGTTGTTCTTTATCGCATGCATTGTGTTAGTAACAATGCAGTCTGGAAATAACATTATCAATTCCAATCCTTGAAAGTTCCATGTAGTCTGTTGCTTCATGCATGCAATGGTGCGATAAATAATTTGCCTGAGGTATTAATTTTTCACTCTCTTTTTTACTGCTTTTCTTTTCCGTACTGGGTGTTTGATGTTTGCAAAAACGCCAGTACAGGCCAGAAACATTTGACGAATTTTGATTTCACCGCAGAAGTCCTAGTGCCGTCAAGGCATTCAAAATTGCGAGCTTTAAACTTGTCTTTACGAGGGAAAATGCAACTTTTTAAATGAGTAAGCAGCCAGGGACATCGACAATTCTATAGAATATGGCTCAGATGTCATATATAGATGGCACTCAGGCATTGCAGGATGTCAGATGTAGATGGCACTCAAACATTGCAGGATGTCACGCATAGATGGCACTCAGATATTGCAGGACTCCATATATAGATGGCACTGTGCTGTCGGTCAATATTGGACATGTTTTATGGAGAACATACAAGAGAAAATAACATCCCTGCCTTAACGTAACATATGCTTGAAAAAGTATCTCGCAATCATGGATCACAATAGAATTAATTTCACGGAAAATGTGTTGATCTATGTGGAAAGTATAACTGAGCGTATTTGTCTCCAGGATTTCAGTGTTGTTCTCTGGCCTGCCATGCACGCAAAGAAACGAAAAAAAGACAGAGAAACTTCTCGTTTTTTAAGCTTTTCATTGCTATTAACACGGCGGATCAATGCGCAAACATTGCACAAGAAATGATAGCGCTAAAAAAAAACTCAAAATTATATCAAACCATTCGGTTATTACAGGATATTATACTGCCAGAAATGCGGCCTGTAGGCTGCAGAAAATCCATGTCAAAATTTGATACTTAAACTTTCCTTGACCCGATTGAGAATCAAGTAGATGTCTGCGCTATCGAGTCAGCTGATTGTGCTGCTTGTTCCTTATTTCTTTCTTTTCTTTTGACATAAATGTACTTAACAAGTGAAGCAAAATCAAGAAAAATCCACGGTACTGGCTGGCTGCTATTGCTTCTAGTATCAACTGGAATAATGAATAATTTAATATGGGAGTGCCTCTGCAATGTTGCTAAATAAAAAGCCTACCATTGCAAAAATATCTAAAAGCTTAGTTGGCAAAAATGATATTTCATTGAAAATGCAATCAAGCTAAAGCTTCATAGCTGATTAAAAAAAATTACATTTGTTGAAGAATTAATTAAATATCCTTAAAAAGTCTTTCTTTTACATTTTTCATTAGAGAGCATCTTCTTATGACCAAAACTGTGTCACGCCTTGGGCATTTATATCGAGAAATTCATTTAGGAAAAACGTTCTTCATTTGCACCGTAAAATGGACAACACAATGTGATGGGTCGGCTCAAATATCAAACGCGCAAAATTGTTCTTGACCCTTATTTTCACAAATCTTTTTGAAGATTCGTATTTAATTTGAAAGCGCCGCAGTAAATAGGTGTGATTTTGTAATTATTTCACACAGCACGAAAGCTGTGGGAATCCCTACAACTCTACTCACGTCCACAGGCTAAAACGGGTTGTAGAAAATCAGGAAAATTTTCCGCTTTAAATCGTGTATAAATAAACCCCGTAGCGAGTTTATATAGCATTAAAAGAAGAGTGATTAAATTCTAATCGGACAAGTTCTGTGCTTATTCGGCCATGAGAGATAAACCTTAAAGGGTTACACCACGCTTATCTATGATTTCACTTGTTGAGGCCGAGATGTATAATGAACTTTCAATATTCTACGATAACTTTTGAGATTTATTTCAGTAAACAAAACATACCGCCTGCTTTTGAATTATCCATCTAAAGTAATGAGACATTTATAAATATTTCACATTTTATCCATCAAAACCAGGTCTGTGAAAACCCATTGTTCTTATGTTTTCACTAGCAGGAACAGGCGGTGAATTGTTCCTTATGTGCTTTTAAACAACATTCTTTCACAGTCAACAGCTTTTTCCAAATGGTAGTTGCACGAGTGGCGTGTGTTGAGACTGCTAAAACACACTACCCGAACATGGCTTTCCCTTTTTTTCTTTCAGCACGGTTGATCTTAAAGTCCCATTGTGTACCAAACGTCAGTTATCACAAATGCATATAATAAATCTCATTTACTTGTCTCTTCTACACTGCAAGTCGTGTGTGAAATGTGTTTTTTCAAAGAGCAATAATGGACTGCACACAGATTATTCGTTCCTTTCTTATCCTCTATGGCAAATGTCGTTGCAAGGACGACTTCTCCTTCTAGCATTAAAATACAGTTTAAAACAGTTGAGTTGATGTGTTGTGGTGCGTATGCCCCCACTCCCCTTTCAACAAGCCATCCTTCGCAGTGACATCTCTTGGGTACAAGTTTTCAAATTGCTATTGCAGTTTTTGCACCCCTCCTTTCCCCCCCGTCACCAAGCATGTTCTTTAATAACAATTGCTGTTAACTTCTTGATGGTAGGATTGAGATGATAAAACACAATGCAAACCGCTTGAAGTTCAATGTGTGATGTTTGATGATGCTATAAAAGCGTGTGAGATTTTTTTGCATGCGAAATAACTTGTAGATGTTTATCAGTAAGACTTGCCTCCTTGTACGGGTTGGTATATGTCATTTCTCGCTCCCCATTCTCAATAGTGACATACCCAATGTTCCGTTAATATCAATCCAAATTTTTACAGCCCGAAGCATCATCCGTCATTTTGTTAAAGTTTTCATCTCTTTAGAATATCCAAAGTGTGTCGTAACAATTTGAAGGATTAACATCAAACAATGTAAGATTTGTCTCTTTTATCGTGACAGCTTGATGAATAGCTCCGTTGGCAAAAAAAAGACCTTTTCCTTCTTTGCGTTAAAGGCTTTTCTCTGTATACATTTTTTTAGCATTTTGAATTCTACATTTTTTATCCTGGTATTTTATTTTCTTATCCTTATCATTCTTCCTCCAGTAACATGCAAAATATCAACAGTTGAGCTCCTAATCTGTTCATTCATCTTGAAGGCGTAAGGAAGCATAAATCACTTCCTATAAAGGGCAGTAGCGTTGTACGAAGGAGCAGGGAGACTTTGCGTGGTATATAATGTGCCGAAATTTCTTTATACAAATATATATTAACTTAGAAACATCATGCTAATTTAATCATTCTTGTTTTTAAAAAAAAGCTGGAAGAGAAATAAATTATTCATGCAATGTGAACTTAATGCCAGAGAAAGTATGCAACATGCTTTAAAAGACTTTTAATTTAAGTCGTTAAATATTGAACGTTGAAATTTAAACCCTTGACTTGTTTCAAGCTAACCAGCTGAAAATGTATCCCGACACCCAAGTCCACGCAACATTGGGGCCTCGCTACAAAAACTTCATTCATAAAACAGATACATTTCACAGATAACAAATGAAGGACCGTCAGGGCGACCTGATACCTTGCTTCACAATTATGTTTAGGTCAAAAAGTACCTTTCTCATTTCATGTTCTTTTCATTTTTTTCCTATAACTTGAGTAGTTATTTAATAACGGGGTTTTCATATAGTATTGCCCCTGCTGTGAATAATACCCGCTTTTCCGTCACACATCCACAGTACAACAACTTAGTACAAGATCTTATTTACTAGTGTACACTTTAGAAGTCATGTGAGAAAATATATTATCAACAAAACGTTCTTACGTTACCTGAGAAGCTTAATTGGTGCATTGGGGTTCGCCTGCAAAATTCTGTGTAGAAACTCTGTTATATCCCAGTAATACAGAATGGTAATACATCCATGCCTTCAGCCAAAGTAAGGTAAAACTACGGTAAAACAACACCAAACAGCCATAATACCTTCAAACTTGATGGAAACACAGCTGTCAGTATTGGACTGCATTGCCAGCCCACGGTTTAAAGCATGCACCAATCAAATTGCTTGAAAACGTGACGAAACAAGTAAGAGCAAATTCATTGGCGGAAAGCGTCTGCAAGTTGCATTAGGTGAAACAGACAGTGGTTTTCAGACAAGAAGAGTGGTGCAAAATTGCTTCTGTAGATCATAGGTTAGCACAGTTTTACCTCCTATTCTATCATTTTTAAAGAATAAACAGTAAGAAAACGATGCCAAGATGATGGAAACTTATTTTGCAAAGCAAGTTATGGAATGTTATACTTGCATCGCATTAAATGGTTTCTGAAACAAATGTATTGGGCATAATTTAAAACAAATTTCATACTTGCACGAACTTCAGTTCAGACTTGGTCCCTAGTACAAAACGAAAAATTGAAAAATAATATATTTGCCAAAAATGTAATATTTGCAAGTTGTTGGTTAAAACCAGAAAAAAATCATCCTACCCCGGACAAGCAAGTGCGTTTAAAAATACAATGTGATTCTCTTCGTGGAACGTAAAGCGTCTGATCAACCCTTACAGTATTGTCATGCGTCGCTATTTTGGTGCATGTGAATAAGCCTTGTGGAAGAGTAACCAAAGAGGAGGGTGGGCGAAGGAGAAGCGTAAAAATGCGCTGAAAAAAAGATCTATTCAATTTCGCACGACGTTCATCTCACACTCATAGCCAGAACAGCACCGACAAAACTTTCGCGAAAAAAAAATGTTCATTCTAATCAGAAATTTCAATTTCATTAGCAGGCAAGGTTAACTGAAAAATGAGAATTATTATTGAGAGTTAGCAACGTAGCAGTTGTCCTAGGCAACCGCAGCTCGATCTTAGATCATGGCCATTGTGCCAGGGCAGAGCAATGAGCAGAATGATTATGGTTTAAAAGACACCGCCATGTTACAGTAAATGCGCTGTTTTTAAAGAAGTTTTCATTTCGGATTCTATCCCAACTGATTAACTTTTCTTACCTTTTTGAATGTAACTGTAAAAACTAACTAAAAATATGAAAAAATACAGTGATGAAACACTGCCTTAACGAAGCAATTAAAACCCCCCAAAACTGCAGCCAACTGCCCAAAATATTTGACAAGAATTCAGAAGGCGACTGCTTTTAACAGTCAGTGAGACAATTACAAATGCATACACTTTTCTCAATAAAACAGTTTCTTTTCCGTATAAAAAAATGTTCAGGTTAAAAACCGATGCAACATTTTATTTTTTACAAATATTGTATACTAAGTAAAGCGAAAACACTGATGGAAAACGAAATGATGACATTAATAAGACAAGTCCTTTGTTTACGGAGAAACCAAAGAAGCACACTGCAAAATATCTGTCTTACCCATCTGTGTAAATACCAAAATCCAAAATATTTGCCATAATGTCTATAAACACGATGTAAACAACACATTTTGAGAGGCAGGGAAATAGAGTTTTTTTAAGGCGAGAGTTTTATAAATGTCTTAACGAAATCTGGATCTCTGTTGTTAGATTGGCATTTATTTGTTTATAGTTTTTTATCTGTTTTTAATCGATAATTTGTTTTAAATCCATTTAATCTTCGTAGACATTGTCTATGAAAACATGCATGTATTAAAAACACACAATTAAAGGATTTTATATGTAAAAAAGTAGTCGAGACTTTGTTTTCATTATAATTTTTATTTTTATATGTAAAAATAAACGTTTATATATGAAGTGTAATTCCCGAAAAGAATACAACTATATAAATTACACGCCGCTGTTGTAATGAAATTAATGTGTTTCAAATGTTGTCCTGATTTATGGTTTCAGATCTCCTAAAGCCCTGACGTATCTCACGAATACTTACTTGTTTCGCTGTGTTGTCTATTATTCAAATAAACGTGTGTGGATTCTGAAACCGTCGCCAGATGTCAGCGTAACGATAACTTGGACGTGTACACATTTATTTATCAACTTTATTTTTGTTAAGGTGATCCCATAATTCTACGACTTAATTGATTTGAAAAAGGTATTGTTCCACGATATTTATACCACAGTTTTATCCAGATGAACAGTGCTTTGTACGCTTGGCTTTTTCATAATGTTGTTTCACATTTTTCAACTGGTTACTGACTTTTATTTACAATCCAGGTACAAATTGATGGGAGTACAATTATAAAGTACTTATATTTATTTTAACTCAAGCTGTAGCTACGCAGTATTTGTTACTGAAAACCTAAGCAATACATAAAACAACTTTCCCCATTGATCAATCAGCTGCTGCCCCGCGTTTGGGTTTTTCTTATTTTTTTTTTTTACTGTTTACTCAAATACTCTCATCGAAGTACTATTCACAACCCTCGTGTATTAAAAACTCAGTCGTGCAAAGAGGTCGGCATTTTTAACACGATCAAAGAATCACATGTCACACGTTGCGATCCTACGGAGCAGTTTGAAATCGACTCTAGGTTTTCAGCTTTGAAACTCGATTCACACGTTCACATGTATATGTTAAATTGCATCTTCCTGTTACACACGTCACGAGGCGGGAAAAGCAAAGTCCCTGCTCCAAACAATTAATTAAGCAACAAAATGAGAAGCCTTCTCTGTTTTCATTCAAGCCAATTAACTGCTTAATGTGTGTTGCGGATAGAGCAGTGGTTCCACGAAAAACAACCCGCCATTGAATGACGTCAAGTGTGCAAAGTTAACTGCGCTTCGAGAGCTGAATTTTTAAGCTCTCATTCAGCCAAAACTTTGTGTTTTTACACAATAAATTTTATTGATGGCACAAAATAAGAACTAATCTGCCCCCCCCCTCATTCCTCCCCCACCCACCCACACTTCTGCAGCATCCTTGACCCAGCCTCGAATTCATTCTTTATCCACCCAAAACCCTTCAGTTCCGAATAGATAATCCCAAACTGCTTATTTCCTTCAGTTATACGACTAAATTTTCACATCGTAGTGGAGCAGATTTTTTTTTTTTCATTAAAAAAGATGCAGGGATCGCTTTTTTTTGTGGCGCTTTTAGACTGTGGTTTGTCTGCAACTTTCGCCAGTAAGGTGATACCATATTGTGGAATTGATTTTCGAAGATAACATTATGGGAGGCTGTGATAAACAAGAGTCAGACAGGATCCAAAAGGAAAGTCGGACCCTCGTGTGACCTACACGTACTCTTAACTTCATCTCAGTTTTTCTCAAAGACAGACCTATGTTGGGCGAGGGTAGCAGTGGTATTCGGGGGGGGGGGGGGGGGTGTAGTTTCCTGGGCACATTGCATCCGCTGCATACAGCCCCTTCTCGAGTTCAGAATTTAACAAAGTAGGAAGAAATCTCATATATTCCATTACTTGGAATGTGTTAAAAGAAAAGAATTCTCGACAGTTTTAGATATGACTATTAAAGTTGAGATGGCTGTCCGCCCCTTGGCTTGACTTTTTAATTGAAAACTTACGACAATTTCTGTTGAACTATTGCAACCAAACAGACGGATTTTGCCCTTCGTCTGTCGGTTCGCGCACTATAAACAGCGTCTGGAATTTTCTTACAAATGACAATGCACAGGTTTTTTTTTTAAATTGTTGTGTTATTCCAGACCAATTTCAATTCGCCCGTGTTGAACTTTCAACACTTGTTCACAACGCTAAAAGCTCAGTCAAATCAAGTGTCGGGACTAAAATTAATATAAACATCCATTCTGCCATGCAAGTGTTCTAAAAGCTCACATTAGCTCACGCATTGATACATATGAACAATGATTTAATGTAAATTAAGCTTAAATTACCCTCTTGTATTTTTGTCTCTTATATTTCTTATATTATATAAATTTATCATTGGTTAATTTTATCAATATCAAAGCTATTTCACGTATTGTGATGTTTACACAACAACTTTTTATTCAACGAATTTTGCTCATTTTTAAAGCCGTATATTGGGAATAACAGTTACCGTATTGTCTCCTTGTGTATATCTTACAAGAACCATCAAGGTGTGATGCACTGATCATTAAAAATCGAGAGGTTATTGGAAACAGGTAATTCATTTACACGTCGTTCTGTGCCATTTATGAAAAAAAGATATCTAAGATAAACAAACATATTTTCCCCAGTGGAAGTTAATTATCTCTCTCTCCCTCTCCCTCCCTAAACCCTCCCTCCCTCCCTCCCTCTCTCTCTCTCTCTCTCTCTCTCCCCCCCCCCCCCTCCCTCCCTCTCTCTCTCTCTCTCTCTCTCTCTCTCTCTCTCTCCATATATATCTATATGTTACACGGAAACTGTAATTTTAGGGAAAGTATACTTTCCTTAACCGAACCAGGGAAAGTATACTTCCCAAGAGAAAGTAAACTTTCCTTCAAATTAGAGTTTCCCTGCAACATACATATGTATATACATAGGGTTGAGCCAGTAAGACCACAACCGGGAAGCTGTTTGGTCTTATCTGTTCTAATTCCTTGGGTGTTTGTTGCGCCTGAGGGCTGCTTTAATTCAGCGTCCTGTGTATTAAAGGACTTGTTGCTGAAATAAATTTACATGTAGAGAAATGTTGAAGTCTGAGGCTGTAAACTAAGATCAGGACCATTCAACCAACAGGAAGCGATCACGTTGAATCAAGGCTGCTAATTCTAACAGTAATAGCAGAAGTAATTTGTTTTATTTTCAAAGTTTTTTCCTGGTTTGTTGATAATATTACGATAGATAGTGTGTATTTTTTGGTATTAGAATCATAATGATGTTTATTCTGTTTGTAATAACAAAGCGCAATTAGTTGCTATGACAACAGACCAAAAGTTAGCAAGAAACGAACTAAAATTCTTGTCTAATATGAAACAACGTACCCTCATAATTTTGCGACTAAAATAATGAGTAAAATTCCCGCGTCTAATGTGCCAGTATGATAAGCATATAAACCGAGACAATATCGGGTTACCAACTTAAACGTCAATAGTTTTGTTCGAATGGCAAATTTAGATATGTATCTCAAGATTAGATTTTGTTCATCGCAGAAATATTTATTTAACAGAGAGCTCTTGATTTAGGGAGAGAATTTTCTCAGGCTTTATAAGGGCAAGATGGAAAAGACAGGCCGTTAAGCTGCCCAATTTGGTCACATTTTGAATTAAAGTAGTTAAAATCCCATGATGATAATTAGCATGGCCGCAAGTCAAATTCAATGACACTCAAATAAGGGTGGCAGGCTTCAGCATACAGTGGGTATAAAGCCCCGCCATGTCCGCCCCCTTTGCATTGCTATCTTACTTAGTTACGCTTTGTTTTGTAATGATTGCTAAGTGTCGAA
The DNA here is from genome assembly GCA_949752745.1 of Protula sp. h YS-2021. Lineage (NCBI taxonomy): Eukaryota > Metazoa > Annelida > Polychaeta > Sabellida > Serpulidae > Protula > Protula sp. h YS-2021. The sequence continues at coordinate 32,255,886 of OX457026.1, forward strand.
GATGGGACTACCGCGGGGGTGGGAGGAGGGGGGTGCATGATCAACCCCAAAAACACCTTCATTGTCATCGATTTTTTTTTCGCAAAACATTGTCAGTGAAAGAGTATTAAAATCTAAGCACCCGACTGTGTCAACTGTTTTGTTCTTTTAACAGCTCTGACAGGCACATCTATTAAAGCGCTGGGGCATAGACAGACCGACTACTTGATATCAACTCTCTGCTATCAAATCTTCAGCACCAAAGGTGCATCGTTTTGTCTAGGACAGAATTCAAATTCTCGTGCCTCTTTCTGACAATTTTTATTGACATGAATGAGAATGCTGGAGAAATATGTCATAAGTAATTTCTTTGAGTCTTTAACTCCAATGGCCATTGCCTTTTCCAAACAGCATTTTCTGGTCACTTTTTAACAGATGACAGCTCCATAGCCCCCGCTAACGAGACGACCTGCCTTGTGGGAACGTCCGTCCCACTTCCTCCCCTAAACACACCCGATACCCTTCCTTGTTTCCAAAGGTTGTAAGGTCTTATCAAAACGCATTGTTCTTGAGTCATTTGTACAGTAATTAGTGATGTTTTGTCATTACCTGTACATTAGCATTTCCAAATAGGGTAGCGGCGGGGTCAAAAGGACTTTATGAGTAATTCAACAGTGTGAGCTATACAATATGATACTTCTCTACCGGGAAAGAGAAGGAGATAAGATTTCAAAGACTCTGCTAAAGACCTGTTGGCCTGCCATGTGGTTTCGTCAGTAAGGCGCAGAGCAAAAAAAAAAAAAAGAAAAAAAAAAAAAAGGCCGCATGCGTGGCCTTTTCTGTACGGTTTTTTTCTGTTGACATTTTCTGTAGAATAGGATGGAGAACATAGTGCGCCAGTTCTCCGAACCCACAAGGGAATAAAATAGAAACGAGGCAACAATTCTTCATTTGACTGCGCTGTAAAATTCACGATTTATGCTCAAGTAGGCCTCCGGTGTAACAGGCTATCTTACCCCCCCCCCCCCCTGTACAGCTTCCCCCCAGGGGGGAAGCTAACTAGGCTATCTCCCCCTCCAGTCTATTTTGCCCCCCCCCCCCCCTCCTCGAACTGTTTTTGCGTGTAAATATGTTTGATAATATTTGTTCATGAGAATAAATGGATTCAATTAAACTGTATAAAACTATTTTGAACTACTTTATTAACTAAATTCAACATAATTCAAACAAAATATAAAAAGATATCCTTGATCAGAAAGTTCTTTATTTTTCTCTTAATATCTTTTTTAGCATTTTAGAGAGCCCAGGTGGATACTCTAATCGCTAAGATTATCATAAATAACATCCACATTATCCAAGAGGCGCTTTCTTGTATGCTCAACTTCATCTTCCTTTTAGAAAGTGATACGAATGGGGGGGGGGGGAATAACCTAGTCTGGGGGGGGGGGGGGCTGTACAGGAGCAAGATATACTGTTACACCGGTTCAACAAGTCTTCATAATCCCTTGCACTGCGTCTTGGCATATATTTCGTAACGAATTTGCCTAGGTGATGTGAGGGATACCTTTCTGCTTTAGTGATTTGGACACATTTTATGTATTTAAAATTCATATATTTAAATAGAGATCAGAACCGAGAAACCGTAGTTTAGCGAGCGAAAAAAGTGTAGTCTTATTGAGACTGAAAAAAACTGTAGTCTTGCTGAACCGTAGTGCTACAGAAACGTTACCATATTTGCCTAATATCTCCTTGTAATTTGCTGCAGTGAATTGGTGGGGGAAGCCACATAGTAAACATTCTAAGATCGCCAACAAAACGCAACTTTCTCCAAGTCTAATCGACGTCTTTGGTACAGCGCTTAGCAGACGTCGGAATATCAACGTTGAAAAATCGACGTTGTATGGAAGTAGCACTCACTTTGACTGCTGCTGTTTTGACGGCAATTCTAGATTAATATTTTGCCTTCGTTTATACAATGTCGGGTAGACATTGTTTTGACTTTCGTTTGCAACCTTTATGCAAAGTTTATTTAACGTCGAACAATCGACGCCTATCCGACATCGGAAAGTTGACGTTGTTGCGACTTCTATAAACAAGTCAGTATGGAAAAAAATCAGAAAGAAAGTAGGGAGAAAAGTGCTGAGAAAATCTGGAGAAAATGCTGGTAAAGATACACTTATTAAGGTACCAATACAATTCTGTGGAACAATTTCCTTTTATGGACGGAAGAACCAAGGTCTGAAACTCTCTGTTTATTAATTTCTTTCAGTTCTTTAAGTATTAGTCACCAAGAAGGCATAACAACCATCACTGTAATAGATATTTGCCATACAATCCAAAGAGCACATATGCTGTTGCTATTCAACAAATGAACTTTTAAACGGTGTTGGTGTTGCTGTTGTCGTTGCTGCTGCTGCTGCTGCAGCTGCAGCTGTTGTTGTTGCTGTTGTTGCTGCTGCTTTACATATCTTTTAAATGCTGCAGTCACAAGATCAGAAAATACACATTTGACGAAGTCTATTTGGAGATAAAATTCATTTTTGCGTTATAGTTCACTTCAAAATCCACACTGTAAAAAAGCGAAACGTCTGTAAGACAAAAATGTCAAGGACGCACAAAATATGCGTATTTTGCTTCTAGTTTTAATCATTTTGATCACTGCAGTCAGAAAGCCAAAACGTTTATGAAATCAGAAAAAGAATATGAAAAAGATCAAGTTTATGTCATCCATTCAAAGTCAGTAAACCGTGAGTTCTTCTTATCAGGGTAGTAATATGCACATATCATAGAAAAATATGACTTGGTTTGAGATTTGTTGATTAGAAAGAATATTAAATATTTATGAATTCTCAACCAATAAAAACTAGAGTGTAAATCGGAAATTTGCACTTTATCATCTTCTTAACGTTATTCAATATTTTGAATGTAAGACAGTGTTAAACAATGTGACAGGTTCTGTTTAGTGTGTTTTAGTGTAGGAAGGATGGGTTACCGGCGGTTGTCTTTGTGCTAAATCTAAACTATGAGAGCGGTTTTCTAGAGTTCTCGACCCTATCCCTTCGTACCGGGGGTTTCCGAAAAAAAGCCCAGGGCTTCTATTTGGAAACTGGCCGATTTCAGGCGCTCATTTAGAAACCAAATAGAAGCCCCGATGTAATGAAACGTTTTGACCCCCCAAACAAATCGACCCCCGGTCGATTTGTTTTAAAACAAACAGACCCCCCGGTCGATTTGTTTTGGGAAAACCTGCCATAACAAACAGACCTCCCCCATAATAAAATGACCCCCTCCAAATAATCATGTTTAAATATAAAATGGAAGTAAAAAAGGTGCATGTGGTTTTTAAATACTATTTTAAGCATTTCCTACCTCTTGATGTAGAAAATTATTATTTTGAGCCTTTGAAATGCCATTATTGAGCTTGGACAGATTTTTTGGTGACTGTATGTTAGTGGTGTTTTAGTGTTTGAAAATGTAGATGTTAGTTGCTAGATAAATTGTTATTCGTGGATATAGTTTTTATTTCAATTAAAGAAACTAATAAGGTGGCCATATATGAAAAGAAATAAAGAAATCAACAAAAAATAAGAGGGTTAAAACATTTCAGAGGGGGTCTGTTTGTTTTAAAACAAATCAACCGGGGGGTCTGTTTGTTTTAAAACAAATCGACCGGGGGATCGATATATTTTGGGGGTCAAAACGTTTCCTTACACCGGGGCTTCTATCAGGAAACAGTTTCCTAATAAGAGCCCGGGGCTTTTATATGGGGGGGGGGGGGGGAGGCTTCTTTTCGGAAACTCCCGGTATCAGTTTTTTGTGTCACTGCATTTGTATGTGGATAATCACATTGCTTGTATTAATTATCCTTCACCGTTCGTCCCCACTTCTGCTTGGAATCCGACTCTTCCCGCCATATAGCTTAGTGTTTTTAGCTTCTTGCACAGTAATTATCTGCCAAGCATAACGGTGTGCAGTTACCAATCAACAAAATACTTTATTACCCTTATTGTTTTAATTATTAATTTATTTCATCATTTCTCTTCTATCTCTCTAAACTGTAGTCGAGATAAAATCAACATATTAAATACCATTTCAGCATAATTACTAAGTAAATCTAAGTAATCTTAAGTTTATGTGAATACTCCTCCAGTTGCTGCAAAACCACGAAGGTATTCAATACCAAATGTTACTACATAAATTGATACCCTATTGATTGTTCAGTGACTTTTTAATACTAGTGGGAAACCATTTCACACCCTTTAAAGGCTTTTCTACACATACAAAACGTCTCACGATATTATCAAAGCACTAAATTTGTGCATACGTTCATCACATCTGCTCCATTATAATTTTATTATAAATTTCCATAGTACGATAAAGAGAAAAAAGATATAATTATTGAGACTAATTGTCCTAATAACAAATGTTCAGAGTAATTACTCACTTTTTTTAACCATTGTCCTTGTCATTTTTTTGCACGGCAAAAAAAAGAATAATGTAGGCGTCAATGTAAGGGAATATACGAAATCACATCAGAGTGGCTGGATGCAAAGGGCTGCTCTGGGAGTAGATCACCCAGAGAAATAAACATTGCTTATAACATCAGTTTAAGTAATTGAACTTTTAAGCCAGAAAGTCACAATTAAGTAGCATAACTACTTTTTCCTTTTTTTGTGCAGTTTCAGAAATTATTAGCAAATGCTTTATAACCAACTCTTTAAAAGAGTCGGTTGCATTGCTCCTAAAAATAATATGCATATCTAAATAAATAATACTTAACGGCTTCAATGAAAAGTCTCCTCTATAATGGGCAGACAAATTTAATACTGAAATGAGAACAAGCCGAAATATGTAAATGGCCTTTTTGAGTCTAGAACCGTAACCCCCCCCCCCCCCCCCTCCATCACTTTGCTCCCCTCGAACTTTAGCCCCCCCTCCCAACATTAACTCCGAGATAATACCCTCGTCTTATTACTCCCCCCCCCGTGGGGGCCAATCCCTCTCCCCCAAAGACATTACCCCTACCCCGCTAAATCTTCATATGGGCCAGTGTTCAAAGGATATGCGCCTAGCTGTGATCAGTACATCCAAGCTATTGCAATTTGAGTATGATCAATACCTCAAAGCCATTGCAATTTACTTGTAGGTACTGCTTCAAATTTCTTCGCTTGACTTACCGCCAATATTACAAAGCAAATGCAAATAATCTATGAGCACAATTGCAATTCGGTTTTATAGTAACTTCAACGCCCTTTATGCCTAAAGGAGTCGCGATTTCAGTGATACAGGAACAATTTTCCCAGTGTTCCGTTAAATGGTGTTTCTAGCCCCCGGCGCAGAATATCTTTCGTCGGATCCGGAAAAAGGTGCTTTTGGATCTCTACAACGTAGACTTCCAATTCGCCTTAGAGGTGCGATTTATCGCAGCACTTCCATTTGTCCCATACGGCGAGCTGGCTAGGGCATTTGAGATCGTTCAGGAGCATATCGCCGAGGAAATCACCGATCCTTGATCACCTCGAAGATTACTTTATCGGTCAGTTTTGAAGGAATGACAGGGTGTCGCCTATGTTCGACCATACATTGTGGAACATACATGATCCCACCGAGGGGCTTCCACGGACCAACAACACCATTGAGGGATGGCACCGCAAGATCTTGCCAGCCGTAACATTGTGCGTGACTTTCCCAATAGGAACGTGTTCAACTGTCTGAGGGGGTATAGCACAAAACATCAAGTTCTGAACATTGCGAGTGACAAAAATCGATGCATTGCAGTGTGGACTGTAGTACAAAAGTTGGTATACTGTAATGTAATATGTATTGTAGTACAAAAGTGGCTCTATTGTAGTATTTGTTGTAGTATAAACATTAAGACTTGTAACGATAGAAAAATGAATAAAGCTTTCATTGACATAAATACAGCGAATAAATAATTTATTAAACTTATTCAAAGAATTGCAGTTTTATTAATTACAGTTGATCGGAGGGAAATGTCCTTCTTCGTCGGGGGTAATGGCCCCCCGGTGTGATGGGGGAATTATCTCCGGGGAGTCGTTATGGTGGGTAAGATCCTGGGGTTCAGCCCAAAGGGTACGATCCGGAGCCCCACCATCCTGGTTTCACTGGAATTAGAAAGGACATGTCTGTATTTCATTTTGGCCTCATTTTGTTATAATCTAAGAACACAGCTTTTGAACCGCTAACGTATGTAACACACTGTCTTCGCAGTAAACATAATTCTCACTTCTTAATATATACAACTATCTTGGTAATGTATACAATGGTATATAGTGTATTGATTTAATTCAGACAATCGGGGAATTATATTTATATTGTGCTTTGCTAATTTTGCCAATGACAGTACTTATGTCAGGTTTAATCCACATCGGTCTTATTTCTAAGCTGAGTATAACAATAACAATGTAATTCTGTATTGCCTTGACATTTTTTCATGGACTGATAACGGGTTAAGAATAACAGTCCCAACAAACTACCATAGTAATAAATAATCCATTTACAGGTTTTAGAAGATTTAAACATTCCGTTTCACATTTTAGCATCAGACATGTTAAACAAACCGGAGAATTACGCACCTCAAACCTTGAAACTGTAAGCAAGACATAAGGACAGCTAACGTGATTGATAAAAAAGTCCACTTTGTAATTATTAAATATGTGTGCGCTGAGAATTATAAAGGTTACTGTATATACCCTTCAAAACCAGTGTGAAAATATATGTGCTCAAAACTTTGGTATGTTAAAAATTACAACTATAGGTCAAAATCATAATGACTGCTTGTAAAGATAGTTTAGAGAATGCCTTTTGCGTGAGCAGTTCAAAATATTATTCTCTGAGGTCAACATTAAAAATAAGAAAACTAAATCCAATCACTTATTTAAAAAGCAAAAAGGAATTAAAAACAGAAATTGAAAATAGTCGTAGCTAATAAATCATATGATATCGCATCAAATACACCAGGCATTTTGTTCAAATAAGAGGCTGTTGATCGTTATTATGTTTACACAATAACTTCTTCGACCACAGGTTTCAAAATTTTGGTAAAAATCTTATTGCCACTGTTGATTTAACAATGGTGCAGATGACATAGGTCACCGGTTGAATGGTATAGACTAAACAACTTAATGCCGGTTCTTCATATACTGAACAACGTGCCTTGCATTGAGTAAACTTAACATCACGGGCAAGTGACATAAAACAAGGTTACACTAGATTTTTAATTAAAATGTTTTTGTTTCTATTTTATTTACCCTGTTAAACAATTCAGATTCAATGAGATATAATATTAACAGCGAATATAATAACACCTCGACAGTGTCAACATTGATACAGAGGCTCATAAATTAACATTTCAAAAAACACTTATTTGAAATTATATATATTTAGGAGCATAGCACAGAAAATAAGGAAACATACATTTCTATGTGTTACATTCAGTCATGATTAAACTACAAATTAAGAACTTCAAATTACATGTATTTAGTTTATAATATGTGTTTATATTTCGGCAGCAATGATATGTTTCAACTTAAATTGTTACTTTCATCGCAAAGTCATTACCTATGACTGCATTCATTACCCTGCCATATTATATAATGCAAACATTACAAGCATCCAATTATATGTTGTATGTGTTTGTTATATGGAACGCTTAATGCATTGATTAATAATGTAAATTTGTATTAATTAAATGACACGGGTGTTAAAGGCTGGACAGTATTGAAATGATAATTTAATGCTTTAAAGTAACTGCGTCACAAATTTGAAGCGGGAATTTACTATTAAGGCACATTCTTGGCCAAAGGAGCAATGCTCTAATTTTCTAAATAGCACACATGAAATACAGAAATAGAATATCCATGTGTTTTTTTACATTTTGACGAAATGTCGTGACTTTTTAGCACTTTCACAATGATATATAACCTTTTGTGTTTGGTATCCGTATGGCACCAGATTACCAAATGTATCCAGGAGAACATCTATATGATACCAGATATGACTAATCCATAGCCGCATTATTTTTTCCATCACGGTAATGAATTATATTACAATATTTATCGATATCAGGTTGGAACTGTCTCCTGTTTTATAGAATCACTCCGAGTATCTTTTGTATTTCTAGGTTACACAAAATGGAACGTGGCAAAATCTCCACAGGATAAACAGCACAGACCATCTTATCTTATCTTATCTTATCTGGTAAGCACTTAAATAAAATAGCAAAGTTTATTACATATCCAATTCCCTCTGCCAAGGCTTGGATTTAATATTTAAAAAAACACAACGAATACACGTAGAATATAAGATTCAGTTCACCATTTTGAAGTCAAAGAGATCAAAAACGACTTTTATCATCCGTAAGTCATTAATTGTAACACTAAAACACTTTATTTTTAATTTGTATGTGTTTATTCTTTCCCATTTTAAATTCCTTTATATAAAAAGTCGATGATAGTTTATACTATTATTTTGTAATCTGTACTGTGCAAATAAGCTAGATACCTAACATGATACCATTTATATAAGAAGCTGCTGATTGCCATACAGTAAAGGTACCCAGTACAAAACTTCGTGTCTCAAGGTATAACAAAAACGAGTTCAGTTCAGCTTTACGACAACGAACACGACAATCTAGATGTAATGTGAGCGACGACAGATGCCACATGTGGAACCCTAGTAACTATTAGCTAAATAAAATAAAATAAAATAGTAGTTAATTCAAACAATAACCAATAATATCAGCACTAATAATAACAATCAACTTTCCCATTATGATCATTATCAGATAATAGATTTAATTATATAATTGGTATAATGCTGCAAATGTTAAATAAGCGCTGTAACACTGAAATCACACAGGTAATTTTAATAGATGGAAAATATCGCCGATACCCATTAATTTTCAGAGTCCATGCCATATCGCGCTGCACTACAGCTGATCCTTAATTGTAATCTTAAATTTACTTTATTAAGGAAGGTTATTACCAAGTTTACGTAGTTGCAGTCATATAATTTACGTTGCATTATATAATTTCTAAAAAACATTTTATTCCAAATGCTACTAAAGCGCTTTTACAACTTTATCTAGAGTTGTTATTAACCAATTAATATTAATAGCATCCTTGTTATTTAATTGACATTAAATGTTTAAGCAATTTTCTTATATTTTTTGCACTCGCTATATTTTGCAATCAAAGTGACGAGAAAGTTCTACGGTTCTAAATATTTTGATGGATATGGAATTCAGGTGCAGCATCTCCTATTTTACTCATTATATGACATTGGTTCGTTACACCGTTATTCCGCTCAAGTCCCTGTGGTACGAATGTTATATTGCTTATCCGTCATACTCTGCACAAGACTAGAATCAGTATAAAATTTTTGCAAGATAAGTCTGACATCGACACGGTATTAGTATTTGAACCACGCATGATTGCAAATACCCACGGATGTATAAGTTTCTTTATGCAATCCATTATTTTATTACCCAGGTATCAAGTAAGATATTTTGCTGTTTGTAATACTCAAAACGCTTCGTTGGTTACGAATTGGTTACTTTGAGCACCATACGTGTGTGAAAAAATAATTTTTGCTTTGTGTACTGGTTATAATAACTTTGTTTCAAACTATTATTCACGCAGCTTCACAATTCTCATTTTGAGAAGTAGAACTAAAATATTATACTTTTTCGAATGCCTGTTTATTGCTTACATTTGCAACGATACATACAACAGTGGTGCTTGTGACAAGCAGGACTTTGTCAGTGTTGATTAACTAAACTAATAAAATGCAAAGTAATTGCTGATTTTAATACCAAGTAATCATTTGTAATGACAATAAAGACCCAAGTTAATCTTATTCACAATAAAGTTGTTTGAACGGAATAAAAATTTGCATTGTAACCCAGTAAATGGCATAAATTATGCATTTCTTGCCTTAGTTTATTGTTGAAGTTAGTTACAGCTGGCCTTTGTTATAATACTCGAAAGTACTGTTTCAACGTGGCATTATAGTAAAAAATAATAATTTATAATCTCATATAATGGCTATATTTTTTTTCTAATTAAACCTCTCTCGTAAATGTGGTTTATTGAGATTGATAATAAAACGGTTACTGGTAAAATAATAATAGTTCAAACTTCTGTGGAACAGGCATAGTGTTTTAGCATCGAAGTTAAAACAGGCATAGTGTTTTAGCATCAAAATACCATTGCCATTTGATATCCCTATACATTATACAGTTTTAATAATGTCGCAAAGAGCGCCTAATCTTTATTAGTTTTATATATTTAAATCTAAAATATGCATTTTTGATCAGTTCGTTTTAGAGTTTAAAATCAGCACAGGTACACCAGTGCACATAAAGCTGACTACTGAGCACTTATTTTCGACCACAAGTCAAAAATTACTCACAAAAGCCCCACATTCGTTGATCTTCTGAACAACATTAAGCGCTTATATTCGACATCAAGTCAAACGTTACTCACACAAGTGACATATTTGTTGATCTCCTATACAACACTGAACACTTTTATTCGACATCAATTCAAAATTTACTACCACAAACCAGGCATTCGCTGATCTCCTGGACAACACTAAGCACTTAGTTTCGAAATAGCTCAAAATTCAGTCACACAAATCACACATTCGTTGATCTCCTGGAAAACATTGAGTACTAATTTTCGATAACAAGTCAAAAGTTGCTCATGCAACCAATACATTTGTTGATCTCCTGGACAACACTTAGCACTTACTTTAAACAACAAGTCAAATGTCACACAAACCATACATTCGTTGATCTCCTGGGCAACAAATCAAGCTCTATAAATCAATAAGATAAAGAGGATTGATTCTGTAAGATGCAAACACTTCTCATTTTGGACATGTAGATTAGTCCAACCCGTAGGTGTCCTAATGTGGATCAATCATCTTTAGGCGTCCTCATATTTATCAATTCTATCTACAAGTGTCCTTATATGGATCAGTCCAACCTTTAGGCGTCCTCATGTGAATGTGCCCCTATAGATGTCCTACTTCCTATGGATCAATGCAGCCTATGGGTGTCCTCAAATTGATCAATCCCAGAGGCGTCTAATATGAATCAGTCCGACCTAGAGGTGTCCTCATGTGGATCAATCCCATCTATAGGCGTCCCCATGTGTATCAGCCACACCTATTTGCGTTCTCATGTGGATTAGCACAATTTATGGAGTCCTGGTGGGGGTTGCTGCAGAGACTAGTGTAAACATTGCAAATGGATCAATGTTGGAAAAACGTCTCACTCGGCGTCGAATTAACGTTGGGACTTGGTTGTTTATGGAAGACGAGACAACGTCTACTTTTTAGACGTTGACAGAGTCTATTCTTCGACATCTAATCAACTATGCGTAAAGGTTGCAAAAGGAAGTCGAAACATTGTCTATCTCCCGATATTGTATTGAAGTTTGGAAAGTAATATTGTGCACAAGTCGGGAAAATATAATCTAGAATAACCGTCGAAACAGCAAAGGTCATACTGTAGTTACCCTCAGGAGCAGTACCCCCAATCGTTGGGTCATCATGATACGTACGATTTCCCTGAATGTTTTTTCAAAACTAGGTGAAAAAACTTGCGCCCTCTTGAATTTCTCACATTTTACGTTCTTGTTTTGGTTTTTTAAAGTGACTTGTCATGGCTACCATTTTCGGTTGCCGATAACATACGGAGGTTCTTTTCTTTGGTTGTGCTTACTCAACGTCTATTCAATGTTGTGTCAATTTTTCTACGTCCATCTAAAGGCCGATTTCCGACATCTATTCAACTTTGCACCAAAGACGCTGATTAGCCGTCAGAGAAAATTGTATTTTGGTTGCAACAAAAAGCAACGACTGAACGTTGCTTGCCCAATGTCTATCTAACCTTGTAAAAAACGTTAGTTAGACTAGACGTTGTTTTGTGGCCGCGACCAATCACAACTAAATACAACCAGCGTTAATTCTACGGTGTCTTTGGATCGACGTTGGATGGACGTTAGAATGTTTACTGTGGACTTTGATTTTCGGTTGCTTATTTTGAAGTGCCGTTAGGACGCTAGACTGAAGTGGTATATTGATATACCGACACCACAGAATCATAACACCAAGACTTAAGTTAAAAGGTAAGATTGTCTTCTTGTCTTTTAGATACAAAGAAATTTCCTGTGAAATGCATGTGTCGAAATGGCAAAATTTTAATGTACATTTTTGCACAGACAACAGGTTTCGAAACAAAATGAACTGAATATGCTACAGAATGTTTCCTCCAAATTTAGTTCTCCTACACCAACTGTCTCAGACTAATTAGCCGTACAAACTGTCTTGGCAGAAAAAAATAATCGGGCGGGAAAGAATTGATGAGTACATCGAAATCAATCAACTTTGGCGATTGCCAGAATTGTTAACATTTTTCTTGGGGTGTCGAGCTTTTTCTCAAGATTAAAAAAATAGGAAACATTAGCATATATGCTTTGGTGATTCATACAAAATTGCTAATTTCCGTAATACCTCTCAATAAGACCTATAGATTAAGACCACTTCCGAACTGGGACTGCTTTTTCTTTTTTGGTCCGGACTTTCTTCAGTCATTAACCTGGTTCTTATTTAAGAATATCCTTTGTTTCAGGTACATACTTCACTATATACAAATGACACCAACCATAATGTAGGTGGAAATACACTTCGCATTCTTATTTTAGTAGTATCTCCTCATATAATATATTACGTTAATTAACTGACAGGTTGTTTATTACATTTTATTACTTTATCTTAATCAAGTCGAATTTTTCATTTAAAACGTGTCTGTTTTGGCCCTGCGGCCCTTTTAAGTTAAATGGGGTTCGTCTATTTTTGATATATAGGTACATTTATTGCACTTTTGTATGTTATTTATTCCACCAGCTAATCAGGACCCAAACATACCAAACTGCAATTCAGTTACAATCAGGACGGACTCAGTGAAAGTACAGAGTTGAACAATCCAAAGCCGTTCCTTTTGCAACTTTAAAAAGACATTATAAACATGTTTTTGTCAAGCATTATGCTTTGTACAATGTATTGCACGTAAGAATAATACGTAATCATAATCGGTCTCCGAAGCCATAGCTTTGACATCACCCCCCCCCCCCCCCCACCACATCATCCATCGTTGGGAAATTATATGAAATCTGCGTTGATAGATTCGGTTATGATATTTAACACACCATAAATTACTCATATATTAAACGCCAACAATTTTGCATAACTCCAAAATTGCTTCGTATTTTACTTGAATGTTGTCCGCACCCAGTCATAAAATCAGGGTCAGTACCCAGACACATCAGCTTGTCACTACTCTGTAATCTCCCTAACTGTGACGTCACACTTTTTCAAAGCAGGCAAATTCAAAATCATAAGGGTGGGGGGGGGGGGGGGGCACTGTAGAAGCAAGCATCTATTTTTTTTTCTCTCGTTAATATATTCACAGTGGATAGGAACCGGCGCAGCAACGTCACATTAAGTCGAGAGCAACGCAAAGTGACGCAGTCACGATCACACCTGGCTGTGGACCAATTGACATAGCTTAACTAATTTCTGTTCATTTTTCCTTTTGTGAAATGCAACATACGGATCAATTTATTTTAATTTCAAGAGTCTTCCGATTTCGTTTTGGTCACTGTGAGATAACTTCAAGCATCAGGCCCAGATAGATACATATCTTCCAAGGTTTTCGAATTATTCACATTCTTTACACGATTTATGAAATCATACATTTTTCCAGCGACATTTCGTAGTGATGTTAAACAAAGCGATTTTCATGCATTGTTCAAAGTTGTTGACGCGAAACAATCGCATGCACAAATACAGTATCAAATCTACTTTTGGTATATCACCAAAAAGGGGGAGGGGTGGGGTGATGGGCTGGAACAATAACAGAAAAAAAAATAAAGAAAATGGCGACTTTCACAAGAGTCTTGTGTCTTCTGTTTTGATTACCCACACAATTCATATTCATAGAAGTCACTAACCTCTCAGACTCTATGGAGAACTGACAGAGATCGAGATTACCATCCCCTTTCTGTGTCTAATCCTAAAACACAGCCTTTAGGCTATGATAAAACACTATTGTGTGAAGATTTTTGTTAACATTTAGTAATCTTCTTTGGACATTTGAATGCCATAGAGTCTAAGATTACTGACATTACGCGAAGTACCGAGGGAAGCTTGGCTTGACAGCAGACGGGATTTGTATAGCAAATGACTGACATCGCATCAAAGAAGATCATTTCCATTGAATCAAAATATATTTTCTCGAAAGACAGTTGAAGCGTCCAAGAAATTTTAAAATAACTTCAATCAATCATTCAGGGTTGTGTTGCTTTACATGGGCGCTTTTTTAAAACAGGACAACTTAACAAACCGGTGTAGCAAACCGCTGTAACAAATCGGTGTAATAAACCAATGTAACAGCCCGTTGCCCCTTCCAACTTCCTCTCCCAAGGGAGAGGAGTGGATGGAGTCTAGCGCCCCCCCCCCCCCCCTTGTGGCCTTGCTCCCACAACCAGTTATGCTCTCGGGTCTCATATTCATAGAATTTACCTCTCAGGGGATCGTCAATACTTGCGGAAAGCATATTTTCAACCCAGAAAACCCAGCAGTAAAGTGCAAAAACTTCAGGCATATACACTCATAACAAGACCGGACCTTGGCTGCAGATCCAAGGACAGCTGTGACACCCTTCTCTACTGTGACACCCTTCTCTACTGTGATATCCCTCTCTACTGTGACAGCCCTCTCTACTGTGACATCCCTCTCTACTGCGCTATCCCTCTCTACTGTGAGAGAACTCTCTACTGTGACAGCCCTCTCTACTGTGATATCCCTTTCTACTGTGACAGCCCTCTCTACTGTGATATCCCACTCTACTGTGATATCCCTCTCTACTGTGATATCCCTCTCTACTGTGACAGCCCTCTCTACTGTGATATCCCTCTCTACTGTGACAGCCCTCTGTACTGTGCTATCCCTCTCTACTGTGACAGCCCTCTGTACTGTGCTATCCCTCTCTACTGTGACAGCCCTCTCTACTGTGATATCCCTCTCTACTGTGACAGCCCTCTGTACTGTGCTATCCCTCTCTACTGTGACAGCCCTCTCTACTGTGATATCCCTCTCTACTACGCTATCCCTCTCTACTGTGACATCTCTCTCTACTGTGACAGCCCTCTCTACTGTGATATCCCTCTCTACTGTGACAGCCCTCTGTACTGTGCTATCCCTCTCTACTGTGACAGCCCTCTCTACTGTGATATCCCTCTCTACTACGCTATCCCTCTCTACTGTGACATCTCTCTCTACTGTGACAGCCCTCTCTACTGTGCTATCCCTCTCTACTGTGACAGCCCTCTCTACTGTGATATCCCTCTCTACTGTGATATCCCTCTCTACTGTGACAGCCCTCTCTACTGTGATATCCTTCTCTACTGTGATATCCCTCTCTACTGTAAAAAGCTCTCTCTACTGTGTCAGCCCTCTCTGTTGTGACATCTGTCTCTACTAATATGAGGTGTACTTTTAGGAAAGAGAGCACCTACCGTTGGAGAAGGTGTCATTTCGATTGCAAATGAGATCTGATGAAAATGTGTTATTTCTTGCGTCGCTGCTCAACAAATTTCTCAAAGGTTGCACTTCATTTCTAAAAATAAAATAAAATTTAATGCAAGTGGAAGCCAGTTTTAAAACAGTCGTGCGTTAAATAGAAAACTGTAAAATTTAAAAATAACACTCCCTCACTCACTCTCTCCCATTATATTGCTTCTCTCTCTCTCTCTCTCTCTCCCTCTCTCTCTCTCTCTCTCTCTCTCTCTCTCTCTCTCTCATCTCTCTCTCTCTCTCTCTCTCTCTCTCTCTCTCTCTCTCTCTTAGCGGGCCTTTCCAAAGGTGAAATATGTTGGTGATTCGGCTCACGGGGAGGGACTTTTTCGGTCGAACAAAGCATATACTGCTTGGTTTCTCTAATCGGTCTATTCACTTTCCAAACCTACTTGGTTCGGTGGTATCCTGTATTTTATTTACAATCCTGAAGCTTTCGATTATTCTCATTCTAGATTTTTCTTCATAAAACCATCATTGCAGCATAACGTGTGCCCCCTATTAATGGGAAGACTGGCAACTGAAGAAGCTCTGAATGCTGTCACAAAAATAACGCGTTATTACCAGTGACCCTTCGCGACCCAGACTGTGGGAATGCCATCATTTAAAGGACATTCCCTTACAAATCGCGCTTTCGTCCAACTGTTATTTATATGATTCATATTAGATGATTGTACGGGACTTCATAAGAGTAATCAACTCCACTAACCTTTATATATTCTATGCATGCACAGGGTCCAAACGTGTTCGCATAAACCTGTTTATATATTTTTATATGTTACTTAACAGTCAATTGTCAACAGCAAAATAGCTTTCGCTTTTTTCGGGCAAACATGCAGCCATGTTTATGATAAAGGCACTCTTACAATCTCTTATCTGTCTTTGCCTTTGTGGCATAGTAGGGATCTCGTTATAATTTAATATATGCGACGAAACAAGATCCGTCAACTTGTTTTCAGTAAAAAAATAAGATGAACATTTCGTGATAATTTTAGTGGAGCTTGCACCAACTGGTTCGAAGGAACTATATAAATTATAAAATACTTCAGTTTTTATATTTAAAGTCTATTTTATTGGCTGTTTTGGAAGTTTTTATTGCAAGATTGTACATTTGTCTAGGTGCGACACGAAAGATATGGGACACTTTGTTTATGTTGGAATTTTATGGAAGGCTGGTTTATATGAAAATAAAGTTAGTCCAAAGTTAAACGAACAGAAAGCACCGGATAATTTTTTTTATTGCAGGGTTGTTTACGATTATTAAGGGGGGGAGTTGTCCTGTGAGGGGGAAAAGTAGTAACCATAAGGGGTAACAATTCCGTATCAGGTGAAATTTTTCCAAGGAAAGGGATAAAAATTTTCTATTCCACACTTTCTAAAATAATTATATATGTATAAATATATGCGCAAACCAAAAAGATGGAAAATACCTATCATATTTTAGAATTAGACTATTAAAAAAAAATGAGGAAATGAGTGTGACATTGTAAATGAAACGGGGTTGCTTGGAACATTACGGTTACGGCTAGTAACAGTCTCCCCTTAAATTGGTACCCCCCCCCCCACCCTCAATATGCAAGTGCACTTCGAATAAATATTAACATGTCTTTGTTTATATACTATGATGAACAATACGGGTGCAGCAAATAATAATAATAATAACACTAATAATAATAATAATAATAATAATAATAATAATAATAATAATAATAATAATAATAACAATATGATAAAAATAACAAAATTATATATTCAAAGATGCATCTACATAGGGGGGGGGGGTCACTCGAAATGGCCACATCTAAGTTAAAACCATCTCCTGTATTAGACTATTTTACGGTTCCATTGTCCCTTGTGCACATTATCTAGCATAACACACCGTCTAAATTTAGTACCCCTGTTTGTTCGTCCCGATTGTTGTCGTAATTACGAGGTCTCTGCATTACGCCGCACCAATGAGACCGTTACACACAGTTTCTTATTGCGTTTTTACACAACAGGAAACAGAGAAAAAAATGGTGTCGGCAAAAAAGTGATTCCGAAAACTCATTCCTGTATTATACCGCCCTGTGCTGCAAAAATTTTACATAGTAAATGAAAAACTGTCTTTACACAAATATATAAACAAAGTTTGAAAACAGTTTCGTTATTCGCAGGGCATGCAAGATATGCATGAATCACTTTACTTAGTGTTTGCAAACTAGAGCAATTTCAGTCAATAAAAAAGTATGGGTGCTGGCTAGTTGACTATTTGAGCAATGGTTATGCATAACTATTCCGCTATACTTACAATTGTGGCTGCTTGTCAGATAACGAAAATCTCAAGTAAACAGCATTCTTTTAAAATATCCATCGTGAACAACTTTATATTTCTCATCCCTATTTTAAAAGTACCACTGCATCCTAACCCGTGCTCTTGATTTTGGAAAGTCTATTGATATATTAAATTTCCTCCGTATTAAATATCCGATTGCTAAATTAATAGGTGCAGAATGCTCATTGCCTTAACATAATTTGAAAATTTAATTTCTTTTGATATCTTAAAGTACAGTTGTTGATGTTAGATATTTAAGATTCTGCAGACTCGAGTCGTTTGAAGTAAGACTGTAACATACATGTCTTCCAATGAGCTTTTTCAGCAATTTAAGCAACAATATCAGTTATGTTATTTCAAAATTTGATCAGCAAGTATAACTTAAGTAGTTAAACTTAGGTTTTAATAACACGCTTCAACTAAATATAGAGATCAGCTTTCAATCGAAAAACCACTGAATGGAATGTGTGTGTGAATCACAATACATCGTAAGTATTCTAGAGGCTTAAAAAGAGCATTTAAACATAGCGAGGCATCAAGCCCCGAAGCAGAGGCTTGTAGATTTGACATTTGGACGCTTATAGTTGGAATAATGCCGCATCCAAATGGAAAGCATTTAAATGGGGTGTCTATCAAAAAGCCATGAAAATTCATCACGTTTATTACCTGTATCCTCCCCCGTCTCTTTCGAACCATTGTGTCTCATACAGTTAAGCGTAATCTGTTACAGCAGTCGAAAGCATAGGTTGTATTGGTGGTACCAACCCCTCTCTTGCACCCCAGGGCCTATTTGATTTAGCGTCAATTACAGAAGCGTCGTGGCTGAGCGATAATGGAGTACGCATAGGGCACAAAAATTACAACCCGGCCTGTCATGTCTTTGTCACAATAAATGTGAATTATAAGATTCCTATTCATGGCAACAAATATAAAGCCCTAACGCCTGAAATTTGCACGTCAATTTCTTAACAAATGTACTAATTTATAACTTCTAATAACTGATGCATAATATTCTGTTTACCTGAGTTTCAGTTCAATTCATAAAACTGCTTGCCTATAAAATATATACGCTACAAATAACTGACTGGTTTGGTTTATGGTCAAAGAAATTATACGCTATTACTACAGCTGAAATAAAGTTAAAATGTAATGTAAAAAGGTGCAACTCCATAAGTAAAAGTGTCCTAATTGTTTTTAAAATACTGCATAGTTAATAGAGAATCGTGCCTTTTTTGGTAAAGGGAGGAAATAGGATATGTGTATAGTAATGAATATGTTTTAACTTCGTCACTCTTCTCCTGTTACGGATAATAACCGGGATAATGTAGAGTGTTGGCTAGTTATGCGTATTTTATGGTTATAATTGTCTGTCCTTGCAAATCTTTCCAATTTCAGACTTGTTTTAATTGAATGCACCAGTAGCTGTCCCTAAACTGGCTGAGAAATAGGAGAATTTTTTTTAAAAAAAGGAACACTTTCTCTGTTGTTTTTTTTTTAATTTATTTGATAGTACCACCCATGCTGTTGTGGATAAATTGCTACGAAAGACAATGGCAATGGCAAACTATTATTCATCCTGAATTAACGGTAGCCATTTGTCTAAAAAAAATAAACACAGGGTTTACTATCGTCAATCATTATGAACGTTTCAAAGTCTCTTTTCCTTTGGTAACATTTGTTTTGATGGTTTGATGTGCGATTTTGCATTTTGCTGTTGCACACTGGTGGCCGGGGGAGGGGAAGGGGAAGGAAGGGACG
Organism: Protula sp. h YS-2021; assembly: GCA_949752745.1. Taxonomy (NCBI): domain Eukaryota; kingdom Metazoa; phylum Annelida; class Polychaeta; order Sabellida; family Serpulidae; genus Protula; species Protula sp. h YS-2021. The sequence continues at coordinate 32,275,603 of OX457026.1, forward strand.
GGAGACGGGGCAGGGAGGCGAGGGGAAGGGGGCAGGGGGAGGAAAAAACCCTTCATCGCGCTTTAAATAATTTTAAGAAGCATTTCATCCCACATCGATATGCATACACATGGCCCCACTCCGATGTGTGTGTTTTGGCTGGTTGCAAAATAGGTGTAATGAAACAAATATCGATAAAATTAATTGACGGTAACCGCAGAACTACAGAGAATACATACAAAATTTCATTAGCTCCTTCGGCGATCATTTTTGTTAAAATTCGATTCATTTTCCTCATGTAAAATCGACAAGCAACTGTGGTTATACAGAGATTATAAGCGGAGTTACCCTGACGAGTCTTCTTTTCCTGGGTCAATATCTGCTATGTTTTGAGGGTGGGAAATAAAAAAAAGAACCTAATTGGCATTTTCCTTAGCATACTTTCTTCGTTCGTGACATGTAAATTGCAACACGTCTCTGACGGCGACATATGCATCAACAATGGCCAATGATAATCAAGGATGACGCATTATGGTGATTGATATTAGATAATTTAACAGAATGACATTATCTGGCTTGACACTGTATGTAGCAAAATGTAGCAAACAGCACAGATGTTGCGCACAAATGCATCTTTTTCAGTGTAAAAGATTTGATTTAAAGTTTAATTAAACGACCCTGATAAAGTATTGCCATAGGTTATGTAGAGTTTGCTAACCTTTAGGCGACCACTGCCAAGTAAAATACTCATAAACTGCCAATCACAGATAGTGTATGATTATCAAAGAAATTCCTTAAAAAACGAATCAAATGTAATTTAGTTTTACCGAAATTACAACTACCAATTCAATTTTGCAGCTTCAATCTCCATTTTGGATATGAAGCTTGAAAGGTCAGGGTATAACATATTTACACGTACAACTGACATGGCTCTGAAACCATACATTACCCGTCTTCACAATAACAGATAGCTAAACTTCCAGTGAATCTATCACTTATATTTATGTTTTTAACAAAAGACAATTTTGTGAAGTAAGGTTTTCAAAATGATTTTCATTCAATAATCCAACACAAAATAAAAAATGACGTTAAAGTCACCAGCAAAAAGCAAGGTCAGAAATTAAATTAACACCAATTTGATAAATGCTGTGTGCCTAATGACAATATTAGAAGGGTTCTTGTCAACAGAGATGCCTCGTAGTAAGATTTGTAAGAAATGCATGAAACATAAATAAAGTTAAGAAATTTGAATAATTTAAATCTTATAAGATGTCATATAAGTATGTTTGTGTTCCCAATTTATAGAAGCAATTGATTAAGCAATGCAAACAGGAATGTGAGTTGTTGTTAAATGTGAGTGGCTAGCATTGCCATTGTGTGTGAATTTCAAAACTCCTTGCCACACTAAGCAATTAACGTGACACGCACGTCAATTTAAAATATCTTAACTATGCTTGTTTATATATAAGTATTTGCAAGTCATTGTTTGAAGAGAGAATATCTGAAGTTGGCTAACTTAATCATCGATTAAATACATGCGTAAGAACTGCGGAAGCAGATAGAGCGAACTACTTATTGCAGTATCAACCTCATGTGTACATTGCAGCCACATGTACATATTGTAGCCCAGTTTTACTAACTAGACTGAGTTAACACCCATTATTAAAATCACACTTTGTGCAACACAAACCAGTAATTCCCGAGTTAGAAACAAAAGCCGTTAATAGTTTCACAAAAGAGTAGATCAAATATTTTAAACAGCAGTTGCTTTAGAACAACTACATATCTGAATTGAGATTTATATGAATATATCTCAACATATATAAAATACAAACACAGAAGAACTCCAGGATGGGACCAACACACCTGAAATTTAACAATGTAAATGGTACAGTTGTCACGACGCCATTCTTGGCTGCTACTGGCGCTTTTTGTCAAAGTTTAGAACACTTGCCTCCACAACGGAGTTTAGCAGTGTGGTTAGTACTTACTACTCGAAACTCTACATGCCATATTCGGGTTATTAGCGGCGTTTCACAGACTAAGAATATCACTCTGCTTAACAACTAGACAAACGTTTGCCATCAGAGGTATGCCAGTTGTGTAGCTGAGATCGTATCTTACTTGCTGATCCAAGATTACATGCATGGCTAACAAATCCGCACCACCTGCCTCAAAGTTTCTCTGTCACACGGATACAAGTTTTTGTATTGATCAAAGCAAAGCTTTTGCGTCAGGTGCCTCAGATTGTGTTTCTGTCAAGCCGTCTATACGCTGATGTTAAGAATTTACAAAACCTTATCTACTCATACGGCAACATATCCATCAGGGATCTCGACAAAAAGTCAACCGATGTATAACACACTCCTTTACCGCGGTAACTATGCAGAACAGAAGAAGTAAACGAATCAATGTGCCATTATGAAGGCGTTGCATTCTTATGAAACATCTAACATCACAACTATTACAAAACGTTCACAAACTAACACAAATTTTACTGTTACTTTTCCGTTAATATCCCGATATTTGCTGCTTCCATATGTTGTTTCCTTCAACTGTTGTGGAGCAAATGATGACCATATTTTGTTAGGCAAAATGTCGTGAATGTACGTTATCTAATTACACTTTGTTACAGAATTTAATATTTACAATGCTTTGTGTTGGCAACATAATCAAGCAAAAAATATGTATATTTATGTATAGAATAGTGATGATCTGAATGTTTCAAATCTCTTAGACCTCTTAGACCAGCTCCTTGTTCCTGAACATACCCAGTTATTATAAGCTCAAGAATTCTTTTTAATTTGCTAATCATTACATATGTGACAAGATGTGTTTTAATTGTGCTTCAGAGATAATTTTACATCAATTCCTACCTTAAAAAAACAGATGAAGGCTATGCTGTTACTATTTATGTTGTTAACTGGTTTATTGAATACTATGACTTTCTTAAAGTAAGCGTGTCGATAAAGACCAACACACACGCTCTCATTTACCTGCTTTATAATTCCATGTGAATTATTTCAAATGCAATTAAAATTATGTTCCAAAAACAAATTTTAAAATGTGATCGCTCTCTAAGAATACGTTACATGCTCCACGTTTTTATAAAAAATCCCAGTAACTGATTTCTCTTTTTACAAGATAAACAGATTACTAAGGAGTTTTATTATGATATTTCACCCTAACCATTTAGGCTTAGTCATTACACTTGAAACATAGGTACGACGCATTTAAAAAAACACATCCGAAATTCCTACAATTAGTTTAAATATTGTTTTGCATTTGTTTGCAGTTAAATATGAAGTGATAATTTAGTTAAATATAAGATGTCAATTATTTTGTTGGATAATGCTACAATCAGAAAAAGTATCGTGTAAATGAAAAACAGCAATTAGTTTAATGATTAAAACAATATATGCCTTAAGTGCGCATATGTTTAGCTTGAGTTCTTCCAAATTAAAACATTAAAACGCCAATCTTCAATAATGGGTCAGAATGGTGCGTAATTCAATTTCGGCGATCCTGCGATGTGCTTTCTTACACAAAGACAAGACGTGTTTGGCGTTAAGGGTATGAAAATTTCAATTGTATTCAACCGAAATCGAACTGGAGATCCTTTCCTTAACTAATACACCATGCAGATGAAGTGAGAGAATAAAACATTTTATAAGTCTTATTCTACACATTTCCAATGATCAATAACATGTCTTGATAAGCCATTAATGACCTTGCTCTTTACTTGTAATTGATTGTTTGTGATTTAGATTTGGTTCTAAGAAATAAATGTCAAAAAGCAAATGCTCATTAATATTTTACAAAGAAAATAACATATTCTGAGAAGTGTCTAAAGAGATTATTTACTCCCAATACTATGTTATGAATTGAATGGCATAATATGAGCAGTCTGTTAGTATGCATAATAAGGAGGCTGTTATTTTTATGGCAAAGTTAGCTAAAAGATGTAAAACAGTGTGAAAAGACCTCGTTACTACGCATATCGAGATTTTTGACAACAAAATACACTGTTTTTAATGTTTTCACTTTAACGAGAACATAGGATCATTCTTTTCGATTTCCCCAAGTACACTACATTAAGGGCCAATGAATCTCTGAGCAATCAGTTAAAATGAGATATCTGCTCTTACATTCTTCAAAACCGTTTTGACATACATATGCATAAATTTAACAATTGGTTTTGTCATAGAACAGAAGCTTTTGCTATTATATCTGCTGGATGTGTTTTGATATATTTTTGTTATCTCTAATAAGACAGATTTTAGCATTTCAAATTATTCTGCAAGGCTACTGACTCTTCAGAGATATCTTCAGCAGTACGAAATCTACGTTTAAGTGTATATTGAAGTCCGACACTGTTTGACTACATAATAGCAAACCTGGTCCTGACATCCTCGATAAATCGGATAACTCACTATACCGGACAGACTTTCAGTTCCTTTTTTATTTTCTTCATTTCCATTATAAGGAAATCAAAATACAGCGAATACCTCACTATTTCTGCAAAAGGTTTGACAACAAATACAAGCCTTATTGTACAAAGTACCCTAACATACCCGGCGCTTTAGACAACACCCTGGTATTTGTGCACCTAACATGGATTGGTTGATGTTGTTTTGTTGCGGTACAGCATATGTGCATCATATAATAACGCCATTTTTTAATGGTATCGCCATTCGTGACACGTGTACCGTACAGCTAATGTAAGAGCATTACACGGACAACCAAATGTAGCCATTCATGGTTGCTTTGTCTGAGTTTCAGTACCCCTGCTTCAGGAAAAAACAAAAGTATTAGCCAAAATAAATTTGTCTTGATGACTTGAAGGCAACTAATGTATTGTTGGAAAACTTTCAAAAACGCGATTAGATTAGATTTCAGTAATTCCGTGGTGAATAAGCAAGCTTTTCTCTTAATTTCGTCGAAAACTGGGAAAATTACAAACAGTTGTTAAATCAAAGAACATATTTAACATGTACAGCACTCAGATACAAGTCATATTAAAAATTGCTAAATGTGTAATTTCTTTACACAGCCAAGATATTGTTATGATACTGTATTAAATGGATAAAATGAGGGACCTTCACTATATCGGACACCTAGTTAAACCGGGCAATTAGCTCAGTCCCATCGGTGTTCCAGTTTATTGAGGTTTTACTGTAATGAAACTGTAATCATCAATTTTGACGGTTTGAACATTGTATAGATTTGTACCTAGAATAAACAAAACATTTCCATTATCATAGTGGTTCTCTTCAGGAACTTTTTCTTTCCTCTCTCGAAGTGGCACCGTAACAAGAACGACCAAGAGAAAATACCCGTAGTGCTTCGCCTACAGGTACAAACACGTTTGGCATTTCTAGGAATTTCCTTGTTAAATACATTGGCAACATCGCGATATTTTATGCTTGTTTACCTTAATGCATCATTAATGCGACAAAAATACAAAATCATTAAATGCAGTTTCGTTTCATAACCTTATCATTTTTCATTCTGTAAATCGATTGAAAATTTCATTAGGCACATAACATTGCTTCTGATTTCAATCATTTTATTTGAATACCCTCAGAGTGACGATGCCTGTTGCTCTGTCTTCAAGTTATATGAATCAGTGGAGGGGGCAACATGCATATGACCACTTATGAAAATTGAATACTTTGCATCATGTTTCACACTTTATTGCAACCGCAATGTGTATGCACAAAAGTAGCCTCTTCACTGTTTCAGGAATGCACTTACGCCGGACTATTTGATAATTAGATGATTTTACATGGATTCATATGCGATCAGTTTACCTGCGCCTCTGCCGAAAAGATACAATGTGTTTAGTGGTACTTTTGGCATTGGGGTTTCCAGTTAAAATTGAGAACTGTTACGGAAGATGCAGAAGTAAACGATGTAACAACTGCAGAAAAGATAGAACAAGAATGTATGCTGGTATATTCTTATATGCTTCTGGATAAGTTTCGCTTTCGTTTTTGCCTCGGGCTTGGAACTGATTATCAGTATCGTTTGGCATGTTCGGCATATTGCTACGTTGAGGCATTTAAAAAAAAACGAACCAACTCTTTAATCCTATGTATCGTTTTGATGCTGTTGAAGCACAATCGCTACGTCATACAAACAATGCTAGTGTTTGTTAGATCAATTACTCAACTCAAACGTTGCAAGCAAAAATCATTGTGACACTGATGTAGAGATGTAGCTGTCACCGACCTAACTTTTGTAGCTGTCACAGACCTAACTGCTTACGACCATATCATATTATCGCCAATTTAAGATCACATCGTCGTATAAAATTGGAATATTCCTATTCTACTTGTATTCAAGTGATTTTTTTTTCTTGTTTTAACATTTAAGAACATTTTTCTGTTTGTTTTTAACTGTACTAAGCAGATATTTTTTTATTGTCGACATGGGAAAGATATCTTTTTAACATTTCAACGTCATATCGATGACTTAGAAATCGATCAATTGTCTGCTTGGTGAGTTGTTTTACTCCAGTAGTATTTTTTTTCCTTTTTAATTGAAAAAAGAGCAAAACAATGAAATAACGAATGCAATGATAAGAAAAATAGCACCAAAAGAAATAGGAATTGCAAACTGGATTAAGTTTAAGGTTTTGCTGAAATTTATACTGCGAGCCTTAAACAACAAATTGTATGTGTTTCAAAATAATAACAATTATTATTACTCCTTTATATTTATCCGAAAAGTTCTACGCTGAATCTAAAGGAAACAGGCTTTTGTCGTCAACTGATTTTTTATGCCAGGACCATAGCTAAAGTTCAAAGCTTTTTTATTTTTTAATCAAGAAAAAATTACAGGAAATAGACTTTATAAGAATGTACCATATTGTGATGGAAACCTCAGGGAATTCTAATGCTCGGAAAAACCCACTCCTTGTGACCTGATTGTATTCGTAGGAAAGGGATAAAACCTAGCCCCCTGCCTTTCCCACAGTACAATTGTACCCTGGGGCAAATTTGGTTAAAGCCTCATTACGGTCATGGAATTAAACATAATGTTTAGTAGTGTTTTGATGCTTTTTCGTAATTGAGGGGTTCTTGAAGCAACGTCAAGGAGAGAGAAATAGTGACTTTTACAGCAATTTCCCTCCAAAAACTGAGAACCGACCAGTTAATAAAAAGCGGGGTGTTTTTATACGCATAGATGGTTTCCAAATAAGCTCAATATGTCGGCAAAAAGCACAGCTTCAGTCCACAGACTTAATGCTTGAGGTAATAAGCTTTATAAAAGCTGTCGAAAAATCAAAACAAAACGACAGCTCCCCTGCTCATCGCTCCCTAGGTTTCGAATGAGCGACCCCGATTGGGGTGAGTGGGATTCGACATCAATACATAGGCGCCCGGCCTCCCCCCCCCCCCCCCTCCCCTGCCCTACCACCACACCCGACCTCTTCCGAATGACAGGGTTTATAATTGCCAAGAACAAGCAAAGCGTTCGATCTCAGCCCCACATCTTAGTCGACATTGGCGTTAGTTCTGTCGTCAGGGACGAGAAGAAGACAGATGTTAGTCTGTTGCGTTCCTGATAGAAGGGGTAATTTGCGCAAGGATTAGTGTGTTCAACCCAGTCATGAAAAAGTCATCTCTATAGCAATGCATCTATAAATCTTTTGTCTGTGGCCAGCAAAGTCTGTGAAAGTGGATTTTTCATTTTGAATGCCTGTGATTTACCCCCAGGGTGCAACTTTTCTACGAGAGCTCCCAAATCGTGGAGTTTGTGAGAGAGTTTGCGTGGAAGGCTTACTTCTCAGTTTACTTATCAAGGTTTGATAGACCACCAGCCGTAAACTTTTCCCAGTTTTGTAAAATCACGGGTTGAGACTCAAAAGTAGTAGTTTATAGTCTTTGCTTCTACTTAAGTTGTCTATTGATATCAAGATCCCTTTCAGTTTTATTGTGCACTTTACAGCAAATATTAAAATAAATAAAAAGGTTATATACATACATATATGGATTAAAATTTAATTTTTATGGAACAAATTCAAAACCTCGTGATGTCCTGGAGTGTAGAGAGTTTCTGAAGCTGTGATGTCATTGTGATTACCGCCTTTTGATTGGCCGATTGTAGATGTATAAAAAGTCATAAAACGCATCCTCCCACAAGCTTTCCCTACTTGCCATCAGTAAAAATGGAACAATAAAGCCACAAATGCGCATTGAACGTCATTTAGCGACGTTTCAGTGAAGTGACCCAGACTGGGCGGCACGACTCCAAAACTCATTATCCAAATAATGGTATAAATAATAGCAGTCAAACAATAACAACAGTGCAACACATAGCTAAAAATTCGTTGTGATTATGTCATTAAAAAGGGCATAAAGATAAGTAATATGCAGTACAATCATGTGAATTGTTTGTGTTTACGTGGCGCTTTGTAATAATCATACGTATCAGGGACCATCTGTAGATTGTTGATTTAAAGTAGAATCAAGTCACGCTCAGCCCAGTTCATTTCAACAATAGCTGGGTTGTGGATATCTGCAAGATAAAGACCATGCCTTGTTTTGGTAAAATGGCTGCAATAATTTTGCTTTAAAAGGAAGAACAGTAGCTGCTTTATACAAATTACACAGGGACTGTGGAGAGGTTGGCTAGCATAATGGGACTGCAAAATTACTGCTTAAATCTTTATCTCGTTTAAGTATTTGTAATACAAATGGCAACTGAATATTAACTATTTTATATACTGTCTAACGTTAAACTAAAGTAAAAGACAATTACTAAGAATAAGTACTAGAAGAGCTGCATATCTTGACCTCATTTTCTAGCCAATGATCATGTGCATGGAAGAGGCTTATGTGTTGCTTTGATTCAAAAGAAAATATTTTATTTACTTTTAATTGAAAAAAAAACTGTGAAAAAAATCATTTTTGACGCAAAGCTCCCCACCCCCCTAACCCCACACAACCAGATATCTCGTCCCAGTCTTCATGTGCGAAATATGGTCATTTCGCCACTCTCTTGATCTTCTTACCTGGAGTTTTAGAACGTTTTCTCGGTTAGCCCTGGTGTGGACGTGGGCGGGCGGGGGAGGTGGGGGTTGGGGGTGGGGAGGGAGCTCATGCTACACTGCAAACACGCTTCTGATTCATCCGAGTATTGTGCTTTTCTTTTTCTTTATAATTTCTTGATACGTAAAATTTTATTTTATAGGTCTGTCTCGATTTTATAACTGAAACAGACCCCCTTAGACTTTGCCATTATAATGCACTGCAGAGACGGTTTTTTTTTTTTTTTTTTTGGCTTTGGCACCGTAAAAATGAAAATACTCAAAAGGTATCGAATGAAAGTCGGACGAAACTGGAGACAGGGCACGAGCCACAAGTCCAGCCATTCGGTTGTAAAATACATCGTCATTATATGCGTATTATTCCTTTTGGAACAACTTCTGTGCAGTTTCAGATTACACCTTGTACAGCTTTATGTAACGTTAGACCAATCTTTAAGCAACATTGTAAGGGAATTAATCCCCCACGCGTGATGTCATTCTTAAACTCAGCAACGAGCAAAGATAATGAAACTTTTTTTTAAAAAAGAAAACTCAACCTGAGGGAATATACCAATTTCGAGCATTATATCTGCTTCGCTGAGCTACGAAAATACTTTATACAGACAGTTTGTTGTCATTTGTATAACCAAGACGTTGGCCCCGTGGCCAAAGCGGAGAAAAAGACGCAGAGTGTATATGGGACAAGTCTTTGCTATCAGTTTTTCTTCTGTCAACAGTCGTACTGGTGGGTGACTGTGGACAATACCGCCTTTGCCTTGATTCGACTCATCACACCTTGTTCCTATTCACGTTATTATCTTTTTATGTCGACTTTTAAGTCGTTTTTATTTCTCAAGGCAGTATCCTAACGTTTACTTAAAAGAAGGTTAATATTTTCTTGACCAAATATTATGCATTTCAACTACCACGCCGCATAAATACACATCACCGAGAACAGTTCATTAAAATAATATTTGAGTAACAAGAAAAGAGGTTATCCTATGAATAGAACCCTGTGTGCTCTTTACTATCACTTCACTATTCTGTTGTCTGTGACAAATGCGCGCTCAGACTCGCCGTCGCTAGTCCAAGGCCCTTTTGGAAGACAAGGTCAGGCTAAAAAGAAACTAACTAAACATAGGCCAACAAAGGGATTCAATCAGTTTTTATCTCACTTCAGGGCTAACGCAGAAGAATAAATTTTACTCAGTTATTTTTATCGATACCAAACAAGTGTCGCCCCTTTTCTATTTATCTGATGACGCAACTTTTGCGAATGTGAGATACCTATTTTTTTTTGTTCATAAGTGTGAAATAAATTAGAAAGAGAGAAAGACAGAGTGCCAGAGGGAGGGAGGGAGGGACGGAGGGAGGGACGGAGGGACGGAGGGGGAGGGAGGGACGGAGGGAGGGACGGAGGAAGGGACGGAGGAAGGAAGGGAGGGTCGCGCAAAGTCCTAAATCACATTGGAGAGTGAACTGATTGTACTTCAACAGTCAGTCAGGAAAATATTTGGCATCGCATTTCAAGGAGTAGCAACAGGGAATTTTTATGCGTGACTAGCAATAATACAGAAGATTCACTTGCCACAACAATATCACGTGACAATTGTCCATCCCGCAGCAAATACATTCTCGTCTGTGTGTGGCCCGTGTCCCTCCCCCTCCCTACACCCCCCCCCCCCCTCGTATTCAATGTGCTCGTTCCAATATTTTCATAAATCTTTCTCCGCGTGTCAGTTCGCGTATAAATGACAGTCAGTGGTAAGTGATCGTTGGATGCTGTGTATCATACCGCTGCCATTTTTATTTTGAATTTTTTACACCTATAACTAAATGTTGGATATATTTTCTAAACGGATTTGAATACACTTTATGAGATATCTTTGAACAACTTCATATCTAACTTTAAATCGGTATATCTAAAACATAAATATGATGGGAAGCAAATTATTATTGAATGCTATGGGCAGTTAGAAAAGTTATCAAGAACTATGATTTTTAAAATGGTACAACCACATGAAGCCAGGCGATGTTCGCCACAAATGGGGCAACTTTTATCCAGTGTTTCTTTTTTATTCCTGAGCATACTCTTTTCTGACCGTCTTTTAGATATTAAGGGAGAGCATGTATAAGCAAGGTGTGCACCAGAATCCAGACAGTAAGACTAACATTGTACTGTGCAAAAGTGGTCTTTTTTCCGGCCTGACTTAATTGTTCGAATTTTGTAGTATAAATTACCAGAGGCTGGCATTTGCTGGAACACCGTGATATTTATTTTTACTGGGTGATCGAGTTGCTCTTGAATTTTTTTTTTTCAAAATTAAAACAAAACTTTAAATTCAACAGTTAAACAATTCAATGTATCAACATAAAAATTGCATTGCGAAGTCTATGGGGGGAAAAACAACCAGCCACATCTGTCTAAAGGGCCATATTAGCAGAAAATATTGCGAGGTATTTATGGGTGGGGGCAGATGGGTCCTGTCTAACAATATGACGCAGATGACAGAGGGACAAAGATGTGTGCAGGCTTTGCCCTTAAGGGCACACTGGGGGTTTATTCGTGGTCTCTTTGATCTGCAAGCCAGCAGTGCCATAATGATGTTCATAGATCAGTCTGTTCGTCTGTCCGTGCCGGTTGTGTTTTCCACACAAAAAATGAACCAGGTAGTGCGGGAAGAGTGGAGGCAATGCAATGAGCGCGAAGAAAGGGGTAAGAATGGTGCGAGATTGTGTGTGTGTATGTGTGTGTGTGAGACAGAGAGAGAGAGAGAGAGAGAGAGAGAGAGAGAGAGAACAAGAAGAACAGAGAGAGAGAGAGTGTGTGTGTGTATGTGACTGTGTGTGTGAGAGAGAGAGAGAGAGAGCGAGAGAACCAGAAGAACAGAGAGAGTGTGTGTGAGAGACAGTGTGTGTGTGTGTGTGAGAGAGAGAGAGAGAGAGAGAGAGAGAGAGAGAGAGAGAGAGAGAGAGAGAGAGGGGGGGGGGAGAGCGCGTGAACTGAGGGACTGGCAGGCGCAGTTTTTGGTTAACAAGTCCAGCATCATGGGCCTGTTTGAGGTCAAGATATTGTCAAAATCCACTAATACTGAAAGTTAGTATATGTTATTGTTGGTTTCATTCTTACCCAAATCGTTACGTCAGGTGGATTTCTTTCCCCCAAAAAGAAGGATACGCTACGAGCCAACAACGAATCTGGTCAACTGACCGACAGATCTAAACCAATGATGGATCTTTCGATTTGTTTCGCATCGAGCTTCTGATGCCGCGAGAGCAGACACACTTTTTTACTCGATCTATTGGGAATAGAAATAAATGATGACAACGGCAAAGGTGGTATCTATAATGTCAGAAAAAAGAGCTGGTGAAACCTTTGAATAAAACTAAAACAATACTTGTGAGATCAAGAGTAAAGACCCCTCGGCAACATGTGCACATAAAGATGACATAGACAGCCTCGTGCCCATGACATTTAGCAGAATGCTCACTCACCATTGTACCAACCATACAAAGACTTCAGTCAAAGAACTTCTACCTGATCAATCCTAAAATGACCAAGAAGTAGCCGTTGCCATTAATTATTCAGTAGGTTATTCATTGAATGAAAATGAGCAAAAATACATAGAAAAATTTTAAATGAAATTTGAAGCAAAAATTTCTCTGCTTGAATTGTAGTGTACGTTCCTGGATTGACTGGAGAAATGCCGGTTGGTGGAGGGGAGGGGGAGGGGGTGGAGTGACAAGTTTATAGTTCTGCGAAGCTACAGGGAGAACAGGGTATTTTTAGAAATATCAATGAAAGAAGTAAAGATCTACCCAAATTCTTTAGAAATATCTCATTTTATAAAGATATTTGTAGATACTGAATAGCGGAACTTGTGGATTAGAAACAATTGTAATATTTAAGTGGACAACTGACACCATAATGCTTCGCGCCCACTTCCGCCCGCTCCCCCCCCCCCCCCACACACCCCAGTTATTTGCCCATGTCTTAGATAAGGACAACCTGAATGTTCCGCACAGCTCGTTTCCAGAACCATTTCCAGGACAAGCTGTACTGGGGAAAAATTTTAGTATCAGAAATAATCCAATGAAATTCTGAGAGCAAGAGGAAGCAATTTGAAATTTTCTCGAATTCGTTGGCACCTCACATATTGTTGCATGAGCAGGTGAAGCATTTTCGGGGAGCCTTCTAACTGTTGCTTTCAGCTCAACGTCTTTCCCGAAGAAGAAACAAGGGTACTGATGGTGGCGGATTATAATGTTAGTGGGTCTGTTAAGCGGTCTCTGGCCCTCCACCCCGCCCCTCCCCGGATTCGCATTATAGCTAACTCTGGCCCTCCACCCCGCCCCTCCCGGGATCCGTATTATAGCTAACTCTGGCCCTCCACCCCGCCCCTCCCGGGATCCGTATTATAGCTAACTCTGGCTCTCCACCCCGCCCCTCCCCGGATTCGCATTATAGCTAACTCTGACCCTCCACCCCGCCCCTCCCGGATCCGCATTATAGCTGACACAAACAAATGCTATTTGGTGGAATCCATACCGCAGATTCCAAAATCTTGGAAACATTTGTGTTGTCACACATTGCCTCACTGGCGTAAACACAGTATTAGGCTACCGGGTAGGTGGGGGGGGGGGCACTCACGTACAAATCTGTTACCACTCGTGTCCAGACTTTTTAAAACACCTCTAAAAACGGGATGCTAAGTTTGAAATAATACCCCCTGGACGCAATACCAAAAGAACCCCCCCCCCCCTTTTTTGTGGGAAACGCGGAGTACGACATGAAAATTGCCTCCCTTTTTCAACGGACTTGGCACTCTGGTCTCAAAATTACCTCCTCTCTTTCTCCGCTTTTTGGCACGAATGGTAACACACATGATACCCCCACCTCCACGGCGTAAGATATTTCTATGTATTTTAAAAAAATTAGTAGCCTTATTGTGCGACAAATATCCGAAATATGAGCCAAAGATCGTCGCCAAAAAGTGGCTGATTTTTAAATTGAAAACATGATTCTACTGTTTAATTTGCATTTGAAAAAGTATCTGGGTGCGGGTAGGGGGGAGTATATAGAGGAGCGGAGGTATCTCCTGCCTCCTGCACAGTCCATCTCCGGTGTAACAGAATATCTTGCCCCCCCCCCTGTACAGCTCCCCCCGGCTATCTTCCCCCTCTGGTATATCTGCCCCCCCTCCCCCATCAGATCTTTTTTATTTATTTTTTGCTAATATATGTGATATTAGTCGTCCTAAAGTCGATCAAAGATTATAAGACCGCTTATACGACTTTATTACCAAAATTCAACAAATAAATCAAAGAAAATGACACAAAAATTAAATCTTAAATCTGATAAACTGGAGTGAAGGGCTCGTGCATGATTGCCAGGTAAAATGTATTGGACGACTTCCGCTGCTCCATCTTCCGCAAGTTGTGAAGCAGCTTCCTATTTATTCTTACCGTGTGCAGTAAACAATTTGAGAATACTCAACCTGGAGTAAATTTTATACCGCAGTTTGAAATTACCCGAGATCTCTTATCTGGACTATTTTAACCCCTCGCTACAATACATAAATAAATATAAATAAAAAATTGAGGAGATGTGGATTTGTTTCATTTCCAAACAGCGGCAAAGTAATTGCAATTGAATAAATTACCCGAGATCTGTATTAAATGCTTTAATCCTTCGTTGCAAAGAGGCACAAGTAACAATTCTAACAAGTGGAGTGTGGATTCGGTTCATTTCCAAACAGCAGAGGGGTAGCTGGACAGGACGGCAAAGTATCCCAGGTGGGGGGGGGGGCTACACGGGGGAGGGGGGGGCAAGATATCCTATCACACCGGTAATATACATACTTTGTTCCTCTTCGTGGTGTGCATTCGCGCTATGTTTTAGGAAATATGACATATTTCTGTAATAGCAGTTGACAGTAAGTTAAGAAAAAATACAGCAAAATTTTAGTCATTCAGGATGACTAAAAACTTGAATACAGAAATTTTTATGTTCTTGTAACATACGCATGTTCAAGGGATTCAGAAGTACTTTCCCTAAATCCCAAACTTCGATAATATTATTATAACTTTAACGGGCATGCAACCGTGCATAATTTTCAATAAATAAAAAAAGATGTCTGTAAAATAAAAAGGAATCAAATTTCATGAGGGAAACCTCAAGCAGCCAATGATATTACATATATTGTTATGGAGTATTGTTGAGGTCCACTCACCCTGTGCTTCTAAATATCTGATCGAGCAAACTGTAAACATTCTTTTCACTACGCTGCTCTAAACGTTTATGTTTTGATATTTGATCCTTTTCACATATCCTTTTAACAGCTTATAACTTGCATGTTATCTAATATATTTATTCAATCTGTATATTTTTATCTAACTAGTAACAGTCGCGCAAACAACGTTAGAAAATTACACCAGGCAATGACGCATTAAACACTATCTTCCAGTGCATATTTTCCTATCGTTTTTGCCATGAACTGGCATTTCGATTCTTTTTCTTCTTCATTTTTTTTTTCTCTGCATTAGACATCGCTTGTTAAAACTTGTATGTTTTTTTTTCTCAGAGGAAATTTTAAAAAAGGAAAAATGCGGTTGAAAAGCTGAAAACTACGGTGTTGTAGTTTCTCGAATTTTTCTATTTTTTATATTTAATTTATTCCAATCATCAGTGACCATGAATTACGCGGTGATAAACCCATACAAAGGGCCATGTTAACTCACATTGCGCATATACAATGATAGATGGCAATACTAAACACACAACAACAAAAGTCTGAGGCTGGGAAAGTAGCTTTTTTTTACACAGAGATTTTCCTCGACCGTGGACGGCACCCTTTCTGACTGGGGCACATACCAAATGACCACCTTATCACTGACCGCCGACCAACTGACCACCAGTAAAACATAAAAGATATATAAATGTTCCTCTTATTATTTTTTTTCCTCTGTGGCGATAGCTGTGTACAGCCCGTGGCGGTTATATCGCCTACTTCGGTCTGATACCTTTATCAATTTATGTGTATTTTATGTGTATTTTATTGTGTAGTTTACGTGTATTTTATTGGCTATCTTATGGTTAAAACTCGAGGCGTCTTTATAGTGTAATACACTCGTCGGAATATTCAAGTATATTCCGACAAAACGACAGCTTATAATTCTATTTTGTACTGTTAATATGGTACTGTTACTTACATAGATGTCTGATATATATGGTCCTTGATATTATGGATTAAACTGCTCACTGCAAATGGTTGTTCATTGTTGTTTGACCATTTTTCACTCTCTTCTGTCTTGAGTCTTTTTGCCTGTAATAGTAAATATTGCAACAACAACCATACAGGATAAGAGAAGCCAACAAAATGAAAATACATGAAATGTATGTCCTTTCAGAGTTACCAAGTCTCATAAGGAGAAGTAAATAAAACCAAAATTTTTTAAAAGAATTTTAGTAAAGCAACGACCATACAAGACCAGACACTGCTGTTATGGCGCAGTGCCCACAAGGATTTTACATCATCCGCTAAGATACAAAATAGCCACTTTTTCCGTTCAGATGTCCATAGCCCACACAAATGCCCGCTTTTGCAGTCGTACATTTTTTTTCATTTTTGCGTATATATATAAATCTGCAATTAGACCTGGCCCATTTGCTAAGATATATGAAGAAAAATTTCAAATCAATTACAGCACAGATTTATGATTGCCCTTACGAGGAAGATAAGCTTAACTACATTACTAAAACCACTTTACACATTACAAACAATTCCTAATAATTTTTAATAACACATTTTCATTTAAACAATTTGCGGATAAATACAAAAGCACTTGCATTTTATATTTATCAGAAAACGATAATATTGCCGAACAAAATAAAGAACCCGGCGTGCTTATTTGAAAAAATAACTCCCACGAAAATGTTTGGTTCGAATAGTAGTTGAAGGAAACAAGCTAAGGAGCACTATAGAAAATGCTGTATACAAGTTGTACGACGGAACGTTGGCCTTTGCTAAAAAAATAACGAATTGCTAAAACTAATAAAATTAACCGGAAGTAGTGTGGCTTCTTTGTTGGAATTGTAGAGAATTTATTCATGTTTGCTGAGACCTGCATAGGCGAATCCAGAGCGAATCCGACGAGCGGACCCAGAACTGATGTGCTAAGAAGTGGATCCAGGGCGAACTACACCCCCCCACCCAAAGCGCAACGCAACTCCAAGCGGTTGCGCCTCCACTCGTATCCGGAATTGACGCGCTTCCAAACGGATCAAGAGCGGAGGCGCTTACAAGCACATCCGGAGCTGCTGTGCCATTAAGCGGATCCGGAGCTGCGGGACCTCCAAGCGAATCCGGAGCTGCGGGACCTCCTAGCGGATCCGGAGCTGCGGGACCTCCAAGCGGATCCAGGCTCTTGCTTCGTCATTTCGACGCCAACCTCTTTATCGTCATTGGTCACATACAAGCTACTTATCATATACTTACCGAATATTTTACCTTATTATATCCGGGATGATATTTCTTAAGCATCAAGCTACAATATCCGTTTGTGCAGTATATGGAAGCCTATTTCGCAAGAGCTGCGCTCTTTCCGTTTTTCAGAGACTGAGCCTTTGTTTATTAATAAATCTCAAAATTGGTATATATTGAAATTTAGTTGCTTAGTAAATTTTATATTTTGCTGATGAAAAAAGAGACAGAGATATCGTTCCGAATTCTTATTTGTTTATTTTTTCAAACTTTTTTATTTTGTTTGACACGAACCACAAGAACACAGAGTTCACTGTATCCAAATAAAATTTTGTTTTTCTGCAATATTCTAATACTTTATGGTGTACTTAATTTTATAGGCTTTACCCAGTAAATATTCTAAGGTCGAGCCAACGTCAGTTTGAGGTTGCGGCGTCAACCGACCAAACAACAACATAACTTTTGGTTGTACTCTGGTTGTGATTGGTCTCGACTACAGATCAACGTCTAACCAACGTCTTCGACACAACACTAAATAGACGTTGGGGTAAGCACAACCGAAAAACACCCTTCTTGCGTTATCGTTCACCGGAAATAGTAGCCATGACAGGTCACTTTGATAGCATTTCAAGAGCGCGTTAGTTGTTTCTCACCTACTTTTGAAAAATAATCATGGAAATCGACTTCATATATATCCTGCGTGACAGAATATAGGGGTGGGTTGCTGTGACGAAGGGCTGACTACACTGTTATTGTCGCTATCTGAACGGCAATTCCATATTGAGATTTTCCTTTCGTGTACACAACCTCGCTTTTCCAAAGTCTAGGCCGTGTCGACAGACGTTATTTCGACTTCCATATCCAACCTAATCGGAATGTGGATTAGACGTCGAATAATCGACGTCTATAAAAAGTCAGGCGATAGACGTTGTTTCGATTTCCATTGTCGTCCAAAAACCCGAATAATCGAATAATCGACGTCTATAAAAAGTCAGGCGATAGACGTTGTTTCGATTTCCATAGTCGTCCAAAAACCCGAATAATCGAATAATCGACGTCTATAAAAAGTCAGGCGATAGACGTTGCTTCGATTTCTATAGTCATCCAAAAACCCGACGTCAGACCAAATTTGTTCCAACGTCGCAATGATCACTGGGATACCTTGGAGTAACCTATTTCATTATGGATTTGCTCAGCAATCTCTCATTAGGATTAAACTATTACAAAACAATCCCAGCTAAACGATACAAGAATAATCCACATGCTGGGGCTTTGAGAAATCCAATGAAACGTCTGAGAAATATTCAATAAGTCAAGGGTAAGTGGTTGTAAAGGTTAACGCAATAATGCACTCACATTACCTTGCAGACGTTTAGCTATTGTTGTATTATTTTAACCCCCATACGATTAGAGTAGGCATTCCTGTTTTGAGTTGGCTGTCCTTAACCCCCCAGCAAAGGAGGAGACTGTCTTACTCGGCCATGCAAGAGCCTTGCACCATTGTTGTCCAAGATCAGGAGGCATATTGTCCAAGATTGTGAGTGCTTTTCAGTCATATCCCGACCGAGGGCAACGTTTGAATACAAGCCACAATAATGCGGAGCCACCGACCAAAACTGTTGTGGAAAAATGTATTTTTGGACAATGTCTCATGCTCTAAAAGGGGATAGGAAACAGGACATGTTTGGATGGAAGATTGACATATCTTCATACCCCATATCACAACGAAAACAATACTGCATTTATTTCATTGTTACTACAGTCATGGAGCAAGTGACTGAATATTGAAGCAGTGTGGTCCGAAATGCCTTGGGTCCGGAGTGTCCTTGGACTGAAATGTCCGAAACCAGGTTCTTTTTTTTTCTTTTCTTTTTTTTTTTTTTTTTTTTTGCCTTGGTGTTTTGCCGCACGCACTACACTCCAATCTATTACCTTTGGCGTCAGCGTTTCACCAGATTGTACTCTTCAATTGTGTGAGTATTTACTGGAAGTAGACGTGATAATAATACCCCCTCCCCCCTCCCAACCACCACTTCTATCTCCATTCCTGCTTAATTTTCGTAAAAGGAGCTCGTAAATCACTCGTTTCTGCAAAAATTCACTTTTTTTTTTGTTTGCGTAGAAAAATAAATATACGAATAATCGAGTCACTGAATAGCTTGAATCCCTGGATTTATGATATTTTTAATAGGGAATGGAGTTCTAGTGACATCCCGTAACACCGCACTGGGCAACAAAATGACAAGATCAAGTAATGTATTGGCGGAAAATGGCTCGAGAGCTTCAGCTGCATTTTGGTTCAACAAAAAAAAAACATTAAAAGGATTAGGTTTGTTCTATTTTGGCGGGCGGTGTGGTGGGGTGGGGTGGAAGTTGTGCAGGGCCTTAATCCGGTCACTTTTGTCTCTTCCAAATCCAGCCTTCTAGCCTTACTGGCGTAAAGTACCACAACATCCCCTCCCCAGCCACGCCCCCTACCTTCACCCCCACCCCCGTCTTCCTCCACTGAGAGAGAACCTGCATCACCTGCGTTGAACCAGAAATGGTAGCTTCAGTCTTCAATATTTTTGTTTGTAAATCCTTTCAGAGAAAGTTCTATTCAATCAAAACGGAGAAAGGGTTTTTTCGATTTTCCCGGGTTTTATTCTTAAAACAATCGAACATTTTTTGCTCATGCCGTTGTTCTGCTTTCAACGCTAATTGATACCTAATTGAAAATCTTTAAGAAGGTCCCACCATGTCTTCCGTATCAGTTTCATTTTATAGATTAGCCCACTCACCAAGTTGAGCAGTATCATTTTCAATTGACCAATGATAAATACAGCAATAATGAAAACATGTCACCAGTAAACAATAGTTGTTCAAATGGCTGTGCAAAATAAAAGGAAATACAAAGATATCAAAGTGACTTTTTTAAAAGACCGAAGGAGTACAGGTGTGACATATTTTGACAGGCGCATCATCGTTTGCCGAGCAGCTGTCAATTCAAACATCCATATTTATTGTACCCGATGTGCATAGCCGACCATTCCATGTGATTTGTCATGACAAAATATCCCGAATTATTCAGAAATGTTTCATTATCATATTTCATAGCCAAGTATGCGTTTCTTTCAGATTTAGGCCTTTAAGAGGTTAAATTTCGTAACCAAGAAGCTTAAAAACACACATCAGTACAGGAGGCATGGAAATTTATATAAAAACAGATGCGCAATTATTTCCAGGCTGGTGACCAATTAATAAACAATACAATTTTATGCTTTAAATTTCTTTGGAAAAAATATATAAAAACTAGCTAAATAGTCGATACCTGAAAACTAGAATGTGAGTTTAAGAATAACCCCTTCATGTACTTTATGTACTGATATTGTTAATTACAGTGAACCCATAAATTGTGCTAGTTTGAGATACGTGAACATTTACGTCTTTTCTTTCATTTCTCATTAACATATGGAGAGGCTCAGTACTCCTCCAGTTTTCAAAGAAAAAAGTGCCATGTAGGAAGCTGTTGCGGGATTTCTGGAGTAGTTTTAGGTAAAAGCCAATAATTTCCTACTCCCAACTCACTCAGTGATTACCCCCACCCACCACATTCACATTCATTCAGTGATTACTTCTACTTCACTCAGTGATTACCCCCATCAATGAACCCCCACACTCACTCAGTGATTCCATCATCACCACTCCCACACTCACTCAGTAATTCCACCACATACCACTCCCACAGTCACTCAGTGATTACAATCCACCCACCACCCCTCACTCACTCAGCGATAACCCAACCATCACCCCCACCTCACTCAGTGATTACGCCTACCCACCACCAACCACCTCAATCATTAATTACTTCGACCGACCACCCCTACATTCACTCAGTGACCACCATCTCACTCCCTCAGTGATTACCCCATTCACATCCCCCACACTCACTCATGATCACCCCTACCCACCACCCTCACACTAACTCTGTGATTACGCCAATCCGTCAATCCACACTCACTCAATGATAACCTCCACCCACCACCACCACACTCACTCAGTGATTACGCCCATCCCTCCACCCCACACCAACTCAATGATTATCTCCACCCACCACCACCACACTCACCCAGTGTTTACTTTCCACCCACCACCCCCCACACTCAATCAGTGATTACCCCCACCCACCAACCCCACACACATTCAATGATTACCACCACCAACACCCCACATTCATTCAGTGATTACTTGCACCCACCACCGTCACACTCATTCATTGATTACCCCCAAGCACAACCCCCACACTAATTCAGTGATTATTTCCACCCACCATCACACTTACTCAGTGATTGCCTCCACCCACTACCCCACATTCATTCAGTGATTACCCCACACTCATTCAGTGATTATCCCACACTCATTCAGTGATTACCCTCATCCACAACCCCGCACTCACGGAGACCACTCAGTGGGATTGGGACTGATGCAATAACAACTCCAATTTTTACAACTCTAGGTTTTCTTATGTGCACAAGCAATAACAAGCATAAAATTAGGTCGAGCCGAAGAATGGAAAGGAAAAAAATACTAACTTCATCATTTTAAAAATTCCTACCAGACACGATGGTGAAAGTTGGTGTGATTCTTCCATGAAGCCCACATTAAAAACAATCACTCTGTAAATTAAGATACAGGGTGTCTCAATGTTCGTTTGCGTACAGATACCTTCCGTCAATATTTTTAATCCGTGCTATTCAAAAGACCATTTGGATTATCCGCTTACTATATCCATTGGCATTTATCCCTTTTTGCCAGGGTATAAAATCAAATTTGAATAACTTTCATTCTTCTAAAACAAGATCAATAGAGAAAAGAAACTACGGCAAACAATGCGCGTCTTTTGTCTCCACCAACCCTTAGCTCATAGGGGATGTTACTGTGTCCTCTGCTGCAAAAAATTACAACAAAAATACTGAACTGTGAGTTCGATTTTAAAATAAGTGAAATTATTCATGAGTAGTTGGCGTGCATTTAGCTCCCAGAAGATGTGAATATGCAACGAATTTAGAATGCTAATGGCTTCACTGGTGGATATGTAAACAAACCATCTCCGGATTAGTTAAACAGATTAAGATCAAAAAAGCTTGATCGTGCATTTTGCAGGCGGAATGATACAGGCAAAAAATTAACATTGGCGTGTTATTTATTTCTCGTTCAAGTCGGTTGATCATCCTGAGGATCTTGTAAACACACTGCCATCCGTTGAATCCGGAAACGCCTCAGAAGGGCACGAATTTGCCTTAGTAAAGCATCAACAAATACTAAAAAAAAGACAAGCGTTTCGGATTCCGAGAATTTTCGAAGAAAAATAATGGTTTCTCGCATACCTTAAAATACCAGTATCACAACATTGCAGGGTAGTATTTTAATAGTGCGTTAGCTATTTCAAAGACACGGTTAAGGGATACGCATGCTTCACTTGTATGAACAAATACTGCGCTCGGGTTAATGTTACGGCTGAGCCAGTGATGTCTATCCTTCATCAACAAACACACAACAATTTGTTAGTTCCAAATCTAAATAGGGAGAAAACTGTCTATCGAATAAAAACAAAACATTAGTGCTTTAATTGATACAGTATAAGGTATCCAAGCTGTTGGGTAATAGCAACTTATTTGGATAAAACTTTCCACAAATAAGCAATTCAAAGGTCATTTGAGCATGAAAGAATTCCCCTAATTTACTTTAACAGTATTATTTAGGGATGAAAGAGTTTGTGTTTAACGGTGCAAATTTATGTTTACCTAAGCAAAATAAATAGCTATATCAATGTCGGAACCTCTGTTGTATCTTTTACTAATGGGTGAGCCAAGGCAAGTTTTAACTTTTTAAAGGATGCTTTCCCCCTCCCCAAAGAAATATGTGAAACACTCCGCGTGACATCCGGTCAAAATGCCCCTCAGACTGGTTAAAATGTCCCTGACCAAAATGTTCTCAAAATAACAAGTCGGTCAGAAAGGGCCAAGGTCCATACGTGCCCGGGTGTAACAGTATATCTTGCGCTCTGTACAGCTCCCCCCCCCCCCCCACCCCGGAGCGGGGGCAGATAGACTAGACTAGGCAAAAAATAATATTGGCACATTACTTTTATTATATGCCTCACTTCAGTGATATTTTTGTGTTATTTTCGTTTAGTTTATAAAAAAAACTGTTTACTCACTCCGCAAGCTCATTTCGGGTGACGCGGTATGAGTAACGCCACTGGTAGTGGGTTCGCAGGGCAGCCACTCAGGTACCAACTGGTAACCATGTTGCGTCCATGACTTTTTAAAACAACCCCTGAACGCGGAGGACTATGCTAAAAATGATACCCCTTTTCGACCAAACGTGGAGTAGGCTGAAAGACCCCCCACCCCATCCTTTTGTGTGGGTAATGCGGAGTACTGAATGAAGGTGACCCACTTTTTAACGGAATTGGCACTCCGCGCGGACCGCATCTGACCTCAAAATTAAACCCTTTCTGCATGTTTTTTTGGACACGCATCGCAGCACGAATGATACCAAGTCCCCCCCCCCCCCCCCTCGGGGTTGGTTTTCATTGACCCTGTTATTGTTAATTAGTTTTAGAGGTAACTAGATTCATGAACAATTTTATACATGTGAAAACTTTGAAGATGTTTTGTCAGTGACTTAACCCAGTTTTGGCTTCTTTCTTCTTTAAGTCGAAAAATGGGACGAAAACTTAGGAACAACTGAAATCTGCAAATTATGCTTAGAAGGGAGGAATACACATTCGAAATTCTGCCTCCTTCGTTTTTCTATAATTCCTTTGCGTACGCTAGGCGTAAAAAATAGTAAAAGAGTAACCGTACAGTTTTGTATTTCGTATGGCCTTCAAGAAGATGTCTAAATGTGGTTGAAAAGCGGACTCGAATAAATGACTTATGGCAATATTTGAGTCCAAAGCTCCTTGGAGAAGAGAAAATATTGATTTATGTCCCCGTTTTAGCTCCAGAAGTATGAAGAGAATACAGATAACATGCGGTATCAATATTAACATGGGTTTGTGAATAAAAGATTTACCTTTTCCAGTCGTAAAGAGGGGAAGATCGGGGGGGGTTAAAAGTTAAAAACTTTTTAGTATACTTAAAAAATAGGACGTTTGCACAACGCAATTCAACTCCTTTATTCAAGTAAAATATCAACCAAGTTTTCTCAGAGGTTCATACTGCATAAAAAAATGTTTAATAGAAAATGTCAACAACTTGTACCAGGTAAAATATGGTACGAAACGACAAATAGGAGACGTATAGAAACTCTATTGGGCAATTTATTAAATATAATACATAACGAGGGTAACTATATTCGCACTGGTGTCAGAATAAAGCACGCGAAATCTACTTTCTTACAATAAAACGTCGCCAAAACTAACAACTCTTAACAAAAGTTTAACAACAATCACAGAATAATCGCGTTGTTCCGTTTTTGCCAACCTTTTCTTGCCCCCAAGTGGCATACTGGGGAGTGAAGGGTCTATGAATTGACGAATAACGATACTAGATCTCAATTTGCAAGCAATATATTAGCTGAAAAATCACATAAGAACTACCATTGAAAGTGACAAAAAATAATCATTGAATTTAATCATATTCTGCATTAAAATACTTGTAAAATAAATCGTGCCTTGAGATGCCAAGGAAAGCAGGAGTGTAATTGTGAACCGACAGAGAGAAATAGAAAAGTCATAAACCCTTTTAAATAAACAGTTTATCATGAAACTAAAATATATGCAGGGACTCAATATATTGTATGGCTTGGTGTAAAAAAAAAAGATCATCAACAGCGCCTGTTTGAACGCTCGGTTGTGCGGTAAAGAAGAAGTAAAATGTCTATAGGAGTATTTTGCATTGCAAAAACCCGTAGCAATTGGTCATTTTGTCAAAATCTACCATGACCCTGTGAAATTACACATGTCGGGGAGGCCTTTGGCACATCGCTGTGATAAGCATCTATCTAAGACAATTTGCAAAAGGACCCCTATCCAAATTAGGCTGAAACCCCATAATCAACCAATAACTAAATTGTACGCTGAGGTGACGGGAAAATATGTCCGCTGGGGTGTTCAGTATGCAGCATTTCTTAAGTAAATTTCTGGTCTTAGCCGAAGGCTTAAGGCTTTATCTCAGATATGATGGTCACAGAATGGGAATCACTTGATCACAGTTATTAATTGCTGTCAGTTTTTTGTCACATTATTGGAATTTATGTGGAGATTTATGCACTATACCTGGGCAAATGTGTATGTCCTACATGCCTTCTGTACGGCCCTTAAATAAATGATCGCATGCAAGACTGAGTGCTTCGTGCTCATAGATTACCCTGGTCTTCCCCCGCCCTCTCCCATTTTCAAATTTTCTTCCTGTGGTGTAGTTTTAAGACATAGACTTGATATTCATATAAACATAAAATTATAACTCTCAATATTACAAAATAGTTAGCATGTTAAATACGAATGGTATCGAATCTGAGAAAAAACTCTTCCTCATTACCCAAGTTTCACCTAAAAAAAATGGAATTGGTAGCATCACTGAATGGATCTTGTTATGGCTGTCTTTCCATGAATACGGGACAGAAGTGTCCGGGACATAACGGCCCCGAATGAAACATTGGGCAAAAAGGCCCCGGCACTGATTTTACCGAGTTACATCCAAAACTTTAAAAAATATATTTTATAATAAATGATGCACACTCAAAGTTTATTATTTTATTACCAACCTGATTGACATGATTTATGCGATGTACGGTAATGTACATTAACTCACCTAAACTATATATACACTTATACACTTGTCAAGGAAGTTCTGAGTTTGACTCAGTCACAAGTCGTAATTACTACGCTATTTCGGGATGTTCTAGTTTCTAGGCTCCTTCTTGCTTGACATCTCGCCGCCTAATAAATTGTCCTATGTCCACAGAGTGGCACAGCAGTCTCATCTGGATTACTTTCTGTGGGAAGGCAACAGTTCTGGCTTTGTGCGGAGATTTCAGAACACATTCAAGTTAGGGTTTTATTTTTGGATTTTATATCATTTTTAGCATAAATTATTTTAAAAAAAAGCTTTGGGTGTAACTGTATAAAAATAATTGCCGGAGCCCTGTTGTCCAATATTTAATTCGGGGCTGTTATGGCCTGGGCCGTTATGTCCCGGGCCCCTTTGTCTGGAGCCCTTATATCCAAGGCCCTTATGCGTATTATGTCCTACTGTAAATTTCTGTTTGCGAAAGTCCTCTTTAGCGATCCACCTAGTCACATTATTATCATTATAATTGTTATTATTATTATTAGTATTATACGAAGTAAGGCTGCACTTGCCAGGACGCTTTCACTTGTACGCTAAGTGTGGAGAACAGGAATGGGAGAAACGAGTCACTCTATTGAAAAAAAAAACATATGAGGATAAATTGAGGTATTGAGCACAGTACTAAATGAAGCTGTAGTTAATTGTGAAGACATTGGCACACGAACAATGAGAATCATTGGCTACGTGAAAGTTATACCAACACTGAAATCTTAAACCATCGACGCCAATCGTAGAGAAAAGCGAAGAATGATTATTTGTCAATATCTTGTAAAAATCTGTTAAGCGTTTAGTCTTCTGTGTCATTATCCTTCTGAAAAATTATGACAGTTTGTTGAAGAAACATTGAAGTGGCCACCTTTGGTGCTTTTGTTCAAAGATAATCTATTTGGCTTCCGTTACTGCTAAAACTTCTTCAGTTTCATCGCTCTTTTCACCGCGGATCAGTTTCACACAATGCATAGATGTGAATGCTGTTACTGATTTTTTCCAGTCCCCCCTTCTTCCTGCCCCCCCCCTCCCCACATCCCTCACACCCACACACAAAGTAAGTGACACGCACTGGTTTATTAATTATTTTCGGTAACTTCTACGTTTTAGAAAAAAATATTCTTCAAAAATTCTTGAGGATGGTTGAGTATAATTACAATTATTTCACCAGAAATCCGTCTGTTGTCTGTTGACAAATTATTCTTTTGTCATGTAATTAAAACAGTGACAATGTACAAAATAGTATTATAAATATAAAACACTTTGTCCGACCAATCCTAAGGCAATTCTGAAACGGGTAGTATGATGGTAGCTTTGCTCCACCCACCGCTAACCCAAGCCTTTTGAATAACTGTTCAGTTTAAATCAGAACTTGAGAAAATAATGTGAAAGTTATATCTGTTATTGAAAACCGCTCGTAAAAAGTGACAGAGATAGGCACTTAACATAAACCAATCATAAGAAAAAATAATAAAAAGTTGTAGTTTTGTTAATATACCTCATACACTCAAATTGCAGGCAAGACATTGTCACAACTTATTTATCCTGGTCATCTCATTCAATAACAAATATATGCAAACATATCTTGCATTCAAAACAAGCATCCACAAACATACAGCTCACCTGGCGCACGCTGCTGCTATCGATTTTAATTTATTTTCATCTTTGTCGTCATTGCTAATTGTTCTGCTTTACTGTAAACTGGACCCCCCCCCCGCACCCCCCACGCACACAGACCCGCCAACCCAAACAGATTGCAAACTTTGCGCCGTTGTAGAAGTGTATCTTACCCCCTGTACAGCTCCCCCCTTTTATTTTTTTGCCCCCTTTTATCACTTGCTAAAAGGAAGATAAACTTGAATATACAAGAAGGCGCTTCATGGATAATGTGGATGATCATATTTTTGATAATCATAGCTGATCAGGAGTATCCACCCCGGCTATCTAAAAACGCTAAAAAGGATATTAAGAGAGAAACAAAGAACTTTCTGATCAAGGATGCCTTTTATATTTTTGTTTGAATTATTTGAATTTAGTCAATAATGTAGTTCTAGATAGCTTTATGCAGTTTAATTTTTTTACACGATCAAATATGGTTAAAAAATGCATTTACACGCCAAAAAAGTTCATGGGGGGAAAAACATACTGAAGGGGAAATGATAGCCTAGTATAGCTTCCCTCCTCCCCCCCCCCCCCCTCGCCAGGGGGAAGCTGTACAAGGGGGTAAGATAGCCTGTTACACCGGCACTACTACGTAAAGTGAATTATGACCAGTTTTAAGCATACAATAATATCCTGCTTTAGGAATCCATTTAAATCTAATTATACAGTCAGTGATTTGCCTCTAAACCAATGAAGACAATTTCGCAAGCATCAGCAATTCCTAAATAAGTTAAGCTCTAAACGAAGCTGAATATCTTCAACGCCGTGAACGAAAACATTATTTGTGAAAGCAAGTCTTTTGGGTAAAGTACTTAACCATTTTTATCCCATTAACAACACAATATGATTAATCACAACACGATTTGCTCATCCCACAAGTGGCCAAATTGAGCAAACAAGGGGCTAGCGGGATGCAGCTTAGCCGTTGGGACTCAGCTCACAAATTGCTGCAAAATGTCATTTTCTTGCTAACAGATTGAATAAATCAGTGTCATTGCTAATAACCCTCCAGAGCTACTTTGGGACATCATTGGAAGACACTGCTTTGTGCTACACTGCATCAGTAAGATGATTTGCTGCAGTCTATACAAGTTCAGAGTAATGTCTCTACACGATGCATCTTATAGTTATGCTTTGATTCAACTCCAGGGCTCTCCTCCTGTGTTATTGAAAAACTAGACTGCTTTTGCTAAGAGTTGCGAAATGTAAATTTCAAAACAAAGGAAGATATTAAAGAACTGTCGTGCATAGTTTTGAAGAAAAAGCGACAAATTAAACTTTCCATCTCTATTATTATTTAGGGGACGTGGTATTGTACCACCGTTCCCCAGACACGGCGATACATTGCCACGTCGTACATTTGAGCGTGTTCTGTTATTTGACTTATTCGATATGTTGGATATTATGCATAAAATACTGGACCGTGTGCAAACAAGTCTCGCAATAATCGGTTCGTTACGCACACAACTTAAACCGCTAGCCTCTGTGACACACTTTCTTCTAAACAAGCACAATACTTACTCGAATGGTTTTGAACTTTGAAACAAATGGTTTATTGACATATAAAATGCATCACAGGTCAGTACACAGTGTAATGTCAATTTCAGTTTTTCGGTTTGTCTTGGACTTTGAGTCCCAACATCAAAAGGCCCTACCCAATATGTCATATAAAACGGCGCTATACGGCATCGCCAATAGCACCAGTATAGTGTAGCTCACAGTATCACTTGTAATTTCATAGTAGTGTTTCTGCTTTGTGGATAACTAGAGCAGTCTAATCAATATTAATATCAAAAGACTGAAGGTACATGATATTATTTCTGTCTTGAGACGGACATGAACTTTTCGCTATGATTTTCGCAAGACCGACTGCCTAACTTTTCAAGGAAAGCCTCTTGCTTCATGAATATGTAAGAAAACTTTTCAAGTATGTGACCTATTTGTTATTTCTAAAACTTTATAACTTTTTGCTTTATCAATTAAGTACAACTTGAAAAAGGGGCATATGTTTTAGCGCTATTTCATTCACACTACGAAAAGAAAAGGATGTCTGTGGATTACAGACATTTGAATTTTTTGTACTTCTCAGAGAAATGGAGTCACTTTACACCAAGAAGTACATTAGTACAGAAAATTATAGTCGGTTGTACATTTTTCAGCCATGTTGTTTATTTGAACTGTTGTTAGTTTTGTTTTTGTCATCATTCTGTTGAAAATAAACTGTTACAAAAACAAACAAATACCACTAATCTACGAATTTGTCCAAAAGACAAATTGGTAAAACTCACCCAAAGTATTCAACTATGGTTACTAGGCAGTGTAATTAAAAGCTTTCACAAAACTTATGATACTAAAGATAGTTTCAATGTTTATTATGACAGTCCAAATCTTACCCCACCATTTAATTGCAATTCAAAAGTTTGACCAGGAACACAACTGTTTTTAAAGTTTTAAATGTTTTAATATTTTCTTTATTTTGATTTGAATACTGATTTAATTCGTTTTGCAATCAACGATTCTTCTATGTCTAGAATTTATCATCTAGTTGACAAATGAAAAATAATGTTCATGCTGGATCATTCATTTTAGTTCCTTGGTATTGTAACTTAAGAGTCGAATTCATTGTGTAGCTAAAATATTCCTTTGAAACTGAGAAAATGGTCTTGTGGTAGTTGCAATATTGATTTTGGTTTATTACATCTTTTCTTACTCCCCGTTTCAGCTATATTCCATGAGCGTCACATTACAAAACACTTCTCTTTGGTGTTCCAAATAAGCGCATTTTATGCTTGTAGCCAAATATCAATTTTGCTCGTTACAAAACTGTTGCGTGGTGCCATCCGGTGCGAAAACTACGATGACAAATTTTGAAACAGAACTTCGCCTTTGTAATCTGTTTGGAATGGAAGTTAAGGTATTTAAACAATAGGCTCATATCATTTTGTCAAATTTACATACACACACGAGCATTACATATTAGTATGTTATACATATACGCAAATATTCGCATCGCACATCATTCTTTCTACATCAGTCTTGTTTCCTGTAATTCGGAAAATGAAATGAAATGATGAAACTTAGTATTTTTTTCAATTTTTAAGAATAACGACATTTTACAACAATCAGCATGTTAGTCAAAAGCTCTTTTTAAAAATATATTTTAAAAGTTATTTTATTTTTACAAATTTACATACACAATACTGGCAACACACGCTCACAATGTTTAATTCTTTCAACACACTCAAGGCATACCCCAGTTTCTTTCGTTCGCTAAACGTACAAAAACCGTTCAAAATATAGCTTATCCTGTCCTTGTTTTGTCTTTCACAAAGTTCAAATTGATCCTGAAGTTGACCATTGTCTCGAAAACGACATTTGAGCATGAATGTCGTCGTATAAGAGGTAACTTCTCAGTCACACTGTAACATATACATTATCTTTCAAAATTTAAACCAGAAGCTAACATTATTGGAATTATTAAGACCACTTTACACGACGCGTTTTTGGTGCAAGCTGCATCGTGTAAACACAAAATTTTTTATGATTTTTATGACCCACCCGTCGTCACGCAGCAAGTCCGCGGAAGCAGAGCCCATCCAACTGGGATGCTTCCTAATCCAATGTGATGATAGGATGGCTACAATGCCTTTGTTCTAGCATTCATACTCACACCGTGCACCTATTCATGCTGCTCAAGTGTTTTGCCAAGGTAATAAAATCAACAACGCAAAAGAAGTAGAGTATTTGACTTAGGCTTCTTGTAGAAAAAATCTCCAGGTAAAATTGGTGACAGAATTAACGAGAGTAAATTGCACTGTAAATCGCATTTTGGGACCGCAAAACGCGTGCCGGGTGGTGTTAAGCGAATTTGGCGGTACAACGAGGTGGTTAAATAAAAAAAACGAGACCCAGGGTTTGATGGTGTTATAGCGAGAATAGCGGTATAACGAATGGCGGTATGCAGTAGCCTGTACGCTTTGCTCGTGATTTTTGAATTTGAGCATGCCCTGCCTTGTAAAGTGGGCTTTAGCTATTATAATCTATCAGTGTTCTTTGGTGGATATAACAACAACCTTTTCTTGCAATTTGTTCATTGCACAATACTCTTTCACCAGTTTTATCAAATGACATCTCTCTTTGCATATTCATTCCACAACTACATTTTTTGTGGCAAAGGTCCAGGAGGAAACAGAGCCAAAGACAAAGAGCAGGGGTCGACCTGTTTCCGCAATCTGCGCCTATAAATATTGTTTGCTTGTGTCGGATATACATGTATTATGATACTGGCGTCGAGGCTTTCTTATAACGCTTTACATGAGAATCGCGGCATGTGTCAGCGGAATTCGTTGTTTTCGTTGTGTGGAGCGTAGCGTGGAAGTGAGGTTTTGGGGGTGCTGGATCTTGGCGGGAAGGTGTGGCGACGTTGCGTTTCTGTTGGAGTGTGTAGGGATGTCTTTCTGGGCATGCTTGTGTTGTTGTCGTACCATATGCGGGATGTGTGGTGTTTCGAGTTTTTTGAGCGTGTGTTTGATGCGTTTCGTGCAACATGCTGTTTGTTGTGGTGCGGGATATGTGCGCTTGCGGTGGGGGGGGGGGGGGTGCAGAATAGCGCCTTTCGATGTGATGTGTTGTGAAGTGATAAATGGACTGTTTTGCGCGAGTAAATTTGCCAGGAAACTGTTGTGCCGCATTAGGTACAATGCGTGACAGGGTCGCGGCGATCGGTTTAGGAATTCGGGTGATCTTGGTGTAGTGAACACGATGGTACTAGTTTCAAGTTCGTTTGTAGTCCTTTTGATAGATTTTATGCCATTTAAAATTTACTTACATATTAAGTATATCGAATATCTTCAGCAGTTGATTTCTGGGAAGCATAGAGGCCACACGTTAGGTGTGAGTCTGAATGGTGCAAAATGCGTTTCGTTGGTGCACGTTAAAGAGGCCTTTGAATAAATTTTAGGTATGGATAAGTTGATAGCGTAGAGTCAATGTGAAAGACAAGTGATGTTTAATAAAGAAGGTGCAAATAGTTGGCTTGAATGAAGCAATAAAATGACAAACGTTGAGTCTGTTCTTTTGGACGTGTTATTTAGTGACGTTACATATATCATAGAGGAACATCACGGATATTACCAATTGAAATACAAATAAGGATACATTTGATGCTCTTATAACATCTATTATGGAACCGCTCCATCTCTAAGTCACAAGACACCTCAGGCGTCAAACCCGTATAAAAGTACAATTAACCATTTTGTGATATTTTGGGGGCTCGTCCTTGATAATCCGCCACGAGGTAAAATACCATGGAGCAAGACCTCCGTACGCTTGTAGATGTCGGGCATGCTCTCGGATATAAGGACGATGAATTGCGTTGTTTCGTCCAAAATGAGCAAGAGAAGGCTGCCGAGCGAGAACGAGTTGAGCGAGAGCAATGCGCTCAAGAAAGAGAACACCGTCAGGGAGACACAGGAGGGGCTGGCTCAGGAACAGGTGCGTCTAATTCAGCTGGAGGAGCTTCGTGAAGAGACACGGAAAGTGGAATTGTGAGTGCAGATGGGTGGGCCTGAGCAATACCTTAGCGCTCGACCGAAGCTCATAAAATTTGATAAAAAGGTTGACGATATCGATGCATTCTTGGAACGATTCGAACGATTTGCGAGAGTCCAAGAATGGCCGTTCGACACGTGGTCAGTGAGCCTTTGCACAATTCTGACCGGCAAGGGGCTGGACGTATACAGCGGTATGACAGTCGAGACAGCGAAAAATTACTCAGTTTTGAAGGAAGCAATTTTGAGAAGATACCAGCTCACAGCTGAGGGATTTCGCGCAAATTTTTGGGAAACGAAATCGGACAAAGAGGAGTCAGTCCAACAATACGGCGCAAGACAGAAGCAATATTTCAACACATGGATAGAAATATCTGGTACCGACAATACGTACGAAGCTATTTGCGATCTCTTGCTACGTGAACAGTTCACGAATATGTGTAGCAACGACTTGTGCCTGTTTCTTCGCAAAAGAGACGCAGGAAATTGTGAGGAGATGTTTAAGCTTGCAGAGCAATATTTAGAAGCACACGGTGGGAGTATTGGACACAGAAGAACGCGACCCCCAAGAACGAATCATCAGGACTCACTGGGAAACAACCATCGTCCTTCTGGTATCACATCGTCTTCTGTCAGGTGCTACTATTGCGGAAAGGAGGGACACATTGCGTGGCAATGCTTGAAGGAGACCGCCAGGTCTGCATATCCACTTCGTTCTCAATTTGAGAAGATTACGCGACCTACCATGGGCACAACGGTGATTCAACCCGTGGAACAAATGTGAAGACAGGTGCAACCGGCATAAAAGAGATTGTGGACGACAACGTGAGGGATGACAAACTGTTCTTGGCAGATGGCAGCACTATCCTGTACACTGGGGCTATTTGCGACAAGGTGGAATCGGTGAAACGTCTGCCATTGTACCGCGGTTCAGTGTCTGAAAGGAAGGCGACAGCGCCGTGGTCCGCCAAGAGCTAGTTAAGGCGGATGAGATGACCGGCAAGAACAGTGCCTGTGTGTTGATGGACGGCACCTTGCGAATATTTCCTATGGATCGCGCTAATGTCGTGACACCGATATGCACGGGACTATTGGAGGTCATGGTGGTGGAAAATCCTTCTTACGATCTTATCATTGGGAATGTTCATGGCATCGATACTGCACCGGAACAGACGCGTATGGAAATGGATCGGAAGAGTCAAACACAGTGCAACGAAAGCTCGGTCGCTGCTTCTGTATCTACGCGTGGACAGATCGCCAGAGAAAACAAGATAAAACAACCTCTACCAACGCCAAACATTGACGTGAACATTGGTAGTGGTGCAGAAGTCATTCAAATGCAGAAGGACGACGAAACTTTAAAGAAGACGTTCGGATACCCTCAGGCGAAGACTGTTTTCAAGTCGCGTTTTCAGGCTGTTCCCGGTATGCAGTTAGAAACGGAATGCTCATGCGGTACTATTTCGAGACGAAAAATGGAACAGACATAAAGTTGAAGCAAATTGTAGTACCGAAACCATTACGGAAGCATATCATATCAGTTGCGCACGAAACCATTGTTGGTGACCACCTTGGTGTTCGTAAAACGATGGATAGGATTACGGCAAACTTCCACTGACCAGGAATCAACGGTGATGTGAAACGGTTCTGCCAATCTTGTGATGTGTGCCAGCGCACTTTTCCTAAAAAGAAAGTTCCAAAGGTGCCGCTTGGCTAGATGCCTCTTATGGATACCCAGTTCGATAGAGTAGCCGTAGTTATAATCGGACCGATCACGCCGATCTCGGAGACTGGAAACAGATATATCCTCACTGTGGTGGACTATTCGACACGCTACCCGGAAGCCATACCACTGAAAAGAATTGAAACAGTGTACGTTGCAGAAGCACTTTTAGAGATATTTACCCCAGTGGGATTCCCGAAAGAAATGCTGAGCGATCAGGGAACGCAATTCACGTCCGAGGTAATGGCTGAGCTGGCGCGATTGGTTTCGATACGGCAACTCTTCACGACTCCGTACAACCCGAAGTGTAATGGTCTGGGTGAAAGAATAAACGGGGTGCTCAAAGGCATGTTGACACGGATGTGCGGAGAACGACCAAAGGATTGGGATAGGTACTTGCCGGCTGTGCTGTTTGCATATCGGGAGGTACCACAAGCAAGTACAGGATTCTCACCTTTTGAGTTACTGTACGGTCGACGTGTCTGCAGGCCACTGGATATCCTGAAAGAAATATGGCTGGAGGAAGATACTTCCACAGAATTAAGGAATACCTACGGCTACTTTGTGGATCTCAGGAACCGTCTCGAAAACAGGATTGGACGAGAAAATTTGCTGGAAGCGCAGGGACGATACAAGCACCATTACGACTGGAAGGCCAGAAAGTCTATTTGCTGCTGCCGACAGAGAGAAATAAGTTGCTGTTACAGTGGAGGGGACCATACATGGGCTATAACTCGATGTGGATGGAAAAAAGAAGATATATCACACGAACTTACTGAAAGAATTTGTTGGGCGTGAAAGAGACAACCAAGCAACGATAGGCGAGGTGGAAGACGCAAGCTACAAAGAAAGCCAAGCAACAGATACAGAACCTGAAGAACCGAAAGTGATGGCTTACGCTCGCATAGCAGTCACGGAACATCACTTATATGATCAATTGAAATACAAATAAGGATACGTTTGATGCTCTTATAACATCTATTACGGAATCGCTCATTCTCTAAGTCACAAGACACCTCAGGCGTCAAACCCATATAAAAGCACAATTAAAAGTGACAGCTGGATGATATAAAATCCAAGCACAATAAACAATTGAATAAATCACATCTTTGATAGGAAATCCTGACGAACAAGAGAAAGTATACCAAATATTTAATTTTTGTATTTCCACTACTATTACCTACATTTCATTGAAATTTTCATCACAATTTAATTGCATCGAGATCTCACAAGCCTGAAAAAAATGAAAACCGCACTGTTTTTTTTAAATTTGAGATAATATCGTTTGTACACAACAGAGCTGAGATTTGAACCGTTCATGAAGTAGTCAACTGGGCAATGTGTCCAAATCGCGTGTGATCTCCTCGTTTCTTACGAAGGGCTTGAACTTTGCATAGCATTGAGCAAGTGAGTCAATTGATTTTCCACTGTGGGTTATGCCGAAACTCTGAAATTAAAGCTTGTCGAAGTTCCAGAAGATTTATCAAAGAAGGGTCCAGAAGATCCCGGAGGCTTTCCAGTGGATCCATATCCAGAGAATATGGTGACCATGGCAAAAAGTTGACGTTGTGTGCAACTGGATACTGTCATCTGTCATAAGCAACATTTGGTTGCGTCTTATCTTGCATAAAAATTGTGTTATTGTTTTGCTGGATACCAGGCACCACCTGCCCTCTAAGTACGGTGTCGGTATACCGATTTATGGTTAGATTTCCATCAATGATCAACAGCTGCGACTTCCAGCCCAACATTTTTGCATTCGAAACCATTGCCGAGTCGTCGCGAAATCATTCGACTTGGCAAACGCAATGTGGAACGTATCGCTCCCCAGTTCTCCGATATGCCTACCGTCAGTCGGTATAAAATGAACCGACATTCATCGAAAAACATTACTTGCAAGCAGTTGCGAAGGGACCAATGTGCGTCGCGGTGATTTCGAGCCCAGACCCACCGGCGTTTCAGTGCACATAGAACCAGTCCACGATGTGGTCTGCGTGCGCGTATTCCGTCTTCGGCTAGTCTTTTCTCTACCCTCATTCGACTTGCTGTCTGAAATCTGTTGCGCATGTAGATAAGTCGTACTTGTCGATATTGTGGAGTCGTAGTTACTTGTGCCTACCACTTTGCGGTAGATCTATCGTGCTTCCTGTTTCTTGAAATATCGTAGTGCGGGTGCACCCAAATTTGTCAGCAATCCTGCTCTCAAAACTTCCCGCTTTCAGCCAATAATTTGCTGACGATAATTTTCTGCATGCTTACTGTGTTTCGTACAAACAAGATGTGAGCCAGACACTTTTCGATTTTTCAAGAGCTTCCAATTTTGGTTGAAAAAATAATCACAGTGCTGATCGAACAATACACAACATGTGCAATTTAATCACAGTGCACAAACGCTCATGTTTGTCTAAAAAGGTGTTAATTGAAATCAAGACTCAAAATTGGAAGACAACCTTATGTCCGAAATTTTAGAATCCAGACGTTTTCATTTTCAATCTAAAAAATTACTATGTATAGTTACTTTTGTTCGTCAGTATATTTTCGCATTCTCCACACCATGCACGGATCCAGATTTTTTCAAAGAGCTGCAACTTTTAAGGTTTTGACAAAATGTCCACCTCAGAAATGGTGAATTTTGTATTCATTTAACAAAAAGGGGAACTGGAGGATTACAACCATCCCCACCCCGAACACCGCCAGCATAGGCGCAGAGCACCTGAAATCCGCATTTCTGTTAATATCAGTTAAGTTTAAATCAGTCGCACCCCTGCCCCACAACAGGCCATTTCAAGCTTCCATATTTTTCATAAACCTTTATAATCTGCGATTATTATTCTTTGCAAAACAGGTTTTATGATTAAATAAATGTTCTAGCTCTTTCTATGTCGCCAATAATTATACCCTTGTATTCTGTCACGTGTCAACTTTTATCTGCTCAATCTCTTGACCACTGTCTATGTAATCCTTGGCGTGGGAACAGGACAATTCCCCCCCCCAGACAATTCCCCCAGTCAATTCCCCCCCCCCGACAATCCCCCCCGAACAATTCCCCCCGTAGGACAATTCCCCCCGAGGACTATTCCCCCCACCCCCATATTCATTTTTATTTTTCTTTGTATTTCTCTCTCTCTCTCTCTCTCTCTCTCTCTCTCTCTCTTTTATACAAATTATTGCCCTTTTATCTTCTAATTGGAGACCGTGTAATTGTTCTTTCAACATTGTCGCAATTGCAATTTACATGCCTTATCCAAACCAATGAACGTCAAGTTGGCCACCTTGGGGCCAGCAAAAACGAACCAAAGCTGGAAATTCCGGAGTCATTGGTTTTTTACCTGTACATCGGTCGGTCGGATCAAATTATGGGCGGCCACTTGCCCGAGCCACCATCAAATAATCCGCGACTTCGACAACCGACAGATTGTTGACTTTTGCGTTGAATTGCCCACAACATCAGGTTTTAAATGGCAGAATGGTATTTTACAAATAAAGAAATAATATCTGGTTGTTTTATTTTTATTTTGGCATTCAAAGTAAAATGAAAATAAAAATTAAGTGGGGGGGGGGGGGGAATAGCCCTCGGGGGGAATTGTCCTACGGGGGGAATTGTTCGGGGGGAATTGTCGGGGGGAGTTGTCTGTGGGGGAATTGTCCTAGACCCCTTTGCGTCATTTCCTGCAAGAAATTTCTGTCAAAATGTTATCTGCGAATGTTTTGAGCACGCAGATAGCTGATGCTCTGACGTTAT
Source organism: Protula sp. h YS-2021 (assembly GCA_949752745.1). Lineage (NCBI taxonomy): Eukaryota > Metazoa > Annelida > Polychaeta > Sabellida > Serpulidae > Protula > Protula sp. h YS-2021. The sequence continues at coordinate 32,314,606 of OX457026.1, forward strand.
TCTTAGTACAGAAAAAGGCTAGACGCAGGTTCCAAACCCTATATCTTCAAGAGGGAGCTCCATGCTCTCTCTCTTTTTCGAAGCATCGGTGAGTGTAGCGTATGTAAGCGCGTGCGCTTTTGGTGTACATACTTTACAAAAAATGCTGTCTAAAATTTCCCAGCTAACACGATTTAAGCTGGCCTCTTGTGTAGTCCCGTTAAAATAACTTCTGTTCATTACAATTTAAATTGGACTGTCTGGTTACAAATGAAATTCCTAGAGGGTAGAACGTTGATTTTAAACAGTGGGAGGACAGCAATACGCATTAAAACGAAGTCGCAGTTCCCTGCTGTTTTTAGTAATGGCGCACATTTACCCATATAACACATTTCTACGGGACTCCACACAAACTACAGAATTGATTAAAAGGTTTAGAGAAATTAAACAGCAAAAACCAACACCTAATTGACGAGGATGAAATGTTTTAATTTACTGTGAGATTTTAAAGTAGAAAATTGGCCTGACAGTTGAATTTGAAATTGACCCTGGAGCATGATGTTGCACACAATTAAACAAGCCAAATCCGTCAAAACCTACGGTCAGTCGCTTCAATTTTTCAACAAAAAGCTATTTTAAAAGGCCTAAGACAAAACGCCCATTTAAAAGGTTAATGATAAAGTTTTCATTTTCTAGAGCAGTTCCTAAGTAAGTATCTGATAAAGCTCACATATAAATATAACAAGAAATTGTGTTTTCTCAGCAAGTACCACCCCTAGATTAAGTGAATAAATAACCTCACTGTTTTCTTTCCTGGCGAGGAGGAAAAATAGGCTACTAGTTTCGGAAATAAAAAATATGGGAGTCAGTAAGAAAACACATCATATTACCTTTCTAATTAATAAAGAATGGCAGTTCAGCTATAAACACTTTTAATGAATGCTACTCATTTATTTTTCGACATCATATGAAAAAGTTTAATAACTCAAAAGTTGTCGAGAAAAATTCACTTTTGTATTTTTTCTTATTTCTTTCTTTTAATTTTACTTTCCTAAAAACTGAGATCTGGTTTATTTGTTATACACAGACTGTTCGTGAAAAAAGCAGGTAAAGATTTAAAATTGTTGTTGAAACCACAGCAGATGTCACTTTCTGGTCCAAAACCTGACTACTGAAATTTCCACGCGGCGTGAAAACGCATGCCTTTCTTTGCCTGGGAAAGACCTTTATTATTACGGTTATTTTCCCTGACCTCTTTTTATGGCAATCTTCGTGAAGAGGCGACGGGGGAAATGAGGCAGGGATATTCATAATTATTGCGGAAGTGTTTAAATCAAAGCTGGTCCCCGCGAGATGTTGTCACAATGCTTTAAAAGCGACAGTCTGTAAGATATGGAAAACACGAGAGAAATTAATGGTGCCTCTTCTCCCTGGAGGACGCAGGAATTACACAGATGACTGAAGACAATGACCCACGAACAGTTCTTACAATTGTCCTAATTAATTCAGCTGTAATAACTTGAGTTTTATTTTTCGCACCCGAATTGTTGTTTTCCTCATTCTGTCCATCATTGTCTTCCCAGCTGTGCAAGGTGCACAAGGTGCCAAGTAGATCTAATGCGGGTTACGTCAGTTCGCGGTCCCCTGACACAGACGCATTACGTTATAATAAAACATAACGCTTCGTGGGATCTTGAATAATGGGACAAGATTCCATTTTCTTTCAGAATCCAACTAAATTGAAGTTCTTGACTCTAACAGTGTCTCAGAGTAAACAGTTTTAAAATCCAGCAGTTGATGTTTATGTAGCAAAAGAGAACTCGTGCATAAGCAAGTGATAACTCGATTCTTTAAAACGTACTCTTTCAATTGCGATAAAATAATTTTATTGTTGTTTTTATTAATATGCCCTCCTTGGAAGATTTTCAAAGGTACATTATTAAAGGTCGCAAAATACACGCCCAAAATTAACTTTAAAGGTTGACATAAAAGCAAGTAGACATTACACGCTCCCAAAAGTATTAATTTTGGTAAAAAATCATATGGTTATAAAATTATAACTTATGGTTGGATCACTCAAAGTTTAACATCCATTTAACTTGTAGTGTTCTTGTCTTGATAGCTGTACGCCCTCCTACCCAACTGCTCTATAGCATGCAAACACACTATTACCGCAATAGCAGTTATTTCATTCTAATCATATGCTTTTTGAAAATCAACTATATACACCACAGTAAGTCATATATCAAATAAAAAGTAATAACCATTTTGAAAAGTTATAATTATATAGTAACAAATCTATCTCATGCTTGAAGATGAAACATTAATATAATTTATAACTATTTTAGAAATAATAGTAATGTTACAAGTTTACTTAAATTGATGAGCTTAGAAATAGGCGATTACCTAAAAAAGTACTTACTTTTGTTGACGTTATGAAAAATTTATCGTAATAATCCTTAATATTTCATCATATCCAAACGTATATCCACGGTATAAGCCGATTTCATATTAAATATTTTTGAAGTAAAAATCTTCAAACAAATCCTCAAACATTAAATTTGTTTGTTTGTTTTTTTTTTTCAGTTCTATATTTTGGCCCCAACTGTCTTTTCTTCTTTATTCATTATGACTATATGTTTGCTAGGCTAAATAGGTATGCTTTCGCGAATCTTCAATTTTTCTAAACTATTAACACTCTTCTTGCCAGATGTTAAACACAGCTAAAAAGGTTCAAGGAAAATGTTGGGTTGAACATGTGTTCAAAGAGATGGATCATATTTCATTTAAAAGCTGTTCTAAAACTCTGCCCTCCAATCACTCATTGAGACTCGGAGCTAACATCTGAAAATACATCTAAGGTATCGGAATTTTTAAAAAATGTAATAATAAATGCTTAAATAAACCTGTAGATTCGCTTTGGAGCGATTTGATATGTTGTTTTTTTTTTCATTTCTTTGGCATTTCTGCAGGTTTACTACATAACTTCAGCACCGGGATACACATTGCATTATGTATAATACGTGACTTGCGCGTGCGTAAAAACACGAACTGTATTTATTTTGTGACTTAGTTTAGATAAGTAGTTATCAGTCCTGAGATTTTTCGAGGAGGGGTGGCCTAAGAGTTGATCGGCAGGAAGCAGGGGGGGGGGGGGGGGGGGAATTTAAAATTCTGACAGTAAAACCGGCTGAAATTGTTCGTGAATAAAACTGTTCCATTTAAAGGGGTACCCCAAGTCAGTTGAAAGATTATGTAGACAGTCATTTTCAGACACATTTAGACAGCAACCTAGCTATATACACACCTAGATACATTCAGGTGCAGTTCAACTATAGGCCGAAAAACCACTGCTGCGAAACTGTTGATAGATGCTCATGCTCAAATCTCAGTTGAATTCAATATAACAGAACCGTTGCTGTGCAGAACAAGCACTTTATGTTTCAAAGTTTACATTAAAAGAACTCTTTGCTAAAAATTACAACAGTGTGATTTAAAGGCAAACAATGTGAAACATACAAGGAACCAACCGCCCCTGCACCCACCCCCTGTGAACTGAGCGATAATATAATAACTTATATTCACTGCGTAAAATCTAAACAACCATGCTTTTGTTGTAGGCACACGCCATGTTTCGAATAGATATCCTCAATATATTGCCTCGAATAGAGCAGATCTAATTGAGAATGAGATCAAATGCTAGTTTCGTAACTACTTGAATTTTCTCTGCTCAGCGAATTTAACGTCATGAACATCAGTCAACGACATCCTGACGATAACCCCAAAATTTGCACATTTTTTCTTGATCCATGTTCATTCAACACTGGGGTTCAAACATTGAATAAACGTTTGGCAAATAGACACTGTATGGACTTCGAAAAAAAGTCGGATTGACGCGGATGCCATAAGCAATCAAATGGATCACATTAATTAATTAATTAAAATTAGTGCTCTCTCACCGGAAGTGGAAACCATGATCGGGATTAAAACCAAAATAAGAATTGGCAACATTACAATCTGAGAAGCGTTTTTCTTTTAGAAGCCATATTTGGTAAGTGACGTCGCACATATTTTGCTTTAGGTGTCACCGTACAGTGCGGGAGGAGTGGGGGGGGGGGGGGGGTTACTTCGGCAGAAGGGTGGCCAAGGCCTCTTAGGAACGTCGTGGTTTCTAAGATAACACATCGTCTTTCCGATATCCATACAATATTGATCCCCAACGTTACCTGCAAGTTTAGGAAAGATACGATCTTCCATAATCAACAAAATCTCGATATAAATCTGACCAGGATTCGTGAAGTCAATCCAAGTGCCACAGAACTTCGTATATGCCGTTTAGTTGTAGTTTTAATATGTTAGCAACACAATACACGTTTCCAAACCTTCGTTTTTAAACATCTCTCTTTAGTGGAAGCAGAAGAGGAATGGTGGTTTCGAATGAAACTCATTCGAGAGTCCCCTCGTTTTTACTACAATTTTTTTATATATATATTTTTAATTTTCTGCTGAAACCACAACCACTGAAGCATAAGCTTTACAAACTACAAATTAAGTATTCATTTACAAAAGAGCGGAATATTATTCGCGGCAATTTATTTGCATGAAAGGAAACAACGGCAATCGAACAACTCAACCACCGCGTTACATTTTCACTCGTTCCCCAACTTGGCTAAAGTAGAATGTCGTTATTTTCGCTAGGACAAAATTATTTTTTTAAAAATGAAATAATTTAAAACTGGACAGAATGTTTTATTGTGGGGGTTTGTACTCACTCATGCACGCTCTAATAGTACATCTGTTAAAATGCTTGGCTGAACACAAAATTTATTAATCTGACAGCTTCAGTCTAGATGTGTTCGATAAAGTCGAAGAAACCGTCAGCAACAAGAGACCCACACTTTGTGAAACTAAATTGTTTTTATAAATAAATGAAATCTTTCATTGCCACGCCTTCTGTCACTTTCGCTGACTGTTGTAAGAGCTATACGTATACAAAGACACGAGACAAGCACAGTTGTGAGTAAACATTTTCAAAAGTTTGACTGTAGGCCAGAGAGAACAACAATTATCCAATCGAAACCTGGCTGTTCCGAATATCTCGCAAGTGGTCAAGTGTAGGACAAAAAGTTCTCAAAAAAATCACAACAGTTAGCACAATATAAAATCATTAGAATACAAGTGTTTCTCCACTTCTCCACTTTGAAATAACAATGCTATAAAAATAGCTTTAGCTTGAATTCTCATAATTAAAGCTATAATCCTTTCTTCCGTTTAAAAATATTTTTTTTATATTACGATAGCTGAAGAATCGATATAGTTAATATATTGCTTTGTAAGATATTTCTGGATACTGGATAAATTGATAACAAAACGGAGTAAATTATGTTACAGATAAGGTGCGAGGTTCGATTAAGACGTGGAAAATAATCTCCAATTCAATTCTCGTGCAAATACTTTATGCGTACAGTGTTATAGTTAGGCGCATATTCACAAGCAATGCATTTAATACACTTAGGGCTATTTACTGTGTAGACAGTTATTTTAAAAATAATTTTAGAAATCTAAAACATATTTCTTGATCTCAATAATAAATCATTGATATCTCATATCCTTCTAGCACATCTCTAAAAATAGTTTTTACCGATTTTTTATCTAGACTATAGTTCTAGACATCTAAAATTCACTTTCAATATACATAATTGAATAAAGATATCCAAAATTGCTTGCCATATATTCTCAAGGCTTTCTTTGCTTTAATTACTAGAAAACTGTTTACCAAATATAACTATATTAAAAAAATTAAAGTCATTTTTTTCCTATTTCGTTTAAGGTTACAGCTACCAAAGGAGTGACACTTAATTACGTCATTGCATTTTGATTACTCACAAAATGTCTCAAAAGTGCCTTCCAGTGAATTAATGCAAAAAATATCCCAAACAAAATCTAAACTTAGATTCACAAATACTTGCAGCCTTATGTTTATTTTCGCCTCATGCTGTTTCCCTCACCCTTCACACCCATTTGTGCAAATATTGATAAAATTTAAGACTATGAATTCCCTTTCACTTCCGTTTAATTTGTTCTTTTTTTAATTACGAGGACAGTTTTATTTTGATTTTATAAAATATTTTCTTGCCTTTGGTACATATTTTTTCCCAACCTTACGTGAATCAAAATCCACTTTAATGATACCATAAAGTTCATTTTTCACGCCGAAACAGATTTTAGGTTTATATAATCAATTAACAACACAGGTGAAAAGGGTGCCTGTGGAATCCGCGACACCTCGCACCTGAACACCCTGCACCTGAGCACGTCGTAACTGGACAACGTGCAGGACATCTCACATAAGGATATCCTTGAGTCACAACCAAACGAAAAATGGGATATCTGTTTTTTTTTTGTTTTTTTTTTTTTAATTATTTTACATCAGTTTTATTTCTTAAGTGTGACCGCTATTATACATACAACATTAAAGACTTGCAGCATAATATTAACCATTCCACTGTCTATATCTTTGCCGCTTATCATTACTGTATATATATATATATATATATATATATATATATATATATATATATATATATATATATATATATATATATATATATATATATATATATATATATATATATATATACAGTGAAACCCCGCTATTAGGGACAAAAAGTGACTGAATAATTTTGTCCCTAATGGAGGGGTGTCCCTAATTTCGAGGTTCTGTTTTGTTTGACAACAACAACTAAAATCTTTGGCTATTTTTCTTACACTTTTTCCATCACTAGCTTTGATTATTTCAACTTTATCAGATAGCGAAAGTTTGTTCCTTTTTCTTTTCACACCACCGATATTCAGACTTAACACCTTGTATAACATCTTAACTGAGTATAAAGACAATGAATTACTTGTTCCTTTATACGCATTTTAAAAGACGGAGCACATGTCAATAGGATTTAGTAGTATAAAGCTTCTCTCTTAAGCACACATCTTTCGTAATTAGCCCTATTGTCTTTACATGCTCTGTGTTCAATATAATGTACTCAATACCCACAGGTAACAATAGCGAAAAAACAAACACTACCGAGTAACAAGCTGATAGGGGTTGTTTACATAACGTACAAAATATGGGCAGCAATTTCACTGTCCACAATAGAGGGGTTGTTTTAAATGTGTAACCGTACTTACGAGATAAAAAGAGTGTCCCTAATTCTGAATAGAGGGGTGTCCGCAATAGAGGGGTCTAGATATAACAGAACTCTATGGCCTTTTAAAACAGACTGAAAAATGCTGTCCATAATTCAGGGGTGTCCATAATAGAGGGGTGTCCATATCCGGGGTTTTACTGTATATATATATATGTGTGTGTGTGTGTAATTGGAAATCGCATTAACACGTATGCCTCTCCCACCCATGAAAAGCACATACTACAGCGTCCAGGGTTTCAAACGCCGAAGCCCACACTCCTGTGAACATCCTTGATTAACGCATAGCGGATGGAGTGTTCGTCTTTTAAGCATGACTTGCTGGTCATAGAAAAAAATAGTGAATGCTTTGTTTCAAGGTAACTGTGACTTGTTGCATTAGTATGCATTGTTCTCTCCATTTAGAACCGTTTTCCCCGGATAGGACAAATCTCGCCCCCCCCCCCCGAATGGGACCATCTCACAAATAGCATCACTTTTCAACAGTCTCGTTACAAGTGCCAGCCATAATGAAGAACCTCATAAATACCAACCCCCGAAAATAGAACCACATTAGTTTAGTTCCACTCGTGGACCTATTTCCAGGGCAGTGCTATACATGCAAAGGCCAGAGCGTATGACAGAGTGAATCAGGGCAAACGAGCCGAACGATTATCTCAGGGAAACTATAAATATTTTATAAGAGCTACTGCTAGTTTTTTGACCAGCTGAAAATCATCTCTCACTCAAGCAAATCCATACGTCACAATGCCGCTAAACAATTACATAACAGTAGCAGCTATTTATTTACTCTTGTTGTTAAGCAGGCACTTAGCAACTGAAATGATTGACAGTTGGCTGACAGACATGATAACGAATGGCAGAATAATCACTTAAATTCAACAAAATATCAGAAGATATCAAATAGGGAATCATAGTTTTCTTGACAGCCATTTCAAAGTGGCATTGAGTTGATTAAACTTGAGAATATCTCACATTTTAACATGATGATAATAATGCAAATAATGAAAATTATTTTGCTGCTTAGATAGTTTTCAGATATTTTCAATAAAGAAAGAGTTCAGTAAAACGGGCGAAGCACTTTTCCATTTAGGAATGTCACAACGATTTGCTTCAATATATTGGCACAATTTGGGTTTATGGCATTCAACCATGTCATATAGAGAAAAGTTAGAACATACATGTATATATATATATTTATATATATATATATATATATATATATATATATATATATATATATATATATATATATATATATATATATATATATATATATATATATATATATATATATATATATATATATATATATATATATATAAACAGGAGTTTTTGGAGTTGAAAGTGCACAATGCGGTCATCCCACGCACAATCTCTCTTTTTTTTTCTTAACGTTGCATTTTTTCAAAGGGAACCTCTTTATTTCTATTGCATAACACCTCCGAGTTAATGCTGAGTTTTGTCTGATCTGGTAGTGGAAAAGGTCTGCAATTCCACGTCATTATGACGCGCCGTGGCTTTAAAAAGATTCCTTTTCCCTCAGTTCCATTCCAACTAATTACCTTATTTAGTGTGTGAACTCGGGTCATCCAAGGAACCATTTTGGAAAATTATTAAATTATGATCATTTCATGCCTAAAATTGAACCTTCTCAACTTTCAAAAACCTTTCTCAAATATCTACGCTAAGTAATGAATTCAAAAGACAGGGAAATTATTAGTGGAACTTTTGTCACGAAAATAAGCATCATTTTGGCTTTTGTTTCTACGCAGCGACTTTAATACAGGGTTGTAAGGTTTAACATGTAATAAGTGTTAGAGCAGTTCCAATGGTGCTGGTGTGTCGTTGTTAAGATCAAAGTGATTGGCAATGCGCGAAAAACCGGCAGGGGTGGTCGGGGCAATTTTTTCAAATAAAAAAAAGACACAAAATCTGATCCACAATTCACTCGGTTCGATTTCCCTTTTTTCTCTAAATCAAAAAAAATAATTTTCTAATGACTGATAATGCATAAATATAACAATTGGCTTCTGTGGGCACTACACACATATTGTCTGGATTTACCTGCTGTGTGCAGTGAAAATCGGACAAAATTACCTGCAGCAGACAATATAGACATGTGCATCCATTGTTATAATTAGAAGCATTCTAAATTCAAACTACGGTATCAACTGAAAGCCACGCAAAGTGTGTCCGTGAAATGCTTGCCCGATGCTAATGAAGCACGAGGGCTCGACCAGCATGGAATTACAAAAAATGAAACTGAATACAAGGAGAAAGTTGTTAGACCTGTATCGTCTTCCCGAATTTCATCCTAAATGAAATTATGTCTTGCGTGCTTGGGCAGAAGTGCCTGCGAATTGGACTGGTAGAAAAAGTAGTCAGGTTTTGTCTGTATCCACCCCTCCTCTGGTGGAAATTTTCTTGCAGGTGACTGTCCTCACGGGGTCATTAATGAGACAATTTAATCAGCGGTCAAAGAAACAAAAAGATACATTGTTCTCGTAATTGCCCGCTGAAGTGGAAAAGATTTGATTGGATTGATGGAACGTGATTCCCTATAGCATGCTATTATTTTTTAAGTTGAAAGTGTTTGGTGGTTCTAGTTCAGACGATGCTCTCTTAATCCTGGGATCGCTACAGAGGAAGTGTCTGTTCACAGACGCTACTAATACAACCAGTCTTATTGGTCCACAGCTAAAGGTTTTCTTCTTTTTTTTTAAACATCATTGCAATTTTTGTTGGATGGCAGGATTGCAATTGTCCTCTTGATCGGAGTTTTTAAACGGCGTGTGGAAACACTTCGACGATTCTTTTCTTCATCTTCTCCAGGAAACACACTGCACAAATTTGCCCCCCCCCCTTTTTTTCCTTCCTGCTAAACACCATTTATTTCCGCCCTCATTAATAGCATCATTTCTGACAAGACGGATTTCAATTAATAGTTCATATAATTCATCTCCTTCTCTATTCAGTCAGCAAATTGCTTCTTTATACAGATAATGAGAGCCAATGAGTGGGGGGATAGGGTGAGATAGACATCAAATGCAAACCCAAACTCCCTGATATACAATTATTTTTCTGGAGTTAATTTTTTTTCAATTACATTTTTCACCATTTTTCTCAAAATTTTTAGCTTCTAGAGTTCTTGAATCTTAGAAATAACAACACACACAGACACACAGACACAGACACAGACACAGACACACACACACACACACACACACACACACACACACACACACACACACACACACACACGTGAAATCCCTGTGTGCATTCTATTTTGTTTTTTTTTTTAGGACAGAAAACATGTTAGATGTTACAGTGTGGGATCTATGCCAGTCAATCAATGCCAATCAAGGTCTCTAAGTTTCCTACATTTTACCAAATATCGACAAAATGTTGCCCTTCAACGGGCTGTAAGAAAACTAAGAATCCTTAATATGCAGCTGCATTTAGACAATGCTTAAAGCAGGCTATTTATACTGCTTGTCTTATTACTTTACCAGCAACAGGCAAAAATTTCTACAACGATTCCTGAACAGACTTTGTTTAAAAAATATTTATAAAGGAAGATACCGGATAGCACCAATGGACTTGATGCAAGACTACTCATTGTGCCTGTTGTGAGCAGTGATTCGAACTTAATACCACCCAAGATCATTGAGCAAAGATGAAATTACTAGATTCCACAAAGTGGCATTCTTATTGGACTTTGTGACAGCGGTAAAAGAAAAAACTCTTGCTTTCTATACTTTCTCTTTTGTGAAATATATATGGTGTGTAAAATGCCTGCAGTAATATATCCTACTCTTATTCATGTCTGGAGTAAATGTAAAATAAGGTTTCCCCGTTATTCACATTAAGAAAACATAAATACGTATGAATATTTATATAAGTAAAATTATCACTTAATATGAAAGGCATTGATTTACAGCAACTGTGTGTCAACTGTTGTAGGCTGTCGCTCACTAAGATATAAATGATTGCAGTGACACATTATTCTTTGGTAAGTGTTATTATAAGCATAGTAACATGAATTTGATTCGCTTATTTGGAAAAATCAGTGAAACTGTGTACAAGTTACCAAAGTTGACGTTTCAAAGATTTCAAAGCAAGTTACAACAATGAACAATAGAGCCCTCGGGATGTGGTTTTTTTATGCCAATTTTTTTATATTCCCCTTGCAATGGAGAAATAAATGAAACGTTCCATTTTTTTCGCTGGTGTCTTTACTGCACCAGCGGCAGGCGCATTACCGTCTATGATCTCCCCGATGAATTTACAAGCATCCCCAACCCCTCCTTCCCACCCCCTATCCCACCATCTCCGCCCATCACATCCACACAAAATAGCTCTGGTGTGAAATATGTTTTCTTACAAGTGTGACACCCAAAGAATCATCCGAGTGTTGTTAATTTTCTTCTGAATCCCGACATACATTTCAACGACACATAAGAACATCATCTTTGCGTGTTGTATCCAAACAATCTTTGCTGACTTTTTACACTGTTAATTAAAATTTATTTTGTAAAATTTTAATTGATTTTCTTCCCCTTTTTTGCAAGTTATTTTCTAACTTTAAAGCGAACATTGATTTATAATTGGAATTGAATTTTTAGTGCGGTGAGAAACAAAACAAAGACGAGCCTGTCATAGTGTAAACAATACATGGATATTGTCAAACAACAATTTGCTTCGTTTCAAATTTAATCAGAATCACCATCTCAGTTTAATGACTCTTTATCATGACATTTCAGTGCTAAACGAAAATCTCAACAAAGATTCTTGTACAACACAGAATTTCTTCCTAAAAAGGGACCGTTTTATTTCCCTAAACCAGGACAGGACAAAGAAATCTAGTGACAATAATACGTGCTAGTTTTAAGTAATTAGAAATGAACAATAAAGCTTAACCGTGCATTTAGTTCATTTAGAAAGGGTTGGGTTTTTTGGCAGAAATTGCTTGTGACAATTATTAAAATTACAGAAAGCTTCCACTTTAAATACCACTGAGGGAATATCATTATAAACAGACGATGCAAATGACATGGGCCTAAAACTAAACAGAAATTTGATGCATTTTCATTTCGACTTCTCTTATCATCAGGAGGAAATCAAGTCCATTGTTTCCAGTATTCAATTTTTAAAAGGATCTTCTTTGTTGACTATTTTCTAATCTAGACAAGCATCTTACAAAGAAATTTGAATTTTTCTTCATAATCTTTGGTCCGTCCAAGTGTCGAAAAAATAAGCCTCTAACATCTTACCTATCCCCCGCCCCCCCCGCCCCCCCCCCCCCCCGCCATGACACTTGTACTTTTCACTTTGAATTTTGTTCTCCAGCTGGAATGCGACTGGAATGGCATAAGTCAGATTTATTCACCAATAGCTCATAGCTTATAATTATAGGCGTTTCAGAAATATTTTGTAATCTTTAGTAGCGATTGTTATAGGATTGCTTGTGCTTTGAACGAGAACTAAAATTTTTAAAACAAAAAATCTGTTGTGCTTACCAGAAAATATTAACGGGAGATATCCGAGGAGAGAAATTATCCGGAAGAGATATTTTGTTACACCCGATAACTAAGTGATTACTTATCGCTGATCCGGTTTATAATAGATCCGAATGACGTGGCAATGCTTCTAATTTACAAAAAATATATTAAATGCTCTCGATGCCATTGTTATGTATTCAAGGACATAAAAGACAACACATCCTTCTGTTTATAAGTTCTGTCAGTTCGACTGTCTAAAGATAATACACGGGCAATGAGCAAGTGCCTGGATCATGTGTGGAATACATTACAGTCCTGGCAATATAGGGCTAGAAAAGGCATTACATGATACTGGATACCAAGTTTAAGATTCGTTACACCAGCAATAAAAATTCAAACAGTTAGTGCTTAAATTCCATGACAGTTCATAATCTTTTGAGTAGATATTTGTTATTGAAAAGGCAAAACTTTAAGTTTGTTTTAAGTTTTCCAAAGAAATCAGGGTCGTTTCATGTTTCAATTCATAAATACTCAACTTTATGATTGCAAGTGTAGATGATACATTTTGTTTAAATATATAATGTGGCCTTTTTATTGGACAAGATAGCAATTAAAATGCGAAAGGTTTTCATGAAGCCAAATTTTTCTCATAAAACTGAATTTACATAAAGTTTTAATAACCTCATATACTAAACGCAATTGAACTGTTTTCTTATAATTTCACTTTCAAAACAATAAATATGATAGTTTGTTGCTTCATGTTTCCCAATTAAATATCAGAGGCAACCTAACAGTGCCAACCAGCGACTTTACTTAAAGGTGATCCGATCGGACTCCGCATGGAAATTGTTTATACTTTACGCAACAATTTTGTTTGACTTTTTTATAGTCAGGAAGTAACGTATTTTTTGTTGTTGTAATTTTTGTTGAAAAATTGTTGAATAAGAAAATCAAAAAGGAGGTCCATCCAGCTGTGCTTAGTGACTGTTGCTTGCAAAGGGTGACGCGGGGAGGTGGGGGGGGGGGGGTGTTGGAAGCATGACGTCAACTTGATGTCAGGAATATGTTTTGGTTCAGTAAAAGATTTGGAATTATTGTTCACCAGAGGACAGCTGTTCAAGTAAATCATAAAAAGCAAGAAATGGATAGTGTTTACTCCAGCTCTGTATTATTAGAAAAAGTCGCTTTAAAGTTGAGTTATATTTTACAAAAGGAAGCAAAATACATACCCGTAGACCAGCTATCCTTTAGTGAAATGCTTTAATATATCAAAATTTCCCTGTTATCAGCATTTATTGCCATATTTTATAAATATTATAATCTATGCTTTAGCTTTCAAAATCGCCACAAAATCAAGAAAAAAAATCAAAGTAATTTCAAATCAAATGTCTGCTGCAGGTTTCACTTGTTAATTATGAGACGTCTTAAACTGCTATTTTCAAAGCTTCTTGAACAATTTATTATGAAATCGTAACAAAGCGTACTACCTTGCACGGGTCTTTGCAATATTGTTGTAAGTTGTAGTTTTGACCATGAAAATTCTAAGGATATGTGACATTGGACAAGTTCGAGATGGGAAAGTTTTCACAACATTGAATTACAATATGTTTACATAAGGGTTAATACTTGGCAATCGAACGAAGTTATTACCTCATCAGTTACTGTACTAAGCGCACCAAAGCAGTGACTTGGGTGTGTGACGGTAAAATGTTTCTGTTTTAGGCCTTGGGAAGACTGACCGCCCTTACCGCCCCGCTCCCCCACAGAAAATGCCCTTATGACCCCTTTTGCCAGTTTAATGGATCTTTTGAACATCCAGTATCTCAGAGTTCCAGACTTCCTATGAAGATGGGTTCCTTTCCTCGTTATTCCAGGTCTTCTTTTCTATCAGTACTATAACAGTTGAATTTTTTTGTAAGTAAAAATTTCTTGGACCTCGCAATTCTGTTGATCGAAATTTTTGTAAAATTGGTAAAAAATAGTATTTTTTTGAAAATTAAGCTTTACAATTTATTTAATTTATTTTTTGCTTTGATTTCCAGTACATATCCCGACGCGCACCTAGTATCGATTTCAGGTTTCGACGTCGACCCGACGAAATCGCAACATTGGAGCTGGTTGTAATGTGGTTGTGATTAGTCACGACCTAAAGCGTATCTCTTCAGCGTTGTATGTTAGTTGCGACCATAAAGCAATCATTCTAGAGTCTAATCAACGCCTTTGACTCAATGCTGAATGGTCGTTGGAAAATACTTTGTGTTACGGCCAGATATGCAACGAATTTTGACCTTGAAAAGTAAACAGTTGTTTATTGTTCTAGAACTAAGTGCATCAACGGATGCAAATCCATCATATGAATAACACTGAAGTTCCTTTAAAAATCAGCTGTTTCTTAGAAAAACATTTCGAAACAAGTTTCCGTGGTTGAGATAAGATGCCGTTTTACTTCCAGGTTTAATTAAAAGTCTATTAATTTGAATTGTTATTAGTTTCCTGTGTATGACGTTGCCGTTAATACTAAGCGTTTCCATGAAATTCGGAGAAAATGCCGGTATTTTATCCAACCACATCCCCAAAACTGGACCTTTATTTCCACACCCAAAAACACTCATTTCCGACCTCCCACTTTATTGGTAAATTCTTATGATCCTGATTTCCGTTCGATTTCCCATAAATAGCCGTACATCGCTGTTCTGCAGCATATGATATTTGGTACGCATCTGCGTAAAGGCTCTTAATTACAAAGGTGTAATTAAAGGGAAACTTGTGGAAGTTAAGGAATATAAGAGCGCATAAAATGTGTTAATAATTGTGGAAGTCAAAGTCTTTGGAAAGGACAAAGAAAGCGTTCGCTTGAAATACAAGGATTGGTTGGAGAAGTATGGCAACTTCCTTGACCAATACGAAGCCAGAGTTAGCCACACAGCTAGTGACGGCACTGAAGTAGAAGAAACAAGGCTGGAGTCGCAGCGAAACTTTCTGCTTGAGGTCAAATCTCGGGTAGAAACATGGTTCGGCGAAGTTTCTTCCAGCCAAGCAGATGGAAGCATTTGCACCCAAAGTTCGCGGAAGTCGCAAACATCCTCACTGTTGAGGGAACGTCAGCGATGCGAAGAACTCAAGGCCGAGGCGGAAGCCATGAAAAAGCGGCAAGAAATAGAAGACCAGGAGCGAGATCTGTATCGCAGGCGCGAAAAGCTCGAAATTGACCTCAGACGGAAAAGGGAAGAACTGGAACTGCAGACCAAGCTGAAGATAGCTGAAGCCGCAATCAGTGAGCACGATAGCGCTAGTGTCAGGTCAGTGTCTACCCGTCGTTCTCGAGTCGTTGATGACAAACGTTACGAAAGTAATTATGTTACCGACGTTGTCAATATTACGAAATTGCTTAGAAAACCGACGTTCGACGTAGAGAAATTTAATGGCGATGCGTTAAAATATGTACGTTTTGTACGTCAGTTTAACAGTCGTATTGTCGCTTATTGCGACACAGATGAAGAAAAATACACGTTTCTTGAACAGTACACTTCCGGCGAAGCTAAAAGTATCGTTTCGGGCTTCGCTCATTTGAACGCGTCGGATGCATATGAAACGGCGATGCGCGAGCTAGACGAACGTTACGGTGATCGACAAGTTATCGCTCACGCTTACGTCAAACGAGCGTTAAATTGGCCGTCAATACGTGCAAATGATGGCAAGGCACTAGACCGCTATGCAGTGTTCCTCCAAGAACTCGACAGCGCTATCAAAGATGTTCGAGAGGTCCGCATATTGGAATATCCGGAAAACATGAAACGCCTTGTGGCAAAACTGCCTCAGTTTCTGCAGGATCGGTGGTGCAGAGAAACTCATCGCTTCAAAGGCCACCACGAAATCAGTTTCACAGATCTTGTGACATTTGTGAAATCCGAAGCAAAGATTATGAATGACCCGACATATGGAAGAAGCGCAATCAGTGACGTGACGTCATCAACTACACCAAAAAGGCACACCGGATCTTTCGCCACTTCAACGGACAATAAACAGACCAAACGCAAGTCTGACAAGTCAGGGTCAGGTAAGCCTACGAGCAAAGGTTGTGTATATTGTTCAGTCGAGACACATGGGTTATCCGAGTGCGAAAGGTTAAGTAGTTTGTCACCTGATGACAGAGCACTGTTTGTTAAATCAAAGGGTTTATGTTTTGGTTGTTTGAAGTTTGGTCATTTGAGCAAATCTTGTGAAAACAGGTGTGTTTGTAAAAAATGTAAACGTCACCATCCAACATCGCTTCATAGAGAAGACAAAATTAATGATAAAGGCATTGAACAGAAAACGGAAGCTCCAGTAAATCAGTTATGTAGCTCTACGGGGGCCGGTAGTGACGAATGTGCTATGGCCATTATACCGGTTGAGGTGAAGGTTAAGAACGGTTTCAAAGCTGTTAAAACATACGCATTCTTAGATTCAGGAAGCAGTGTTAGCTTCTGTACGCAAAGTTTAATGGAAGAATTGGGTGTGGGTGGCAAAAGGTTGAAAATGACCATAAACACAATGGGCAAGCCATTCACAATGGTGACTAACGAAATTAAGGGATTAACGGTTAGTGATCTGGAAGGCAAAAATACGATAGAATTGCCAAAGGTTTACACTAAGGATAGGATGCCTGTTTCGCACTGTCACATTCCCAGGATGAGTGACATATCCCAATGGCCGTATTTGTCAGATGTGCATTTACCGGAAATAGAAGCAGATATCGGTCTTTTGATCGGTGTCGATGCACCAGGAGTCTTTACTCCTATCGAAACTAGGGCTGGTCCGATAGACTGTCCCTCAGCTACAAGGTCACCCTTAGGGTGGATCGTATGGAATATAAGGCGTAATTGCCAGGCCAAAGCTTTCGCTATGGTAAATAGAACGTCTATGATAGCTCTGAAGGAAGTTGAAGATTTAAAGGCTTTAGATAGGTTAGTCAGAGATTCAATCAATTTTGAGTTTCCCGAGCATATTGTAGACGATAAAAAAGAAAATTCACAAGAGGACAAGGCCTTTCTCCGAAAGGCAGAAACTTCAATAAAAAGGGTAGGAAATCACTATGAGGTAGGATTACCATTTAGGGACGAGTCCATCGTACTCCCCGACAATCGTAACCAAGCCGTTCAAAGATTGAAAACTTTGGAAAGAAAAATGAGAAAAAATCCAGTGTTTTGGCAGGACTATACACGCTTCATGACAGATGTCATAGATAAGGGATACGCGGAAGTAGTTCCAAATAGTGAATTAAAGAGACATGATGGGAAGGTCTGGTACATTCCTCATCATGGCGTGTATAATCCAAACAAACCGGAGAAAATCAGAGTTGTCTTTGATTGTGCGGCGAAGTACGAGGGACTTTCACTGAACCAGAATCTCCTTCAGGGCCCAAATTTAACCAATAATCTGGTTGGGGTACTGCTGCGTTTCAGACAGGAACGTTACGCAATAATGGGAGACATAGAGGCAATGTTTCACCAAGTCAGGGTTCGAAAAGAGGACAAGGACTGCTTGAGGTTTTTATGGTGGCAGGATGGGGACCTAGATAGCGAACCGAGAGTATATAGAATGTGTGTCCATTTGTTTGGGGCCACTTCTTCCCCCAGCTGTGCAATCTCTGCCCTTAGATCCACTGCTCTGGACAACAGAGATGGATTCGACAAGGAAACAATAAATACGGTTATGCGTCATTTCTACGTCGATGATTGTCTAAAATCGGTTCCAAGTGAAAGTGACGCAATTTCACTTGTTTCTAGCTTGTCACAATTGTGTGAGTTAGGTGGATTTCGTTTGACCAAGTGGATAAGTAATAGCAGGACAGTGTTAGAAGCTATCCCCGAATCAGATCGAGCCAAGACCGTTAAGGACATAGACA
The DNA here is from genome assembly GCA_949752745.1 of Protula sp. h YS-2021. Classification (NCBI taxonomy): domain Eukaryota; kingdom Metazoa; phylum Annelida; class Polychaeta; order Sabellida; family Serpulidae; genus Protula; species Protula sp. h YS-2021. The sequence goes on from OX457026.1 coordinate 32,333,178, forward strand.
TAAAATCAGAAACTCTCCCAACTGAGAGAGCTCTAGGTGTTGTATGGTGCACAGAATCGGATTGTTTTAAGTTTCGTATAAAACTACAAGACAAACCTTTCACAAGAAGGGGTGTACTCTCAGTCACGAGTTCAATCTTTGATCCTCTGGGCGTAGCTTCCCCCTTTGTACTGCCTGCTCGAAAATTGCTTCAGAAACTTTGCAAGAATGGATTAGGTTGGGATGATCCCTTGCCCGAAAAAGAATCACAAAGGTGGCAAAAATGGTTAGTGGAGCTCCCAAAAATTTCTGAATTTTGCATACCCAGGTGCTTTAAGCAAAGTGAAGGCACTTGCTCAGAATTTCAACTTCATACATTTTCTGATGCTAGTGAAGACGGCTATGGTGTAGCATCATACCTAAGGCTTAACATACAAGGCAGGGCAGTGTGCTCTCTTGTTATGGCGAAATCAAGAGTAGCGCCATTAAAGAAAATTACAATTCCCAGATTAGAACTTACTGCAGCAACTGTTGCAGTTCGAATCGCAAGAATGATCGAAAGAGAATTGGATTTCAAGTTGGAACTGTATTTTTGGACGGACAGTGAATCAGTATTAAAATATATTGCAAATGATAGTACTCGATTCCACACCTTTGTAGCAAATAGGGTGTCCGTTATTAGAGAAGGTAGTGACATTGTGCAATGGAGATACATCAGCTCAGCTTTGAACCCTGCCGATTATGCTTCTCGAGGCTTGTCTCCAGACGAATCAGGTAAATGCAAGCTATGGTATTCAGGGCCCGAATTTTTATGGCAGCCGCAGTCCGACTGGCCAGGGACAAAAGACTTACGCAAGACTATTGATACGGATGACCCTGAGGTTAAGGCTTCTGTCAACACTGCTCTCCAGTGTGAAACAGAAAGTCTTGATGTAGTGCTAAGTAGATTCTCGGATTGGAAAAGGGCACGAAAGGTTTTTGGGTGGATTGTCAAATTTGTTTCAAATATAAGATTTTTGGCTTCAAAACGCAAACAGTTGCAAGAGTCAATGAAGACTCAAGACGAAGTTGAATTGGAAATTGCGAAATTAAGGTCCACTGAATCCTCCAAATCCCTGGAACTGACCGTCAGTGATATTGAAAAGGCGGAAAGGTGTATTTTCAAGGGTGTTCAAAGTACACATTTCCCAGAAGAGATGAGGTCTCTTCACACAGGCAAAGGTATAAGGAAATCTAGTTCCATTTTGAAATTTGATCCAATCATCCACGACGAACTTCTGTGTGTAGGAGGACGTCTAAGAAATTCTGACTTAGACTTTAACGAAAGACATCCTATTCTTTTGCCGAAGAAATCTGAGGTTTGTGCTCTACTCATGCAATATGCTCACAAGTCCGTGGGTCACATGGGTCGCAATGCAATGGTCGCATTTCTTCGACAAAGGTATTGGTTAATAGGTGCAAATTCTTTGGCAAAAAACGTTGTTTCAAAGTGCGTAATTTGTCGAAAATACCAAGGAAAAACGTTAGAACAAAAGATGGCAGATCTACCGATTGATCGTTTGACACCGGATCAACCTCCGTTCACAAACACAGGTATAGATTACTTCGGTCCAATAGAAGTAAAGAGAGGTAGGGCAACAGTGAAAAGATATGGAGTTATATTCACTTGTCTGTCATCAAGAGCAGTGCACTTAGAGATGGCTGTGTCTCTCGACACGGATTCCTGTATCAATGCCATAAGACGTTTCATGGCTAGGAGACCGGTGGTGAAACGACTTTTGTCAGATAATGGTACAAATTTTGTTGGGGCACGACGAGAACTAAAAGACGAAATAGAAAAATGGAATAAAGCTCAAATCCACGACACCCTGCTACAACAAGGTGTCGAATGGAAAATGAATCCGCCAGCTGCATCCCACTTTGGCGGAATTTGGGAGAGACTAATCAGAATAGTGAGAAAACTTTTGTATTCCATCATGAAAGAGCAGACCATACATCTAAATGATGATGGTCTCAATACATTATTTTGTGAGATCGAGAACATATTAAACAACAGACCATTGACCGAAATTTCGGACAACCCAAATGATTTAGGGTTTCTTACACCGAATCACTTACTCATGCTATGCCCACAGACCAAATTTGCTCCCGGAATCTTTAATCAAAATAATAACTACGCCCGCCGCAGATGGTGTCAAATACAATATCTAGCAGATATATTTTGGAAAAGATGGAGAAAGGAGTACCTTGCTCTTCTCCAAACACGTCGAAAATGGGAAACATCAAAACAGAATATCAATACAGGTGATATTGTTTTGATAACAGAGAATGCCCCTCGAAATTCATGGAGCTTAGGCAGGATCGTAGAAATACATAGAGATCACAAGGGCTTAGTTAGAATAGTTAAGGTGCAAACCAAGTCAAACATTTTAGAACGCCCCATACACAAATTGTGTCTTATCTTAGAAGGTAATTGAAAATGCTTCAATTATTATCATTATCATTGAAATGTTTTAATTGTAGATATGATTAATGTATGTTACTGGTACTAATTATGTTTATGCTTTAATTGCGATTTAATTGTAATTTGTGTTTATTTCAATATATGAGTAGCTTGGAACAGCAATGAAATGTTTAAAGTTGAATTTGAACACTGTAAATGTATTGTATGTAGTGACAATGATGCGTAGCGTCTGGTATATTTCAGTTCAAACTAGGCACTAGCATAACAGCTTAGATCATGTATAACTTCTGTTTTAAGATTAATGGATCTTGCATGTGTTCCACTTGCGCTGTTACAGTTGTAAATAGTTTAGGCTAACTAGAGCAACATGTACTGCAAATCATAAAGGGCAAAGGAATTCTAAGTGATAATATTATATCTGACCTTTCATAAGATTAAATGCCCAAGAGCATTTAAAGGGGGTGGTGTTACGGCCAGATATGCAACGAATTTTGACCTTGAAAAGTAAACAGTTGTTTATTGTTCTAGAACTAAGTGCATCAACGGATGCAAATCCATCATATGAATAACACTGAAGTTCCTTTAAAAATCAGCTGTTTCTTAGAAAAACATTTCGAAACAAGTTTCCGTGGTTGAGATAAGATGCCGTTTTACTTCCAGGTTTAATTAAAAGTCTATTAATTTGAATTGTTATTAGTTTCCTGTGTATGACGTTGCCGTTAATACTAAGCGTTTCCATGAAATTCGGAGAAAATGCCGGTATTTTATCCAACCACATCCCCAAAACTGGACCTTTATTTCCACACCCAAAAACACTCATTTCCGACCTCCCACTTTATTGGTAAATTCTTATGATCCTGATTTCCGTTCGATTTCCCATAAATAGCCGTACATCGCTGTTCTGCAGCATATGATATTTGGTACGCATCTGCGTAAAGGCTCTTAATTACAAAGGTGTAATTAAAGGGAAACTTGTGGAAGTTAAGGAATATAAGAGCGCATAAAATGTGTTAATAATTGTGGAAGTCAAAGTCTTTGGAATTTATATATCTTTATTGCACTATGTGTAATGCGTTGCGTCTTTACGTGATTAAGGAATCACATCAGTGAAGCGCACGCATTACACATAGTGCAATAAAGATATATAAATTCCAAAGACTTTGACTTCCACACTTTGGATGTTATGTAAACGTTGGTGTCACAAACAAACATCAAACGTGATCACGTGATCACTCACCGGAAATAGATCAAAATTAAGATGTAAAATATGAAAATGTCTGAAACATACAAGTTTTAAATGTATTCATAAAAATTGACTTCATACCTATCCTGCATTTCCCAGTGACGAAAGAGTGGGGAAACTTTGACGAAGGGGTGGCCACTACACCTTATGACTGTTGCTGTCTAGAAGGCGATACCTAATCACTTTTCAGATATTTGTAATACGTCGAGAAAGGCATTCATTCGACTTCCATTTGCAACCTTTGTGGAACGTTGATCAGACATCGGATAACAGATGACTACCCAGCATTGGGAGAAGTTGGTTCGATTTCCATAATCAACCAAAACCCGAACGTCGAATTGCGACGTTTATCCAACGTCAGTCAAAGTCACAATGTAATATCCTACTCAGGTGTTCACAGAAATTAACTACACAGTTAACTGCACATCAGTCAGCGAAAATTAAACGACTGAGCTAAATCACCACAGTTAACTGTTGTGAATACGGCTGCTGAAGATTAACTTCAACCTTCATTTATTTGCCAGTATTATCAATTTTGCAATATTATCAGCATACCTTAAAAGTTACTCAGTTTCACAAATACATACAGTAAAAATGAAACCTTAGCATTCTATCATTCAAATACGCTAGTGGCTTTAGACTTCAGAGAACGGGACATCTTATAATACTGGATGCCAGTTTTGCGCCCGACAATAATTCCTCCGACGCCTTGTTTTTTATCCCTAGGCCATGGCACTAAAATCCAAATAATGGAAAAAAAGAAGTGCACCCCCACCGGACTTAAAAAGCTGTAAGAAAACCCAGGAAAAATCATCGCTGTCTAGTTTTTGATAAATGAAAAACAACTGTTACCAAAAACGTTTAAAAAGTACTGGACTTTGCTTTACATATGTAGAAATTTTGCATTCGCATTTTCTAACCAGAAACATGACATTTTATATAAACCTGTTTATAATCATATTTTAAGAAAGAGAGAATTTAAGCTGATGACCAGTCCATGAGTTGTTCAAAAATAAAAAAAAGTTACCGGATATACTTCTTTTTTTAAAGGATTTCCGGCGACAGAGTTCAGTTTTAACTTCCCGGCCCCCAGTGCCGTCTGGAATATAGAATATTGACTGGAATATTATCAGTCATCAGTTCTACGTAAACGCTATTACAATTGGATAATTTTGTACTGTTATGATACAGAAGAGATAATACAGATTTATTTTATATTAACAATTCTAAATAGTTATTGCACTGTTCCGCGCATATGAAATTGTATCTTTGTGGCACTAAACAATGAAAACGTGAAATCAATCAACAACACATGACAACTAAATGATTAAAAAACGCCCTAAGTTTTCATCAAAATATTTCGAGGTGATGGGAAAAAAACGATCCAGAACTTCGACAGAAATATCCTTGAAAGAGAACAAAAAGTAAACTTAATCCAAGTTGAACTATTCTTTCAAGGAAAGTACAGTGGAATTCCGAAAATAACCACAAGTACGGATGAACTAAATTTCAAACGGAATTTTCGGGACAGGCCATCCTGGACAACAACTAAAACTGGTCATTGAAAGTTTGAACTCCTGTATTCGGATGATCCCATGTTGGTTTTATTCAGCGCCGCTTTTGGGTCACAACTACGTCGTTCAAAGGTCATTATATCAACGTGGTTTTGAACTCATTTAACGACACTGAAACGACGTCGACTTTGGATCGCTTAAGTGACAGCAGTCTAGTGAAGTCACGTCGACTTCACTTGGCAAACTGTATGTCATTCTATTTTAAAATACTATGCGACAGAGCAATTCTCAATCATTAGAAAATATGACCTTATTTTTCTCTACATTCCTTATTAAATTTCCATGATAACTTAATGAATAAATGGATACTTTTAAGAAAAATTATTGTTGTACGCAGAAACAGTATAAGATTAACCGAAACCGCTTTTATTTATATTGGACAAACATTTCCCGGAACTCTAAATTAAATTTTTGTAGAACTCATAATGCGTTCATACAAGCCACTACTCATAAGCATTGGCATCTGTGATTAGAAAATGACCTCATATAGTACACTTTTCTAAATGAGGGCACAATGAACAAGGTCCTTTTGAATTAGTTTTTTTTTTTCTTCTCAATGGAAAAATTAAGCACTTTTCACGATAATTATTCTGTCAAAGTTAAGGTATCATTTTTTACTTATCACCTAAAAAATCAGTCCATTTTTTTCTAAATAGTCCTAGTCCAATACTGAAAATTATTGAAAAAGTATCAACTGAGACCCAGTACATATTCTAAGGTCGAGTCAAGTGGATCTGAGGTTTGCGACGACGATCCCACCCAAGTACACCATTAACCAACCAAAACACAACTTCCTCCGACGTCTTTGGTGCCACGTTGAATACCCGTCGGTAAACGTGTTATCGGTCACCAGAAATGACAACAAGGTGACTACGCTATGATTGTCACTGTCTTCCAGATTCATATTTTGTCCCAACGCCCAAACAACGTCAGCGAGATACACGTTGTTCAAACTTCATTTAAAACCCTTTACTTAATGTTAAACAGTGGTCGAATGATCGACGTCTATCCAACATCGGAAGGCAGACATTGTTTCGAATTCCATAAACAACAAAAGCCGACATTGGGTTCGACGCTTATCTAACACTGTCCAACTTCGCAGTGTTTACCGGGAAACTTTGAGTACAAGCGTGGATAAAGCTGTGTATACACATATACAGTTTATTCACTATATGCATTAATTCATTGCTATATAATATAATGATAAATAATATATAAATATTCGTCTATTCATACATTCATTCATTCCTTCATGCAGTTTTTTTTGCCCAAACAATGAAGAAACACGATGACACAACATAGTTCATATATCACAGTTCATATCACAGTTCATATCACTGTTCTTTATCTATCTAGTAGATTACTAAAACCACTGAAAATGTTCGAACTGTTCAGATCACATTTCATTAGATGATTAAAAGCACTTATTACTAAAACCACTAAAACTGATCGAACGGTTCACATCACATTTAATTCGATGGTTAAAACACTAATTTATGACACGAAAATCACTAAAAATACATGCACTTCAATGAAGGTTGCAAAGAAACTAGCTCCATTCAAGATGTAGTTCGTAAATTGCAATTAATACGAAGTGCAATTCAAAAGTTGAGTGTTATGACACGCAGGTGTAATTAGGATAAAATCCGTCACAGGGAGTTGCTTGTGAGCATATAATCTGGCTAAACTTGTTGGAAAATGAAAAGTGTTTGATTAACATAGTTCTAGTAAAGATGCAAGAATATCAAAAGTGCTTTCCCTTTTAATATAAAAACAGTAAAATAGATAGTATATATACACCTAAGTGATGTCTGATGAGGAAGAGATGGGGTAGGTGACCCAGTATTGCAAATTTGAGGGGGTGCAGATTGCCTACATTCCATATAAATTAATATTATTTGGGCACACAGTTTTTGTGCGTCTTTTAACAAATTTATTGACCAGAAAGGTTTTCTCACCGTAAATCAAAACGAGACTTGGTATGAACTAAAACATTTGAAAGAGAAACTAGGCACGGTGTTCAAAGGCCCGAAATACCAGCATGAGTAGTGGGGAAATGTGTGTTCTGGACGATTCTGAGCAATTTTGGTTTTTTTACCCACCTCTGTGGGAAAATTTGTGATTTTTGCATATTTAGACGTTTCAGACGATTCTGGGGACCTTTGGTTTTTTTACCCCCCCCCCCCCCCCGTGGGAAAATTTGTGATTTTTGCATATTTAGACGTTTCAGACGATTCTGAGTAACTTTGGATTTTTTACCCAACCCCGTGGGAAAATTTGTGATTTTTGCATATTTAGACTTTTCAGACGATTCTGAGTAACTTTGGATTTTTTACCCAACCCCATGGGAAAATTTGTGATTTTTGCATATTTAGACTTTTCAGACGATTCTGAGCAACTTTGGTTTTTAGACATATTAGAACCGAGTGTGGCATCTCCCTACGGAATTCGGAACTTGGAAATCAAATTGACGGGAGCGGCCTTATCTGCTGGGTCATTTGCTCGCCGTTGAAAACGAAGTAATTTGTTAAAGGTTAAAGAACGGTATCATAAATTTACAACTTTGTGCGGAATGTCAAAATTTTCTTTATTTTCTTTATTCATTTCACTTTAAACTACTTCTTTTCTTTATTGCAGGTTTTTTTAGTGGCAGTGCGCTGCTCGGCGAACCAAGACCAGTGAGGAGGTGAAAACCCTCCTGGCTGCCCTTTTCAGGACGGCCGCCCAAAAACCCGAAATAAGCTAGTGTCACTGTGTATGAGTGTTTGTATGTGTGTGTGTGAAAAAATGGGCTGCTCATTCGAGCACGTTTTTGCATGATTCATTCGAATACATCTTTGAATGGTGCGCGCGGCTGTTTCAACTGCAAAGCTTAGTTTTTTTTTGCCACAAGCACATCAAATATACACAAACTCTGGCAGCTTTCTACACAACGAAATTAGTTGTGTAGACAAAGTGACATGCTCACGTGATCCGCTTAGATAACTTTTCACGATCTTTGTGAGCTTTTTCCTTTCGTTCATCACAAATTCTACATAATTTTGATAAATAATTAGAATGCATTCCAATAAAAACGGTAGTTCTTGGATACAGCATGCCAAGGCCAGCTTTCACTAATGACTTCAACTGCTTGAACTGCCTGATTTGGCGAACGGTTTGGCAGGGTACCCAGAGGCAAAACCAAGCATTTATTAACACTTGACAAGCCTTTGGCTTGCAAGAGTTATATGAATTTGTGCGAGCAAAATTCGTCCTTTTTTTTCTTCTTGACACTTTTTCCGATTTTTTGTGTCGTCTTCTCCTCTGACACTATGGGCCCTACGACCATGAAATTTGGGACTTATGAAGAGCTTGATCTGAACATGTGCATGTCATTTTTTATTTTCGTCTTTGATTTCGTTTTCTTTGTTAAAACGCCATGTGAAAAGAGTGTATTTTTTGCAAGTAAATGCGTAGCATTTAACCCACATCACACACAGTTGCACAGTGAACTTTGTGCGAGCTCTCACTGCGTAAAAAGCTAACACGGCGTATGCTAGATCAGTCAATAAAACGTTAAGTCAACAGAAACCAAACACTACTCGGCTTATAAGACATATTCAAACTGTGTTGTTTGCAATATATTATTCAAGAAATAACCCATTGAAGGAAGCATTTTTGCGTTTTAATTTTTGTCAAGTGTTTAACATTTCGCTAGCGAAGTGAGGTTCTAGTTTTTAATAACTTCAACTGCAGCGCGCTTCTGAAAAAGGACGATGTAGTCTGGATTGATGTGAGTAGCAAAATAAGTGGATTTTTTATGCGGGGACGTTGAAATTTCATGTGGGTATTTTTAAATATTGGTTATTTATTCATTAACTATGTATGAACCGCACATATACAAAACATCATTAAAAAGAGAACTGAATTCTTGTTAAGGCTGGCAATTCTTTTTAACTAAAAACCTCTAATAAAGAAAAGAGGTAGTTTAAAGTAAAAAGAATAAAGAAAATTTTGACATTCCTCACAAAGTTGTAAATTTATGAAACCGTTCTTTAACCTTTAACAAATAACTTCGTCCTCAACTGCGAGCAAATGACCTAGCAGATAAGACAGTTCCCGTCAATTTCATTTCCAAGTTCCCAATTTCGTAGGGAGATGTCACACTCGGTTCTAATATGTCTAAAAACCAAAGTTGCTCAGAATCGTCTGTAACTTCAAATGTGCAAAAGTCACAAACTTTTCCCACGGGGGGCTGGGGGTCAAAAAACAAAGTTGCTCATAATCGTCTGAAACGTCTAAATATGCAAAAATCACAAAGTTTCCTACGTGGGTGCCCAGAACACCCATTTCCTTACTACTAGCAGGGCAAAACGTGGCATCGGCAGGTTTAAGTAAAGATTGATCCCATCGCTACGCATGGTCATTTCTGGTAACCTGGCAAAAGGACTAAAGGACTAGTCCTTTTGAAGCGTAGTCCTTTTGAAGTTTGGTAATTTTGCCAGGTAAGCGTCAGTTCTGTATGAGACACTGCGAGGAAAATAGTTTAAACTTCGTGACATGCTTGACAGCATATTTCCACATTACAAAGAATAAACACGACAGATGCAATGAAAACTCTCGGTACAAAACTGATCGCAACTACCAATGTTATTATCGAGCGTGGTATTTTAAATTTGTTTTAAATAAACAGATGTAGCGACACTGAGAAATCGTCTAGTAACACAAATTCGTCCAGGGGATCTCCCGGTGGGTGATTTGCCGGTGGGAGATTTGCCGGTGGTCTTTTGCCGTTAGAGGTGATTTTTCGGTGGTTGAATTGCCGTAGGTGCGTTGCCGGTGTTACGTGCAAACAAGTCCCCTCAATTTAAAGCCGCCCTTCTCTATATAAGTTTTATGCGTGGTTCTAATCTCTAAAGGGGTAAGTGGGGCTTGTTTGCACAAGCCTGTGTAAGCAAATGTTTCCGAAAAAAATATATTAGAGAGTGTTAGAAGAGAAAGTTAGACACAACATTTCTGCTGAAGTTTGACCAATATAAGTAGAAAAAAGTACAGAAGATGAATCTTATCCCCTGTTACTATTTCTCACTGCTCGTAACCAAAACCTGAGAAAAGGTCCTCATGTTCAAGGTTGCCAAAATGCCGCGGTAGAAGGGGTTAAGTATTTAATCTTAATTCCTGCTAATCCGAAGAACTGGTATCTGCCGAAGGAAAATGGGACTGCATAACCAGAGAAGTGTTACAATGAATCCACATCCTTTAAAAACAACTTGGTTGTGTATAATGTGTGTGATTATATATTAAAAATTTGAGTACATGATTTATTTGTGAGGTAAGAAATTGCAAATGAATATTCGCAAAGCAACGACATCGCTGGAATTGGTAAATAGTGACACTGGAATTGGTAAATAGTGACGGAAAAATTGAAAGAAAAAACAGGAGATATGTAATCAGAGATCCCTGAAGTGTTATCAGCAACTTGACCAAAGAATTTTAAATAACAAAAAAAAACCCACTTTTTCAGATAATTGTTCCCTGTTTCGTTTCTTTTCTTTAACCGAACACAGGTTAAAAACAAAACAAAATAATCCATATATATTTCTAGCAGGCTGACCGAGAACGGAAATGGTGTGTAAAGTAGGGAAAACTGAATGAACAAGGGGGGCTTATTTGGATACACCATGTGCGCACAAATAAGCCCGGTTGGACTTTTTTGCAAAGAGGGGCTTTCGTGCACCCAACACCGGTCTAGGTATCTGAAAACGATTTCAAATTCCCCCCTCCCCACCGTTTTCAAATTCCCGCCTGGGGATGCTGCAAAGCGAAAAAACATCAAATATTACACACTTTGTCTTTACTTTATCTAATTTTCACTTCAAATATAAATGTACATAAAGGCAAATACTAAGGAAAATAACTTTTCACTTATATTTAAGCGTCACTTAAAATTAAAAAAAAAAACACATTTTAACACGTACTACACTGAATATAACGTTCAAGCGTTAAATATTAACAACATGTGTGAAATGATGAGACAAATTACTAACCATAATCAATTCTTTGTCGTGTTTTACCCCGCTAGAAACAGTAAGTGGCCTGTACGGCAGCCATTTGTTAACACTCCTAGAGTTGCAATGTACGTAAACCACATTATCTAGCATTGTGGCAAATGCAAAAATTTCTATGTTTAGTCTCCCATACGCCAGGCGACGACATGTCTGAGCTTTTTCTGGGTCCCAACAAATAGGGATTATTATTGCAAACGCTGGGGATTAAGGGTAGGATTAGCATCAGGCTAGGTATGGCATCTAAGACACAGAGTGAAATATATTGAACTTTTCTTTGGTTTTGAGTAAGCAAGCCTTGTTGTTACTTTGTTCTTAGGTGTGACATCTATGAAACAGAGTGAAATATATTGGATTTTTCTTTGGTTTTGAGTAAGCAAGCCCTGTTGTTACTTTGTTCTTAGGTGTGGCATCTAAGAAACAGAGTAAAATATATTGGACTTTCCTTTGGTTTTGAGTAAGCGAGCCTTGTTGTTACTTTGTTCTTGAGAGACACGACAGAATATCATATGGCTACGTTGTAACTCCGTATTTAGTGGACAGAGGGGGGGAATTTAAATTCTGGGGAGGTAACTTGAAATCAATTTCAGATTACCCCCGGGGGAATCAGAAAACGGTTTGAAAGTACCCCCGGGAACTTCGATTTATGATTCCCGGGGGGAAACATTTAAGGGGGGAATTTGAAATCATGACACCGGTGTTGGATAATTGTTTTCATACAGTTCCAAACTGTATCTTGCGAGTTCATGTTTACGTATGTCCTTTTTTAATCTGTTACTCACTTGCGTAGATATGTTGCAACCTATATACAGATTTGTGCCATCTTAAGATGGGCTTGCGCCGCATGCGGATTTGCGCTGTCTTGAAATGGGTCTTCGCCGTCTTAAGGTGGTTCTGCGCCGGATATGGATGAAATATATTTTATTGAAATTCGGTTTTTTTTTTAAAGTATTAATAACTGATAGGTCTATAGCATTATCTTTGGTTCAGATTCCTTTGATGTGACTTAATTACGATCGTTAAGTAACAAAATTGGATACATCCAATACGCCAAACAAAAACAACCTTTATTGCAATCTGATCACTTGACAACCAACCTTAATTGCAATCTAATTACTTAAAAAGGTGAACGAATATTAATCTAAAAGCGCAAAAAACACAAAGTCCACAAATGACACTGTAATCACTGTCACTTAACACTGGTACGGAACACTGGCGCCTGAGAAACGACCGCTGATGGAAAAATCAGAACAGAACCACTTGGAAGGTGTTCGCTTAGATGTTTTCTCTGGTATATGTAGGCGTCTACTAATCCGCCGGATTATAACTTAGTGTAGACATTGTCTCCAACTGTCAGTCTGGTTTGCGACAAAAGCTACTTGCAATTGTGAGAGATTAGGCACTGACTGGCGTTGATAGGAATTTACTTTAATGTTGAGTACAACTGCGATTGACATCAAAGTTTTGACAGAACTTAATAACGATTAGTACTTTTATGTCCAAAACTACATTCATAAAAGAATTCATAAATGCAACAAACTGATCATTTTCATTTTTTTACGATCAGTATATGGGTTTGCGCCATCTTAAGATGGGTTTGCGTCATCTTAGGATGGGCTTGCACGTATTTAAATTTAATCAATGATATGAGCAATAAAACAAAATTCGTGAAAGAAATTAAAACACCCGTAAAGTAACAGAATATTTTTATTCAAACAGTTTTCTATAAACAAATTTGCATTTTACCCGCATATAGCGCAGAACCATCTTAAGATAGCGCAGACCCATCTCGAGATGGCGCAGATCCGCATACGGCGTAGACCCATCTTAAGATGGGGAAAATCCATATACGGCGAGTTACATGTATAGCATGATCGATTCCACTGCCTTGTAGTAGTTTTGACCATTTAATAATATGGCTTCTTGAAGAAAGCCCGAAACATAATTCATCTCAACCAGCTTCTAAAATGCTTTTAATAGACCATACTTACAATGCTAACACTCCATATTTCCGAACTTCTTTGATTTAAACAACTGCACCAGTAGCTTGTCGGGAACTGAGTTGTTCAAGCATCGCAAAACCGAATGTCACGAAGTGGGTTTTTTTCAATTAGCCTACTTTAATCAAAAGTAAATACCAAAGTACAGTAGAATAAGTCCACTGTTCTATAAGTCCAGGAATACGCTCAACTAGTGGTTTTTCTCCATTCAAAAAAGTAACCCTACCGAAGGTTGTTTGTTATTCTGGGGAATTTAAACGCATTCATTTGAGAACATTGAACAAACGTATCGTCTAGCTTCTTAACAGGTAAAAACATGAGATGTTCGAGAGATTAACACATTCGTATTGTCCTTGTATTGTTTATTATTGCTATAATTTCTGCTTAATCTATATCTTATGCCCTTTTCTTTATTTCTTAAAACCCAGAGAAGGACATGCCTGTGATCCGACCAGGCATAACACCTGATAATAGCAATTAGGACAGGGGACTATTCGGGAAGGCCAAACCCACTGTCCAGAACCAGGAATTAATCGAAAAAGTCTACCCGGGTGTAAAGATTTCAGATTACCCCCATATTTCTATTATCGCCCGGTAACTTAAAATCGAATTCGAGCTACCCCCGGTAACTTAAATTCGAATTTGTGTTATTCCCACTGATTTTAAGTTACCCCTATTTCAAAAACTGTTTTGTTTAGTTATTGGAACTGCATGCAACAACCAAAATCAACACCCTATTTATACACATGCAGAAAACCTACTCAAAACATCGTCCCGACATTTTGGGATTTGCAGCTTTGAGCTGAGGATTAACCTACTCAGAAATCTGTGACATGACCAGACACTGAAAGTCACTGATAGATGCCAGTAGAAAAGCCTTTTGATTTTGAGTGAGCAACTGAACCAACTTCTTTGTAGAATATCAGTCAAATATTTGTAACGATTGTGCAAATCAGTGTTGAAGAGTTCGTCCAGTTTGGCTCTAACCAACAGGGCTAACCGTCATCCACACCATCTTTTGCAGCTAAATTGAAGTAGATTTGCATTTCCAAATTTGAACGTGCCTCTGTGGTGTAGTGGTATGTTTAAGGGGTACCATCCGGAGGACCCGTCGTAACAGGCCAGATTATACCCCTGACCAGATTACACCCTGGGGTATAATCCGACCTGGGCCATTTAACCCCCCTCCCTGGTCCAGATTATACCCCCTTATGAAATTTAAAAATGAAAAAAAAAAATCGTTTGCTTGAATATAAATCATACATAAAAGCTTCAGAATAAGAATAGCAATAAACTCTGTCAGAGATAGACAAGTCGTATATGAATTATTATAGAATTAGTATACATTCCTGATTTAACATAAATTGTATATTTATAATTAGATAACTCTTACTCACACAGCAATCGTATTTCAAATAAAAGAACTTGCTTTAGTAGGCCATTAACTTTCAACGTAATGACACTTTATTGAAATTACCTGGATTATGTTATTGGTCCGATATCTTCTATATTGTATTTCATTTCCTGATCACACATGTGAATTGCAATTTCCTGAGAACAACTATTCGCACGGTGGATAATCTCGATTGCAATTAACTTTTGAAATAAAACATTAAAGCTTTGCCGCAATACTTGTGTAAACAGTAGACAGCATATATAAGCACCAGATTCTAATAGATTCTTCAGTTGCGTATAAGCTATCGGAACAATATTTCGAACAGCAGTGCACATAATATTATAGAATAAAACCTGTACAACGAAATTTTCAACTTCTACACCAACCAAGACAGAAATACCCACAAGGTATTTACGATTTAGCGCCTGCTGAGCGCGCCAATGCTAAATCGTATTTTCCCCAAACAGCAAGACCATATCGCGCCAAAAATGGAGCTTTGTTTCACGGAGACAAAAAGGTCATATCGAAGAGCCGTTTGTGTAACATCCTGAAGACTTTCCACGACAACCCGACAACAGGAGGCCATTTTGGCAGGGATAAAACCTTAAGCAAGATTTCTCAACGCTACTACTGGAAGGGCATGAAGAATGACGTCAAGGATTACGTGCAGAAATGTGAACAATGCTTTGTCATCAACCCCAAGATCAGCAAAGCAGCACCACCGCTACACAACATCAGCATGCCTGCCAAGATATGGAGTCTGGTCGGTATCAACATCGGGCCCCTACATGAACTACCAGCGGAAACAAATACATTGTAGCGACAACAGACCATTTGTCGAAATGGTCAGAAGCAGCGCCGATACCAGACAAAAGTGCGGCTTCAGTAGCACAATTCTTGTATTTGGTAGGGTAAAGATTGGGTTGTATGGACACCCTAATGAGTGGTCAGGGTCGAGAATTCGTGAATCTGGTCATTGAC
Source organism: Protula sp. h YS-2021 (assembly GCA_949752745.1). Lineage (NCBI taxonomy): Eukaryota > Metazoa > Annelida > Polychaeta > Sabellida > Serpulidae > Protula > Protula sp. h YS-2021. Next base: position 32,348,859 of record OX457026.1, read on the forward strand.
GGTCCAATGGACCGCTTTCAGATGGAACACTGTGTAACCTCGGCATACCATCCGCAGTCAAACGGGCAGCGAAAAGGCATGAACACATGAAAAAACCTTTTAAGGTGGAGGAGTTTAATCTGGCCCAGGGAGGATTAAAATGGCCTAGGCCAGAATATACCCCGGGGTATAATCTGGCTTAGGCCGTTTTATACCCGGGTATATTCTGGACGGGGATTAAACTGGCTTGCTACACCGGGTTCACCTACACATCATTTTATAGTGCTTTTGTACGGTATACACCTACCATACAATATAATGAGCACATTTATATATCCACATTTTCAAACTGAGCATTAAAGCCAAGTACCTGTCCCCATTTTAAATGCAGTTTCTGGAGAACATCAGTGTAGCGCATATGCAGTCTGAAGACCAGCCCCTCTGGAATTTGATTACTTGGGTGGGAGGTTACAGGCGAGGGCAAAGCAGGCTTAAATATTTGTGCTAACATGAAAATTTTCACATCGGGATTAACAACCCTTTATGTTCCATTTGGGGCATGGGATACCAGCTGTTCCTCGAGGCAGTTTCGAAGCGGTGCCAGGAAATGTACGCTATCATCAGGTAAATGCTGTCGTCTCCCCAACGAAACTGGCCTGCATGAACTTATTGGCGGTATTCGAAGTCATACTGCATGCACCTATGGGATACTGCTCACACATACCAGCGAACTTAAAAATATATAAATGATAATGATCCCTAAACCTCTTGGGATAGAAACTTCCCTCAAATATCCGATTGTGACTTTTATCCATGGCTGGAGAGTGGTTTGTTCTCTTCAGAACCTTTTCCCAGTCTTGACAATACTCATTCTTCTCTCGGGACACCAAGGAAGGAACCACGAATGTCCTGTACCAATAATAGTATCGCGTACCTGAAAATTTTCCTGCAAGCTACGGGTCACCAACGGATGGTTTATCCTTCAGAGAGTCTAGCATAATTAGTTTGTCAACTATTTGTCATCTACAAGCGTACAGTTGCGTCTATATGCACTAAAATTCCGACTGGAATTCTTCTTTAACTAAAATTTCGATCGTTGATTTTGTCATAAATGGGTGAGCAACCTCGAAGGTAGGTTGTAGTGGTGATTCTACTCTATTTCTTAAACGAGCCACCAGATCCTTACTCTTAATCTAATTCCAGCGTTCAGGACTTTCTTCTAAATTTGGGTAATCCCTTTGTCACTTGTTTTTGTTGTGTGTGTGTTTTTTTTTTTTTTTTGGAAAAGGCATGGTCAAAAATCTTAAGTTGAATGTTATCTAGTAAAGGCTTACAGAAAGAGCGATTTCGGCTCTTTGCCGATCAATTAGGCCCCAAAAATGTTACATAGGATAAGGACGCCTTGGCGTTCTCATAGTATTAGAGATGGTATGATATTGTGCTTTTTCCAAGTAGGTCATTCCGCTATCTGACGGAATTCTGTCTAGTTTTAGGGACAAGACCGCGGTAATGAGAAACAAGGTGAAATGTACTTAGTGATTGTCCATTTAGTTCGTATGTAGGAAGGGGAAGGTGTCAACTCCAGTACGTAAGTGTGCCGACAGAAGGAGGTGATGTCAAAAATTGCTGAAATTTAGCGACCACACTTTATGGATGGGCCCCCAGTGCCACTTGTAAATACATAAAAGTGTTAGTAAACAACAGAGTAAATTCAATTGCAATTTCAGCCCAAGGTATTTTATCCAGGCATTTTTGTCAGAGGCATTTCAACCGCGGGGCCATTTTGTCTGATTACTAAGTTTACTAGGTATTGAATTTACCACTTGTTAAGAGGCCAACCTTAAGGCACGGTCACCTAGGGGCTACGACCCAGTGCAACTAGTCTCGGGTGTATGTCGCAGGCAGTTGAAGAAACATTTTACGCCTGATCTTAGCAGTCGTGGACAGTCGCATGATTGAAATCAGTTTTCGAACATGTTCAAAAACATGGGGTTGCGCTTCAAGATCGCAGGTTGTGGTACACAGGTCATATATGGTCGCACCGCGGTCACACGCCCAATCGCGAGTGGGTCTTACATGATCTTGGGTTTTCGAGTGTGGCTGGTTTTGTAATCGATCTAACACAATCGTGGGTAATTGTACGAGATCGCACGACCGGCCGCACGAAAAATTGTACGCTCAGTCGTGCGATCATTTACAACCCGTCGCAGGGTGGTCGTGTATTTATGACCGCGATGGGAATCGCAGACAAAACAGAAGACTACTCGCAGCCCAGCGCAAATCCACTGCGAAGACTACTCGCAAGCTCCAGTGTGACCATGGCTTTAAAACACGTACGCGTTATTTCGGACTTCTGAACTCCCCTTTGGCCTTTCCCACATTCCACTATATGCAACTTTGAACTTTTTCTATAATGAACTGCAAGGCATTTCCAGGATGTTCCCAGCCGCAAAAGCGAAGGCATTACAAAAGTGAAAGGAGAGACATACCAATTTTGATAAAATTTAATTTGGTAGAAGAAAACAATGCTACCAAGAACAATAGCACTGGACCTGTGGGACGCACAGCATTGTTTGGGGTTCTCTTAAAGCTATCCATTTTGCAATGTTTGGAAAGAAAGAAAGAAGGCTGAAAGAAAGAAAGAAAGAAAGAAAGAAAGAAAGGAAGGAAGGAAGGAACGACGGAAGGAAGGAAGGAAAAAAAGAAAGAAAGAAGGGTGATAGAAAAACAAAGAAAGAAAGAAAGAAAGAAAGAAAGAAAGAAGGACAGTAGGAAGGAAGGAAGGAAGGAAGGAAGGAAGAAAGAAAGACAGAAAGAAAGAAGGAAAGAAAGAAAGGCTAAAAGAAAGAAAGGAAGAAAGAAAGAAAGAAAGATTGCTGGAATAAAAACAAAGAAAGAAAGAAAGAAAGAAAGAAAGGAAGGAAGGAAGGAAGGAAGGAAGGAAGAAGGAAAGAAAGAAAGTAAGAAAGAAAGAAAGAAAGAAAGAAAGAGAAAGAAAGAAAGAAAGAAAGAAAGAAAGAGGCAGTTTTTACACACCAATTTGTTCAGATAATTCTGCTCAAGCCGGTTTACAACGTACACATACAACCCGGGATGACTATAACTCAGCGTGTAGACCTTAAGTTCTGAACCACAAACACATGAATGAATATTTTGTAGTGTGCGCCTACATATGCATATGGACTGCTTAAGTGTGATACAGAACTATAAATATGGCCTGCAAACCTGGCAAGGGAGAGAATAAAAAAAACATGGAAGTCACGACGATTTGCTTCATTTCGCAAGCGGCAACGCTAACCACCTTGCGAAGAAGCGCCAAGTACCAGCATTTTGTTATTTTTGTTATTTTTATGCAATTCGGCCGTTTTAGCCAATATTTTGGCCAATTTTGACAAAATCACCAAACGAAATACAAGCCTGATGCAGGAACTTGTGGGGAAGATTTCTACAATTTTTCAGTGCAATCTGACTTGTGTAACAGGCTACGTTACCACCCCCCCCCCCCGCAGTACAGCTGCACTCGGCTATCTTGCCCCCTCCAGTATATTTAGCACCCCCCCCCCCTCCCTCGACATTTTTTGCCTGTAAATATATTTGATAATATTTGGTCATGGGAATAAATGGACTCAATGAAACTGTACAAAACTAACTTGAACTACTTTATTGTCTAAATTGAACATAATTCAAACAAAATATAAAAAGGCATCCTTGATCAGAACGTTCTTCTCTTAATATTCATTTTAGCATTTTAGAGAGCCTATGTGGATACTCCTCATCGCTAAGAATATCATAAATAACATCCACATTATCCAAGAAGCGCTTTCTTGTATGCTCAATCTGCCTTTAAGAAATTGATACCAATAGGGGGCACAAAATACCAGGTGGGGGGAAGATAGCCCAGTCTAGCTTCCCCCGGGGGCAGATAGCCTAGTCTATCTTCAACCCGGGGAGGGGGGGGGGGCGGGAGCTATACAGGGGGCAAGATATAATGTTTCACCGGAAGAGTAGCATTTTTGTGTTTTCTTAAATTTGGCCAGTATTTTGACCAGTTGTAGCCAAATCCTAAAACAGAAAAAATACAAATATATCTGGAGGGTTGAATAGGTGGCACTCATGCCAAATTTCGCAAGAATCGAACCAGAAATGCAGGAAGAGTCGTTTATATACACAAACATAACGGCGACGGATACCCAACCAGTGATGGTATAGCCCACCGACGGAAATCGGCTGGTCTAAAAAAAAAGCAAAGAAAAAAACAGCAACCGAACGAAGAAAAACAAGGCAATCATTGCGTGGCTCGCTACCACTTACAGAGATTGGTCAAAAAGCACAATGGCTTTTCATTACATTTAAATTAAAATGGTTTTTTTTTTTTACCTTTAAATAACGGTCGCAAATGGGAGATGCGGCTCTTTTTGTGTCCATGGTTACGACGTGTAATTACTGCAAGCTTCAATGTATGGTTAACATCGTCGGTTGATTTCTACAAAACCTACATAATGACAAAACATACTTTCAGTTGATATGAAAAGGCCTATTATATTTCACTGCTGTTATGAGAAGGAAGAAAACATTTTATTACTAATTCTGCGTTTATTCACATTTTCTCTTAAGCCGTTTAGTGAGTAAACTCAATACACTACGACAACCGTTGTCAGAATTGGCAAAGAATAAGCTTCCGAAGGCCATCTGTTTTTACAGCTTCACCTACAAAGCAGTTTTTTCCACTTGCAAAATTTGTTTGCAAATGGGAGTACTTTACTAGACTTTCCGACAGGTTATTCTTTTCCCTTTTTTAAGTGGTGGTTTCCAGACAACTCCTCCTAGGCGTTTTGACGCAGAAAGATGACATTTTGCATACACAGAAGGATAAAATCTCGTGATATCACCTGTTTTTTTACCTTGACCTTCAAGAGATCGAAGAATTTTTTCATCTCAGAATGGTTTCGAGACGGCTACTCCTAGACCGTATAGGTAAGGAGGTGACATTTGACACAGGTAGAGAGGGTAATAAGACCTCGTGAAATGTGCAGATTTTTTTCACCTTGACCTCAAAGGTCAGGCTGAGATCAAAATATTTTAAATCCACAATTTTGTTTTGCGAAAATGGCTAGAAATAAAGCTTAACTCTCTGTTTGGATACATGTTCGGTGTAAGCGAGCAGTAACTCTCACTATCTGAATTTTGACCTTGAGTGTTGAGTCAAAGGTCACATGACCTTTGTATCTCGAAACGCATTATCGATAGGCTGAGCTATCTCGAAAGCGTTTAGACATTTTCGACCGTTTGGGCCTAAAAGACGCTACATAAGAGGTGTCCCGGTGACCTAGACCTCCTTGGTCATGGTCAATGTCAAGAGCTCATTTCCTCGACCCCCCATGCTTTAATCATGTTAATCTTGTAAAAATACATTTTCTTTTGTGGTTTTTGCAAGTGGATCATTTCACTATCTAGCGAATTTCAGTCTAGTTTCTTAATGTTTTGCTCTTCTCTGACTTTCGTCTGATTTTGGAGTTCTTTAAAAGACTAACACACTTTACGACGCCTCTCTCTCTCTCTCTCTCTCTCTCTCTCTCTCTCTCTCTCTCTCTCTCTCTCTCTCTCTCTCTATCTATCTATCTATCTATCTATCTATCTATTTATCTATCTTTTGATCTCTTTTTTCTCTCTTTCTCTCATTTTCTCTCTCTTCCTCTAACACACTTTACAACGCCTCTCTCTATCATCTCTCTCTCTCTCTCTCTCTCTCTCTCCCTCTCACTCACTCTCTCTCTCTCTCTCTCTCTCTCTCTCTCTCTCTCTCTCTCTCTCTCTCTCTATCTATCTATCTATCTATCTATCTTTTGATCTCTTTTTTCTCTCTTTCTCTCATTTTCTCTCTCTTCCTCTTTCTCTCTCTCTCTCTCTCTCTCTCTCTCTCTCTCTCTCTCTCTCTCTCTCTATCTCTCTCTCTATCTCTGAATCTCTCACACTGCCTCTTTGTCTTGTCCCGGGATTCACGTTATAAAACTCAAGTGATGTGAGGAAAGTCTATGCATTTCACGAGTAGATGTCAAAGTGGCTACTGGTCATGTGGTCCCGACAGACAGCATCGTCTCCCGGGCAACATGTCCGCTCCGACCCCCGCCCCATCCCCACCCCCTCCCCAGATACCTACATTCACTCTAATGAGGAAACATCTCTCTTGCCCAGCCTACCTCACCCCGAAGTCTAAAATAAGGAATAGTGAATGAAAATGCACCATTTTCATCCGGAAAACTGCTTGAAAAATCTCTTATCGAAGCTGTGATAGAGAGAACACAGCCAGGGAACGATAATTCTTGATTATTGCAGGTAGGTGTTCTCCATGAATTGGGTATAATGAGAATACTTGCTGGGGGAAATCTGTCAGAAGATGGACAACATTGTGCTGAATCCAAACAAAATTACTCATTTTACATGACAGGAAAACATATTTATCTGACTGCATTTGTTTTGACGTTTTCGTTTTTATATGTGTGTGTGCGAATTAGAAATAGATTAAAAATATCATCGTCTCGGGGTTTATTTTTAACCTTGATATGGCTTAAAAAATAATTAGGTACAAACAGAAAATAAAAAGAACCAAGAAAATAAAAAAGGAGAGTATATAAAATAATAGTCATGTGCGCTATAAGATTTTTTCAATTTTCTTTCTTTAATAGTTATTTTAATTTATTTCCATTATACTTTCCACACGCCCAGCGTTTTGCACTCAGCAGCTCTGTTCCTTAATCTTTTTTTATGGTCGCTTCACCTGCCCGCACCTCACAGACACTCCCACAGAAACTCTGTGATTGCCTTACTTTGTAAGAGCAGTACAAGAATCCTTTTGGACAAACGAACCTCCATGCTCCTCTCTCTCCTTCTGGTCCCCTCTCCCCCACCTCTCTTTCTTTCTTTCTTTCTTTCTTTCTTTCTTTCTTTCTTTCTTTCTTTCTTTCTTTCTTTCTTTCTTTCTTTCACTCTCTCTCTCTCTCTCTCTCTCTCTCTCTCTCTCTCTCTCTCTCTCTCTCTCTCTCTCTCTCTCTCTCTCTCTCTCTCCATGCCCCTTTGATGCACACCAACGTAAAAGCAAACACAATTCTTCCCCTACCAAAAGGCTGATATGGAAACTCGATGTATGACATCATCATTAAACACATAAGATTTCACTTCCTGATTTTTTTCTTTTTATTTATTTGTTGTCTCATATTGTATGGGGTACTATAAAGTCATATAAAGCTTACATACCTTGGCCTGCTACTGTTGCTGAGACAACGATGATGGCGAAATCCAAACTCTATCCAAAACTATTTTCGAAGGAGAAAACAGATCAGTATATATAATTTTTCAAACGATACCCTTCTCAAACAATAATCCTAATTTGAGTACAGTATCTATATCAGTATATGTAGTTCTGACACGCTTCTGACGAGTCTTTATTCAGAGAAATAGAGCCTGGAATGCATATGTAGACTATAGAGTTGGAGGGGGGTCAACACTCCCCGGCTATGGCACACTTGCCAGAGAAATAACTCACATGCTAGAATCATGACTGTTAATATCTTATGTTCATCACCAGCTAACAAAATAAACTTAAGCGTAATGAGATACACACTGGAGCCCAGATGAAGTTTTAACCAGCATCGATCCATGCGGGAACCAGCACAAAGAGTGGCAAGGCTTTGATTAGATTGTAATGAAAATTGTCATGGGGCAAAGGACAGTGCCTTCGCTTTAATGAATTGTAGGAAAATTAGAAGTGATGAAGAAAGGAATCAATTACGTTTGTATTTTTTGATATCAGAAAAGGGATAAACCGACCCAGCAATGCTAGACAGACAGCTGTTTAGTTACTTGTAAAAATGTATTTGCAAATGTATATGAAATGCCGTTGTTCATAGTTCTTGGGATGCTAACAAGTAAATTTAAGAAATGTACAATAAAAGCCTAAAAAGAGTTTACATCACAGGCACTCATAATTTTATTTTTAAAATTGGAGATCTTAAATATTGTCTTAATAGAGGAATAAGTTTACTGTCTAATCGATAAATATCTGACTTTAAATAAAGACAAGAGACCTATTATAAAGGTGAATAATAAAAAACCATCTGATATGACTCTGAAACAAATGCGCATTTTGAAAATAAATCCCAATCTTGGAATATTCCGTGAAAAGTAGGGATTTTATCTGTTGATATTCTTCGAGATCGTAAAAGCCCCCACTGATATTCTTCGAGATCGTAAAAGCCCCCACTGATATTCTTCGAGGCCGCAAAAGCACCCATTGACATTTTTCGATGTTACAAAAGCAACCTTTGATTTTTTGACCTGGTAAAAGCCCGCATTAATATTTTTCGATGTGGCAAAAGCGCCCTTTGATATTTTTTTTACGATATTACAAGAACATCCATTGATATTTTCTATGTCGCAAAAGCAAGCGATGATATTATCCGATGTGGCCAAACACCCATCCATTGATATTTCGCTATGTGACAGGAACACCCTTTACCGCATCTCCTTTATTATTCTTATTCATTCCAGTCGAGCCAATCAAAAACCCAACTCCACCCCAAGCGAAATGGTAAAACAGATTAAAATTTAAATTAGATATTGTTTTTTTTTCTTGAACGTTAATACTTCAGTATTCTGCTCGGCTGTTAAGCACGCAATCTTGTGAGCATGGAATGCTGGAAGGCCTGCTCAGGTTGAGCAAATTATCTTGTCGCAAATAGATATTTTTTAAATGAATTTAAACAAGGATGTCCAAGGGCATGGCTACCAGCTGAAATCTCTTTGCCTCCTACTGACGTGACTAAACCAGCCCGACGAAGTTGGCATGTCTACACAGAAAACTTTGCTTAATAATTAACCCAAAATATATACATATAAAAAATAAAATAACAAAAATGCGGCGTTTTGATACCAGAGACCTGAAACAAGAATATAAGAATACCCAAAGACATTGTCATCAGTCTGCAGGGTTGAGATGTCGAGGGCGCCCGGTCGCCCGTGGCGACCAATTTTTGGCTCGGGCGACCAACTTTTTCGAGTTGGTCGCCCGAGTGGCACTAACTTTTTTCTAAGCATTTTCAGGTAAATACTGTTGATTATTTTAAACACCATTTTGTTCTTGTTTCTTCATGTGAGGCCGGCTAGATAAATTTTGCAAATAACTTTTTAAAGTTGGTCGCCCGGAAGGCGACCAGAAAATTTTACGAAGTCTCAACCCTGGGTCTGGTGAATCAATTATCCATAGCCTTGTAGTGTCATCAAAAAATGGTAGCAACATTTTAAAACCTATTACTCAGCTTTTTTTAAAGGAAGGCATTTGCCTAATACTTAGCGGATCCGAGAAAAGTAAATTTCAAAGAAGCTCTTACGTTGGACTACGCTAAAAACGAAAGCAAATTATATGCAAAAACTGTCTCTGGGGAAAATGTATCCCTCAGACTTTCAAACGGCGACATGAGGCCAAAATGTGGCAATGCACCAAAAAAAAAGTAATTTTTAAAAAAGTCGTCACATGAAGAGCATTGTTCTAAAATTTCAAATAAATCCAATGAAACTGCAACAAGCCACGCAATTTAGAAAGCAAAAGGATTTAAAATGCCGCCAACATTCGCACAAAATTTTAAACGTATCCAGTCCAAACTATGAAAGTGTAAGCATTCGACAAGAAGTCTAATTAAAAGTCAAAATGGCGCCACCTGGCCAATTTTGGCTTATTCGACGAAAAAGTACTTTTCAAGAGACAACCATCAAGAGAACATTCCTACAACGAACCTTTAAAAGGTGCTTTTTCATGGTGAACTTTTATGCAAAATTTGAAGGCAGTCCGATAAAAATTTTTGCAGAAGCAAGCGTCCTGAAAATTGACAATCATTTTTTTTTAAGAATGTTCGTGGATATTACGTCCAGCTGTAAAGGCAAAAATATTACCAAGGTGAAAGGAGAAACCGACCAATTTTGCCTAAATTTAGATCTGGTAGAACACCTCGTGGGCCACATTGCTGTCAAAATCTCTAGGACGGGGGTTCCGACAAAATGACAACGGTCATAATAGCAACGGACAGTAGTGTAGAAAGAGGGGTTTCACGCCACTTGATGACGTCATACTGTCTGGACCGGAAGTGTTGTCTGGACCGGAAGTGTTGTCTGGACCGGAAGTGACATCATAGCGTCTGGACCGGAAGTGTTGTCTGGACCGGAAGTGACATCATAGCGTCTGGACCGGAAGTGTTGTCTGGACCGGAAGTGTTGTCTGGACCGGAAGTGAGGTCACGATAAGCGTTAGGATAGGCGCGACCATCCATGACGTGATAATGAGGTGATAATGAGGTGATAATGAGGTCATACTGAGGTCATAATGAGGTCATAATGAGGTCATAATGAGGTCATGCTGTGTGGCGGCTTCCTAGGGTTTCAGTCGATGATCGTCGAAGTCAATGAAGTCAAGCTTACATTTCCGAAGTCAATCGACAACAGACCCTAAAAAGTGATGACCCCCCCCCCCCCCTCGAAATTGTGATTTTTGTATATTTATCCGTTTCAGACGATTCTGAACATTTTTTATTTTTTGGGTCGACCGACCCCCCCCCCCTCGAAATTGTGATTTTTGTATATTTATCCGTTTCAGACGATTCTGAACATTTTTTTTTTTTTTGGTCGACCATATACACAAGTAAAATTCTGCTGAGTCAGCAATTTTAACAATTTTGAGCAAGTTTGAAAAGTTACACACCATATTTTGATTACATGGAAGTAGCATAAAAGCATGAGTGAAACATATATGTGATACATTCTGCTGAGTCAACAATTTTGAACGAGTATTGAATAAGTTTGAACAAGTTACACACCATATACCATCAAAGTTTTATAAAAGGAAGAGTGACGAGAAAATACTTCACAATGTCGGCATTACTTCTTGACAGATGTATGACTATGGATGACGTCTTCAAAGTGAACTATATTGACTATGTGTTTTCAAAGCTTCCTGCTTTTGAATCGGATTGGATGCTGCAAGTGAAGAATTTGCATCTGCATTGGGAAGCTGTGGGAAAGGCTATTCCAAGAGATCGTTTCATCCGCTCGTTTCTACATGAATGTGAAGAACTGCATTTACTATCAACTTACAACATTGATTTAGCATTTATCAACGCGAATACAATTTGGGCAACTGACCTCATGTTAGTTGTAGCTACTAGAATTATTCTACATTATGATGATGATGTTCCAAATAATGTATCAGACCTTGTTCGATTCAACCATGGACGAGTTGAAGTGAACTCAAAAGTTTGCAAGTTCTTTGAAAAGAAAGCTGACTCAGCAGATAGTTGGGTATAAAAGGGAGTGAACTCAGCAGAGTGGAGTCATTTCTCAGCAGACAGTTGGAGGGAGTGGATCATCAATACATTGTGGCAGTCATGGAGAACAAGACAAGCAACGCAGCAGCGCAGCGCAGCAGCAGCAGCAGCTTTAAAATTAGTGCTAACTTAACCATTACTGTGGAGCATGGAGAATATGGGCCATTTCTACGCATCACACGTGGAGAGAGATGGTGTGCTTATTCACCATCTTAGTGGAAGATTGTGTGCCAGAGCTTGAAAAATTTACGCGACATTGGCTTCAAACTATACTTAACGCAAACGAAGTGGCTTGAAGTCATTTCATACTTGGATATGCGCTATGTGAGTTTTGTGCGCACGTCACGGTTTGAAGGGAAAGAATACACACATCACATCAACATGAATGATGGTGAATGGGAGACACTGCTTCAGGAGATGGACAACATCAACTCAGCCCTATCACCATGTGAGGAATGTCATGTCATAACTCCTATCAAGCTGCAAAAGGATGGTCGGATGAAGGTGTCAAAGCTATCCAAGAAAAGGCTGACTGAAGTTCAGTTGGAGAACATGAATGTGCAAAATCAACTTGGACTTACCTGAGACTATTGCGGTGCTTGTGGATATATGGAGGATTATCATTGCCACTGCCACAAGTATAATTGCAAGTTGTGTGAACCAAACAACTTCTGCAGCAAGTGTGGAGTACTTAAAGTCAGTGAAGCAAAGTAAAAGCCCACAAGACACTGAAACAAGATGGACGCATGTTTTAAAAATGCTTATATTGACTTGATGATTGCTAAACTTGCTTGCTATGGCACTCCAGACTATCAACTTTATCATTTGGATGCTTTTTGGGATGTTGTACATCATAGTCTTGATGTGATTGAACTGCATTCAAGATTTCTTGGAGAATGTCATAAAATTGGAATAGAAGAAGATCCTGACTTTGACTTTGATTCTGCACTTTATTCTGCTCGTACTGATGTTGAAGTATATTTCACCGTAGTTGATCATTTGAGAGATTGTTGTAAAGAAGAAGAGGAAACCGAGCAGCTTTATCAGGTAAGAGAACCTTTTTTTTAAACATGTTTATGACAACATAGTGAATTGATAACAATGTTTTTCTTACTAGCAAATTTAGTTTTATGTGAGTGGTTTGAACGTAAACAAAGAAAGAATATGATAGAAGAGGCAGCAAATATATTAAAAGATATTTTATTACAGGAAGAAACCGACATGTCAGAATAAAACAGCAGAAGCAAACTCAACATGGAGAATCTTGTACTATTCAGTGGTCATAAGGACGTTCTTTCAAACATGTTTCCAACACGACTTGAAAAGTATGGACATGGACAAGTGAAGCGTTGTATCAATATGAGAAAGCAGTGTTTCATCACCGTCCAGATATTGCTTCAGCCATTGTGTCATCCAGAAATGGATATGAAGCAAAACGTATTGCTAAAGGGATAAAACCATGTCCTTACCAGTGAAGAGAAGTAAAATGCAAGATGTTTTACAAGTCAAATGGAATCAGTGTGTATTGTTTCGCAACAAGTTGAAAGAATGTAAAGACAAAACTTTAGTTGAAGCAACGTATGATCATTGGTGGGGAGCTGGTGTGAAACAAGTGTCATCTGGAAATCCTGGCCAGAATATTATGGGAAAGTTGTTAGAACTGTTCTGTGAGACTTGATGTGCAGACGTGTGAACCTGGAGAAGTGTGTTAAGGGAACAGCAACTGGAAAAAACTTGCTGAATTTGACAGACTTATGCTACATTGCCGGAGCAGCATAACCTGACAGACTTGTGCTACATTGCCGGAGCAGCATAACCTGACAGACTTGTGCTACATTGCCGGAGCAGCATAACTTGCTAAACCTGACAGACTTGTGCTGCATTGCAAGACTCACAAGACTGCATAATGGCGGACATGACACTGAGACAATATATTGTGCAAAAAGCTTATTGTGAAGAAATGTTATCAGCTGTAAAAAAGTTTGCACATTTAGTCTGTCCTGCTTGTCAACATGAAGAGTGTCAAGAACATACTTGTCATACTGCATGTGTTTATACATATTGGAATGAAGCTAAATATTACATGCATTTAGATAAAGTGTTAGAGAATGCAAATCAACGTTGTGAGAAATATGGTGTAGATGCTATTAAATTGGATGAACTCAGTCATTGGTTAGTGTTCATTGAAGACCAATGGTCTCCACTGATTCATACCATTATATCCATACTTGATTTGTAAAAAAACTTGTTAGTTAAGTTATAAATGCATGTTAGTTAAGTGATGTTGGTTGAGTTATAAAATAAAAGCTGTTCTGTTGAGAAGGTGGTTTTCATTCGGTGTGACCATGTCGACGTGGAAAGAGTACTTGACCAATATTTACTTCAAACTTGGACAGCCTGGAGCATTTGCTGGTCCTTACAAACTGTATCACATCTTACGAAAACATAATCAAGCAGTCACACAGTCACAAGTGAAGAAATGGCTACAGGATCAAGATGCTTTTAGTTTACTACAACCTGTCAAATACAGGTTCAAAAGACAACGTGTCATTACACGTGGTATTGATGATATGTGGGATATTGATTTGGCTGATATGGGAAACATAGCTCCCTATAATGATGACATACGCTTTTTACTCATTGTCATTGATGTGTTTTCCAAATATGTCTGGGTACAGCCAATACCTAATAAATCACATACCAGCGTCATACAAGCTTTCCAAAAGATTTTTCATGACACACGACGAAGACCGCGAACTCTAAGGTCTGATAAAGGAACAGAATTTAAAAATAGATGGGTAAAAGCATTTTTGAAGAAAGAAGGAATTCATGCTTATACCACAAAGAATGAAACCAAAGCCAGCTTTGCTGAAAGAGTCATTCGTACTCTGAAGGGAATGATGTATCGGTATTTTCTACATAATCAAACCTACCGCTACGTAGACATTCTTCCAGACTTGGTGTACAATTACAACCATAGACCTCATGGTTCTCTTCCTAATAAATATGCTCCAGCCGAGATTCGTAAAGACAACGAATCAAAAGTGTGGAAGTATATGTATGTCGACAAACTGAAATTGAAACCGAAGAAGAAGAAGTATAAATTTAACATTGGCGATCATGTTCGCATTTCTCACATTAAATACGTGTTTCAACGCGATTATCACATCAAATGGACGCAAGAAGTCTTCATTGTCACACATCGTTGTAAGAAGCAAGGAATACATTTGTATCGTGTGAAAGACTTTTTAGACGAAGATATTGATGGACATTTCTATGAAGAAGAACTGCAGAAAGTGACCAAAGATATTGAATCTATTTATAGAATTGAAAAAGTCTTGAAAACACGTAAAAGACGAGGAGGTGTGAAAGAATTATTTGTCAAGTGGTTAGGTTGGCCAAACAAGTTTAACAGTTGGGTGAAAGAAACAGACATTCAACAATGAAGCATCCATTTACATGTTTGGTCTCTGGACCTACAGGCAGTGGCAAAACGTCTCTGGTGAAGGAAATTCTAGAACAAAGGTTGATTCAACCCTCTCCAAAAAGCATTTTATGGCTCTATGCAGCAGATCAGCCTTTGTACAAGGGAATGAAAGGCGTGGAATTTTACCAAGGCATTCCAGATGACATTGAAGAGCGTTTTAACCCGAAGAAACCAAACTTACTTATCATTGATGACTTAATGACCAAATGCCATAGTGATGAGCGTATGACACGTCTCTTTAGTGTTGGCAGCAGTCATCAAAATCTAAGCATTATCTTTATTGTGCATAATTTATTCCATCATGGGAAAGAGATGCGAAATATTAGTTTGAATACACATTATATCATTCTGTTTAAAAATCCGAGAGACAGTCAACAAATTAGTACATTGGCGCGGCAAATGTATCCTAGAAGATCTCAATTTCTCATAGAAGCCTATCAAGATGCTACTAGCAAACCTCATGGTTATTTATTCATTGATTTAAAACCAAAGACAAATGATCAACTACGTATTCGTACAGGCATTTTACCAAAAGATACACATTATGTATATATTGATAAAGCAGTGTATGAACAAGAACCAACTCATTTAACCATTCGCAGTCAAGATGTCTAAACGTATTCGAGCGAACCAACCGTTTCTTCATTTGCTTGCACGCAGTGGGCCTAAACGACGTAAATCCTTGCTACAGCAAGCTACAAAGGAGGAATTAACAAGCTTGTTTGAAATTTGTTTGAATATATTGCAAGGACATTTACCCTTAAGCTCAAAACGGTTTAAGGAATTTAAACGTGAACGTCATACGCTACGTACTCTAGCAGATAAGAAGATATCCCTTCGACGAAAAAAGAAGTTGATTAATCAGAAAGGAGGATTCATTGGAGCTATTGCTAGATTGGCATTGCCCTTGTTAGCCAAACTACTGCTAAAATGAAACATACGATGAAAATGGTCCTCATTCCTGAATATGAATATAAAATGTTGCTAGAAAAGAAGGGAAAAGATGGTGAAATCAAAACGAAAGTGAATAAACTTTTACGTGGGAAACGAACACGTGAAAAGGCTATAGAAATGTCTCAACTTCTTGGTCGTCATTTACGAACAAGTCAGTCTAGGCAGCAAAAGCCCTCATCATCATCATCATCACCTGAAAAGCCAGAAAAGTTATTTTTAAGTCATTTTCAACCTATCTATCATGGAAAAATAACACAACTTTTAGCAGAACTGAAGAAATATGGTACGACATGGTCAGACAAGAATGAACTTGTGTTGAAAACGGGCGATATTATAGCAAATTCCAACGTGGTTGATTTGATGAAAGAAGCATTGGTGGCGACAAGAAGAAAAGAACGAGCCATACCACCATATGGCTGGCATCCATTTATCCAGGAAATTGTTGATGCTAATATTCCAAAAACAATGTTTAGTAAAAAGACCACTCGTGACGACATTACAACAGAAATGAAACAACGTCAACAAAGACAGTTTCCTGAAGGATGGGAAAATTTTTAACATGGCTGAAAGAGCTATGTTGTTGCCAAGAAGATAAACCAACTATTCCTGTAAAAATAAGATGTACAAGTGCTTGTTGTGAAGGAGAAGTCATAGATCATGTAGATCATCATCATGATGTGAAAGATCATTTACATACTTGGTCGAATGGCGCGCGCTATCGTGAAGTATATAGACAACGTCAACGCACCTATACCATTTAGTTCCCATCATGGACTCGACAAGCTTTTACATCACTTTGCCTAGCAATGCGAGTATGAGCTATTATCCCAACAACAAGGCTTCGAATTATCAAATTCGTATGCCTCGAACCATTTATCTGAATGGAAAATATGAAGTGGCTTTAGCTGAAATTCAATATCCACATACATGGACAACGATGAGACAGGGCATGGACTACTCTATTCAGTATCGACAAGAACTATTCGATGATCCTATTCTTAGCACTCTCGATATTCCTTATGGGTACTATAGAACCATACAAGAACTATGTGAGGCAGTCAATGAAGAAGCGACTAATGCTCTGAAACTTACAGAAGCTATTCGAATAAAGTATGATAAGATTAGACGACGTGTGTTTCTATTTCTCGATTATGGTTATGAAGTGTCCTTTTCCACTGGATTAGCTGAGATTTTAGGATTTATCCCAGATCACTGGTATACTGAAACATGTACAGCTGACCATAAAGCGGATGTGAAACAGGGGTTTTATACACTGTATGTGTATTGTAGCATTTGTGAACCACAAGTTGTTGGTGATTATTATGTTCCGTTACTACGTTCTGTTGGCATACAAGGCCATGATGGAGATATTATCATGAAAACGTATGGCGAACCGCATTATGTTCCTGTAAACACATCCAAATTTGACATGATAGAAATGAATATTAAGGACGACACAGGCCATAATGTTCCATTTCAAACTGGAAAGGTGATCTGTAAACTTCATTTTCGACCAAAAGCAATATGAAAGCTTATACACACGATCCGTCTGCATATCGCACCATTTTCTTCGTCAAGTGGGCGGGGAATTACCAGGATTCAAAGGAGCGCGAATCCAATATGGCGATGGTATTGGTTCAATACTGGGATCATTGGCTCGCAAAGCTATTCCACTACTTAAGGCTGGGGCTAAGATCGTTGCGCCACATCTTAAGAAGGCTGCAAAGAATGTCGCGAAAGATGTGACGGGTCGAGTAGCAGAACGTGTGTTTGGAGAACAAAAGCGTGTGCAACCGACGAAACGTGCCAGAAGACGAAAAACAGCCAGACGGATAACATCAAAATATCGCAAAGATATCTTTTGAAATCATGTCTCTCATTCATAATCATTCGTGTGAATGTAGTCTTTCTCCATTGGAATGGTTTCACGTACCACCAACGCAAACTGCTGTAGAGAAAAGTTATAATGTTGACTATCAACCACTTACAAGCATTAGAGAAGGCGCTCCAATAGAATTCTACATTCCTGCGAGTACAGAAGAATATCTGGATTTAAAGAACAGTAAACTCCATATTGTATGTCGCATTGTCAAGGCCGATGGAACAGAGTGTGGCGCAGATGATAATGTCTCTTGCATCAATGATGTGTTTAATGGGTTATGGTCTAATATTGAATTGTTTCTGAATGATCGTTTGGTTTCGCATAGTAACAATACTCATGGTTATACCAGCATTATCTCTCATCTCATCCATGACTCGGAAGAAAGTCTGCATTCTGAGCGCTCTATGCGTCTCATGTACAAGGATACTGCTGGGTCAATGAATAGTCATGAGGTGAAAAGACCTAATCATGAACGATATGTATCCGGGTTTCATGTCAATGCTGACGGCGGTGACTTGGCTGAGCAAGGAAACAATGGCTTACATCATCGTTATTTGCATACTCGTCTTAGCCGTGATGTTATGCTCGCAGGTGGTTTAAGGATAGATTTGTTTGAGCAGGATCGTTATCTTCCGAATGGCATCAGTTTGAAATTGCGTTTCCATAGACAAAAAGATGACTATGTATTGATGGCTGCAGATAATACCTATAAGGTAGAAGTGAAAGAGGCATTTTTAACCATTCGCAAAGTGAGGGTGAGTCCAGGTATTCAGTTAGGACATACAGATGCATTGATGAAAAGTCCTGCCAAGATCATCATCACTAGAAAAGAATGTAAAGTCTTAGCTATTCCAGCAGGATTTCAGTCTTTTGTGAAAGATAACATCTTTTTGGGTCAATTACCAAATCGTATTGTCATTGGTCTGGTTCATAATGAAGCTTTTGGTGGATCAGTATTGAGGAATCCATATGATTTCAAACATTTTGATCTGGACTATATGCAACTGTACACGGATGGTGAACCAGTTCTATCCAAACCTCTCAAGCTTGACATTACACAGAAAAAATACCTGGACGCTTTTGAAACGCTTTACAAATCGTTTGATCGGTTGAATGGTGAGAAAAGTTCCATTATAAAACGGGAAGAATTGCCTAGAGGTTATGCTTTATTTTCGTTTGACTTAACACCGGATTATGATGGCGATGATCATTTCCCCCTGATCAAGCATGGGAATTTGCGGCTAGAAATGAACTTTGCTACGGCTTTGCAACCTACCATCAATGTCATTGTCTATGCTGAATTTGACAACATTATTGAGATCAGTGCAAATCGCAGCATCCAATTCGACTACCAGTCATGAACACGAAGCAGATTGATGCCATATTGAGTCGTGATGTCATGACCAAAGACTTGTTTCAAGGCGTGTTTGCCATGGATCAGTTACCGTCTTTACAACGCGGCGCCTATGTGATCAACACAGACGATCAAGATGAACCAGGAGAACATTGGGTGGCAGTGTATTATGATAAAGACCCTGTGGAATATTTTGACTCTTATGGACTATTTCCTCTCGATGATCGTTTAGACATATTTTTAAGAAATGACTATATGTATAATTCTATCTCATTACAAACGCCAATATCATCATCATGTGGTTTTTATTGTGTATATTATATATTACATAGAGCTCGAGGTCAGAGTATGTTTGATATTGTGAATATATTAAAAAGAAAGGATGGTGATTTTATTGTAAAGGATTTTGTATATAGACATTATAAACCACTGTTTTATTAATGTTGTTGTTGTTATATTAGTTAAGTTGTAGTTAAGTTGTTGTTATATTAGTTAAGTTGTTGTTATATTAGTTAAGTTGTTGTTAAATAAAACAAACCAAGTTTTCAAACAGTCTTGTTTATTGTGTTCTATTTACAAATTCTTAACTACAAACACTATTTACAAAGTCTATTTACACTATTTACAAACTCTTAACTACAAACACTATTTACAAACTTTTATTTTCAATACATTCATCAATGCATGCCATTCATCAGAATCTAAATTGATATAGGTATCATAGACATTATACCCGTGTTTGTAAATGCTATGAAAGCTCACATAACACACATCACCAAACTTTATCACTTTCACAGTTTCATGTTCAGATAGTTTCAGTTCATATCCTTCTTCTAAGTCAATGTCCATCACACGCATAGGTTGTGTCAGCTCAATGGATTTGGTACCCCGCTTGAGTTGTATTCCTCCCTCTTTGAATTCAAGCGTTAGGTTCTTTCCAATCCAATGCTTGTAACAGAGCGTACCATTCCACTGTGTTGAGGGTGATGTAGTCGTAGCATTCTGTAAGCTCGTCATACTGACGAAATTGTACAAACACGTCTAGACCGTTCTCAGTCACACGCACTTCTAATTCATTTGAGACTGCTAGGAGAAAGCCGGGTATTCTCAACTTGTCTAGGTGATCCTTCAACACGGATTGGTCATCAAGTGATAGGACGAGATACTGTCCAAAATGTCTTAGCACAAGGTCATCATATTCGTTTCTCAGATATGAGAATCCATGCGTCATTGGTTTATATTCCGATAAAAAGTCTTCCATCTCGTTCAACAGTCAGATGAACTATGAGCTGTCTCCCTGTCTGCAAAGACGTTTTTATGCTCGCAAGATGGTGAAGAGTGAATGTTGTATCGCTTCTAGGAATCGTAAGACTGCGCGCCAGTTCTTGATATCAAAGAGGATCAAATCTGTATATGGTGTATCTGGCACAACTCCCTTATAATCCTTTGGATAATCCTGTAAAAGATTTCTACAGATTTCTACACGTATGTTAGAATCATATTCAGCTACCGTCACTTCCACTTTATTTTCAAGTCCACGTTTAAACCCAGGTTCAAGTGGTATGTTTTTAAAGTCTTTCCACACTTCAGGTTTAAACCGATGATAACTTGTCTTAGAATCTAGTATCACTTCATTCCTCTCATTGACAGTAAGGTAAACACCACCGTTCAGCTTGAGTGCATTCATGATTGTTACCTTGTTATGAGCCACCTTCTTGTCTACGAAGCCTTTTATCCACTTCTTTCACCTGCTTCTTCAGCATTTTCCATTCAGGTATTGTCAGCAAAATTCCCTTTTTCGTTGGACGGTTTTTTCCAGTCCCCTCATCTCTGAGGTATTTGCGAATGTTTATCACACCTTCATTACTTTGTTTCATAATCTTGATATACTTTCCATTGCCTAGAGAAAGCATTCCATCCCACGACTGTGGTGTTGGTGCTATCTCCACTTTTAATTTCTTGATGGTATTGTCAGGATGTTTCACATTCATGTCTTTGACTGTATCAGCAAGAGTATCCATATCCGTTGTTGCAGATCTTTTCCGATTCATGTTGACGCTTCAGTGTTCACACCTCAACTGACTCTAAAGTTGAAGTGTCTCCCCCTTATATACTGTAATGCCCATGCGCCAAAGTGGAATAGCCATCACTCATCACATATCGCTTGTCATCAAAAGGAGAGAGAGCCACTTTCCTCAACTTCTCCGAGAAGATCTGGTGGTCATGACTTCGAATGATGTGCCCTGTGGTTATCATTTGCGTTTGGTTGAACAAACTGTCTCTATACTGGTGATGTTTCATACGTCTTTGACACGCGCGAGTGATGCCTTTGGCCGTACGTTTTTCTTTCCCACCATACATCATACTATACATTTTCGGTCGAAGTCCAACAAACTCTTCAATGGGAATGCCCGCCGTCTCATCTTTCATTTTCCCAAGCACTTTCTTGTTCACGTTAGAATGCAGGAAATGATCTGGCGGATAGTCACTTGTGTCGAACAAGTCAGCATCTTCCTGCATGTCTTTGTAGATATCTTCCGTTTCTATGTCATAACAGAGACTGTCGGTGTCGCTGAACAACAGCTTGGCGTCGGGATACTTGGTCATGATGTAGTTGTAATGAAAATGGAACATGAGCACCTTGCTGAGGTCGAGAATGGTGAAACCAACTTGAATGGGTTTATCCAGAAGCAGATCCACTTTGCGTAAATGTACCGCGGTTAAATCTTCGTTGAAAATTCTAAATTTGTGGAAGGAAGGTTTGGCCACAAGTTTCTTGAACCGCTTTTCCTTGTGAACAAGTTCCACATTCATACGTTTTCTCACATTTTCCATGGTTTTGCCAAACACAGAGTTGTTCATCAATTTGAAGAAGTCTTTCTCAAACGGGTTCTTGGCCAACTTTCTCTTTTCCGTGTTTAAGGAGATGTATTTTGCCAACCATTTGCTCTGTGCAAACATAATGGCACGATGCACCTTCGTGACTTTCAATCCCAGTGAGACATATTGCTGTAAATTTCTATAATGAAGTACATATTTCTTCTTGTCACACAAGTTGGGAATGAGCTTTTCACTAGGCTTGCCTTTCATGTTTAGATCTTTCCGTAGCTTCTGACTATGTTTTGACAATTCTCCCACTTTCACACATTTCCGTTCTGGAGCCACTGGATAGTGATTATGATGATCATGGATTGAATATGGGTATTCCAAATCCACTTCTAAAATGTATCCAATCTCATCATCTTCATCCACATCCATAAAGTCAATGGATTCTGGCTCGCTCACCCACATAAATCCACTTTCCGGCATGCTTTGCGACATGGCCCAGCCATACAAGTTGTTTGCATCCAGGTACGTCAAGTAGTTGGTTGGTTTCGTGGGATCGTAATCTGCTACGTAGGGGTTATTTGCTTTCGCATACTTGTGTGTGATGACAGATATTCCTCCCCGTAGACCTTGTTCAACCATTTGGTACATGTCAATGTCGTTAATCAATTCCAATTTCACCTTTGTCGCTTTCAACATGGCATCCCACGACAGTCCTGGCGCTGTATAGTAGTGAGCAGGATCTAATTCATATGTGTTGAGACATACGTGACGAAAGTTTTCAAACACGTCAGCCAGCAGCAACACATCTGATTTCAGGTACAAGTCATGGTATTCGCCAAATGTAGTACAGTGGAATGTCTCCCACACCTTCTGCGCATGCGCATAATCCTCATCGCTAATGTCTTCTTCACTGAGCAGACTGTAAAACTTGTCCTTGGACGGTAGTTGTGTTTCAGCAAACTTGGATGGCTCGTCCACGTAATCATAAGGGTACACTCCCTTTCTCAACAGTAAATCTTGTTGGTAACTATCGTGAATGTGTGACGTCATGTTATAAAAGTTGTCTTTCCCTTCTGCTGCCAGGTTGGAGACCAGCTTCTGTAGAGAAGTACTCATGAACTGAAAGCTGTCTGTAAATTTCAGATTGCTCATGGTGAATGCAATATATTTCTCAACGGTGTTGGGAATGACTGTTATCGTCTCATTTTTGAACTTTCCAATTTCTTCCATGATCAAATGGCTGTCATAGCCTCGTAAATTGTGGAAAAACACAGGAATGATGAAAGAATCTTCAACATCCTGCTTATCCTTTCGAAGTCGAAATTGTAAATTGCATTGACTATGTGTAGCTCCGCGGTATTTACCATTGATATGGTCATGATCTCTCACATGATCTGCTTCTAGAGGCTCATGACAAATGTAACAATCTGTGGCGTTCTTATAATGCTCTTCATCTTCATGAGTCATCACCATTTTCTTTTTCTGTTGTAAACCATGCACAATACGATCACGCTCATTCACCATATGGTCTAAAAAGACTTTCACAGCATTATCTCCTCGATATACGACTGGTGCACGTGTATCATACTGGCTCACAACCACATAGGCGAAGCTGTTTGGACGATGATGCTGATACTTGTCTCCTTCATGCTTTTTCGTGGAACATTCAAAGTCTGCATAAATGACAAAGGGCGCTCGCTGTTGTTTGGCTACATTCTTGAACTTGATGAAGGGTTCCTTGGGGAATGATAAACGTTGTGCGCCATGCTTGCCACACACTTCACGATGCTTGTCTAACAGATCTTGTCGTATAAACCCGTGAAGACAGTTGAAACAATAAAATGCTGCAGTCTTACGCTTTGATCGATAAGCCATCAGTCTGCTGAAATTCTTGATGAGGCAGTAATGCCTTGTCTTGTCATTGCTAATCAAAAGCAAGTTGATTTCTCTCGCACTGGTGTTTCGACTCAGTTGTATGGGAACAACTACATCATGTTCATATCCAAACACGTTAATGGATACATCATTCTCCTTTTCAAACTTTGGAATGTCTGTAATCGGTGTGGGAAATGTCATGCCTTCTACCTTCAATTCGTTCTCAAATGGTGTGTAATGACTCACACGATATGGGTGTTGATGATAATGGTGAGGGTGAAGGTGAGCCAGTACAGACCATAAGAAGCACTTGTTGTCTTTATTCTGAATGTTTAACACACTTAATGTATTCTTTACTTTCTTCGGCAGTGGGATAAAACTGCTTGCTTCCAGTGGCGCTGACGTAGCTGTATGCACTTCAATGAATAATATGTTCTCCAACACCCAGCCAGAGCCTTGCCGCTCATGTTCATCAAACCTAGTAAATAATTCTTTATAGGCTTCTGGTAAGTCCTTCTCAATATCTGTTGGATTGTATGCTGCATATGTTGGACTACTGATGAAGGCATTATCCACCTGTTCTACCATCACGCCTTCAACATTTGGTGTCATTTTCTTGAAGCGTGCATGTACCACAATGTACCATTTCATGCCATGGTTTAACGTTTCTAACAAATGTCTCTTGATTCTATTCTCTTGTTGTCGCATTTCAAGTACCAAATCTGATCCATCCTCAGGCTCAAACCGTCTTTCCTGCGCGTTTTCACCAAGACTCACTCTTCTGCCTCTGCCTACTTGTACCGTCTCTTTCTTTCTTTGTTCTTCATGAGACACATTTTCCATCTCAGCACATGCATGTGTCTCAAATGCATCCAAAGATGAAAATATCTTGGCGCATTTACAGCAGAGGACTGGATCAGGTCTTTCAACACCATCTTGTACGGTCTTTCGTCTCTTGACTTCAATCTGCTCAACAAGCTCTTCATGAGCACGTTTCATCCTAGCTGGTTTACATGTATGTGCCACGAACACTTCCAGAGATGGAAATGTCACATCACAATCATGACAGTAGACTGTTGCCATCGTTGTTGCTGTTGCTGTTGCTAGAACTGAAATGAAGTAAAATATACGTTTCACTCTTCCTTTTATACCACTTCAATGGTGTGTTAACTCAGCAGAATGTATCACTAGTTGACTAGTTGACATGTTTCACTCATGCTTTTATTCTACTTCCATATAATCAAAATATGATGTGTAACTTGTTCAAAAATTGTTCAAAAATGCTGACTCAGCAGAATTTTACTTGTGTATATGAATGTCTCACTTACAGTTGTGAAGTTGTACTGCTGCACAGCAGAGACATCTAGCGGTGAAGTTAAATGATCTGCCAAATGGTATTCATCCGCGAAGAAGCACTGTAATGGTGAAATTTTCATACAAATTGGTTAAGTATAACAAAAGTTATGTCACTTTTAAGTTAAAATGGCGGTAAAAATGCATACAGCCAGCTGCGCAAATAGCCTATGACTACTTTATAACAAAAGTTTACATAAAACTGAATCAAACAGTGAAATTTTCATATAAATCGACCAAGTATAACGAAAGGTATTGTTTTACAAAGTTTCAATTAAGCAAATAACCAAAGTTTGTTTACAAAGTTTGTTTACAAAGTTTGTTTACAAATTTTCAATTATTTAAATAAGTCAAGTTTGTTTACAAAGTTTGCTTACAAATTTTGTTTATAAAATTTGTTTACAAATTTTGTTTATAAAGTTTGTTTACAAAGTTTGTTTACAAAGTTTGTTTGCAAATTTTGTTTATAAAGTTTGTTTACAAAGTTTGTTTACAAATTTTATTTATAAAGTTTGTTTACACAGTTTGTTTACAAAGTTTGTTTACAAAGTTTCAATTATGCAAATAACTAAAGTTTGTTTACACAGTTTGTTTACAAAGTTTGTTTACAAAGTTTCAATTATGCAAATAACTAAAGTTTGTTTACACAGTTTGTTTACAAAGTTTGTTTACAAAGTTTGTTTGCAAATAACTAAAGTTCACTTTTTATTTATAAAGTTTCAATAAACACTTACCGAAATAGTTGTCACTGGATGCCATCCCTGGATCTGATGTGATTCAATTGTAGTGTGTAACTCTTGCTCCACTTACCGAAATGACTGTCACTGCTGTATGCTCATCCCTTATATACCCCTCTGATGGAACTGAAGCTGACTTGACAGAATGTTGCTCGCCTAGGGGGGGGGGTCGGTCCATAGTATGTCCTGGGGGGGGGGTCGGTCCATAGTATGTCCTGAGGGGAGGGGGGGTCAGTCCCGACTGCCGCCTAGGGGGGGGAGGGGGGGGGGGTCGGTCGATCCAAAAAAATGAAAAATGTTCAGAATCGTCTGAAACGGATAAATATACAAAAATCACAATTTCGAGGAGGGGGGGGTCGGTCGACCCAAAAAAATGAAAAATGTTCAGAATCGTCTGAAACGGATAAATATACAAAAATCACAATTTCGAGGGGGGGGGGGGGGGGGTCGGTCGACCCAATAAATGAAAAATGTTCAGAATCGTCTGAAACGGATAAATATACAAAAATCACAATTTCGAGGGGGGGCGGGGGGTCATCACTTTTTAGGGTCTGTTGTCGATTGACTTCGGAAATGTAAGCTTGACTTCATTGACTTCGACGATCATCGACTGAAACCCTAGGAAGCCGCCACACAGCATGACCTCATTATGACCTCATTATGACCTCATTATGACCTCATTATGACCTCAGTATGACCTCATTATCACCTCATTATCACCTCATTATCACCTCATTATGACGTCATGGATGGTCGCGCCTATCCTAACGCTTATCGTGACCTCACTTCCGGTCCAGACAACACTTCCGGTCCAGACAACACTTCCGGTCCAGACAACACTTCCGGTCCAGACGCTATGACGTCACTTCCGGTCCAGACAACACTTCCGGTCCAGACAACACTTCCGGTCCAGACAACACTTCCGGTCCAGACGCTATGATGTCACTTCCGGTCCAGACAACACTTCCGGTCCAGACAACACTTCCGGTCCAGACTCTATGACGTCACTTCCGGTCCAGACAGTGTGACGTCATCAAGTGGCGTGAAACCCTTCTTTCTACACTACTACGGACATAATGGCAAGCGCATAACGGACAAAATGACAATGTGTAAAAGTGGCCAAAATGGCAACACAAATAGAAGAGCAAAGTTCATCTGTCGTACATTATTTTACTAATCAAACATTTTCACAGTTATCCAGTTTTACACATTTTGACACATAATCTAAGTTAACTGATCTGTTGATGGCTCCTTGAGCCACAAAACTTGCCCAATCTTGCCTGTTTTACGCACGATCCGCGACATTTGCCTGCGGTTTCCATTTGATGTTGTGTCCTACCCCGAGTAGAAACTGTTCTACTGTCTTGCTTCCATTCCTGCGGTCTGAACACAACTGGTGAAGTCGCGCTCACAACTGAGAGTGCACGCGCTTGACGCGCCTTTGCGGTTGATCTCCCAGGGCGATGCATAACAGCGTGGTGCTCACTTGAGCCGCATCCCCTTTTAACTAGTGGATAAGTTTCCATATCGAAGGGCAGACTTCACCAACCAAATGCTCTATCCTGTGGTTCCAAGCCTCGGTCAAGTTGTTTGTCCTCTGCTCACCGGCTGGAGTCGCGGAAAGGACGTTCTACATTTCTGGCGGAACTTTGGGCAAGATACGACACAATCGTACTACGCCTTGGCCTGCGTCATCCCGGCCAGGGACTCCTCTGTATGACCCTGATACATAGGTCGCATCGAAATAGTTGAGTAAGGGTTCTAGGCTGTCATCTGGAGAGTTGTTTCTCAGATACTCTATACCAGCAGGAAATCTGCGATAGGCAGCAGCGCTAACAAATCCATCATGCCAGGAAATAGCTTCGCAGCTTCAGATTCGAGGTACAGATTTGTGAGATCAAGTTCCTGCACCTTTCTCCAAGTAGACTTGTGAGGTGGTAAAAACACCCTTGTACGGTCAGATCCAGACATTTAAGACCATTCATCTTCAATTTTGAGGTCAGCAAGTGATTGCGGTTCAGCAGATAATTATGTGCGTCTTAAGCGGCGAATTCCGCGCTTCAACGTTTCTTCTTTTCCAAACTCGGCTCTCGCGTTGGCGTCAATTTCGCTCAATGTCTGGGTTAAAATCTGGCTCTACTTATCGGAACTGCCCTTAGCCTGCTCTTCTATCTGGGCGTGGCGCTTTGCTATCGTAACGGTCGCGTTATTGGAATCGTGATTATGCTGTTGAATCAACTGAGAATTCTGTATATCAAACGTTGTTTGCAAAATTGCTTTACAATCTGTTGTGCATCTCCATATAATATTCCGTAAAGTGGCAGTTTGTTTTGTATATGCAAAATCCATTCAAGCATATCTTCTGTCCACCTCGATTATTTGTCACTATTACCATTTTGCATGTTATTTTCCTGAATTTTCCTTGCTCTTTTATAGCCCAAGCAGTGTCCCAAATTGACTGCCGGGGTAGAAGTAAAGTACAGTTGTGGACTTACATTGTTTGTATTGTTAAGAATTACCAGACTGTACGGCGACTGATAGGGATTAAGCTCCCAGGTATTACTCCTATACCCTTGACATGCGCTGACGCTGACAGGATTCTACGATGCACCGCATGCCAGTTTTGGTTGCTTTTTGTCATTTTATCAGTTTGTCATTTGGTCTGTTTTACACATTACCATTTTGTCGGTCTGCCATTTTATCCGCTTACCATTATGTCCGCTGCATTTTGTCCGTGCCATTTTGTCTTACAACCCTAGGACGAACAGCACTTTTTGTGTTTCTCTTGAAGCTATCGGTTTAGATGGCCAGTTTTTCCGAACCGATAACAAAAATACTACAGCTCCACTGAAGCTCTCGCCTTGGATCAGGGAAGGGAGTCAAAGAAAGAATGGAGGAAGGAAAGAAAGAAAGAAATTAATGTAGTATGGATCTATGAAGGGAGACAATGAAAAAGTTCGCCTTGGGCTTAAAACCTCTTGCTTAACAAGCGACAATACAAACCACTGCTTCTATTAGATGCAGAACTATAAATGTTGTCTTAGAAACGATAAAGGCAAAGAATGAAAAAAATTGCCTTGAGGGCTTGAACTCACGACCCGGTGATTTAAGTCCAAACAACTTGAGCTAATCAGTCTCCACACATCACGACTGGCGTAGAAGCATCAAGTACGAGGAAACGCGTAGGTGATTTTTCTGAAACTGGCCGCCTTTTGCCAGTTTTGGTCAAATCGCCAAACAAAATAATAATCTGATGCAGGAACTTAAAAGGAAGAGTCCTTTCAAGTTTCAACGCAATCGGACAGGATTTGTTGGAAGAGCAGGTTTTGGGCTTTTCTTAAATTTCGCCAACATCTTTGCCACTTTTGACCAAAGCGCCAAAAAAAGCCTTCTGGAGGATTACCCATGGAGCATTTCTGCAATAATAATAAAACAATTGGACGAAAAATGTAGGAAAAAATATCATGTTCAAAAAATAGTTTACACACACAGAGACAATATTTACCCGTAATTCTTTGAGAGAATGGTCTTTTGCCTGACACAAAAAAGAGGTTTAACCGTTTGGGTCGTATCGTGTTTATTGTAAAACATAAACTGCACTTTATAACAAGACTGGAACGGCAGTATTGTGTTTTAATAAATAGAGTTCATGTATCCAAAAGAACACCCAAGCGTGAGTAGGAGTAATTGGTAAGTGTTAACTTCTGACAGATATGGATTTTTTACAACCTGAAAATGCTTTGGCTTGAAGACCCAGGAACATAGAACAGTTGAGTCTCATTTCCACTGGCACGTCCGTGCATCTCATGCAACAGTCTGATACCCAAGTCTGAGACTTAATGTCATGGGGAGTGAGGCCAAAAACCAAAGTAAAACTGGATCCAGCTCTTTGCAGGCTATGCCCGCTAGATCTTCTCTCATCAAGACCTTTTTCTGAAAGACATTTCTTGAGGATAGCTGCAAACATGCAGTGGTTTAGAGGGGTAAACATTGAGTATCCCGACGGCACTGAGACAGCATCTCAAAGCCACATGATCATTTGATCTAATACCGGAAACAGGTCTAAGTTTGAAATACTAACAAAATGAAAGGATGGTTTGTATATGAACAGAATAAAAAGTATGCCTGTTTTCTGAGAAAGCTCGGCGTCTTAGCCTTTGATCTTCACATCCAATCGTCCTGCCTGCTTGTCCACTCCTGAAACTAGAGCTTCAGTGAGGCAGGATCCGCCGTGTAACACATAATGTCATTGGATGTTAGTAAATTCATTGAAATCGAAAACCCTACATTGCCTAACACTTTTTGGTCGATTTAAAAAATAAGACAACCTTGCACACCTTCAATATACATATTAATCGCATGCAAACGAAAAGCCTGGACAAAAAGTCGCATCTTTGTACATTCGAACTAAATGTTTACCTATTTTCTAAACACTGTCATTTTAACCATTTTTCATCAAATCGAACGAAAATACAACGATGCACACCTGCAATATACGTATTAACCGCATACAAAACGAAAAACCATTAGCATGAATAGTTTTGTAGTTACGGTCTAAACATAATGTCATATCTTTGTACATTCGAACTAAATTTTACCTGTTTTCTAAATACTGTCATTTTGACAATTTTTCATAAAATAAAACGAAACTACAAGGATGCACACCTGCAATATACGTATTAACCGCATGCAAAACGAAAAAGCATTAGCATGAATAGTTTTGAGGTTACGGCCTGGACAAAATGTCACATCTTTGTAAATTCGAACTAAATTTTTACCTATTTTCTAAATACTATCATTTTAACTATTTTTCATCAAATCGAACGAAAATACAACGATGCACACCTGAAATATACGTATTAGCCGCATGCAACGAAAAACCATTAGCACTAATAGTTTTTGAGTAAAGATAGCACAGTAGAGCGGACGGATGGACAGACGGACGGACAGACAAGCTGAAAACTATCCCTCCGTTACACGGGGGATAACAAGAAATCAGTTGTTCGTTGGTCTCACTTGGTCTCGTGGTCTTTTTTCAAGGCAGATGGGCAAATTCGTATGGTCAAAAGGGAGTAGTGTAAACGGCTAATATTGTCGGCAAGTTATTTTTTTCGTTCCCACGTTCCCAAGTAGACACACATATTTAGCACACAATATAGAAAGATTTTACACCATTAGTTCCTTAAAGTTAATGTGCTGAGAAGGGTATACCGACATAACTCCCGACGATATATCGTTCGAAGAACGTCAAGGGTGCAACATTTGGACGATTTTTGCCCCCCCCCCCCCTTTTTATTTGCTTTTATATATAGCTCCAAACTTCGATTAGCGTAACTCTGTTCAAAAGACATTAAAAGCCTGTCCTTTTAATGCTAGCCACGGAGTTCCATCACGCTGACTCAGATCAAAAAGATACCATCAGCTATTGTGTAATCTACAGAGTCAGTGTGCCCACCACGCGACTGCGGTTACGCGAGTCGCTAATAATCTCTTAATTAACCCTTGATGCTTCGATGTCAAAACTTTCGTATACAATGGGAGCTGTTTTTTATGACATCACACTTCAACTACAAGTTGAATATCATAGAAAGTAAATAAAGGAAAACCAAAAATTATTTTAGATGAATTCATGTCCAACAAACTATTAAGAATGAGAACCATATTATGTGGAACTGTACCTCTCGTCTGAGCAAATGCAAGGGATTGCTCAAAACATCTCTAGCTATGGCAAGAAGTCGAGATTGCTGCAGAAACGCCTGCACACGCTTTGTCTTGACTGTCTCGCTGGACGAAATCCAGTGCCAGAGTTTTCTGAGGAGTGTCGCGTTCAGTTAGAGGTTCGCGTGTGCAAAACCATGAGAGAATATACACACATCCCATCAGACATGCATCGTCATCATCCCCATTTGATAGCCCGCATTGACCCTGTGGTGGTATCCGTAGTCATAGCGCATGCATCCTTCGACGGGGTGATGTTCTTATATATCCGCGAACTCAATCGCGTGCAGGCTGTGCGTATCCCTGTTGGCTTGTACGTTTTCGAAATCGTGTCGTGGATGCGCGCATGGCCCTTTGCCCACTGCCGAGTGTTGTTCTACTTTTCTACCATTTGCGACCGACATTATTTTCCCATTGCTGTGGTTTAAAAGTCGTTTTTCTCTTGAGCTCCACAAACTGCTAAACGAATAGCACTTTATCGTTACCTTGGGTGCATCCAGTAAGCCTTCAGTGGGTGCTTTATCCTTCAGCGACTCCAGCAAATTTGCCAAGATCTCGTCCGGGTGTGGGAGGGTCTCCAGTGGGACCGGCTGTGGTTACAGTGATTCGGTGCCTGATGCTGTATTCACTGCATCGTTACACCAATTATTTGCTGTAGAATTATTATCCAAAGGGTGCGCCGTGGGCCTGATTTCAGACTCTGCCTCTACTAAACCTAACCATCTCTGCGAAACCAAGCGCACTGCGATAACGCGTAGATAGCTGCCACCAAAATAAAACAATACATATTATTTAATAAATAACGGGCGACGGATAACCTGCAAGTGACGAGTATAGCCCACCGGCAATACTCGTCACCTGCAAACATGTACACACATAGCCAACAGATAGCCACCCCCTCCTTCTCTCAGCTATTGTGCTGCACCAGCCTGTTAGCCAGCGGACCATGAAAACAAGCATGTCCAAGGGGTATCCAGACAACTCGCAACTAGACAACTCGCAACTAGACAACTCACAACTGGACAACTCGCAGCTGGACAACTCGCAGCTGGGCAACTCGCAACTAAGTGAAAAAGTGGACAGAAAATGCTGTTATGTCCAAGCACTCCTCGCGAAATATTGTGCACTAGTTAACAAAGATATCGCCTACCCCCCTCCCCCCGCACCGCTCATCAAACCCAATCGCTCACCCCGCAATGGTACTCCTCCCCCTCCACTCCCCCATCAATCTGATTGCTACCGAACCTTTCTCCCCCAAAATTCATCCACGTTGTCCAGTATGCATCAACTACCATAGCAACCAGCAGTTCAATCCAAGACATAATCCCACCACGTCTGAAGTTGATCTGACTTGTTGTTCGACAGTTATCCTATTAAAGAAGTCTCGTTTCCAAAACACATAATGGCGTCATGTGACGTCATACGTTGGTATATATACACCGAATACATTACGAACCATTGGACCCACATAAGTCATTATCCTACCAAGTTTGAAGCTTTAATGCAGTTATAGTAATGACGCCACTGTCACGTTTTGACGTCCTGTAACGTAACACGTTGTGCAACATATGTCAAATACAATCCCACCCGGAGGACCAACCCAAGGCATAATCTCACCAAGTTTGCAGCTGAACTGACGTTCCGTTCAAGAGTTATCGTGTTAACAAAATCAAGTGTCTACAACAAACGCACACACCACATACACGTACTCAAACATACACAATGAATGTACAACTAGAACCTTATTTCGCTAGCGAAATGTTAAACACTTGACAAAAATTAAAACACAAAAATACTTCCTTCAATGGCTTAATTCTTGAATAATATATTGCAAACAACACAGCTGGAATACGTCTTATAAGCCGAGTAGTGTTTGGTTTTTGTTGGCTTAAGGTTTTATTGACTGATCAGGCATACGCCGTGTTATCTATTTACGCAGTGAGGGCTTGCACAAAGCTGAGTAACTGTGTGTTCTGTGCTGGGCGTGAAATGCTCCGCATTTACTTGCAAAAATACACTCTTTTCACATGGCGTTTTAAACAAGAAAACGAAATCGAAGGCGAAAATAATGTCATGCACACGTCCATATCAAGTTCTACCTTAGTCCCAAGTTTCGTGGCACCAGGGCCCGTAGTGCCAGTGGAGGAGATGACACAAGAAATCTGATCACTGTCAAGAAAAAAAAAAGATACCAACGGCTGCTCGCACAAATTCAAAAACCACTTGCAAGCCAAAGGCATGTTAAGTGTTAAAAACGAAATGTTTCTAATTTATGGAGGAAACATAAACGTCTGCGGCTGAATAAGAATGAGGCACCAACTCTCACCCATTTTCCTGCAACGTAGCGGAGTTCTACCCACCGCGTCTAGGTCTAGACAAGCATATCCTCAACTCTAATATATGCTTCTCTTTCCCCCGAGCTCAAAGATATTTCTTTTTTCCTGTCCCCTATGAAAAGTACAGTACGTATCACACTCCAGAGCCGATCTGAATTTGCAACCATGCCTTCATTTTTGTGAAAAAAAAAAACAAAAACAAAAACAAAAAAAACCATGTCCGAGGACATGACCCAGCCGAGTTATCAAACAAGGAAAGAGAGACAAACTATGAAACGAATACTGTTAGGCCAAAAAATGAAGAACTTTGTTTCTGAACGTAACTTTTTCATAATTTTAATACACAAAAACGAGTTTTCCCGGTTGGAAGCTACCCGAAAAAGGATATCTAAAAAAAACAAAGTCCAGGTGGAGAAGCACCTAAGAAACTCTCGATTAAAATTTTATAACTGTCTGAAAAAGAATATGAGAGAAATGAATGGTTTGACAATTCAGTTATTTGCTACCATTTATTCCAGTTTTTGACCACCAACTTCAAAGTTCCGCCATTTCGGCACTTTTTGGCGAACCGCGAAAAAAATAACAGCCTGGTAAGCGAACCCCTGGGGAATATCCCTGCGTAACATCTAAACGATTGGAGTAAAACTGTAGGAGGAGTAGCAATTTAGCAAGCATGCCCCAGGACATGACCCAGCCGAGTTAACAAACAAGGAAAGAGAGAAAAACTCTGAAACGAATACTGTTAGGCCAAAAAATGAAGAACTTTGTTTCCGAAAGTAGCTTTTTCATAATTTAATACACAAAAACGAGTTTTCCCGGGTGGAAGCTACACGAAAAGGGATGTTGGAGACGTTGGGTGTTGACGATTCACGTATTTACCGACAGTACACAGTTTTACCAAATTCCGCCATTTTTTGTCATTCGTGAAAAAAAGCAAAGTCCAGGTGGAGAAGCACCTAAGAAACTTTCGATTAAAATTTTATAACTATCTGAAAAAGACTGACAGAAATGAATGGTTTAACAAGTCTAAGACTGGTAGCAAAAAATGCATTTAATTCGAATTTGGAAGCTACCCGAAAAGAGATGTTGGACAGGTTGGGTTTTGACGATTCACGTATTTACCGACATTTACACAATTTTACCAAATTTTTAATTTTTTTTTTGTCATTGTCAAAAAGCAAAGTCCAGGTGGAGAAGCACCTAAGAAACTTTCGATTAAAATTTTATAGTTATTAGAAAAAGATTGAGAGAAATGAATGGTTTGACAATTCAGTTATTTATTACCATTTATTCCAGTTTTTGCCAAACTTAAAGTTCCGCTATTTCGGCAGTTTTTGGCGAACCGCGAAAAAAATAATAGCCTGGTAGGCAAACCCCTGGGGAACATTCCTGCGTAACATCTAAAAGATTGGAGTAAAACTGTAGGAGGAGTAGCATTTTAAAAATGGGTCAAAACGGGCACAAAAAATGCCGCCATTTTGTCAGTTTTTCGTCAATAAAAAAAAAAAGTAATAGCCAGGTGGGGGACCAACCGGGGAACATTCCTGCGCAATATCAAAACGATTGGAGCAAAACTGTAAGAGTAGCACTTTAAAGAAAAAGTTTAACTCACGCACATACATTCAAGACCCCTACAGTGATACGATCCAGTCCGATAAAGTCGGCTGGGTTGAAAAAAGTAGAAGACATCTTGATATTTACATTGTTTTGGCGGACAATTATGGAGCACTGAAACACATTATACATATTAATATTTTATTTGTCGGTCTGTCGTGGCTTGTACAACATAATATGCTCTACTGATGCAAGACGCATTTTGAATACAAATCATATGTAACAAACGTTCTGCACACATTTCATAAACAATGAACTTGAGTGAGGATGTAAAATGTATGCGACAGCTCAAGCAAATCACTAAACCCCGGCACAAAATGCGAAGCAAGGATATAAACACAACACAGAATAGATGGACTACATTTTTCAATAGCACATCTCGTTGCCCAGCCAACGGAGGTCACCACTCTACGATTCGTAGAAATATCTAGTCGATGCTGAGATGTTAATGTGACTTAGACCAACGCACGGAGCACAACAAGTGCTGCAAGTATAATACGATTTCATAAAATTTCATTCCGCAAAAACAACAATTGCTTGGTGATATCTCACCGCAATCATATCCCCGTTACCTGCAGCAAAACACGTTAACAGAAAAAAAATAAGCGGTCATTTGCACACGCAAACTTTCCTGTAAGATTCAACATTAATTATCTTTGTGAAGCCAATCACTAACATTGATACTGGTTGGAAATTTACATAGCTGGTTTCATTTCGAAAACATTTAGATGAAGTTGTTCAACAAAGACATAGTTGGTTCATTTTACTCTTGCGCTGGTCACCTCAAACTTAATTATGTCTTGAAATTTTTAAACAAAGTCTTTGGACAAAGTTAAAGAATAAATGCATTTCATAAAGCCTACAATTATTAAAAATAATGTTGGTGCAATCAGTTCGCGACATCACTCAGCTTAAATTTATTTAAAGGCAAAATCAAAATCTGGAATCTAGTTGCACGGCTTTGTCCCGCAAGATCCGGTTTTCCTTAAGATAACATCAACGACAACTTCCAAAACAAAAGACCAGCTTTTACACCTTCCACACTGACGTTACAGGGGGTACGCTCCCCCTCCACCCCCCCTCCCCCCTCAACATATTCGCATGACCAGTGGAAAAGAATTCGGACCAGAATTCCAGTCTGCGAGTAAACCATGGGTCTTGCATGTCAAGTGACCATTCCATTATTGACAAATGTTACAGAACAACAACTTGTTCACGTGTCCGTTGTATTCTATTTAAAACAAATAACCAATAACATCCACGGATAGATTGTGTATAATAACTACCCTCGCAAACATAGCGCGAAGTTAAATTTCAACCATTCCTTCATTATCGTTGGTTTCCACCTCAGTTTCTTGAATTGCACTTTAAACTACCACAGGTTTGAGTCTTAATCCAATAAGTTAATAAGACAGATGGGAGATACAAATCGACAAGGAATCGAAACTTGACTTTCGGACAGGGGAGTTCACAATCCTGTTGAACCATAAATTTGGGAAAATGGCTGTTTACGAATCAAGTATATTCCATCCAGACGCTTTAAAACGCAAAATATGTTGTAAATATATTTCTTAAAACTAAAGTCATGTTCAGAAACAAAAAAGAATACAAAGGGTACACGGTCTCAACGGGGGCAACCGTAGACCATAACAAGAAGGTGACCCAGCAACAGCTGGAGAAAAAATTGATATGGCTGGCAAAACAAGAGCCTTAAGTCTTGCCTGGACAGACTGGCAACGCAAGCCTAGGAAATGAGCGCACTATAGTCCGCGTCCTCACTGCCACGTATTACTGTCAAAAAAATGACAGTTTTTTGTTGTTTTTGTTTTTTTTGACAAAGCCACAGAAAAAGCCTAGCATGGGCAGACTGTGTAGATCATCCTTGACAAATTTCAAAGACGTTCCTCACACGGCAACTGTTTTACAAATGTCAAAGGACTTTTTTTTAAATTTACACAGTGCAGGAGGAAGGTGCTCCTCTCCTTACTCGGCCCATTTTGTGAAATTCAGTGAAACATTGGAAAGCTTGCACTTATATGACGACACTCACAAATTTCTACGATGACACTTTCTGCATGCCCACCAAAACAGGAAAGAAAAAAAAAGGAACCGCCAGGAATCATCTCAAGATATGTGTATTTACTGTGAACTATGTACAAGACTTTTGAAACTACTAAGAAAATATTGAGAGAAAGGAAACATTTTAAAGATAGCCTTTTGCTAAATTAACGGAGTAGGCTAACAGAATACAAATTCCTGCTGAAAGAACTTGACTACACTTTGATTTCTGTTACGTAATAAACCACTAGCATTCAAATCATTTCAACTGTGGGTTATTTTTTAAGTGGTCATTACTATTCCATATCTAAACTAAAACTGAACACTTCTTACTCTACTTTCAACACACGACTAACAATATCAAAGCTTTACATTGTGTCTTAGTAAGTACTTTACGCCAGTTAAAATATTTCACAATTCTAAGCTATTACAACGTATATATCCAAAGCGTTGATAAGTTTTC
This sequence comes from Protula sp. h YS-2021, assembly GCA_949752745.1. Classification (NCBI taxonomy): domain Eukaryota; kingdom Metazoa; phylum Annelida; class Polychaeta; order Sabellida; family Serpulidae; genus Protula; species Protula sp. h YS-2021. The sequence continues at coordinate 32,386,864 of OX457026.1, forward strand.
CGCGTCAAGTCCCACCGATCCCCAGCAGCTGTAGTCTCCACCCCCACCCCACCCCTACACACACATATACATCTACATAAAACTAGGAAGTCCTAGGTTTTCTTGTTCGTGTTATTTTTTTCACGGGGGCCATTTCAGCGGGGGTTGGGGTTTTGCTAGAGTCTTTTCGGGGGCGCCCCGGTTTCTTCTTGGGCGCTTGTACAATGGGTTGTTGCTCCTCAAGCTGTTCCTGGTTATCCTCCGTGCCCCCTGACATCTTGTGTTTTTTCTGCTTGGGCGGTCTCCCAACTGAGGAACGTTTGCGCTTTACTGGCGCTTGCAGGTTACTCCGATATTCCTCAGATTCGCCATGTTCCTCTTCACCACCATGTTCCAGCGCACCAGTGTCCTCTTCCTCACCTTCAAAATGTTCCCCCTCGTTGCCCTTGGGTTCCGCCTCGCCACCGCCCGCCTCCTCATCGCTCTCCACCACCGCCTCGTCGTCATCCGCCTCTACCTCCTCGCGCTCCCTCTCTACCTCCTCCTCCCCTCCCTCTGCTTCCTCTTCCACTTCGTATTGTTCGTTTGCCGATCCCTCGTCGCCTTGCTCACCCGCACTGTCCGCTACTTGGGGCTGTACTGACCGTGCATTTGACGAGGCGGGTGGCTCTGCCATTCTTCCGGGTTCTTCTTCCCCCTCGTCGCTGATCGACTCTCCCTGCGCGCGCTGCTGCTCCAGTTCCTGTTTGTGCGAGCGCTTCAGGTGGCCATACAAATGCGAGGCACTGCCGTAGCGCTCGGGGCAGTGCGGACACTCATATTCGTACGCGTCCATTTGCGCCCTTGCGGCCAACGCGGTGTCCTCATCCTCCTCTTCACGTCTCACGCGACCGCGCGGATAAGCTCGCTTCGGCTCGGGGAGGTCTTCAAATAGGTTCGGCTCGGCCTCGATCTTCGGCGCTTGGCGCTTGTACGTTCTGCCTGACGGGCTGGGTTTGAAGTTCTGCCCATCATCCCCCACCAGCTGCACTTTGTCGACCATATACACCGGTTCCAGCACCGGAGGAGACTGATAACCCACATCGGGAGCGTTTACCATCGGCGATGACGTATTGAGCTTAGCCTTGGGTTTAGCCCTTGAGACCTTCTGATTGGGCGGGGTACGGCCAGCAGCAATGGCTATCTGCCGGTATTTCTCGACAGAAGCCCGTACATGCTCGGGCATCTGGTCAGCCAGGTCTACATCCGACGGCACGAACTTGGGCCGACGCGGGGTCGTCGTCATGCCTTCTCTGCCTTTGGGTTTATAATGAGTCTTTTTCCGTTTTTCGTTGTGCATTTTGGTGATGTGCTGGTACAAGACAGAAGACTCGAGGAATGTCTGGTCACAAAATGGACAACTGAGTTCTTGCTTGACCACGTGATCGCCACTATCGTCCGACAGCTTCGGCTCGGCTTCCCTGCTTGGAGTAACTTTTTCAGGATCTTTACGAACTGCTGGGCTTGGTTTCTTGGGTGAGTCGCCCTTAGGAGTGCGCAATAGCTGAATGTCCTTAATAGTTCTAGGATCAAACGGCTGCACGGGTGTGGACTTCAACTTCTCCCTGGGAATCCGTCCCTGTAACGGGGGCGATCCTAGGGGGTTATGAAGCCCAGATCCAGGGATATACCCTGACCGAGATTTAGTCTTCACATCAGCTGTGCCATTTTCTGCAAATTCTATTTCGATCTCGCGTTCCCGCTTTTCAGTTTTGACAGCCGAGCCTTTCAGCCTCTCGACAAGGAAGCTGGCGTCGCCTATAATGATCGTCACGGGATCAGTTTGGGCATGCACCGCCTTCTTTTCAGCCTGGTTCATTGGCACTACCGCCAAAGGCGTAATGGATTGGATATCAGCGCTAGGGAGGATGAGATCGCCTTCTGCTGACAGGCTTTCTAATGGCGGTGGCATAGTTGGATCGGTATTCTGTTCCAATACACCGGCTGACGGCAGAGGAGCATCAACAGTCACTGTCAACAGGTCGTCTGTCTGCGTCTCACGGTTACTCAGATCAGGAGTGGTTTGGGTTTCAGCATACTGCGTAATGATCTCCGTCTGACTTGGCACCGCCCGAACCGGATTTGGCTCCGTTTGAACATACAGCTCTCTGCAACAAAGTGAAGAACTGTTTGGTGAACATGCCTTCCACATGAACTAACCCTATAGCGGTGACGCTGTTCAATTACCGCAACAAAACGGCAAGTTTCCACCCACTCCCCCTAAAAATAAATGCAAACTAATCTTTCATCTTAACCATATTCAGATCTCTCCTTAGTCCGGTCATAAATAAATTTTCTTGCAAACAAAACACCTTGTTTTACAACATCTAATTAAATATCAATAATAACACTTGGTACTTACGCCATATCTGGGGCCATCTGACAGCCAAAGTCTCCCCTGAAGGCAAAACTCGAGTCGGTCTGCGAATCGCAGGAAGCACTGTCAATCTCGGTCTGGCTCGCGTTCTCAAACATAAACAGCATGCTCAGCTCGGTTTGGCAATGCTGGACCCCTTCATCCTTCTCAGTCTGTACACAGCTGTCAGAACTGAGGATTTCTGTCTGCGAGGCACCGTCAGTATTATTAGTTGTGGCTTGGACTCCATGGCTGCTCATATCCACTTTCGTTTGACTGCCGCCATTGCACATAACCACTGTGGCTTGACACTCGCTTTCTCTTAAGTTTGCAAGACTAAACATAGTTTGACAAGGAACTTCGCTGAATTCCTTGATAACAGTTTGACAGAGGACTTCGCTGTATTCTTTCACAAGAGTTTGACACTGGATTTCCCTGAACTCTTTAATTATTGTCTGAGAAGTTGTCTCGCTGAATTCCTTAACAACAGTTTGACAGTGGGAGTCGCAAAGTTTTTTTGCATCTGTCTGGATAGCATTTTCAACACACTCCTTATTGGTTGTTTGCACACCTATTTCTTTGAAATGGGCAGTTGTCGTCTGAAATCCGGATTCTTGGAAATCCTTTTTCTCCGTCTGCTGCTGCTGTGATTTCTCACATTTCTTTTCAGTCTAAAAAAAGAATACACAGCAACCAGTGTCAGAGACAGAAAACTTTTTCAAATGTTTTTGGGTGAAGTGTTTCCAGCAATTTCTCATCAAATCTACACGAATCCATTTCGTACTATGTTTCTCTTAATTATTTAGCTGTTCTGCCAGCTTCAGCCGGAACAGAGGAACGTCGATGACCCACAAGAATGTACCACAACTGAATTCTCATAAAATATTCAAATACGTATTTTACTTTCGAAATCTGTGTTTACCCACCAACTTTTCAAATCCAGTTGGGTAATTTACATAAATTTTGCTACTTCTAAAAAAACACGAGTTATTTTCCCTGGTAAAATGCATAACAATTTTTCGGTGACCAAAATTTAGTTTTACCTGCATTAACCGGTTTTCCGTTTCTGTATTATCTGTCTGTTGTGATGAGTTAGAAACCTCATTTTGTTGTACGTCACTTTTAGAACTTTCTGAGTTACTTTCCATTGAGGCCTCTGGTTTGTTTACTGAAAAATACAACGTACCGCATATTTATTTAATCTGAGATTAGGACGAGTACTACTATCCTAAGACTGTCCGGCAGATCACATTGATTTTTTATATTTTTTTTATTACATTTGTATTTTAATTGTATTTATACAAATATCTGGTGCACCTGTATGTTCGTAGACATTGTACCAGGCCGCAAAAGGTTAAGTAATAAAACCTACAATTATAATAATGATGATGACTTTAAAATTCATAATTTCACATCTGTTATGGCAAAACTGGTAATTTTTCATTAAAAAAAAAACAAAACAAAAACAATAAGCCATCGTCGAAGGCGCAGACCCCAACCGGACACACCAAGTCGCCATTTTCACTGAGCAAGGTAGCATAGGCCTAGGCTAGTTTCGGAGAACTCGCGTGGAAAGCACCGAAGTCTTACAATGCAGTTATCTCAAAAAATCGCAATTTTTTACAAGTCGCCATTTCGGCAATTTCTGGCTGATTTGAAAACTAATACGACGCTGCACAACTTCAATATATATATTCACCTTGCAAGGTAGCATATGCCTATGATAAATAGTTTCGGAGAACTTGCGTGGAAACAAAACAGCATCCAAAGTGTGACACACGGACGGACAGACACACCGATAACAATAGCCTTCAGCCAATATTGGCTGAGGGCTAAAAAAAGGATAAAATCGGGCTTTTTTTCAAAAAAAAAAAAAAAAAAAAGAAAGAAAAGGATAACCCTTTAAAAAAGGATGATGTGGCAACACTGCGATTGTCAGTCAAGACATACGGTAGAAACAACTTTTCATTTTGGAAAGAACTGAGTGGTCGATATGTGGTATCCAGCGATATGGAATTGGAATACTTTTCTAGACGCTCGTTTCGTACATGAAACCTTATTAAGCAAATGTGAAACTATTAGAAGTGTTATAAGCCTAATCACACTTTGGGCGTTAACAAAAATAACGCGCAAAAATTCTGCGTTTCGAATAAAAATCACCTGGTAAAAAACGAAAGAAATGATAGAGAGATTTCGCCTGAATATCAAATTTCTCTTGCACCAAAGAGCAATCGGGTTTTCAACAACCCGTATGCTATTTTAAAATTTTATTAAAAGTTTTAACAAATACTTTCCAAGTCTCAATCTCTTTTATATTCCATGTATGAGCTGTTTTGCCATATTTCTTCTATACTTTTCTATAATTTCCTTCATTTTTGCCCAGTTCCCTTACAGTCTAAAATCAAACTTCTTGAGTATTTTATTCGAAACACCCAAATTGTGATTTGGTTTATTTAGATATTTGCTCTACTTCACATCACACCTTAAGAACTGACAGGAGTTAAAAGATAACAATATCAACTATTTTGAACAACACATGGAGAATACACTGAATCAAATGGCCACTAATTCAAATGCCGATGTTACTCGCAATAGGAATAGAGCGTTATGGTCTTTTAATAATGTCCGTTTAAAATACTTGATGGCGTACTGCACGAGTGCATATCTAAAATTTTAAGCACCAACATCGAACAAAATGCTACACAATCTTGCTTGATATCTCCATCAATCAACAAGACTTATTTCATATACAACATTTACTTGTTAAATTGTTTGGATAAAACGTTTCACACACCTGAAACAATTATTTTTATAACGTCGCCGGCCATTTTCTCCAAAACCAAACTTGCAAGTGGCCGTTGTGAGTTTTCATCTTGGGAAATTCTTGGTTCCAAACGCCGTTGAAACACCTTTCCCGGCTCCATCATGTCTCTCAATATATCATCTGGGACCAGGATCTCCATTTTACTAGAAATGTCCACTGCTGACATCACAAATCAATAATAAATTCCCCTTTTCACTCTACAAAGCCAGAAAATGAAGCCATGCTAAGGTCAAGGTTGTTTACAAGGTTGCATTTTATTTCTAGACTAGATCAAAAGATATTTAGGGAGTGCCTAGCATGCGCATATTCTTTTTAAAAACCGTGCCATATCTTTGTACCAACTTTTTTTACTCTCAATTCGAAAAAAGGAATAAACGTAAGTTTTATTTTAAAAATAAACTTATCAGAATAAGACTCCGCCCACACATCACAGGCTTCCCCCAAAGGCCAAATTTTTTATTCTTAAACATAACCTTACTTTTTTTACTTTTGGCTCTTTGCTACTAGCAGTTAGCTTGTTTTGAATGAATGTGCGCAAGAACAAAAACTAATTCGTGATGTACAACAAATGCAAATAGCAGTTTATATTAAATATTAGCTTTCAGCAACAGTGTCCATCGATGGTTCTTTTTGTAGCTCTTCCACGCGTCCATTCGCATTTCGTTTGCACTGACATTCGAAATCTCGATTGAATTTGCTTTTTTTAAAACAATTTTTTTCATAATACTGCTTTATATTAACATACTTTTTATTATATTTTTATATTACATTATCGATATAAGCTGTAAATATGGTATTTGCAACCATAAGACAACCTACATACAGTTCTTCTAAATCATTGTACTTTCCACAATAACTTCGGTGATTTTACTATAAGCGTGTGATTCTGTCTATCGGAAACACACAATAGAAAGACATTGGATCGAAGAAAGATTCATTAGCACTAACTCTAAGACATTAAATACCCATCTACATTACTTATTACTAAGTCTTTTGTAATGTCAGGTTTTTCCTGAACATCAAAATTTAACATTTTTTAAAGAAATAGGCCCATAATAAAAAATTGTTAATTTACCGATGCATCAAGCCAGGAAGAAAAAATATTCTTTTTTCTCATTTTTAAATGACAAGGGCCACGTTCCTTTTACCGCAGAAATTATTGGTTAGATTCAACTTTTTTTTACCAGTTTTTAGACTCTTTCATTAAGTTTTCATTTACAATTGAGGTGACCCAGCCAGTTAATTTTCAGATCTTTTATATATTCTCAATGCTAAAAGAAGTCAGTATATAACTTGAGAGTCTCAAGATTCCATAACTGTAACTATTCAAGGACTTTATGTTTGAGCCTGAGTGATTTTTTAGGCATTTAAGCTTTTTTCCTTTTGTTTTCTCAGATTTTATTTCGATATCGGTGCCGAAATCGGTCTAGCTTACTTGCCTTTCCTAAAGGAATAGATAACGTATGTATCACTTCATGTTTATTATCATCCATACCTATCGCCTTCAGTTTTTAAGTCTCTATGTATTTTGTTTTTGACAAAGAAATTTGTTCTAAAAAAGGTTAATTGTGGCACTTTTGGGCCTACTATTGAAATGGTGCGGTAATTTCACGCCGTTTTAAAACTTAACATGTCAATGATTTGCGAAGAGTATATTGATATTGTGCGTGCGATTCTTTTGGGTGTTCGTTTTTCCCAACGTCATTTTGTCCCTTCTTCTGTCTGAAATTATTGGCTGTAGCACCATCACGTTTTACACATGTATATCATTTGCTTTGGCGTGGTGTGTCTCGCTTTTTGTTTCGCTTTTTTTAATTACATGGCCAAAAAAGAAACTAATAATAAAGATTTTTAAATGCAAGCACAATATATTAAGCAATTCGGCAGCCAATGGAGCTTTACCAACAAAGTCGTAAATGTTATCCGCTGCACTGATGCACTAAATATGTGCATTACATGCACACATCGATTTTGTTGAGTGTAGTGTAATGAGTTTGTTTTAAAGGAACGAGGCTCCGAAGCAAACTTTAACTTGGTTAAATTAGAACTACACTCGAGACCACATGAATTACGATTCTGAAGACTTAAAAATTTAGAATACTGTATTGTAATGCTATTTTGCATCAAAATTCTATGCAGCACAGATTTTGAATTGTTCTATCACAGTAAACATTTCTACTTGACAAAGCGTTGGTTTGACGTTTGCAACATTGACTACACCAACTAAAACAGTTGATCTGAATCATTATCTTTGTAATGAAGCTTTAAATGGAGGTCCAAAAATCGACATTTAGAATAAATAAAGGAAACTGGAAGTGGTAAAGACATGTGGGTCATAAGCAAAGAACAACCTCATTATATTATCACTCACCGGAAATACAGGATTTCATAGATCGCACTTAATGATTGCCAGTCCAGACGACGCTTCTCATAAATATTTTCCCCACATCTACATAGCGCCACTGTCCCAACGTCTAAATAACGTTGGTAGGTAGGCACTCATAACGAAAACCCGACGTTGTCGAATGTCACAATGTTCACTGGGATAAATAAATTATTGTAAGGTCATAAGCGTTATCGGGTGTTATAGTCTAACAATCTTGTAGCAGATCAAAGGTTCACTCTTCGAGTATAGAAAAAATTGATTTTTTACTCAGTTGTTTTGACAGTTAAGTGGAAACCCGAAAATAGCAATTTAGAAATTATTTTAATCCTCTTTGCAAGATGAGCGCGAAAATAGCTGAATAAAATATAATAAATCAAGGATAACAGGAAAATAGCTGCCAAAGTAAAGAATCATAACTTGTAGTCATTTATTATGTGAATACAGCTCAGTAGCAAGATCATCAAGTGACAGTGCCCAAGTGAAGTTAGAATAAAACACACGAACTGGTACTACGCCTCTATCAAAATAAGACAAAACAAACACCGGCGGTTTCTGTAAGATTTCACTGTTTACTGGTTACTATCTGAGCTACTCGTCTTCTGTTATCGGTCATAATGAACAAGTGTAATAAATTAAACATGATACATATGGTGTCAGGAAACGGGCTGATGGGGGAAGGATCTAGAATGACGTAGCTTCATAAAGTTAATAGCAAATGAAAAAGTACCCTATGCTCAAAAAAGTACACAAAGACAACGCAAACCACTGCTTCTATGGTTGAGATATTACTATAAGTATTAATTGTAAAACCGATAAAGGGCAACAATGAAAAAAATCCCCTTCAGCGGGGCTTGACCCAGGACCTCGTAATTGCCAGTCCAACGACTTACTAGTTGAGCCATTGAGGGGAGTGGTTTAGCCAGTGATGAAGAAGCATGAAGTAAGAGAGCGTTGTGATATTACTGCAAATTTGACCATTTTTTATAATTGTACGAATGGACATTAGAATCCGAGCCACTAACATCAACTTAGCAGAAAATATATCTAACACGGCGTTAAATGAAATAAAAATAAAGTGTGAATTTTGTTGTAAGCTTAATTCATTAGTTCTATGTGTAGCATTTCAAGGAAAACTAGAGACGCATTTCGCTAGCGAAATGTTAAACACTTGACAAAAATTAAAACACAAAAATATTTCCTTCAATGGGTTATTTTTTGAATAATGTAAGTATTTTACAACATGCATACAGTGTGTTATACAACTATGTACAGAGCTTATGGCACAGCATGTATGCGGTTTATAATATTCTAAAAAATCGGACCACTGTCAAAAAAAAACTCCATAGGTTCATAAATTAATACTAGCTAAATATATTAGCAAACAACACAGCTTGAATACGTCTTACAAGCCAAGTAATGTTTGCTTTTTGTTGACTTAAGGTTTTATTGACTGATCAGGTATACGCCGCGTTATCTATTTACGCAGTGAGAGCTCGCACAAAGCTGAGCAACTGTGTGTTCTGTCCTGTTGATAAATGCTCTTGCAAAAATACACTCTTTTCACATGACGTTTTAACAAAGAAAACGAAATCGAAGACAAAAATAAAAAGTGACATACACACGTTCAGATCAAGCTCTTCATAAGTCCCAAATTTCGTGGTTCTGACTGGGGCTTGAACTGGGGCTGGGGCTTGAACTCACGATCTTTTGCCTCGCAGGCGACAATGCAAGCCACTGCTTCTGTAGGAGTAAGAACTGCAAATATTGCCTGCGAGACCAATAAAGGGAGACAACAAGAAAAAAAACATCGTCTGCAGGTCGAACCTTCGACCTGAAGATTATCATTCCAACGCCTTACTACTGACACTAACGAGACAAGTGGTTAGCCGACTGGTGAAGAAGTAGGAGCACCTTTCGATGTTTCTTTCGTCAATATGACTGTTTTGGCTAATCTTGGTCACCAAAATAAAGGCTCGATGTAGGAGATTGATGGGAACATTCCTGCCACATTTCAACGCAATCGAGACTGATTTGTTTGTTTGCTTGGTGTTTAGCGTCCCGTTCACCAACTAAGATGGGTATATCAGGACGCAATTGCTGAAGACACAAGAGAAGGAAGAATGAAGAAATAGTCAAAGAAGAGTTGGAAAGAAATTCCGATTAGTCGCTTCTTACACTACGTACGGAACAAAAAGCAGTGGATGTATTCTCAAGATTCCCCCAACCCACAGGGGGAAGACTGATTTGTGACAGAACAATTTTTGTGTTTTCCAAAATCGGCCAATATTTTGGTTACATTGCTAAAACAATACAAGTTATGTGGAGAATCTGAGGGAAAATTCTTGCCAAATTTCTTGTCTCAGAGAAATGCAGGAAGAGTACAGCCAGCCGACGATAGTGGACTGAGATAATAACTGGTTATTGAAAATGTGTCAAGGAACTATTTTTAAAAACTTGATTCCAAAAACAAGATTTTTAACAAAATTGTACATGGACAATGGTTCAGTTCACGGATGCAGATGTCAGGATGTAGAACACAGAAGTAAATCTTCAACTGAAATTTTAAGAGAGCACTACTATATACCTGGCGTAAGCCAAGATCTTAATTAAAAATGGTTTCTGGTCAATATTTTCCCCATTATTTTCCAATACTTCCACCAATTTTTGGTGTATCACAAAAAAATAATATCTATTGCGCCAGCGCACACAAAATATAAGTACAGACTTTTATTACACACTTTCAATCGACACCTACTCAGTTTCTTTTCTTTCGTAAACAAAAACAAAGGTCTCCCACACTAAACCTATTTATCCCAATTATCCTTTCCATTTTTTCTTATTACTGAGTGATTTCTGCAAACATAATCATAATTCATTATCAAAAATTAAAAATAAACAAGTATGTCAGTGAAACTGACTAAGGCCCCCACAGGCGTGCAATTCCAGAATTTCAATAGAAAAATTTAAAAAAATAACACATGTCCGATCTGTCGCACAAAAGACATGATATCCGAAATGTTGACAGCCAGACGGGCGGACCCAAATTCAATAGTCCCCCGCTTCGCAATGGGGATATTTGGGTTTTCGACAGTCTCTAGAACACATTCTTCAGCCGCCGGCAAAACCTATATCCAGGTGTACAACTACATCCTATATTTTTCCCTACGCAAAGTTTATATGGAATCTCTCCGGTAGTCTTTGAGATCTATCGCACAAAAGATATCCTGCCCAGATGCCGACGGCCTAAGACATTAGAATTTTCGACAAAGTCTCTAGGACACATTTTTGGCGGCCGACAAAACCTATACCCAGGTACACAACTGTCACCTATATTCTTTCCCTATGCAAGGTTTAAAAGTAAAGAACTTGCAACAAAATTTGACAGAATCTTTCGGACTTCCCTCGTTGTTCATCGGCTGAGAAATCTTTCATTCAAGATTTTAACGCAATGACGTCATACGCCTTTTTTAATTTCGTCATAATAATGTAACATGCGTCAAAAGTTGATAGAGCCGTCCGACCTACTCAAGGAATAAACAGATAAAGTTTGAAGTCCGACTTCTCGTTCTCGAGCATTTTGTTCACAAAAGACTGACACACACACAAACAGAACGTACAAACGCTATTCTCTCCTTGGTCGGGGAGACATAATAATATTAATAATAACAATTATTATTATTTTATTATTATCAAAATCAAGATGGTAAGTTCCACTATGGGCTTCTGCTGCGATTTTAGTAAGAAATCGGCATCGTTAAATAAAATTTCAAGATAGAAGGGCCATTTCTTTGGTATGAGCTAAGACTTTAATGATTTTAAAGTTTTTGCCAATATTTCCGCCAATTTTTAGTGAATCACCAAAGCAAAAAATAACGGCCAAGTAGGTGCTAATGGTTGTTACCTTTACTTAAAATTTCAAGACAGTAAGGCTTTCATAGAGATAGCTAAGATCTTTCGAAAAAAGTTTTTCGCCAACATTTCCGTCAACTTTGGCGAATCGCCAAAATAATACTAACCAGGTAGGCACTTATTTCCAGGTACTTATTTCCGCTACCTTCAACCAAATTTTAAACATATTCAGGCTAAAAACCTATTTTGCTAAAACAAGCTATTTTGCAACTTAAACGAATGCATACGCTAAGTTCACGACTGCTATAGCCCGATTCTGTAGAACCCAGGGCTAAAAAGTTTATTTTTTTCAAGAGATGATCTCCTGGGGAACATTCGCAAATATGACAGGAATAGAATCAAAGCTGGGTTGAGAAGAAGCAGTTTGAAAACTGCTCAACAAAACCGGCTACCACTTGGCCAATTTCTGGAGAATCATCAAACAAGCATGTCCGGGGACACTGACGGCGGCCGTAAAAAGAAGACAAAAGTGAAAGAAGAAACCGACCAATTTGTGACAAAATTTTGATTTGATCTCACGATCAAAATTGCTATCAAAAGCAGAGTGGAACCCGGATAACACGAGGTCTTATTTTCAAGATATTTGCCGATATTTTAAAGATTTTTGCGGACCCATTCATATGTGACTTACTTGATGAGTGTTTAATGCTATTTGGATTTTGCTAATAAACTATAGGATTTTGTCGAAATAAAAAAATAAAACAAATTTAAAAATAAATCACAACAATTTAATAATATTTAACATTTCCTTCAGCAAATGCTGAACTTGTATGCAACTGGTACTGCACCACATATGAACTTCATTCATGTTCACTGATTTTCACTGCTTAAAAACAATTTTATGACGATTTTAAAGCCGATCACAGCCCAATTGGCCTACGGCTCATAACGCCTACAGCTCAGGCAGGCAGGAAATTCATCTTTTTTCAAATTCCTTTACTCTTTCAAAAGCACACTTATTCAATGAACTCAAGACAAAAATCTAATAGCACTCACAAAATGAGCCTCAACCCTTAGAAATCCTGACTAACGCTAAGTTTCTCAATTGCACTTAAAACCTGGCACTTTTACAAAGCAATTTAACACCAAAGCGTCATCTTTTGACAGTGAAATTTTGTCCTGAGTATACACCCAGCAGTTGATACCTCACATACTCCGAAGTATTAATCCAATCAGTGATGACCGAAGTATGGAAATCATTCCTGACTATTAGACTCTGGGGGAACTCACGACGATATACTCCGGAGAAGAACCGACCTGTTCTGAAATTATGATGTGTTGAAAATACACAAGTTCTTCCAAAGAACAGGCATTATGGGCCGTGGGCATTATGAGTCGCAGGCCAACCAGGCAGTCACCGCTGAAGCAAGGCATTACTGGAAGAGTGACCCAACTTAACTGCAATGTATAGTTCCTCTGGGTAATTTTGTTTGCGAGTGATTAACAACTCGTGAGACATAGGACTTTTGTTAAATCTGTAAGGGAAATGAGCTCAGATGCCAATAATATCAATCGCAATTCACATTGAGAGATAGTTATCAGTGGTAGGGAGCGATGGGCAATGCCTTATTTGCTTTATCAGACTGGCGATTTAGGGAGTAAGATGCAGTGTTTTAAGACTCTTTTACGGTTTGACAAGACAAAGCACTGGCCAAAATTTGTTCCTATTAACCGACTATCGGATAATACGATGTTTTTACATTGAAGGCTAAAAAATTGGGACGAGTAGTTTTGTTCTTATTAACCGATACTTCACATCAACCCATTTCGTATGAAATGGTGCTCACTGTAATCTGACTAGATCTATGCGACGAACAGTTAGTTATCCGTTTATTTAGCTAATTTTTGCCAAACCGATGACAAAAGATCTACCAGGTTTCAGGGAAGGAACGAAAGAAAGGCTGAAAGAAAGAAAGAAAGAAAGATAGCTAGATAGACAGCTAGATAGATAGTTTACAATGTGCCCACAATGTAACCACGGTTAATCTACCGAATTTGTGTACCAGAATCCCTCTTGCAGTTAATGTAGTGAAATAAAAAGTGAAGCCAAACCAGTGCATTTTCCGGGCTACGGTTAATCTAGTGAGCTACTCGAACGGAGAAGTATATTTAACAATTTATTTTTTTTGGAGCTAGTGTTTAATATTTCGGTTTTTGCGAAATAGTTTAGTTTGTCTTTTATTATGCCGGACAATTTTACTCTTTAAATCACAGTTTTTTTGGACTCGATTGATTTTTTTTATTATTATTTTAGTGACATGGCCAGGAATGATGAAAAGGGTTTCAGTGTTCCCTTTACTCTCTTTGATTTCGAATTGTAAAGTGGCCCAACTTTTTCCAGTCATGGGGTAAGTTGTTCCAGTGACTGGGGTAAGTTGAACCATAAATTATTATTTTACAAAATCCGATTATGTACGTTGGTCCATTTTTTATAAATGAGTAATTATAACGTGTTCAGTATCAAGGCAAACTGCATGACAAATCTCACAGTTGGGGAGAAATAAACGTTATAGTCCAAAAGGAGTGCGACATCAGGGGCGACACTAAGTAACATGCATAATGGTAGCACTTAATTTTATGAAAAATTCACTTCGGATATGAAAACATGCATCTTACTTTTAAAGAACAATGTATTAAAATCCGTGTATACCACAGTAATGCTTTCATTAGGAGGTGCTTTTGCATCTTAACAGAAACACGTGATTCGTTAGAGGGGTGCATGGAAACCCCTCCCCCACCACTACGCTCACGCACCCCTGCTTCGACTAACGCGTGTTTGCACAGGCTACTTGTTACCTCTCAATGCAACAGACGCATTTTATCAAACACAGTAAAGTTATACCAAAAAATTCGAACTGCCTGTTTGAGGCAACGAATAAATGAAACATAATTCATAATTATGAGTCCCATTCGTAAAGTTTTACTACAAACAAAAGTACATCATTTGTTCACTTTATAAACATATTAGCTTCACGGCTTAATTACATTCCTCATGTATTTAAGGAACGTGTGTTACCCTTAACATTTCAGCAATTCCACGTAATATTTAAACATTTCAGCGATTCCACGTAAATTTAAAACATTTCAGCGATGCCTTGTAATTTTGAAATATCTATTGATTTCTTGAAATCTCTAAACTGTTCAGTGTCTCATGAATATAAAAAAAATCTAGAAATAAATCTGTACCATGCAGCAAAAGAAAAAAAAACAAGTTATCAGTGAAACTGATGAATGTCCCCCGCCACGAACTATGGTCGAATCGAAAAATAACGCGACGTCGCACAACTTCAAGATATATATTTTAACTGTAGCAACAATCAAAAGCCGGGGTTGAACAGCGGCTGAGATATCGCGTGCACAAACCTGTGCTTCCAAGTGTCGCCAGACGGCAAGACGGACGGCTCGACGGACGGACAGACCCGAATACTATAGTCCCCAGCTCCGCGCTACGCGGCGGCGGGGAACTAAAAAAACCGGCGGAGTCAACCAACTTCCAAGGCCAAACGAATACACATATTCATTTTGTCGTGCTTATGGATCAGACGTGTCTGTAATATGATTTCGAAGTCGATATTTTAGGTGTCGTTTATATACTCAATCTCATCGTGCAGTTTTACCCTTTAGCCTTTATACGTATCTAGTACTTAGATCAAATACACAAACGGAAGTCATAATCGGAAAAATATTACTAGTTTAGTGGCGAGCTCTGGGTTGGATGAAAGCACTCGCGAAGTCACGTCGATTTTAAAATGATAAAATTAAACGTTATACGTTGTACATTTGAATTACTTGTGCTTTGTACCTTTATTCAAAGCCCGTATTTGTGCTTCACCACCGAACACCGATGCGAATACCCGTCTTTCTATATCAAGGGACTTACTCAAGGTATTTTCTGTAGCACCTACTACGGTGCTCTTAAAGCCTTGAATAATTACAGGCTCTCCACGCGTCCGTTCTTTGAGCCAAAGCACCGCTTCGTCTGCTGCGTTGTCACTGGGAATGATACCGTCCACCAATCCGACGTCAAGCGCTTGTTCGGCTGTCAAGATGTGAGCCGACGTGAGGAGTTCTAGCGCCCGCGTCCGGCCTACTAAGTGCACAAGTCGCGACCCGCCACCCCAACCCGTAGTCAGTCCCATTTGCGACTGCACAAAGCCTATTTTAGCATCGGGCGCCGCTACCCGGAAGTCACAAGATGTCGCCACTTCGGCTCCGCCGCCCAAGGCAGGGCCTTCTATCACAGCCACGCTCACCAAGTGCGAATGAAACAGTGATGTCAGCGTATGCTGCATGAATTCACACATGATTTCACCGCCGTTTGGCACGGTGATGATTTTCTTCATTAGAGTTAAGTCCCCTCCGGAGCAAAACGTTCGCTCGGCCCCTCTAAGAATAAAACCTTTGCCATCTTTCCACGTGTTTAACTCTTGCGCTACATCGGCGAGCTGAACCATCATAGCCCCTGCATGGCGAAAAAATCAAAGAAATCAATGACAACCAAACTGATGAAACGTGTGTACACCATGCGTTGGACTATAAAGAACTGGACTATAAAGACACTATCAGGTATGAGTGAACAATATCAACAGAAGTGGTCTCTTTCCATCCTTTAAAAGATTTATAATTTAGTTTCTAAACTTAATTTTGAAATGCCTTGGAAAAAACTGCTGCGTACCTTGTATTTTATTTTACAATTCCCAGTACGAGTATAAAGAAAACTGCAGTATTTTGCTTAGTGTAGCCGTATTAACTATTCTTCTAGTACCGAAAACGTCACGCTACGCACTACTGAAAGTGCGTAATTGGCATCGCCCTAACAACGTAACTAGGCGACAGAAAGCGTCAACGCTGAATGCAAAATAAAGTGGGTCAGTGAAACTGACTGTGTCCCCTGCCGGCGTACAATCCCAGTATTTGATTTTGTTAGGTTGGACTGCAACCCTCAAGCAATTCGTATCATATTCGTGAATTTTAAAATTCCAGCTGGGCCAATGTCCTTGGGCCCACCTGGCTCATTTACAATACCAGTTATTGTTACCACCCATACTGCCTATGTGTATAACATTTTGCAAATCGATAAAAAATGTAGGCTTGAGTGTGTTAGACTCATTCCAGTATGTAAGGGTTGTGAAAATTTCTGAAGTTCAGCTGGGCCAATGTCCTTCGGCCGATAGGGTTGATTTACAATATCGACCTTGGTTGGTTCCAATACTTCCTATATGTAAAATATTTCACAAATCGATCCAGAAATGTAGTGTGCTAAACTTATTCAAATGAGTAAGGATTTGGAAAATTTGTGAAGTTCAGCTGGGCCAATGTCCTTGGGCCGACATGACTCATTTACAATATCGATCCTTGTTCGTTCCAGTACTACCCATATATACAATATCTTAACAATCGGTCGAAAAATGTAGGCTTGAGTGTCTTAACAAAAAAGGTGTCGACAGACGGACAGACAGACCCGAAAGCTATAGTCCCCCCGGCGGGGGACTAAATATGTAATTTGTAGGTGATTATATCTGTGTCAAAATTAATGAATTATAAACAAGAATCACCACTTGCGTTTGGACTGACCCAAAAACTCTCCCTTAACCTTGCGCACTATTTGCACTTGGCATTCAGGCTCGTGCCACCCCTGCTGAAATGCTGCGAAACGGTTTTGGGATGAGCCACCAGCTCGTGTGGTTTTATCATTGTATTCGATTTTTCCACTTCTCCAATGCAGAATCACCCTTCGGGAGTTAATACAGGAATCGAAGCACAGGTAAGACATTTACCACTGAAGGCGTTTCTCCTCGCGGAATGATTTATAGTTACAAAAGCAATGCCATTGTTTTCGTCTTTCGTCAAGTTAACAGATCCACCGGGGAAAGCAGACAGGAACTCTCTATGCTTCTCAAAATGGCCGCTATGAGAGAACCTCTTGGCCGAAGTCACGCAGTCTGAAACAAAGTTTTATGATAGTTAAAGCACAAACTTGTTAAAACGGCATTAAATATAACGACCTGGGGGTACGGACAACATAATTTTGTGATTCCAGTTAAGTTTGTTTGTTTTTTTTTTTTTTGCTCTTAACAGGTTCAGTTATAAGGAACTAACTTCTCGGTCCCGGGTACGCGCAATAACTGTATCTATGCAAAATAAAAAAAAAGAGCTACTACGACATTTTCCAGGCCTCAGTTACTGCACCAATTCAAAATAAAACTGCGACAAATTTACAAATCGTCAAGCGACAAAATTTCTGAAAAAAAATAATCACTTCTTGAACAAATACTAATTTTGGCAAAAATTGACTACGTCTCGAGGAGTACGTCTATCCCCCGTGGGGGGATATGGTTTTTGTAAGGCTGTTGCGTGTTGACTACGCAAAAAATTTACAAGTGGAAGGATATAGGTCGACGTAGTGTCTAACATTTAGACGAATCAATCCATTAACCAGTATTCGCGTGAGAATGTCGTAGGTACGCTAAGTACAGCGCCGATTTTGAAAAAATCCGCCATTTTGTCAAGTCCCATCCGGAAAATGCTTGATCACTGCACTGCGGAAGGTGCCAGGGAACCCGTGTGCAGAATTTGAAACGAATCCACCCATTACTGTGGCCTTGAGACGCGTGAGACTGCCGTATATACGCTAAGTCCAGTGCCGATTTTCAAAAGTCCGCCATTTTGTCAATTTTTGGCCGATCCGGAAAATTCTTGGTCACTGCACTGCGGAAAATTCCAGAGAAGCCGTGTACAAAATTTGAAACGAATTTGTCTATTAACGTGGCCTGTAGACGCGTGAGACTGCCGTATACACGCAAAGTCCAGTGCCGATTTTCAAAAGTCCGCCATTTTGTCAATTTTTGGCCGATCCGGAAAATTCTTGGTCACTGCACTGCGGAAGGTTCCAGAGAAGCCGTGTACAAAATTTGAAACGAATCCGTCTATTAATGTGGCCTGTAGGCGCGTGAGACTGCCGTATACACGCAAAGTCCAGTGCCGATTTTCAAAAGTCCGCCATTTTGTCAATTTTTGGTCGATCCGGAAAATTCTTGGTCACTGCACTGCGGAAGGTTCCAGAGAAGCCGTGTACAAAATTTGAACCGAATCCATGTATTAATGTGGCCTGTAGGCACGTGAGACTGAAGCGTGACAGACGGACAGACAGACGGACGGACAGACGGACGGACAGACCGAAAAGTTCAAATTTATATCCCTCCGTTTCACGGGGGATAATAAGGAATAAATCTCTGCACTTTTTGGGCCAGTATGTTACTGTCGTAACCTTGAAAGTTTTCGGCATATTTCAAAGTAAGAATCGCTTATTCACCGTCAAGCCCAAGACAAAACTGACTGGCTTTCAAACCAGTTCATGGGTTTTCGAATGCACATGATTTGTCCACAAGTTGTCAAACCTCTGTTATGATGTAGAAAAAAAGCAAAGCATTATTTAAATGGTTTTGAATTAAAACAAACCCTATACAAGTATCTATTCTTTAGTAATTGTTATATTTTCTCCGGTCAAATTTGCGACTGCAAAAACGTCGACAAGTGTAAAGGCTTATAAAACGTCCACCATTCACTCGTCGAAAGTTTCCTCCCCTAAGAATATTATGGGAAAGTATTCCACCTGGTTATCGGCTTCACCGACTCTCTCAACCAAGAGAGGTGGGAGCAAGTTCTATGTGTAATATACAGGGCTGCAGCTTGGCACCCACCCATCCCAGTTGCCTCGGGATGTAAATATGCCACACATATAGAACCAGTGTTGGAAATTGCCATAGACTTGCCGGTGGCGGCCGGCTAGGATTCCGTTCCGTCGGCTAGGAAATTTCCTGGCCGGCGGAAGAAAATTACTGTGAAAATTTTTGGTTTCGATCATATATTCCTTTCGTTTTATTAATGTCTGATTTCAAGAATACATATACTCATTTTACACACCAGATTCCTGTCATAATAGACAAGTATATTCCCGCTTATGTTTGTAACTAGAACGGCCAGTGTTTTTGTTAAAACAAAAACAGATAAGTCTCCCCAGCCCCCCCCCCCCCAATCAGTCACTTTGAACTGAAAACATAACATAAACGTAGCCGCATAAGGTATTTTGTGCCGGAGCCGTTGCTGCGTAAGTTTTCGAGTTATTGAGCTTGCAAACATAAATGACGTCATAACTCCTAAATGATGACGTCATGGGTACAACGTTGGCATGCCAAAAAAATCCTTGCATAAAAGTAGGTTCATAACGTATTTTGTGCCGAAGCCCTAGGTGCGTAAGTTTTCGAGTTATTGAGCTTTCAAACATAAATGACGTCATAAGTTGTAAATAATAACGTCATAGGTACAATGTTGGCATGCCAAAAAAATCCTTGCTTAAAAGTAGTCTATAATGTATTTTGTGCCGAAGCGCTAGGTTCATTAGTTTTCGAGTTATTGAGCTTTAAACACAAATGCTGTCGTATAAGTCGTAACTGATGACGTCATAGCCAGAAAAAAAAATTTCGGAACCGTTCCAAAAAAAAAAAAAGAAAATCCGTACTCGCAATGAGCCGGAAGAACAATCTAAATAGAACTATCTAAATATCTAAATATTCCTATTTTACGTGATGACATCCTACCCGCATTCGTTCGTTCTACTTTAAAGAACTAACTTCCTGGCATGTGACAAGTAGGTCAAAATGTATGCAATCGGCCCAGAACAAGAGAAATGTCCCGTTATATTTGGTATAAAAGAGTGAGAAAATATGCTTTTTGCCCTGACGCAGGCACTGGTACTTTTTGATCACTTGATGAAAATGTTAATGCTCATTGCTGGATGTAACGTTTTGACGTGAACTCGTCCTCAAGAATAGGCACGGCCGTTTGAGTTGGCTTATGACTGGGCGATAATATAGTATCTTGCTTTGTTTACTACTATGCAAGTGAATCTTTACTTAAACTTTGGACGGTTAGGAGAAAGTAACGACATTGCTTACGTCTGACTTCCGAAAGACGGCCTAGTTTTAAATATTGCAGATAAGAAAACATTGTTTACAGTGACCGCATTTTATTGGACGTATCTGAAAAAAATAATAAATTCAGTTAATGTTTCGAACATGTCCCAATAAAACAATTCAGATAATGTTTCGAGAATAAAAATGGCTGCCGGGAGCTTTTGTGCTTTTCTCTCAATCCAAATTGCGAATTGCTATTCTTGCGGACAGCTTCGTGCAATGCATTGTGGGTAACTGAGGGCGAAATTAGCGATATTTGGAGTTTTTTGCACTGTTTTATACCAACACAAATTCTTCGATGTTTCAGTTAAGTAATAAAATTTTTCTAAACGGTAAAAACTATTTAAAGAACTAACTTCCTGGCATGTGACAAGTAGGCCAAAATGCATGCAATCGGCCCAGAACAAGAGAAATGCCCTGTTATATTTGGTATAAAAGAGTGAGAAAATATGCTTTTTGCCCTGACGCAGGCACTGGTACTTTTTGATCACGTGATGTAAAGGTTAATTCTCATTGGTGGATGTAAGGTTGTGACGTGAACTTGTCCGCAAGAATGTTCAATAGTTGTATTTCTACTGGCTTTAATGTAAGTTGTCGTATGTCAGTCCTGAATCGACGTGAGTAAAGCAAAAATCTGTTTCACTTTTGGGCGATAATGGCGGGCAGGTGTGCAGAAAAGGATTATGGGGAGATTATCTGAATGTAAATCTCGACACACTCGAAAATGTTTCGAGACATTATCGAAAAACCAATAAACATTTTATGATTTCCGAAACATTTTCGAGACATTATCCTTGCCCAATAAAACGCAGGCAGTATAAGGTTATTTGTGTACCAGATGTGCGCATTCATTTTGGTGGAACTTTGACTTTCCAAGTAGGACAGTAAACACTTTTGCCATGTGTTACGCGAGTAAAATAAATAAACAAGTTTGTCCAAGGACAAAGTCTCGGCTTACGAAAAGCCAAAAGACCAATTCCAGCGTGAAGAAGCATGGGAATTTCCCTAAAAGTTGGGCTTCAAAAGAC
This sequence comes from Protula sp. h YS-2021, assembly GCA_949752745.1. Classification (NCBI taxonomy): domain Eukaryota; kingdom Metazoa; phylum Annelida; class Polychaeta; order Sabellida; family Serpulidae; genus Protula; species Protula sp. h YS-2021. Next base: position 32,408,357 of record OX457026.1, read on the forward strand.
GAGATTGCAAAGAAAAAGCTAAATAATTAATTTAGCAACAGACCTGAACATAGACCGCTAAATACATACAAAGATTTACAACAGGCAGGAGAACATGCGCCTACTGTAAGGGGTAAAATTGGGGAAAGGGGGGAGAAAGGGGAAAGATTTTAGTGGTCTGTAGAGTAGTGTGCAGAGCGTAGGACTTCATTAATAACTGCACGTGGAGTCAATGTTTCGAACCTCATGCACTCTTAAAAGTGAAGATTCTGATTCTTACTGTATATATTTTTTCATTCGTAATGCAGCTCTGTTAATTACGTTTCAATGATTTTGTATGTATTGTTTTACGGGGTTTGCACTTCAGACTAGTGCGCATTTTTATTTAACTTGCGTTGAGGCGCGGCTCGCATTTCGGACCAATGCGCATGTTTATTTAACTTCCGTTATGCTCTGTTCGCATTCCGAACCATTGCACATGTTTATTTGGCATCCGTTCATGCGCGGTTCGCATTTTGAACCAGGGTGCATGTTTATTTAATATGTATTGCTGCGCAGTTCGCATTTCGGATCAGTGCCCATGTTATTTAACTTGCGTTGGTGCGCGGTTATTATTTTGGACCATTCCGCGCATATTTAATCAACTTCCGTTGATGAGCGGTTCTGATTTCGGACCAGTGCACATGTTTAATTAACTTGCGTTGATGCAGGTTCTTATTTCGGACCAGTGCGCATGTTAATTTTTTTTTAAAAATTCCGAAAAAAAAATCAGAAGTTTTCAATTCACTCAAAAGGCACAAGCCGTATGAATGACCCCCCCCCCCCAGAGACGGCTCATGCCAAACATAAATAACATCTGATAAAAAACTGTAGGAGGAAATGCATTTTGATTTTTTCTTCAAAAGTTCCCCCAAAAATACCCTGATCGACTCAACAAAGCACAAGCCGTATTCAAGAATTCGATTACAGAATTCAAAGGAGGCCGTCACAATGTGTTGTTACAAACGGACAAAAGTAGAGTTTTAAGAAAACACTTTCCGATAAAAATCAAAGGAATGCAATAGGTCTAACTTTACTTTTGGTGTATAGAAAATGATATCACCAGCGCGATAGCATGTCTTCAAAAATAAACCTATTCGCAGGGTGCAATGTCTATGATCTAACTCAAGCTTTGTCGGGAATTCCTTGCGACTGCCAAGAGATAAAACTACCTTAAAAATGGGCTAGAAAGTGTGGTGTTAGTTTCCAGGCTTCAAAATGCAACACGTTTCTCTTACCAAAAGCAGAAATACCATGTCAGGGTAATATCAAGTATTTCGGGGTGTGCATTACCGTTTACAAATCTCAATTGTAATAAAAATGTCAACACTCTTAAGTAATTAATATCTTATTACTCATTTTTTAAATTTGTAAAATATCTTGTAGAAGTAGAAGCCATCACAGAAAATATCGGCTTGTAGAATATGAAGCCTTCACTCCATGAGACTAGTAACTGAATGTCTATGAACTGATTGACACGCTCTCTACAATACATTGTGTCGTAAAGACAGAAGTAAAAGAAATAATTTCAATGAAATCTTTTAATTTAGTGGGCTCTCACCGCAAACTGCCCACACAAATACAACAATAGTTAAGTGGGATTTCACCACGAACTGCTCATTAATAACGACACTGAACGCTCGAGCACAAGTATCAGACGCACTGATACGAGCTCATGCCATCTTGGCCCCCTTTGTTACACAAAAAGAACGACATACAACACAACAAGCCAGATTTGACTTAACAATGTGTGCCTACCCTTCTTATTGTTTTGCACCATGTGCAAAATGGTACTCTCAAACACGACGTGACTGTACCGTGTAGTCACATGACAGGACAGGAACACTGAACATGACAGGAACACTTACACTGAAGTCGACGCAGGGCCGAGCGACACGCCATCAGGACAGTCTATGTGGCCACCTTCTTATTGAAGGTTTTCTTTCCGCCTGGTTACTGAGAAGTTTGACCGTTTTACATATGCGCGTAAAAAGAAGACGTGACTTAGCAACGCGGTGTCGATACTACCGCTCGACTTCACATCCGACAGGGCTGGAATGACAAGTTGTACCTACACATTTGGTCGCAATACGCGTCTTATACAAAAAGGACGGTAATGATTTTAGGAGGACCGCCTCCCACGAACCATTAACTAAACTGACAGAGTTCGGCAAAGTATCTATTTCCCAGCGGCGCTAGTTCAACGCCAACGCTGTGAGCAAAACACACTTCAGCGCAAGTAATTTGTCGGAAATGAACGAGTGATGCAAGAGTGAAAAAGTGAGGTATTTCAAACCCAGGGACGAATCCCAAGAAAACACACCAGCTCAAAGGATTTCAGGAAAGTCGATAAGACAAGCACACAAATCATAGCAGGATCAGTGCTTAATAAACATCAGGACTGACCAATACGTTACAACGACCTGAGACCTTCCTGAGCCCAAAGAGGTAAACAAAGAAGTCGACGACTCCCAACGTTGTGGCCACTGGAGCATCGATGTCTTTATCGACGTACCACGCTTCGAAAAGTCGCGAAGGTTACAAATAGACCTTATTAAAGGAGTCCTTGCGAACTGTTTCAATCTGAAGTCTCTTGTTCCTCATAAAGCAATACGTATGCCCCAAAGATGTAGCTAAGACAACTAAGGATTTGGACAGATACGAGGATACCGCAGCCGCCACAATCCAGGGGAATACGAAGACGCAAAGAAAGCGTACATAAACAGGAAATCAAGGCAGTTCTGGTAGATCTGGAGCCATAAAACAGTAACTGTTCCGATCTCGCGTGCCAATTTTCCATGAAAACCTTCAACATTATTGACGACGGTGGAAACACGAACAGCACCATAAACTGAAACACAGAACCGTGGAGAGAAACGTGGAGAGATATTGGCATGCAATTAAGACAGTCATTTCTAACACGTTCAATTGAAGTGTCCGATCGTGACAAGATCACTTACCCTTCCGAGTGGGCAATTGAACAAAGAAATTTCAATTGCTGCAGGATGCATTCCACTGAAACTGCTTTGACGGGAATGGAAGAAAAAAAGGTGCATCCCTCAGGAGATTGCTATGAAGTCACCACCAGTCTAGGTCTCTGAGTGCTACGACGCAACGCTCTTATGACCTGCCACGACGCGAACAATCAAAGACGACAACTTTTGAATGCGTGGCTGAGTTATAAAAACCATGCACCTCGTAAAGTTCTAAAGATCGCCAATAAACTCTATTTTCTGAACCGAAATCAACTCTGATTGCCTGAAATTGACCAAGAGGCCGAGAACAAGGCACTGCCTGACCAACTTTAATAAATGAGATAACACGTCCTTGTCCGTGCTCCTCAGCAGCCATTCGTCGAGATAACATGATCAACCTGACCTGTTGATCCCAGCGTTTGATAGACTTCAAAACCTAAATGAACAAAAACGGTGTCGACAACCCGAATGGGAGGACGAGAAACCAATAATATACACCATCACCATATAGCAGAGATAGCGGCGAGGGGATTTGTGCATCAGAATACGAAGATAGACACCCAAACGACCCGAGATGGTCTACATACCCTAACTTGGAGTTACGGTATAATGAAACGTAAAAACCAACTCTTCGTAAGAATTAGAAGTATCTGGACGAGACCGCTGCTAGATGAACACCCGACTCGGCAACCGCGGGCCCATGTTACGGGGAGATGCAAGGGACTGAGTCTGTAACACACAGTCGTTGGACTGATAAGTGAGTGTCTTCACATGTAGAAGTTTGAAAGGCAGCATTTCAAGGCTTGCAACGACTGTAACTCCTCTTTCCTTGCCTGCAGTGCAATGACCACACAAGGTGTCGTGAATAACACCCACAAACGGATAGTTCGTTGACGTCAAATCGGCAGCAGACGCATCATCCCATTCATTCCGTGCAATGTCAACCCCTGGCAGCGTACTGGATGCAGAGTTCTGTAATCCTTCGGCGCGATATGACGACTGTGTGGCGAAGTTTGGTAGGAAACTGTCACCTGTGCAGTAGTGAAGCAAGCGGCGGCGCTGGTACTGATGTCGTCACCGATAAGGGCGTCTGCACCGATATCTGGATCTTCAGCACGAAATGACTGTGGGGACAGCTCACACTCACCCAAGTCTTCCCGTTCCTCTTCGTACGAGGACGTGTTCGGCGGATGTAGACGATGAAGAGACTTAAACAGACTTAGAGTCCTAATCAGACTGACACTTCTCCACTATCAGCAGCTTGATCAGGAGCCATCCACATCAGAAGTGATTGATTGCAATGTGGTTGACGACTCCGATTCCGTGGTAATTGCCGCTGCAGGGGCCGCACCAAGGCGCGATATGGCCGAGCTACCGACCCAGACATTGACGCCAGACCATGAAGTACCTTGAGTTCTTCGTCGGATGCACGCCGCAACGTGTCCTTGTCCAAATTCAGACTTGTGGCGAACCCCTTTAGAGAAGAGTCTTGCACAGAATGCGGCTCTTTATCACCAAAAGTTTGTCGCATTGCTAACGTTTTGGGTCTCCGTGCTCTAATAAATACTAGAACCTCATTTCGCTAGCGAAATATTAAACACTTACCAAAAATTAAAACGCAAAAATACTTCCACCAATGGGTTATCTCGTGAATAATATATTGCTATTTGCGCAGTTATCTATTTACGCAGTGAGAGCTAGCACAAAGCTGAGCAACTGTGTGTTTTGTGCTGCACTCTTTTCTCTTTTCACACATTTTTCACATGGCATTTTAAACAAGAAAACGAAATCGAAGGCGAAAAAAAAGTGTCATGCACACGTTCATATCAAGTTCTACCTAAGTCTCAAGTTTCGTGAGCCTAGAGCCCATAGTGCAAGAGATGACACAAGAAATCCGATCAAGAAAAAAAAGATACCAACGGCTACTTGCACATGTTCATATAGCCTTTGCAAGCCAAAGGCTTGTCAAGTGCTAAAATAGTGGCATTCGGAGTAATAACCTCTGTGCCGTTGCACCGGGTTCCATTCGCAGCTCCATATTTCAGCGTCGGTAACACAGACTGATTAGGCGCATGTGCAACGGGAATCGATCTTACAACGCTGAGCCCATCGCTGACATAACGTTCATCTGAGGTAAATCTAACAGGCGTAAGACTGATTGTCTTTGGCTTGAGTCTTCGCTTTCTCGATTTGATTGAAGCATCAGTGTCCGATTTGTCTATCGAAATCGTGGCCGCTGGGGACATAGACTGTTGCGACGCTGATGGCTTTTCTAAAATTTCTATTTTTTTATTCGGATTTAGCGCGATCCCGTTCTGAAAGGATAATGCACTTTTCATAACCATGTATCGTGCTAAAAACTGAAACCTGCATATAAGCGTGCATTTAATTTATATGTATTTTATATATAATTATGCATTAAAATGATGGACAAAGAAGTGCACGCTAAGTCTATTCATTTTTTATCGTGCTCAGCTGCACACACTGATCTCGAGCTATATTGCATGCACACACATGTACTTATTTTTAGCGATGCGCCAATTAAAGCCACTGTGTCTACAGCAGGCCTCAGCTGTGAGGTAATAGCCAACTATGTACAGCGAGCATCAGCCTTTTGCTCAGTGCAGAAGGAAAAAATTACCCTGTCTTTGCGTATTGATTTGACCTCAATAATAAATAAAAATATTGATAGAACTAGTTTACGTCAAGTTCTATATACTGCGAAAGTTTGGTGTCAATCGGACCAGTAGTTTCTGACGAGCTGTGATGACAAAATGACGGGAGACTGCAAGGAAAACAAGAATGTCCAGGGACATTGTGCCCAGCCCAGATCTAGTGAATCTATTAGTAAGCTTGTCTGGTTGCCAAAACTGGTAGCCACATTGTACAAGTTTGTTCAAGGACAAAGCCCCGGTTACGAAAAGCGACAAGTGCGCATGTTTATTTAACTTGCGTTGATGTGTGGTTTGCATTTCAGAAAAATGTGCATGTTTATTTCACTTGCCGATATGCTCTGTTCGCATTTCGGACCAGTGCGCATGTTTACTTAGCTTGCCGTTGTGCTCTGTTCGCATTTCGGACCAGGGCGCATATTTATTTAACTTGCGTTGATGTGCGGTTCGCAAAGCGAACCAGTGCGCATGTTTGTTTAATATGCATTTTGCGCATGTTTACTAACTTGCGTTGATGCGCGGCTCGCATTTCAAACCAGTGAGCATGTTTATTCAACTTAAGTTGATAAGTCGTTCGAATTTTGGACCAGTGCGCTTGTTTGTTTAGCTTGCGTTGATGCCCGTTTGACTTTTCGCACCAGTGCTCATGTTTATCTAATTGGCATTGATGCGTGGTTCTTATTTTAGACTAGTGCGCATGTTTATTTAACTTACATTGACGGGCGGTTCGCATTTTGGACCAGTGGGCATATTTATTTGATTGCGTCCATGCGCGGTTAGATTTCGAACCAGTGCGCATGTTTACTAAACTTGCGTCGATGCGCGGTTCGCATTTTGGACCAATGCGCATGTTTATGCAACTTACAGGTTTTGGCGGATCGTCCCAAAAAATCATTTTTTCAGAGGGGCCTAACTGGAGAAGAATCGCACAAAATTAGAAAGGAATTCAATCAAAATTGTGGGAGAAGCATTTTCAAAATATTGCCAATAAATTAAAAGATGCCCCGTATTGAGCCAATTTTTGGCGGATCGCCAGAAACAGTAAGATTTTTAGAGAGCAATACCTACAGAACATTCATACGAAAGTTAAAGAAAATCTGATCAAAACTGTTCGAGAAGCATTTTGAAAGTTAGGCACCAAATATTTTTAAAAGTGTCCCCTATTTGGTCAATTTTTGGCTGATCGCCAAAAGAAGTAAATTTTCAAGGGAGGACTATGTTGGGAAATTCGTATAAAATTTGAAGAAAATCTGATTAAAATTGGTCGAGCAGAAGCATTTTGAAAATTGGCAGCAAAAGTTTTTAAATGCCCCCTATTTAGCCATTTTTTTACAGATCGCCAAAAAGTAATTTTTCACGAGAGGCGTACCTAGAGAACAATGTCCAAAATTGGGAACGAATCCGAACAAAATTATGGGAGAAGCCTTTTGAACATTAGACACCCAAAAATAAAAAATGACTCCCATTTTGGCAATTTTTAGTCGCTCGCCAAAAAAAAGTAAATTTTCAAGTGAGGACTACGTTAATAGCATTCGTACAAAATTTGACGAAAATCAGATCAAAATTGTGGGAGAAGAAGCATTTTAAAAATTGGCAAAATAAAAAAAACATTTTAAATGTCCCCCATTTAGCCACCTTTTTACAGATGTAAACAAGAGTAATTTTCCAAGAGAGGTCTACCTAGAGAACAACTGTCCAAAATTGGAAAGAGATCCGATCAAAATTGCGGGAGAAGAAGCATTTTGAAAATAAGACACCCTAAAAAATTAAAAAAATGATTTTCATTTGACCAATATTTGGCGAATCGCCCAAAAAAAGTAAATTTTCAAGGGCGGACTACGTTGAGAGCATTCGTACAAAATTTGAAGAAAATCTGATCAAAATTGTTCGAGACGAAACATTTTAAAAATTAGCAACAAAAAATTTTAAATGCCCCCTATTTAGCCAATTTTTGGCAAATCGCCAAAAAAAGTAATTTTTCAAGAGAGGCCTACCTAGAGAACAAATGTCCCAAATTTGAAAGAAATCCGATCAAAATTGTGAGAGATGAAGCATTTGGAAAATTAGACACCAATTAGAAAATGACCCCCATTTGATCAATTTTTGGCGGATCGCCAAAATGAGTAATTTTTCAAAAGGTCAAATATTTGTGCAAAATCTGGTCAAAATTGTGGGAGAAGAAGCATTTTGAAAATTGGGACCCGAAAAATTTCAAATACTCCCCATTTAGCCAATTTTTGGCGGTTCGCCAAAAAAATTATTATTTTAAAGAGATGCTTACCTAGAGAACATTTGTGTAAAATTTGAGCGGAATCCGATCAAAACTGAAGAAGAAGCATTTAAAGTAAAAGTTTACATACGTACATCGTACATACAGACGACGGATACCCCTCTATTGATAGGATAGGACCAGTCCGACATAGTCGGCTGGTCTAAAAACGATGAAAATCTCACGGGTGAGAAAAATGCCCCGAAGATTTACATCAGCGCGACATTGAAATCAATTGGCTAAAATTTGTCCCTTTGCAACACAACATGAAAGCATATCTTCATGTTTAGAAACGTTTAAGTACTTTTACCCAAATGAAGGGACAGCGCAACATATGCCGGAAACAATTACCAAGAATGTCCGTGGAAAGTGTGCCCAGCAATAAAAGCAAATACATACAAAGGTGAAAGGACAGGATTTTTTGTGTTTCTCTTGAAGCTAACCGTTTATTTGGCCAGTTTTTACCGAACCGATAACATAAATACTGTAAATCCACAGAAGACACACCTGGGATCAGGAAAGGGAAGTAAAGAAAGAAAAGACAGGCAAAAGAAATTAATAAAGTGTAGGCCTTTACATGCTTCTGTGAAAGGCAGACGTTTAAATATGGCATCTAAAACCTATGAAGGGAGACAATGAAAAAGCAGGACTTGAGCGGGACTTGAACTCACAACCTCTTGCTTCGCAGGCTACAACGCAAATCACTGCTTCCATTGCGGGGATGGGAGGGGGGGGGGGGGGGGGGGGTAGTGGCAGAACCATAACCACTGCTTGTAAATCAGCGGGTAAAAAAAATTGCCTTGAGCGGGGCTTGAACTCATCACCCCATGATTATCAGTTCAATGCTTTACCACTTGTGATATTTGGGGAAGTGGTTAGACGGTTGGTGGTTGATTTTCTGCAATTTGACCGTTTTTGGCAAATATTTTAACCAGTTTTGGTCAAACCGCCAAACAAAATTCAGGCTTAATGCAGGGACTTGAAGGGAATATTTCAGTAAAATTTCAACGCAATCGGGCCGGATTTGTAGGAAAAGTAAACACCGTATTAATTATAATTATAGTCGGAATAGTCTACCAAAAAAATATCTGGTTTCTTATTTGCTTCAGAATTCTTATTTTAAATATTACAGTGTTAGTAGCATTTTTTGTGTTTTCTTAAATTTCTTAAACAAGCCAGGGAACATTCCTAAACATTTCAGAACAACTGAACCAGAAATGCGGGATAAGCAGCATTTTGAAAAATTATTTAGAAACATACACACATAACGGACGACAAAATACCCACCACGTGATGAGTACAGCCCACCGACGACAGCTGGAAGGGCTAAAAAAAAAATATTTGGTTATACTACCGTGTCTATATTTTTCCAAAGTAGAAAGATCAACCTTACAATATTAAACCAATAGCATATGAAAACTTTTATTTCGTTTCAAAACAATTGCGTACAGAGCATAGCTTCAGACAACAATCACTCAATGTTGTAAAATTTTAAGATTTTTTTCCATCAAACTAATATTAATAGTTTTCCAATGCTAGAAGAAATATACATTTAATAGGCATAACACTGAACTGCCTCTGACTCGTAAAATGTCACAAATGAAGACAAAACATTTCTCAATTCAAGTTGACTAGATAATTAAGCATTACTTAGTACCAGTAAATACAATAGTAGATATAGTAGATATTATTTCTCTGCTTGTAATGAACCAAATTAGAGCAGTCACACATTAAATTTAAGCACTCATATATGTAAAAAACAAGTCTTCTTTCAACCCTGCGAGTTTCGTAAAACATATTTGCATAGTAGTTTCAACATTCGCATTCATATCACGCTTGTATTTCGCAAGAGTTAGTGTTCACTGAATACAGTTGAGCGCTATTCTTTTAAAACTTCTCTGAAATGTCATGTAATTCGCAAACAAATATACTGCTGAATCTAGTCTAGCTTCTCATCCGAATTGTAAAAAATCTTTGTCTGGTTTGCACTCTATTTTTGAATTTGATATAAAAAAAAAGAAAGAACTGAGCCTAATAAGGTTTTCTTGTTGAAAATTTTGTTTACCCGGCAACTGGCAAAAAAATCGTGTTTTTGTTTTGTTATTATGCATGAAAGTATGAAAAAAAACCCGGTCAAATTACACCTTTAGAGGACAGAAAACTTTAAACCACCTTATATGTTCCTTGATGCAAGTTTAACAACAAAACCCAGCGGCAAGAAGACACTGAAGAGACATATTTGTCCTCAGAAAGGCCTGGATTTTCTTTGTTATTTTTTCTGCCGCCATTTCTTCGAAGCACAATATTACTTATTCAATTTTTTTTCAAAATTCAGCGGCCTAATTTCTTCTTTTTTTTATTCGCATTTTTTAGCCCCGAGCAGATTTAGATACTGACAAAACACTCAAACGATTGCACAAAACTTCAACAATAATATCATACATATCACACTTTTACTCATGCAAAATCTCAGGATATTACTGTTTATCACTAAAATGTATGATGTCACATCTGTTTAAGACTACACACTGTTTATATATTATGTACTGAACAGTATAAACAATATATACTAAAATGTTAAATACTAAAGGTAAAAGTGAATAGATAAATGCAGGTATGCTAAGCATCGGAAGATATAAAACATACAAAACATTGTGACATTAAACAACTAGAGCGGCCAGTGCACACAAATCATAAGAGTACAGGGTTATATTGCACACTATCAGTCGAAACATATTTAGTCTCTTGTTTTTTTTTTTTTTGTTTTTTGTTTTTTTTTTGCAAACAAAAACAAGGGTCTTCACGACTAAACCCATAATTTCCCTATACCATTTTCCGTCTTTTTTTTCATTTCTGCAAACATAATCTCATTTCATTGTCAAAAATTCAAAAATAAACAAAATTAGATGGTGGTCACTAAAACAGATTTAACTGCACATCTTTTTTAATCCGAAACTGGAAGGCAGTCCTTAAAACGGGTTAAGCTGCACAAAAAACAACTTTGCATCTTTTCATCCGGGCCTTTGAAGGTGGTCGTTACAAACAGTTTTTTATCTATGTCTGAAAGGTGCTACATCATCAGTTTCGTGCTTCCTTGGTGATTTTTTTTTGCTAACCCTCATCCACCCCAATCCCCACAGCCTGCACATATACCCAAGGTTACGGTAACCGCCTGTACCCTAAGTGTAGTTACAGCCATGGTATATTACCTTGCCTTCGTACATTCCCATCGGCCAACACGTACATGAAAGTGGAAAAGACTTCCAGCTACTATAAACAATGCTAACCGTTGCGCCAATAATCACTCCTATATGTGGAACAGCTTGGCAACCAAATGAAAACAAGTTTACGGCGATAAAAAAAATAACTAGACCTGATGTAAACTGTATATACGACCATACCATTCCATGGCCAGTCGCAGATAGCAACTTCATAATGCACTGACCCCTCCCTGACTGAGTGACATGTTACGCAATACCTGCAGATGAGCAACGCACAAAAAGGTCAGTAATGTTCTCACTGTTTTCGAACACTCTAGAATCTTCTAGAAAACGCAGCGCTGAAATCCTCAACGTACTTAACAAATATGTCCACAAAAACGGGAAGGCGGGGGGAGAGGGGGGGGGGTAGGGAGGAGGGGGGTAGGGGGAGGGGATAGTGGTGACGTCAAACACCTTTCTTAATTTTCTATACGAGTTTAATGTTCAACAAAAACCGTGCGACTTATTCAAGGAATAACTACACCAAGTCTGAAGTCGATCCGACTTTCCGCTATCGAGATATTTTGCTTGAGAACAATAAACTTTTCCGTAATGAAACCTATCTTAATCTCAACACACCCGTCAAAAGCTAAAACAGCTGTCCGACTCAGCCAAGGAATACCCGTACTGTATAAAATTTTAAGTGGATGCGACTTTCCGTTACCGAGATATTTTGCACACAAGATCTTGTTCAAATTATATGCATATTTTACCTGATGACGTCATGTACCGTTTTGTTCGTTCTACTACCGACATAATTTGACAGAACCTTTCGGACCTACCAAGCAAAACCCCAATAAGTTTGAACTTTCTCCGATGTTCAGCGGCTGAGAAATCTCGCACACAAGATTTTAACGTAATGACCTCATAAGCCTTTTCTAATTTCGCCACATCCGTAAAAAGTTGAAAGAACCGTCCGACTGACCCAAGGAATACCCATACAACATTTGAAGTCGATGCGATTGTTCAAAATATATACATAATTTACGTGATCACATCATATGCCGCACTCGTTCGTTCTACTCACGAAAAAAATTGTGATAATCTTTCGAACCTACCAAGCAACAATACCACCAAATCTGAACTTTCTCCGATGTTCAGCGGCGGAGAAATTTCGCACACAAGATTTTTACATAATGACGTAATACGCCTTTCCTGACGTCAAACGCCTTCCCCAATAACGCAACATGCGTCAAAAGTTGACGAAACCGTCCAACCTATCCAAGAAATAAACAGCTGAAGTTTGAAGTCGATCTAACGTTTCGTTCTCGAGATATCTTGCACACATTCTCTTCACACCAGACTGACACAACACCTGTACATATTGCACACAGAACGTAGAAACACTAGATGTCTCGCCTTGGTCGAGGAGACATAAATATGTCATGCGCTATGATCATACATATACCACGTGTATATTTGAATATAACTAAGTAAAATCAAGTGACTATAAGTACTGGTGCAGAGGCTACAAAGATTCAGTGGCGACAGAAAGAGTACTTACAGGTAAACAGCTGAGAAACCTGCCATGTCCGATACCTTTGGAATATGAAAAGTACTGCAATATCAGAGAAGTTAGAGATGGAGCGGATTTAATTAGAGCACTAAACTCAGAACGCATGAATATCCCCAAGAAAAGTTTTGTAAATTATTTACATGTAGTTTCATAAAGGTAGTTGACTTGCATAATGTACAAGGGTTAAGCAGATTAGACATAAGGGCAGTCTCAATCTTCGAATACTAAGCAAAGACGTCGGCATTACATTATTGCGAGTAATTGCAAGTAATCGCACTGCAGTGATTTGGATAAGCAAATTCGTGTCTGCAGCAATGCTGCATCGACCAAATTTTCGATGCATCCCAAACGATTCCGATGCATCCCCTCATCCTAACTTCAAACGGCCTAACAAAACACATTAACTCATTAACTTTTGTAGGGGTGATGGCCTGAGTACAAAGGATAATGTGTCGGGATACCCTTTACGGATGCCTCACAGAAATTTTATGTGCGCGAAGAGAAGTTGCAAAAGTTCGTGTGCACTTACAGAAGTCACACGACCACACGTCTTTTTTTTTTTTTTAAAGCAAAATTCTCAATGCAGCAAGGATGCATTCGGGAAAATCTCGATGCATCCTTTGTATTTTGAATGCAGCAATGCTGCAGGATGCACGCTTATCCCAATCACTGGCACTGAGGCTACACAATAACACATCACCTTGGTATCGCCACTGAATGATCGTATACAGGATGCGGAGTGATAGGAGAGCACAATAAGTGTACCAGATCTGATATAATATGCAGTCACATAAAAATATTCAACTCTTTCTCCGTTATTTACTCCAAGAACATACATATAAAACCCTGGACGAAATTGTTACAGAACAGCTAACAATGTACGTCTAACATAGTTTTCCCTACTATAAGTTGTACTTGTTTTTAGGATTAGATATAACCCACCACTGTCCCATGGAAGGTTGAAATGATTTTTGTGCCCGGCCACTCGGAAAAAATGGCCAGTATCTTGTGTCGGTCTTTCATTGTTTCGAATACAGCCCTGAGGATTCTCAGCTAATTCCATCATGGGTTTTAAAGCACAGGATGTATTTTGATGTCTGCATTATCAGGCTTAACGTAGAAACACTATAACAATGCTGATACCAAAAACCAAACAGATACGGTAACTTCAAAAAAATCTGCAGATATCGACAAAGATCAATGCATAATTTCAATTGGTAGATGTAGAAAGGTGTGTGGCCAGCGCGCACCCATTCTCTGGGCAGCAGTTCCTCCATTGTGCCTGTTCACAACGTCTTGTGTCGCAAGGGTACGTAGTGGAAAGCCCCAGGTAAAAGCAAGTCGAAAGACGTTTGTCTCAGATTACTTTCTACTAGTTTCCACTAAATCAAGAACTGTCAGAGCACTGTCAATCTCAATGAACATTTCTCTAACATCCTCTAAGTTCTTATACGTATTATACAAGACTACCCCACGTTAAAATCCCAGACGCCAAAACAAAAGAATATATTTGCAGACACCACAAAACAAAACAGTAAACACGTTTGACCATATGTTCCGTGCAAACAAGTCCCCTACGCAAGAAAACCACTATCCAACATGCATTAGTAATTCGCAAAGGAGAACCCCTCATTTCGTTATAGGTCGAGAATCCTTCATCTGGATGTGGATATGCGCATCCGTCAAACTAACAGTCATTGGCAATTTAGGGATCTTTCGCGCAATTTCATTAAATATGGAGGGAAGGTCGGGAGAGTGATGTTCTTTAAAAGTGGACCTGTTTGCACGAAACACAAGCTGAAGACAATCAGGCGGAAAGCGGAAGTGAAATGCACGTGCAGAATTTCCTAATGCACACGCAACGTTGCGCAGTAGCATTTAACTCACGGCTGCACACGGCGAGAAAGCCAATAACAAGTACAGAAAGTATGACAACACTCAGGCATACAACAATACATTATTCCCACTCACTGGTTTAAAAGAGATCATATTCCTAGTTAGTATAACTTTCCCATAATAAGAGACAGACCTATCGTTATTATAATAGCGACTCTGTGACATTCTCATACAGCTATTGTACACATCTCGCCTACGTAACAGTTTATTGCTTAAAGACTTATATTATCGCTCACATAATGTATTACAGTGTATTTGGTCATCCTTGTTATAAAACAGCGGACCTCTGATGAGATCTATCTGTTATGTATAAACACAGAGCGTGTGGATATTTTAATGAGATTGTCCATGGACAATGACCCAGCTCACGAATGTTCATGTCAAGAGTTATGAGATATACGTATAACCTGTAACCAAATTTCAAGACACCAAGGCTATTCACCTCGCCTCAGTCAAGAGTTTAATACAAAAATGATTTATTGCCAAAATATCCGCCAATGTTTGGCCAATCGCCAAAAAAGTAAGAGCAACGCGATTCAGCCTCCCTAGCGTTAGTAATGATTTTAGAGAGAATTGGTTTTTGGCCAATATTTCCGATATTTTTTTTCCAAATAACGAAAAAAAAAAAACAGCAATAAGCAGGTAAGTACCGATGACCACTATCTTTAACCACAATTTCAAGAGCGTAAGGCCATTTCGCTGACGTGATTTAAGATTTTGCTGAATTGTTTTGGTGTTTCATCTAGATTTCACGAAAGATTTCACGCCAATCACCAAAAAAAAATAATGGCCGGGTATGCAGTAATATCTGCTACCCGTACTTAAAGTTTCAAGAAGTAAGGTTTTTTTCCTTGAGTAGGTTAGGATTTCATGAAAAAAAATTTCATCGCCAATAGAGAGAGAGAGACAATAGCGAAGTAGGTTAGAATAGCCGCTTCCCTAATTCAAAAGTTTAAGACGGTTAGATTATATATAGCGTTAGTTAAGAATTTAGTAAGAAATTAGTTTTCGCCAATATTTCCGCCAATTTCTACGAATTACGAAAAATAGTAATAGGCAGGTAAGTAACGGCGATGGCTATTTTCCAGCAGTTAGTTAAGATTTTACTGAACATTTTTTGGTTTTTCGCCAAAATTTTTGCCAATCACCAAAAACGGTAATATCAAGGGAAGTAGTAACACCTGTTACCTTCACTTAAAATTTCAAGACAGTAACATTACTTTCCTGGAAATCGTTGACATTTTAAGAAAAAAAAAGGTTTTTCGCCAAAATTTTCGCCAATTTTTGGCGATTCGCCAAAAAAGTTACAGCCAGGTAAGTGGTAACTCCTGCTACCTTCACTTTAAATTTCAACACAGTAAGACTATTTTCCAGCAATTTTTACTGAATTTTTTTTTTCGAGAAAGTAAAATTACTTTCCTAGACGTAGTTAAGATTTTACGAAAAAAACTTGATTTTCGCCAATTTTTGGCGAATCACCAAATTCGTAACAGCCAGTTGGTCACTTAAGCACCCTAACTTCCACCAAAATTTTAGAACGTTTCCTCGAAAACCCCCAAGACGTTTTAAACGTTTTAAAGAAATTTGGTTTCTGACCAATACTTCCGCCAATTTTTGGTGAATTGCTGAAAAAAATATTTCCGCTACCATCAACCAAAATTTCAAGACATTCAGGCTAAAATCCTGGGAGGAGATACGATTTTTCAACTTAAAAGTGTACATACGCACTTACTTTCAACGACTGCGACAGCCCCTGCTTCTGTAGAAGCTGGGGCTTAAAAGAAGTTCGCTCTTTTATGAGTATCATTTTCGCGGAATCCTCCAATGGTTCTGCGGAGTGAAAAGGTATTATATACAACCGATCGAACCGCTGTATAAGTTGATTGTACCATATATTTAAAAAAAAAATTGGTTCCTCTATTTTATGGGAACTTCTATCGCGGAATCCCCATTTGGCCTGTGGAGTAAAAAGGTGTTATACACAACAGACCGAGCCGCCGAAGAGGTTGCTGTTGAACAACAACGATTTGGTCAGATGACCCTTTGGGGCCTCTGACTGAATACATAATTGGTCCTACGCATAAATCTCATGAACAGACAAAACACTGAAGTGACAAGGACAGAAGTGACAGAGTAGTGATATGCGATGCGGTTGATGCTGTACCCTGGTAGGTGCACGGTGGCGGATTGGCTTGCAGGTCGTTTATATTTGGGATTCGGTCAGTGACAACAGGACATCCATCAACCAATTCGTTCTGAAATTTAGAACGCATACAAATTTTAACGCTAAATATTCAATTTTATTTTTTATTTAAACCTAGTGGTAAACAAAACAGCCATGAAAAAAATCCCCGATCCGTGAATGTTGTGGTGTGTGATAAATTCTAAAGCAATGCGAAAAATAAACTTTGCAGATTTATTTGAATCTAGTACCGCGGTAGCGTTACTCTTTCTTACCTTGCAGTAAACATGGCAGGCAGGGCAGATGATACTACCCTCGTGGTACCACTCGCTAGTACTTTGTGATATGAGGATCACATCACCCTCATTCACGCACTGGTACTCCATGCCGTGTACGATGACGATCAGACCATAAACAGAGTCACAGCGCATCTAAACAGTCAAAGGCATAAAAATTCGAGCTACCTTTTCAACCAGGAATCACTGGGACTATTATTGCTTGCTTAATGAGACTTACAATTCTTAATTAAAAAAAATTTGTGCTACTCATTTGGAGCCCATTCCACAACTACCTTATAACAGCCGCTGCCCCAGTTATCGACTACGTGTGTAACGTCACAATGCTGAATATTCCATGGTCTGTGATGCTCAAAGCACTTGCTCTCACCGCCGAATTCCTCGAGCATGTAATTTTTGGACAGTTCTATGTAGGACTCCGCGACACACGAAGACGTTCTAACTGTTTCACCTTCGGCTGATTTCCAGTTAAATTCCTGGATAAATATTTGAGAAGCAGAGATATGTTTACGGGAGTTTTCAGTCAAACATATGCGAGGGTTTGTTTATATCGGTCTGTGTATGCTTATTGTAAACACAATGTCATATTCCATACATGTTACACTGATGTTGTTTGACATCCATGGTGATATTTTTGTGGCAGCGTTGCTAGGCAGAGGCTGTTGATTTCACAACGAAATGAGTGAAAACCGTGTTTCTTCCGGTAAGTCCATGTATTCTGTACATTATATAGTATTGTTTATTCTGCCTAATTTACATACATTGTGATGGGGTCGTTTAGGGAACACAGTCATTGTTGTAGACACATTCTACTTAGCTTCAAAAATGGGTGAGTTTCTCAAACGACACAATGCAACATCTAAAAGTTAGGTTCGTTTCTTTTATTTTACTTCGCTTTTTATTTATAATCACATGTCGGGCTGGTTCACCTGTATGAAGGGACAGTAGTCTGCTAACTTGACGGATCCCCCATAAAACGTGACGTCACTGCCGCTCACGCCCTCAATACTGTCAAAATACTGGCAAAAAAGAGAAAAATGTCATGTCAAGTTCTAAGGAAAAGAGAGTATGGTTTCGAAAACAATAAAATGACGTCGGAAGAAAAGTTAACGCTGATCTAAGTAGAGCAATTTGGCAATAAATGGTTGTCCATTACATTTGGAACCGGTGCTAAATGAGGTCTCAACTTCCGAGTGACTAACGATATTAAGTTCACAGGCTATATTCTAATATGTGCATTGTTACTGCATTTACGAGGAGCGGAAGCAAGGTAGGACGGGGCTGGGGGTATTAATCGGGATTTCTGACCGAAGTTAAGTAAATTATATGTGGCTATGTTATCATAAAAGCAGTACCTGATACTGCAGTAACAATGGGGACTCATGGCGCACTAGATTGCACACAGCTACTGCGGAGTAATCATGCGTGCATTCTGTGTGCAGCGCCCCACTTCTTTTAACTATGTCACAGAATGGATGTATGCTCTCGCCTCTGTAATCAGATATCAGCACGTGGTAAGTTGGATTACAGAAAAATCGAGTCGCTGCCACGTGAGATTGAGTGAAACACAGGACACACATGTTTTGCATCTGCTATACCAATAGGAAACACTCAAAACATACCATCACTGAGACAATATAACAACGTAGTAATTTGTACTATGTATATATAAATAATTTGTAGTAATCAAAACATATGTTACAGGCAAACTGTCAAATCGGGCAGATTATAATCTGCCTGAAATGTTCAGGCAGACTGTAAAATTCCTGGTTTGACCAGGCACATTGTAATCTGCCCGAAATTTTTAGGCAGATTGTAATCTGCCTGATTTTGGAGCCTGAAAATTTGACAATTTGCCTGAAATGAAAGGAACGTCTGTAATCATGATCCCCCCCCCCCCCCCATGCGATTTGGTTGTTGTCTATTCAAATATGTGATCGTAGGAATAAATTATAATTTGTAGTATGTATATTTAAATAATTTGTAGTATATATATATATATATATATATATATATATATATATATATATATATATATATATATATATATATATATAAAATATATATATGAACATACATTTTCACAGTCATATATTATTAAATTCTACTTTCTGTTGGAACAAAGGAATAGAAAATTTAGTCATCTGATGCCATATTTCAACGATCTGCTCAGAACTGCCGAAGAATTAAAGCGGCATCACGCCTGTTTAGACAGCAATACAATCCAAAATCTTTGCTCACTTCTCTCTTTGCAGCTGCATCCAGTCGGCACAGCTTTTCTTTACAAAGTCGCAGCCCAGGCCTGCGCCCCACTTGAGTGGTTCCGCCATCGAGTAGTCGGCACGGTACCAGCCCGTGTCCTCCATTAGCGCCAGTGTGATGCGGGAGATGAGCGGGTTCTGCGTGTAGCCTCCCGTCATGGCTTCGTTCTGTGTGCCAATGAGAAACGGTCTTTTAGTTATATGTTTCAACTGTGTGAACGGATTCGCCCCTGAATTTTTATGTGAAATCGTTGAAAGGTACCGCCCTGAGAGGAGTTTGCGATCCTCCGATGATGACTTACTTCTAGTAGTGCCAAAGTTTAACTCAAAGTACAGTCACAAG
Organism: Protula sp. h YS-2021; assembly: GCA_949752745.1. NCBI lineage: Eukaryota > Metazoa > Annelida > Polychaeta > Sabellida > Serpulidae > Protula > Protula sp. h YS-2021. The sequence continues at coordinate 32,428,045 of OX457026.1, forward strand.
TGCTTTTCTATGTACGTGCCATATTTATGGAATGCATTACCTTACAGTATTAGAGCATCTAAGTCAGTTCATGTTTTTAAAAGAGACCTCAAAACTCATTTATTTCTGCATTATTTCTTGTAGGTCATATAAATCTGTCATGCAGTTCTGTTTTATGTTTATTAGCTAATGTATTTTAATCATTGCTTGTTTGGTATTGTAAAGCGCTTAGAGCTTTTATTAGAATAAGCACTAAATAAATGTATCTTAATAATAATAATAATAATAGTGCGAAGCGACAACAGCACTTCGCTCCCTGTACCGTCATTATCTCGTTTATCTGTATTCTGGCTATGTCAATTTATCACAAGCTTGAAAGTGATCTGGGTTTTTATTTTTAGATTGGCATTAAATATATTGCAAAAATGATCCAAATTTTCAATCCTGATTTTACTTGCCATGCTTTCACTCTCCACACCGGAGGGAGGGTCGAGGTCTAATTGTTCAAATATTCCAAACAGACAGGTAACATATATTTTAGCAGTCAATTATTGCCTACCTCAAAGATTCTCTTCTCCCAGTGCGAGTAGGCCGTACCTATGGAGTCCTGGTCTTCCAGCTCAGCGCCCTCTAACGTCGAGCAGTTGAAGTGTTTCCTCACTTCTTCCTGTCATTCGCCCCCCCCCCAAACGGTTAATAAATACTTGCGGTTTTTTTGGAATGGTGCCAACACTTTGTGACAATATTCTCTTTTTAGGTACTACATGATACTGAAAATAGCCAACAGCCGGCAGTCGCCACAGATTAATCAGTCGGTTCGTAGAGTACTTTTACATAAAATACTTATTCAAGATGCTTCAATGTTGACTTACAAGCACTCTAGGCGTGACTATAACATTGATCTGCCTGGAGATTAATCCACTTTGCACTCTCCATTCAGGTCTGGTTAAAGTCTTAATGATTTTGTCACTCCACTGATACACTTCAAGCCTATAAAAACAAACAAACAACAAAGAAATTTAATGCACAACATTGTACAAATGAATTCACTGGTTTTCCAAGAAACAGTTACATTTTATTTATCAATATAAAAAGTGCTTCATGTTTAATACAACTGTTCCTTGGGGAACACACTTATTTTGTTGTATTCAATTGACAAAACCTGGCAACGAATAAAATGACTGAGAAAAGGAACATGTCACATCCATAACCTCGACTGCTTCTTTATAGAAAAGACCTTATAGAATCAAAATATGATTTCCGTGACAGGTCATCTAACAGAGTCTAATTCCATTGAAGCAAATGTCAATTCCGTGCTTACCATCCCAGGCCGGATTCGGGGCGCGGGACTTCGGGAGCAGCAAACCAGTTCTCTCAACACCTGTGCTGGCCTTCAACCCTATTTATCTTTCGGTCTACTTACGTGCTATTGTACTCCGGGGCGTTGGTAGAAGGTAGGCGCTCCGTAAGCGGATTTCCGTCATCATCACGGAAAAAGGCGAACAATCCGACGGAAAATCCCTATAAATACAGATAGCTATTCTCATCATCTAATTACCCAAATCTATCAAAATAAAGTTTGCGCAGTTAACAAAAGCAGCGCTGTTGCTGCAGTGTTTTTAAGCGTAGAAATGCATTGCAACCGGTATGTCTCTTTTTATCAATACGCTATCTCATCAGCAAAATAATAAATAGCATTTTAAGCTATTTTCTGCAAAATGTACTAAGCCTGTCATCAAAACATTGTATCTGGCTTTTATTGTGGAATAAAAAAAACACATTATTGCTCATTGTGCCCCACCGGACTATGCTGTAATTGTAGGGGGGGGGGGGGGGAGGGGGGGGGGGGGCTTAATGACAGCATTCATATACCGCTTATCCAACTTAAAGTTCTAAGCGGTTCACACATGATTACCATTAGCCGTTCAATTGCACACGTACAACAGTCTAACGGGTCGGCAACCTATTAAATACATTTGGCACTCTGTGAACATTATGAAGTTAAGGTATGCAGTGGAGGAGCGGAGTTGTATGCAGTGTCCACTCGCATACTATGAATGCCAAAGAGAAAAATAATACCTCACCGACACCTCCAAACAGCACCTCCCACAGAAAAACTGTCAACCACCTTCCTTAGTTCAAAATTCTCACTGGGATCCCAATAACCTGAAATGTATTCCAAGGCCCTTCCCGACGAATCGACTGCCTTTTTACCAAAAGGCTAAAGCATAAACCGCGGGTGTTTTGAGACTCATTTTGCCTACCAAAGCATGGAGTATTTCGTGGCGCATCGTCGAGTGCATTTGGTTGAGATGGTGGATTTTGGTTGAAATTGCATGTGGGCACAAGTTTACATAACCAGCCACAGGCCTGTTAAACAAAGACTAAGTTATTCTTCAGTAAGCAGCGAGTGCCTTACTCAATAGATTCTTATTTGATTCTTCAAATTCCGGCGTTTTGTTTCTAGATATGATCCTGTACATCCTCAATAAAGCACTCTAGTAGATAGAATACTGAGAAAGGTCTTTTAAATATTCAGCTGGCATGACTAGGACTGTTTGGTTCTATCACTTATTCATATTTTATTTCTCTTTCTATGATAGAAAGAGCCATAGTTCACTGTTTAGTTTTGATATTTTGCCAATAATACTCATATGTATACACTTTTCTACAGCCGTTTTCTCAACCAATCAAGGTGTTATTTATGGAAAAGACGCACCGATCAAACGCCATCTCCTGCTGGCAGTACGCCGAGTACGCCACCGTCGTGCCGACGCCACACCGTGGCGTGTCATTGGCGGACACGTACAGAATGAAGTCCGTGTCGTTTACGCCCTCCCCTTCTTCCCCTACCTCATCGTATGTGAAAGGTTGTAATGACTGCCGGCATACCTGATGGTTTAGAAATAAAAAGTCGCGTTTATTTTTTCAAAGGGTTTGTTGTATTTTTATTGCAACGGAGTCACTTCCACAAAAACAATCACATTTCCGTACTCTTTCTGCAGTCATACATTTTATAATTATCACAAGTCTGTTATACATAACACGTAATTTTCCATGCGTGATTTATTAATTTTTTTCATGTACATTTTAAAAATAAATGTTTAAATTAGACCAATCGTACTTTTTACCACTAATTTTACATTTTATTTGTATTTCTTTATCTTTTTACTTATATCGTTCTGCTGCATGTATGAATATAATTACGTCAAGGTGTTGCATTGGAACAGCTGTTTCTCCGCATCTAGTCACTGGCACACACCCTCTTGCACAGTAAGCATGAAGGTCTCCATTTGGCTTATATTTTACAAGGTTATCTATACACTGCCTGGTGAAAAAATGCATAACAGTATTAGTAGTTTGAAGGAATTATGCGTGCGTTTTCTTTATGCTGTCCCTTCAAACAATCAACAGAAGATCCGTGAAAACCCCTTTTATTCTAAATAAAATAATATTAAGCAAAGAAGAAAGTAGATATTGGTTTGTTTCAATAGGACATGCCCGTACAGTAATAAGACACCACTGAACTCCAGAATTATTCTTTGTAAGCAGGCACTGCTACATAATTAACACTTTCGGCAGTATGTAGTTTTCATTATGCGGATCCGATATTGGGGAAAGGGTTACACTTTGCCTCCCCGCCAACTCACCCCGAAAAATCCTGGATCTGTATATACTCAAATGTAAACTTGTTCAGAGTAAAAACAACCGTGAAAAGAAGAAAGACTGCTGTACTGGCGGATCCGACGTAAGGTACGGGAGTACAGACATCCTCCCAAACTTATGACAGATTCCCTCTCCCTCAACCCAACTGCTAGACAATACCACCACAGCACTGACTACCTCTGCAGCTTGATGGCGCTCTCGGTGTGCCTCACGCTCAGGGTTCTTTCCCAGTACGGCACCGAGCTGGCAATCAGATCATTCTGTAAGCATCGCAGTGGCTTTTATTACATTTAGCGCACATTGTTTTGTTCACATGCTTAACAATTATCACAAAACGCAAATCATGAGTCATAGCAATAAGCATAACAGTTATATGGATGCAATTTCAACCAATATACTCTGTTTAAAATTAAATCGACGTTTTATCAGTCATCCGCTCAAAAGAAAACTTTTTACTGGCTGTTTGCAGCCTTAACAGCACCAAAAACAAATCCTCTCAAATAAAATTGTTACATAATTCGATTTTTTTTCTTTTTTCTTGCTCAAATCAACCCCCCATCCCCAACCACCCCCTTTTCGCTATGACGTTGGTTATTACCTTGATGAGATCTTGCTGTGCTAATGGCAAGGCGGCGATGCTGTCGTCATAGTAGAGGAATATGCGCAGGGGCTGATCAATCGCGCGCCTTTTCATGACGTGGTGGGGCTCTATATGTACGCCGCGCACCACCTGCATGACAGACCACTGATTTTACTCATAAGAATATTTTGGCATAGATCAATCTTAAAACAGAAATGGTCTATCATTAACAAAATATTGACCACGTTACTAAATTTTCAGCACTGTTTTGAAAGTACAACCGCAAAAATCGATTCACATTTTGGTAACTTCGAGAACAAGTTTATTTACAGCTCTGTCAGCTTTTATTTTCAGTTCAGTCCAGATGAAAGGAGAATTTTTTCTTATGCCAAGTATTATACTGCTCAGTTAGGTGACCACTTGCAGAAGAGCCAGTCCATTGCTGATTTATTCGGCGTCTGGGCTTGCACCAGTGACGATGTGTAGCGCAGGTTTGGGAATAGCTTTCTCCGTGACGAGGTTGCACGGAGAGTTCAATGAGCTGCAGTGCATGCCGAACGTTGCGAAGCTGTCGCGTGTATGCTGTTGATGCGTACTCTCAGGTACAGGGGCGTAATGACGTCATCAGTGCAATGATACGGCACAGGAAGGGACGCATGACGTGAACGACTCGTGCGAACCAGTTGAGCTTACCCAGCAAACTCTATAGAGTTGCATTGGCTAGGGGCGGAGACCCAGCGGCTGATTATATCCTGAGTCTCTTGCAGGTTACCCCGTGGGATCAAGAGGGTAAGTCTAGGGTGTTTAATGTAACTTACAGACAGGTGAGGCAATAGGTAGGGCCAATGCGCTTACCCAGCTGATGGATAAACCTAACGAAACTAAGGCATTTCAGGGCTTTCAGTGCGTCTTCGCACGTCTCTGCTGTGCTAAAGAAATCCACCAGGCAGCAGATGACTACTTTTACTCCCTCGCATACGTCAACCACTTCGAGTTATCCGGTAGAATATTCTAACTTTTGAGGCCGCCCCGAACGGCTTGTGCGTGTCGATAATATATGTGCAGTGCGTCGACCTTCCACTTCAGGCCCGTAAATTGTTGCGAGAACGCGCTGAGACTTACGTGGCGAGGCGCAGATTTCAAGTCAACTTTACACATTCAGTAGGCCTGTCCTGTCAAGACCACTGCTGCGTCGACGGATATAAACGTGCGCGTGTCGGGTGAGCCGTCCTTCTCGTCCTTTGGAACCACAGAGATCGGGGATACAACGATTGGCTTCTGCTGCACAATTTAATAGCAGCCTGGATGCAGCTCTTAATTTTTGCACTGTCCGTAAATTAGCCCTCCGCATAGCGGCCATTTTGTGCTTGACCGGGCTGAATGTTGCTTGTGTTAGGTTCACATTGTCGAAGCCGTTTGAGAGACTCCAGAATGAATTTTTTGTTCTGATAATCTTTAAAAAAAAAGTCCCAATTTTAAATTTTGGTTGAGAGTGGGCTAGAAGCGGGTTTATTTTTCTGGTGGTGGGGTGTTCCGGATGTTTCTCACAGCACGTGTAGAAAGCGAGAGCAAATCTGCAGCGAGACATGACACAACCCGTGCAAACCCCTTTTGCTGTGGCATCTCTCACGACGATGCGTCTTGGCTTCCTCGAACCCGTGAGTGCTTTCTCCTGAAAGCTGGTTGAAATTATGCAGACATCCAGCAAGTAGGTGTCATCGTCACTCACTGCGAGAGGCTGGCGTGGACTCGCTGCTGTACTCATAATCGCACCTCATGCTGCAGGCAAGGAGATTGTACAGTGTGCTCGAACTTGCTATATTCACGAGTCGTTTGCTGCCAAGTCATTTCCTGAGGTGTAGCTTTCTGGGCCGCGAGGTTCGAGGAAGCGAGCTTTGAATCCCATGGTGTTGTCAGTACTGTTTCTCCTGCTCCGGGCCACGAGGAATGAGTTGCAGTAGTCATGCACAAGTAGAGGTTTATTGTTACCTGGTGTTTTCCCTTTTAGCCAGGGGTCTTCTTCGGGGGCTCCACGAAAGCTGTCACCGACGGGTTCTCTACTCGCAGCAAGTTGTTCAATGTCACGGCGGGGATGCCCACGGTGTGCATCTTGTTGTGCTGTGTCATTTTGCCCTGAGGCGATGGAGCTCCCTTCGCAGCCGTTTTTTGTCTTTCAGTCAGGTTGCTGCCTCAAGGACTCGCTTCTGGGCTAACAAAGGCGCCAGGGCTTCAAAGGCCCCACCATCAATAACGGCGATGCTGCCCACAGTCTGATCCTGTTCAGTTTCGCCCAATAGCTGCAAATGTCTGAATGCTGAAGAAGTTTCAAGTTGCCTCCTAATTTTGCAGCTCCCTTCCTTCCTTTCTCATCCTATTTTTTGACAGTGAAACTTGCTCAAAAGCATGTCATTGACACCGCATTAAACACAAATAAAGAAACCTTATTTATGTAAATAAATACGAGAAATGGATTTTTGACATTTTTATTTACAAACGAATCCTACAACTTTCATGCTCTCCGCTTCGCTATCTGTCTGAATTTCAATTTCACTATCAAAACACATAATGTATGTATATAAACAGTGTCTACTGTTTAACATGAATGTGCGACAATAAGCCGAACGACATTTAACCGAGTGACAATAAGCCGAACGACATTTAACCGAGTGACAATAAGCCGAGCGACATCTATAATATATTCCACCCCCCCCCCCCAAAAAAAAATCGTTTGTTTTTTTCTTTCACGATGCTAATCATTGTAAATTTTGAATTACTTCTAGTTTGTAAATAAACCTAGAATATCCAATGCACACGCTCCCTTTACATTAAAAGAACACATTTTCTGTGTTGCCAATTACGATGTGCTCTTCAACGCTTCTCTTCTGGTATTGCCTTTTCTATAAACTAACCCCTCAAACGTGACCCAGCTAATATTTAACCTAATCTCACGTAATTAATACTTGACTTAATTGGCTGCTTTTCTTGACATAAAAATGAGTAGCGCGGTACGAGTACAGGCTGCGTCACCAGCAACATATTCCCTCCTCGAATCTCATACTACTGATTGATTTTTATTTATTCTTTTTCCAAACAGTACAATACAAACTCCTAGGCATATGCTTCCTTGCACAGTGAAAATATATATATTGAAGTTGTGCAACGTCGTGTTATTTTTCAAATCGGCCAAAAATTGGCAAAAAGGCCACTTGTCAAAAATTATGATCTCTTGAGATAACTGCAATGTAAGACTTTTGTGCTTTCCATGCGAGATCTCCGAAACTTTTAACCCAGGCATATGCTACCTTGCAAAGTGAAAATATATATATTGAAGTTGTGCAACGTCGTGTTATTTTTCAAATCGGCCAAAAATTGGCAAAAAGGCCACTTGTCAAAAATTATGATCTCTTGAGATAACTGCAATGTAAGACTTTTGTGCTTTCCATGCGAGATCTCCGAAACTATTAACCCAGGCATATGCTACCTTGCAAAGTGAAAATATATATATATAGAAGTTGTGCAACACCATGTTATTTTTCAAATCGGCCTAAAACTGCCAAAAAGGCCACTTGTCAAAAACTGTGATCTCTTGAGATAACTGCAATGTAAGATTTGGGTGCTTTCCACGCGAGATCTCCGAAACTATTAATCCAGGCATATGCTACCTTGCACAGTGAAAATATATATATATACTGAAGTTGCGCAACGTCGCATTATTTTTCAAATTGGTCAAAAATTGCCAAAATAACGACCTATCAAAAATTGTGATTTTTTTTTTTTTTAGATAACTGTGGTATAACACTTGGGTGCTTTTGTACGCGAGTTCGTCGAAAGAGAGAGGCAAATCCTTCAGTAGCTAATCTGATAATCTATTGAGCTTCTGTGACAAAGAAGCAACGAACACGGTACTATTTCACTGTTCTCTCTTCTCTATCAGTTCAAGTAATGTTTTTTTCCTTCCAATCATTGCCATCGATTGCTGATTCGTATATTCCAGTGATTGTTATCGTTTAGTCAATCACAGTGTTCGGTTGGGGTCTGCGCACTCGACGATGGCTTGTTGAAATTATTCTAATCACTCGTTTTTTTTAAAATATAATCAGACAGTTTAAATAAGATTGATATGCAGAACCCCAAACCTCAGTACAGTAGCAGATATATGGCAAAAACATACTGTTATATAAGGTTCGAAGCGATACCTCATTCAAGAGTTTGCTGGCTCTGTATATTACTGAAATACATTTCGCCAATTTGATTCTTACATTCCCAAGTATGTTCCTTCCATGTTAGCTATATGGTTTACAAGAACACCTAGAAATTTCGTGACAAAGACTTTCTCGATAACCGTATCATCAAACTTTAGTGTATAATCGTTTGAAATGAATTTATTACTAAATACAGTTTGTTTGTTTTACTTACATTTAGCGACAATTCATTCATATGGAACCATTCGCTGAATTTTTTAATTCGGTCTTCTCATCATTAAATAACTTTGACACATTATTATTATTATTTCATTATCATTATAACACATAATGATCCTCTGTAAACAGATTCGTGTTGTCAGTAAATAATTTAAACAAGGTTGAAACATTACATAGATCACTGATGTATATAATGAACAGTAGGTGCCCCAATATTGAGCCCTGTGGAACACAACGTTTCTAAAGTATGAGGTACTATCATTACAATACACATACTGTCGTCTATCTATTATGTAACTTTTTGAAACAATCATGGGCTACACCCCTTACCCCATAATGTTCAAGCTTTTTCAGCAACAAAACATGATTTACCATATGAAAGGCTTTTTTTAGGTCAACAAAGACACCAATAGTTGTTTGTTTACTGTCCAAAGAACTGGTCACTTGTTCTATACTGGTGTTCACTGATTATATTGTGACACTCCAAAAACTATTTAATCTATCGTTGAATAGCTTTTCTATAACTTTTGAAAACTGGAGTAGTAACGACACTGGACGATAATTTGTAAATTTGCATTTATCACCAGACTTATAGATCGGGATGATTTTAGCGATTTTCATATAACCATAAAAAATTCCAGTAGTACAAGACAAATTACAGATTAAACAAGAAGGTTTAGCTGCACTGTCAATTATTTATTTGTGAAATGTCATATCTAAATTGTCACAATGGCTCGAAGTATTATTTTTAACAACCCTTTACTGTATTTATTAATTAGCGTTCTGTAACAGGCACCTCAAACATTGTGTGATTATTTGGCTTACCGATGTATGCTTTTGCTTTCGTTATTGTTCTTGATTGTTTTTTTTCTAAGTTGGGATCTTTATCAGCGAAAAAATGATTGAAACCATTCGCAATATCACCAGGATTTGTTATGTTACAATTGTTGTCGTCAACGAAGTTTTTTGGAGAGATACAGTTACTTTTGCGTTTTCCGACAAGATTTAAACTAGTTTTAATTTCTAACTAAACCATAAATGTATTTTTTATCTGATGTTGAGGTCTTGGTTCTCACTGGTTACTTCATAATCAGAGATCATGTGTAGGTGGCCTCGTGAGAGGGAGGGCATCTCTAATTGTATGTACAGATGAAATCACTTAATCGCATACCGGTTAAACGCATAAATCGGTTAACTGCATGTTATTCGCAAATCCCAAATCATTTCCAATGCTATCTATTGGAAATTTAACCGGATAATTGCATACCGCTTAATCGCAAAAACTGGATAAACGCATAGCACACCGGTTAATTGCATGATTCTGGGTGACTATCCAAACAGTGCCACACTTAAAGCAAACTAAGGGAGTGAGCTTCTCCTTTTTATTTATCAAATGCATTGTCTTCTGCTTGCTTGACCCGTTGTGTACATGTACCAACCCCACTTGCGGTTGTTAACAGTGCGTCTCGAACTCTTAATCACCGCATTCTCTCAGCTCTCATTAGGTAATGACCTTATCCTTAATCCCCGTACTGATTTAGCTGACGATAGATAATGGCCCGCAACTCCTAATCCCCGCGCTGCCTGAGCTCTCACTACATAATGGCCTGGAACCCTTAATCCTTAAATAAAATCGTAGAAGGCAATCGTTATTTTTCTTTTCTGTTGGAAAAATAAAATGCTGAGATGAGGAGGGGCGGGGGTGTACGTCTAATAACTACCGCAAATGAAAAAAGGCACGGCAAGAGTACTCCGGATAAACGCATATATCGGATAAACGCATAACAGGGCTTGGCAAATTGGCTATGCGATTAACCGGTTTCGTCTGTACATTCTTTTGTTCCATCTTTTGATGCTATAGCTTGTTTTTAACAAAATCAACAAGCTTGCACTCGAAAAAAGTTTTAACTTCTAGTAGCGCCTTTCTGGGCTGTTCATGTAATATACTCATTTAATTTATGTATTTTTATACTTTAGTTTCATGTTCTTCAAATTGTTACTTCTGTGTATTATGGGTTCCGAACCACACCCCCCCCCCAGGTCGCCCATGGCGACCAACTTTTGGCTCGGGCGACCAACTTTTTCGAGTTGGTCGCCCGACTGGCGACTAACTTTTTTCCTGAGTATTTTCAGGTAAATACTGTTGATTATTTTAAACACCATTTTGTTGTGTTTTCTTGTTCATACGAACAAAGTTGAAATCGAAATGCTTAAGTTCCTGTGGTATTTCTGAGTATAATTGCTTGCCTGTCAAGTCTTTCAAGGCTTATTTATTTCAAATGTATCGCGATGATGAAGTTTAATTCATGGCATCCTTCTTGTGGTAAACTTTTACGATAAGTAAAACAGTCTTCAATAATTACAGTAGCGTCCATTTAAGTCAAAATCGGTTTACTCACATTTTCGCTTTACTCAAATTAATTTGAAAGTCCCGATATATTTTACTTATGTAAGTCTTTTAAATTCACCGCTTAAGTTAACTTTTTAAACTCAAAGTAATTTTTGGACCCTCATTTTTTTGGCAAGAAAATCCTTGTATTTTCACCAAAATAAGACGGAAACGCATGGCTCAATTGTTTGCATATGCAAACCCCTTAGTGTAGAATTAGTGTGGCTCTGTCTCTACACATTATGACACCGAGTAACCTGGCAAAGGATTACATATTCTGTGATAATCTCCGCGGTTATGGAGTAAATCTGTAATTGTGATTTTACAACCTGAAGTGCAAACAAAACACGCGGCTAGTTAACAATTGTTATGACGAGTACAAGTGCAACTCTTTGATCTATAGCAGTACCCAGAATGAAAATAAGTCAACAGGGATTTGGAACTGTGTCTTAAAACTGAAAAACTGTATTTTTTTGAGTACGCGCCCCTTGTCACTTTTGCAGTTAATATATGTGTGATGAAAAATTGAATCAAAATGTTGTATATATATTTCAGAAGGTCGCCGTAAATAAAACATGAAAAAATATTTTTCACTGTGTTATAAATATTAAGTATTATTATGATAAATTATATTTCTCACAGCCGAATATTATTCATCATATAAAACAATCACCATACCATAAAAACAACACACTTTATGCGAAACCATGAAAGTCACGTAACCATTCGGCGGATCCAATTTCGGATAACTCAAATTTCGGTTAACTCAAAGTATTTTTCTTGGCCCCGACCACTTTGACTTATCGAGAGTTTACTGTAATTGGTTCTATAAATTGTAAAGTGTAATAAATTCTTCTTGTTGTATGTACTGTAAATAGTAATTTTCTGGTATATGGCGGTGTACTTTGTCGAACAACTTGAGTGAGAAGGGCTGATCATTTCATAAGTTTTGTTAATTTTTCAGATCTGCCGATTCATTCTGATTAACAAGTTTGTCCAAGGACAAAGTCCCAGCTTACGAAAAGCAATAAGATCCAATTCCAACGTGCATGAGTAAGGGAAATTTCCTGAAAAATTGGGCTTCAAAAGATGAGACGGCAAAGAGCTAGCCCAATAATTAATTTAGCACCGGACCAGAACATAGACCGATAAATGCATACAAAGATTTCTTTCCCAGAAAAATGGGAAACAGATTTTTTGTATCTCTGGTAGACTGGATAGTCTGCCACAGATACCTTCAAACAACGCTCGCATTTCGGACCAGTGCGCATATTTATGTAACTTGCCTTCATGCGCGGTGTTTATTTAATTTTGCGTAGATGCGCGGCTCCCATTTCGGAACAGTGCACATGTTTATTTAACTTGCGTTGATGTGCGGTTCGCATTTCTGACGAGCGCCTATGTTTTTATTTACCTTTTGTGAATGTGCGGTTCTTATTTCGGATCAGTGCGCACGTTTATTTACCTGGTGTTGATGTGCGGTTCTTATTTCGGATCAATGCGCATCTTTATTTACATTCGGTTGATGGGCGGTTCTTATTTCGGATCAGTGCGCATGTTTATTTACCTTGTGTTGATGTGCGGTTCTTATTTCGGATCAGTGCGCATGTTTATTTACCTTGTGTCAATGCGCGATTCTTATTCCAGACCAATACGCATGTTTATTGTACTTGCGTTGATGAGCGGTTCTTATTTTGGACAAGTGCACAAGTTTCCATAGGTTGCCTTGATGCGCGGTTCGCATTTCGGACCAGTTTGCATGTTTATTTAACTTGCGTTGATGCACGATGTTTATTTTGGACGTGTGCCTATGTTTATTTAACTTGCGTTGGTCAGCAGTTCGAATTTCGGATCATTACGCATGTTTATGTAACTTGCGTTGATGGGCAGTTCGAATTTCGGACCAGTGCGCATGTTTATTTAACTTGCGTTGATGCGCAATGCTTATTTTGGACCACTGCAAATGTTTATTTAACTTGCGTTGGAGCGTAGTTCGCATTTCGAACCACTGCGCATGTTTATTTAACTTGCGTTGATGCGCGGTACTTATTTTGGACAAGTGCACAAGTTTCCATAGGTTGTCTTGATGCGCGGTTCGCATTTCGGACCAGTTTGCATGTTTATTTAACTTGCGTTGATGCACAATGTTTATTTTGGACGTGTGCCTATGTTTATTTAACTTGCGTTGGTGAGCAGTTCGAATTTCGGATCATTACGCATGTTTATGTAACTTGCGTTGATGCGCGGTTCGAATTTCGGACCAGTGTGCATGTTTATTTAACTTGCGTTGATGCGCAGTGCTTATTTTGGACCACTGCAAATGTTTATTTAACTTGCGTTGGAGCGTAGTTCGCATTTCGAACCACTGCGCATGTTTATTTAACTTGCGTTGATGCGCGGTTCGAATTTCGGAGAAGTGCGCATGTTTATTTAACTTGCGTTGATGCGCGGTGCTTATTTTAGATCAGTGCAAATGTTTATTTAACTTACGTTGGCGCGTGATTCGCATTTCGAACCACTGCGTATGTTTATTTAACGTGCGTCGATGCGCGGTTCTTATTTCAGGCCAATGCGCATATTTCTTTAACTTTAACTTGCGCGGTTCTTATTCTGGACCAGTGCGCATGTTTATTTAAGTTGCGTTGATGCGCAGTTCTTATTTTGAATAGTGCGCATGTTATTTAAGTTGTGTTAATGGGCAGTTCGCATTTCGAAATAGTGCGCATGTTTATTTAACTTGCGTTGATGCAAGGTGCTTATTTTGGTCCAGTGTGCTTGCTTATATAACTTGTGTTGCTGTGCGGTTCGCATTTCGGACCAGTGCACATGTTTTTTTTTAACTTGTGTTGATGCGTGGTTCGTATTTTGGACCATTGCACATATTTATTTAACTTGTGTTGATGACCGGTACTTATTTTGGACCGGTGCAAATGTTTATTTAACTTACGCTTATGTGCGGTTCGCAATTCGGACCAGGGTGCATGTTCATTTAATTTACGTTGATATCCGGTTCGCATTTCGGACCAGTATATCTGTTTCTTTAGGTTGCGTTGATGCGCAGTTCGCATTTTGGGACAAGTGAGCAGGTTCATTTAACTTGCGTTGACGCGCGATTTGCGTTTCGGACCAGAACGCAAGTCCCGTCGATGCCCGACTCTTATGTCTATTCAACTTGCGTCGATTCATGGTTCTTTCTTCGGACCACCGCGCATGTTTATTTAACTTGCGTTGATGCGCGGTTCTCATTTCAGACCACTGCGCATGTCTATTCAACTTGCGTCGATGCGTGGTTCTTTATTTCGGACAAGTGCGCATGTTTGTTTAACTTGCGTTGATGTGCGGTGCTTATTTTGGACCGGATCGCATGTTTATTTAACTTCCGTCGATGCGCGGTTCGCATTTCAGGCCATTGCCCATGTTTATTTAACTTGTGTTGATGCGTGGTTCTCATTTCAGACCAGTGTGCATATTTATTTAACTTGCGTTGATGCACGGTTCGCATTTCGGACCACTGCGCATGTTTATTTAATTTTCCTCGATGTGCGGTTCGCATTTCGGACCAGTGCGCATGTTTCTTTAGGCTGCGCTGATGCGCGGTTCGCATTTCAAACCACTGCGCATGTCTATTCAACTTACGTCGAAGCGTAGTTCTTTTTTTCGGACCAGTGCGCATGTTTATTTAACCTGCGTTGATGCGCGGTGCTTATTTTGGACCAGTTCGCATCTTTATTCATCTTCCGTCGATGCGCAGTTCACATTTCGGACCAATGCGCATGTTTATTTAACTTGCATCGATGCGGACTACTTAATTTGGACTACTGCGAATGTCTATTTAACTTGCGTCGATGTGCAGTGCCAGTTGTTAAATCTGACTACTGCGCAAGTTCATTTAACTTGCGTTCATGCGCTGTAGGAGGAGATTCATTTAATTTTTTTTTTCAAAAATTCCGAAAAAATTCAAAAGTTTTCCAATTCACTCAAAAAGCACAAGCCGTATGCATGACCCCCTAGAGACGGCTCATATCGAAAATAAATGAAATCTGATAAAAACTGTAGGAGGAAATGCATTTTGAATTTTTTTCTTCAAAAATTCTCTCATCGACTGAAAAAGACAGGCCATATTCACGACACACTAAGCATGCCTCAGCCACAAAATAAATGATGTTTGATCAAAACTGCAGGAGAAAATGCATTTTGAGGTATTTTCATAAAAAATTCCCCCCGAAATCAAAAATTCCCAAGTCGAGTCAAATAGCACAAGCCGTATGCGAGACCTACCTAAGGATGCCTCATAGCAAAAAAAATAAATGAATTCGGATAAAAAATGTAGGAGGAAATGCATTTTGAAATTTTTCTTCAAAAATTCTAAAAAAATACAGAAATTGTCGGATCGACTAAAAAGCGCAAGTCGTATTCTCAACCCCTTAGGGACGCCTCAAATCAAAAAAAAAAAAAAAAAAAAAAAAAAAAAACTGTAGGGGGAAATGCATCTTGAAGTTTTTTTCTTCAAAAACTCCCTAAAAATACAAAAATTGCCCGATCGACTAAACAGCACAAGCCGTATCCACTCATACCAAAAATAAATGATATCGAATCAAAATTGTATGGGTAGACGCATTTTGAATTATTTTCGAAATTTTTGCTTCAAAAATTCCCCAAAAATACAAACTAAAAAAGCACAAGCCGTATGCACGACCCTCTAGGGGTGCCTCATGCCAAAAATAAATGACATCGGGTCAAAAATGTAAGAGGCGATACATTTTAAAATTTCTTTAAAAATTCGCCAAAGATTAAAAAATCACCCGATCGACTAAAAAAGCACAAGCCGTATGCGCGACCGCTTAGGAAATCCTCACACCAAAAATAAATGACATCGAATCAAAATTGTACGAGTAGATGCATTTTTTTTCAAAATTTTTGCTTAAAAAAATCCCCAAAAATACAAAAATTGTCCGAGGCATAGTCCGATCGACTAAAAAAGCACAAGCCGTATGCACGACCCTTTAGGGGTGCCTCATACAAAAAATAAGACATCGGGTCAAAAATGTAGGAGGAGATACATTTTTAATTTTTTTTCTTTAAAAATTGGCCAAAAATTAAAAAATCACCCGATCAACTAGAAAAGCACAAGCCGTATGCACGACCCCTTAGGGATGCCTCACACCAAAAATAAATGACATCGGATTAAAATTGTAGGAGGAGATGCATTTTGAAACAAAGTTTACAGCGACCTAACTAACTAACTAACGGACGCCACCCGCAAACCGATAGGAATACCCCAGCTTACGTGTAACGTAAGCCGGGCTAAAAAGCCAGATCGCTTACATAACAAATTTTCTACATTGTGTTCTTACTTCAGATATTAAATACATATTTAATTGTTATTCTTATATTTCGAATTGTTCACACATGTGATCAGAATTGAATAAACTTACCAGTTACCTAAAACCGTCGGCCACTTTTCAGTGGTTTTTGCGCAATAGCTCTCGTGTTTTGAACGCGACCACCTAATAGTTCGGTATGTGGCAAATACAGGATTTTACACATGTTTTCTGTTATGGGCGAAGCAAAATGTTGTGATTCATGAAAATGCCAGGCCAATATATTCTTTTCGGGCAGGATTTTCGAGCATAGTTGTAACTCGATAACTTTATTCTGTCATCCCGAAATATCAATATTTTAAATGCAAACTGTAAGATATATCAACTCGCTTTTCAAAATGACAACAAACAACTGTAAGGATTACATGTGAGCACAAACCTGATGTTTATATGTGTATACTGAGCACATCAGTATTTTGCATTCGACAGTTGTGGCAGTTGTCGGGAGGTTCGGCAAAAAATATCATTTCCGGGATAATGGCTGTTTTCGGGAGGTGGCGAAACGAGAGGCACTGGCGGATTTAATCTACCAGTAACCTAGGACCGTTCGCCACTTTTCAATGGTTTTTGCGCAATAACTCTCATGTTTTTGACGCGATCCAGATATGCTTTTGTATGTAGCAAATACAGAATTTTACACAAATTTTCTGCTATGCGCGAAGTAAAATGTCATGATTTACGAAAATGCCAGGCCGATGTATTTTTTCGGGCAGGCTTTTTCAGATGTAACTCGCCACTTTCTTCCATCATCCTGAAATATAAATTTGAAGTGAGAACTGTAAGACTCAACTCGCTTTTCAAAATAACTGCTAAGAGCTATAAGGATTACATATGAGCACAAACCTGACTTCATATGTGCATACTGACAATTTACTTATTAGCAGCTCAGTATTTTGCAGTCGAGAACCAGTGGCAGTTGCCGGGAGGTTCGGCAAAAAATATTATTTCCGGGATAATTTTTGTTTTCGGGAGGTGGCGACGGTACAGGTACATTGGACCTATAGGTTACTGGTAGGCTACGAGTACTGGTATTATTATATAAATGCTTGCCTGCGTGGTAACAACATCAATGAAAATAACAATAGCACCTTAAAACTTGCAATACTGTTTGAAATAATTAAATACTTTTGTATACTTGGAAAAAGGCTTTAATATTCAATGCTACGGTAGTGAATTATGGTACGCTTTATACATATACTCGTATTATCGCCCAAAATAAATGATTACATCTTAGTTACCTATCAATAACAATTTACCTGATCAAGAGATGGGCTTTTATGGGAACATGTCTGGCATACCACATATTGCATTAAATGTAAAATACATATAAAGTTTTGATAAACAAAATGAAGATGCCATTTCCGCATCTTTTACTTTCTTTTTTTCGTTGTTGACCAACAGCTAACCTCTATAGCTGTTCTGTCCCTTGCATTGTAATGAATTCTGACAGATCTATTTTTATATATAAATACAAAGTAGATGGATCTTTAAAAAAAGTAGTCCATCACATTATGAGTACTATTTTTACGAAAACCCCAATGCAGAGAAAAAGGTGCTATAAACAATAGACGAAACCGCCGTAGAGGTTAGATGTTGGACAACAACGACATCCAGCCTTTACAGCGATTCGGTCTCTTGTGTTTAGTACCTTTTTACTCGACAGAGCAACTGGAAATTCCACGAAAAGCAAACTCATGAAAGATAGGAGCTACTCCTTAAAAATCCATCTGCTTTGTATTGTAACAGATGGATCCTTTGAGAGCTGTTTCATAACAACGTTTGGAGTTATTGCGATCGAGCGTTGTCATGATACAGCTGACTTCTGATAGGATTAATCTGTTTTGTATAAACCTAGAGCTGATAGATGTTTTAAAAAGTACCTCTCTTTATGAGAATGTCTCCGAGGAAGTCAAAGTAGTCATGCGGAGTAAATATGTATTATATCAAACTGCCGTAGAGATTGGCTGTTGGATAACAACGGCGGTAGGGTGTCACTTGCTGATCTGCGAAAAAAAGGAATACGTACAATAAAGTATAATAAAGATGACGCATCGGAAACATGAAATAACTTATATTTGTCTGTTTATGTTTCAAACATTCAGATTGTTGCTGAAATGGCAATTACTGGATTTGACATTACTATATAAAACATTAATTTTATCTCTTAATTAAAGTATATAAAAAGTATATATACTTCGCAAAAAGCAAATAAATAAACAAAACAAAAGAGATAAAATGAAGTAGTATAGACTAAAACATGTAGTGGAAAATAAGAACAACTAATGCAAAAATTTACAGACCAAGCAACAAAATTTATTTTATCCCTTGATAAAGGTCTATTCACATTGCTTGAACCAAAAGTAAAAAATCATAAGGCTAGACCTCATAAATATAATTTTCGCTTAAGGAATTGTCCTGAAGCCGTTTCTTTAAGGACATAGGTCAAACGTCTTCAGACGAGCACTTCTGCTAAGTAATTGCATAACTTACGTCACTCCGTTCACAACTACGCAAACAAACGCGTGTTTTGTTACATGTACATTGCGATATTGCAAGGCAAAATAAAATTGTAAAGCAAATTGTAAAGCAAATGGCGGGTATTTAATTAACTCCTTAAGGATGGAAAGGGATTTTTCTTATGTTTTAAGGGCTTAAGACGTAAGTAGAAAGTGAAAAGAAAAAATTCTCTTTTTTTGTAAGATCAAAAAAAGAAAAGAAAAGGGCTGTAAATTGCGATTTTTCATACAAATGCACAGTTTACTTACATGCGCCTGTAGCTATTCAGGATATTGTCAATTTAACACTACAAAAATGATGTGCAGTTTTAACTATAAAATTTTTTTGTAATTTGCTAATTGATAGGGATGATATATATTTCGTTGTAAAATGTAGGTTTATTAACGAATTCAAAACAAGCAAAAAATGACAATGCAAGATGATCGGCTGGTTATAGCTTTTCTCTGTCAGCCTAATTATTCTCTATTTCACTAAAATTAGTTTGACCTCCTTGGTACGTTGTTATAAAAAAGCTGACCTCTGAAAAAATATTCGTTTTGCGTAAACACAGAGCAGATGGATATTTACAGGTAGTTCCTATCAGTATGGATACTATTTTGATTAATCCTGTGTGGTTTTGGAGGAGTACGAAAGTGTTATACACAACAAAACCAACCTCTGTAGAGGTTAGCTATAAAGCAACAGCACCCCCGCGAAACTTGTGTCATCCAATCAAAATCTTTGTTTTCATCAACAACACCACATGTTTCTGCTTGTTTTGACATGTGAGAGGTGGTGCTTGAAGAAAAGTTTCTTAAACCGATGAAACTTTCATTAGTCTTTCGAAAATGGATTTCCAGGTCAATTTACTTAGAGCTCCTAGCAGGTTTGTTTAAACTGTTTGATTGTAATTGAGTAGCTTCCCTGGTTTCAAAGCTGTCGCTATTTTTTTAATCTGTTGTGTTGAAACTTGAGATTTAATCGTACTTGTACGAGTCGTCGCAACCCAATCCGTTTTAGGAGCACTCACATCTTCTAAAACCTACACGCATATGTTTTTGCGGTTGGTAGTATTTTCCTAAGTAATGATACATGACATGTTGATGTCCTACTCACCGTCATTCATCGCTGTGAATGTACACGAATGAAACTGCCTAGACGTATTGGTTCTCGGCATCATTAACGGATCATTAACTCGCCAAGACCTGTCGTGGTTACTCATACTCACAGTGCCTGACTGTATAGTCAGTCAACATTTTAGATATAGCAACAGGTATGCGAACGAAAATTGCTAAGGATCATGCCCTGAGCATTTTGGTATACTTAAAAACCTACATCTGAGAACTTTGTAAAAGTTTTTTCTTAGTGCCTGCTGTACTGAACGTTTATACGGGCTACATGTTATGTCTTATTGTGCCGAGTAGCTGTATCGATTTTTGAATTTTGCTGCAATAACATTAAACGCAACACCTGTTCGTATTGCATTTTTACGGGGCCCCTAATGAGCACATGCGGGCCTTCACTTTGTAAGCTATTTCTGAGTTCCGGAGTTGCGAATAAATTTCTTCCGATGTGTGGGTGTACTGGATGCGTTTCTGCCGCATAGTCGGAGGAATAACTTCTGAAGAAATGAAAGGTTTGTGTCATCGAATGCTGGATATAGTTTAAGTGGGCATTTCCAAACACTTATAGCAATTATTCACTTTTCAAAAATATTTTGCGAAAGAAATATATATTATATATAGCAGTGTAACAGGCAAATTAGGCGAAATGCTGTAGTATAGCAAGAATCGGTATACGAAGTGGAAATAGTATCCAAAATATTAGACACAAAATGTATTAATACATTTATTAAATGCCACTTTTTCAATAGGACCGAAACTCCACTATTTTAAACAGTTGACACGGTAGTAGGCTGATAATTCTTTTGCAAAATTATTCCTTAATAAACTGTAAGTTCAAAACGTGTGTCGTTTTATTGTACTTGTTCACTGAGAGCAAATAAATTATGAAGCAAAGCTTAAACTTTGAACTCTTCAGTCATTACACGAACTCCCTAGCGATTTACGTGAAATCCCTGATTACACAGATTCGCTATATTTATATAAATATATATATATATGTATATATATCCGTACGTAACTTTCTAGAGTGAGAAAAGAATAGGTTTATTGGTACTGAAGAACCGATAGCAACAAGTAGTTTCCAACAATCTAGGAAGTCTTGTCAATTATGTGCGTTTCTATACTATTATGATACAGGACACTGTAACGGTACAACAGACAAGAGAAAGAATGATTCTTCATTATAAAATATAATCTGTATTATAGTCTACTTAGGTGGTTTTGCTATTATTTACTTCATTTTTGTGTATGTAATTTGCTTGTATTGTAGCATTTGTTTGAGTTTCTTGTGTGTGTTAGCTGTTACTATAATTCTGTAACTCGCTACTTTCATTCAGTGCTGTTTTTTTTTCATGATCTGCGAGATTTGGTTGAAGAAAACAAAAAAAAAAAAAACACTGTCGACTGGTTTTCTTTGGATAAATAATAAAAAAAGAAACCAGAATTTTGCTGTATCAGGCGGTGAAAAAAGCATTGTCTCGGGTGTTCAAATCGCTACTACGAGATAATTTGTAAACTAAAGTCATTAACTCCAATAAAGAAACTAAGTTGAATGGCCGAATCATGAGTGGTTTGTTTCGCTTCATTCTTTGACCTTAAAATTGAGTTTTGCTTGATTTGTCACCAAAAGTGTTGTGAGGGCAAGGTCAGACTCGTGAGGATATCAGTTAAACACATTTCACATAAGTAAAAGACATTTAAGGCGTAAGCCAAAGATAACATCACAATGAGTCTTAGAGGAAAACAGAAAAGGGATTCTCGCACCTTTAATCTAATACAGAATATAACGGCGAACAACAATCTTTTCAATGAAACTCGGACATTTTATTGCGTTTAATTTAATGTATTTTCCTGTTAAATATCTGCTGTTTGTATATTTAGCTTTCTGTGCTCCCACAACAAACAAACAAACAAAAAAAAACAGTCCTGGGGATGTTTCTTGTGCCGTTGCTGAACTCTGTTAGTCCGGTTTAATAAGAGTTGTTTGTCCTATAGGAAAAGAAAACCAGAGCATTGCGTGACGAGAAAACCACGTGTTGTAAAGATGACATGGGACGTGGATACCCCTAGCACCGATACGTTGTACAAGGATCTTGGGGTTGCTCGTTTGCCAGACAGCGATGATGAGGCGGAAAGAGAGCCAAAACAAGCATCACATGCATCTGAAATATTATTTATACCATCTGTGGTAAGTCTTTTCGGTAGAGTTTTTATAGCTGCTTTGTATTTTGGGTAAAAACTTGAGCGGGGTTCTTAAATTTTTCCAGCATAAACTCTATTTCAAAAAACAAAAAAAAAACGTCGTTGGCTTTTACTCTGCCTGGGCAATTTATCATAACCTTTCGGTTCATGCCATTATCTGTGTAGGTTTTGAAAAAGATCCCATATATTAGTCCATATATGAATATAAATTATTCTTTCTCATATGTAGATACAATTGTAAGTGGACGCGAGTAAAGCCTCCATGCCAGCAGGCTATAGTTTCAGAATTTCGAGCTTAACTTCAAACCCCCCCTCTCACCCCTCTCTCACTTAGCGCACGCCGAATCCACACTGTAAGTCCTCGCTTTATTATGGTTGCAAGTTTGATTTCGAAGTGTCAGTCTTCGCGTGAAAAATCTTAATGTCTTTTAATGAATGAAAAGCGTTGCTTTGCAGGAATCTAAAATGACCGTTTTACCAAGCCATCCACATGTACAGACACTGGGGCCTTGTGGTGTATATTTGAGTCAACTAAGCCCTACGTTATCTCACATTGACCCACAAGGAGTCGACGAGAACTCTTGGCTTGTTAGAAAACCCCTCACACCACGCGTTCATTCAAACACTGGTAAGTGCACCACATGGGATATTATAGTGTTTGGAATCGTTCCAACTTTTAGAATCGATTAGTCGAAAACCTTTAGCGACGACTAATCGAATCGAGAATCTGAGTAGAAAATTTTTGAACAAAGAAATTCAGCGGACAAAGGTGACGCAGTTAATAAAACCAGTCTGTCAGTTGGTAGGGGACTATTTCATAAATAGTCACATTACATATAACATTAACCTCATTCCTTTGATTACTGTTTTGGCAAATTGACAGAAAATAGTAATTAGGTATAAGAGAACCCAAGAAAGCTCGTTTTGAAGTGATAGTGATTCAGTTAAAGGTTTGTGAAAGTCTTGTTATGAAACTTTGTCGAGTGTGGCTATTCGGACCGATAGCAAAAGTGTTCAAGGACAGTACAGAATACCTAAAAGGACTCTGCTCCAGCATTGTAAAAGTCCTGGCGTGATTTTTAAGTTCCATCATTCACCATTGGTTCGTGGATCGCCGAAAAATTTAATAGCCTGATAAGTGATCACCCCAAATATTCAAGGACAGTACAGAATACCTAAAAGGACTCTGCTCCAGCATTGTAAAAGTCCTGGCGTGATTTTTAAGTTCCATCATTCACCATTGGTTCGTGGATCGCCGAAAAATTTAATAGCCTGATAAGTGATCACCCCAAATATTCCAATCACTTCATTGAGAAATATTAGCCATTTTGATCCAAACTAACTTAAAGGTGCCACCAATCTGGCACATTTTGGCAAAAAAGACTCCAGAAGTAGTAGCATTTAGAAAATAGCTAACATATGCTGTACATGTACACATGCAGTCAAAGAAAGCACTTGGACCATTATTGGGTCAATAAAATAAACCAATTGAAAGAAGATCCGTTTTATTAACCTTCTTAGAAGTCTTTCTATATTGTTTTTGTGTAAAAAATGGCTACTCGACAACTTTAGTCCAAAGGCATTCTCCCTCAGGGGTACAAACACTTCTCTTTATGCCCTCAATTGAATGTTGCATTTTTGCGATACAAGTAAGTGAATGGACAAGTAATGCGGCAGTGCTGTTGACAGAATCTGTGTGCTGTTGGTTGAGTCTCGTATTGCGTCTTCGTTTTATTTTGCTTCCCTCAAAAATTGCTTACTCATGGGTTGATTTTGACGTTGTAGGCTTCAGTAAGATATTACATCATTTATAGTGACAAGTACTATCGAGTATTTCAATACTGTGCATATTCAGTTGTAAGGCAAAATTTGTGGAGATTTCTGTTTGAAACATCTCTGAACTTTTACTGTTCCTCACAGTTTGGTGGTCTGTTACTATGCTGCTGTTTGTGTTGACCCACACAGTTTTTGGAGAATGAAGAGAATTTACACTTTGATGGTTCTGTAAGAAAAGGTTGCAAGTGATAAGGGTTAAATGATTATTACCGCGCTTTTCTCAGCTTACTAATTCTTAATTATGTATTTACTACTTCTGGACTTGTCTTAATATCACCATTTTCGTTTAATCTTTGTGCAAAACGTTACTTGATTAACTTGGAGGTAGCCGATTCGCTGACACTAAAAAAAAAAAAAAAAAAAGAATTGGGGTGACGGTTAACTCAGTTAGAGCGTTGGTATGGTAATCCCAAGCTCCCGAGTTCGATTCGAGCTCGGGATGGTAAGCAGGGGATTGACGTTCGCTGAAGTTGATTCAGCTAAGCGAGTACTGTAGTGAAATTTAAACCTCTATGGATATCCCCGCCCATTTTGAAAAGTTACTCTTCACCGTTCAGTAGTGCAGAAATGAAAATCTGCTTGCCAGTTTTGGACCAGTAATATGTATCCTGCTTGTTCGAACCACACATTTACTTGTTTCCACATTCAGGCCATCCTTATTGTTGCCCTTATTGTTATCTAAGTTCGGCGAATGTCTGCTGTACAGCCAACATGGCGGTTGTAACATAAACGGAGTATCCTGGGTCCTGCGGACATTAGCCAATCGCGCTGCTGTCTTCCGTCAGGGGAATCAGCTGACGCAATAGATATGAGGTCTACAGATTTAAGCTGATCTTATTTAATCGACATTAATACCCAAAAACAGCTTGATGAAGGAAAACAACCCTGTCAGAACTTGCCTAAATGCATAATTTAGCTGGAGTCTGAAAGAGTACTGGGTGTTTGTGGTCCCACACGATAAGTCCTTCCAACCCCGCTGGACGCTAGGTGGGAATTCATTCATAGTTTCTGATCTTAATACTCTTATGACGTGTATTTGCCAATATATATTGTGAAATCGCAACAAATCATACAGAAGTATTCATGACCAACATATCAGTTGGTCAGAGTAGAATTTCGGACGACGTTAAGTGTTTTCTGTGGCAGCGAGTTGCTGTTTCTAATTATTTTAAGAGCTGAAGTTTATCATAACAGAAAAACTGGGGCAAGGGATACCTATGAACTGTTTCATTTTTTCCCTATTATTATGTGTACAATCCATAGTTTCGTCACTACAAGATTTTGCAACTTTTGCATGATTTTTAAAGCTGAGTTTGAGGAATCTCACTGAATGTTTGACTGGATAACATAAGATAGCCTGTCATGTGATCATTGAGGTCAATATCCTGCTGTTCTTTAAATCACGTAAAAGCGATGTTTTCTGGGTGACATTAATTAATAAATTCGAGTAAACACTTTCTTGGTATAAATTTATCACTCATGCTGCACCTTGGGTGGTAAGTTAAGTAGGCATGCTAATTATTTATCATTAAGGTCGTTGATTTATAAAAGATGTGAACAACATTCGCAAATTGTAAACAGTTAATTTAAATGGTCGCTTTGTTGCGTGTGTTCTTGTTATTCGTTCGCATGCTGTTTTCTAATAGTAAACCGGTGTTGCGACGACTGCATAAAAACACTTTTTATGGCTACTTCTAAATTGCAATTCAGTGTTTACAGCACATTATTGCAATTAACGTGTATATCCTATAGAATTTGTGGTGCAAGGTGGATTGCAATTGAGACCACCTCAGTATAAAAGGTCGCGTTACAACTTATCTGATCAGAGTGATCAATGAGCGATTAGAAAAGTTAGTAGCTTGATCGGTTGTGTAACTTGATCCAAATCAAAACTTGAACAATATTTATAAGGATGAGTAATGAACTAATTAGCTATCAAGTGCAGAAACACAATCTATTTGAATGAATCCGTCAAGAAAACTTGATTTTGCTTCAAGAAAAATTGAGAATTTGCGCTTAGAATCTAAAGAGCAGTTGTTTCATCTTGCACAGAGATTATTTAAACACAGAATGGGAAATCAAGAAAGCATAGTTGTAGATCCCAACAGCATTGCCAACTACAATTGGAATTTCATAAAGCCGCGTACAGCATCGGTGAACGAGCCGTCATATGGCTCCGAATTATTCCGTAAAAGGCTGACGAATCAAAACCACACACCTGTTCGAAAAACAAAATCGACAAAAAACTGTGTTGGAAATTCAAAACCCAAACCAAAACATGTCAAACGATTGAAATTTGAGGATAGTTGTTCGCTTGAAAATATTGAAAATGTTGATACGAACGTTGTCTCCAGTTGGAACCACAGTTTTGACCCTACTTATGGTAACTGTGGTGTTTACGAACACATTTTCGACACACCTAACTGTGATGATCATTGGTATGCAGATCACTGGAATAAACTGTCCGATGAAATGATTCTACAAGTGTTCAAATGGTTGCCAAAGACCGTGCTCATACGATGTCTTCGAGTGTGCAGAAGATGGAATCGGCTTGGGTAAGATATGCGATATTTTGAGGTGCAGCAAATATAGTTGAAATGAATTGCTTGAAAAAAAAATACAAAAATTAAATGAAAAATAAAATAACGTAATTATTCGCTTGTTTATTTCAGTTTTTGCTGTTGAAATTTTGAAGTGTTATCTGAGCAGTTCTCTATGTTTTGCTTTTTTTAAGCCTTGACGAAACGCTGTGGCGACGGGTTGATTTAACGAGTAAAACGTTGAAGCCAGGCGAGCTGGGAACGGTACTGGAGCGTGGGGTGGCGGTGTTACGACTGGCCAAAGCCGATGTCCACACACCTATTTACCGGGACGTCGATTTAAATAAGGAACAAAGGTAAGCTAGAAAGGAAGTGTGCTGGAAAATCGAACCTAGAAAGTCAGTAGTTTTCAACATAATGCTTTTGATGAAAATAGACCAGAAGCTGTTATGCGCAGAATTCAAATGAGATGTGTTCGTTTTTTTTTTTTTTTTTTTTTTTGATCTTTATTAATTTGCATAAAGTAAATATAACATTTTCAAGTGAATTTGTTTCTTCAGAAACAAAACGCATACTTGAGGATTTAACATGCTTGTTATAGCCCTTCGGGGAAAAAGGATTCGGTTTTGAAACATGACGCAAGGCACATGAAAGATGGGAGACAAACATGCGTTGCCTTTGTTTTGGCGTTGATTTTCAATTAGGCTTTAATTTCAAGTGGAATTAGCAGAGATTTGCAGTTGTTAGAAGTTTGCTCACATAACGCTGTTCTTTATTGCATTGAGCTCGATTATGACATTAAAGATCTCTTAGATTACCTGTTGTAACAGCGCTTGGTTTTGTTGTACTTAAATTTAATTGTTTTATGTTTCAGGTTTTCAAAAGTGCAATTTCTGGATCTGTCCATGAGCGCGGCCTCACCAGCGGCTCTGGAGCAGATCATATCTACGTGTCATATTCTCAAAAAGCTCAGTCTGGAAAACTGTGCCATAAATAACAGAGTGTGCAGGTAATTTGACAAGTCTGCTTCGTATTAAATTCATGTATGATTACATGTAATTGTCTTTTTTCACAGATTCTTACATTTTTTCTTAAAAAATAAAACCGCTCAATTTTGGGCTATGTAACACTGGTGCGAATTGTATCCTAATTGTGGGAATACCTGCTTTTAATTTTGTATTTCAATTTTATATTTTTTAGAGCCATAGGCCAAAACCGACAACTAGAAGTGCTTAACCTCTCTATGTGTGAGGGAATTACAGAAAACGGCTTAGTTCCAATATGCAATAACCTGCAAAAGTAAGTTCATGTACTCACACTTTACCACATATTGAATTTTTATTCGAGCGAAGTGCAGCGATATCGGGGGTGTTGAAATGTAATATTTGGTCATTGGTGAATCATTTAGAGATGGAAGTGATATGATTCCCAGGTATCTGTCTCTTTTCGCCTTCTAACGGAAAAAAACCTGACAAAACAGAAATACATGAAATGGCGTTTAGTTACTTACAGTCAGAGTATTTAATTAGTATTTTCTCAGTTGTATGTACAATGGGTATTTAAAAAAAACAAGTTTCTCTGTGCATAGTTGCCGCGGTGCTCCCAGCTTAACTGGATTTCATTAAAGTACTTGTAAATATACAGGTGTAAGATGTTTACTGACAACTTACTTCGTATAGTTTAACTAGTAAATAATACGTGTCAGTAAACTGGATAAAAAAAGGATTGGAAATTGTCGAGTACAAACCCTGCTGCCCTTGACTTTCAGATTAGACGCGCTTAATATCGGCTGGACCAATATGAGCAAAGGCGCAGTAGTTTACTTAGTCATTTGTCTTTCGCCGTCTCTCACGAAGCTCAACCTGGCGGGCTGCAGAGAAACCCTGGAGGATGACGGTAAGACGGTCAAATTTTTTTATTGACAAATTGCTATTCCGTTTTTGTCTTGTTTTCTTGTGAGATCATAGTTGCGAGCGCTTTCGCGTATGAACTTTTAAATTGCAATTATGCGTAAACCTCTTACGCAATTTTAATAACAGGACGTTCCTCTCGTCTTTCTTAAAGATTTTCAGCCCATTTAGTTTTGAATTGCAATTAATGCACAGTATTGGCTAGATCTTAACATTTTGCTCACCAACACACGGGGTTGCAATTCCATAGTGTTTTTCAATAGAAGGGAACATACTGAATCGATAGTGGGCACGATGACGCAAGCGGTTTTTATTTGAAACGCGTCCAATAATGTTTTACCGTGTCAAAACAAGAACATTCGAAGTTGGAAAGAGTTAATAAGTTCAAAGTTTAACAATAATGTGAGTGATAACAAAAATTCACAGCCGGGTAAAGTATTTATGAATACTAAGTAATCCCGTATAAAAACCACGAGTACTATCAGTCTCATTTCGGGTGAGAGAAAAAAGCAAGCGGAAGCCTGCTCTATTTCTTAATCGACATTTTCTTAAAGACTGTCACTGCGGTTTTTTAACGACATGTATGGAGTAAAGTGAATGTACACGTATTTGCTTCGACAAAGGTTCATTTTCTGTGTCGACATGACATCGGCGAGTTTTATTTCCTAATCTCTTATTATCCTTTCCCTGCGGTTCTCTTTGTTCTACTTTGCACAAACACAGCGCGTACAGCCTGCTAAACTAACACAGTTTGAATGAAAAGGGAGTGAAAAAGAGTAAACAGTTTATAAATCTTTCGTATGTGTTCATCCTTAATAAGTATGTTTGCTTGACAAATATTCAGCCGCCAGGGGTGTTAAATGACCCAGTAAAGAAACACATCTTAGCAATATATTTACTCTTAGGAGCTACAGGGGAAGTATAGATTATTGCGTAAAACATTTTTTCTCACCAAATAAGGAAATAATAGTGAATAGATTTTCATTATTTGCCTCTTGTGCCGCGTTGGCTGAAAGCCCGTTGTCGCCGAAATATCGCCTTGCTTTGATCATTTTGCAATCAGCATAAAATTAGCCGGATCTTTGAAACTGATATCATTTAAATTAGCTACAACACGATTATCTGTTGTGATAACTTTGGGACAGTCCTTTGGTTTTTGCCTGAAGTGTATTTCTAAGGAGAGGGCTGATGTCATTAGAAACACTGAACACATTTGAAGACCGGTCATTCTTGTGACGTTTTGCCCTTTTCAGTACATTCAGGTTCTTTTTGTCTTTTTTAACCCGTGTAATGAATATTTACTTTCGATTTACCCACAAATAAAAACAATATTTTTATTTATTCTTAACCATGAACAAACGCAGCACTTTTTGCTGCGTTAAATGAGCGCATCATGTCGCTCTTCTCAACCAATGCGTGCCCTTTGTTGCAGACATCCACCAGCTGTGCAGCAGTTGTCCAAACTTGAAGGAATTAGACTTGAGCGACGCGACGTTGTTGACGGGCCAGTCTGTGGAGTACATAGCAAGCATGCTGCATGGCTTAGAGTATATAGCACTGAGTAGATGTTACCATGTCATGCCGTCTACACTACCGTGAGTATTAAAATACTTGCAGGGTGGGGGGGGGGGGGAGGAAGTGCGGATTGAAGCGTGCGCCACTGGTTAATCGTACAGATGTGACATATCACACTGTAACTTTGGTTTACAAGTGAAGGAAGAGGAAGGAGAATGGGGCTATAAATCCCCGAATTTCCTCAAATATTTTCGAAATAAGACCCTCGAAAATCAACAGAAACGTAGAATTAAAACGAATAAATTAATTATAAAAAAAATCGCCAAACTGATGTCGTTGATTGAATGGTTTCAATTTTTCTAACTAGAATGGAATGAAGGGGTCCATGCATAAACTTGATAACTGCAGTTATCAGCAGCGGAGAAAAACGCCTTTAAAGTTTGAAATTTTAGTAACAAACATAGGTTTTTCCCATCGCATTTTTCTCAAAAATGCCCACTTCTAATCGGTTTTGAGGTGTAAGTCTTACGTATGTGATAGAACAGAGGCCAAGAAATACCGTGGTGGTAATAGTGCATTTTCTTGATAAGTGAAGTTATCAAGTTTATGCATGGACCCCTTCAATTATTGTGAATACACTGAATTTTTATATTGATCTGTCTGACTTACTTTGTTTTTTTTTTTCAGCATGCTACAGCATATCGCTACGCTGCTGGCGCTGGATGTGTTCGGCATGCTGAAGGAGTGTGCCGTACAGCAGCTACGCGACATCCTGTCCACGATCGAGGTCAACAAGTTCCCCTTCTCCAGCATCGCGCGGCCCGCCACAGGCATACGTAGGACGAGCATATGGGGACTACGCGTGCGAGACAGCAATGTATGAGGGCTGCGTAAATCGAGTGCAGGAGGAAGGTTTCTCCAGCCAGCATGTCCGAAACTTGGCTCTGTGGACCATTGCACAAATTGCAAAAACGTTGACTGAAATTTTACAAATTTTAACTGAATTTTTGCAATGTTAATCCACTACATATACATTAACATGTTTCAGCGTATAAAAGACTTCTTCAAATAAGATCTCTTATAATCTGTTATATGTAAAATATACTGAAGATTCAGCGTTTTGATTGGTTAAGGCGTTTTACATCAAATTTTGAGTTGTGTCTTTGCAAAATATGGGCGTCTTGATTGCGACTTGGTGAGCAGACTCGAATTATTTTCCTTGCTGAAGGTCCATTTCATTGTAACCATCATGTTAACATTTGGTCCCCCGGTCCCAATCAATAGTTATCAGCATAATTTTAGCGCGTAATATTTTCGCTTCGACTATCCAAAGATTCATATGCATTTCAGTGTTTGTGTTCGGCTGGGCATGAAAGAAGGGAGCACATTATCTCTCTGAGTGTAATTATTTCATAGCGAATACGTTCCAAAAACCGTGTGCATTTTCCTGCGGAGGCTGTCATGTAACTTCTCAAGGACGGCTCTTTTGTTCAAATTGTGTTGTGTTTTTGTATTTATAGTCTGTTCAACGTCCATTGGAAACTGACAGGAAGTCATGTGACAACGTGTAGCCAATGGTTGTGTTCCGCAAGGCGATGTGTGCTGTTTGATAGTTAGATTGTAGCAAATATTATTTATCTTAGTATTTAAAGTAAATCTGTATTTATTTCTTTTTGTTGCGTATTAATACGCAGGCTGAACAGCCGTACTGGAGTCAAACTTTTTTGTATCAGTGGCTGTATTCAGAAGAAATATATCATTGTGGTCAACTGTCTTTGTTATAACGTGTTAACTAAAATTTCTTGTGATGTAAGCGTTGTGTGTTATAAATCAAAGAATTGTACATGTGGTATGTTGTTGAAGAGTGAGCTATTACGGCCGTATGATGGTATGGTCTTACTGAGGGCGTGTGGATGGCAAAAACATAGCATTAATTTGCCTTACTAAATGAGCTTGTTGATCAAAACTAATGGTTGTTAGGTGTTGATTGTGTTTTGAAGTGTCACATTTTTTTTCAAGTTGTTTGTGATGTGTTGAAGAAATGCATAGCGACGTGGATTTTTGAAGTCCAACGCAATTTATAGACAGGATTCAATCCGCGGTTATTTCTCACATGAACAATTTGTGGAGTATTAAGTATCTGCTAAGTCGTTTAGCTGTATGTGTTTGAAGTCAAAGGAAGTTTGTTAGTGAGGTGTTTTCGTAGTTCATAGTAACTATTTGTGTTGTTTGAGTAGTTAAATTAACGTTGTGTTCAGTTATAATTGTACAGTTTTTTGTCAGTTCATCAGTGTTTTACGGAGAAAGCCGTAAAAGTCCGAAGTGTACTTGCCGAGGTAGCCTTGAAAGGAGGTATCTCCTATCCAAACAATGTTCATATTGTGGTGTGGTTAAAATCACATTGTTACGAAACGTACTTCAAAATTCAGTACGACACTATTTTTTTTCCTCACACCATGATTAGGCTAAGCAGCTGACTGAAGATACGTACGACCTGGGTGGTTTTTTGTTATACTCTGTTATAGTTCGAATTGTGAGAACAGTGTTGAGAGTCAGGGTCTTGTCGTTGGAGTTCTGGTGGAAACTACGGTATTAACTTCAGTGGGAAATTTTCGCAAATATTTTATCAAAATAATCCCCCCCTGCCAAAAAAAAAAAAAAAAAAAAAAAAAAAAAAACGAAACTCAAATTGAAGTGTGGCGTTTTGTTCGACACCTGAGG
The DNA here is from genome assembly GCA_949752745.1 of Protula sp. h YS-2021. NCBI lineage: Eukaryota > Metazoa > Annelida > Polychaeta > Sabellida > Serpulidae > Protula > Protula sp. h YS-2021. The sequence continues at coordinate 32,460,805 of OX457026.1, forward strand.
AATAAGATCCTCGCGCTAGTACTGTAATAAGTGGTTGTGCTTGTGTCGGTCAAACGTCAGTGTTGCCCTCGCGTTTGTTACGTCTTCACCTGATTACCACGCTACTGACCAGTGTAATGAAGTCATCTTGTACATTTTGCGCTGCAAGGCGCGCGGGTTAAAGTAGAATACACACGTAGGAGTACACGGTTTGAACTAAACATAGAAGCAATTTGTGCACAGATTTAGCATGTAGTGTCTTTTCAGCATGTGTTAGATACCTTGTGCCTTAAAACAGGTAATCAGTACCGAAAATACTTGGGTTGTTTTATAGTGCTGCAGTGGGGTCTGAGTTTGACCCGCGGGTGCATGCGGATCTGGGATCTAATGTCGAGTGTGAGTTTGCATGTTGTTTTGAATGCCGTGACGAATGTTGGATGTGAAAAAATAATCTGATTTTTTTTTTACGTTTGTGTACATAGCAATTAGTGATAGAATTGAGCTGCTGATACCGTTGTATTAACCATTATGATAAAACAGTTGTAGTTATACACAAGTGGAGGCTAGTGTAAGAAACCAAGTATCCGGTATAGGAAGCCGAAAAGGACTAATACCATGAGATAATCACAGTCATTGTTGGACTCTTCCCAAGAGGAAGTAGGGATGTTAGTTCTTACCTTCTTACCATCAAGGGATGTTTGTTGTGAATTTAACTTAGTTAGTCGAAGTTGTTGGTGTTTTGAGTTCAGATAATTGTACAATAAAATTTTATTAGGATGTGTACAGTTGTGCTCGCCTTAGTAGTTTACTTTGGCGAAGTCTCAATGAAGCTATCACCACATTGTGGTGTGTAAAATCTTTTGATTTTGTGTTTTAATACCAATTAGTTAAACGTTACACACCATTTTCTTGGTAAGGGATTGATTGAGAAGTCTTTTTGTTAGTTCAAAACGCTGCTGTATTAATTTATTGGTGTACTTATTTTGCGGTACATGTGAGTAGTTCGTCTGAGCAGAAAAATCAAAATACATGAAGGACTTCTTCGGTGTCTTATGTTCTTGTCTGCTTGTAGTGCCAAAAGTATTGTTTTTCACTCTTTTCTACAGTTTTAGTTTACTGTATCAATAATTTTATTAACACATTCAACCTACTTTGTTAACCAATTTATTGTGTCCTGTGTTTCTGTTTATCTACCTAATCTACCTATCTTGCCTTTCAACCGGCCGATAACTAGATTATGGTTTGTAGTACAGTAAGGCTTCCTTTACTAAACTTGGTGAACAACCTCTTACTGGTGAACGTTATTTTCTTCGGATTTCCAACTTTAGTTGTAAAAATTCACCCAGCTGTGTGTTATGGAAATTTTACTCAATTCCAAAGAGGTTCATTATAAAGAGGTTTTACTGTACATCTTTTATAACCGGAAGAAATGCAATACATAGTCCTCAGTTTAACTCACCGGAATCTGGTGTCTGCTAGTATATCTGCTGAGTCTTTATTGGTGAATCGGGTTGGAAATTAAAATTCAGTCGCTGGGTTTTTTCCTATTAAGTGGTGACATGGGGCTTGAGCAATCTTGAATACAGAAGCAGTTATAAGAGAAAATAAACTTCAGAATTGGCTTAAGGAAACGTGGCACAGCAAGTATTTTAATTTTGGCTCAAAAATTGCTGGTAGGTGACTTGTAGCTAGTTGTAAGTGTTCTTCACTGTCAATTAAAATTGCCACCAGATATTACTGGGCACTTTCAGGAACTGTTAAATTGGTAAAACTGTCTATTGATTTTACGTCTTTGGTGTCAGTTTATTATAAAAACATGATTTGGTGTGACTGGAAACTTATCAACTCGTACTATGCAGTATTCTATTTAACTCCGTCCATATGTGGAGCATAATCAAAAGTGTTGAAAACTGGTAGTTTTTATATATATATATATTTTTTAATTGTCTTTTAGTTATACATATCTGCTTGTTTTGTTGTAATACTGAGGAAATAACTGTGCTGTCTTAAAAACTTCAGCAACAAAAAAGTAGTTTACTTTTGGACATTGATCCAAAAGCTTTGTGACTTTTTCTTTGAACATATCTACGAAAATGAGAAAATCCCAGATTTTCTTCAGTAATTCGATGGTATAAATGGTAGTGGCATAGTAAACGGTCCTAAGTGTAAACTTTTAAATTTGTATTTTCTTCTAAGTTTCAAGTTTTTAACGTTTTTAAAAATGGAAGTCTTGTGTTGAATTACATTAATAAAAAACCTTTTTTAGAATCATATTTTGTTTCATGCTGTGTTCTTTTCACAAATTAGACAGTACAATGAGGATTAATATATGTGCGAATACAGAGAACTGCCTCCTTCCACTCTTGAAAAAGTATCTCACTTCTATGTCTAAATTGATTCAATATTCATGCCCGATGTTTCTCGTAGCCCGAAGTATATGGAAGACAATTAAAGTCCAGCACGTTTAATTCAAAGACACAATTGTTTCCCCCGTAGAGGGGAAAGATTTTGTTTTTGTGCATTCCTTTTATATGTAAATGTAGATAGTGTGTCTGGTGTAGACCACTTGATTTTGTTAACACGATAGCTCTCGAAACATAGGATCAGCTTCAAACCTGGTTTGATTTTGCCTTGGGTTGGTCCGCCGTTAAGATCTTATTTGACGCAAATTTGACGCGTGATGTCAAAGGACGTTAAACCTCAAAAGTGCGTAATCACAAAAGTGCGTACCACTTAACGACAAGTTGGATCAGATTCAAACTTGGTTGGATTATGCCTTGGTTGGGACTACCAGTTATTGTATTTGATGCTTACTGGGCAACGTGTGAGGACATATGACATCAAAACATGATGAAAAACTCGCGCCTCAGCCATTTCTCCTGAGAAATTTATGAAGGCGAAGGAAATTCGGTAGCCCTGATTGATGAGCGGGGAGGGAGTAGGTACCGATGCAGAGCCGTTCCGAGGTGAGCGAGTGAGGTTTGTTGAGGGGGAGGGGAAGGCTGTTGACTTTGTTATCCATTGCACAAGCTATCGCGGCTGGATGGACATGTCATGAGGCCGCATTTTTTGTACCTCTGCAGGAGTAGCTATTGATTTCACTCAGCTATCAACAAAGTTGATTTCACTTTTTAATTTCGTTTCTGCAATTCTGTGTTATGACAAGCAGCTCACTAATTGGGCACAAAAATGTCCCCTCCCCACGGAGGTGAGTCATCTACTGTTCAGTTATGAAGGGTGCCTTTCCTGTGCTTTTTTGTCGATGAGAATGTACGAAGACAAGGTACAGACCAATGTTATAAAAGAAGTAAAAGGGTCAGGGCTGCACTCAGAGCTGTACCTACCTTAGATGGCCGGGGTGGAGGTGGGGGCGTTGACTGCAAGGAAAAGCAATCACCAACGAAATAAGGAATTGGTGATGTAGCTACCACCTTCCAGACTTAGATTAAAAAAGACTACGATAATGACCACGTTTTATTATTCACTGCTATGATACAATCAATAATGGAAAATACTATCCTCAAAATACCCGGCTCTCGCAAAAACTCACAAAATCTTGTCAACGATGAAAGCAAACGGTCAGTAGCTCTTCAGAAACAAGCATTAGAACAGTTCATCAGTCATCCGAACACCTAGAAATATGGAATATAAAAGGCTCAATGCGATCGCTCCCAAGACTGTGAAAGTAAAACAAGCGCTCATGGGAGGAATTTGTTTCCAAGCTAAACGGGAAAACTTCGTTAAAGAAAGCGTGGGACATGCAAACGAGCAATGCTGCTGTAACAGGAACAAATGAAATATCTGACATCCTGGAAGAAACATTTGAACATAAGTCATTTTCTAAACACTATAGCGAAGACTTTAGATGGCACTTAAAGAAAGAAACAACATAATCTTTTCCTCGGACAATAGTGAATCTTACAACTGCGATTTCTCACTGAATGAACTCCGACAGCCCTTACACAAATCTCACGATTCCGCGGCTGGCTCAAATGTCATCCACTACCAAACCCCTAAATACTTGCCAGATGAAAGCTTTGAAATACTTTTGGGCCTGCTTAATCAAGCCTGGAAATCTGGCAACTTTCCAGAAATATGGAGAGAAGCTATTATGATACCACTACAAAAACCTAACAAAGACCCCCATAAGCCCACAAAATTATAGACCAGTCTCCTGAACAGGTTCACTGTGTAAAACATTTGAATGCATGATAGCTGACAGACTCACTTCTTATCTAGAAAGAAACAATTTGTTTGCCGATATATAGAGTGGTTTTAGGAAACAAAGAAATATCCTGAGCCACTTCGTAAGACAAGAATCGTTTGTAAGAGAAGCCTTTATCAATCACGAACATGTCGTCACTGCCTTCTTTGACTTGGAAAAGGCCTATGACACAGCGTGGAAGCACGGAGTACTACAAGACCTCTTTGACTTGTTGCTGCGAGGCCGCCTACCTGAATTTATTAAAGATTTTTCAGAGGACCGGTGTTTTCGGGTCCGCCTTGGGGACTTGTTCTCAGAATTCTTCAAAAAAGAGGAAGGTTTCCTCCAGGGATGCATTCTTTCCATTCTTTTATTCCTGACAAAGATAAAGAGCATCGGACATACTGTGAAACAGGCGATAGACAGCTCACTCTTTGTTGACGATTTCGCAATATCTTACAGGAGTAAGAATATGAACGTAACACAGCGACGCTTGCAGCAGAACATACACTCACTGCAAATATGGGCTAACTAAAACGGTTTTAAATTCTCACAAACCAAAACAGTCTATATACATTTCTGCAATAAACACAAACAACAAGACGATCCCGTTCTATACATTTCTGGCATCCAAATACCTGTTGCTAAAGACAACAAATTTCTTGGTTTACTCTTCGACTCCAAGCTAAGCTTTATCCCCCACATCAAAGAACTGAAACGAAAATGTCAAAAATCACTCAAACTTCTAAGAGTAATATCTGCTCATGACTGAGGCGCAGATCGGGATACAAAACTTACGCTTTGCCGAGTCTTAATAGCTCTAGATTAGACTATGGCAGCATTGTGTATGGATCAGCAAGACTGTCATACCTAAAAATGCTTGACCCGATACAAAACCAGGGTTTATGTGTGTGTCTAAATGCTTTTAGAACATCACCAGTAGAACGTCTGCATGTGGAGGCAAATGAGCAGCCTCTCAGCGTTTGTCGAATTAAACTCGCCATGCAGTACGCAACAAATGAAAAGAATCAACTCCGTCTTTGTATCATATTTTTCCCGCTTCCTTGAAAGAGGCCCTCCCGTACCACCTCCATTCGGAGCGAGGGTTCTGCCTCACCTCGATAATGCTGACATTACCACAGAGTCAATTGCAAAATACGGAGTAGAAAAGTACCACTGTGGAAACTCACCAAATCTGTGGTATTAAAGAACCTTTCGGTCTATGCAAAGGAAACCACTTGCCCCCTTTCTATTTCGATCAAACTTTGTAGAGCTCAAGGAAGAATCATTTAGTCTACAAGCTCGACGATTAATCGGCTGCCTCAGTTGTAACTGAAAACAACACCTTGAAAACAAAATTTCCAGATGGATTCTCTAATTTCAGCTCTCCATCTCGCCATCCAAATAGTGAAGATCAGCCGATGCAAAAACTTCATGTTATGCGTAAACTCGATGTCCGTCCTGCAATCAATTGAAAACCTACAAAAATCCTTGACCTTTCGGAAGGGCATGACGATGCCACCAAAGCTGGGAAAGACATAATGTTCTGCTGGGATCCAAGTCATTTGGGGATCCGAGGAAACGAGATACCCGATAAAGCTGCAAAAGAGGCTCGTAATGACAATTGTGCTGATATGCTCATACCAGCCTCCGATTTTAAATAACAAATTACAAGATACACAAAAAGACTGTGGCAAGAAAGATGGAACAAACAAATAAACAACGAGCTGTATCAAACTAACCCCTTAGTCGGACAAAAACTCCCGCCACTAAACAGTGTGAGAGATGAAATGATTTATCACAGAGCCAGAATAGGATGTATTTATATCACCCACACGCACCTTCTTAGAGACAAACCATCGCCCAAGTGCCTTGGATGTAAAGAACGTTTTATTGTAAAACATATTCAAATAGACTATATTAATTTCGACGAGATACGCTCAAGGCGTTTCAGAGCTAACTCTATGAAGCAGCTCTTCGACAAAACTAACCCAAGTAAAGTCCAATTATTTCGTTTTAACAAATATAAACCTGTATCATTACTTTTAAGACCTAGATATGGCAAAATTTTAGAAGATTTTAGTATCTGCAAGATTTTAAATCTATCTTACTCCGAATAACGGCGATCTTGACTTTGAATTTCCATTTTTTTGCTTGACTTTAAATTTCCACTTTCTGAAACATGAACACATTATAATAAAAACTCGACGCGAGCGTTTATATAGATGATACCTCAGGCTGACTAGTTTGAGTGACCTTTCATGAGGTCATCGTTAAACGTTTTACCTATAACCCGATCAGATAATAAAGTATTAGACAGGCATGCACCACATGCACATAATTCAGGCAAAGTCTGAGCAGATTTTAATGGGGCTAGATGTGGCTGTTCCTATGGATGGTCTCTGGAGTTGGTTACAGTTCTACACCCTTTTTGAATTTTGAAACTTATATGTAGTTTGTAAACGCGATTCAGGCCTGAAAAAGCATTTGGCTGAGGACATGTTGGCGATTGGTGGATAAATTGTCAAGCGGACTATGTTTTTGTCTCTTAGAGGTCATTCACGCTCATCATTGGACTTTTGAATTTTCATTTTTAACATTGGTATGCAATTGTAAAAACAATTTTGTCAAAGTCTGTGAACAGCATGTTTTATGAAAATTAAGAATAATAATTTGGGTGAGGTCTTTGATAATTACACGTTGTGACGTTATTAGGTCACCGAGGGTCACTTCTTTCAACATTCTACGCTTTGGTTCACTCATTCTATTAAAATGTAAGCTCTTAAGACTGAGTTTACATTCAACTGATTTATTCGGATATCTGGGCGTCCCTTTTGCGATGGACACGTCTCTATCTTTTTTATTAGCAGAAAGACTAGAGTCATGGAATGGAATTTTCATCGCACAGTTTGTAAGTGATATGGAAAAGTACGCATGCATATATAACAAAAGTAGCATAGGAGGCATAGGAATGTGCTCAATTTTTAGAGTTCTGAGGAATCACATATATCGGCCCTTAACACGGTTACAATATTGGGATTGAACTCGACACTGCTTTATATCCTAAAAAAATTTCAGTGTTCACAAGCCCTTTAAACACTCCACTTAAAATGCCACAGAGAAATCGATGCATTGTGGCATCCCAGCTACTGGAGCCTCTCACCATCTCTACCACCAAAACATTGTTTCGACTTTCTTCAGTGCAGTAAAAATTCTAAATATATTTGGACAGACGGACAGACACAAACCTTTGTTTTTCAAGCAGCAGTAACAAACCAAAAATTGAAAGGTATTTTTACCGAGTTGTGAACTGCTGACATCTAGTTAATCAAGGATCAAAAGACTTTGGATCACGAAAAAGTGGCAGATGTATTTTAAAAACTTTTTACTACAAATTCTCAAAGGCCGAGATTTGCCCATTTTCTGATGGACACTTCCATTTCGTCTTTTTTTATTTTAGAAAGGCCTGACCGTGGACAACAACCGTAAATTCTTGAAAAGAATCTCACAAAAACTGCTTGCGTATTTTCGCTGGCCGGTTGCATTTTTTACAAGAAAAAGTGAGATACACTTGTAAACCTTCGCCAAATTTTTTAAGAACTGCCCCCAATTAAGCCACGCGTTGCATTTGAATAAAAAACAGACCGCCATAGCAAAATAGTTTGAAGTAAATACTTTAAATGTATTTGCCTGGAACAGTTGTCACTCCAAAAAATTGAAAAATATTCTCTTCACTCAGTCTGCGAATAAAAGTCAAAGTTGATTTGCAAATTGATAAATCAGTTATTAAAGCAATTAAATGTTGTAAATGTTGGGGAACTTAAATTCTCACTTCCGTGTTTTAGCTACGGACTTAATTGATACATTGATTACAGCTTTTGTGTCAGCAAGTTTTATAAATTAATTTCATAATTTTTAAGCATCTTGCCTTAAATGACGCTCGCATTTATTTTCTTCTCAAAGTTGTATGAGTAAAACATACACATAGTTTTGCTACATTTTGCTACGTTTAACGATATGGAATATTAAAATGAATTAATTTGAAACGATACATCAAGTTATTAACGCCATAGAGCCAGATTTTCTAGTTCTCTGTTGATATATGTCGGTTTGTTTTGTTTGTTAGTGTTTATTAATTTTAGATAACAGAACTGGTTTATTACTCGAAGAGGACAAGACTGAAAAGTCCATAAATGTAGAAATACCCATAAATCCGGCATATTTTAAATGTGATTTATAAATAAGCAAGAAAGGACCTAGCATTTAGCCTTTGAATACTTCACAAATTGCTCTTTTTTGTGATAATTTTAAATCCCAAATCGAAATGTTTGTTAAAAGCACGCTATTGTTATTTTTGTCAAATATTTTTTAGAACATGTGAAAAACCAACATTTGTTTGTTGTCTATATTTTATTCATTTTTTCTTTCTTTAATTAAATTAATTAAAGAAAGAAAAAAGAAATTAAGCTAGTTAGTAAACAACTGTTCAGCAAATCGTTATTTTTTTATTGGTTAGTGAAACAATTCGTATAGGAGCTCAGTAAATATAACAAAACTCTAGACTTATTAAATACTAAATAAGAATTTGTCTCCCGAGGAGAACAATTTCTTCATTTACAGTTTTTCAACCTCTATTGTTATTGAATTCGTAGCATGTGTTTCCCTCTGATTCACTTTCTTCCGCTATGTCAACTTGTCCGACTGTGTATTCCTGGACGGTTAGGCCAAGGAAGACAATTTCTTACAGAAATAAACTGTAGGATCTCTAGATAAGCCCCTCTATTTAATTAAAATTGTTTGTATTTGGGCATGTATAATATGTAATATTTTTTCAAGCTGGCCAGTTAACTTCTTATTAAGCTGTTTACATTCGGAGTTCAATTTTGTGTCTTTTGGTATTGCAATTTTTATAAGACATCCTGCAATATAATGCCAATTCTACTTTTAGAATTGCTGTATGTCCAAGACATTCGAGACTGTAGGACGGAGGATGTGTTTAGTTGCCGTTTAGGTTACTCTCATACGTATATTGTGATTGCTCTTTTTTTGCCATTAATTTGCCATTGTTATGAAACAGCTGACCTCTGAGGAGATCTATCTTGTATGTATAAACACAGAGCTGATGGATATTTTTAAAAATAGTACCCCTTAATAAGTATCATTTTCGCGGAATCCCCAGTGGGTCTGCTGAGTAAAAAGGTATTATGCTCAGCAGACCGAAAGGCCGTAGAGGATGGTTGTTGAGCATATTTTAAAAGTGGTTCCTCTGTTTAAGAGTACTGTTTTAGCGGAATCCCGAGTGGGTCTGCAGAGCAAAAAGGTGTAAAACACAACAGACCCAACCACCGAAGAGGTTAGCTGTTGAACAACAACAATTTTCAGAATTATATTTTCTGTTTTTTTTATAGCTAGTCTTAATGAGTACATTATTTTCGGCCAATCAGAAAACCGAGAATCATCTGTCCAAAGAGAAGTTTTCAGAGACACTTTTCACGAGGACACATCTAAAAAATCGAGAAATAAAAACACAAATCTAGTTATTTTTAATTTATTTTGTTCTGTGAATATGTAATTTTATGGTCAGAAATACATAATGTGACAATCGCTTATTGAAGTCTAAGTTGAAACATGAAATGTTTTGCCTGGTAAAGTCCCCATCGCTTCAGAAGTTGTGAAGAGTTAACCTCTACCTGCTGTTATTGAGATAAATTCTTTGGGTTATCTTATTTTTTCCAATACATTGAGTAGTCTGTGCTTATACATAACAGATAGAACTCCTCAGAGGTCAGCTGTTTTGTAACAAGGAGCAAGTTCCCTGACAAAATCCGTCTCTGGATAACTAGAAATTATATATAAAATAACACCTCTCGGTTTTCTGCGTCTGTCGCTTTTAGGAGACGGTTCAAAAGAACGAACCTTTAGCATGGACATTTTTGGGGATGAAGAAGTAAATTTTTCCATCAACAAAGGTTATGCAGATAATTATGATAGGTGGCGACAAAAAGAAGAGTTACAGAAACGTATGTTACGCTGAATACAATCAATGCAGTATTCATTAACTACTAGATCAGGAGATAAATGTGGGCGATAATACAAGACCCAGACCGTAGAATGCGACGGATGGTAAACTGAGACATTTGACGCAGATAGGCTGAAACTTGCTTTACTCATTTTACTAATGGATATCCTTATAACCACATACTTGAGAAAGTGTATCTCATAATATTGTAACATAAAGTTAAAAGTATCATTTGTTGTTCAAGAGAAAAGTCAATAAGGTTAGCGAGATTGACCAGCTGTTTTTTGTTGACGTCGCCATCTAGGTTCTGCGATATCGTTTGTATCGCTGTTTGTGATTGGTTCACATGCAGACAATCGCCATCTTGGTTCTGCAACATCGTTTGTAACGCTGTTGGTGATAGGTTAACGTTCAGACCGACATTTTATTTCCAAAGCTTGTCTGTTGTTTACCCTAGCAACACAATTTATACTTTTGTGTATTCGTACATTAGGGAGTTGCTGTGTTTTGTATCAGCAGTGTTTGGTTTGACCTCCTCCGTCAGTGGTATATATTTGTTCTGAGTAATTTGAGGGATATTTTCCTAAAACTCATAAAAAAACATAATTTTGTCCCAATTACTGTCTCTTCCTGGTAGTAGTGAGGTCACAGAACGACCTGTAAACCAAATCACAGTAAGCTCCTTCGCAGCTTCACTTTTGTTGAACAGTTTTTTCGATTTGACTGAATTCAGTTGGGATAAATGCCAAATTTCTCTTGCAGCAAAGAGTAATCGTGTTTTTAACAACCTGCCGGCTGTTTTAAAAGTTAATTAAAAGTTTTAAATAGTTTTTTAGTTTCATTCTCTTGTGTTCCGAGTATAAGCTGTTTTTGCTATATTTGTTCTATATTTTTGTATCATTTTGATTTTTTTAGCCGGTTCCCTCGCAGTCGAAATTCAAAGTTCTTGCGCATTTTATTCGCAACGCATAAGGTGTGATTTGGATTAAAACTCTGGCACATTGAAATCCTGAAGCGTACGGCTTCTTGGAGCTATTAAAGGGGCTGAATAATACGCAAACTAGTTTTTAAAAGATCATAGGATGATTTTTCTTTTAAATTCGTAAGTGTGCATGGTGACAGAAAGTTAGAATTGTGATGTTTTTCCATGATCGTTTCGTTCTTTATCCTAAAAAATGTGCAGACGAAACGACATTGTCGGAATCGTCCGAAAGTACTAATTGGCTTGTTAAAAAAAGCCAATTAAAAAAACAAAAGCGCAAAAGGCCATTTTTCTCCGACTGTTTGACACCGTAAGTCATTTAACGTTTTCTAGGGATAGGAGATAGAATTGGTTAGAGCGGATTGTAATTGGTGACAACACGGTGTTCAGTTCTAGCTAAACTTAATAAGCCAGTTGCAGATTTGCCAACCCTTTCAACTCAAATGTTATATTACATTTAATGGATGGTTTATGTTTTAATAAAGATAGTTTGGAAATATTGAGGTTTTGACGAAGTTTTTGCGGTTTAGATTTATCTGATTTCCATATAGCTGTAAGATTTCCATGTTTTTTTTCCCTGGTAGAAAATAAATTTGAGACATTATTAAGTCGCGTTTATAGCGTTTATAGTTGTCAGATTTCCATATTTTTCCCTGGTAGAAGAAGAAATTTTTGACATTATTCAGCCGCGTTTATAGCTTAAGTCCCGCTGACCGTGAGTATATATATATATATATATATATATATATATATATATATATATATATATATATATATATATATACAGTCGGACCTGCATAATATCAAGTCGTCGGGACCGAGCAAAATACTTCATATGACGCGAACTTCATATTACACGAACTTTTACACACCACACTTTCAATCACCCATACATTCAATAGGCATATATTTATTGCTTATTTTAGAACGATTATTGTGTTTATTTCTTGTCTGTTCTACTGCGATATAAAATCGAAATAAAATGAGTCACACTATATACAGTTAAAATCAAGCATAATTTTGTCTACTCCTTGGAAAAATATTCATTAATTTTCGATTGTTTGGAGTTTGTGCCGCTTTGTTTCTGCAGCCAGTCTATGTATCTCGCCAAAAGGTCAAAACCTTCCCCTGCGTCGGGATAGCAGCTTGTGTGATGCATCAGCACATCTGTAAGTTTGAGGGCAGCTGCGGTTGTAATGTGTTCTGGTTCATCGTCTTCGTGGTCAGATTCGCCTTTTTCTGGTTCTTTTTCAGAACCGTTGACCTGGATTTCTCTGATGATTTCATCATCACTGAGAGATACGGTGCATTCTGCCATGATGTCCACTTTAGAATGCAATACAACATCCAATATCCGAGTGTTTGATTACGGTATTGGTACACAGTAGCTTTGAATCAAACGACTGTTTTATCTGGTTAGAAACTGCCAAAGTGCAATCGCGACCCTTTTGTGGTCGCCCCACAATAATGCCTTTTATAAAGAATAGCATTCAATGTTGACACTTACTCAAAGTCTTTTGTGTACTTGTGTTCTTTGTGTTTTTGTTCTTGGCCATTTATGTAGTTCATATTACACGAACAGATTATGCAGTAAATGTGGCCTTCGGGACATCATGCTGGACTTCATATTACGTGAACTTCATATTAGACGTGTTCACGTTATGTGAATTTCTGTCCATAGAAACTAAGGCATTTTACATTGGGACCAAGCAAATCATTTCACATTACGCGAACTTCATATTGTACTTCATACCGTGTTCTTATTAAGTTGGTCCGGCTTTATATATATATATATATATATATATATATATATATATATATATATATATATATATATATATAAAATTTTTACAGTGAAACCCCGCTATTAGGGACAAAAAGTGACTGAAAAATTTTGTCCCTAATGGCGGGGTGTCCGTAATTTCGAGGTGCTGTTAATTTCAGTTCTATCTGACAACTACAACTAAAATCTTTGGTTATTTTTCTCACACTTTTTCCAGCACTAGCTTTGATTATTTTAACTTTATCAGATAGCGAAACTTCGTTCCGTTTTCTCACCACCCATATTCAGACTTAACACTTATTATAAAAAATGTTTTACATATTAACTGAGTATAAAGACAATGAATTACTTGCTCTTTCATACACATTTTAAAAGATGGAGCACATGTCAATAGGGATTAGTCGTATAAAGCTTCTCTCTTAAGCACACATCTTTTGTAATAAGCCCCATTCATTGTCTTTACATGCAGTGTGTTCAATGTAATGTGCTCAATACCCACAGATAACAATAGAGAAAGAAAAAACAAACATTGCCGAGTAACAAGCTGATAGGAGTTGATAACGCACGAAATATGGACAGCAATTTGACTGTCCACAATAGAGGGGTTGTTTTAAATGTGTAACCATACGGGGGGGGGGGGGGAAAGAGTGTCCCTAATTCTGAATAGAGGGGTGTCCGCAATAGAGGGGTCTAGATATAAAGGAACTCTTATGGTGTTTTAAAACAGACTGAAGAATTTTGTTCATAATTCAGGGGTGTCCATAATAAAGGGGTGTCCATATCCAGGGTTTCACTGTACAGTCGAACCCGCTTATCTCGAAGTCGCTGGGTCCAGCGAAATTTGTTCGAGATATCCGAAGTTCGAGATATCCGATAGAACTAAATTTGAATTCGAGATGATTGTCTTAGCCTAGATATTTGAATAAGCACATGATATTACATGTTTGTGGATATGTTAGTTGTTTGTTTTGTTGTAAGTGTCTGATTTAGTTAAAAAATATGATTTTAATGAAATATTAATAACCTTGATTAATTTTTATTAAATTGTTAAAATACAATAAGTTCAGAAAAGATATTCACAAAATAAATAAATAAAATCACTCTCGGCTACGAACCAGCATAAAACAATAAGATATACACACTAAAAGCTACTTAAGATCATGACTTCTGTGGAGTTAAAGGGCAAACGCGACCCATTGATCTATTGGGAGGAATATCTAAGGATAAAATTTGACAAGAGAACCTTTCCATTGATGTTGTCTCTATGAAAATCAAAGCAATTAAAAGATATATTGATGTTCAAGCCAAGCAAATTTTATTGACAAGGGCTTTGTTGCTTCTATTACATGAAGGTTCAATAGATGTATGCCTTTTGGTATCAATTCAAACAATATTTGATCTGATCGCTGTGCTCATAACTTTAAATCATAAAGAAATAACTTCGAGAAGTTCGGTTTTGTAATGAGATTCTAGTAATTTTTTGCTAAATTCTGTCAAAAATATGAAAAATTTTCAGCCCAAAATATGTTCGAGATAAAAATTCGAGATAACCGATAGTATATAAGACTTATATAAGGAAAAAACATCGGGACTTGGCAATTTGTTCGAGATAACCGAGTGTTCGAGATATCCGAGTTCGAGATAAGTGGGTTCCACTGTATATATATATATGGACTCTTCACACGAAGACTCGTACACTCGCGAAGTGTCTTTCAAACGCTTATTTCATTGAAAAATCGACCCTTTTCATTCCTGTATTTTTCCAAGCTGCACGGAAAGCGCGGGGATCCCGGGTCTTTTTTGAAAATATCCCGCACTGCGCCGAGGACAGTGTGGGCCACGTCCCGCGCTTTTCGAAAAAAATCCGGCACAACTGTAAGAGTAGTGCGGGATTTTGAAATTATGGAAATAAATGGCGGATTTATAATATATCATATTATTTTTAACGAATATTACTTTCTCCAATTATGGGCCAGGGAATTTCTTAGAATATGCCCATTGCATCTGTGGTGAGCATGTTTTTTGTTGGTTGTTTGGACTTACATAAAATAACGGCATACATATGAACCGAGTCTACTATATAGATATGTATATCAATATATATGCCTATACATATGATGATCGACAGCTTCATGCAATGCATTGTGGGTAACTGAGGGCATAATTAGCGATATTTGGAGTTTATCGCACTGTTTTATACCAATACAAATTCTTCGATATTTAAGTTCAGTAATAAAAGTTTTCTAAACGGTAAAAACTATTTAAAGAACTAACTTCCTGGCATGTGACAAGTAGGCCAAAATGTATTCAATCGGCCCAGAACAAGAAAAATACGCTGTTATATTTGGTATAAAACAGTGAGAAAATATGCGTTTTGCCCCGACGCAAGCACTGGTACTTTTTGATCATGTGATGAAAATGTTAATTCTCATTGGTGGATATGAGGTTGTGACGTGCACTTGTCCACAAGAATTCTAACGTGTACGTTAAGCAAGACCAAACCAAAGAATAAAAAAGAGAGGAGAAACTACGGGAGAAACTGCGGGAGAAACGTATTTCTCCCCTGGGGTAAAAACCCGGTTTAAACCCAGGGTAAAAACCCTAATGGGAGAAACCTGCCAACCCTGATATGATCCCGTACGGATCTTGTACTCTGATTCCAAATCCCGCGCCTAGTGAAGCACGTGCGGAATTGCCGGCGATTTCACAATTTTGCAGAAAGAGCCCTGTATGTTTGTTGACTGGAAAAAATATTTTGCCTTTTAATCCATTTTTGCATGTGAACTAGATTTTACTACATTTTACTGAAGGGCTCTTATTTTATGCCAAGACAATATTCTGTGTCTTGTTTACTGATTTTCAGTTTAATTACGTACGATCAACTGTTCAATTTCGGTCACGTTTTCCTAGTAACAAGGGGCCCATCACAGTAATTTTTGTAAATGAGGACAGGATGAATTTTTTTGCGCATTAGTACTTCTCTTGTTTTCTCGCATCAACAAGTCCTAAAACGTCATCCTCACATAATCAGTTATTAATAAGCAGACCAGTACTTAAAAGTAATACAAAGTTGAATTAAAAAAAAAAATACAGCGATACTCTTCTGACAAGTCTCAAGCAGAGATGTATATGAAATAATTCCAGTGAAAGACAAGTACGGCGATGACGTAGATAGCAGCAGCAGCACAGCAGACTCGGAAGATGAGGAAGCAGAGGTAAAGCTTTCAGATGCAGCCTCTACTCTGTCGTCTAATGATGCCGTTAACAACTTTCCATGCTTTACCATGCGTTTGATTCAACCATTGAGCTGATAAACACGATACCTACCCCACCCTGATGCACTGTGCTACATAGACTTTTTCACAAGCATATTATGTATATTATCATGTGTATATTATGAAAGTTGTAACTACGCCAGGCTAGACTTACTTATGCAGCTCGTATAAACAGCCGACCAATCAAAAAGCAGCACGGTTCGTTCACATGCCTTCCAGAAGTGTCGGAATACAATACCAAAGACCCAGCCCCATGATCCTTTCCTGTAATAGATAATTACTGTTCAGTTGCGTAGAATTCATTTATAGCATATTCTTCGTGATTTGCACAATGGTTCTTGAACTTTAGATCTGAAGAAGGTCACGTGTTAATAAAGGATAAAAAAGCTGCCTTTTTAATACGACACGACATTCCATACCTGTGAATGTAGATTTATCCCAAATAGCTGAGCTAAGGTCGCAAGAAAAAAGATAGCAAACTTGAGTACACAAGACTGATGCAAATTTGAATTGAACTTGTTATAAGTTAGCGGTTGTTTTTGCAGGCACTCACTCCGCAACTGGAGAAGGACTGGTTGCGTACACTGGCTGCAATTAAGTCAAAAGATCCCAAAATCTACAAGAAAGACTTCACATTTTATAAACACTCTTCCGCATGTAAGTACGAACTTGCTGTGTGTCGCAGCGTGTAGATCACACATGTAAAAAAGGCATAAGGGCTTGTTAAAATGGGACGTCAGCTTTAGTAAAAGGGAGGCAGTTTCGTAATTGTTAAGGGACATGGGTACAAGGGTTCTACTCTTGTTTTTTCAGCCATGGCCGTCCGTCCGTAAACAATTGCCTGCCATACTTTGACATAAATTATGTATATACAGCAGTGCGCCTCGTTCAAGTTTCATTAGGATAGACAAAAAGTGTCGAAATGATAGCTCTTTGAAATGGATAAAAAACTTTGGGGTAGACTCCCATATAGGGTAGTATTTTGAGAGAACGTATCTTTCGTGAATATCGGTCTTTTAAATACAGCTACTTTTTATCCGGTATGATACTTATGAACACTGTTTACAATATGCTGCTATTCTTTTCGAGTATGCACCTCTGGCTGAGGGCTTTGCATCTTGATGCCTCTGTTTTTAGCCCCTTTTAACCGCTGCTTTTACCTTGGAGGGGAACTAAAGATTTGGGTGTTGTCCATCTATCCTTCACTGGCTGTTGCTCCCAAGCTGATAATCAGTTTCCTGTGACATTTGATATACAGATGACCTATCATAGCGGGTAGCCTTGACCTATTTTCAAGGCCATAGTGCCTTAGATTTTTAATTTCGGTTTCGGATCGTGCTCTCTGCGATGGCTTTTGTTTGTAGCGTCAGCAGAAAGCGAGAGTTCGTCCGGTGGGTCGGATGCAAAAGCAACAAAGAACAAAGAAAGACCAATGTTCTTAAAGGATTATGAACGTAAATTCATCCTGGAAAAAGGAGGGTAGGTGACAGGAATTTGATAGACAGCGTCAGGTTGTCTGTTGACTCTGGACAGTATGAATATGAACACTGTAATTTAATAATTGCTAAAACGCCATGTAGAAACGAAATCATTGCAGGCTTTTTGAATTGAAGTAAAGTCAAAAGCCAATATTTTTGTGATGTTGGAGTTTTCCACCAGGGGCCTTGTTATTGCGACTAACTCAGATGACGGTTAGTTCCGAGGCTCGTTTGCAAGTGTCCGTTTCCGTAGACCTGACTAAGTAGTCTCTGTTATGTGTTGCAGAATACTGAGTGAGTCTGACAGTGAAGACGACGAGAAGAAAGCACCCGGATATTTCGAGGAGCAGCAGCAAATTAAAGACAGGTGCGCAGCGTTTCCATTACGTCTTGCTGGATTATATAGCAGCAGGCCGGTAGCCTTGAACAGCAGCTTTTCCACTTGTTGTGGTTTATCCTGATAAATTTAAATATTGTGGACGTGAATCTTTGAAAAGAGGGCAAAAATGTGTCGGTTTTACCATATGTTATAGGAAAGGTGCTTTGAATGTTTGCGTGTATACCACTGTTAGCCGTTTGATGTTTGTCAAAGTTACTTCATTGAAAAGTTCATCGAGACAGGAGCTTGGCTGTCTGTGCATTGTTATGTTCTTTTCTAGCATTAAATCACTTGTTGATGACGTCAGCGATTCTGGGGATGAATTTTTAACTAAACGAACCAAGACCAAAGAGGAATTGGTAAGAAAATTAAAGTTCTTTTTGGTTTCTAACATTGCTGTGTGTAGTATGTGTTGGGGATGAAGCAGAAATGATTTTTTCAGAGCCGCTGGTCCTGTCAATTGCAGGATAGTAGATGTAGTCGCAACTGCACCATAACCTAGTGTTATCAAGTGCACAAGAATCACTCGGTGCGAGTAACGTGATTATTCATCGGATTGTCCTTTGCCTTGCTCCGTGAAATATCACAAAACTGACCTAATCTTTCGATTTGGGGTCATTTTGCACATTACTTTCATAGTTTTTCTAGTGTGTTTATGTCTTTTTTCTATATATCCTTTGTTGTCAACGAAAACGTTGCAGTTCGTTTAACAGACATCGTGAGAAACCATTTACAAGAAAATAAAGGGTTAACTTTAAGGTGTTTTTTCTGGAAACTTTACATGTATTTATATTTATAGCTGAACATGGCTTTGTTCATTTGGTTTAACCAGCAAAAGGAAGAAGAAGATTACTTATTATGGCTGAAAGGGCAAAAAGATGAGCTGTCTGCGGATAGCAAAGTCGGCATCGAACTGGTACAGTTGCTTCTTTGTCTTATCGAGTGCATGTGCACCTTGATATGTAAAACTTCTTCTGTTGCATAGTACTGCGATTCATTGTGTCGTTGGGGCGGAGAAATTTTGTTCGTGACTGCGCAAACATGTGTTGCGTCTTGACTTTTGTTGTTTCGTTGTTTTATTCTGGTCTTAGTGTGTAATTAGCTCTACGCATTGAAGTGAATATTGGTGTTGGATCGTTAAAGAGAGTGAATTAGGGAAAGGGGAGGGGCGGGCGAAGAGTTAATGTAGCGGAGAAAAAACACGAACTTTTCAAACATAATGGTTTTTGTTTGTCCGTCGTGCCAAACGTCAGTAGTTGGATGTGGGTTGTTGTTGACTTTCAGAATCCTCTAAAAGACTACTGGTCTGATCCGTCGTTACCGGCTGGTGAGAAATTCCTACGCGACTACATCTTAAACAAAGGATACAGAGATGAGGAAGACAAGTGAGTAACACCTGTCAATCATTGACATATGGCTACTTATCATTACCGCATAGACCCAGTGTTAATCTGTGCAACATGAAGTAATATAGGTAATATAGAGTAGAAACAACCAGAACAAGCAGATTTTTCTTTGCAAGATCTTTACAACAGGTAAAAACGCCAGTAGCACGTCCCACATAACTGCTTCAAACTAGTGATAACACAGATGGCTACAATATGTAAAAAAACTCGTTTTGTGTTTATTTTGATGATTTATTGTTATTTGATTTTCTTTTCTCAAATCACTTGACACCACGATTTTTCAGTGAGATACCGACCTATGACGAAATTGTCAATGAAAACGAGGAACTGGATTTGGACAATGACGTCGACGTTTCTGAAGATGAAAGGGAGATGGAGAAGGGGGAAGTATTCGAACACAAGTACAACTTCAGATTCGAGGACCCGGATCCAGAATTTGTACGAATATATCCGATATTTTCTTGCTTTATTCCATAAGTCACAAAAACTTTTCGCGGAGAAGTTGAGGGTCTGGGAACTTTTGAAATGAGCCTCTCTGTGCATGAAATGTTATAGAACCCTCTTTGTTTATTTTTTTTTTGCCTTAATTCACTGGCTGTTGCCATTTGCAGTATTTATCTGTGGTTAAAGAATCTCTTTCTAGTGGAACCTTTGGGTGAAATTATCGTTCCATTATTTATTTCGTTCTTTTTTTTCGCGCAGTTTCAGTTCGTGTAATATTATTCGGACATTGGTGCGACCTGAGTATATTTATATTTTTAAAGATTAAAAGCTACCCCAGAACTGTTCAGAACTCACTGAGGCGCAAGGATACACAGCGGGTTGAGAAGAGACAGGAGACGAAAGCGAGGAAACGACAGGTTCGTTTGATATAGAACTTTAAATTTCAGCGAAGCAAGTAAGCTTAAGGACAGCAACTTGTGACTTGTGATTAATGATGTATGGGTGGGGGGGGGGGGTTATGTTAAGTAACATTCTTTTCTTATGGTCTGTTTTGAACCACAGTAGTTCTTTGAATTTCATTGCAGTGTGAACAGTTTTCTGTGCATACTACTAAGGCCCAGAAACTTTATTCGTAATTAGATCAAGATTACTACAGAAGTTTTACGTGAAAATACAAAAATCAATTTTTGCGGTATACTGGGATCGTTAACTGTTTGCGAAACTCTTGTGTCCCTCTGTCGTTGTCTCCCAAATGTGAATCAAAATTCTGTAAACGCGACTTCGCATCTAACATAAGAATTGCATATATGCACTGCGTGTTTGTTGCTTGTGTCCTAAAGTATTTCTAAACCGAGCACGTTATTAGCGATAAAACGACGGACCCCATTGGCCATATATCAAGTGGTTGAAATACCCTCCTACTATTTACTGTTTTATACGTCATCCAAGTAAGGGTTTTTAGACAAAAGAACATGGCGCGTCATTTGTGTAAATTTGGGCAAATGTGAGCCCGGCCCACAGGGGAAGAATTTTACTTGAACTCAACTGCTGTTGTACGATCGCGTTAGTATATGTGGCTGAATTACAAATTCTGTTTATAACAGAATAATAACCGAATTTATGCGTGCTAGGCCTATGCTAGCGAGGAAAGTCTTATTGGGAGGGGGGAAGGGCGTTGGGGGATTATTGAAAATTTCGACATATTTTAATTTAAGTGTAATTTCCATGCTTTGTTTGGGTATATATTGTTTTAGTCTCGCAATTGTGTCTTTCTCATATAAGAGCTGCCATGGAGTCCCTTTGGTGAAAGTCTTTTTTTTTCACAATAGTACATTTATTCGGTTCGCTCATAAGAACCAATATTTGTGAAGCACAGTAAAATAAAACGCCTTTCTTTCGTGTACGATGTTCTTTTCTATTCTCTTATAAAGGTAAACGTATCGAGAACTGTAGTTGCATATCGTAATTTCGAGGTGTACTTATAAACCGTTGTATATAATTATACTGAGAAACTTGTGAACATTTTGTAGGAAAAGGAGAGAAAGATGGAGGAGCTGAAACAGCTGCGTAATCTGAAAAAGAGAGAGGTGATGGAGAAGATTGAGAAAATCAAGCAAGTAGCTGGTAACGACGAGCTAGGCGTGAGTGCGGAGGACCTGGAGGACGACTTTGATCCGGCCAAACATGATAAGCTCATGCAGGTAACTCTCAGGCTGATTCCCCCCCTCCCCCGAAATGATCTCCTGAGTGACCCCCGGGATTGACATCATGTGCCATGTATTTGAAGAATGCATGGGCATCCACGCGATAACTAAAAGGGTTTTAAGTGAGATTCATAAGTGCAATAGTTGTGTACTTAACTACCTGTGTTCTGAGTAAACACCCCTCCCCCTCCCCCCCCCCCCCCCGCCCGATTGTAGTGAGCAGCTCTTGGCTACCTTTCCAGACGAATAAGCCCATACTGCTCCACACCACACAATTCTTGCATGGCTGTGAGGTCATTTTGACGAATTATTTGTCTAAAGTATGTTTTTTTTTTTCACTCAAAAATTTTATTTCCTATATCACTCTTGAAGACCTGTATAAACACTTTTTCTGCGCCTGTACATTTCCAAATGGGTTGTAAATGAGGCAAGTGTTCGATCTTTTCTCGTTAAAATATTGTAATTAACTGTATTTTAGTTAATAAACAGATCCTCAGGAGAATTACACCCTGAAAGATCGTTTCTTCGCGCGGAGCACCGGATTAACAGATTACTGTTTGTATACTTAACGCTTGGACATTTTTTGCGCGAATGCTAATTCGCTGCCGTATTTGCCAGCGTTGCACCTGGCAATGTGGTGGGTGTTTTTGATGCGGTGTTATTTGAAGTTAAGACATACCCGACTTTCCGTTTTCGTGAACTTGTTTAGTTTATGTAGTTTTCCGATCTGTATGCTGAACCAGACATGTAAGCAGGTACGTTTCGACTACTCGCATTTTTTCTGTTTTAGAAAATGTTTAGTGGTGATTACTACGGTGGGGAGGAAGATCTAGAAAAGCCGCAGTGGGAGGATGAGGAATTAGAAAGTAAGTTAGTCGGCTCCCTCTCCCCCCTTCCCCTCCCCCCCCCCATGCTCTGTTACCGCTTGCCTATGTTGCTGATGAATGGTTTTGGACGGATTTTAGCAATGAATAACATTGTTTAATTGTGAAAGTATAAAGCAGCTGAAAATGGAATCGAGCTTTTTGCTTTAAGAATCAAAGTTTGATTGAAACTAGGAGAATTACGTGTGACAACATTTGCTTGTTTTGCTTTTAACATACTCTACGTTGAGAAATGGTCTTGGTTGCATAGCTGAAGACTGGGACCAGTGGACGGGCGAGGGTCAAGGCCAAGAAGAAAACGATGCTGCCGACAATGAGGACAATGAGGGAGATGGGTGCCGGCGTGAGGGCGACGACGGGCGGGCGGATGGCAGGGCCGAAGCGCAGGAATACTTTGTGAGCAGTGAAATGTAGTCAAGCTACGTCGTGCGAGATCTAACGAATATATGTAGAGTTTAGACGTCCAATTTCGAGACCTAAATATTAGTTAATTTGGTGGAACGTATCTGAGGCCTGAAGTGTTTTGGGCCTAAACGTCCAGGTACCAGACCCAAGTCTCACTCTCCATACATTGTGCGCGCTGTACCTGATTGGTGCATTGTATTTCACTGTCCTAACAGAGCATGGACTGTGCTTAATTCTACATTTTCTCTCACTGTCCATACGGCGTGTGCGCTATACCTGATTGGTGCATTGTCTTTCACTCTCCTAAGAGAGTGTGGCCGACTTGATTGGTGCATTGTTTCTCACTCTCGTAAGAATGTGTGGCGGACTCGATTGGTGTATTGTCTCTCACTTTCATCACAGAGCGCGCATTGTGATTGCGTCTGATTGGTGCACTGCCACTCAGTCTCCTTACAGAGTGTGCGCTGTACATGATTGGTGCATTTTCTCTCACTCTCCTTACACAGTGTGCATTGTGCCTGCATGGTGCGCTGCCTTAACTCTCCTTAGAGTGTATGGTGTACCTGATTGGTGGGGAGGGTTTGGGGTTGTATTTTTAAATACGTGCAGTTGTCTATTGCAACATCCTTTTTTTTAACGAGTCAGATTTATGTTCACTTTTTATTGCGCTCCCGTTTGTCTAAAAGACCAAGACCTTGTTCGTTCCAGATGGATGCTGACTACGACCCATCACAGGAAGTGACTTCCAAAAAGAGGAAACGGAAGTCCAGATTCGCACGAGCGGTTACAAAGAAAAAGCCAGTTTTCAACCCAGGTGAGCGATTTGTGGGGCGTTGTAATATTTAAGCGTCGCATCACATGCATTTGCCAGTTAATTATATCATGCAGACAAGCATCGCAAGAAGTCTTTGTTAATCAGTGTGTTAGTACAGGGACAATTCTTAAACTCGAACGGCATGGGGCAGTGGCGCAAGGTAAATAGACTCCGCCATTTTACAGCAGTCATTCGCCATAATTTTATCAATACCTGGTCTATTGAAACAACGTAAACGTTTCAGACTACTGTTAAATTTTGAACTGTTTTATATTGTGAAATGGATCACTCTAAAAGAACGAACGAACGCATCGTTGTGGTGTTGGTAGACGAGGCGACTTTTGAGGAGTATTTTGACGAGTTCTACAAGCTTGACTACGAGGATGTGGTGGCCAATCAGCCCTGCAGGTTCAAATACCGACAGGTCCGCTTTTCGTATCTACTCTGATTATGTTGAGGTGACATTCCGAGTACGCTTACTATTTTGCACATTTAGGTAGTCATTTTGGGATATCGCTAAGCGATTGGCAATTTGAAGACATGGTAAAAATATTAAACTATTCAGGGTTCGCGCTGGGTTCTCAGGAAAGTGAGTCCGAAAAGGAAAGTGTGACTCAGTTGGGTCCAGAAAGACTGAAATAAAAATAATTTATCCGTTGCACGAATACTCGAAAAAATTGCGTGAAAGCAGCAATTACACAGATGATCCTTGTGACATACACATACTTTTCAGCCGGCCAAAACAATGAGAGAAATCGAAAGTACTCTCATGGAATGTAACCCACACACGTATAAACCAGCTTAGAAGGCATTGGAGGGACTAAATTAGATCTCACCGTGCCGTAATATGACTCTTTGCTTGGACAAGCTGATCACATTTAGATTCTGCCTGCATGAGTTGAGATGTGACTCGCACCCTGACTGTCATGAGAACTCGTGATGACGCCACATGACATTCTGATTTGGTTTGACCGGAAGGTCCTGTCCATACTTTTCAGAAAAGGGCGATAATGTAGGGCGTAACTTATATTTTTTTTTGGAAGTTGGTAAATGTTTGGCAGGTCCAAGCAAATGATTTCGGCTTGTCTACCGAAGAAGTACTGAGCGCCAAGGAGAGAGAGTTGAATCAGTGGGTCTCGGTCAAGAAGATGGTTCAGTACAGGCGAGTACTTTCTTGATAAACGCAAAGCATTTGATAGGTTGTTACGCGATGTTGTTGTTCGAGAGGGAATCTGGGATTTAATTCAGTTGTATATTGATAAAAGCTGGGGAAAAAACACAAGGAAGGCGAAACAGTGTGCTTTTGTCCCGAAGAAGCGAAATACGATGGAAGCTAGAAAGTGGATCGTAAATAAAATAAGCAGTGGATCATGTTCTTGGCATTCTGAAAGGCAGTGCGTTATGCTAGTGTTGTGTGGTAAGCGTGCCCTATGTGCCTCGGGTAGTTACTCAGTAAACTGGCTGCATTGCGACTTTGTTGCAGGACTACTGAGGAAGAAAAACTGGATTGTCTGATTTATCGTAAGAAGGGCACCAACATGAAGAAGAAGATGCATATTCTAACGAGCTTAACGTAAGCGATCTTTTCTCCTGTCATGGCTGTTCTGTAAACTTACTCGAGTCACTGGCATACAGGGCTACTTTAAGACTAAACAAACATTCAGATGCACATAAAATTATGGTGCTTAAAGGGAAAGTGCACGCCAAAAAAAAGTGGGTGTTTAAAGGTGGAATTGTGTATAACTTGAGTTTACAAAGATGAAATGATGTTTCTTGTAGGAAACCAGAGGAGGAAGTGCAAGAGCCGAAGAAAAAGAAAAGGAAAAGAAGGAAGAAGGGGAAAGAATACGAAGACAAAGCACAGGTGGGGAGAAACAAGGACAAGCGAATGTGCTATTCGGTTCCACAAAAAAAAAAAAAAAAAAAAAAAAAACAATATAATTAGCGTCTGCTAAGTTTTCTTCTTTTTTTTTTCAAAAAAAAAAGAAGAAAAATCACTGGTCAATTTTTTTATAAAGAGGATTATTTTGCGCACTTGGTATAGCTTTCAGCTCAACTTTACATTCAAGATAACTGCACAGTGGTGCGTTCATTTAACTCGATTATCTTAAACTGTTTGATAAAAGAGATCAGCTTTCAAGTTGGCTCAAATTGTTTCAGATTTATTCTGCGTTGGCATCAAAATACTTGGAGTCGCAAGGAATTTCAGAAAGTGATTCGAAAGTTAAAAGATCGACAGAAGAAACAAATGAGGCCGTGAATCCTGGATCCAGGGTATCAGGATTCGATACAGACACTCCGAAAGTTGGAGGTGCTTCTCGCGCAAGCTCGAAACATGAAAATGCTACAGAAACTGAAAACAACAGAAAAGACGCTGAACACAGTGAGAGTATTGGACAAGGAAGGAAAAAGAAAAGTAAAAGGCGTAAAAAACCTGGAGTGACACACGGCCCTGTCAATGTGCTGTCAGATGATAGACTCAAAGCATATGGTTTAAATCCTAAAAAGATTAAATATACACACCCACATATTAAAACTAAGACAGCTAAATCCAAAAAAATGTCCAAAACAAATGTAAATTAATAAAAAAAAAAATCGTGATTGAAAACAGTAATGTGTATTTCTTGCCTGTGTGGTGTGAAAGGATGTCTCTCCTCAGTTTCATCCCATGCATTTACGGCATATGTGCTGTGAATCACTGGCATTTCCCGGGAGTCACTTACCTTGTTTCTCATCCTCCCGCTTGGTCATCAAGATTGCAGACGAACGAATTGACCAGGTCTGGTGTAAAAAGTAAAATAGAAAAAAAGGGGGAAATGTAGCGATCCTGAAGGTGTGTAAAATTTGCAAGTAAAAAAGATTAGTTTACCCAAATTGTTTTATGCCTGGGCCTTTGGCGGCCGCATTTTCAAACTTTCATTTCAAACACTTTAAAGTAGCAACGCATTGGTAGTATATTGAAACTTCATAAAAACTACAGTTGATCACGTTTAATTGAAGTGCTCGTGAAAGAGAAAAAGTTGAAATTAGCGGAACATCAAATTAACCGCGTTGACCAAGAATTAAATTTTACTGGAAAGTTTCACAACTCACAAACTTATTGCTTGTTTGGGGATGTGACTCTTAAATGGCATTTATAGCCTGTTTAATAGAAGTAAACACAGGAGAAATTTGATGCATTTCAGTGACGTAAACAATTCTTGACGCGTGTTTTTTTTCCAAATCAATACAAGTGAAGGGTTCCGTGCACAAACCTGTTATGTAGGGTTAACAGCACTCGAGAAAATCGCTCTTAAAGTTCGGAAAACTGCAAAATCTGATTTTTAAGTCTGTGATGGTTATTGTCTGACCGATTTTAATAAATGAGGTATCTCCAGATTTGTCACTGCTTGAGAAACACGATAAGCTATAAAAATGCAATTTTTATGTGTAAATGTGCCAGAAAACCAAGAAAAACTTAAAAAATCAACATGGTATTACGGCATAGCATTCACAATGAAAATGTCTTTCAGGGTGCACAATCCTGTTATTCCGACTTAACATGTAAAACGTCTGGTTTAGTTAGGGTGCAAAAACATGCATATTTGTATGCATGACCGAAGGTTAGGGGTGGCGATATTTATCGATACAGCGATATATCGCGATATATTTTCTCACGATACGTATCGCGATACAAATTTTGAAATATCGATATTTTTCGATATTTTCCGCTGCACGTTTAATTCAATATTTTTGGTGATGTGCTAACCAGTGATATGTGCAATGCTGATGTTTATCACTTAACACACCATATTCGGCTGCTTTTCGTTTCAGATATATTTTCACGAAATTTTTTTTCATGTAAATTTCTGACTAAGTCGGCCAATTATAGAGTGATAGAACATGGATAATGTTTTGCTATATTTGATATGAACTGACTAAATAATTGAATGATAACTTGATAAAAAGAACATGTGACATTTTGCGATTCAATGTCAGAGTAGACACTGTGTTGTTATTTCAGTTTTAAATACAGACCTGATGATGTTTCAGGTTAAAAATACACCAAACAGACATTTAAGTTTAGACACTCAATCAAACAGTCATTCTTAAAATTTAGTTATATACAGTATGCTGTTTGTGCAATGAGATTAATTTCCCTGATGGCATCCGAAACCACCATTGCCAACATACTTTTTTGTATTTGTTATAACGCCATTATCTATAACTGATCAATGCCGTAGGTAAGTGTTACAATTCCTGGAAATAAAGCCATAAAACAGCTGCATTTTTTCACTTTTAAAGAATTCAAAATATCGCGATATGTATCGCGATACACAGTCAATATCGCGATACGTATCGCGATACAGACTGAGCCGCGATACCCAACCCTACCGAAGGTAAGCTGTTTTACACGAGTCGCCCCACAAATGATAAAAAATAATGATTTCCAGTTACTGGAAAACACGTTAGACACATATTCGTTGGTTTTAGACGTTTAAAAGGCATATTTTGAGAAAATAATCACATTTACTCTATAGTAACGTTATTTCACTACCACCCCCCTAATCCCCATCGCAACCAAACAAGTTTAAGTAAATATTTAGACCCGAACCGGACGAGCCCGGGGCAGGGGGTCTATAGGATTGCCCTCTGTCCGTTCGTCCGTCCGTCTGCCTATCCGTCTGCTCGTCCGTGTGTCACACTTTGGATGCTGTTTTGTTTCCACGCAAGTTCTATTTACCCTAGGCATATGCAACCTTGCACAGTGAATATATATATATATATATATATATATATATATATATATATATATATATATATATATATATATATATATATATATTGAAGTTGTACAACGTCGTGTTATTCTTTAAATCGGCCAAAAATTGCTAAAATGGCGACTTGTCAAAAACTGTGATTTCTTGAGATAACTGCAATATGAGACTTGGGTGCTTTCCACACACGATCTCCGAAACTATTAATCCTAGGCATATGCTACCTTGCACAGTAAAAATATATATATCGAAGTTGTGCAACGCCATGTTATCGGTATAAAATCAAATATCAAATCGGTAAAAAATTGCCAAAATGGCGACTTGTTGTGTCCAGTTGGGGTCTGTGCCTTCGACGATGGCTTGTTATATCTGTTTCTGAGTTTTAATGCGTACAGCCCCCCCCCCCCTCCTCCCATCACTGACCAGAATCAAGGACCGACAAACAGTTAATTCTTATAGTTAATTCTAATACAGTGGAACCCTTTAAGCCGACATTGTAGGAAGGATCAATTTACGTCGGTTTATCCAACATATAATGCAAAACTAGACCGAAATTCGCACAGCGAATTAGACCCCACTTGGAATGATAACTTAAAACGGAAGGTAGATGATATTGCTATTTGTTAACAATTTTCACATGTCTGAATGTAGAACATCCTCCTAAATACTACCAACTATACCGGTAAGGTCAAGGTAAGAAATTTTTATCATGTGCCCCACTTCAGATGACTCTCCATACATGTGCCAAGTTTGGTTGGTCTAGCTTCAGCGGTCTTGGAGGAGTTGTCTGGAAACCGATTGCTCTATCTCTTACCGTTTTCGAGATGAAGGCCAACTTCCGATTTGGGGCTCGAAAGTGACCTGCAGGTCAAGGACACCGGAAGTTATACCTTACGTAACGTCGTATAGGGGGTTGAGGTCGAAAATGAAGTAAAAATTGCTCTATCTCTTACCGTTTTCGAGATAAATCATTGTATTTCTTAAATAACGTTTTTCGCGATTTGACCAAAATGGCGACTTGTCAAAAATTGTGATCTTTTGAGATAACTGCAATGTAAGACTTGGGTGCTTTATACGCGAGATCTACGAAACTATTAATCCTAGGCATATGCTACCTTGCACAGTAAAAATATATATATTGAAGTTGTGCAACGCCATGTTATTGTTTAGATCGGCCAAAAATGGCCAAAATGGCGACTTGTTGTGTCCGGTTGGGGTCTGCGCCTTCGACGATGGCTTGTTATATTTGTTTCCCGGAGTTTTAATGCGTACAGCCCCCCCCCCATCACTGACCAGAATAAAGGACCGACAAACAGTTAATTCTTATAGTTAATTCTAATACAGTGGAACCCTTTAAGCCGACATTGTAGGAAGGATCATTTTACGTCGGTTTATCCAACATAATTTTAATGCAAAACTGGACGGAAATTCGCACAGCGAATTAGACCCCACTTGGAAGGATAACTTAAAACGGAAGGTAGGTGATATTGCTATTTGTTAACAATTTTCACATGTCTGAATGTAGAACATCCTCCTAAATACTACCAACTATACCGGTAAGGTCAAAGTAAAAAATTTTTGTCAGGTGCACCACTTCAGATGTCCCTCCATACATGTGCCAAGTTTGATTGGTCTAGCTTCAGCAGTCTTGGAGGAGATGTCTGGAAACCGATTGCTCTATCTCTTACCGTTTTCGAGATAAAGGCCAACTTTCGGTTTGGGGCTCGAAAGTGACCTGGAGGTCAAGACACCGGAAGTTACACCTTACGTAACGTCGTATAGAGGGTTGCGGTCGAAAATGAGGTCAAAATTGCTCTATCTCTTACCCTTTTCGAGATAAATCATTGTTTTTCTTAAATAACGTTTTTCGCGATTTGACCTTGACCATCAAGGTGAAGGTCGGACTGGGTTAGTCGTATCACTATAGGGGGCTTGAATGTATGTGCGTATGTTAAACTTTTTCTTTAAAATGCTACTCCTCCTACAGTTTTGCTCCAATCGTTTTGATATTACGCAGGAATGTTCCCTGGGTGGTCCCCAACTTGCTATTTTTTTTGACGATTGACGAAAAACTGACAAAATGGCGGCACTTTTGGTGCTCGTTTTCACCCATTTTTAAAATACTTCTCCTCCTACAGTTTTACTCCAATCGTTTAAAAGTTACGCAGGGATGTTCCACAGGGTTTCGCCTACCAGGCTATTATTTTTTTCGCGATTCGCCAAAAGCTGCCGAAATGGCGGAACTTTGAAGTTTGGCAAAAACTGGAATAAATGGAGTGAATAACTGAATTGTCATACCACTCATTTCTCTCAATTTCAAATAGTTACAAATTTTTAATTGAAAGTTTCTTTGGTGTTTCTCCACCTGGACTTTGCTTTTTTCGCAAAGGACAAAAAATGCCAAAATGGTGGAAATTTGAAAAAGTTATGAAATTGTATAAATGTCGGTAAATACGTGAATCGTCAAAATCCAACCTGTCCAACATCCCCTTTCGGGTAGCTTCCACGCGGGAAAACTCGTTTTTGTGTATTAAAATTATGAAAAAGTTACGCTCAGAAACAAAGTTCTTCATTTTATGGCCTAACAGTATTCGTTTCAGAGTTTTTCTCTAATGTTTGTTTGGTAACTCGGCTGGGTCATGTCTTTGGACATTCTTGTTGACCTTGGCCATAACGGAGGAGGCCAAAGTCACCGAGGTACATCTTATATAACGTCTGTTAGGCCAAACGGGTCGAAAATAATCTCAAAATCGTTCTATCTCTAACCTTTTACGAGATACTGGTCAACTTCCGGTTTTTGACCTTGACCATGACGGAGGAGGTCAAGCTCACCGAGGTACCTCTTATATAACGTCTTTTAGGCTCAAAGGGTCGAAAATAAGCTCAAAATCGCTCTTTTTCTCACCGTTTACGTGTTAAAGGTCAACTTCCGGTTTTTGACCTTGACCATGACGGATGAGGTCATAGTTACACGTGTAATGCGCGATAATTTTTAACAGAAACCTATCAGCAGCTGAAGTATTATATGTAAATATTTACATTTCAACAAGGGATAACATTTTTGTGCACCCGAGAATTCTGCATTGTTTACATTTTATCTCTGATGTTATTCACCTCTTAACACAACTTAACAGGATTGTGCAACCGGGAAAATTTCAAAATTTTAATTGAAAAGACCTGTTATCTCGGCATGTCATTATTGTGCACCCGATTTCTCATTTCAAACAAGACTTAACATGTTTTGATGACCATTTCTAAGCATATTTCATCGGTGGAAACTTTACAGATGATAGATCTGGACTCCAGGAACTCAAATATACCTCAGTGCACAAACATGTTATCTCAACATAACAGGTTTGTGCACGGAACCCTTCAAGTGTAACAGTCCTCTATCGCGTGTACGCTTGATTCCATTAAGCTGAGATTCACCACGAAATACCGATTAATAACAACGACATTGAATGCTCGAACACACTCGGATACACCGGTATGAGCTCATGCCTCCCCCCTCTCCTTGTTACACAAAAAAGAACGACGTATAACACGACAATACGGCTTAAAAATGTGTACAGCGCCGTGTTGTACAATGTGCAAAACGGCACTGTGAGAACACGATGATGGTACAAGACGTAACTCTCCCGAGTCCACACAACGCCAGTCACGTGACGGGAAGTTACACTGAAGTTGACACAGCGAGGAGCCTTTCGACAGTAGAGACAGTCTCCTTGGCCACCTTCTTCAAGCCCTTCTTCCATCTGGATTGCTGAGAAGCCCTGCAAGAGGAAGGACTATTATTAATGGCGGACAACAGCAACAAACCAAGACTCAGCAGATTAGTTAGTTTACACTTGTGACGTCATCCCTTTGTTCTTACAGTCCATTATTTAAATGTAATGAACTGGTGGGAGTCCATTATTTTAAATAATGGACTCGTTGCTGTTGCGAGTCCATTATTTTAAAACAATAGATTAGCTGCTGTTTGAAATGAAAAATAAACATTTTCCTCAATTTTATTGAACTTCAACGAGCACTGGCGCTTACTGCCGGTACAAAACTGAAACAAATTACATGTGTAATACAGGAAATCCGTCACCGTTATTTACGCACAGTCATGTAAGCAATATTTTGCTTTAAGATACATCTAGAAGATATCATTAATCCCCACTTACTTTTGAAAATTGCCATTTAGAGTAACATTGATACCCTCATGACTCAACCTCGCATTTGACTCTGATTTTGATTCGGTACATATTTTTTTAATTCACTCTCTGGGAACCGCCTAAAATCGGACTTATATCGCGTTTTTGGACCTCGTTTGTTCTCTTATACTCCCGAACAGCCACGGACCTATGCCCAGTGTGATAAGCTAAAACAACCACCGTTCTATGTGTTGACCAACCACCCCCCCCCCCGCGGCCCGACCCACCATCCACCCTCTCCGCCCCCGTTCCCCCACCCGTGCCCATCTGTTTTTTTTGTGTGTGTTTACTAAATTTTACGTTTTTACTGGTGGTCCAATCCTCAAGTTACATTGAATTATGAAAAAATCCATGTCATCTTCGCCAATATCACTGACGAAATTTTTGAAAGAATTTGTATCCAATGTGCAATTCAGCTGGGCATTTTCATGAACGACATCCAAGAACTGTTTTTCCATGTTTACACTTTGTACACCACCCACTGAATGAAAGACTTGGAACTATCCATTATTTTTCTCACACCTTGTTTATTGATTTCAAACCAGACAGCGCGTGACAATATGGGTCACAACAAAGTGGGCGACATAATTTCACACTAGACTTTTGTTAGGGACAGTCCAGGGAATTGGTTGTGAATTGTGTCAACTAAGTCTGATACAGAGCTTTGTGTCTCTTCGTACTGTATCCTATACTTAACGTATCGGTTTTGTATTCTTGTAAATATTGTTTAATAAACGTGTTTCGAGAATCTCATCAGCCAACCAACAAATCACATTATAACACATCACCAGAACTGCACAGAGTGTGCTACATGTTTGATCTAGCGGGCCTTAACTGACAATTGTGTCTCCCCGACCAATAGGGAGACGTATAGTGTTTGTACGTCCTGTGTGTGTGTGTGTGTTAGTCTGTTCTGAACAAAATGTGGCAAAGTATGTCAGTGAAAGGTCGGATCTACAAATTTGATTTGTTTTTTTTTTTTAACTTGGCTAAGTCGAACGGCTCTACCAACTTTCGACGCATGTTACTTTATGAGGTCACGCGTAAGACGTCATTACTAGCAATCTTGTGTGCGAAATTTCTCAGCCTCTGAGCGTCGGAAAATTGGATTTATTGCTTGGTAGGTTCTACTAAATTCTGTCGGGAGTAGAACGAACGAGTGCGGTGTATGACATAATCAGTACAAAGTATCTATTTTGAACAAGAGGTTATGTGCAAAATAACTCAATAACGGAAAGTCGTATCGATTTCAAATTTCATATGGTATTTCTCGGGTCAGTTGGACGGTTTTATCAATTTTTGACGGATGTGACGAAATTAAGAAACGCGTATGACGTCATCTTGTATGTAAGATTTCTCAGCCGCTGAACATCAAAGAAAGTTCAGACGTGACGGATGGTAACCGCATCAGCAAAAGGAGGCACGCATATTTCGACCTCTCCTGCAAAGTTTTCGTGAGAACCTCAGGATTGTCGAAGAAGGTGGAAATTCAAACAATCCCACTGCAGGTCAACGGCACACTAACGCATAAATTGCCAACGCTGCTGAATTTGGACACGGATAAATGTCCAGCGAAAGGCACTAAGACGATTCGCAAAGACGTCAACTTGAGCGGGCGTGGGGGGAGGGGGATGGGGCAACGAGATTGAAATTCAATCCAGTGAAACGTGAAATCTGCAGAATTCTATTCTGTATAGATGATTTCCCCCTGCTGAACCCACATGACAAGCCTGCTATGTGAGATGTTTGAAGGACTTAAACCATTGTCGCATAAGAGAATCTGCTTGGTGAGTTGACACAACATTGGTAAGGGAGTGCCACCCTATTTGAACAAATGGGACCACCGTCTGATTGTCAACCAGGAACTGAAGCATAGGACTTTTGAGAAATGAAGCAGCCTTTATTCCCAAAGCATCGATATAAAGTATCCGATCGTGACAAGACATTTAGCTTTCTAGATGTGCCTCTGGAAAAAGAATTCTTAATCGCTACAAGACCCGTCCGTCTGAACCTGCCGTGATGTGGCTGGAAGCGAGTAAGGCATCCCCTTCGTGAGCCATAATCCATGATGAAAACGTGACGACCAACAAACCAAGAAGGGATTCAAGCAAAGACACCCGGGGCATCTTTTGAATGCCTGGTTGCGTGGCTGTGTCCACTTTGAACGTGGCCGTGGACAGACCCTCTGCTGCAGCTATGACTGAGCAGCAAGATAAAGAGACTGCCTCATCACTTAAAGATTTAACGTGGTAAGTGACGGCGAAGAATTGCCTGCTATGAACTTAATGATGTCTCCAAACGGTTTTTCAATTGACGTCAAATCTGTAGCAGACGCATCATCCCAGTCATCCTCTGCATGTCAACTTCTACTGGCGTTGGCGTGCGTAACGGACACAGAGATAGTGGCGGCGGTGTTGGCGTCATAACAGGCGAGAGAGTCGTTACTAAGACATGATGTTCAGCACGAAATTAGTGTAGGGTTGGCTTTGACGCCAGACCACGATCTTGAGTTTTTCATCGCACGCACGAAGCAACGTTTTCGGATGCAAATTCAAACTTATGGCAAACCTCATTTGTGGAGATAAGTCCTGCACAGCACGATGCTGTATCGCTAACGCAATCTGGGATTTCATGCTTAAAGAAACAGTTACTTCTGGAGTATCGACCTTCTGTGTACTGCCGCGTTAACGACCGCGGCTTGAATAACGCAAACTGAATTGGCACTTGCACAGCTGGTGTCAGTCTCACGAGCCGCGTCCCCATTACCGAAGTGACGGTCATCTGATGATGACCAACGAGGTAAACACACGGCGACGATAGCGTAACCGCCGCAAGAGTGACTGTCTTCGGCCTGAGTTTATGCCTTCTTGATTTCATGCAAGCATCAGTGTCTGATTTGTCAATTGCAGTCGTCGCCGCTGGTGACATAAACTGTTAAGACGCTGATGAGTTTTCCCTCTTAGAGCACTTACATCGTCTCTGCTGTGGCAAGAAAAAGAAAGAATGAGTCCGTCCAAGTGCGCACATTGATCGCACAGACGGTCCAGAGTACACGACTGTATGTCCCAAAGGCGGAAGCATGCCGCATCTCGTGTGTGGATCACCGGCCCTCTTGAGGTGGGCACAGGAGTCTGGGATCGAGACAGCAACGCTAATACATGACATTGTGCGGGTGATCCTTCTCGTCCACGACGTGACACTGCGTCGATGCTTGTCACAACAGTGGATATTACGTGACAAAGTCACTACGTACGGCCCAAGATAGAATCTTACAGTGAGAACCCACTGCGCGGATCACCCGTAATAGCGACGATCCGTGACGAGACGGCACAGTCACAACACGTGGCATGTGCGACCAGTGCCCGCTGCGACCCGCCACTGCCACGAGCGTAACTGCGACGACCCGTTGCATGCACGACCTGTGACAGCAGCGAGTCATATGTCCCACCCGTTCCAGTGGCGAGTAGTGACAGTCACGTTCCAGTGCATGTACGACTCGCGCTAGGGACGGCCAATCACATTTTCGACCTGTCAAAGCCACGGGAGGTGCTAGGCACGACCCGCTACGTGTACAATCTACGACAGAGGCAACGTGCCACACGGTCGACTTGCCACTGACTCAGGTCGGAACAGACACGACAACTGAACGCATACCTACAAACCACTGACCGGTGCATATTCAACTCGACACAGCTGCAACACGTCAACACAGCCATTAGCATTGCAACAACCATGACAGTGCCCAATCATGACAATAGGGTATAAACTCAACCTCCGCTTTGATTGGTCGATGCTATCACTACGTCAGCACATGCTCGATCATGTGATCACATCTCTGTCGATTACATCACTAAAACTTTGCATATTTCACATAAAAACTGGTACACGAACCCCCAGTTAAACTTTATACCAGTGGTAAAGCTAGTGGAAATCTCGTATAGTGGTGCAGGGACGTTGTCTTTACGATGTCGCGCATACAATGACCCGACAGAGTGTTGAGATGACGTAAACGGTACAGGCATGCCGCGGCGGTAACAGCCACGTGGCCGACCAAATAGCCGTACCAAAGGCGGTACCAAGGGACAGTGTAAAGTAACCGCATGCTTTCAAAACTGACACAGAAAGACAGAGCGGTTGGAACCCTTCCAAGGAAACGTCGGCGCAGTATCGACCACGTGAGAGACGCGGCGGATGTCATGGCACGCCCAATGGCCCTACAATACCCTGTTATTGGCAGAAGGGAAGGAGCATGGCGGAAAGTTAAAACTCTCCTGTTTGAAAGGAAACATTGGTATATATATATATATATATATATATATATATATATATATATATATATATATATATATATATATATATATATATATATATATATATATATATGGCGACCAGTCATATATATATACTGTATATATGGCATTAGCGGGACCAAATATATTTTGCACATTTTTAATTTTGTTGTGCATTTATTGAAATTTTTGGGCGTTTTTGATTAAAAGTTAAATAAAAAGATATAACATCATGCATAAATAGAATAGTTGGATACATCATAATGTTTGTAAAGTGGAAATTTTAAGGCGGTCTCGCTAATGCCTATTTTTACAATATATAATATATACAACACAAAATAATGAAACCAAAAATCTATCGAAAATAACAACAATTTTGCAAAATATTGCATTGGAAATGATATTCCAATATTATTTCTGTAAAGAACATCAAAATTTAATGCTTTCAACAAATATGTCACAATTAGCACCGAAGTTAAAACTATCGAGACCGGTGTTTGGTCCCGATAATTTTCCGGTCCCGATAATGCATATTTTAAAGGACATGTGGACCCATAATGCCGAAATAAAAAATCGACTAAAATGTCAGAAAATTTCCGTCGATTTCAGTGAGATGCTCTTGTCTTTTAAATTAATTGCATAGAGACGCGTCTTTTTTCAACATTTCCGTAAGTTTAACGTATATTACATCCAATTGTCGCATTGTTTAGGGCGTTGAACCGGCCATATTGCTCGCTTTAAAACTGTTCACTTGCTCGGCTGAGAGCGCAGTCCTACCTTTTAGACCAATCCATTTTAATGTGGTTATAGTTTTTAACTGACAGATAACGGCGGTTTTCCAGCGTCATAAATTTTTTTCACTTTCCTTCTTTTTCTCATGTAGTCATATTTTCGTCGATTTTTGTACATTTTTAGAAGTTCACATATAAATAGTTACACGGTCTTCAAATACTGCCTATTTTTTCTTTTTCTATCAGTTATTTCCGTCGGAGCAGACAAAAGTATTCCCTTTCCAGTTGACGAAATGAGATTGCCCCATAAAATGTTTCTATGACACATCAAAGGGAATCCAGCGTCTTTGCAACCTCTGGTCAAATTAGGTGTATCTAATTAACACTTTTATATATTTTAATAGGAGCAATTATAATGAAACTTAGTTCGTTCTGGCATGACCAAAGTGAAAGCTATTTTTAGTAAGTAATATATCTTTAGTCCTTTTTAATTATCACGACAAATTTGTGCTCAAGTCAGCATTATCTTTTCTACTGAACATTATGCAGTTAGCTGTGTCTAGCTAGGAACTAACTAACTAACTAACTAACTAACTAACTAACTAACTAACTAACTAACTAACTAACTAACTAACTAACTAACTAACTAACTAACTAACTAAATAACTAACTAACTAACTAACTAACTAACTAACTAACTAACTAAATGACTAACTAACTAATTAACTAACTAACTAACTAACTAATTAACTAACTAACTAACAAACAAACCAACCAACCAACCAACCAACCAACTAACTAACTAACTAACTAACTAACTAACTAACTAACTAACTAACTAACTAACTAACTAACTAACTTACTAACCAACCAACCAACCAACCTATCAACCAACCAACCAACCAACCAACTAACTAACTAACTAACTCACTGACTGACTGACTGACTGACTGACTGACTGACTAGGAAACCCAATCAACCACCAAAACCTTGGCGGGTAAACAAAATAAGTGAAGATAGCAATTTCAAACAAAACATATTTCTTAGAAGTTATTGTCAGTTGACTTTAACCATTTTAGATAAAAAACTATTACACATTTCTCTGGATATATGGATAAATATTTCATCTTTTCTATGCCACGTTTCTTTAACATTTCCTCAGATTTGGTGTGTTGGGTGATAATATTGCGCAACATTGCATAATTTTTAGATTAAAAATGCATGCATTTTTTAATTTTTGGCAATGTTTCGTTTTGTTGTCATTCTTGCATGCGGTCTGAAGCTGCGAGCGAGTTTTGGGTATGTGATACACAAATACACACACGCACACACACACACATATGTATATACTAAGAAGCCACGGGATGTTGAAAGTATAAACAAGTTGAAAGTCAGTGCTCGAAATAATGAAGAGGCCAGGTATACGTTGAATTAGAGCAGTTTTCAGTTGATTTACCATGTTGCTCACACTTCTGTCTTACTAACATATTATAGAAAGTTATGCCGTTATCTTATTTTTTCATTCTGCTGCATGACAGGATTGCTACACTGCAAACTTTGGTTTGTCAAAAAGAAATACTTTAAAAGAACAGAGTATATATTATAAATTTTAAAGACTAAAAAAAGGTTAAAAGTATCTTATGGCACACACTAACTCACGGATCATAAAAAGAAACAAATATTTGGTCTGTGAGAAATGAGAAATTATTAATTGCTTCGAGCACTAAAGTAACGTTTTTTTGCAAGTAAAATCTAAAGGTATACCATATTTTGTATTTCATTTGATAATTAGTTAAATGAAGCAAACTTAATATATTTGATAATTGTGAGCTCTTGAAAATACTGAATGCTCATTGAAAAATCGCTTTTTAGTGTTTGAAAATTTGCTAATTGCTACTGAAAAATTGCAAACTAGCTTTTGTTCTAAATTTTCTTTCGTATTTTTCATAGCTGTCACTAATACCTTAGACTAACAAGTATCGTATTTTAGAGTGGTTCGGGTACCAAACCCTTACCTGCTAAAACTAGCCACATTGTTGACAATAGAAACGGAGAAGTTTGAAGTGAGCTTAGTCCAAGAAAAAGTAAAATCCGTGCATTTTATGTGACTTTGAAAGGCTTTGTTTTTGTGTAATAATAATATAACATGTTTAAGTTTGTGATGTGTGCCAAGAACGCCAAAAATTATTAATATTGTGAAAGTGCTTTATTATCGCCCACCCCAAATTAAACTCAAGAGTTGGTTCCCCTTGTCAAGTTTCGAGGACATTTTCCAATGTTTTAGCGTTTTGGATGCGTTTTACTGCAGACCATGAGGAAAAATGTATACAGAAATGAGAGGCTTTTGCCACAAAAGTTCTGAATATACGAGGGAGAAGAGAAAGAGTTGGCTAGAGTAGATCGTAATTGGTGACAACAAAATGCTAAATTCCAACTCCACTAAATAACCCAGCTGCAAGTTTTGCAACCTTATCGACTTGAATATACATCATTTTGTGATATTTGACAAAATGAATTTGTTATGAACCACGGAAGATGTTCTTTTTCATTTCACCAATTTGGATCTACTGTAACCATTCCTTCTCCTCCCCCTTGTAACTTTATGTGGTCTTTGCCAAAATCTACGAGTACAATTAAGCCAGTTCACGGTTTCGAATGCACATGTTTAGCAGAGGAAAGTCGCAGAATTCCATCGGGGAAAATCCTTAAATACTTTTTTTATACTTTTTAAAAATTTTCATCCCTTTTTTATCTTTTTTTTGCTTTTCATCCTTTTTTATTTTGGTACTTTTTCAGTTTTTTTCGTTCAAAATACTATTTTTTCCTAATTAGATATATGTTTTTTTTCTGCTAGAATTTTTTCTCACTCCAGTCACAATCCTTGATTAGGCCATAATATTAACCGCTCTTATACTGTATGTATATGTAATTTCCAACTTTTTTGCAGCGTCTATTGTTAAAATCAATACATCTGCACATGTTTAGCAGAGGAAAGTCGCAGAATCTATAACTTCAATTTTGAGATGCATGTCCCTAGGGACCATCGATAAAGTACGTACGCACCTTTTTTTAGACCATCCGACTATGTTCGGGCTGGTCTTATCACATAAATAGAGGGGTATCCATCGTCTGTATTTACGTATGTACGTGTGTGAACTTTTACTTAAAATGCTTCTTCTCCCTTAGTTTTGATCGGTTTCCTCTCAAATTTTATGCAAATGTTCTCCAGGTAGGCCTCTCTTTGAAAAATTTTTTTTGGTGATCCGCCAAAAATTGGCTAAATGGGGGGGGGGGGGGGGGGGGTCATTTAAAATTTTTCGTTTGCTAGTTTTCAAAATGCTTCTCTCACAATTTTGATCAGATTTTCTTTAAAGTTTGTATGAATATTCTATAGGTAGGCCTCTTTTGAAAAATTACTCATTTTGGCGATCCGCTGAAAATTGGCTAAATGGAGGCATAAAAAAAATTTAGTAGCCAATTTTCCTCAATGATAAACCTCAAATAAGTTCAACTGTGAATGGCCTTGTAGGAAATAAAGAAATATGCTCATTTTGGAAAAGTCATTATAGTGCAATCTTCAACTGTGTACCCAGCAAAGTAGAAGACTTTACTTACCAAGAAGTCGTAGGTCCTGATGAAATTCTGAGCTTTTCCAACAAAGAAGTCCTAAAAGCTGTAGACGCCCTCAACACAGGTAAATCGGTAGACTCTCGTGGTCTTTCTGTTGAACACATAAAATATTGTGATGATACATTAAGTGTACTTTTAACTATTTGTATTAATGCGATGTTTAGACATGGTTTTTTACCAATTTCTTTAATTGAGTCTACAATAACTCCTATTGTAAAAAACAAAAATGGAGACATTACATGTGCGTCAAATTATCGTCCAATTACTGTTGCATCTACAATGTCTAAAATCATTGAGAATCTTATTCTTCTAAAAATAGAGCCTAATATCTCAACAACTTGTAATCAGTTTGGTTTTAAAAAGCATCATAGTACAGATTTATGCAATTTGATATTAAAAGAAACTGTTCGACACTACAATAGTCTTGGTTCAAATATATATGCCTGCTTCATAGACGCATCCAAGGCTTTTGACAGAGTTAATCATGTTAAATTATTTCAAATACTTGTGAAAAGAAATATTTCAAAAGTTTTGTTACGTTTATTAATTTATTGGTATACAAATCAAAGGGTTAGAGTCAGGTGGGGTACAAAATATTCAGAATGGTTTGAAGTTAAAAACGGGGTTAGACAAGGTGGTATACTATCTCCAATGTTGTTTAACTTGTATGTTGACGTAATCAGCAACGAACTGAATAAAACAAAAATTGGGTGCGCAATAGGTAACATTGTTATAAATCACTTATATTATGCTGACGATCTCATATTATTTAGTCAATCGCACAAAGGTTTGCAAAAACTCTTAGATATATGCAATGAATGTGGTATTAAACTAGACATAAAATTTAATGAATCTAAAACGTTATGTATGGTCTTTAGTGCGTTAAAAGATAAAAAAGTGAAATATAATTCATTTAAACTAAATGGTGAAACGTTGAAGTTCTGTGTGAATTATAAATATCTAGGGCATATTGTTGATGAATTCTTGAATGACAATGACGACATTCATAGACAAATGAGAAGTATTTATGCCAGAGGTAATAAGTTAATTAATACATTTAGACATTGTTCATATGACGTGAAGGTTGTTCTGTTCAAAACATTTATTTCAAATTTCTATTGTGCTCACTTGTCTTGCAATTTCAACCAAAGTATATTTCAAAAGTTCAAAGTCGCATACAACAATGTTTTTCGTAAATTTTTTTCAATAAATCATATATGTAGCATTAGCAAAGAAATGGTTGATATGAATATTAATGTTGCGAATATGGTTATGCGATCCTACATTAACAGTATAATGAAGCGAATGTATAAAGCAGAGAATGAAATAATAAAAAGCATCGTGGGTAGTGATTTGATGTTAAACTCAAAGCTGTTTATGAAATGGTATGACATGATATATATAATTTCCAAGCGTTAACATTACTGAATTACATTTGGTAATGTCTTCATTGTATCAATTTTTTTTTCTCTTAGGCCACTGTGTGTAATGTCTTAGCTATATCTTAAAATACTATGTTTTATCTTTTTAGAATTATATATCATATATGTTGCCATTTAAAATATGGCTATTCTGAGTATACTAAATCATCAACTAAATGTATATGGACCCAGGAGTCTGAAATAAAAAGATAAATAAATAAAAAAAATAAATATACTTATTATTCAGTTAAATTCGAAAGTGGGCAATAAACTATGGGTGTTCAAAATATATTAGGTAAAAGTTCTGTGTTGTGAATGAAACAAACTGTGTTAAAAGTCACTGAGTAACATAACTTAAAAGTGTTTTAATATTTTACAGAACTAGATATTGCATTAAAATTTTGTTTTTTATTTTGCAGTTGACAACATGCCTGGCTCAAGAATTATTGATTCTTGTATTGTGTCGCAGAAAGTTGTGAAGAAAATTTTGGTTGAAGAAGAAAAAGTGGCAGTCACTGTAAAACAAAAATATTTTAAAAAGCCAGGTAGGCAGTTTGATTTATAGTTAACAATGGTTACAAATTCGCAGTTCTTGACTTTAATACCTTAGGCTAGGAACTAACAGCCTGAATTCAAGTTTTGTAGGGCATGTGTGAACCGGGTTGTTTTTTTCTTACAAGCTGAAAAAACTCACTCATTTTGCTTGGAATTGGAGGTGAAAATAATTAACAGCATATTAGTTTAGACTGTGGTGGAGGTAACTATTCAACAGTCAATCTCACAGTCATGAACAGTTTTCACTTCTCCAGTTTATATGGAACCAGAATTTTTCTTCTGAGGTGTCAGAGTTGCAAGGCAGCCATCGAAAGCAAATGGCACGCAAAGAAAATGAATAAATAATTATTTCTTTGGTATTTCGACATTTGAAACACAGCGAAATGTATGGCGTACTTGTTATTTAAACATAGACACCAGTGTGCGTGTGGTAGCTGGAATAAAATATAATATCTCACAATGATAACAAGCAGCCCATAAAGGTACCATTCACTAAAGTGATAACATATGGTTAAGGGGGAGACTACCCAATTAGATTGAAAGATTGGCTAAAAATGTTTTGGAAATCAGTTACAAATTTAACGCCTAAAACGGCATCCTCGTTGTTTTATCTGTGCGTTTATCTAATAAGGTATAGGATGTCAATTTTGTTTGTGGGCACATACATATAAAATATTTAATGATTTCACGTCTCACAATCAGTGCATAACTATGTTTTCCCTGTAGAGGGAAAACACTTTGTTTTTTTTGTGTATTCTGTGTGTGTAGTGTGTATGTGTCTGTTGTAGACACCTGATTTTGTTAACAGGTTGACTGTCAAACGACAAGTCGAATTAGCTTCAAGTTTAGCCGGATATTATGCCTTTTGTGGATCCGCTGTTTGATATTGTTTTCTTATTCACGTTGTGACGTCATATGACATTAAAATATGAAAATGCATCATCACTATAACTGCAGAACGAAACGACGGATCAGTTTCAAATTTGGTATGATAATGGATTGAGTGGGTGCGACGATTCATATCGTATTTGATTGCATACGCGCACCTCACCAGCTTTTGTTATGAATTTTGAATTGAAGGGGATATTGACATCACCAAGATTGATGAGCAGTGGGGTGGAGGGGGGGCAGATACCAATGCAGAACCGTTCAGAGGTTGTGTCCGGGAAATTTTATGACCAGGGAGGGTGGGGGGGGGGGTATCAAGCAGTACCTTTGTTGAGTAGTACACAAGTTATCGGGGCAGGCTGGACATAGCATGAATACAAAAGGCAGTCAGCAAAGTTCTTTTTGCACGTGTGCCAGGCTGTACCATTATGGGAGCGTTTCTGTAACCTTATGTAGCGTTGTTTGTAGTACAGG
The DNA here is from genome assembly GCA_949752745.1 of Protula sp. h YS-2021. Lineage (NCBI taxonomy): Eukaryota > Metazoa > Annelida > Polychaeta > Sabellida > Serpulidae > Protula > Protula sp. h YS-2021. The sequence goes on from OX457026.1 coordinate 32,505,504, forward strand.
GAAATATTTTTCATTTTTTAAGTTGTTCCTCTGCCATGTTATGTTATGACAGACAGTTCACCATTTTGGCAGTAAAATGTTCCTTCGTCCCCTCTCCCCCCCCCCTTCCCGCACAGATGTGAGTCATCTGTGCCGCATTTATGAAGGCTGTCTTACTAGCGCTTTTTGGCCGGTCAAAATTGCGAAGACAATTAGGCATATATAATGGGTGTAGCTACACTTTGGGTACAGGCCCATGCGGTGAAAGGAGTAAGATGGTTACTGTTGTTACTGCACCTACATTATTTGGCGGATGACGATAAGCAAGAAAAAAATATCGCAAATAAAGTAAGGAAGCGTTCCTATAGCGACCGTACAGCAGAGCCTTTTTGTAGCGATCACCTTCTATACCGGGATAAAAAGAGCTAAAGTAAAACATATTTGTAGAGCCCGACTCCCAGACCCGGATTAAAGACATACAGTGCAATCAATTTTAGTATATATATATAAGTGAGTCAGCGAATCTACAGGTTCGCTGAAATTTTCAGCGAATCTATAGATTCGCTTGTTTTACAGATTCGCTGTAACATATATATATATATATATATATATATATATATATATATATATATATATATATATATATATATATATGTATGTGTGTGTGTGTGTGTGTGGGAGAGAGGTAAAAGTCTTCTATTTCTGAAATAGTATATGGTATAAAATTGTCAAAGTAAAACTTTGTAAATCGAGGGTGGGGCAAACGGTGAGAAAAGGGGATGGGAGGGGGCTGCCAGGGAATCGTTTCGTTTTTGTTTACAAAAAACGAATAGCAATGGTTGCCGAATAAATATGTTTGACATCTTCGGGTACACTGATATTGGTGTGTATCCTTATAGTATTAATGCATCCTTGGAAACAATTTTTCTCTGAATTTTGTAATGCTTGCGGATTGTATTGTATACTCCAATAATTGGGTTAATAAAAGTGATAAATTAAAACATAAGACAAATTTAACTAGATTTTTATTACTTTTTCAGGTGAAATTTACCTCATAGTGATTAGTACTGTAGCTGGTGAGGTGTATCTATTTGACGTGCGGACTTGTCCCTCCATTCTTCACGAAGGAGCCTTATGGCGGATACTCAAGTCCCCTGCTCTGCTGAAAATTATGCACGATTGCCGAGTGGCAAGTAACACATTGCGGACTCAGTACGGGGTCGAGTTAAACTGCGTGTTTGACACACAGGTAATACTTGGCGTCAGTATCTACGGGCGGCGAATAGATGGCTTATATTTTATGATGCTTGTTAGAACCAGTAGAGTAGATACGCACGTGTAAAAATGGCATTTATGACTTAAAAAATACTGAGATATCCATCTCCGAATAATAGCAAGGAAATTCAATGGTTGACCACCGGTTGGGAATTTTGTCAAATTATTCAGTTTACAAAGAAACCAGATTTTTTTTGATAATGATTTTTAAATTTTTTTTTATAAATACAAATTTAAACATAATTTTAGTTGATGTGTATGCACAGTGGATCAATGAATTGTAGCACTCCATCTTTATGTTCTTGATTTTTTACATTTATAAGATTCTGTACTGTTAAAGTCAGACTTCGTATATATATACATATGTATGCATATATTATTGTATTTGACAGTTTGATAATTTATTTGTATATGTTGTATTTGACAGGCAGCATATTCGCTCTTACTTATGGAGAAGAAAATGTCTGCAAGAATGATAGAGCTCCATTTTTTGTATGAAAAATTTGGTGACGCTGAACAGAAGTTTATGCCAATGCTCCAGGTATATGCACAGGTCTACTTTGTGAGAAATTTAAATATAAAACCAGTACACCCTATTGATCATTGATAACTTGTTGCATTCCACACATTAAGCAGATAAGCTGTAAAAGTATTTATTTGTCATTAGTGAAATGTACAGCTTAAACAGAGTAGCACTACGCGAAATATCCAACTGAGGAATTGTTATTAGTGGACTGAAAATATTGTCTTGTCCACGTTTAAGTTTTCCTTGCAATATCATGTCATAGTCTGACCATTTTTGCATCTTTTTGACAAGGGTAAATGGCGCAGTCGATGAAATAATCAAGTGTTTGATTTATTTTTAACCAATGGGTGAAAATTTTATGTTTCAACCCGTGAAGAATAGAGCGATCGTGTGTTTGACATGTTGATATTTTGTTTTTAAGGATAGCGTAGAAATGGGAGGAATCTATTGGGCCCAGAGACCAATGGGTCAAGAAATGGTGACCAGAGTTGCGTGCGAAGTCCGCGCATTAATGCCCACCATGTATGAGCACATTAAGAGGTGTGTGGATCATTTTACAAATTAGTGAGTAAAATACATGTAGCGAAACAAGTATTGTGTCAATCTCAATCTATCTTGTATTTTTTAACAATAGTTCCGAGTACAATCGGTGAATCCAGAAATAATAACCTTTAACTGTAATACTTAGTCTTACACTTTAATACCTTCATTGTTCATAAAGGAATAAAAAATAAGAGTGTCCATGGACAATGCTCCAACTCAAGAATGCTGATGTCAGAATTTATGAATAGTATAACCTTTAACCAAACTTTCAAGACAGTAAGGCTATGTACCCAATGTCAGTCAAAATTTTAATACAAAAATGGTTTTTCGCCAATATAGTCGCCAGTTTCAGGCGAATAACCAAAAAAGTAATAGGCACGTAATGTCCGCTACCTTTAGTAAAAATGTTAAGATAATAAGACCATATCCTCGCATCCATTAAAATCCTAATAAGAAAGTTCGTCCATTAGCTTATGGTAAACTATCAAAATAATAATAATAATAATAATAATAATAATAATAATAATAATAATAATAATAATAATAATAATAATAATCAGGTGAAAATTTGTGCCCAATACATTCAGTAAACATTTTGTGATGTTTTCACTACATCTTAAGGGGACAACTTTATTTGTTTCAAGAATCTTAGTTTTCGTTCAATGTTTTCGCTAATATTTGGCGAATCCATGAAATATAATTGTACATTTATAGATGTTGTACATTTATGCTTCCTGCCTTTAATCAAAATTTCAAAACTTTTCAACAAATTCCCAGGAGGAGATACATTTTTTTTGGAAAATTGGATTTTAGTTAATATTTATCACTAATTAATGACGATTCATCAAAAAGTAACAGCAAGATTAGACTACATTTTTGTGAAAATAAGGCCTACTCTACATAGGTTTAGATTTGGCAAATTTTTTTTCGCCAGCATTTCATCCAATTTTCGGCTTGCAAAATAAGTAATAGCCGAAAAGAAAAAGGAGAGATCCTAGGAGGAAATATGTCGTTAAAAAGTTTGGTTTAGGCCAATATTTTCGCCAGTTTTGGTATATCGTCAAACAAAAATAAGTCAGGCAGATACTAAGGTCTGTTGCCTTTAACCTTCCTTTAAGACAGGAAGATTATTTCCCTGGCATCAGTCAGGATTTTACTAAAAAATGTATTTTCGCCAAATCTTCCGCCATTTTTTGGTGTATCAAATACAAAAACTTTACAGCCAGGTAGGCAACAACGCTCGCTATTTTTCATCAAAATTTCAAGAGTAAAGCCATGTGCCTGGCGTGAGGTAAGATTTCGATAAGAAAATGGTTTTTCGCCAATATTTCCGATAATTTGGTGAACCACCGACACAATGTACTAGCCAAGTAAGTCATAGTGTCCGCTTCTCTTCTTCAAATATTTCTGATAGTAATATTATATCCTTAGCGTTTGCTAAGATTTTAATAGGAAATTGGTTTTTCACCAATATTTGTGCTGTTTTTTTTCTGAATTACGAAAAAAAGTTATTGTAAGGTAATTACCAATGACTGCTACCTTGACCAAAACTTTACTTCTCTGGTGTCGGTTAAGATTTAACAAAAAAAACTTTTTTCACCAATATTTCCGCCATTTAAGAAAAAAAGTAATAGCCAGTAAGGTAATGATCCCTGTTTCAAGACAGAGGAAATTACCCTGATGTCAGGTAAGATTTTACGAAAGAAGGATTTTTGCCAATATTTTCACCAATTCTTGGCCAGTCGCCAAATAATAGCCAGGCAGGCGTATGCCCCTTACCTCCCATCAGAATTTTAGATTTTAGGATTTTCCTGTTAAAATCCTAGGAGGATATACGTTTTCATAAAAACTGAGTTTTCGCCAATTTTAGACGAATCATTAACAAACCCCGGGTAGGTCCTGCATGTTCTAAGACTATATCCTCAGGTTTAGTTTAGACTTTAGTAAGTCACTAGTTTTTCACCATTTTTTTTTTCAAATTTTTATGAATGACGGAAAAAAGCAATAGCCAATGACCGCTGTCTTTAACTAAAAAATTAGGGTTCCCCCAAAACAAGTCACAAATTGGGTACTAATGTCCGCTTCCCTCATTCAACATTTTAAGATTGTAAGATTATATCCCCAGCGGTAGTTGAGATTTTAGTAAGAATATTTCCACCAATTTTTCCGGATAAGTAGTACCAATGACACCGTATAATTAACTAAAATTTCAAGACAATTGTCATTCATACATATGTACATATACCCCCTATCTTCCTTCAAAATTTTAGGGCGTTTAGGTTAAAATCCTAGAAAAGATACGTTTTTAAGAAACGTGGTTTTTCGCCAATATTTCAATCAATTTTTGGCGAATCACGGAAAGTAATAATAATAATAATAATAATAATAATAATAATAATAATAATAATAAGTAAGAAATTGTTTTTTGTTTTCGCTAATATTTCTGCCAATTGTTTTCCGAAATAAAAAAAATGATAAAAGCCAGTTAAGCACTAATGACCGCTATCTTAAACTAAAATTTCGAGACAGTAAGGCTATTTTAATGGCGTTAGTTAAGATTTAGCCTATAATATTTTCGCCAGTATTTCCGCCAATTTTTGGCTAATTGCCAAAAAAGTAATAGCCAGGTAGATTACTCGTGTCCACTCCCTTTAACCCAAATTTCAAAACATTCGGGCTAAAAACCTAGGAGGAGATGCGATTTTTTTATTTTAAAAGTGCACATACGAACTTCGTCGACTGCTATAGCCCTTCTTCTGTAGATGATGGGGGCTAAAAGTGAACCCTCCAAAAATGCAAGTGTACTAACACCACTTGCAAAATACTGGCTTAGTGTTTGGATTCTGAATGAAATCTTCTTTTTCAGTGACATTAACGTTGATTTGATGGACATTTTCGAAGACCTGTGCCGTTCATACACAACGGGAAATTTTAACAGAACGTCCGAACACCTGCAGAAACTAGAAGCCCCCTGTAAAACACCACGAGTTGCGAAGAACTGGAAGACGGCGGACAAAATTCTTTTACAAGATAGTCTGCCCAAACCAGCGGCTTGTTATTCCTAAGTAGTTTAATTGCAAAGTTTGGTACTACACCATTGAAAAGTACTTTTCAGTTTGAGACTGCTTGGTTTAAAAGATTTAGCAAATGCTACTTAAACTCAGCTTTACCATTTTCAGCATTTTCTTAAAGCCCTTGAGTTACCTACCATTCAAAACAATCTGTGTTTGTTTTACCTTGAAAAGGACCAAAAGCAACAGATTAGTAAAAACGAAGAGATAATAATCTATATTTACTCAGCTCACTTGAATCCCCCACCCCACGCTAAAATTTTATAATGGCATGACTGTCATTATGGTGGGCCTTGGAACTAATTAATGACGAGAGTGCTCAGCTTCCGGTACAGAAGTTCCTCGTTAATTCGACCGCGGTTAATTCGTTTTTCCCTCTTATTAAATTCGATCCAACATTTGGTCCGAGCTCCAATTTTACACTAGTTTTCGTGTATATTCTCCGGCCTCGAGAGGGCAACTGTGATGTGGTTTTGTATGCACAGGCCTGGCCTGCGAAAAAATGATGCCATTTACTGGTGACAGTAATTAAGCTCCACTTTGCAGGCAATTTTCAAGTGTGCATTCTCTTGGGCAATTTTTGTTTACATTTTGAGGTTAGTATAAGGGTAAACTAAAGACTATTAACTACTAAGATAACACTCGCTATAGCTTTTAGTATCCAGCTATTTTGCAGCGCCCCTGATGACTGTAGTCGCATCTACTGCAAACACTTCTTTTCATCATACGGCAGAGTAATGCAAATAACGCGGTAATCAAAGGAAGTTGGGATGATTTAAAATCAGTTCCAAGCATTTATTGAAGCAATTCTTAATACAAAAGAAAACCAGTTAAGAATTAATTTGAATGCTTTTAATGTAGGTTTTATTCGTTGAAGACATTTATAACCCCTTCCTCCCCTGCCCTCCCTCCCTGCAATACCAGATTTTTTAAAATTAAATCATATATTTCGATAGTTATTGACATATGCAGTGCGAGGATTTAAAACAAAATAGTAAACTTAATATTTTAATTGTTAATTTGGGCCTTAAAATTATTTTTCTTCAAAATAACCCTTGGATACATAATTTTTACACAACTGGTAAGAATGATTCACTTTTCAACCACATAACTAACCGTTTTAAAACAACGCTTTCTCGCGGAATACTTCTGTTATTTTTATTTATTTTACAGATATCTAAACAAATTTTAAATACATTTATGTGTTGAGATGCATCTTTGTTGACATCTATAATTACTTCAAGATGTGCCGAGTTCTAGAGGTGTCTCTTAATCAATTACCAGCATTTCATTTTAAACGACTTAGAAAAAAACTGACTTTGAGATATCTCAGAGTCAAATACAAATATCTGCATTACATTTAGAAGGGTCAAGGGTTGATGTCAAATATTTTTAACAGTGATATAAACAATTACCTAGGGGCTCTGTTAGCATATTCAGTACATGATGGAACAACTTTGCATCGACAATAGTATCACTGATTTTTAAAAAATGTAAAACAAATATCCAGATCGGTTTAAACATCTGACCATGAAGAGCCTAGAGCCTAAAAAATGCAGGCCCGGCATATGCTGCCTTCTTTTTTATCAGGGTCATAACCCCGAATGGAAAAAAATGGCAGTATTAAATAATCCATTTGAAAACACGTATTTTGCCCCCTTTTACCTGTATTCTATGCGCAAGTCCGGTCTTTTAACATACCGATGTGACATAACAGCATGTTTAGAAAATATTTTAATAAATATTTCTGTATAAATTTAAAATAAAGGGTAAAATACACTCTTCGGCAAATACCGTTGTTTTGACGGCACCTTTTGTGACTCGCCTACCAGATGGCGCCTCTGTTGTCCGGATACGCTATATTGGCTGAATGTAAATCTTAGTAGTTAAAGATCTTTGGGTAATCTGAGGTAATCTGATAAAATTACATTACAGCTATGAATACGCAAAGAATAGGTTGGCGTTGGTGGTGTCCATTTTTTTTTTTTTGGTTTGTTTTGTTTTTGTTTGTTTGTTTTTTCTGACGTAGAATTCTAGTTCCCAAGCTTCAAGTTCTTAATCCGTGACTATATACCAGTGTTAGTCTTGCGCAAATTATATTTTCGAATTTCAATGAAATTGAAAAGCGGGTTATTTATGATATTATGTAAATAAAACAAGGCAAGTGTCATGGTACATGGGTCAGTAAATAAAACAAGGCAAGTGTCATGGTACATGTGTCATACATATTAGATACTTGTGTGCAGGTTTAGTTAACTTTTAATTTGGCTTAATTATACATACGTTTTAATCAAATCTGTTGAGCACTACTTTTTTTTAAAAATTAGATATTGTTAAACGTAGTATTAAAAAGATGTGGTCAGTTATCAGTATTTTTAGGTCTGTGATATTTCAGCTGTTTATCTTTTACTTGTATGTAGTGGTCAGAATGTGTTGGCGTTCCTGATGTAAACAAAGTTTTAGACGTACAGGCGTTTTGATTACGAGGGATGTAACTTTTTAACTGCTTGTTTCTGTAGTCACTATCAGGTTTACATTTGAGTTGTTTAGGGATCATATAGTATGTACTAATTTAATCTTATTCAACCAACTTATTGTCACCATAAATACATGTGTGTGTGCTTAAGTTTGAGTTTTTGAGTTCGAGTCTGGAGTCAAAGGTTTCTTATTATAAACAGAATATCGTATCTGTCAGGCTATGAACCATGTAGCTCGCTATTTTGTAAGTCTGCTGTGGTTTTCTTTGATTTCCACTTATTTACCGTACCTTCTGATGTATAAGTCGATCCATGTAAGTCGAGATTGCTTAATAATGAAAAAAAAAAAAAAACATCGTATAAGTCGAATTCTAAGGGCCATGTTGGTCTGGTGATCCAGCAAGCGAAAACCACTGTTGTTCTTTCTCCGTAGAGGGTGACATCGGTACCATGCATTTAAATTATTAAACATGGCCTGTCTCCTGTTAAAGTCCCGCACTGGTTCGCCTTTAGTCAAACATTAAAGGAGTAGCAGAGATTAAGCAAGTGATTAAGCAACTCCTGTTGCTGGTTGTACCTGCGATATTGCGAAGGCGGGAGCAGGCTTTGTTGTGCTTCGAGTTAGCAGCCTGGTCCACTTGGTCCACTTAGTTTACACGTCTTGTTTACTCAGTCTTGTTTCACCTTCTGACAGATTTATATTACGGTTTTGCCAAAAAAAAAAACATATAATTTTGCAAAAAAATAATAATAATTAAAAAATAAATAGTAATAATAAAAAAATGTTTCAGTCGACCTACTGTATAAGTAAAGGAAGGCAAAATGTCTCGCCATAAGACTTATTGCGGTACTTCAGATATTTTTAGCTGATGTGTTACACTTTTTATTGTGTTAAAATAAACTTAACTTTATTAACCTTTTTTAATTTTGAAAACAATAAGCAGTGCCATTTGATACTTATTTTATTAATACATACACGAGACAATTACGATTGCCATTAATCCTTACAAGAACTTAAGTGCTGCCAGAATGGAAACCAACATACTACAATCGAGCACCATACTCTAGTTTTCTTAATTAAAACAAGATAAAATAACGTTTAACATAAGATCTCCCGATGCACTGTCAAATAAAGATACACATACAGGACAACTCGGTTAAGATAAAGTAGTTCCTGGCAAAACAGTTCCGTTTATCCGATGTTTGGATGATCTGATTTCGATTTAATTGAGCATTCACACAACCTCTTTTTTTCTATTCAACTAAACTGATCAGTACAAGGCTGACATTTTGTCTTATGAAAAGAACATTTCAATAAATTTCATTCACGTGTCTGGCGACGGTCTGTCGATTTCATCTCACTAATCCTTTTTTTTTTTTTTTTTGACTTTCCATACAGCATTGTTGGCTTTCATCCCACCGGTACACCACATTTTAACTTGCAATTAAGAGGGGCCAATTATGCCCACGAGGATGTTACCCATCAATCAATATAATATGGCCTCGCCTCTCCACGTCAGTACGGTTCTAGGTAAAAAATACCACCCCCCCCCTTCTTTCCGTGTTAAGTTTTCTTATACAATTTCCACGGAAGGAAGTGATATTTGGGTGATTAGAAATCTATGACCTGAGGAAACATGCTCTTGTTTTGAGGACTTGCTAACTGCAATCAGACTGTACAGCTAAGCAGTCAAGTACAGTTGAGCAATTGAACATTTTGATACGTTATTGAAATGGGTTATAATTCCATTGTTAACTAGTTCTCAGGAAAATGAAATCGAAACAAACTTGAAAATGAAACATATGTGATTAAGAAGCATCATCAGATGATGTAAAAACATCACAAGCTCTTTTAAGCCCTTAAAACACTTAAACGGAGGGGGCAGGGAGGGGCTTTCAACGAGTGTGCCAAACTGGGGGGTTTTCACCAGGGGCTTTTTACCGTTTACCCGTCCACACCATCCAGATTAAAAAAACATTATCTGTCTAAGTTACAATCAAATTTAAAAAAAAAAAGAACTAAGAGAAACTGAACATATTTGTGCTGTTTATGTATTCATAAATACACACAAAAAACAAAAAACAAACTTAAAATGTAGGCGTAGACTGACAGTCATGTGCTAGGACTTGGGGCATTTATTGTCTTTCTTGCTACGCCGTTTTGGCCTGATGTATTCCTTTTCTGTTGGTCCATCATACGGTGAATTATCATACATGGCTGTATCTTTGGTTATTTTAAGTACTGAAACCAAAATAAAATATTTCTTGTGTTAAACAGCTAAAAAACATCACCTTGACGTCACCTGAAAATAACATATGGCAACATAAAATACTTTCCCGCCCTGCTATGGTTCCAAACCAAAAATATGTTGTTGTAGCTATTCTTCATTCCGGCAATTAACAATATTATTGTCCTTAAAACTGGTTTAGCAAATCAAAACACTTAACAAAAAAAAATCTGCAAAACTTTTTATTTCAGTCGACTTATTGTTCAAAAAAAAAAAAAATTCTTGAAAACGTAAACTTCACACCAAACAAGGTTACGGACGACGAATCACAATTGAGCACATTTTGTGTGATCTGGCTGTTTTTACCATTAAAAATTATTCCGCGATAAAAAGGGAACAGATTCTAACACTACCGCAGTCAATGATTATTCTTCCACACAGGACTAAGCTATACGAGTATTTTGACGTAATCTGGTGCTTTGACAACACTCCTTATAACTGATTTTTTTTTTGGATCAGTTCGGTCAAGAAAATGCAAACCAGTAAGTCATTATTGCAACTAGAGCCTCAGAGAGACACAGTCCCCCGCGTAACACGGATGATCTACGGAATCGGTGCTAAAATTTTCACTTTTTCACAATTCTAACAGTTTTACAGTTTTAAAAGCTAATATTTATATTGAAAAAAAAGACATTTTGGCAACTTTCAGTATGTTTTATCTGTGTGCGAAATTTTAAAGAAATAAAAAAAAATAGTGTTTGGAGGCAAGGCCTGGAAGACATTCAATATCGCAGACAAAATCCTATCAAATTTCGAAATGCTGTCTTTTGACAATTTTTCATGAATCTGAATAAAAACACGACGTTGCACACCTTCAGTATGTGCTCTATCCGTGTACGAAATTTTAAAATAATCTCGTTGCTAGTTTTGGACATCTAACCTGAAGACGCGGTAGAAAATGCGCTTAGTTCCGATAATCGAAAAATAAGGTCACTTTGACAATTTTTCAAGAATTCGACCGACTTTGCACACCATCAATATGTGCTCTCTCCGTCTGATATTTCAAAACAATCCTACCTATGGTTTCGGAGATACAGACCGGCCGCATGCGGACAGACAGATAGATGAACAAGCTCATAAAAGTATCCCTCCGTTATTCATTTATACACTATCCAGTGTTTAAAATACGGCTTACCACAACTTGTTGCTAACAAATATTTTGTGTAGAACTACCAACACTTCCATGTAAAATCAATCTGGCATCGTAAACTAAACCTAAAAAACTAAAAAAAACCCGAATGTTTCAGAGGATACATTACAAAATATGGCAGCGTTGTGATAACATCAATTAATACGCCCTCACCACTAGCCCACTTCTTACTCTTCCCCCACCCTGTCCATCCCTTCACCTCTCCAATAACGAGCCCCTCCTCCCACCTATCCTGCAGCTTACCGTAGCGTTGTTTCTCGTCATTCCACTGGGCCTGCACCACGGCAGACTTGGCATACTCAGCCGCGTCGTTGCCCAACTGAATTTTCTGAAAACCAATACAAATTAGTCTATTTAGCCTAATTTGAAGTTGCTGAATTATTAGTCGTTCTTAACCGATTCAAATGGTTCAGGGTAGCTCAGTAAATTATATCACATGTATATATCTACAACCACAGAAATAACAGTAGTTAACGAATGATTCGCATTTAAATTCAGTTGATTGAAACTGAAAACAGTTGAATTCAGCTGAAAAGAAAAGTTAAAGGCATGAGTGATTTCACCAGTACACCAGTTATTTTGTGTCTGCAACCGAAGCTTTGTGACCGACATCACCACTAAAACGGTAAAGGTTTAGCACATGTTAAAACACTTTTAAGCCTTTCAAAAACGTAAATGATGGGGGTTGGGGAGAGGGGGGTTTTTACGGTGTGGGCGAAATTGGGTGGACTTTTTACCGGAGGTGGAGGGGGGGGGGGGTTCTTACCGTTTACCCTTTGACAAGTGTAGGGCATATATTTGACGCTATATGGCAACTCTTACCTCTTTTATTTGCTCTTCACTGGTCAGATCAATATTCTTTCTAAACTCATCATTTATCTTCTTTCTAACCGCTACAATAAAAAATATATAATAATGACTGAAATCAGCTCGTCGCAATCTAAAAACCAGTTGACAAGATAATCATAATACACGTAATGTAGTCTGTTATATGCAGAACATTCCCTGTAGCCGTTCATTCTGGTAACGTATCCCATACCAAATGACCAGCGGTCATATAAACACCTAACAAAAGACCATTGGTCATATGACCACCAGCCAGTTTTTTCTCGATTTCTATTTATTATTTCTTGGATGAGTTAAATTTGAAGCAAATTTGTTCGCAAATTTTACCTACTTTTTATTTTTTCGCAGAAAATGCTGTACACCTGAGCAAACACAGCTCATCTGACAGCACGGAAAGAGGCGTAGTGATTAGGATGGATTTGGCGACAGCGTTGAGGCGTATCTAATGCACGGAGAAGCACAGAGATTAAAAACTCAATTTCAGAAGCACGGAGTAGGTTGTAGAGAAAGGACTCGAGAAATGAAGAATTCCTCAGAGGAATATGCAACAGTGTGTGTGTCGGACAGTAATTTAAGAAAATTTTTTGCTGAAGTTGCATTTGCGTTTTTACAAAGTATGGACAAAACAACCTCGGTACAAAAGCGCCCCCGGTAAGAAGCGCTCCCAGATGAAATAACATCAATCAAAATTGTCAATCAGATCGGTCAAAATGATTAATCAGTCTAAACTGCAGTTGTGATTATTGACCTTGTGCAACTGCTTAAAACTATTGCAGTTTCGATTAATGAAATGGATAGATAAAATTGTAAATTCAAACAGTAACTAGATTACAGACAAAAGCAATCACATAACGTTTTGACTGGAATTGAGAGCAACAAAAATGATCAATCAAATTGAATTGCTGTTTGATTATGCACAATAGCATTTGCACGACGTTGCGATTGCAATTCAGATTGATTTTGGCAAAATAACACATTTTATGGTATTGTGTCCATAAACATATACGAGTAAGATTTCACAGGACCTGCTCTTTTTTGCCCAGAGAATGTGCCTTTCAAAACTATTTGTCATCTTTACTGAAAAGAACAAGAACAGCATTTAAATGCATAACCAATTACATATAGGATTATATATGTCACATCACGCGTTATTATAATAGTGCTATTCGCAAGAAAACCATTTAAAATCCAAAGAAATGTTGAGAAGGAGAGCTTTGTTGCCTGGGGCGCTTTTGTACCGAGGGCGCTTTGTTTCTAATTTGCAAAAACGAGGGGCTTTATACCCGGGGCGCTTCGGGTCGGATTTCATGATAAATGACATAGAACACTTGGTGAATAGATGTAAGATATGTTTGTTATTGCAATTACGTAGAAATGGGTCGGTGGTAACAACAAATTGGAGTGGTGTTCAAATGGTTGGTTTTTCATTGCGCTGGTGGTCATATGACCGGTGGTCATATCACCAGTGGTCGTTTGTCCTCCATTCATTTGGTCCCACAGCACCAAGTTATTTTTACAGATCGTTCATCAGTCTTGGTTTTATTTTAATATCGTTGATTTTTTCATACATTTTCTACATTAATTCAAATAGTTTTTTTACACTTCTCAAACGCGATTGAAAACCGATTGATTTTCCAGTAATGGTGACGTCAAGCTTACAATTATCACTGGGATTTTTACAGGTCATCCATCTCAGTTTTTGCTGTTGTTTAATTTCACATGCTCTTTCATTCTGTAAAATTATTTGCAAATATGAATTTTGACCATAAATGAATGTACATTCAATTCAATGGACTATTTAGAATTTATTTAGAAACCTACTTGACTAGTTCCGCCTCGTTTTTACATACCCTCTAGTGATTCTATGTCACCCTTGAACACTTGTTTTCTCGCATTATGGAGATTTTTGAAGCATTTAAACACCTGAAACACAAGTGAAATAAACAATTCTATCAAAAGTAATCGGACTAGATCTTTGGAAGAACAGCATTGTTTGTGTTTCACTTAAAGAGATCCGTTTTTATGGTCACTCATCGCCGAACCGACAACAAAAATACTGCACTGAATATCTACTTGGGATGTAGAAAAGCAGGGGAGGAAAGCAAAAGAAATAAAAAAGAAAGAGTTTTTATGTGCTGATATTTTCATATAATGTTACTCAAGCTGGAGATACATATATATATATATTATATGTATATAAATATGTATATATATATATCTATATATATATCTACATATATACATTATATACATATACACATATATATATGTATATAAATATGTATATATATATAGATATATATAGACATAGATATATATATATATATATGAAGGTCAATATTTCTGGTCAAACCGCGAAATAACATGCATGCCGGATACAGGAACTTGAGTTGAACATTTCTGTCAAATTTCGACGCACCGGATTTGTAGGGAGAGTAGCATAATTGTGTGCTTTTCTTAAATATGGCCAATATTTTGGCAAAATGGTAGGGGCGTGTTGGCAAAATGGAAATTGGGAAAGTGCTCGTTGGCAATGTGACCATTGGCAAACTGGTATGTACACCGGGGTTTCTACACCCTAATTACAAGAAAAGAAATCCTTTTTTCTCAGCACAGAGTTGTTATATGACCATAAAAATTGTGCGTCATAATTTATCATAGAGTCATTTATGCGAGGCTGGCTCCAAAAATCGCTCCTGAGGGATCGGCTTACTGCTTCAATTCCTCGCTACTAACTCGCTTTGAGATTCCGCTGTCGCGGTATTTAGAGAGATTAAACGATCCATAAATCCTTGTTAGCTTTGGTTAAAGCCCTATAAGTACTCAGCGAATTATAAACATCTTCTGCATTTCGATTTCTTTCCAAAAAAAAAAAAAAAAAGAAGAATATGGAAGTGACCACAAATCTCCAGCAGTAATTGCCATTTGCTTACAAACAGAGAGCAAGTTTTATTGAATGAAAATATGGAAATGAATTTTGTAATTACGAACGAAAATCACTTAATCGCATACGGCTAAAGGCATAAATGGGTCACTGCATTAAAATATCAAAACCCAAACATTTTCCTTTCCTTTAAAACGTAATTTCTTTCAAACTGAGAACTGCATGCCATTTAAATGCATAAATCGGATAAGGGCACGGCTTTTAACTGGGATAAATGCGCAATATACTCCTTATCTGCATAATTCTTGGGAGTCTGCCCAAACTTTGCTAAGCCAGAACATTCACGCCTTGCACCACGAAGTGCTCCTTTTTTTATTTATAAACGGCATTGTCCCAGAGACGTATCACAAGTTGTGCGCATATTCACCCCTCCCCATCTTATCTTTGTTAACAGCGTAGTTAAACAAACAGCTTTTCAGACAAAAGATTAAAATCAGACTTTTAATCTCTACTTATTGCTTAATGTAAAGCGCCATTAGCTTCACTTAGGTAGCAGTCTCACAAATGAGTGAGCACATTTTTTGTCAGGATGATGTCAGAAAAAACATCTTTTAGTAGAATAAACAGTTCAAAACAAAATTTGAATGTTTATGGCTCAACAGTGATCACAATAATATTTAAGTAATTTTACCAAAAATATATACAGTATACGTTAAAAAATGAAAGAAAATGTGAATATTTCTATTTCTCAGAAACATAACCGCGTGCAGTGTCGTTGCTGGGCACGTGCAAGTGTCAGAATGCATGGGGGAATAATTTAAACATGGCAGAAAGTACTCTTCATAATCCCATACATCCAATAAACGAATACTACCCCTTGAAAACTGGTTACGCGATTAACATACATGGGAACGGGGTCTAAAAAAAGCCGGAAAATTTTACAATACGTGGGAACGGGGTCGGAAAAAAGTGGTCCATTTGGCCAAAAAAAAAAAACCGGAAGATTCCCATGTATGGATTAAAGGGTTTCGTCTGTATGTACCAAATACTTCTGGGATAAATATTTCAAAAAGCATGGAATTAATTATTTAAACACTACATTATGTAAAATTAGAAAATATCAAGCAAATAAGAATTCACATATATTTTCAATATTAGCGCATCAAGGCACTAGAGTCAAAGAGACAGTATTTGGGATAAAATATGGGTCTAACGGTTTTTGGAAAATATGTCCTAAATAACACGAAACATTGCTAATACAAAACAAATTCCAGCTACAAACACAATGAAAAACAAAATGATACAATAGAAGTCCAAATATTATTTCTGGTATAAACAATACAATAAGTTTGGGAAATAAAATGAAGGTTTGCACGTAAACCAATCAGTAAAAGCGTTACAGACTACTTAGCAGAGCTGTTCCAAATGTTAGGTCCTCCACCTGATAAACAATTTGCTTCAAGACTCCTCCTAATTTTGAACTTTGCACTCTAGCGTGTGACACTCGTTGTTGTACTACACTCAAAATACTGCTGCAAATTATTGGGCAGCTGCCTCTGGAATACTTAAAATATAACACAGCGGTTCAAAATTTCACAGGATCGATAAAACCCAATCCCTAAAATACTTCATTTATGTGACAAAATGTACTTAAAATATAATTGAAAATGGTTCTACTAGCTTTCTTTTGCTCAACTGCAATAGGCTATAGTTTTGGTTTGTAGGTATTAGCCCAGACTTCAGAGAAGCAGCTCATGGTAAGAAAATGCAGTTATATACAGTCAACAATGCAATAGCTTCTAATAAATACGTGCTTTGTACATTATTACTAACCACTTTGGCACTTTGTCTGAAACTTTTCGAATTTATAAAGCCATCATATGATCTTTTAAAAACTATTTCACATATTATTCAATCCCTTTAACAGGCAAGATGTGAAAAGGGAATGTTGTTGATTTTTGCCAGTTTTTTTTTTTTCACTTCTTTTCCAGTAACCTAGGTTAAATGCGCCGGTGTCTGTAGTGTCGTCACCTCCCGAAAACAACAATTATCCACGAAATCATATTTTGTGCAGAACCTCTCGACAACTGCCACTGGTTTTCGAATGCAAAATACTGAGCTGCTATATGTAAATTGTTAACATACCCAAACAAATGCCAGGTTAATGCTCACACGTAATCCTTATAGCTGTTACTCATTTTGAAAAGCGAGTTGATATGTCTTACAGCTTGTACTTAAAATACTGATATTTCGGGATGATACAATAAAGGGGCGAGTTACAGGTGTGCTCGAAAACCCTGCCCAAAACCAATATGTCGGCCTAGCATTTTCGTGAATAACGACATTTTACTTCGCGCATAACAGAAAACATGTGAAAAATCCTGTATTTGTACATACCAAAGCATTACGCCATCGCGTCCAAAACACGAGAACTATTGCGCAAAAAAAAATGAAAAGTGGCGGATGGTCCTAGGTTACTGGTATAATCTATATCCCAACTGAATACAGTCGAAACGCAAAAACTTTCGGCAACAGTCTAAGTACGAATCCACTCACGGGTATGGAATTTATGTACATGTTTGAAAAGAATTTGTGCCCGAGATCGAATGACGTTGGCCCCTATAAGCGGAGCAACGGAAGGCGTCGTAGCTCTAACAGAGATATGCAGGTCACACAAGATATACAGGAGGAAGAGCTGAGTAACTTTTCCCTTGAACAAAAAAAAAAAGATACTTTACATATTATGTTTAAACACAGTTCCCCATGTGGTTCTAAGGATACCCGACAGTAAAATGTGTCAAGTAAGTTTGTGCGTAGTCAAAGCGGACCCTAGTCCTGGGTGACTTGTTCATTTCCTAGCAAGAGTCACAGTTCCTGTAATTCCACATGTCATTGATCTCGATTCTGCCCATTTCGGCGCACGACTGGGTCAATGGAGATATTTTAAAAAGGGTGCATCACATAGGTGGTCCAATTATAAATTATGGCGCACAATTGTTATGGTCAAATAACAATTTTGTACTGAGAAAAATATATGTTTTGTTTAGATCAGGATATAGAATCTCCCATTATCGCCGACAACAATGACTCTAGTTGCAAAACCACTTTTTCTCAAGTTTTGTAGTTTGGCCGAGATCGAAAATAATGCGCCACGATACTTATCCCCAGATAGCAGACATGCGTAGGTTTTCCTGCGTTGGTCCCATGCAGGCCCTACGATTCTTACCCTACGTCGGCTGGCCTCGGGCGGTCCAACGGAGGGACTACATAGTAAGCCTATTATAGATTTTGAGCACAATATCGGTCACCGGAAACGCCGCCATTTTAATGATGCTGAGTGAAAATACCAGATTGAGTAGGTTTAAATTACATTTTGAAAAGACGCGATGTGTTTTTCTCATCAAAATAGAGAGGTAGACATGGAACTGCTCTTTGTCCCATTTTCAATGTCTAGATGACTTGTTAATTAATGATAGTCATTTGACTAATTAACAACATGAACTACGTCGGGCCTATGTAGGAACGTTACATCCGACCTATGTAGGTCAAGCATAGGCAATGTAGTAAATTACAGACAAACTGCATTGGGCCAACGTAGGGCCCATTTATCGGGCCTACGTAGGGCCGATGAGCAAAACTACGTCGGGCCCACGTAGGCAACATCCATTGGGCCTAGGTAGATCGTAGGCAAAAACGACGTTGGTCCTACATAAGGCAAACGTCTGTCTGCTATCTGGGTCAGGGTGCTTTTTAAATACAAGTAAGTATTTGTGAAACACAAGCAGGCCCCAACCGCCCCCCCCCCTCCCCCCAAATTCATAGGGGTATAAAGCGATGACGGACAGACGGACACCCCAAACCTATAGCCCCCAATTCGAAGGGTTGGGGCCTAAAAAGCCTACCAGTAGCCCAGGACCGTCCGCCACTTTTCAGTGGTTTTTGCGCAATAACTCTCGTGTTTTGAACGCGAGCACCTAATAGTTTAGTATATGGCAAATACAGGATTTTACACATGTTTTCTGTTATGTGCGAAGTAAAATATTGTGATTCATGAAAATGCCAGGCCAATATATTCTTTTCGGGCAGGATTTTCGAGCGTTGTAACTCGCCACTTTATTCTGTCATCCCGAGATATCAATATTTTAAATGCAAACTGTAAGATATATCAACTCACTTTCCACAATGACAACTAACAACTATAAGGATTACATGTGAGCATAAACCTGATATTTATATGTATATACTTACAGTTTGCTTATAACACATCAGTACTTTGCATTCGAAAACTAGTGGCAGTTGTCGGCGGGTTGGGCAAAAAATATCATTTCCGGGATAATTGCTGTTTTCGGGAGGTGGCGAAACGACAGGGACTGGCGGATTTAATCTAGGTTACTGGTACTATTCCGAACCTCGGTGTCCTGAAACGTGCGCCAAAAGATCTATAACCTCGAAAGTTAAAGTCAATGGCCATTTCTATTACAGATATTGCAACCCTTTCTGACCTAGGAAGACAGAAAGGGTCCAAAGGGACTGAGCGAACCCTTTCTATCTTCCTAAGACAGAATGTCATTGTCCCTACATTGGGCGATAATTTAGGAAATTCTAAATAAAACAACTAAATTTCAAGTGCAACTAAAGTGGACTAATCTGTATGGCAAATAATGTGTAGATAGATATTTTGCATATATTTTACAATATTTTAACAACATATATTAAATACATCAACAAAAACTCCGTACTTGCTGTCGATGTGACATTTTGTAAACAAAGAGGTGTGGTTGTATATTCTTTTTATAAACGTCAAACATTTCATATTAAACTAATCCACATTTTACGTTTCTTCTTCAATATAATAAAGGATTCAGAGAGTGTCAGAATAATTTTCTGGAGCCAGAAAGTCTTCTAAATAATGACAATAATATATAAGGAATACTTTATCTTTCAATCGATGACGTTTTAAATTGTGGTATGGCCCCCATTTTGGAGAATACTACTACTTCCACAGCTAAGGAACACTGGTGTGAGGGTATGTTTGCTTTCTTTTATTTATCAATACAGCAGAACAATTACACAATATAAACGGAATAATAACCACCAAAGTTGTCAAAATGTTATTCTTAAGGCCATAATTCACATTATATTTTATTAACATTTCAAGTGTATTTAACTTCATTACACACATTAATTCTATTAGGAATTTTCCTACGTGAATAAACTTGACACAAAAGATTTTTTTACAAAAACAAACTATACAAAATAGAAAATCTGATTGCATGAATAAAAAAGCTTCTTCTCATATAGAAAACTATTGGTGCTTTTCACTTCACATGCAAAAAGAGCATCAAATAAAATGATATGAGGGCTAAAATTACGACACTTAATTTGTGCAAAGTCAGGTGGGCAAGTTCCAATATCGATGTGTTAAACTACTCGAATACGTTAATTATTTATTTGCTCTAAAAGGATTTAGCCATAAGTTTTGAAAATGCTTCAAATCCAGGAAAGTCACCTTTATGCCCTAAGTAAAAAAGAACAGTGGTACCATATGCCAATCTCTATTCAGAATTTATAAACCTGTTCTGCAGATTTATGCATATCCTTGAAAGTAGACAGTAAAACATTTCCCTTATGATCTGAAAGAAAAATTATATTGTTCCTTATACCATTTTAAAGATAAAATGGCTTGTATACCGAAAATACTTTATTTTCTGAATAAACTCTTCCCCGGTAGCAAAACAATTTATCGCACTTTTCTGCCTTTCAAATTCTTTTTCCTTTACTTTCTGCAGCATGCCTCTTTCTTAAGACTTCTTTAGGTGGGTAGCTGGCCCCTTACCAGAAACACAACCAGAGACTTGTTTACTATTCTTTGAGCCATATCCAAGGGGAAAACAACATGGTGTCAAAAAGTCGGAAGTAAAATGAAAATTCGGTGTAAGTCAAAGTCACGAAAGATTAACTTGAGCAATATATAGAGAAATATAAATTTTACTAAATAAAATCATTACCATGCATATGAAGGGGTTTAACACTCTAGCATATGCACGTTCCCTCGCCGCGCACGAGTACTTAACTCCACACTTAATTCCGATTCAGCTCATCGTTACTTTTGTCGTGTATACATATCTCTGTCCCAGTTGCAATACGTCACGTTGTTCAGTCCGTAAGGGTCAATTTTTGTGTTATCAGGCTTGAATTAGGCAGAACAGCCCAGTTATACTCGTAGCCATATGTACTAAAATCTTCACGAGTCGCATTCGTGCCAGCTCCGAGTCAGCTCTGACTTGTATAATATCGTATATCCCTCTATCAGAGCTACGAAACCTTCCATTGTTCCGCTAATAGGGGTCAACTTTATATGTTCTGAGGCACGAGTTGTGCATACCAGTCCCTATTAGGCAAACTTTGTTGCGTGCCGCTTCTTGGAGCTACATCCGTACGAATCGTACGAGTGTGAGTGTGCAATATACCCCCAAACGAAAAAAAAAAAAATCGCATAATTCGAGACTCTTATATAGGATTCAAATGGAATCACAGATTCGTCATATACATTGACCAGTCTTGAAAATTCACGTTTGGTACTTGTGCCAATTTGTGATCAATTGAAGACTGCTCACGAATATTAAATATAATTTATGATTGATATAAGGTTGTCATCTCAAATTAGTCATGCACAAAAATTGATTTTTTTACATTATTTCATCATTTTATGTTGCAAGCTGTATAATCAAGTTCTTTTTTTTTTGCCGTAGAAACGCAGAAATATATGAAAATATTGAAAATACAAATAAATTTGTTTACATTTTTTAATTTCAGTAGGTTATTCAATACTGAAGTGTTGACATTTTAATAAACAGCCGAATGTAAATTCAGATTTTCAATATTTTTCATTTTCGTAAAAGATAAGAATTTACATTGTTCAATTTATTATTAGTAGTTATGGGAAGTCACGTGATGTTTACTTCCTTCACCTTGTTATGCGATTTAAGATTGTAGTCTTTGCCTGTTCAACTTTCTTTGCCTGAAACGTATTTTGTATGTTAAAGGAAACTCCCATTGACATTTATTTAAAACTTTTATTTTATTTTCTCGGATAAAAAGCAAATTTAAATATCACTCGGATAAAACAAAATTTAAATATCACTACGATTTAATAGACAAATTTATTTAAAATTTTTATTTTATTTTCTCGGATGAAACCAATTAAAATCATAGCCTTTAACTTATACACATGATCAAAGTCTGGGTCCCAAAAATTAAAATAAAATGATTGAGTAATTGATTATATTTTGATTTATTTTTTGTCCTTACACCGTTTAGTGTATGAATTGCTGAATAACTACAAGGCGATTGTCGCAGCAGCAGCGATATAATTATGTTTATCTGATAACGTGGGTCAAACAATAAAAGCAGAAAACTATGAATAGAGGAGGTTGAGTCGGACGTATAAATATTAAATACTGTGTTACCTGAAAAAAAACTGTGTTACCTGGAAACATGATACCCAAAACAGATGGTAGTACACATCTGAGGTAATCACCAACAACAATGCAGAACTATATAATGTGGCAGAAATCAAGAATGCGACGCCACCAAAAAAAACAGCTGACCAGTTTTATTATTTTTTTATCCTGGACGACACACTATACTATCAAAACTTGCTAAAACTTGTATGACATACTCTCACACTGAAACATGTGTAAACTTGTCATTCTTGGGTTCTTGGATCTTTCTAGATTTTGGGTGTGTTTCTTATATACAGTCACCATGTGTTACTGTCACAAAAGAGTTATTTTTTGTTCAATGACAGTTAAAAAAGCGGGATGTGGAAGAAGTTTCACCAAATCTCAGAGTCTCAGACCAGCAGACCACTAACAGATTTAAATTTCGTTGCATTTATTTTCATTGCAGAGTTTCTGAAATGCAACTACTACCAGTAATTTAAAAATGCCGATAGAAAAGATTCCAATCGTGCACAAATTTGGTATAATCTCCCATTCCCAACGCCTGGAACTGCAAGAAAGGATTTTGAAGCAGTCATATCTAGAAACCGTTGAATCAAGAAAAGCAACGTCATCAAGGTAAGTAACAATTTACTACAGCTGTAATAATACATAGTTGAGGTGAAGTTGGTGACTTGGTTGGCGCCTTGCCAGTTTGGCTCATCTAGCAACAATTGTGTAAGAGCTCAGGTAGCAATTGTGTAACTGCTTGTTATAGGAGGTGAATTAATGGTTAGGTCTTGCTGACGGTATTTGATTAAAATAATACCGTTCGGTCTTTTTGAGGATACAATTTTTCCAAAATTTATAAATGTTCTTGAAGAAAAATGTTCAGGAAGAAAAATAGTCAATACAATAGAGCCATTTTAAGTACTTTTTCTGCTTTTCATGTAAATCGTGTTTATGCATGTGGCCGGCCGATCTGCCGATTTCATTATTTTTTTTCTACCGGAAATTTTTTAGACGCGCCTGGTCCCTTTATTTTTTATTTGCTATTTCAGTGACCCCGCCACCAAATGAGAAACAATGTTATTTTCCCCTCGCCTAATGCTGTTTGATTTTTAAGATCAAACATTGATGTTTTGATTAGATTATTACTCGTTATTCATGAAGGGATGACACATGTAGTAATTTTGATCTGAAGTGGTGCGTTTCTTGGTTGTCAAGGAATCCGTTTGAAGTAACGGAAGACTTTGTGCAAGAATACAATGATGCGGAAAGTTTGGATGAGCAGGAGAAATATGAAGATAGAGCCCGCAAGATGCTAGAACGCATTAAGGTACTTTCGTCGAAAGATTCAAAACAGAAATCAGCGAATTCAACAGGCTGTGTACATAAAAATAAAAACAAAATAGTCGAAACCAACCCTGAGGAGTTTGTCATTAATTTTTTTGTAGTTTTGTTATTGGCGATGTTTTGTTCAAACACAGTTGGAAGTGGGGAGAAACAGAGTTATATTTGGGTCAGAAAGAAATCATATAATGTCTGGGCATTAGTTTTTTTCATTTTTTATCACGATAGTTAGACTATTTCTTCTTGTAATAAAGTATATGTCAAAGTAAATAGAAATCTTTTGATCTGTAAATTTTTCAGAGGAAGGCGGGTTTAAAAGATGCTGGTAGAGGCCAGCATGTTGATTTGCCTCTAGCGTGGACAGAACTTTCACAGCTTGCACAGTGCAAGGGCCATATTCAGGAAGGTAGAAAAGTGAATCAGAGAGCTAATTTGCCTCGGTTTGCGTTATTCGGTTTTTACGTCTCTCATCTAGAAAACTCCTTTTAGGCAAAAGAAGCTCACTCTTCTCTCTACAAAGGATAAATAATGAATTGAAATAAACATTTCTTTAGTGACAAGAAATTTAAAATAAATACATGAGAATGCGATAGGTGTTTTCAAAAATATTTGAACTTGGTTTAAACTACACGCATTTAAAAAGTGCTTACTGAACGTAAGTTAGTATTGTGACACATTTCAATTTTAATATGACTGAGCAGAGTGCTTGGACGTCATGGTGACCTCTCTAGATCAGGCCCCGCTGCACAAATCACATATCCCGGCTTTATTTTTCCTTGCCGAGACGACGCTATACTGGCTGAGAACCGACGCCATTAACCAACCGTACCTGAGGTAAGCGTTAAAATCACATCAGCGTTTTAGAACAGAACCACTATGAACTGTGAGTCAGCCGACTGGCAACTCCTATTCATTCCAGCATTAAAATTTTGTTGTGGCATTTATGGCGTTTTCAAAGTAATTTAACTGTGTTTTCAAAAATAATGAATCATAAAACAAATCAGGAGTAAACGTTTCTCAGTTTTCTAATCAATTTTTAGATGTTAACTAGCAACGAATCCTATTGGGAGGCAGAGGACAGCGGTTGTTAGAACCCTCCTTAATATAAAAAATTTGGGACAACGCCCCTCCCCCCACCTTCACAAAATAATGCATTTTCACGTATCAACACCAATTTTGCTTGACTGCCTATGGTAGGAATAGTCCACTGTTGTCTTGTTTACTATTAGGACCGGAGAACTGAAGTTACTTCGTATGGGGATGTTGGTGTTCATGAGATTATTCTACCATCACATGGCGGGGCACCTGCAGGGACACGATGACTTCAAAACAAGATTGTACACATATTTAGATGGTATTGTGGTTCTTACTAGTCATTCTTACTTTTTGCACCAAACACATACAAGTAACATTTAACAAGAGCGGCATAAGAGGATGGTTAAGTATGGTATCAGTATGGTATAACCACATCAAAATATACACTACATTCGGCATTTTTGTTGAAATGTAAAGCGTTCAATCTATGAATTGCTGGTTCCTCAACAATACTTCTTGTAAACAAAATCTGTAAGAACATAAGGCGTAGTCCCTTCCCCGTTTGCGCTTGCGCGAACCATCAGACAAAGTTGTAATTGAATACGCCAATTCTTCTCAGGTTTTGCCGACTGCCAAGATGCTTATAGCCCTTATCCCAACGCCTTGCTGTGCATACGATTTATCAACGAAGTCGGGCGTATGATTATTGGGGACGCCACTATAGAGCCCGGCGAAATGAAGGAAGGCGATGCACAGAGTAACTCGAACAGTCAGACGCATAGCAGCAGCAATAAGGAGCCTCATTCTGCAACCAGTAACTCAAACGAGTCCGAGGTAGGTGATGCACTTTTTATTTTCTCTATTCGACTCCTGATCCACACAAAAATCGCTACACACAATCATTCCATTTGATTTTCGAGTGTTTTTCATTTTGATCTGAGAACAATATTAAAGGTTATTCTTTTCTTTGTTAGATATTTCAGAGATTTGCAATTGAGCAGTTTCCCAGTGCCTTTTCTCATTCGAATTTGGCAGACTGTATTTCAATTTAATCTAAATTATAGAGCAAAATTTTTTAAATAAGTTTCTAGTAATATTTTTACTTTATAGTAGCAATGTATTATAGCAGTTAAAAAGTATGGTTTCATGAAATAATTTTAATTAGCGGGGTCTTAAGATTTGAAAAGAAGTGTGGAAAATGGAGTAATATTTTTGCGAATGACATTGGTTCTGTAGCAAAGGAAAAAAGTCGTAAGTAAAATCTTAAGATGTTTCTATTCTTGAACATTGCGCTTAATAATTGCTGCATAATATTTCTTGCAACCACGGTGATACTATTCTGACACTTGTTAAAAGTTTTGACAAGAAAGTCGCATCGAAGTGTTGAATATTATAATCTTAGTCTTTAGTAATATTTCTCCATCTTTAATATATATTTAACACTTGACAAGCCTTTGGCTTGCAAGAGTTATATGAATTTGTGCGAGCAAAATTCGTCCTTTTTTTTTTTCTTCTTGACACTTTTTCCGATTTTTTGTGTCTTCTTCTCCTCTGACACTATGGGCCCTACGACCATGAAACTTGGGACTTATGAAGAGCTTGATCTGAACATGTGCATGTCACTTTTTATTTTCGTCTTTGATTTCGTTTTCTTTGTTAAAACGCCATGTGAAAAGAGTGTATTTTTTGCAAGTAAATGCGTAGCATTTAACCCACATCACACACAGTTGCACAGTGAGCTTTGTGCGAGCTCTCACTGCGCAAATAGCTAAAACGGCGTATGCTAGATCAGTCAATAAAACCTTAAGTCAACAGAAACCAAACACTACTCGGCTTATAAGACATATTCAAGCTGTGTTGTTTGCAATATATTATTCAAGAAATAACCCATTGAAGGAAGCATTTTTGCGTTTTAATTTTTGTCAAGTGTTTAACATTTCGCTAGCGAAGTGAGGTTCTAGTTAGCTAACTCTGCAATAGTTTCATCTCGGAATAAACGCAATTATAACTGTATGTAGGGATTTAAGGTAAACAGGGCTTGCTTGGCACAAGAAATATTGTCATTATTAAGCCAGAAAAATACTTATGGCATATATTATGGCAAAAAAAAAAAAAAAAAAAAAAAAAAAAAAAAAAAAAAAAACAGAGGCTCAGTGCAATTTCGTGGGTTCTTCTCGCTCAGCGCAAGCTACCGTCAGTATAATCTTATGGGTGTGGGACTTAAACGCTCACAATTGTGCAAGGTGGTTTAGTCAGTTATTTCTAATGTGGCTTACTTCTTGTAGTCAGAAAAGAGTTGGTTGATAGTGGAAGAATTCTATATGAAACAAACAGTACTTTCTATTTTTTTCGAGTGCCACAAAATATGCGATTTATTGCTCGTCATCGGTATAAATCTATAGTGCCATTTATCCGTTGGATTTGCATCGTTTTAAACAGTTGGGAATGTGGACGGAAAAAACGGAGTCTTCAAAGACATATAAGACTATAAAAGTGAGACGATATAAGAAGGATAATAGGAACGCAGTGACAATTAAAGTTCAAAAACCGGTAAAAGACTACAGGTTTGAGTTGTTGCAAATAAAGGAATGTTTGAAGATCGTGTATATTGTAGTGTTCAACTGCACTTTTTATTTGAAATTTTAAAATGCAAAAAAAAAAAAAGAAAAAAAAAAGGCCATTAAAGAAAAGAAATACACACCGGGATTTATATAAATTGTTCAGAGGGCGCTGTTCTTTTGGTTATCGGTCGAGTGGGAAGGGTTTTTTATTTAATCTTTTAATCTTTTTATGTGTACATAGAAATAACCAAACTTAATTGTTGCACTTCTCTGCTACCTCATCTCAAAAGACACACAATTACATGCACTGTTAATGTGGTTGTAACTGTGGTAAAATATTTTACACCCATTTCTTCGTCTTAAGTGGTTAAATTTTAACATTGTTAAAAATCCACTATTTTACTACTTCGAAGTAAAGTAAAAAAGGTGAAAAGCAAACTAAATGGTAAGTAAATCGTGAGTGATTTAATATGAAATTTAATTTCATCCCTTAACATCAAAAGTAAGTTTATACTCCTACGATAAATGATATGACTAGTTTAATATCAAAATTTCTTTGAATTTGGGATTTTAATTTCTGTAACTGTAAAAATAATAAAACGTAGAAGTAAATATGAAACACAAAACACGAGTTTGACACTTCAAAATGTATTTTGTTTCTTTTTTTCCGCCTTCCGGGATAAGAAGAAGAAAAAACAAACCGTGAACCCATTAAAAGTTCTCGAAAGTTTCTTTAGGTTCTAATCACACAAGAAAAGAGAGATATGTTGAGAAACGGTATCAGATGGAGTTGCGGTGGGGGTGGGGGGTGGGGATGGGTTAATTAAAGGCGGAGGCTGTAGTGTGGAGCGTGGTATCGAAGTCTCCCTCCGTCCCCTTCAAACAAGCTTCAAAACAGCACTAAGTCAGTGCAGTGCGCTAAAGCTGTTGTGGTGCGTAATTTTAAGAGAAAAGGTATCTCTCAGTCTGTGAAAAAAAAATTCCTAATTTTGTTCTTATGTATAGTCCAGCCTCACTGATAGCGCTTGTCTTAATTCCATATTAATTTTCTTTTTAAAAGTTTTGTTCAGAATTAAAGTTACAATTCCTTTATAACTGGAATTTATGTAACGTCGCATTTTTAATGTTATATTTGTTGAAGATCAAAATGAGTGTTGGGAAAAAACTCACCAAAATATTTTGCTCGATTTATATTTAATCCCCAGTATTTCCGCGATGTCTCGGCCGAATATGAGCAAGCGAGCCAGTCGTCACAGAGCGGGGCTATCAGCAGCAGCGTGCACGACCTGAGCCCCACGCTGTGGCACTCCCTGGATGTGTGGCGCTGTGTTAACAGAACCCTGCTGGGCCTGCCAGATGCCCTCGGTGCGCTCAGCAACTGCGGCATGGGTTTGGCATCAGAGAGCTGGTGAGAAACAGGAATTTTTTGTAAATACTTAAAAAAAAATAAATAAATACATGTATATAAAATAAAAATAAAACGCAGATAGAGAAACTCCAGACACACTTTAGTTTGGCGAACAGTGCATCCGTTTCTATACGCTGTTCCAGGGTCGACGGTATTGCAGCGCTGCAGATCTTGGCCGATGCAGCGAAGGCCGATTTGAAGATCTTACGAACACTGCAGAACCTTGCCAAAGGCACCCAACCCAAGCCGCCGGCACAGCCTCCCCAAGACGATGGTAGGGAATTTCTTGTTACGCAGTGTAGCTAACAATGTTAGAATTTTTATTTTTCAGTGGCACATTTTTTAATACAAAGCTATAAAAAAAAAATAGCAGACTGTAGATGGAAGTTTTCCTAAAATCAACCGGAGAGTGATGTTTATCCCCCGTGATTTGGTGATATGGCTAGTTTCAGTCATAATCAGTTTCGTACATATTTAGAGTAAAAAGATCTGTTGGCATGAGCGTAATGAATATATGAAATATACTGGTGTTTTGTGGCTTAGGGGAAACAGTGACTGGTTCAGGCTCAATGAACACGCAAGAAAAAAGCCACACGAGTAAAACGAGCAAATCCTCGCAGCCGACTTCCTCCAAATTTGGCCTGAGTGACATCTATGAGAAGACCGAATACGACAGCAGCCATTCCAAGTCTAATGGGAGGAGCGGGCGCACGCGTAGTCATAGATACCGTGACGACACAGATGACATTGTGTCAGTGACACCCGGATATGGCGTAAATATAACATTTTTTTTGGCTCCTAAACCCCGGAGACAGACTACAGGTTTGAATGTTGTGCGTCCGTCCATCGCCTACTGTTACTCCCACGCTGATAGTCCGCTCGCTGTGACATTTGGTTATGCCTGACTTATCGTTGTGGATAGCTGTGTTATTTCTGTTTTGACCGTGGCCCAATTTCAAGGACTGCTATGTTGTATATCCAGTTCCGGTTAGAGGCTGTGCGCTACGTTTTTTTTTACTTTGGGAGGGACTTTGTATACCGGTAATGTGTTATATAACATTACTAGCTGATTTATGCGAACCACCGTGTCACACGGAAAAAAATCTTCATGTACGAAAACAAATATATGCCTTCTGTGATTGATGAATGAGTTCTATCCATTCATTCAAATTAACTCTTTCTATGCGAATGTAAATTGTTGGAATTAGTTTTGAAATAAATGTCGCATACCGGAAATGATGGGTGTGGAGAGGATTGGTCTGGATGAATATGTATCCCCAAGCCTCTTAAAAATACGTCCGTCCAGCACTGATTTCTGGCCTTAATTCCTGAAAGTTCAGCGTTTGCGAATGTTCACTATTTTTTCCTTAATTCTGGTCACAGTCGCCTGTTAAGTCGGGACGGAAGACAGTCACACAGAGCTCTCACTACGCAGACTCGCCCGAGAAAATGAGCCGGTCCCCGCTGAAAATGCTGAACATCTCACCGGACAAGTTGGCCAGGTCGCCGGACAAGACGCCGTCGAAATCGCCGGATAAAGTTCAGCGGTCGCCGGACAAAGGGTCGAGAGTCATGAGTAGGCACCTAGAAACACAGGTTAGATAACTGAAAGTTTTTCGCAGATTGCTTTTCAGGTAATATTACAGGAAAATTTGTCGGGGATGGGGGGGGGGGGGGGGGGGGGAGGTTGGCAGAATAATAGATGCCCCTTCTTTTGATCGGATTTTGCCCGAGGTGATCCTCTCAGCAAATGGCTGTTTATTGGCTATTTATCAAGAAGTGTTGAAATGAAGCATTAAGTTCAAGCACATTGTGATTTTTCTACAATTTGACCGTTTTTGGCAATTTTTCGTCAAATCGCCAAAATCTAAGCCTGAAGCAGGAGCTTGAAGGGAACAAGGGAAGAATCCTGCTAAATTTCAACGTTATCCAATAGGATTTGTTGGAAGAGTAGCACATGCGTTTTCTTAAATTTGCCTTAATATCTTGTCAAATTTTGACCAGATCGCCAATATATATATAAATATATATATATATATATATATATATATATATATATATATATATATATATATATATATATATATAAACTGTATGGGGAATTACAGAAGAACATTCCTGCCAAACTTCAGTATAATCGGACCAGAAATGTAGAAAGACTGGCATTTTGAAAAATTGTTTACACAAACACACACAAAGGATGACAGACACATCACCAGCGAGGAGTATAGTCCTCCAACCAATAGTCAGCTGAGCTAATATATAACGTCAAAATATTCAATATCCACACAAAGTCTGCAATTGTTTGCAGGGCACGCTCCGTACGACGACGAGTCAGAGTCGTCTGCAGACGGGCGAGTCAGGCTGGCAGGCAGAACTGAATACAGAGGGCGCGAGCGGGGGACGGGCGTCCCAGGCGAGCAGTGTACCCACGTACAGTAACAAAGTGGTATGTTATTGTCCCCTACTTACACGTTTTAATCCCGAATAGTATTCCCACAATCAACAATGCAGCGTTATAATTTTGATGCCATAAAAGTGTGTTCTTTGTACTGAATTCACTTCTGACTTGATAACGCTCCCAATGGTAATTTACGATTTGATGTATTTAACTGTTCTTCGATACAATATTTATCATGGATTGTACTATAAATATATATTATTTTCATATGAGCTATGCCAAAAGTTGTAATAAATAGCTCAGCTACCAGGTCTATAATTCGGCTACTTGGATTGAATTCCAGAGCATTGAGTTACCAGGCCTGCATGGTTGGCATTGGGAAGTAGCCATTACGTATGCTGATATATTGGCTGACATCGTTCTCCATGCATCTTCCTCCGCCATCCAGAAAATGGCGCTAGTGGGCAATAACCGCGACGACAGCACGGAACTGGATAGGCTGACAAACGTTGAGCAGTGTCCAATGAGAAGCGCTGGCCTATTGGATCTCATATATTTCAAAGCTGTGGATGAAAGCAACGATGGAGGTTGGGCATTTGTGGATACATTTTTTTCAGAAAAAAATATATTAAGCGGTGGAGCAGATCACAAGTGAAATGCATAACCAGGCGAAAGTTAATGTTGAGTATTTTCTTGGGAAAATAGGACTTGTTTTTGGTTGACCGTAATTGGGTGTTGTGTGTGTCGCATTGTCTGTTTCTCCCAACTAAACTTGTGACTGTTTTACGTAATTTCCCGCAATAAAGCCGTTTATGAACATCATGCTTTGATACCAATAAAGAACAGCGCATATAGAAATCCTTTTCAGTACTTTTTTTGCTCTGGAGTTTGCACATCGGTGACCGGAGAAACGGTCATAGACCGAAACCATCGCAATCGACAAGTCGATCATATTGATGACTTGAGTAACAAAAATGTGTATGATTCTAAAAAGATTTCACTTTCAGCTGCTAAGATTTCTTCAACTGTTATTGAACTGTTCTGTTTATTTTGTGTTTCATCTTATAATGCGTCATTTGATAGTAATAGAAATAATTCAACAGCCACTCTCATTACCATAGACACGTGTTAGACAGATCAAATAAACAACGATAAAGTGGAACATGATAAGTTAGTTGAGGAAGAGAAGGTCCGAAATTGGGAGATGGGAAGATTTTTATACGTTTTCTAAGCAGTGTCGCGGAAATATTGCCGTATTCTTTCCACCTTAATCTTCCTTTTATAACCAGCGTCTGCTTTTAACCCGTCTGCAAAATTCTGAAGGATCTATTTTTCCCGGTAACACCCCCATCAGCTGCCTAAAATGTTTGACGTCCGCCACCAGAAAAAAATCACCCCATAAATTTATACATTTGTGGAATCATTGCTTACCCTTTTTAAGTGTAGATGCAATTGTGAGAAGGTATGGCCGATACCAGCAGGTTCCACTGTTTGGGGCGGGGACGAAAATTTTGAATCGCTCCCCCATAGTAACACACAGCGACACTGAATTGGCCAAATAAATGTTGGGAGTCACGGCGATCACCGACCGATAAAATTCTTGATAATCGAAACGGAAATTTTCCTTGATCCCCAACCGTAAAATATACCCATTAGAACAGCGGTAGAACGTATAATTTGCCTCGTTTAATGTAATAGGTCCTAATGACTGGAGTTGGCGTATACGCTATGCGGCTATTCAGGGATTAGTGAAGATCTGTCGCTGCTGCGCCGGGGATAGCACGAAAGAAGGCATGAGAACGGTGGCGTGGAATTCCCTCATCAGGGCTCACTCACTCGAACGCGACAGCCGCGTATTGGAGGCACTCAAAGTTGGACAGGTGTGCACTTGACGCTTTAAGTATTTCGAGTACACCTTAAAATGGCCTTTTGGTACCTGAACTAGTAGATTAAAGGGGTTTGTGCAGGTCTTGAAGTTAAAACAGGGATGTTTAACGCATTTGGTGCTGTTTTTGTTTTTAACCAGGTGGACGCCAATATAGAAAATTTACTTGCTAAGCATTTAGCAGTACTGCCCAGTACTATAGGAGCTAAAATAGCGGCGGGTCTTTCTAATCTTTACCTACCGCCTGTTAAATCGCCTGTTCAAGTAGTGCTGCCGAGAAAACGAGCCATGAAGGTGATACAAATAAACAAACCGATGTCACGAAAACCTCAGAGAACATCTTTGAAGTAAGTGTAGACAGTCTGATGCAATATTTGCTGCCACGTTAATCCAGATTCAGTTCAGTAACGTGGGATTTCTTTTACTTGCAATCTGCTCTGTCTCATGTAATATACCAAGCGTATGATTTACGTTTCTGCTCTGAGATATTCTTAATTTAGAACTCGAATATTCGATCCACACCTTGCAAATTATTACAAATCCAAAGCTGATTTAAAGCCCCAGATTTTCACCCATTTGTTTTCCTTAAATGAGTCACTGTTACTAAAACCTTGTCCAGATTCCCAAGTGGTAATCATTCGCTAAGTGGACATATATACCCCACGAAGTTTGAAAAAAGAAGAAATATTACTTATTACAGAGAAGAAATACAGCTAGCCACAGCGCTGTACGAACCTCCAGTTTCCATGGAGACGAAAAACGACTATGATCTCAGAAGAATAGTCGAGGATCAGGTAGAAAGACCGAACTGAAGCATTATTCGCTTTATCATTTCGGAAACTGAATTATCAGTTACAAAACACACCAACGACTGTCCTGGTGCGATCAAACCCTTAATTCATTGGAGTGCGCAGTTTACAAAGACTCAATGCGACAGTTATTGCATTGTATATCAATTTCCTCTTGCCAAATCTGAGCCGAACCCCTACAGTTTTATGTGGATTTTAATATCGGAACTTAAAAAAGTTTTAAAATAAACACTAATTTAAACAAAAATTGATGGCTTCCAGCAAATTTTACTGAACAGCTATGACCATCTTTCATAGTGTTAAAGAATGTTTGAATTTGACTTTTGGCCAGTGGCGAAAAGGCTTGCAGATTGAGCTTGACGACGAAGAACAAGACAGACATAAGGACTTCGAAGAGCGACAGATGGAAGAAGAAGAAATGGAAAAAGAAAAGGAAGAAAGCAGGAGACTGAAACTTAAAAACAGGTGTAGATAATAATAGCATATCGTATGTCTGCCCCTCGGGGAGGCATATATTGTTTTTCGTTTGTCCGTCCGTCCGTCAGCCAGCAGCGATTTCTGAGTGACGAGGCAGCCGATTGCAACCAAATGTTACACACGTGTTGCCTATAACTACAGATAATGCCCATATATTATTTTCATATCCGACTATTTTTCGTTTTTTAAAATTTTTGACTTCAATATTTCGCAATTATCTTCGTCTGTCAGCAGCGATTTCTCAATAACGATCCCAAAAAAATTTTACACACAGGTTGCCTATGACATACAAATAATGTCCATATATTTTTTTTCATATCTGGCCATTTCTCGACTTGTGGCGATTTTTTTTTAGATTTGTTACATAATATAGAATTGTTTCAAGCTAGAAGCGTGTCCCTTTGACAGACTGTGGCGCTGGGGGAGACATAACCGTTTTTGAGCTTTAGCAAAAACATAATAGACTGTCTAGTTTTTACTTTTCTTTAGCTTAACTCTTTTTAGATTTGTGAAGGGAGCGGAAGGCATACAATTGAAATATTGTTTAATGTGTCTGCTGATGTACATAATGATTTTTTTTTTATGTTGCCGTAAATTATTTTGTCATTTTCTCTTTTTTTTTTAGGTATAAGAGCAAAACACAAGACTTGCCATATACCCCTACCACGATGACAGCTGTGTCTGATGGCAAAATAACGCGGGCTAGCAATCAAAGCTCTGTGGACAATTTCTCTTTACGTCATGGACTACACGTCCAGTAGATCATGTGATCAAAGCCACTAGAAAGCAAACTGTGATAGTGTGTATTCCTGATGAATTTGTACGGACAGCACTGTTTGCCCTGTGCCAGTGGCAGCTTATGAGCAGTACAACAGTCTTAGAAGTCCTGGAGCTTGCACATAATTTTTGTCGAGTTGAGGATCTATTATTAGTTTTGATTCATTGATGTTGTATTTTCAAAACAAAGCTGTCTCCAGGCTGAAAGAATATCAGGGCTTCAGATATATCAATAAAAGGCTGAAATTTGGTGATGCAGTTTGTTTCACTCATTAAGAATCCTTCAAATTGCCTCCTATGTCACCATTGTCTTTTCAGTCATTGGATTTTGTGAAAGTGGTTAAGAATGGCAAGGAAAGCTGCATTAAATTGATAATTTTCACCCCTTTTCTGTCACGGTAAAAGATGGAAAACAGCTCTTTTGTTCTGGCAACAGAATGCACCGTTTTTCATCTTTTAACCAGGACTTAAAACCTGTTTGGTGGTTGTCTTTAGCGTGTATTCTTAGTTATTAATCCACGCTAATTACGATGATGGATTGAAAATAGAAAAGCGTGGCTTTGTTATTGAGAAAACATTCTTAAACAATGGAAAATCACCAAACATGTTTTAAGGCAACCTAACAAGCATGTCCAAGGACATGACCCAGCCGAGTCACCAAACAGGGAAAGAGAGAAAAACTCTGAAACGAATACTGTTAGGCCAAAAAATGAAGAACGTAACTTTTTCATAATTTTAATACACAAAAATGAGTTTTCCCGGGTGGAAGTTACCCGAAAAGGGATGTTGGAGAGATTGGGTTTTGACGATTCACGTATTTACCGACATTTACACAATTTTACATTTAGCCGTGACTGTAGCCGTGACCTACAGAATATATATACAAGAATCACAGACAAAATCATGATCAAATTCGCAGACAGCGGTTACGAAAAAGCCGTAACTGAACGGAGAAAATATTCGCTCACTTCATCGGTGTAGTTGTGGCTGATGAGGAGTCTTTCTTTCAATTCTTTCATAAAGGGAAAAAATTAAAAAATGCCCCCCATTTGGCCAATTTTTGGCGGATCGCCAAAATGAGTACTTTTTCAAAAGAGGCCTACCTAGGGAATATTCGTGCAAAATTTGAAGAAAATCTGACCAAAATTGTGGGAGGAAAAGCATTTTGAAAATTAGCAACCACAAAATTACAAATGTCCCCCATTTGGCCAATTTTTGGCGGATCGCCAAAAAAAGTAAATTTTTAAGAGAGGTCTATCTTGAGAACAACCAACAAAAATTGAAAAGGAATCCGAATAAAATTGTGCGAGAAGAAGCAATTTGACAATTTGACACCAAAAAATTAAAAAATGTCCCCCATTTGGCCAATTTTTAGCAAATCGCCAAAATGAGTAAATTTTCAAAAGAGGCCTACCTAAGGAATATTCTTGCAAAATTTGAAGAAAATCTTATCAAAATTGTGGGAGAAGAAGCATTTTGAAAATTGGCAACAACAAAATTACAAATGTCCCCCATTTAACCAATTTTTGGCGTCTCGCCAAAAAGAGTAATTTTTCAAGAGAGGTCTACCTAGGGAAAAATTATCCAAAATTGGAAAGGAATCCGATCAAAATTGTGGGAGAAGAAGCAATCTGAAAATTGGACACCAAAAAATTAAGAAATGTCCCCCATTTGGCCAATTTTTGGCGGATCGCCAAAATGAGTAATTTTTCAAAAGAGGCCTACCTAGGGAATATTCGTGCAGAATTTGAAGAAAATCTTATCAAAATTGTGGGAGAAGAAGCATTTTGAAAATTGGCAACCAAAAAATTACAAATGTCCCCCATTTGGCCAATTTTTGGTGGATCGCCAAAACGAGTAAATTTTCAAGACAGGTCTACCTTGAGAATAAATATCCAAAATTGGAAAGGAATCCGATCAAAATTGTGGGAGAAGAAGCAATTTGAAAATTTGACACCAAAAAATTAAAAAATGTCCCCTATTTGGCCAATTTTTGGCGGATCGCCAAAATGAGTAATTTTTCAAAAGAGGTCTATCTAGGGCATATTCGTGTAAAATTTGAGAGGAATCCGATCAAAACTGAAGGAGAAGAAGCATTTTGAAAATTGGAACCGAAAAATTTGAAATGCCCCCCCATTTGGCCAATTTTTGGTGGATCGCCAAAAAAAATAATTTTTAAAGAGAGGTATACCTAGAGACGTTCGTGTAGAATTTGAGAGGAATCCGATCAAAACTGAAGGAGAAGAAGCATTTTAAGTAAAAGTTTACACACGTACATACGGACGACGGATACCCCTCTATTGATAAGATAAGACCAGCCCGACATAGCCGGCTGGTCTAAAAATGGTTAATCCGTAAAATGTTCAAAGTTAGAACGGATTAGATAAGTGTCCGGATTACCCAGGATTTTTTTCATTTTCCATTTTCTATCTCGATTGATCCATATAGATCCATCTAGCAAACAATGTTTGAACCTTCATGCAATAACTTGACCGAAGCAGACGGATTGCTCAATTAGCACAACCTACAATTTGGTCCGAAAAATTGTATTCCGTGTCTTCATTTTGGCTGTCCGAATTATCCAGTGTCTTATTGTGGATCAACCGATTGGGTATAAATTAAACGGGACTGAAATACTATGCCAGAATTAAGTTGGCGTCCATATTGCATAGAATTTACCACGAGCAGGGTTTACTCTATTTGTAAAGACAAGATTACATTTCATTATGACTGAAAAAGGAATTTAAATAAAACACACAAGCTTCAAACAAGAAATTTACTGTATTCTAACCATTACCTTTTCGGTATATAAACTAGGCAGGAATGGAGAGCTCTATCAATAACAAGCTAGTGATGTTACGTGATAATCGAAACAAGTATACCAGTGAACTGGTTAAGTCCCTCGGCGCACCTCCGTTTTTGAAATAAAACAGTTCGAGTGACCTTGACCTTTGACCCAAGGTCACCAAAACGTGACCAGGTCGAGTGCCTTTGCCCACCATTCGACCTATCAATTTTGGTTGAAATCTGTAAAGCTAAACTCGAGATACCAGCCTTATACAACAGCAATCATCCAACTGCAGGCTCTGCCGCTCGCCATTAATATCGATCAATAGCTAATGAGAGCACATTTCAAAGCTGACATTTCCACTTGGCCGATTTACTTCAGTTGGTATGATGCTCGCTCGACAAGCGATAGGTATGGAGTTCAAAAACAGGTTGTGTACTTATGATTCATAAGTAGTCGAAATTACACATTTTTCATAACGTTTTTTATAGAAAACTAACCACGCGTTGCACATCTCCAGTATATGCTCTCTCTCTGTGCAAGAAAGAGATGAAATCACTGTATTAGTTACTGAAACATGGCGCG
The DNA here is from genome assembly GCA_949752745.1 of Protula sp. h YS-2021. NCBI lineage: Eukaryota > Metazoa > Annelida > Polychaeta > Sabellida > Serpulidae > Protula > Protula sp. h YS-2021. Next base: position 32,544,064 of record OX457026.1, read on the forward strand.
TACAAACTCACCACTATAAATACAGGTTATCACACATTTTCATAGCATTTCAAAAATCTGGCAATTTTTCAATTTTCGACAAAAATAAAAAACAACCACGCGTTGCACACCTCCAATATACGCTCTCTCTCTGTGTAACAGAAAAATAAAATCCCTTTAATAGTGACTGAGATCTAGCGCGTACAAACTTACCACTATACATAGGGGCAATTGCACATTTTCACAACATTTAAAAAATCTGGCAATTTTTCATTTTTTGAGAAAAATAAAAAATAACCATGCGTTGCACACCTCCAATATATGTACTCAAATTTACCACGATAGATGGGGACAGACAGACGGACGGACAGGGCCTGCGGTGGCGGGGGACTAATAAAAAAGTGGAACAAGCCTTTGACTACGGAACAAACAAAAACGGGTCATGTGAAATTTATACAAGCATGCTCTGCTCTACAACGCTTAAACACATGGTCAAGTGTAGAATTTGGAATAAATATTCAAGAAAGAGTACTACTGAAACAAATGCTTCCTATTTTCCCCACGCCAGTTCAGATTTTGAACCACGTGTTCCCAGTATATCTGTTTTGTTTTTCCATCTCGCTGTATCAGTCAAAACTAACGAACAATATGCACTTTAAAGTGGCTAGAGATTAGCCGGTTCTGATGGAGCACGCAAGGGATCTGTTATCCAGATTTATGAGCTTGGTGACAGAAAACACAAAATAGTTGATTTCTTAAAATGTGTTCTTTTTGCTGGACAGCTGAATTCCGTTACGGAACTGATATTTCAAGAAACTGATCGTTCGGAAACGGAGCGAATTTGTTTCTCGGCCTTACTTATGTACAGATTTCCAGTGTAATTCTTCCACTGCGAAAGATCGCTGACCAAGAAATAGGGATCTTTCAATCCACAAATACACATACAAATATTTTTACGGGTTAACGCACAGTGAAGAGTTGCTTCCCCTTAATAAAAAAAATATGTGCTTGGTTAGTTTTCTGGAAAAAAGTTTTTTATCAAAAACCGCGGGAAACCCACATGAAACTGATTATAACTTTGAAAAATTGGAAAAACAAGCTCAAAATTATCTTTATAATTTTTTTTTCAAACAAACATCGTGTTGCTCAAAACGTACTGTTCAAACAATCTGCTGTGAAAAGGCTCCTGTTTATCACCACAAACTGTAGAGAAATGCTTTAACCCACATCTCATCACGAAACGCCTGCAAGTGGCACTCTTTCCATGACTCCAGAACTTAACACATTCACTTAGTCAAAAAGAAAAGAAAAAAAGAAAACAGTTACACCTTCCATTTACCCCCGGGACTTCAGGCACCCTGATTCGGTAATAGGATAAGGGTACCCGCGGATAGATTGAAGATATTGCTGAAAAGGTAAACAAAAGAAAATACGTAAGTGATGCGGGCTGATTGACTGCATAAAAATCAAATCATACATGAAATCCAGTACGCTTTATCATGTGTTATACATAAACACCCGGAAATTTTCCAGAATTTTCCCATCGTTTCGTTAAAATCCCCCTCACGAGTTTTATTGCAATACCATCAACACACTTCTTTTGTATCTTGCAGGGCAAAAGGTGATTACGAACTAAATATATGACAATATTGACGTTAGGATTTCAAAGTCACGCAGTAGCCTTGAGACGTCTTCAGCGGTCACCAAAGTCTGATCAGCCTAAAATATCATCTGTTTGAGCATTAACATCGAGTTTCATTACAATACATTCACATGCTTTGCTTGAATGCAGTTCACAACACAGATTTTAACACAGAATTCTCTCTACATTCTTAACAAATATTAATACAAAGTAGATATTTAGCACAGATAGGATTTCGGGCCATTTGGATGTAGATAGATCCGTACGGGGGATCAATTTTGGTGTACACACATACTTGTTCCGTATGCACGCACAAAATAGCATACTTCTACATAATTGTACACTGCAATTCTATATAAAACAAGCTATTATTTCAAATAAGAATATGTCAAGCAAATAAGAAATATTATTATTTTTAGCGCAATTACTTGTTTGCTGTGTTATGATAAATTGTTTAAACGTAACACCTTGAGTGAAAGTGATGTCAGAATAGCCTACTCCATTTTGTAGTCGTATATACACGGAATATACGACATTTCAATGTTCGGTCGTATATACACGGAATATACGACTTTCAGTGCTCGGTAGTATATACACGGAATATACAACTTTCATGTTTAGCAGTATATATACATGGAATATACGACTTTTCAAATTGCGGTCGTATATACACGGAATATACAACTTTTCAAATTTATAACATCACTTTTTTTAATTTGAGGAAGTGAGTATACACATAAGAAAGGTTATAAGACTTATAACCTTTAAGAAATATGAAGAAATCAATTTTTCTAAACTTTATTAGCAAACAAAGTCAAATTGATAGGTTGATTATATACTAATCGGTTTATCGTGTTTGTGGTGTGTAAAATGATGTTATGTGTAATTTTTAAAAATTATTGCACAAACACTGGAGTAAATAATTCTACCCTTAAATGATCTTGATATTGCACAAGTAAGCGCCTAATACGTTCTGAACTTTTTTTGCGCTGGTGTCAACATAAACAACGCTAGCAACACAGTCGTAACTCTCCACGACCCGAACTAGTTCACTTCGTTACCAGTACTTTTACCACTAAACACTACTTTGAAATATATAAAAGTTTAACAATTATTTTAATACCAACTTTCTGATATTTCACCAATGTCTGCATTCAAAACGCTAAAAATTAGCCATTTTCCTCTATTTTTGTGAATAAATTCCTACGCACCTGCCAAGGCAACATGTAAACAACCGCCATTTTCAAATACGAACATTAAATATGCATTTGATTCTTAAAGGTTTTGGGACGTTGTTCAAACCTCCCACAGCTGAAAACGACAATATTATTAAATTTAGTAACTATATTCGTACCATAAAAAGGTAATTTGGTAAATTAAACGAGAAATTAAGATAAACATTAGAACCTCAGCTGGTCACGAATCCCAGCTATCACGAATTATCACCCATAATTTAAACTTAAAATTTCCCCCTTAAAACGGTCTTAATTTCTAAAATAAATGTCGTGTAATATTTTTCAATACCCATTTAGTTATTCCCGGCATATGAAATACAAAAAAACGTATTTAAAAATCCTAAAATGGAACTTAAAATAGTTTATAATTACTTCTGGTTTTCACAGAACCGCCAAAACACACGTTTTAAATAGCCGTTTAATCGTAAAAATACTGTTTATATGCCTAAAAATTTAATAAATACCAAAACTACAAAGCATGATGCGCCTGAATTATAAACAAAATCATTTTTTAAATAGTTTTCTGCGAGCTTTATGAGTTTTGAACATGGCTTTCCCAGTCAAAATGGCAAAATTTTAACGTTCGAGTAAAAGTCTCGATGGGACTTGAACCCCAGACCAAACGATTTGAAGTCCCACGCTCTATCAACCACGCCACTGGACCAGTTGTAGGACTGAGACCTGTCATTGTAATACACGTAAAAAATCAATATTTCAGTCCTGGGCGAAATTCACATTATATTGCGTCCTTACCACAACCGCAATTTTGAAAGTCGTATATTCCTTGTATATACGACTGAACATTGAAAGTCGTATATTCCGTGTATATACGACTGAACATTGAAAGTCGTATATTACTTGTATATACGACTGAACATTGAAAGTCATATATTCCTTGTATATACGACTGAATATTAAAAGTCGTATATTCCGTGTATATACGACCGAACATTGAGAGTTGTATATTCCGTGTATATACGACCGAACATTATCAAGTTGTTAAGTCGTATATTCCGTGTATATACTACCGAAAATTGAAAATCGTATATTCCGTGTATATAAGACCACTAATAAAGTAGAAAACTTTTACACATCACTTTCACTTACGGTTTTACGTTTATATAATTTACTATAACGCCAGTTACTAATTGCCAATAAGCAATTGCTCTGAAAAAAACAGGGTTTCTTATTTACTTGACATATTCTTATTTTAAATAATAGCTTGTTATAATTGTGTGTGATAGAATTCGAAGTGAAAGGACCTCAACAGTGCCCAATCATCAGACAGTATCCTGCCGGTGTGATATAAAATTTTGACCCCCCCCCCCCCCACCTATAATGGTGACCCTGTCAGAATTTCACATATCTCTTTGATCCCCCAGTCAATACTTCATTATAAAATTGTGACTCCCTTATGAAATTCTGACCACACCCACTCTATCAAAAAACTTAATAAAATTGCTAAAAATAAAGGTGTTTTTCATCTTAAGATTACACAGTACATGTGCATATGCTTGTTCTTTTGATATGTACTGGTCATAGTCACTTAGTAAAAGTTAAGTGACATAAGATAAAATCTAGCATTTTGGCTGTTTTTTTATCTGGATTTGTACGTTTAATTTGGAGTCAGAGCAAGGGTATTATTCTCAGCTGCTGCATCTACTATACTTTAATATATAATTGTAAACTTCAATATACAACAATAAGAAGAGTTAGGGGGAGTTTTCAAAGTTCATAGAGGGGATCAGAATTTTACAATGAAATTTTGACCGGAGGGTCAAATTTCAGTCTGGGTCACAATTTTATCTCACACCGGTAATCACATGAATTATTACACCCTCTTAAAGCGCAATTGTTTGCAGTCAATTATTATTATCTGGTGTGCAACAGAAATTGCCAAATGCTGCTGTAAAAGTATTGCCTCCCTCGAACATGGCAATTTTTGTACCCAACGGCTTACGGATTTTGATTTAATTAGTAAAGTTTACATGAAAACGTTATTTGTAAGTATGGAGAACGTTTTTGTGTAGATATTGTAAACGCAAAATTCTAAAGCAAAACGGTATTAAGTCTAGCCGTTCATGCAATCGAACTAAAGCATAACCCCTGCTTGTTACCTGTCTGCGAAGGGTCTCGATCGAGTATGGATACGTTCATATCGCACCGCCTTTTCCTTTTCATTGAAGTTTTAGAGCAAATTTGCACGAAAACGGATTCCCCCCAGTATGAAGGCGTTCTTGCATGACTGCCTACTGCTTCACCCGAAAAGGTTTACAGCAAAATTTGCATGAAAACGGGTTTTATCCAGTATGAATGCGCTCGTGTGCAACGACGCTTTCTTTTTCCCTGAAGGATTTAGAACAAATTTTACACGTAAAGGGCTTTACCCCAGTATGCAGCCGTTTATTCCTCACAAATTCATGCTTATCCCGAAAAGTTTTAGAGCAAAATTTACATGAACACAGTTTTATTCCAGTGTAAATACGTTCGTGTATAACTGATTGACTTATACGCAAGGGATTGAGAGCAAAATTTATATAAAGACGGATTTTCACCAGTATGGATACGTTCGTGTAGCACTGCGTTTTGCTTAACACGAAAAGTTTTAGAACAAAATTTGTATGAAAACGGTTTTTCTCCAGTATATATGCGTTCGTGTGCAACGGCGTGGCGCATGTGCCTGAAGGATTTAGAGCAAAATTTGCATGAAAACAGTTTTTCTCCAGTGTGAACCCGTTCGTGTGTAACTGCTGACGACTACTGCGTAAACGATTAAGAGCAAAATAATTTACGTAAAAACGGGTTTTCTCCAGTATGGATACGTTCGTGTACGACTGCGTACTGCTTCACCCGAAAAGTTTTACAGCAAAATTTACATGAAAACGGTTTTTCTCCAGTATGAATACGTTCGTGTGTAACTGCGGATGACTTTTGAGTGAACGATTTAGAGCAAATTTTACATGTAAACGGTTTTTCCCAAGTATGTACCCGTTCATGTGTCACTACTTTATACTTGTCCGGAAAAGTTTTCGAGCAAAATGTACATGAATATGGTTTCCTTTCAGTATAGACACGTCTGTGTTTCACTACGTTCTGCTTGGAAAAGGATCTTTCTCTGGTATGTGTCTTCATATGAAATGTTAACCGTTGCTTGCTCGTGAACATTTTCAAACAAATTTGACACGAGTTTTCCACGTAGCCTGGGCTTTTATGGTCGGTGTGGATCCTTTCATGAACTTTTTTCTCAGAACTCGATTGACAATGTTCTGTTTGCTGCAATCTAACCTTTTTAGCTGGTCTGCCCCTTTTATATAAGACGGCAATGTTACTGTGTGAACTAGTAGTTTTACTTTTATTCTCATGACCAGCGTGTTCGAACTGTCTGTGCACTTCTTGACTGATGCTACCGTCGCTTGTTTGTGGCGGTACCCGCTTGGCAACAGCAGCAACAGAGACTTCTCCACGCGGTCTCCGTTTATTATTTAATTCAAGCCTTAACTCGTTTCCCCGGGCTGCAAAGCGTGTTACTCTGCATAGCCCGTTTTGTTTTCGCTTAACAAGATTTCTCTCTGATTTTCGAGTCGCTGTTTCACTATTCCTCACTCTATTTCTATTCATTATTGGATCTTTTTTCTGTGATGTATCTTTATCGCCGGTTGGCACTGCTACTTGTCCCGATCTTAAGCCTCGCATATTGCGACCACTGGTACTAGATTTAACAGAGAAAGTTACATCAGTCTTGTCTGACCGCTTACATGCCATGCTAACACTTTGTTCACTTAAACATTTGCAGGTCATATCGACAGAACCATCTTGCTGTGACTGGGCATGAGCTGCGTAAGACTGTTCTGACTTTTTCACCAAATAGGGACATACGATCGCGTGCTGTTTTAATGATTTCCTGCTCCTGAACCGTCTCTGACACGGAAGACAGTGGTTTATCCCGTGCGTGGTATTTTCTTTTGTATTATCAATGTTAGTGTTTCGGGTATCGCCTATACGTTGGTGTTGTACTGGCTCATCTGGCATGTTTTCAGCTTCACCGGAGTCCCTGGCATTGCGATCTGATACATCAATAAGGTCATCTTCTTCCTTATCATTGGTCGTCTCATCACTTATTACCTCCCTCTGTTGGTTCTGTTTTCTCAACTCCATAGAAGATCTACAATTATCTGAAGCTTGGCCAACGACACCACGTGATAGAAAATGTGAGCCACTATTTACACAAATTGTTGTCTCTGATCCTCGGACTACTACATGAATGTTATCTGAAGACGCAAATGGTTCATCTACTGAAATATCGCTTTCTTTTGCAACCACATCCCTTTTAGTGCTGTTTTCTAGTACTGTGGGACTTATTAGCTGTGAACCTTCCTTAGATGAATTGACAGCAGAGGGACCCTCATCATACATATGAATATGAACATGCACATTAATTTTATTTAGGCTGTTGTTGAGTAAACAATGATTATTCAATCTGGATAAACCATGCGCTTGAAAGCTGTTTAGCGCCCCATATGAAGCATAATGAACTTCTTGTTTCACAGCCAATCTTTCACTTGAATTTTCTGGAGTACTACCCACATGTGATGTCATTCCATGACTGGCATAGTAATTACAGTTGCCAGAAAGCTCACAACGGGAATGCTGTGTACCAACGTCAACATTTCTGCACCTAGAGGACTGCACATTGTATGCGTTGGTTGTGGCGGATGTCACTCGATCGCTGATATAAAGTGTTAGCGGTTCGCTTTCTACTTTTACTTTTTCTTCGTCGCCACTGCTTATATAAATAGGAGCGTCACAAGCATTTGAAAAGTCAGCCATAGTTAGTCCGTGCTTCGTAAGCGTTTTTCAGGCGAATTAGTTTTCTTCAATTGCAATTCACAAGTGATCTTGATGAATCTTGAGTCAACTGATGGACTCACTGGTGCACTCACTAGTGAAGAAGTTCGTGTTTTCGGTCACACCTAAAACGTGACACCGATTGTCAATGGTTCTGGAAAATGACTGCCATACTTTGTTTCAGACTTTGTACGGACGAGCACACTCGCAAGAAATTCTGAGTGTCCTTTAGAATTCAATGCACTGGTTGTTAGTGAGTTGTACATTTGAAACACGGTGTCCAAGCTGTCAATAGCACTTTGCATGTGACATTGCTCAGGCGAAGTCTTCACACCCCCGTGTTCCTAGCAATATGCATATATAACGTTCTCGTTTCTTGTAGTCTTGTAAGCGTGTCCAGACTGTAAAAAAAAAATAACAGATAAAAGAAATATGCTGTCCGTTTTACTTGGAGTGGGAACAGAACCAGTTTTTAACCAAACAATCAGGGCTTTCCAGAATCATTCATACGGAATGTTTAAAATAAAAAGTTGCTAATACACAGTCAATGATACGCAGTTAAGGGCAAGAAACGTAATGATGTAATAATTAGTTACCAATACCGATTTATTGTCAGTTCCCTTCCCGTAGAATTCTGTAATATTTGATAACACGAAAATATGAACTATATCTGTTGGAACACCGAATTGCCATATAGTTTTGGGAATAAGGATACCCAGAAGATCAATTTTCTAGATACATTTTCAACCATTATAATGATAATCAACGTGTTAGGTCTCCCATCCCATGTAAATCCCATGTGAAATTTCGCAGTCCCGCAGTGACTTTTAACAACAACGCAAGGTCGTCCAACCTAATCAACGCTAGAGCATAATATATTAAACCTACATACTATGTTTGATAGAAATCCGAATAGTAGAACTGGAGATCTGTTGCTCACAAACCACTCAGTAGGAGAAATCCCATGTAATATTTCGAAGTCCAGTAGTGGTCCTGAACAACGACACAAGGTCGCCAAATAGAACATCATACATAAAAGCTACATTACAGGGGGGAACCTACGAAAGGAGACAGCATGAAGCGTAGCTTTTGTCAAATGTTTCACACAAGTGCACACATAACGGGCGACAGATACCCCACAAGTGATGAGTATGGCTCACGGACACGTTCGCTTTAGTTACATATACTGGTTGACAGAAGAGACAACAAGCATGTACAAGGACATGACCCAGCCGAGTTGCCAAACAAGGAAAGGGAGAAAAACTCAGAAAAGAATACTGTTAGGCCAAAAAATGAAGAAGTCTCCATTATACATCTGCAATCGGCCGATTCTCTTCTACATTCTGCGACAAGCAGTATGCAGTTTCTTTAAAGACCAGATCGCTTGTAGCGCACTATCTTGACATTTGTGCTGATGCCCAACGTGTAAATGCAGCCATTATAGCTTTGAGCGAAACATGGTTGACATTACTTGGGGCTTTAAGTAGAACTTTAAAGTGGCAAATTTCTTGAAAAAAATCTAATTTAAAAAAAATTAAAAAAGTGATTTTTTAATTTTTTTTGCATTGATTAAAATCTGTGGACAACACACCACGACAACTGCAATTTCTACATTCCATCTCATGATGTATTTGGCTTTACTAAAGGGGGCGTTGCATTACATACCGATACAGCACTGAAAGTAGACAAATCACCGTAGCCACAATGCTTCAGGCACTTTGCGTGAACGTAAGGCTTCCACAAGAAACCTCTGACACTGTAATTCGTGTCATCTACAAGTCGCCAACATATCCGGTAAACAAGTTTTGTAAATATCTTCGAGAACTTCTCGCCCAACTACCATTGAAAAGACCAACTTCAACATAAACATTTCACACAAGCAGTCGCTATTACTAGATCTTATGAATTTAATTCACTTTATGCCAACTTCACATGAAGCAACAATGCCATCTGGTCGCTGTATCGACATTATCTTCACAGCAAACCCACCATGTACCACTGGCTCTACGAACCTCTACTTCACTGACCACAAGGCTGTATGGTGTTCTTTGAAACTGTTTTCAAGAGGCAGGGTTGGCAAGTTTTGGACATGGTGGTTTAAACCATGGTTCTATACCGGTTCTTAACTGTCCGTCCAAAATAGGTTTTGGACATCCAGTATTAAAGCCCATTGCTATTTTGTCCAGGGTATGAAAGATTTGGCCGGCCAGATTTGCCCGGCCAGATTTGCCCGGCAATTGCCGGCAAGGCAAAATCTCTTAAAGTGGCCCAATCTGGCCAAATCTGGCAGAATCTGGGTTTTTCGCCCAATTTTTTTTAACAATTTTTTTGTTCATTTAATTTTAAAATTTAGTTTTCTTGAAATGTAGTAAAACTAGTTTTATTCACCCAAGCATGCGTTTATTTACATAAATAATGCACTTTCCCATAAATTCAATAGCACATAGTAGAGTATTTAAGTACATAAAAAATGGAATTTTTGGTTAAAAAGTCTAATTCGCAATTCTACAATGAATGTCTCTGCAGGTGATGCACGTTATATACTACCCTGTCGATTTACTCATGAATGCTTTGGAGTAGTAGTTTGGAGTAATAAATTTGAGTAGTAATTTGGAATAGTTGCATCTCCGGTAATTACATCTCTTTGTATGTGGCTTCACGACAAATTAATCCCCTCGAGCATTCTTAATCTGCAGGGCTGGTAAAAATTTCGAAATTTTTTAAAATTTCATGAAATTTGAAATTTTTGAAATATTTCAAAAAAATTGAAATTTTTGAAATCTTTCAAAGCACAGATATTACGCATTTCCAGGAGATGCGTAATATCTGTTATTTTAATTTAACAAATACTACCGTCAAAAACGAATAGCCGGATAAAATGGCAGCATCGCATACCAGTTAAACGTATAAATAGGTTGATTGCATAAAATTGTGTATATTTAACGGGATAATTGCATACTGCTTTATCGTATAAGCGGATAAAGGCAAAGATTTTTCTCGTTTAAATGGGAAACACTGCTTAATTGCAGAATTGGGGGTGACTATTCAAACAGTGCTAAACTAGAAGCAAACTCGCTCAGGGGCGTGAGTTGCCCCCTGTTTGTTTAGCTAACATATTGTCTGCTATATTTTTCGACCTATTGTGTACATTTCCGACCTCTTTCCCCTGTGCCGTTAACATTGAGCCCCCTTTCAGCAGTTACTATAAACCCTCCCGCCTCTCTCCCCATCTCTTAGAAACACACCCGCTCAGATACCCGGAGCAGATGTGTCAACGATGCCATAGGCCAGCAGCTGCTAGCTTGGTTACTCAAAAGTCATAGGCTACGCAGGATTTCTGTGGATGCATTGTTTGCTGGTAGAGTTATGCCAACGCAGTGTGTTAACTGACAACTTAAGATGAAAGTCCGTTGATAGTTATCCATCAGTATTTGGTATTTTTGATGTCCAACTTATTTCTTATTTAAAAATTTCAAAACATGTGAAATTTTTGAAATTTTTACAGTGAAATATTTCAAGAAATATTTCATTCGAAATATTTCATACCAGCCCTGCTTAATCTCCGGTTTGATACAGTGTTTTGACGTTTAATAATCATAAGATTAACTAAACACCATTTTATTATACCTATAAAAGTAAGAAACTCCGTTTCACTAATTATAAAAGCTTGGCGATAATCTCTTTGTATGTGGCTTCACGACAAATTAATCCCCTCGAGCATTCTTAATCTCTGGTTGAATACAGTGTTTTGATGTTTAGTAATCAGAAGTTCAACTGAATACCTTTTTATTATACATATCAAAGTTAGAAACTCCGTTTCCCCAATTATAAAAAACCTGGCGATAATTGATGATTTTGCCAGATTTGGCCAGATTTTCCAGGCAATTGCCAGATTTTGCCGCCGGCAAGGCAAAATCTAGATTTGGCCGCTTTTTTGCCAGCCCTGATTTTGTCCCCCAATACTTCTAACGTCTGTGTTTGACGAAGTAATGAAAAGGTAATCCTTGTCTTCACTAATGTAAACAATGAGCAAATGTCACTATACAAACAAATTTTGGGTCGAGGGTGGTTATATGTACAAAATTGTTTTTCTCCAGACATTTTGTCTCCGATTAGAGATATTATTTATGCTTGTCTTCGAGTTATCTTGCGGCATAAACGTGTCAGTCTGATCAAGTATCAATAGCAAGTCACATTCATTTCCTCAAGTCGACTTCTCAGAATCTGCATCAGAAATGCGCCCCAATGCACGGTGGAAGGGGCTCTTGAGTTCTACACTGGATCTTGATTTTATTGCTATGGCCATACAACTGTTGTCCACGCCGCCATCGTCTGCCTCTATAGGGCGAATTTTCTCAAACTTTGGATTTATTCACAAGAAACTCCGGAATCGTCTGGGAAATAAGAAAGCGGTCAAATTAATGGTCTGCTACCGAATGCTCAGGGGCGATCAGGACTTGGATTATTGATAAAAAATGTCGATGTGATTTGCAGATTTTTATTTTAAATGTGACACTTTTCACATTTTTAATAGCGTGTTGACTTAGAGATACACTTAAAACATTCATTATATTTTCCCACTTGCAAACAGAGTTTGCAAATGGGTATACTTTGCAAAGAATTCTGGCCGTTTATTCCTTCCTTTTTTTTTTGTTTTTGTTTTTTTTTTCCGTCACGGAGGTTTCCAGAAAACTCCTGTTACGCTATTTGACGTAGGACGATGAAATTTGGCACAGAGATAGAAGGTGATGAGATGTCGTGAAATCCGCAAATTTTTTTTACCTTGACCTTCAAGGTCAAGGTCAAATTGAGGTCAAAGTTTTTTTACCTCAAAGTGGTTTCCAGAGAACTCCTCCTAGGCTATTTGACGGAGAACGATGAAATTTGGCACAGAGATAGAGGATGATAAGATGTCGTGAAATCCGCAAAAATTTTTGACCTTGACCTTCAAGATCAAGGTCAAATTGAGGTCAAAATATTTTTTCAAAAACCTCTTCCATCACGAAAAATTGTTGGAAATAGCGTTCAAATCCTTGTTTCAACCCGTGTACGGTGTCACTAGGCAGTAACAGCATGGATGGAATCTCGACATTCAGTGTCAAGGTCAAGGTCATGTGACTTTTGTACATTGAATATTGAATGGAGATAAATTGTCCATTATCTCGAAAACGTTTAGAGATAGAGCGATTTTGAGCTTATTTTCGACCCTTTGGGCCTAAAAGATGTTATATAAGAGGTACCTCGGTGACCTTGACCCCTCCATCAAGGTCAAGGTCAAAAACCGGAAGTTGACCATTATCTCGAAAGCGGTTAGAGATAGAGCGATTTTGAGCTTATTTTCGACCCTTTGGCCCTAAAGGCGTTATATAAGAGGTACCTCGGTGACCTTGACCTCCTCCGTCAAGGTCAAAAACCGGAAGTTGACCAATATCTCGAAAACGGTTAGAGATAGAGCGATTTTGAGCTTATTTTCGACCCTTTGGGCCTAAAAGACGTTATATGAGAGGTACTTTGGTGACCTTGACCTCCTCCATCAAGGTCAAGGTCAAAAATCGGAAGTTGACCATTATCTCGAAAACGGTTAGAGATAGAGCGATTTTGAGCTTATTTTCGACCCTTTGGGCCTAAAAGACGTTATATAAGAGGTACCTCGGTGACCTTGACCTCCATCAAGGTCAAAAACCGGAAGTTTACCATTATCTCGAAAACGGTTAGAGATAGAGCGATTTTGAGCTTATTTTTTACCCTTTGGGCCTAAAAGACGTTACATAAGAGGTACCTCGGTGACCTTGACCTCCTCCGTCAAGGTCAAGGTCAAAAACCGGAAGTTGACCATTATCTCGAAAATGGTTAGAGATAGAGCGATTTTGAGCTTATTTTCGACCCTTTGGGCCTAAAAAGACGTTATATAAGAGGTACCTCGGTGACCTTGACCTCCTCCATCAAGGTCAAGGTCAAAAACCGGAAGTTGACCATTATCTCGAAAACGGTTAGAGATAGAGCGATTTTGAGCTTATTTTTGACCCTTTGGGCCTAAAACACGTTACATAAGAGGTACCTCGGTGACCTTGACCTCCTCCATCAAGGTCAAGGTCAAAAACCGGAAGTTGACCATTATCTCGAAAGCGGCTAGAGATAGAGCGATTTTGAGCTTATTTTCGACCCTTTGGCCCTAAAGGCGTTATATAAGAGGTACCTCGGTGACCTTGACCTCCTCCGTCAAGGTCAAGGTCAAAAACCGGAAGTTGACCAATATCTCGAAAACGGTTAGAGATAGAGCGATTTTGAGCTTATTTTCGACCCTTTGGGCCTAAAAGACGTTATATAAGAGGTACTTTGGTGACCTTGACCTCCTCCATCAAGGTCAAGGTCAAAAACCGGAAGTTGACCATTATCTCGAAAACGGTTAGAGAAAGAGCGATTTTGAGCTTATTTTCGACCCTTTGGGCCTAAAAGATGTTATATAAGAGGTACCTCGGTGACCTTGACCCCTCCATCAAGGTCAAAAACCGGAAGTTGACCATTATCTCGAAAGCGGTCAGAGATAGAGCGATTTTGAGCTTATTTTCGACCCTTTGGCCCTAAAGGCGTTATATAAGAGGTACCTCGGTGACCTTGACCTCCTCCGTCAAGGTCAAAAACCGGAAGTTGACCAATATCTCGAAAACGGTTAGAGATAGAGCGATTTTGAGCTTATTTTCGACCCTTTGGGCCTAAAAGACGTTATATGAGAGGTACTTTGGTGACCTTGACCTCCTCCATCAAGGTCAAGGTCAAAAATCGGAAGTTGACCATTATCTCGAAAACGGTTAGAGATAGAGCGATTTTGAGCTTATTTTCGACCCTTTGGGCCTAAAAGACGTTATATAAGAGGTACCTCGGTGACCTTGACCTCCTCCATCAAAGTCAAAAACCGGAAGTTTACCATTATCTCGAAAACGGTTAGAGATAGAGCGATTTTGAGCTTATTTTTTACCCTTTGGGCCTAAAAGACGTTATATAAGAGGTACCTCGGTGACCTTGACCTCCTCCGTCAAGGTCAAGGTCAAAAACCGGAAGTTGACCATTATCTCGAAAATGGTTAGAGATAGAGCGATTTTGAGCTTATTTTCGACCCTTTGGGCCTAAAAGATGTTATATAAGAGGTACCTCGGTGACCTTGACCCCTCCATCAAGGTCAAGGTCAAAAACCGGAAGTTGACCATTATCTCGAAAGCGGTTAGAGATAGAGCGATTTTGAGCTTATTTTCGACCCTTTGGCCCTAAAGGCGTTATATAAGAGGTACCTCGGTGACCTTGACCTCCTCCGTCAAGGTCAAAAACCGGAAGTTGACCAATATCTCGAAAACGGTTAGAGATAGAGCGATTTTGAGCTTATTTTCGACCCTTTGGGCCTAAAAGACGTTATATGAGAGGTACTTTGGTGACCTTGACCTCCTCCATCAAGGTCAAGGTCAAAAATCGGAAGTTGACCATTATCTCGAAAACGGTTAGAGATAGAGCGATTTTGAGCTTATTTTCGACCCTTTGGGCCTAAAAGACGTTATATAAGAGGTACCTCGGTGACCTTGACCTCCTCCATCAAAGTCAAAAACCGGAAGTTTACCATTATCTCGAAAACGGTTAGAGATAGAGCGATTTTGAGCTTATTTTTTACCCTTTGGGCCTAAAAGACGTTATATAAGAGGTACCTCGGTGACCTTGACCTCCTCCGTCAAGGTCAAGGTCAAAAACCGGAAGTTGACCATTATCTCGAAAATGGTTAGAGATAGAGCGATTTTGAGCTTATTTTCGACCCTTTGGGCCTAAAAAGACGTTATATAAGAGGTACCTCGGTGACCTTGACCTCCTCCATCAAGGTCAAGGTCAAAAACCGGAAGTTGACCATTATCTCGAAAACGGTTAGAGATAGAGCGATTTTGAGCTTATTTTTGACCCTTTGGGCCTAAAACACGTTACATAAGAGGTACCTCGGTGACCTTGACCTCCTCCATCAAGGTCAAGGTCAAAAACCGGAAGTTGACCATTATCTCGAAAGCGGCTAGAGATAGAGCGATTTTGAGCTTATTTTCGACCCTTTGGCCTTAAAGGCGTTATATAAGAGGTACCTCGGTGACCTTGACCTCCTCCGTCAAGGTCAAGGTCAAAAACCGGAAGTTGACCAATATCTCGAAAACGGTTAGAGATAGAGCGATTTTGAGCTTATTTTCGACCCTTTGGGCCTAAAAGACGTTATATAAGAGGTACTTTGGTGACCTTGACCTCCTCCATCAAGGTCAAGGTCAAAAACCGGAAGTTGACCATAATCTCGAAAACGGTTAGAGAAAGAGCGATTTTGAGCTTATTTTCGACCCTTTGGGCCTAAAAGACGTTATATAAGAGGTACCTCGGTGAGCTTGACCTCCTCCGTCAAGGTCAAGGTCAAAAACCGTAAGTTGACCATTATCTCGAAAACGGTTAGAGATAGAGCGATTTTGAGCTTATTTTCGACCCTTTGGGCCTAAAAGACGTTACATAAGAGGTACCTCGGTGACCTTGACCTCCTCCATCAAGGTCAAGGTCAAAAACCGGAAGTTGACCATTATCTCGAAAACGGTTAGCGATAGAGCGATTTTGAGCTTATTTTCGACAATTTTGGCCTAAAAAGACGTTATATAAGAGGTACTTTGGTGACCTTGACCTCCTCCATCAAGGTCAAGGTCAAAAACCGGAAGTTGACCATTATCTCGAAAACGGTTAGAGAAAGAGCGATTTTGAGCTTATTTTCGACCCTTTGGGCCTAAAAGATGTTATATAAGAGGTACCTCGGTGACCTTGACCCCTCCATCAAGGTCAAGGTCAAAAACCGGAAGTTGACCATTATCTCGAAAGCGGTTAGAGATAGAGCGATTTTGAGCTTATTTTCGACCCTTTGGCCCTAAAGGCGTTATATAAGAGGTACCTCGGTGACCTTGACCTCCTCCGTCAAGGTCAAAAACCGGAAGTTGACCAATATCTCGAAAACGGTTAGAGATAGAGCGATTTTGAGCTTATTTTCGACCCTTTGGGCCTAAAAGACGTTATATGAGAGGTACTTTGGTGACCTTGACCTCCTCCATCAAGGTCAAGGTCAAAAATCGGAAGTTGACCATTATCTCGAAAACGGTTAGAGATACAGCGATTTTGAGCTTATTTTCGACCCTTTGGGCCTAAAAGACGTTATATAAGAGGTACCTCGGTGACCTTGACCTCCTCCATCAAAGTCAAAAACCGGAAGTTTACCATTATCTCGAAAACGGTTAGAGATAGAGCGATTTTGAGCTTATTTTTTACCCTTTGGGCCTAAAAGACGTTATATAAGAGGTACCTCGGTGACCTTGACCTCCTCCGTCAAGGTCAAGGTCAAAAACCGGAAGTTGACCATTATCTCGAAAATGGTTAGAGATAGAGCGATTTTGAGCTTATTTTCGACCCTTTGGGCCTAAAAAGACGTTATATAAGAGGTACCTCGGTGACCTTGACCTCCTCCATCAAGGTCAAGGTCAAAAACCGGAAGTTGACCATTATCTCGAAAACGGTTAGAGATAGAGCGATTTTGAGCTTATTTTTGACCCTTTGGGCCTAAAACACGTTACATAAGAGGTACCTCGGTGACCTTGACCTCCTCCATCAAGGTCAAGGTCAAAAACCGGAAGTTGACCATTATCTCGAAAGCGGCTAGAGATAGAGCGATTTTGAGCTTATTTTCGACCCTTTGGCCCTAAAGGCGTTATATAAGAGGTACCTCGGTGACCTTGACCTCCTCCGTCAAGGTCAAGGTCAAAAACCGGAAGTTGACCAATATCTCGAAAACGGTTAGAGATAGAGCGATTTTGAGCTTATTTTCGACCCTTTGGGCCTAAAAGACGTTATATAAGAGGTACTTTGGTGACCTTGACCTCCTCCATCAAGGTCAAGGTCAAAAACCGGAAGTTGACCATTATCTCGAAAACGGTTAGAGAAAGAGCGATTTTGAGCTTATTTTCGACCCTTTGGGCCTAAAAGACGTTATATAAGAGGTACCTCGGTGAGCTTGACCTCCTCCGTCAAGGTCAAGGTCAAAAACCGTAAGTTGACCATTATCTCGAAAACGGTTAGAGATAGAGCGATTTTGAGCTTATTTTCGACCCTTTGGGCCTAAAAGACGTTACATAAGAGGTACCTCGGTGACCTTGACCTCCTCCATCAAGGTCAAGGTCAAAAACCGGAAGTTGACCATTATCTCGAAAACGGTTAGCGATAGAGCGATTTTGAGCTTATTTTCGACAATTTTGGCCTAAAAAGACGTTATATAAGAGGTACCTCGGTGAGCATGACCTCCTCCATCAAGGTCAAGGTCAAAAACAGGAAGTTGACCATTATCTCGAAAACGGTTAGAGATAGAGCGATTTTGAGCTTATTTTCGACCCTTTGGGCCTAAAAGACGTTATATAAGAGGTAACCTCGGTGTCCTTGACCTCCTCCATCAAGGTCAAGGTCAAAAACCGGAAGTTGACCATTATCTCGAAAACGGTTAGAGATAGAGCGATTTTGAGCTTATTTTTGACCTTTTGGGCCTAAAAGACGTTACATAAGAGGTACCTCGGTGACCTTGACCTCCTCCGTCAAGGTCAAAAACCGGAAGTTGACCATTATCTCGAAAATGGTTAGAGATAGAGCGATTTTGAGCTTATTTTCGACCCTTTGGGCCTAAAAAGACGTTATATAAGAGGTACCTCGGTGACCTTGACCTCCTCCATC
This sequence comes from Protula sp. h YS-2021, assembly GCA_949752745.1. Lineage (NCBI taxonomy): Eukaryota > Metazoa > Annelida > Polychaeta > Sabellida > Serpulidae > Protula > Protula sp. h YS-2021. The sequence continues at coordinate 32,562,523 of OX457026.1, forward strand.
AAGGTCAAGGTCAAAAACCGGAAGTTGACCATTATCTCGAAAACGGTTAGAGATAGAGCGATTTTGAGCTTACTTTTGACCCTTTGGGCCTAAAAGATGTTACATAAGAGGTACCTCGGTGACCTTGACCTCCTCCGTCAAGGTCAAGGTCAAAAACCGGAAGTTGACCATTATCTCGAAAAAGGTTAGAGATAGAGCGATTTTGAGCTTATTTTCGACCCTTTGGGCCTAAAAAGACGTTATATAAGAGGTACCTCGGTGACCTTGACCTCCTCCATCAAGGTCAAGGTCAAAAACCGGAAGTTGACCATTATCTCGAAAACGGTTAGAGATAGAGCGATTTTGAGCTTATTTTCGACCCTTTGGGCCTAAAAAGACGTTATATAAGAGGTACCTCGGTGACCTTGACCTCCTCCATCAAGGTCAAGGTCAAAAACCGGAAGTTGACCATTATGTCGAAAACGGTTAGAGATAGAGCGATTTTGAGCTTATTTTTTACCCTTTGGGCCTAAATGACGTTATATAAGAGGTACCTCGGTGACCTTGACCTCCTCCATCAAGGTCAAGGTCAAAAACCGGAAGTTGACCATTATCTCGAAAACGGTTAGAGATAGAGCGATTTTGAGCTTATTTTCGACCCTTTTGGCCTAAAAGACGTTATATAAGAGGTACCTCGGTGACCTTGACCGCCTCCATCAAGGTCAAGGTCAAAAACCGGAAGTTGACCATTATCTCGAAAGCGGTTGGGGATAGAGCGATTTTGAGCTTATTTTCGACCCTTTGGCCCTAAAGGCGTTATATAAGGGGTACCTCGGTGACCGAGACCTCCTCCATCATGGTCAAGGTCAAGAACCGGAAGTTGTCCATTGTCTGAAAAATGTTTAGAAAACTGAATTTGATTATTTGAGATTACATTATATTTACTTCGATGTCCTTGTTCATGATAATAATTCTGAAGGTGACAATTATGTGGAAAGACTGAAAAATGTGTCTTTGACCAGATAGATTGTACCATTGCAAGTGGGTGTCATTTCGCTACGTGTAGCGAAATTAGGTCTAGTTGTGTTCAATGTACTCGGTTTTGATCTGCAGAAAAATAAATGCAATGATAAGCTTATTAGATGTTTTATGGTTTTGGACAGGTTTTGGACGTTATGGACAGTTTTAGACGTTTTTTAGACCAGTTTTAGACCATGTCCTGTCAAAAATACCTTTTGGATGGTCCAAAACCCAACCCTGTCAAGAGGAACATCATAATCAGGTATACAATTGGCGCAAATCGACGGATTCAAGCTTCTCCAGCATATAGTCCATTTGATTCTTCGCGATGAACAACCCAGTGAATAAGTACCTGACTGTGACTCTGATCTCAAATTCAATACCGTTACACTATCGCCACAGGGTCAGAACACACATTACCATACACGTTAACATGGTTACCATACACGTGAACATAGTAGCACACACGTAAATACAGGTTGTGTCATCAAATGAAATCTTACTAGTGCTTTCGCATTAAAAATTACGAACGACAGGCGGAAGAATCGAAAAGAAGACGTCTTGGTATGATACATATACACGGGTTCACGAATAAAACTGAAAATCGCAGTTTACCAGAAAAGGAGGTGGATATATTTAACTAAACTGCATACTCACTAAAACGGTCCCTATGATACAGAGTCACGCATTTTTTTAAAGGCTCTGGCAGAGGAAGCTTTGTAGATCCTTGCCAAGCGTTCGGTACTAGTTTTTCTCGAATGACACGACAACAGATTGCCAGTAGTCTCGGTACTGCGGTACTCACACGCACACCCACAGCGTTCACTTCCGGTGGCGTATATCCGCAAGCTGACAGGAAATCAGCCACAATCACCGGTTCATTGGTGATTAGGTCGTAGATCAACGGATTATCTACACCGTTAAAAACACACTTCTCAACGTTTGCTGTTCCGCCAGCAGTAAGAAACATTTCGTACATCGTTCGCCTAATAAAAATATCGGATTTCCCGTGAAAATAACCCCTTGAAAATTTTTCTAACATTCTTTCGAGGTCACATTCTTTCGGATCCCAACCAGAAGCCAAAAAAGCATAAATCATTCCCAACAACTTAGCACTTTGTACATAAGTGCGTGTGAGTAAAGTTTGTATACACCTGACTGCGTGACAATCACGGACTTTAGACTTATGCGTCAGTAGAAGCTTCAGAATTTGGGGATTATCTCGGTTGCATGCTATATCAATGAGAAAAGGCGGCATCTTCACATGGTACCCAATGTGTTGTTTATATCTGCATTTAAAATTTATATCAATGCCACTGTCCATAAATTCTTTTATTGCCGAACAAGGGGCTTGAATGTCAACGGCAAAACAAAGAACACTTTGCAATAGGGTCTCAACATTCGACTCCTTGTATTCCCAACCTTTGCAAGCGTCAAGCAGCAACTTCAGTGCAGTTACGTTGTTATTCCGTAGCACCAAATGCAAAGGCGTCTCATCCACCTTATTTTTCGCATCTATCCGCGCACCTTTTGCAAGCAATAAACGCACCCAGTCTTGGCTATTTTTACTTGTACAGGCACACACAACGTGTAGCAAAGTATCCTTTCTACAATTGGTCAGCGCAACGTTCTCCACACTCGACAGCAGAGTTTTAGCATCGCCATGACTGAGCAACAATTCCATCACACCCTTGTCATGTTTGGGATCATTTAAAAAAGCCAACTCTACGACGCCCATACCGTGTGGTGGCTTGATGTTGAGTCCAGCGCTCATGTTTACAAACAAGTATTGCATAATGGCTGTATACCCGCTTTTACACGCTAAGTAGAACGGTGTCTCACCATAGTCATTTTTGCAATGCACATCAGCTCCAAAATAACCGAGATTTTTCACTATCTCAATCTTGTCAGAAATGTTCAAAACTAGTAAGTTGTCCGGGAAAGCCCAGTGTTTATTTTTGTTAATCTGATGTGGCCTCCTGACGTCACCAAAAACGGCTTCGGTTTTTTGAGAACTGCGTCTCCACTTTGGTCGTCCAAGTTTCCTGTAGGGCGGCTTTTCTACGGGGTCTTTGCTTCCCCTGGGCAATACTGGGGAAATGTCGATCCCGTAACAAGCCAAGTGCATGAGAGTATTTCCATGAACGTTCGTCATTTCAGTGTTAAAATCATACAAGCTTATTACCGAAAGGAAAAGACTCCGCTTTACCCCAAACCAGCAACATAAATGCAACAATGTATTTCCCGATGGGCTTCGGCAATTTATATTAAAATGTTTAAGTACCGTCTGCGTTTGAAACTTGTTTTCACGAGCACCCATAATTGTTAACAGATCATAGGCATTTCCATAGGCTTCATTCAACACTGTCAGTTCAAGGACAGCGGCGTTTAGTATTGCCAGATAGTGATCCGCTGTGACGTCACAGTTACATATCTCACAATGTACTTGTTTTTCAGAAGAACGTGGCAAAATTACAAAACGTCTATCATAGAGTATCCCTTTAAAGGTTTTATTATGATTCAAATGCAGTGCTACTGTTAGCATGGAATAATAGACATCCAAGCTTTTCAAAGGAGCATGCGCAAACAGCACCGATATGATCTCGGAGGATGTAGAAACTGCGGCTAGATGGTAACAGTTCTTTCCACATTCGTCACATATATTTGGATCAGCACCATAGTGAAGTAGAAGCGAAATCGCGTGCAATCCAACTTCGTCCGGATCCTCAATGTAACTGATAAATGCCGCATGCAGGGGAGTTAATCCGGTGTTATTCTGAGTATTTGGCTCAAACGCAAACACCTCCAAGAGTAATAATAGCATTGAGCATCTCTGTGCCTTTGCTGCAAAATGCAGAAGTGAGTTTCCAGCGCAATCGCTCGCAGTTTTATCGACGAAATCGCGCAACACCTGTTGTTCACACAATGACCCGGAATCATTTATTTGTTTTCGAAGACGCAGTATTAAGGCTCTCCTTCCCACACAAGTTTGATGAATTACGCACGGACGCTCACGGGCTATTTCTACATCGTCAGAGGGAACAGATATGTAGAGGAAAACACTCAGTGTTTTGTCTTCCAATACCTCTTTCATCACGAGCGTGAGCATATTTCCGGCAAGTTCAAAATCAGTTTTTGAGAGCACATGAAATAATCGTGTAAAATCGCTCAGGTGTCCACTTACGCAGGCTTCACTCAGGCCTTTGTACAGTCCTTTTTCGATGACAAGCGGAAAAACACATTCTTTCAAAACATGACACAAATTAGAATTTTTAAAAATATTTCCCATTGGCAAGTTCTGATGAAATTTCATTATTAACAAATCAGCAGTGAGATCAGACAGCAGCTTGACCAGTTCTGAATCTTTGTTAACATGTGTATGTGCAATGGAAATTGCTAATTCTCCGGCGTTGTTCGCTTGAATGATATCTGCGCCGTGTCTTATCAGAAGATTTACAAGAATGCGTGTGTATCCTTGAACAGCAGACATATTTCTAACCGCAACATGGAGCGGTGTATCACCATATTGATCTGCTGCCCTCGGATCAGAGCCATGGTTTAACATGAACCTGACAACCTTAAAGTTCACTTGCTCCGTGTTGAGAGCATAATGGAGAGGTGTCCTTCCTTCGTTATCGTACACATTGGCTCCGCATCCCCTCTTGAACAGTACCCTTATATGGTAGATATTGCTGCTACAACAGGCCAAGTGCATGGCTTTTCTCCCTGCCTCGTCGAGACTAAGTTGGTCCAAGTCCAAAGCCTTATCCACAACGGACTTTTTAAGAGCTGTCTTTTTCCCCCTTTTCGTTAGAACACTAAATATTACATCCCTTGATGTTGTGGATTCGTACTTTCGGACACGGTTAATTGGAAAACTATCCATGCTTTTCTGTAAAAGGTATTCTGCTCACACGACGAAGTTTGCCTACAATGAAAAAAAACCAAGTGCGTTCCCTTGATATTTCCGTTCATTTCCCCCAGTTAACCGCTCTTCAAAAATATTAGTTTTTATGTCGTCCCACCAGACGCACTGTTGCATTAACCGTACCCACATCCTGCAGGGCAAATGAGTACAGCGCGGTAAGACATGAGGTGCTTTTCAAAAACACTCACACAGTAATGCTTTACTTGTTAAGAAAAGGAACTGATTATTCTTACATCGTCACTTGTTAACTGCACATAATGCGAACGGTAGAACAGCAGGGCTAGAAGGTACTCATGCACGAGCAAGCCCTTACAACAAAATAAACTGCGTACACATTACATTGACATATTCGTCTTATAGCCGGTACCAGCACAGTTTGAACGTTTTTGCCACTTATTTAAAAAACATTGATGGATCTGAGTTCAAATGTAGCTTGAAATGCAAGCTTGTTTCAATTTAATTTTTAATCCATTAAATGGCCCACATTCGGTAAAGGTTATTCAGGAGCTTTGGACTCGTTACTGAGATAGGCTGAGACTTAATACTTGCTCTTCTATACATTATTTTAAATTTGTTTCACCGGAGAGCACAAAAATAGTTTGTAGAAACCGCGATATCGAAATTAGTTTGTAAATTCTTCAGTAAAAGACTGCAGTACGTCTTGTGCATTTTAACCGTGGTTTTAATTGTGCTATGTCGCAATATTTTATTTATTCCATTTCATTAAACAATTTTATAAGACACTTTCGGGCCTTCTCGATGGAAGATGGAGGTGTCGTTTCTACTGCAAATGTTTTGGGACAAATTATAAAGAAACGATAAGGGAAAACACAAAAATTCTAATTTTCTTTCCAGTACACACAGTTTCAAATTTCAGAAGATATCTTGTGATATTTTAAAACCTATTTACATGTTATTCTGTCCCTTTTATAATCTACATGTAAATATGCTCCCAGCAAAATGGAATTTGTTGACTTTTTGGCAAATTTTTAATTACTTCTTCATACAGTTATCTCAAACTAATCCAGTCGAAACGCCACTTTTTTTTTCAAAATCCTACGTACGAATTCGCTTATTTTTTTTATATTACTACAAGTTTAACAATATTCAAACTTCCTTCAAAATGGGTGAAACCCTTTGGAGTGAAGGACTATTCCTTCGCACCGGATCACGCTTATTTACCTGAAAAAAAAACTCTGAGATAACACATAAAAAAATACACGATAAATTACGTAATATGGGTACGAAATACTAACTTGCACTTTCTATGTCAGAACTGCCAATGCCACCTCATTCTTTCTCACACACTGACGTCATAAGAGCGACCAATCAAGTGCGAGGGAAATTTCCTTCCAACAGAATTGTTTGGGCGCAGAAACTAATTTATATCCCTCTTTCTTTATAAATATAGGAGCAAATTTCTCCCTAACAAGAGGATTAATAACAAATTCTTGTTAATGACTGTTTTGCAAAGATGCCACCATTTCAAATTTATACACATGTCTTCTAAATTTGACTTGGTTATAGACAAAAATTTTTTGTAATTATATAATATCGTGGAAAAAAATACTGGAATTATCGCCAATTTTGCCCCCTCCCCTGTTCCGCTTTGGAACTTGCTGAAGTACAAGGGCATGTGCTGGCAAAATAAGCCAATGTGTATTTTCGCATCTTTTCGATGAGGGTACAATTTTTTAGTCAAATTATAAAGACATCATGAGGGAAAACCATGAATTTCTAATTATTTTAACATTTAGAATTTAAAACGCTAACATTTGATCTGTAAAAACTATTTCACGTGTAATACAGTCCCTTTAGTAGTCAACTTGTGAAAATGTTTCTGGCAAAATGGAATTTTGTTGATTTTTTAGTTTCTTTTCTATCTTAATAATTTACATACTAATCATTTCCAAATTCGTTGAAATGCAAAAACTTTTCGGCAGAAGTCTAAGTACAATTCCGTTTATCGAATGGATTCGTACTTACTCGAAGACTTTTGGCCGAAGTTTTTTCGTATTTCAGGACCTTTCCGAGAGGTACCGTTTCGACTGCAATTTGGTGGTAAGGGTAAAACATCAAAATTCTAATTTCTTCTCAACATGCGCACTTTTAAAATAAATAAAGCTACTCGTAATACGTGATGTAAAAAAAAAAAAAAACTATTCGCCATTTCGCAATGATCACCAGACTTGTTTATGTACAGCTCAGAACGAGGCTCGAATGTCTACACCTAAATTTCAGGGTCTTCTGCTTTCATTCGGCAACATAAAAATGAGACGTGTAAAACAGCAGAAACGTAACAGTATTTTGCAAACCTAAACTATTTGTTTATCTTTTTCATACCGGAACATTTTTTTACGAAATATCTTACAAAACTACTTCACTTTAGTTGTCTATAATGCATATCTAGCCGTTCGAGCTGCTTGAAATAAACGGGAACTAAAATGGAATAATGCATTTTTTACTTATAATAGATCAGAATCCCTCGTACGAAAGAACCTTTCTAGATTGATTACGAAGTAAATAGCAATATTGAGGGTTTTCCAGATTCTGATTTAAAAAATAAAGGTTTGTAAATATATTTTTGGGATCTATATAAAATACGGCTATCCGGGATTTCTCGACCATGAAGTTTAATAATACTTAAAGTTAAATAATACCAACAAAAATAATAATAAAACACACATTTAAAGTGGTTAGAATTTTAGAAAAAAAATCCTGATAACAGTTTATTAGAATTTATGAATCAAAATACCTAAACAGAACACATAGCCCTATGAGAATTGGTTCCTGTAAGAATCATATATTATCGTCCACAAAATTCGTTAATATGCTCTTAATATAAATAAAATGCAATTAAGTGAAAATAACTTCTGAAAATTCACTTGTTTAATTGCGATAAAAACATATATATTCATGCAACAGTGTTTGAAGGTACTGAAACTCAAATGCCCCTTCTCTAAGTAAAGACTTCAAGAAGAAGGCATTTGACCTGTGTTCCTTTTTCTGCCGCTAGATGGCGAATGAATCATTACGAAATCGGGAATTTTACATATTATTCTGCCCCTTTTATAGCAGACATTTTACGCAATACGAAATGACTATCAACACCACCGCGGTGGCATGAATTACTGGATAAATTTACCAATTACTTGCCCTGATTACTGACAACCTACAGAAAGTCGGGTTTTATTTATATACCTGGTAAAATCAAATCTTATTCACTAATTAATTCTATTATTTTCAACTCTAATTTACAAAGCGGTCTTTTATATACTGATCACAATCAACATTATATTTTAGAAAGTGCATTATTTGGAGAAGGAAGCTATCGCCGAAGCTGAAAACACTCGAACAAGATTCATTACGAATTGCTCAACCCATGAATGAGAGAAAATACGACGGGGATGCTTTTTTAAAGTTTCTTTGTGCGCTAAGTCTTATTTATATTTTAAATATGAGACTCAATTCTCCCCAAGTCTATTCAGTTCTTGAGCAACAAAATCGAAAGAGTTCTCATTGGTCATTTGCAGGAGAAAATGACATACTCATGCAATCTTTGCATCCTCATGCATTCTTTGCATCCCCATACATATTTTTGGTTAGTTGACAGCGCATTGTAAACATATTAACAGGAGGTAAATGTTCTCTACGGTTTATCCCGTAAAATTTTTGTTATGGATTGCGATAACCAATGTTTAACACATTGGAAAACGAATAGTGATTGCTTTGAGATCTTCAAGGCGATATTTTCGAAATTAAAATGTTCTTTATTTCCGTGTAAGGTGGGCAGGACGTGGTACACGTATTCCATTGTCACCAATTGCACGGAAGCTCAAGAACATTACGGAACTGAGATAGCTCTTGCATGTCTTCGGTTCCATTTGAAAGTGACACCACGTGGGAATCGTTTCCTTCGTCCACTTTATGCTTGAAGTCAGGGCTTCGTAAAACAAAAATTACCTTGTTCTGTTTTTTTATTCCGTGCAAAACTGATATCACGCGTAACCGGTAAGCTTTGTAAATTCGGCTGTAAAATTCTTAATTTTTTTGTTCCATTTTCCAATTTATTTTGAGAGTATATGTGAGGATTATATATTTAAAAATTTTGTTTTTCAAAGGCCTAGGTGGTGATTGCTTTTTGTGTTGAATTTCAAGGGGTTCATTTTTCAAATGTTATTTAGAGCCATTATAGGAAGAAACATAATTAATTTATTAATATTGAATTTAACCCTTTCATTCCCCCCTCTAGTAAGATATTGTGAAATATAAAATTATCTAACTACCATAGTAGGGGAAAACGGGGGTTCTGGATCACTTTTCTACACCATTCTAGTGAACCAGGGGTTTTGGATCAGTTTTCTTGTCCAGAAAAGGTGATCCAGAACCCCATGGGGTTTCTAGATCAGAGGACTCTTTGTGACGACGGCTCTAAATTGAGCGCGTGCCAGATTTGAAAAAGCTGTGTTGGAATACTCCTTCGACCCCTACTTTTTTCTTTTGGTTATGTGACAGGGTAGAGCACACCATTCAAAGACGTGTTCGAATGGTTCGCGCCATTCTAAGATGTGTTCGAATGGCCAGCCCATTCTAACATGTGTTCGAATGGCAAGCTCCCCATTCAAAGATGTTTTCGAATGGTCAGCCCATTCAAAGATGTGCTCGAATGGCCAGCCCATTCAAAGACGTGATCAGCCCACACTTTTGTTCACTTTCTCCTTTTCCCTTCGAATGCGTGTCAGTAGCTCTAATCTGAGCTGTTTGTATATGTGCGACGAGAAATCTAAGTCAATCTATCCAAGACCCTCACACAGCGTGGGAATAAGTACATGAAAGACCTCACAGCGTGGGAACGATCAATAAATTTGAGAAGGAATGACATTTTCCAACGCCGATGGCTGACATCTTCTCACGCCGAGTTTCATTATTAGGGACCCCCAGCAAGTAACTTCTCCGCAGCAACGACTCCCCCCAGCAAGTAACTTCTCCACAGCAACGACTTCCCCCCATCAAGTAACTTCTCCGCAGCAACGACCTGCCCCTAGCAAGTAACTTCCTCGCAGCAACGACCTCCCCCAGCAAGTTACTTCTTCGCAGCAACGACCCCCCCCCCCAGCAAGTAACTTCTCCGCAGCAACGACCTGCCCCTAGCAAGTAACTTCCCCACAGCAACGACCTCCCCCAGCAAGTTACTTCTTCGCAGCAACGACCTCCCCCTAGCAAGTAACTTCTCCGCAGCAGCGACTCCCCAGGACATACTATGTGAGGACCCCCCAGGACATACTATGTCTGGAACCCCCTCGATCCAAGACCCTTACACAGCGTGGGAATAATTACATGAAAGACCTCAGAGCGTGGGAACAATCAATAAATTTGATAAGATCAAAGACCTCAGAGCGTGGTTACAATCAATAAATCTGAGAAGGAATGACATTTTCCCCAAGTCGTTGACTGATGTCTTCCCATGCCGAGTTTCATCAACAGGGAAAAGTAGTTGATAAATGGGGTTTTTAAGCAGCAACATTTAGTAGGCGAGTAGGCGAATAAAATAGGCTAGGCATTTTACTGGTTACCGATTCTGATCAACTTTGATTGTTTAACAGTACACAACACAATGATAGCGTGCGTGCTCTGGACATTATGCAACTCACAGAGCATAAGAGGCGCCCACCCTCAGACATAACAATTATTCTGTATCAAAATATTGAAGAGTGAGCATGTCTGCAGTGAATGAACAACAACTACGACAATACCTACAGAAAAGCCTATAGCAAAGCCTGAGACAATGCCTACAGCAAAATCTAAGGTAATGTCCATGGTTAAGTCTGAAATGAAGTCACTACCAGTACAACAACGTCAAAGGCAACCACAGTTTAGAAAGATAAAAAGAGATGAGTTATCAGCTCAGACGTCGCCGTGTAAAAAGCGAAAAATTAAGGCAGAGCCTTAAGTCGAGCGAGAACCTCACCGTAAAGTTGCTACCACCAAGTCCAGGAAGAAGATGGGTGTAGATGATTTACCGCTTATGATACCCATTAATGGAGAAACATATGTCAAATTGGTGAAATATCAACAGAAAGTAATGGTTAACATTCGTAAATATATTACGAATCATGCATCTGGGAGGTCATATCCTACCAAGAAGGGAATTGTCATTGAAAGACTGGCAAGTGCTGAAGAAGCAAATGACGTCAGTGGATTTCATGCTTTAGAAAATTGATGTATAAATGCAGTCAGAAGATGGTTCAGTTAAACTCATTAATCATCATGAATTCAAACGTGAAACTATTTATAGATCACTTGGGTGGACTATGATAAAGACTATGAACTAACATTATCAAACCATGTTGATGTGAAAGTGAATGGACTGGATCAATGTTAAGTCAGTTTTCATAACATTTATGATACTTATATCAATTTAAGCTCTTGTGAGTGGACTAATATGTTACATATATTAACATAATATGTATTTGAAATATTTTTGTTTCTATTCACGATAAATGTTAATATTTTAATTTCGTGTATATCATATTGTACATTAGTGTAAATATTTGTAATATTCAATAAAATAAAAAAACACATATGATGCTTTTCAACTTTTTATTTTTCTCATACAATGCTTGACTATAATACATAATAATGCAATACTTAATTATAATACATAATATATGATATATGGTTTAAGGGTGAATTAACACCGCGTCAAGGACCTTAGCTTCTTGCGACTTCATATGTTAGGCATCACAAGCAAGACATATATTAATAAACTTAAATACACAACGTTTAAGTTAATACAAAAATTACACCATTTGTTGATTTACAAAGTCTTTATTATAAAGTTTAGTCAAATAAGTGTATTTTTCTTCATCTGTTTCACTCTGTTGCACCTCACTTTCTATGCCACTTTCTTCATCACTGCTGTCATCCTCCTCCTCCTCCTCCTCCTCCTCCTCCTCCTCTTTATCTAGTAGCTCTTCAAAAAATGCATTGTTTTTCCTTATAACCGCCTTTAGTCCCTTTGAATACTTGTAATGTTTTTCACCAACAAAGTAATTCAAGTCCTCTAAAATGGTTTGATAATGTTCGCTTTGTTCTAGATGTTGGGTATATTTGAATAGTCTTATAAAACAGTTGTTTTAGTCCATGCTTATAAATGGGTCGAAGGTCATCACTTGCTATTTCACGCGCATCTTCAAGCCCTTGCTCTTCATATTCTAAAACCTTTTCTTGAAATTTGTCATCAGGGTCATCATATACTTCTTGAACCATATCATGTCAAACAGAGTCTATTTCTGATTCACTGTCATAACTGTTGTCTGAACTGCTGTCATCAGCACCCTCACCACACTGCTTCATATCTGTGGCCAAAGCTTCGTCGCTGTTGTATAACGCACAACGTTCTATGCATGGATGTGCATCAATTTATGTCATATTGACTCTTTGACGTTTAATAGAAGATTCAACTAAAGTTTCCGTGACAGACGTGTTTATAGAGTTTTATTGGAAAAAGATTACTTGGCCCTGAGTTTTACCTATACAACGGAATGTCATTTCAGGTGAACACATTAATGGCTGAGGCAGGAGGAAATAGTGTTGCACATGCTACACGTCGAGTGCTGTACAAGCTGCTATCAAAGGAAACAGCTGCCCAGTTAAATTGGTGTGGAAGGTCAAGGGACGGTTTCAACACTAAGAGGGGCATGAAGCACATGCAAATAGCGCAAGTTCTTTTTGATGTGGTACGCTTCATATATGACGCCAGGTCAGCATCTAATTAGGGGATAGAAAAGGCTGCAATGAACTGGTTAAGAAATAGTCGTGACCAGATGGGGGGTGAAGAGAGAAGAAGGAAACAAAAGAAAAAGGAAAGAGCAAAATCAGATTGTAACTCGATAGAAAACAGTATCAGCGATGTCTGATTTAAATAACTGCTTTTAAGTGCAAAATAATTGCCTTTTGTGAACTAATTAGACGCCTACCAGACGAGCCCGGGGACTATAGAATTGCCCTCTGTTCGTTTGTCTGTGTGTCACGCCTTTTTCTCCAACACTTCCCTACGCATATGCAACCTTGCAGAGTAAAAATATGTATAGACTGAAGTTGTGCAAGAGTGTCTTATTTTTCAAATCGGTCAAAAATTGCGAAACTTTGACTATGCTCAAATTTGTCAGTTTTGAAGGTGTTTGTGCGCGCCATATCCCAGTTGCAATTGAAGCGATTCAATTGTTCGCTTACGCATAGAAAGACCACATACTGCAAGTGTGAATGAGGGCAATATTTTTTAATTTTACCTCTAAAGTTGTTTAAAATGGCAAAGCTTTGAATATACCGGAATTTGTTAGTTTCGAGGGTATTTGTTTGCCATATCTCAGTTATTATTGAAGCGATTAGTTGTTCTCCTGCATGTAGAAAGTCCACATACTGCAGCTGTGCATGGGGGTATTTTTTTATTTCAGCTTATGATTAATGCTTCCCTTTTAAACGATTGCTCGTTTTAAATGATTGATTGTATGATATTTTTTACTTCCGTGTGGCTTCCACCTTAACTTTGACACAGGCTCGACTGATATTATGTTGAGATGTATTAATGTAACACAGTTTTATTACTATTCGCGAAAGGTACCGTAAGTTTTCCCTGTATAAGACAGTCATAGCACGGATAACGTTTACTTCCTAGCACTGAGCTTTGTGCCACTGTTTATTTATGATGCCTTTAAATGTAAATAAAATATTCAGAAGAGTATCAAAAAGATTGTTGCAGTCGGAAGTTGGCCTTTTGAAGCATTGCTCCCATAATGCTATCCTTTCGGAAAAGGACGAGAACCTTTCTTTTGCTGGTAAAATTAATTAGAGGTTTCCAGTTTTACGTCGTTACCTTCTTTCCAGTGTATATGAGGAATCTCAATTTTTACAAAGAACGAAATTATAGGAATCAGCAATAGTCAAGGGTTTGGTAAACTAATATAATTAAAATATTTAGTCACTAGAACCATATTTATTGGTTAAGTTTTCTAAAGGGTCGGAAGCCTATATAGGATATCGTTTGAATTGTTTTATGGATGTTTTGAACAGGTGGAAACTAAAGAATGAGCTGAGAGTTGTTTGATTACTGTGACTGTGAATAAATAATATCATCACTCTTGTTTAAAACTGGAGTGCAGTGTGTACCTAACTGTAAAGGTGTAATGTTTTATAAATAAGCTGAAAGAAAATGAAGAATCGTAAGACGTTTGCATGTAGGTATGTCAAATATTATAGCTGTTATGGGGCGCGAATTTGTTACAGAGGTAAATGTGTGCGTGGTATCGGTCACGTTTTACAGTCTTGTAAAAGGTAAGCATATCATAGGTGGGATATGCGACGCATTACATGCATGAGACACGTACAAGACGTATATTATACGTGGGATGGCCGACATGTAATATGCTGTTCAACGTAAAGCCAACGTGGGGCAGCCCACGTATATCCAACGTCGTAGAGCCCACGTGGGCTATACATCGGAACGTGTTTCAAAATCGCCAAGCGCTCACGTTATTTCGTGGGACATCCCACCTCAAACCCACGTTGTCCATTTGTGGGCTGTTCCAGCAATAACCAACGTGGGACGGCCCATGTATAGTCGACGTCGTACAGCCCACATGGGCTATACGTAGGAACGTGTTTCCAAATCGCCAAAAGCCCACGTATTTTCGTGGGACATACACCTACACTGGCTATGCGTGGAACGGCCCATGTATAGCCGACGTCGGACAGCAACGTAGGCTACACGTCGGAACGTGTTTCAAAATCGCCAAGCGCCCACGTAATTACATGGGAAAACCCAGGAAAAGCCCATGCATTGCCGACGAAGGAACGTGGGATATCCCACGTATAGCCGACGCCGGCTGTATGTGGGGGTGCTAACTGTCGAGGTCTCGGTGAATCGGTAATTTTTTTAACTCAAACTTCAAGGTCAAGGTCAAATTTAGGTCTAAGTCATATTTTCATGAATGGTTTTCAGAAAATTCCTCCTAGCGTTTGAATCAGCGGAGCTACATTTTTAGTACACTTATAGACAATAATCAAGTTTGGATGAAACCGCAAATATTTTTTGCCTTCACCTCAAAGGTCAAGATCAAAGTGAGGTCAAAATGTTTCTCAAAACCTCTATTAATCACGACAAGTGGCCATAAAAAGTGTTCAAATCCCAGTTTGAACATATAAACTGTACTCAGTAGGGGAAACCTACCATCTCGAGTCTCCACCTTGACGGTCAAGGTCAAAGGTCACGGGACCCCATGTGCCGTTAACGATATGCCGACTTATCTCGAAAACGGTTAAAGATAGAACGATTTTGAGCTCATTTTCGATCCCTTTAACCTAAGCAGCGTTACATAAGAGGTACCTTGCTGACTTTGACCTTCTGGGGCACGGTCAATTTAAAAAACCGGAAGGTGACTATAATCTCGAAACGGTTAGAGACGGAGTGATTTTGAGCTCTATTTTAACCAGCGACAAAGAACAGACCAATCGGCTGTTAGATCTCTTTTTGTTCAGAGACGATGAATAGATCAATAGTTTTTCACATCTCTTTATTTTAAACAGAGTTAAAGATCAATGAAGATCAATTGTTTCCGAGACGAAGTAGACGTAGACATCACAATTGCCTAATCTTTCCCCACTAAAAAAAGGGGGGGCAGTCGATAGGGTGCAAAAGAGGGGGGGGGGGGGGCAGATGACCGTTTACCGTTTGCAATATATTATTCAAGAAATCACCCACTGAAGAGAGTATTTTTGCGTTTTAATTTTTGTCAAGTGTTTAACATTTCGCTAGCGAAATGAGGCTCTGGTTTAAGTTCTGTTATTGATCGACGAACCGCAGTCTACCAAGCCAGCAATGTTCAAAGGATAAAAATAACTGTGACCTAACAGGTAGCGTTAAAGAAGACAAGGGAAGTGCGACCTTGATTTGGGAGGATCTATTTGCAGTGTCGTATTGCTGTTGGATTTTAACATCGTTTATCACTGAGGTAGAGTGAATGTCTTTCTTATTTTTCATAATTGAAGATATCAAACGTCTTGTATTTTAGCTTAATAAGCGACAATGGCAGGTAAAAAGTCAAGATGTTGAAGCATAGTTGTTTCTCTGAGATGAAAGTTGTCAAAACGTAATGAAAAAGTTAATGAGAACACCGAAACGATACAAATTGTGAGAAAGAAAACAGGAGAACAGGTTGTGTTTTCGCAGACGAGATTAAAAATCAAACACCGGAGATGGAGGGAAGGGGGGGGGGGTACTTACGCACAAATTAGGGCCCATGACTTTTTAAAATGATTCCTAAACACGGAATGCTAATAATTCTTTTTTACTACGTAAATATCTTAACTAGACATCCCTTTAAATTTCACTCCCGAAAAACAGCTTGTAAATTTGATTTATAGAATACCCCATTCCCCCAATTACGTATTTATGTGTACATTTATGTGTACAGCTAGAACACACCTTAAATACTTTTAAAGAACGAAAACTAAGCAAACACTTACATTCAGAAGTTCGTGTCTGTAATTTTAGAGTCACCTTTTCATGGGGTGCGGAGCGCATTTTGGACGCGGAGTACTTCCAGGGGTTGGGGGCACTCACCGTTACCAATTGCTTCACATGCGTGTCCAAGACTTCTTAAACGATGCCTGGAGTGCTAAGTTTGAAACAATATCTACGGTGTACTTGTGCACCAAACGCGGAGTGGAATTCTAAAAGAACGCACCCCGCCCCTTTAGAATGAAAATTACCCCTTTTTAAAGAAATTGGCACTCCGCGTGGACCACGTCCAGTCTAAAAATTATACCCTCCCGTAACACATATGGTACCAAGTGTCACCCTTACCCCCGCGGGAGAACTAAGTGAAAAGTATTCTCCCTCTTTTCAACAGAAGTGGCATTCGTCGGGGTCCGCATCTGACCCTTAAACTTATGAAATGCTCTTTTTTACATTTCATACTATTTCTTTAAATTAATATATTATTAAATACAACAACAAATCAATGTAGATATCATTTTTTATTAATTTATATTTTGCTATCAATAATTGTATTTTATGTAACAACATTTATTTTTGTTATAAAAGATGATTTTATAAACAAAAAAGGTCTTAAGGGATGCACACATTTAAATTAAAGCTTAACTAATCAAAAATGAAACTGGATGAGGTACAAAACTGAATGACTCATATGAATAATAACAAAAACAGAATTTTTGAGCTCAATCAAATATTTCATTTTTGCTATTAAGAATTGAATTTCTTTGTCTAAAAATCCATTTTAGATATTTTTGAATTATGCTTGATATCAATAAATATTTTTTATGTCTTTATATTTATGGATAGGAAAATTTCTTTTTTATATCAAAAATATATTTAGAGGTGTCAAAAATAAGTTTGAGATGTAAAATTTATTAAGAGAAATAAAAAATATGATTACAGAGAGCAAAAAATAATTCTTGATATAAAAAAAAGAATTTTTTAGATCATCAATAAATTCTTTATATCAATGATTGTCTCATAAATGTGAATACGGCGTTCCATATTCTACAGAGCTTTCTCAAAAGTCACAAAATGTATACTCCGTACATTTGAATGTGCAGCAGTCAATATAGTCCGGTTTCCAATTACTTTTGGGCATCGTCGGGAGGGTAGAGATGTTAAGAAAAATAACCCCCATGGCAAAATCCATGTTTAAAAAAAGTCTATAATGTTGTTGAAGTTATGATCCTCAGGCCTTGTAATTTACATAGCACCCCTGAAACTTTAATTCAATAGCAGAGAACACACAATAGGCAGAGAACACACAATAGGCATGCATTCTATTTTGACCCGAAGTCTTTCAAATGCGCCATACCAATATGAATTTAATATGCCCATACTGAAACGAACAATTTAAAGACGAAAACTATTAGAGGGCGAATTTAAAAAGTGTTTTTTAACGACACCTTGTTGAAAAGAATGTTTATTAGTTTATAAGTGAAAACACACGCTCACACAGACACTCGTGCGCGCTCGTGTACACACATACACACATACACAGAACAAACACTAGGTCTTGGTGGGGGAGACATACATATGATACCGCTTTGGCGAAATTGATTTTCTGATATCAAGAATTAATTTTTAATCTAAAATGAAATCTTTGATATCAAGATTTAATTTTTGTTACCTTTGATTATATTTTTGATATCTTTAAATGTATTCTTGATCTAAAAAGATATATATATATATGGAATGCCGTTTTAACATTTAATGCTTATTTTTGATATCAAAATATATTTAGAGATATCAATAAATCAATATAGATCTCATTTATTTATATTTTGCTATCAATAATTGAATTTTAGATGGCAAAAATATATTTTTGAGATAAAAAAATCAATTTTTCAAACCTAAAAAATCTTAAGGAAGACACACATTCATATAAAATATAACGAATCGTCAATTAAATTTTGGAGATGAAAATTTGAATTATTGAGATCAATAATAACAACACAATTTTTGATCTCAACAATTGCTTTTTTTGTACAGTAAAAAATTAAAATAAAGATTCTGTATACAAGGACAGCCATTATATATTTACAGATGCGTTTTTCTAAATTTTTTATTAAAAAAATAGACTGATATTTTTATATAAAGAATCAGTTTTTGAGATAAAAAAAAATCGTTTGCAGATTTCAAAATACAAATTAAAAAAAGTATCAGTCTGAAATAATGATATCTGAAATAAATTCTTGATATCAATATATAGAAAATCAATTATTGAGCTCAAAATCGATATTTTGCTATCAAATATTTCATTTTTGCTATCAAGAATTGAATTTTTGATCTCAAAAAAATAAATTTTAGATATCATTAAATCATTTTTGATATCAATAAATATTTCTTGATATCTCTAAATATTTATTGATATCAAAAATTATTTTCTGAGATCAAAAATACATTTAGAGATATCAAAAATACAATTACAGATAGCAAAAATTAATTCTTGATATCAAAATATGGATTTTTTGAGATCAAAAATTAATTCTTGATATCAATAATTCCCTTATAGATGTGAAAACGGCATTCCATATATATATAGATATTTAGAGATATCAAAAAATGTTTATTTATATCAAAAATGATTTATTGATATCTAAAATTGATTTCTAGAGACAATTTTTTCAATTTTTGATAACAAAAATCAAATAGTGATATTATCAGAAATGTATTTTAGATTAATTTTTGACATCAAAATATCAGTTTATTTTTACATATAAAATTCAGAAGCAAACATCTGTGAAAGAAACAATGACTGGCTTTTGTACGTAAAATCTTTCTTAAAATTTTCGCTGCAATTCTTGAACTCAAAAGCTGTATTGTTATTATTGATATCAAGAACACAGTTTTTCATCTCCAAAATTTAATTAACGATTCGTTAAATTTTACGTTTTGTATCGTAAGCGGGATTTATAAGTCATGGAAAATCGAAGAGAATTTTTTTGTTTTTCACATGTGGGTTATTGCACATTTCATACAAACCTGGATAATTTAATTATATGCACAAGTTGAGGAACACAAAAATGTACACGTTCTACATTGAATTGAGAAGACCGATTCAACCTGATTCAAAGTGCTGGTTTTGCTCTTGAGCTGGCCGTACATTTTGCGCCAAAATAGGCGGCTTTCATTTAAACATTGTGGATTCTGATAAAGCACGGGCTCAGATACGGTCACATATTCAATATAAGAAGCTGTTTTGCTCAAACTAATAAATTTTGCAGCAACTATGTTAAAAATCGATCATTTCATTTCATCGATGGCGACCACTTTACAACATAGTTCTGTTGTATCAATCCTAGTTTTACGATTGATATAGACTATTCATGTCATTAAAGATAGAACTACTTTAATTGAAATATGAATTTTGGAGGTATTGCAGGTTAAACAGGCTAACTACAGTCCGGCCTTTCATTTCAACCACATATTGAAGACTGCTGTTTCTTTCCTCCACTTGTTTGTTTGTTTGTTTTTTTGGTCTGTGTGTGTGTGTTTTTATTGGTGCTAGACATTTTATATATAGGCGTCGTTATAAACAGACACGGCTCAACGCACTGGCATCTTCAAGATCGAGCCCTTCTCTGCTACATTAAGTGGCTGTTACGTGTTTACAAGCCTCCATTTTTAAATTAGGCTTGGGATCTTTTTGAACAGAACATCATATCTATTTATGAATCAAATAAGTGCATTTTCTTTTTCCACCAATTAAAATGAAATTGAAAGAAAAAAAAAACAGTTAATTATACAAGGTATAAAATACTATGGTACATTCGCTCGGTGTGGAAACTTTTCCATTAGATAAAGTAGGCAGCCAGTGCTTCAAACCAACAGGGGCTGAACTAGTCTTTTGAAAATCGTTTGTACCAAATTAAGTTGGGATGTTAGTACAATGCTTGTAAAATTTGTATTACCACCCACTGTTCTGATAAATAATATAATCATACATAATGTTCCGACATTGACATATAATCAAACTAGAACCGCATTTCGCAAACGAAATCTTGAACACTTGACAAGCAATAAAAGTTAAAATTATTTCTTTAAACGGCTTATTATTTCTTGAACATGAAGTTGTTTTTACAAGCCACATAGTCTGTAATACAAGTACAGAGCTTATGGCGCAGCACGTATGCGGCTTATAAGGTTCATGTGCTTGGTTATGTTGGCTCAACGGCTTTATTGATTGAACGGACTAGCACTTTTTCTCTATGCAGGCAGAGCTCACATAACCCCCACCCAGCAAACATTAAGACGTCAGAGTGACGTCGGGTCGACGTCGTGACCCGACGTTTCCGACGTCGGACTGACGTGCCGGTTTTGGTTGTATATGAAATGGAACCGACGTCGGATTTTCAACGTCGGAATGACGTCGGGTTCCGACCTAAATCCGACGTCGGAATTAAGTCGGTTTTAGGTTGTATATGAAATTTGAACCGACGTCGGATTCCGACCTGAAACTGACTAGAGTTATATAATTAATAGATAATGAATCATTCAACTGCTGTAGTGAAATACATACGAAAGCATTTTCCATATACATTTCTACAATTTAGGAAGAAAACTACCGACGCGCCATCCAAATTCTAAAATTTTCATGTAAAAATTACGTTTTTTTCTTCCTCTTTTTCAAAATGACTTCCATTTCCGGTGAGCGATAATAATGTTCATCGCTTTTTGGTCGCTTTTGCAACGTCGGAATGACGTCAGGAAACCGAAGTCGCCTCGACGTCGGAATAAAGTCGGAATAGGTCGTGACGTAATTCTACCCATTTTACAACCTTATTTTATTCAGAATATGGTTGTGAAGTCGTTGCGACCAAAATCCAACCGTTTTTTCAACCAAAAAAGACGTCGGTTTTTTGCTGGGAAGTTCTTGCCCATTTTTCGCCATTTAAGCAATGATTTTGCCCGTTTGTGTCATAATAGTGAGATCACAGGCCTTCCACGCTTGCTCGAATTCCATACAAAACACTCATCTCCATGATCTATCCCTATATTATATGGGTGCATAACGTAAACCACAATGCGCAATATGATTATACAGTGCAAAATTGCAAAAAAACTTCCCATAGCCAAAATTTAATCTTTTAAAGGTGACAAAAAAGCTTCAAAAAATCAGTGATAAATCAACCATATCAGTTATCAAAATAAAGAATAGAAGAATTTTAATGGCAGCATTAAATTTTGACATCAAAAACTCACAATACCATTAAGTATTTCAAGGTTACATTGACATTGGTGAACTGGCGGCATTTAAAAATTTTGGAGCTATTCTTCAAAATATGCTTCTATAATTTTATCTGATTTTTTAAATTTTTATGAATATTACCAAGAGAGTCCTCTCTTGAAAATGTGCTTCTTATTTAATTATTTTTAGCCATTTTTTCAAGATTTTTCTTCTCCCATAATTTGGATTAGATTGCCTTCGAATGATAGAGTTGTAGAAACTGCGAAACTTCCATCAGCAAGGTCGCAACTGGTCACAATGTCCCTGGATATTATTGCTTCAAAATTTTGACCATATCAGTCAATCTTTGTGATGCTTGATCAACTAAATTACGGCTGGTCACCATGTCCTTGGACAATGTTGTTACGTTTTTATGTTTTCAAACCGTCATGATTTGACAAATATTCTTTATTTGGATAGTTCGTCAGTCACTTGACAAAGGTATTTTAACCAATTTGTGACATGATATTGACAAAATGTAAATTAGGATTTGACAAATATGTGACAAGAAAATGACAAGTCACTGACAAAGACTGACTTTCGACAAATTTGCGTTGTTGAGTAGGCATTGTCAGGTTTGTTAATTTTGGGTCGTCAATCTATTTGACGAACTTTTGACGAATTTGTGACAAAATGACAAGTTTGAATTGACAAGGTAGTGAAACATTTTTGGCGGATATATAGCATTACGAATCATTGACAAGCTGTAAACTGACGGATTAATGACAAATTCATGAAAAAGCATTTTTGTTTGGAATTCGTTGAATTGACCAGCGTTAAACGGACAAGACAAATTAGCCAGTCCCTCATCGTTACGCAATTTTTCGAGAAGTTCTTGACAAAGGCATATGATGTGTGTAACTCCAATTCTGTAAATGATCGCTGAGTCGCGATTTGTTCAGGTTGAAAAATGACCATTCCAAACTTGATTTTTCGGTGCTAAAATCGAATCCAATCAGTATGTCTATGCCAAGAGAATTTCTGTTCTGTACTTCTACAGAATAAAGAATAAAGCACAGAATAAAAAACTTGCTAGTTTTGAGTACGTTGATTTTGAAATAATACCCCTTTTAGGCAAACGCTGAGTATAATTGCCAAATAACCCTTTTTGTAGGAAGAGCACAGTGCTGAATGAAAAATACCCCTTTCAAAAGAAATTAACACTCTGCATCTGGTCTCAAAATTAGCACTTTCACTTCTTGTTTTTTGTTGAGCACGCATGGTTAACACACAGCAAGTGTCTCTCCCTTGCACACCACTCTCCCCTGTGACATTCTAACACCTTTTCATCTATGTGTTCTGAAGAATCTAGCCCATTTCGATTTGTGTGAAACTGCCCCGAAATATGATAATCAATAGCACAGTAATAACTTCATTCATGTATGTTTTTCTGTTTAGTTTGTTGATATTGCTCATATGACTAAGAATAGCAGTGCGATCTATGAAAAACATTGTTCCACCCTTATGAGCAATACCACCACAATACCACCACCACTTATGGTATCCTAACACTTTTTCATTTATATGTTACCCTATTTCAGTTTGAACGAAACTACACGGAAACATGATGATCAGTCGAACAATCAAAATTTCATTCATTTCAGGTTGTTGTGTTGAGCTGGTTGATGTTGTCCAGTGGGGTGGAACAACAGTGCGATCTGCGAGGTGTCACACTGTTGTTCCATCCTTGTGAACAATACCAACCAGCCGTTGTACACTAACAGGCCTATCCGCAAATTATCACCTTACGACGAACAATAGAAGTATCAAAATACCCTCTTGCTCGATAATCTGAGAAATAACGACTTAACATATATCGCCCATCATTAAGAAATTTCTGCAACCGTTATATACAATTTTTTTAAGAACGAAACGTTAAGAAAATGTTCTGTTATGAAGTGTCGGTGAACAGCAATATTAAAGCGAATTCTTGATTAAAACTCAGATTATTTGTAAAACGCAGTTTCACGTGATGAAAGTTTGTGCGCGCTGGGTATGATCACCGATAAACACTGGACAGCGACATAGCATGTCAGTTTAGTCACAGCAGAACAGTGATGAGGAATCGATGAGGAATCGTCACCGTGAAACTGGATCAGTCAAACAAAGCAAAAAACTAACACACCCCAACAAAATCACCATATTAAACTCTCACATCTGCTCGACCAATTTAGATCTGCCAGTCGAAAGGAATGCGTAACCCTCGGATTAGTAGTCCGACAGCAACGAGCATAATTTTGACACTTTTGACACAATGTTGACATTTCGGTGAGCTATTATAACACGAAATTCGACACCTAGATATCTTGTTTTTGAACATAGCAGCATCAGATCGACTCAATTGTAACGAAGATGAGTATTCAGTGATGCTTCGATGGATTTAATGGGCATGAGCTCGAAAGTGTTTGGCTCAGAAAGTTTTTCAAAATGCCACTCTTCTTAAATTTTTGGTTTCCAGGGTTTCTATTGACAAAAAGTGAAAAATGCTATTCTTCCTACAAATATGTGCAGATTGCGTTGAACATTTGCAGAAATGTTCTCCTCTTCAGAGTTGTATTTTAGTTAGCAATTTAGCTGAAATTAACCATATATTAGCGGCCCACGTGCACATACTGATACTACAATTCACGTGTGAGTGATTTAAACTTCTAAGGTCTATAATACATTGGTGAAACTTTGAATCACATAAAAAGATAAACGCCTACTCGAAATAATCTCTTTCAGTACTGATCTTCTACTACAGGGATTTCTTACAAGTAAGAAAGCTGTATCGTAGACTTGACGTCACAGCAGTTAATTCGATCCAGTCATCCAATTACTTTTGGTCATTTCGGGAGGGCAGAGCTGTTCAGACAATTGTTTGATAAATCATCAAATGGTAGAATCAACGTTATTCACAATGTTGGTTTGCTCTTGAGCTGACCGTACATTTTGAATCAAATTGGAGAGATTTCATTTAAGTGTTGATTTTAATATTGTTTGAGCTCAAATAATACCACATATTAAAACTAAGAATCTATTTTGTGTAAAATAACACATTTTGGAAAGAGAAATAGAAATAGTTGCGTCTTTGCTTACAAAATAGTTTTATTGCATTAATTTGAATTTCACGACTGTGTTAACGCTAAAATGTAATCATCAAAGATTTAAAATGATGGGCAATATAGGGACATTTTGTAAAGGGCCTTAGCAGAAATATATTGGTGCATACACATTTTTTCTTTCGTTCTTCAGTCAGATTTCCAGTGTGATTGTAGCTTTTTACTATTGGTTCAGCAACAGTTGGTCAAACTAGCATAGCTTTAAGATAGCAACAGTTTTGTTCGTGCCATAAACGTTGTCCGATAGTTGTTGGTAGCAACATTGCTCATGAGGTCTTTTGCCAAATATAAATTTTGTCAAACTTGGTAGGTTTCTCCCGTTACCTTTGCAATGTCTTCGCTTTTACAGCTGGGTATAATGTCCAATGGCACTATTGTTTACAGATTTAATTGTTCTACATTGTTGTTTGGTTGAACAGTAGTGGAAAATGAGAGCTGCGTTTTGAGGTATGGGGCGTATTAGGACAGTATACACACAAACCAGGTCTTCTGGAGCGAGACAACAGCTATTATAGAATAAACCTGAAGTGATGCTTTCGACACACTAATCCAAGCGGTTCTGCCATGTGCAATCAACATTAACGATAAGGCCAGGTCGTCTTATTGAAACTGTTTACTAGCTCTTTGCTCTTTGATTAGTTTTTCTTCCTTTTATTTGCGACAGACCACTCTTTGATATGGTCAGTTGCGGTTCAGAGAATCCTTGAGTCTTCACCATAAGTAATTTCATGGGCTATGATCTTGTCTGTCAGGTTTCTGCCAGGTTTATGGCAATATCTTTCAGCTCTTGGGGTTTTCGGGGTAAGATATATTTGGTATGGGGTAATGACTGCCAATTTCCTGCCTGTAGAGATGCATCCTTCTGTTAATCCTTAATTGATGATAGATGTTACAAGCGGGGCAAGCTCACGGGCACAATTGCACTATGTACAATCTGAAGTCTCATCTGTACCCATTGATTAACCGCTTCGCAACGTCTTCAACATCAATGATAAACTTGTCAAGGACTAAAGGTTAATTATGCACTATACTAATATGTACAGATACCGATGTGGAAAATAAAATTTAATTCTCTTGGGATATTCTCAATTTGTTTTACGGTCGCTTGAAATCAGTTTACGACTTATTTGAAGTGAACCAGGAAAAGACAGATTTATTGTCCTTGTGTACTGGTTTATGGCGATTTTTCCCAAGGTAGTGGTATAGAAACCCGTGCGCTCCTGAATCTCTCTTCATACGTTTCTCGGAGTTATTTCGACACCATGCTTCAACTAAACACAATATCGGGAATGTGCGTCTTGGTTTCGCTGAAGTGCTTTCAAGCAGACAGCGGTGCTTGCCCACCAGTCAATATTGTTTTGGTTGTGCTATTTACCACTGATGGTACAACCTGGTTGTGACACTGTTCCATAAACTATGTAGCAGTGTTAGCAGGAAATTAAGTCAATAGAGTGAGATTTTTCATTTTTCACGTTTCCGAATGCACCGAAGACGACCACATGTGAAAAGATCTTAAGCATTTATCTTTGCTACAGTTGTACGAGAGTTCAATCCTCGAAGGTCGAAGATCACTGTTTGTTAATAAGGACAAGGAGTTTAGTCTCATATGCAGTAATAAAAATTTTTTAACCATACCATTTATAACTGATGCCATCTGACATTTTATGAAATAACCTGAATGAGTAGTAAAAGGTCACCACCAGTTCATTCTACTTCCAGAAGTCGACTGTTTTCAGTCTTGTAACATTTACTACTCTTATTCATCGCGGAGAAATAAAAAAAACTAAATCCTGAATAACTGACGTTTTGATCAAATTTAGGGATGTGTAATATACTAAAACGAAGTCTGGTTTAATGTATTCAGAGTAACTAGCATGATTGTATTGGGTAGGAAGAAGAATTTTAAACAATTAATTTATTCCAGTATCGCATCCGCTGCAGTGATCCAGGAATGTAACTAAATTGCAGTTGAATTTACTTGCAGTGGGAAACTACACTTACAGTAATTATGGACAATTTAAATACAACGCAAGGATATTCAAACCTTGTTGAAGAGTCCGATGATGTCACCGAAAGAAATGGCCAGCGTAAGTTTGACATTTGATACCAAAGTTAAAGATGACGAGAAAACGGCTAAAGAAAGAAATATCATTGGCTATATTACGTAACACTGCGTTCTATGTTTTTAATTATTTGTTTTAAGCAGTAAAGTTCAGAACAGAACGGTACAGTTATGAAAGACAAAACTAAAAATAATGTACACTCTTATTACCATGTCTAAAAATTTAAAATTCAGTAAACCAGAAGTGTAATGACTTTGTGGTTGACTATGTCTTTAAGTGAATCGATCGTGATAATGTAGAAGCGATCTTTGAAATAATCACTTACCTGGTGAAATATTCACTTTTGTAGAACAGCCGAAACAATTGGCCTATCAACAGCCACCGCCGAACCATAGCCAATATGTAGCAGGCCCCGTCTCTCAACAATATGGTGGACATCCGCAAACATCCCAACCCGTGAGCACTTATGACGCGGGAACTTATCAACTCCAGAATCAACAAATGAGCCAATATGCACAAGGTTTTCCTCAGCAGGACATGCCTGGTGTACCTGTGGTTGCACAGCCAGGTAAGGTGTAATCCGCTCTGTTGTTCTAGAATCAAAGGGTTTTTCTAACTTCGCTGTAATGTTACCGTGATGTCCACACCGTGTGGAATAATTAACTTATGTTATAGAGTTGTTCTTAATCCATAGTTTATGAAGATAAGTGAATATATGTCGGTCTATAGAAATAAAAATCACAGTTGTACCAAAACATAATATAGAAATACAATATTTCAGGGATTCCGCGCTTTGCGTCCAGGCCGCCAATGCCTCCCGGATGTCCGCCAGGCTTGGAGTATCTCACGCAAGTCGATCAGCTACTCGTTCACCAGCAAGTGGAACTAATTGAAGGTTGGTAACCAATTAACTTTAAATCATGTGAGGTTGGTAACCAATTAACTTTAAAATCATTAAAAGTTGCATCTTCGCACATAAGTCGTCCTCTTTACGCTTCCATAACTGTGTTGTACAAACGTGCAAACATACACATTTGTGGGTACAGATCTACAGTCTCTTGAGTGTTTGCAAAATAGGTTATTGGCCATTCCGTGTGTCTCACAATCTACCACTCCGACTGGTTTTATTTCCTAATTCTGAGGTTAACAATTTATCCCTCATTTGTTCAATTGCTTCCAAAATGCCCTTCACAAAGGGGATACAGAGAGAAATTAGAGTTATCGTCTTACAGCAGACCGTGAAACATTGGCATTATCAATTTCCACTCTCATTTTTTCGAAGTCTTTTCTTTTATATGTGAACAGACTTTACTTCTCGGATATTTTATAGCTAAATTTACCAAAATGTGTGTTTCAGCTCTAACTGGGTGGGAAACGCAAAACCGTTACCAGATCAAAAACACAGTGGGCCAGCAAATTTATTTTGCTGGAGAAGGTATGCAAGAACTTGCCTTGAGTCAAATTATTTATTTAGTTTAACATTCTAATTTAAGAACTACAGGACTTAATTGGCTAATTGAGTGTATGCTTGGTCATTAGTAATTGCCTATTAACTTTCAAAGTCACCATATGTACATGAAATACAACTTTTGGATGATGTAATGATGATATTTAAAGTGGAAAGAAAAAAGTGATGAATTATTTGTAATATGTGATAGGAATATTTTTGAACAGGGGAAATTATAACTTTTAAGTTATGTGATTACGATGAGAAAATTAACGATTTAATGGATGCTATGTTTTATTTCAAGTTTCTCGTGTATTAGATCTAACGTGCTATACTTACATTTTAATTACATTAAAGAGGAAAGAATATTTATATAAATTTTGGAAACAGCATTTTCAAACCCTGCAAAATGAGTTTATATGAGTTTAGATGATATAACATTAATTAGTTAGCACTTGTTTGCCACAGTTACTGTTCATAATACAGAAATGGTACAATAGCCCGTCTTTAATTCAGCTATTTTCAAAGTCATATCCACAGTTGATTCGTTCAATTAAGCGATATGCTTCTAAAAGTATATGAAGTGTTATTTGTCAACTTCATCTATAGCTGTTAAACTGCAGTTAGAATAATGTACTGAATTTAAAAAATCTAATCGGGTTTAAAATATGATGCCGTTCTATATATATATTTGTTAAAGTATTACTCAGGCCTGGTATTTTATCTGTGGAATCGGTACTAAGATATTGCCTCTGCCTGATAATTTGTTCCATGTATTAGTTTTGTTTTATTTTATTGCTGGAATTTACCACGTTTTGAAAACTGGTGACATGTTTTAAATTTCTTATAACATCATGTATATATTTATCCACAAAGGTATGAGATCTTTAATATGTTTTGAATATTTAGATCATCGTAAAGTTGAAATTTAAGCACTCCGATAAACAATGGAAACACAGTTTCTACTTTCGTAAGTATTTTTATCTAGAATCCGATGTGTGCGGCCGAATGTGCTGTGGGCCATCGCGAGCCTTTATTATGCATATAACTGACAACATGGGACAGGTAAAACAACCCTAATCTGTACATTAGTTATATTCTTGTCACAATTTTTACAATCACATCTTGAATCTTGTTTACCACTACTGCTTTCTCAATGAACGTCTATCAAAATGAAAAAATATTCGGAACTAGAAAAATTCGCCTAAATGCTTTCACCAATGCTGTAAAATTTTGCAATCAAATAATAGAACACAGAACTCACATGTCTTACAAATGTTAAAATTATGTGTTGATTGAAAAAAAATGGCGATTTTGTGCAAAATGGTTCTTCGAAAATCTTATGTTAAGTAAATTCAAACCAAACAGCTATTGCGTATTCTAAAAAATAGTTAGGTAACAATTCAAAACTAATAACCAACTCTTCTTATTTTCATAGGAAGTTATCCGCATCGACCGAGAATTTAAATGTGGTGGTTGTC
Organism: Protula sp. h YS-2021; assembly: GCA_949752745.1. Taxonomy (NCBI): domain Eukaryota; kingdom Metazoa; phylum Annelida; class Polychaeta; order Sabellida; family Serpulidae; genus Protula; species Protula sp. h YS-2021. The sequence continues at coordinate 32,592,329 of OX457026.1, forward strand.
GCTGTTGTGCATTTTCTGACTGTTGTGCCATGACTCTGGCTGTAGAAGCACCGCCTGGAAACGTGATTGGCTACGTTAAGCAACAGTAAGTCAATATTCGGCGTGTGTTCTGTAACAATAAGCCGTTTATTGAGTGACTCTAGCGATTTGGAATCTATAGACGAACTGGCCGTATGTTTTTGGAAAGGGTAAATGCTGAACGTGAGGAATTCACAAGTTTTCACTATCAACAAGTGAAATTAAAACATATTTGAATCTGTGTAATATATCTGGAAGCGGTAGTGTAATGTGTGTCCGAAGGTTCACATCGAGTGCAGCGGCTTGATGCCAAGCAATCAAGTGTAATATTATTAAATGTAAATGACAGTTGTCTATAAACAAACCTTGCATAATGGACTAAAATGGCTTCAATAGTTTGCCAATCAGATCTTTCTTCTGACTCTAGGTTCAGTTGCTGTACTCCAAAGTTTGACATCCAAGATCAATCACAGCAAACAGTAATGAGCGTTGAAGGACCAGTGTGTATTTGCCAGGGGATATGCTGCACTGGTGACGTGGATTATCCTGTAAGCGCAGCTCCTATTGCGTACTATTGTAATAAATATAAGATATGTATTTAAATAATAATAATAATAATAATAATAATAATAATAATAATAATAATAATAATAATAATAATAATAATAATAATAATAAATGGGGTGGCACTTCGCTTTTCCTTTCGGAAACGAATAAACTTTTCTACATTGTTAGCATTTGTATAAACAAAACCTTTAATGAATCAATACAATTGATATTTCAATGTAAGAAATTTAACCAGCGGAGCTGAAAGGGGGGACTGGGGGAGCTCGCGGTCTTAAAAGTGACAGATATGTTCGACTGAAGCTCGCACCGGACACAGGTCTCTAAAAATTATTTGGAAAAACCTGTAAACTGTAATACCATAGACTCGGTGAGCCATAACAGAATTTCAAGTTTAACACGTTTTAATAAACGTAACGAGCAGTTCTATAAGTTTTTGAAAATTTTCCTTTAAAAATGATATTAAAGCACATACTCAAGAGTACACAGAGTATCTCTTTTAGATATTCGTATCTGGTTACAAAAGAGCCTACGGTCATTTTGCTCACCCCATGTACCGCTATCAAATGTCATAAAAACATGCATTACTCTGAGTTAGCTATAGCTACGTCTACTCGCACATTTGTTACTGCTTATGTGCGGAATAAACTTACTTTTCATAAAACATAACATTTGAAGCTTCTTTCGCGTCAGAATTTTACAGCACCAGAATGAATATCCGTCTACATTCATATAAAATTCCGACCTTTTAGATATTAGCTTTATTGGTATTTTTTGACGGCTTGCAGAAAGTAGTAACACTAGGAAAGTGAAATTTATAATTGGTATAACACGAGGTTATATTATCCGGCCAACAGCTTCATGAATCAAATTTTACACGTCATTGTTGTTTGAAAGTTTGTTCGTTTTACAAACATTGCAATCGTAAATGGGAGCAATTTTGGCAATATAGGTGCAAACAAGTGTAGAGTAAAAGATTGAAAAAATCAGCAAATGATGGTCTGGGTTTTACATGGAGCTTTGCTGAAGTGCTATATAACGGCGGATTGTGTTAAACCAGCTATAGCTATGGCTACTCGTATGCTTTGCTGTCTCTGGTGTGCGGTACTCTCAATAAACACAACATTTAAACACTTTCTATAAACACAACATCAAAATGCATCAGAGTGGATGACCTCCTGCGCTATTTCGACTTTCTAGCTATTTGTGTTTTTGACGAATTGCGTGGAAACTGCAGATAAAGAGAAACTTTGTTTTCAATACAAATTTAGTAGCATTGGGACAGTGAAAGTTTCCTAGTGTAATAATAAGGGGAAATATCTATCATTCCAAGCTCCATAAATACAATTTACACGCTGTTTGCTGTTTGAGAGTTTGCTTGTTTTACAATTATGCGTGGGTACATTAATGGTAATGCTAGGTGCAAACAAATGAAGACCAAGACATTGGAAAAATCAGCAAGCAATGGTCTGGATTTTGGAAGGAGCTTTTCACAAGTGCTGATAATTTTAGCGTGACATGTAAGTTACAAGTACTAGTGATAACCGCTAATAATTAGCGTAATTATAGAATGTGAAGCAATTGTGCCAATTAGCTTTCCTTACTGTGTGGATTTCATATAAAGATAAATAAAAATAATCGCGTCTGCGTGCTTGAAACGTAAAGTCACGTGCTTGAAAAAACTTCTTGACAAAGACATTTAGTTTATATCTGATTGCAGCAAAAGGTTGGGAATTTTAAATAAGGTATCCACAAACAACGCTGCTGTGGATGTTTTCGGTCACACATATCCTTTGGCTGAATGGATTGAAATTAACTTTTCACAAAACAAACTTTAAACAATTTTTGATGCAAGCAGCTGATAAAATGGATTCTAACACATTTTATTCAAACACAAAACACATTAATGATTTCAAAGTTTGTTACCACAGAAAGTCAATTATCAGTAAGCCCACCCCTCTACTGCACACACTGTAAAGTTCTTGTGCGCATGCAATGTTCACTATCAGTATGTCAAAATCAATTTTTTAGTTGCTCGCACTAACAAATGCTTAATGTTTATTTTGTGGAAATCTTCAATTATACAGCCAAAACACTTTTGGAACCCAAACCGTCCGCTGGAGCATAATTTTTTGTGGATACTGTAGAATATGGAATGATTTACGCGATGCTTCTTGGTGAATAGTAGCAAAATATTCAATTCTCCAATATAACGTAGTTTTAATGGGAAAACGTGGGAAAGCAATTCACACTGATCCAAACAACATATACCTGTACCTGTTGGTACAAATGTTTGATATCAAAGCATATTTTGTTCACAGTTCCCATGGATCTGGACGTGAAAATGAAAGCAATTTTGCTGAGCACTGTATTTCTGATTGTGAGTCATTTATTTGAATTTGCTTAAATATAATAAAATTGGTGCAGTTAGTTTTTAAGAACTGTGTAACCACTGCCAAATTTGTGTTAGTGTTTTCATTATGTAAAATTAACGGTGGTTCAATGGCTACAGAATATCTCAATTTGAGTGATCTCAATTTGGCCATATCGAAATTTAAAGTTGTTAATTTGCTTAATTCACTACAACATAAGGAAATGAAACTTTTCCGCTGGTCTTGGTTTCCCGGTGGTATTATAAAGAGTTTCCCGTAAAAGCTGACTAAGTTAGGAGAGACATAATATTTATACATCTCGCTGTTGGAGCGTAACGCTGTCCGTGTAAACACGATGTCATCAAAGTCTGCCAAGTGATTTTGCTGAAACTCTATTTAGAGTGTTTATGCGGATAACCTCATTCTAAGACTGGACTTGACTTGATAGGTCATTCAAGGTTACATGTTGAACTTGTTACTTGAATACTTGTGGTTTTATTCATTCTGGCAAAGTATGCGAATGGATATTAAAGCGTATTCTTTTGGATGACTTCTGGCGCTGAGCAAATTTTGATGATTTTGAGTTGGCATTCAGTGTTTTATCTGTTCTTAAAATTTTTACTTTCAACAGTCATATGTGTTGGTCTTCTGCATCTTGTGTGCAAAATTCAACCACAGCATGCCAGTTGATTTTGAAGAAGCAAAATGTAGGTGCACTGACAGAAAATCGCGAATGAGATTTTGGTGACCTTTCATGAGGTTTTCAGTTTACTGCTGGGCTGAAAATTGCTACTTTTAAGAGTGTCGTGTGGAAGAAACGCGTTCAAGAAAAACACTGTAACGTGCAAAAAGCATGGAAGTGTTTTAGCATGCTATTGATTGTGGAAGATGACTGATTATTAGTTTTGGCCATTCCAAACTGGCTCGGCCTATGTCAGCTTTGATCGAGTTGTCTTTAGGACTTTCTCCACATACGAGTTCTTTTCGCATACTGTGAAAAGTATATAACGAAAAAAGTGGATGAGGTGAATTTATAATACCTAAGCCCTTGACCGTGGATTTTAAAATCATTGATAGTTTCAATAGGCTTACAGTTGGGAAATCTATGTTAAACCCATGCACTTTAGTAAAAATTGTCAACATCCAAGCCGTTACGCATGGTTAACAAAAAGCACTGATTGTTTTCGAATGACTTTCTGTTGTTAAATCTATTAACTGATCAATACTTATTGAACTATTGACTTATGGTGATTTATTCATATGGGGTTCTAGGACAATACCCCCGGATGATACCCCCCGCCTATACCCCCCAGACCATAATCCCTAGGACCATACCCCCGTGCCAATACCCCCAACCATCATTTTTTTGCAGTTTTCATTTTAAAGCAAACTAGTAAAGTTCTGTGATCTGCAGTTAAAAGCTGAGCCATTTCGCTCTGATCTAGTTTGAAGGGATATAATTGCAGTGGTGTGATCTGGAATAGCGCACAATATTCAGTTTTGAAAGATGTGGACTAAGAACTTGCAGATTTGACCGTGAATGAGACGCAGACTCGACATGTCGATTTAAAGATTAAACATAGTTTTTGAGAGAAATAAAACACGCCGCTGTAAATAAAACATGTCACTGTACTTTCTGTTTTCATTTTGTTGTAACGTTGAAAATAGGAAATATTCTGGTCGGGGGGGGGGGGGGGGATATTGGCACGGGGGGTATGGTTCTAGGGGTAGTATGGTCTGTGGGTATTGTCGGGGGGTATCATCCGGGGGATATGGTCCGGAACCCATTCATATATATGTTCCACATTTCGAACATTTATTAATGAATATAGTTCCATTTAAAAGAAAGCTTCGGCTGGTTGCATGTTCAGACGGATGGACTGGAGATCTTCTTGCAATGTAATATCCATGCCAATGAAATTTGTTATTTGTCAAAATGATGATCATCTTAAGGCTTTGAGTTCAATAAAAGGCTAAGATCTGAAGTAATATACATTTGCTCTCCGTCGTAAATTATAAATAGTAATTCATAGATATCCGTTTATGAAACCATAGCTGTGTACAAATATTTAACAGTTGACAAGTCTTTGACTTGGTCAAGCCTTATATAAATTTGTGCGGGCAGCCGTTGGTGCTTTTTTCTTAACAGTCATTTTCTTGTCTCAGCCTCTTCTCTGACACTACAGGCCCTGTGTACTTATGTAGAACTTAATCTGAGAGTGTGCATCCCGCCTTTTTCGTCTGTAATTTCGTTTTCATGCTTAAAATGCCATGCGAACACAGCTGATTTTAGAATAAATAAATACAGCGCATTTAAAAGCAAAGTAACGGTTGAGCAAAACAGCACAGCTGATGGGTGTTACGCGAGCTCTGCCTGCATAGAGAAAAAGTGCAAGTCCGTTCAATCAATAAAGCCGTTGAGCCAACATAACCAAGCAGATGTACACAGTTTATAAACGGAATTCAAGCTGCGACGTTTGCTAATATATCAATGACAGACAATTTCATTAGAAAAAAACTTGTCCAAATAAAACAGTTGACATACTAATAAGGCGAAAATATTAATATTATTTGAGAACGGGGGGGGGGGGGGCATCCAGGTGGTTTCCGCGAAGGGGGGGGGGGGCTTTAGAGTCATTGAGGAGTGCATGCCAGAATGAATTTTGCTTTTTAACTTTTAATGTTTGTCAAGTGTTGAAGATTTTGTTTGCCTTGATAAACACAGCATGTAGATTTCATCTTGATTTTTCAGGATTTCATGTACTACGAGAGGAAGAGCAGGCGCAATAACTCACAGTTTGGTTATGGACAATTTTGAATGCATTGATGTCAAGGAAATGAGACCTGCAAAGCACAGAGAGCTAACATATAACTTTCATGATTAGAATGCACTTTCATTTCGCGATGAATACTGTGCTTCAATGTGGTGTTGATACTGTGTATGGTTTGTTCAATTCAAACAGGGTTTGTTTTCTCATAAAAAACTCATAAAAGCACACAGGAAATGCCACGACATGTAGCTCACCAATGCAATAAATACATACAGTCGTCAAACTGCGGATTTTTTTAAGTGGACTGCGCTTAACTAAGCAAAAGTGATTTTCTTTTCATCGCGCGGCTTAAGACCCGGCTTAACTAATCGTCAGTCTGAAATTAATGCTCTTTGATACTGCAGATTTCTTTGTTACTAACTTACACACTGTGGATCAGAACATTCTCTTCAGCGTTACGTCATTACGCTATTGAGAATTTTAAGCTTAGCTAAAACATCCGGTCAGAGTTCATACTGCAGCTTTTCTTAGGATTAAAATATCCACACAAGCGTAAGTGAGCCCGTGTGTCCTTACTTCACATTGCCGATATACACAGGGTTAGATATGCCAGAACTCTTCAGATCAGCGGTATGATAAGAGCAAAGGCCGACTTGTTTACCCCAGTGCCATTTGGAGTGCGGCATCCAGAATGGATTGTTAAAACCGGACCTGGTTGAAAGGATATACATAAGTGAGTCTCTATGTATGTATGTATGTGTGTGTATGTGTGCGTGTCTATATTAATATATGACGTATAATATCTCTGCCAGTCCAGTCCAGTCTACTATTTTTAAAATAAGCTTCCCAGAATATAAAAAATTTAATGTTTTGTTCCTGCAAGTACTTTCTATTAGCTTATTTAGAAAAATGAATTATATTTACTCAATCATTGTCTATTGGGTGCTTCATGCAGTGTATACAGTAAATTGCAAAAGTTAATTATATATTTCTTAAAGAAAATTATATGCATATACATGCATAGAAAGTAACAACTTGACTTGAAAAATCTAAAATTCAATTTATTGTAGTTGAATTTAAGATATCCAAAATAGAATAAAACTGTTTGATAAATATGACTTTATTTTTATCATTTCTTACAGCTTTGGCACTTGGGTCGTTCTAGTTCTTCCTGCAAAAATCAAACTGTTTTTGATAGCTGCAATTGTTGGGTCCTTATAAAGTGGATGTTTCTGTTGCAATTCGATAGAATACTTGGTATTTTGTTCATGTGAGACGTGGATTGAAGCAATGACTGCCAGATTTTGAGGACTACGGTTCAGGCTTTTGTTGTGAAAATATGTGAGTCGCAAGCGGGGCTCGAACTGGGATCCTTTCGCTTCATAAGCGAGTGTGCTACCACTAAACCAAAAGGTGCAACTCATGGAAACAGCCAAGCACAAATGTACATGTAGTTACATGTTTCAATGTTTATTTTCACAACACACATCATAGATATCAGCTCCACGAAACTTTCTTTAAATTAATGGCCCCACGCGTTACAAAGAGAGCATTTGATTAAATTTGTCAGCACTACGCAGGAATCTCAGAGAATTAACCTCGATTTTGTTGAATGTTTGCTGTGTTCCTTTGTCGCAATTTACTGCAGTAGTTCCTTTTAAAAATAGCTATTTTATTGTAGAAAAAGTCACCACATCAATTCGGTTTTGAGAAGTGACAACTTTTAATTGTGTTGCAGGATAAACTATAAGACGTCACACGCCCATGGCGAAAACAGATTTGTTTTTGTTTATCGAAATTGTTTGTTGCATTTTTAAATGAAAAGCTACTTTATGATTGGTCAAGACCCAGCAAACATTAAGACGCCAGAATGACGTCGGGTCGACGTCGTCACCCGACGTTTCCGACGTCGGACTGACGTGCCGGTTTTGGTTGTATATGAAATGGAACCGACGTCGGGTTTTTAACGTCAGAATGACGTCGGGTTCCGACCTAAATCCGACGTCGGAATTAAGTCGGTTTTAGGTTGTATATGAACCGACGTCGGATTCCGACCTGAAACTGACTAGAGTTATATAATTAATATATAATTAATTATTCAACTGCTGTTGTGAAATACATACGAAAGCATGTTCCATGTAAATTTTTACAATCTAGGAAGAAAAACACCGACGCGCCATCAAAATTCTAAAATTTTCATGTAAAAATTACGTTTTTTCTTCCTCTTTTTCAAAATGACTTCCATTTCCGGTGAGCGATAATAATGTTCATCGCTTTTCGGTCGTTTTTGCAACGTCGGAATGACGTCAGAAAACCGACGCCGCCTCAACGTCGGAATAAAGTCGGGTTTTAGGGTAATAGGTCAGAATATGGTTGTGAAGTCGTCGCGACCAAAATACAACTTTTTTTCAACTAAAAAAGACGTCGGTTGTTTGCTGGGGAAGTGTTTCACAAATCTGACTATGACATAGCTAACAAAACTAACTGTTTCGTGGTCCAGTCTCGATTTTTTTTCATTCCAAACGGAGTCGAAAGTGACGTGTTGGGCGAATAAAAAGGTTTAAAAATATGAGAATTTGGTAAATATCGGACAACTTTAGAGTGTTTTGCAAATCGTTAAGAATTCCAAAGTTCTTTGTAAACTTCGCTTTGAATTTCCCAATAAAATAATAACTAAAAGACAACAACAGCCGGCTTACAAGACCGAGGCAATGGTTGCAACGCATGAACGCCACAGAGAGTATTTTAGAGCGGCGTTCGCAACTACTCAATGCCGTGACAGAAGCCAATGGTGTATTGTGCGTCGCATCAGCGAAGAACTGGATGATTGACAACATGGCACAAATTCGTTAATTTAAGCTCCTGTGACTATAACAAATGCAAGAAAACAATTGAAGGGGTCCATGCATAAACCTGATAACTGCAGTTGTCAGCAGTGGAGAAAAACGCTTTTAAAGTTTGAAATTTTAGTAACAAACATAGGTTTTTCCGACAGCATTTTCCTAAAAATGCCCATTTCTAATCAGTTTTGAGGTGTAAGACTTACATATGTGATAGAACAGAGGCCAGGAAATATCGTGGTGGTAATAGTGCATTTTCCTGATAAGTGGAGTTATCAAGTTTATGCATGGACCCCTTCAATTATGATATAGTTAGGAGGGTGACGTGCAGTTTTGTTAACCCTCGGATTGGAATGTTATACTCGGGCTCGCCTCGTGTAGCATTCCACCCGACCGTTGAACAAAACTATCAGTCACCCTCCTAACTAATATCACAGTTGTATAACCACGTTTTCGTGACAGTTCACATACGTTGCGACGCATTCAACCCGTGGTTATGCAACAGCTGACCTCTGATGAGATCTAACAGACCGAACCGCCGCAGAGTCCCGCTGTTGGACAACAACTGCAGCCAACTACAAAATAATTGATGAAAACTTTCGCTTGAATTTCATTGGCTTATTGTTAGCACCGAAGGTGATGGTGAGGGGGAGATCAGCTTACTGTAACTTGCGAAAAGAAAGAAGTAATGTTATTTTATCATAATATCCCTACTACAAGTCTCATTTAATCGAACAGAAATGGTTTTAAAATATTGAAATACTAAAGAAAAACACCTAACAGGCCTTGAATATATTATGACACATAAATCCTAAATTTCTGCATTGCTTTGTTTCTTCCCCTTTGATCGGGTCAATAAAATCACAAATTAAAAATGAAATGACAAGACTAGGTCTAAACATTGCAAGTAACAAAAGGGAATAGAAATCTGCGTCTTCGGGCTTACATATTTTTAGCAGAAACGAAAGTAAGTAAAGAAAGAAAATTACAATATATATGAACAACCAAGGAAAGTGTAATATCAGCAGAACTGGATATTTAGTTTCAGATTTCCGTCTACCTTATTCGTTTGTGCGAATCATAATAAAGACAGTAAGATGGTCGTGTCAAGTATAGAAACAAGACTCATGACTGTACCAAGGTGCGTGCCGTCAGAGTAACAAAAATTCTTTCTAAAATCTAAAAAACGACGCGTTTTTTTAACAAACTAGCAAATGAACCCAACAAGGTATTTGAATAGTTTATCAAGAGTTATTGCTACAATGAAGCATGAAACAATGGAGACTAATTCGTGTGTATTGACGAAATAATTTGGCCAAGGTTCCCAAAACTTGGAAAATGCCAAAATTTAGCAAATATTTGACATCACGATTAAGATATAATCAGGATATGACATTGAAATGACCCTATCAAACCATAGGAGTATTTTTAAAATTTTCTATTGGACGTATTTAGGGCATTTTTGTTGGTAGGACTGTATTATTCCATCAAGCAGTTTTTTAAAGATTTAGACAAAATAGCAAGGAAGAAGGAATATAAACACCAACCACAGTGATCAGAGTAACTTTACAGCAATTACCATACTCCTATCCGTTTTATTTTAGAATAACGCAGATTTGTAGCAATAATTTTCGTCTTGTAAAGCTATAAATGTTATTTTAAAAAATAAAATAACATATAGATTTAGTAGTTGCTACTGCTGATGTAACTGACATGAAAGCAAAACACTCGTGAGTGAGAACCTACCCAGGGGTGCTTCCTATTTCTCTTAGAAACACTGTAAACAATGGAGGAACCATTTGTTCATGATGTCACATGTGGCGGGGCGTGTAAAATTAACGTAACCAGCTACTGCAATATGACTTTTAATGAGATCAACATGTGCGAATCTATTTGATCTGCGAATATTTCAAAAATCATACGAAACATACAGTGTGTCCTTTTACTTGACAACAACATTTTACCATGTGGCAACAGGGATATCACAGAAACCGAAAATGGGAGTTTTCTCCTTACTTGGGTAAGCGGCGTGTCACGAGGTTGAAACCAATTTTTAAATCGAGTTGTATAGTGGACAAGTAGCTGCAACTAACGAAAGTTTATATGCTTCCGACACCACATTGTAAATTTACAATTCAAATTCAAAGTTATGACTAACAGTCTGTGTTTCTGATATAAAACGGACTATACATACCTATAATGCGTAGCTTTTGAATTTATATTTTCAGTAACCAGAATCTGCCGAATATCTTAAAAAATGATGGAATTGTTAAGAACGTTAATAAGGGTACAATATTAATCAACCTTTAATTAATATGTTAATGAATTTTTACGAGTTTTCAAGGTCCGCACTGTAGTAAACTTTACGTTAACAACGACCACTTCCCCTTTGATAATCCTCTGCTCATTTGTCTTGTTTAAATGTATCCGTTAATCTGTCAAATGTATTTTGTTTTCTTAACCGCAGTTCCTGGTTATGACAACCCGGTCAAGAACCGGAAGTTGACTATTATATCGAAAACGGTCAGAGATAGAGCGAATTTGAGTTCATTTTCGACCCCTTGGGCCTAAGCAACGTTACATAAGAGGTACCTCAGTGAAATTGACCTTCTGGCTCGCGGTCAAGGTCAAAAACCGGCAGTTGACTTTTATCTCGAAAACTGTTAGAAATAGAGCGATTTTCAGCTCATTTTCGACCCTGAGGGCCTAAACAACGTAACATAAGAGGTACCTTTATCTTCTGGGTCACGGTAAAGGTCAAAAACCGGAAGTTGACTATTATCTCGAAAACGGTTCGAAAACTGAATTTGATTTATTTGTGCCCAAATGAGGTTATATTATATTTACTTCGATGGCCTCGTTCAAGATACTAATCCGGAAGCTAACAATTATGTCGAAACACTGAAAAATGTGTCTTTGACCAAATATGTTGTGTCTCTGCCCTTGCAAGTGGGTGCTATTTCGGTCTAGTTTTTTGGGATAATTGCACGCCTCAGGTACTTGATATTTTGTGTCATTTTAATGTTTTAGCTTAAGGTTTTAACTGCTTATTTGAATAGAAATTAAGAAGATAATTTACTTGTTTTAATAAGTTTGTATTATGAATTGTGTCTCTTATTTTAAAGATTAGCTAACGATATATTTTAGTTGATATACTTTATTAATATTGATTAAGTTCATCAATGTATTTTAGTCGTAGATTAAAAAATGAAAACAGTTTAAGGCTCATAAGGCAGGCGACTGTCGCTAAGCCAGCTCCTAACTATGGCTTATTTAATTGGTTATTATGTTTAATTTTCTTAACGAGTTCTGCTATAATTAATGTCTAAGGTTTTCTCGCCGAATTAATGGATTTTAAACGGAGGTCATTTTATTGTAAATTAACTGTTGTCTTATCGATTTATTTAGCTCAGACTTAAATATTTTCATTGTGTATTTACAGTATGACCGTGCCCTCCCTACCGTGCTCTCCCTACCGTGCTCTCCCTACCGTGTTCTCCCTACCGTGTTCTCTACCGTATTAACCCAACGAATCGCACAAATTTATCGTGTGATTAAAGTGAGAAAATAAACACGCGTAAACGAGTCCGCAGTGTGTTCTTGTGAGCCTTCTACAGGAATGATACACCAAAATTGTTAAAGGACATTGCTCGTTACTCCTAAAACAATATTGACAACAGCAACTTTCTTTCTGCAAATGAGGGTATTACTAAAACACAACGGACACGCAATGTAATCAGTTTGCACGCGAGTGCCCCCCGGGACATACACTCATACTTTAATGATGTAATGATGATTTATCCATTTATCGTACTACCCTTATATTCATTTTTTTTGACATGGGTGAACGGAGAAAATGCCACGAGCCCATATGTGCTCCGGATTCCGGTGAAGTTGGTTTATCACCAGTTCTGGTCATTGCTAATTCCGCATGTAAACACAAAACACTAGAAGAAACTAGACCGAAATTCGCACGGCGAATTAGACCCCACTTGGAATGATAACTTACAACGGAAGGTAGATGATATTGCTATTTGTTAACATTTTTCACATGTCTGAATGAAGAATATCCTCCTAAATACTGCCCTCTATACATGTGCCAAGTTTGGTTGCTCTAGCTTCAGCGGTCTTGGAGGAGATGTCTGGCAACCGATAGCTTTATCTATAACCGTTTTCGAGATAAAAGCCAACTTTCGATTTGGCTGGAGATCAAGTGACCTGGAGATCAAGCACCGAAAGTTATACCTTACGTATTGTCGTATAGGTGATAGAGGTCGAAAATGAGGTCAGAATTGCTCTATCTCTTACCGTTTTCGAGATAACTCATTGTTTTTCTTAAATAACGTTTTTCGCAATTTCAAGGTCATGGTCAAGGTCAAGTTCAAAAATTTTTATGGGTTGCTTCAGATCACATCTCCCTTTATATATGAGCCAAGTTTGGCTTTTCTAGCTTCAACGGCCTTACAGTAATTGTCTGAAAACCGTTTGACCTTTTTGACCTTGACCTTACTAGTCAAGGTCAAAAAGGTCAAACGGTTTCAGGTGCACCACTTCAGATGACCCTCCATACATGTGCCAAGTTTGGTTGGTCTAGCTTCAGCGGTCTTGGAGGAGATGTCTGGAAACCAATTCGGCGGAAGAAGAAAAAAAAAAGGCGTGGAAAAAAAATAGGTGAAGAATTCGAGGCAATCCATCCCCATTTGGCATTTTCAGTGCCAGGTGGGAATTAGGGTTGGGATGAACAAGGGCTTTAGTCGTTGTTTGGGGTCACGGGTGAGTAGGCCCGAAAAAAGCTTTGTGCTTTGAACTATTGCATGGGGTATTCGCTATGGCCAGAGTTGGTGCTTGGAGTTGGAGCTCAAAATTGAGTGGCCGAGGGAGGTCCTTAGCAGTCCGTTGTCGAATAAAATATGCCCATTGCTTGCTACAATGTGACGGCGATTTATATGAGAGACCTTACATTTGCCAAATTTTCCTCATTATTTAAAGCAGGCAAACTGCTGGTTTTTTAGTTTGCTCTTCAAACAGAATGGGAAAAGTGCAAACTGTGAAAAATTGCAATGTGAAAGTTTATGTTAATTGTTTTAAAGACTCTATGCCAGGTCTTAGTCCAGCATGGGCACATTTATAGACCACAATGTTAAGAACAAAAAAAAACAAAAAAAAAAACAAAAAACAAAAAAAAAAAAAAAACAAAAAAAAAAAAAACAAAAACAAAACAAACTAGAATCAGTCAATGTTTCTTTTTGGTTATTCTTAGGTGGAAGATGGTCCCAAAGGTTTGACACCTTTTATGGCATTTTTGGATCTTACAAATCGCTTCTTTTATCTGAGTTTTGCCAAGTTTTTCTCCAATTGACAGATTTCTTCGTGAAGCAGGAATTCGAGTGGGGGATATGGGGTCACTCCAAGTAATTCTTTCTCATTGCTGGAGGTAAAGATTTCTTATATCTTCTGCACAGCTCTGATATTTTCAGCCCGTTTAATATAATTTTTACGAATAGTGTGACGTTATTGTTACCCAAAATCGTTTGTCTATTTCTGGAAACATCTTTGCAAGGTGAAATTAGTGAAAAGTTTCTCTTGTTTGTGGCCTTGAAATAAAAGTCTCTGGCATACCATTAGTGTTTATATGCATAGGTTTATTGTTCATGCTTACACCTTTGCACTACTACCTTATCACGTAATCAGATTTGAATGATTCGAGGAGTTGTGAATAAAGTTACCAAACGAGTAAGACGTCTCTCTCTCTCTCTCTCTATTTGTTTTACGAAGACATAACAATTAGCATTGCGTATGAAATGCTATTTCCAGATCCATTCGTTATTTAAAACATTGTCAGTGAATTATACAATACCATTATAGAAATTTAAGAGAATTGTACTGATTACAGAATAGCTAATTTAAATAAAATGTGGGTCATTTATGATTTAAAAAACTAAGATTTCTCAGAATTATATTAGAGATAACTCTAATTCAATTAAATATCAGAAATATATCAGGAAATATCACTAAATCAAATAACTAACTGTTATGAGATTTTTAGATACTGAATAAATGTGAAAAGGCTTTGGTGTGTTTGTGTGTGAGTAGGGGGGGGGGGGGGTATATGTATTAGTAAAAAAAACAGTGTAGTTTGAAATATAGTGAAATTTAAATGTATTGAAATGAAGTGGGAAGAAAGTACGCCTTATCATCATTTTTGCCGATGAACAAATGAATGACTGAAATGATTTTCCCAGGCGTCAGTACATTGTCTTCTGCCTTTTGCTTATTTCTTTTAAAAGCTTGCAAAGGGAGGGGTCAATTCAAAATATGTAAGAAATGTAGTCCAAAGTAACATGATTGACAGTAAGGAATGAGTTCCATCAAAGTCAGAGCATTCCTTTAAACGACGGCAATTCTGTGAAGACACCCTTTTGAGAAGATATCAGTGACATGAATCAATGTTCAACGACGTGTCGTTAATACTATGTGTGGTTAACAAAATTCAGTGTCAGATTTTTTCAGCATTTGAAACAGCAATTTGATTAACCAAAGTAAGTACCATCCGAAAGCAACTTTACAGCAACGCCGTTTAAGAATTGAAATCAAACGTCAGTCGTAGATCACAGAATCGACTAGCTGCAGAACACAAGTAAGTTATTCTCGTACAACAAAAGCGAACCACCGATACCACAACGACATTGGTCCAGTCTTACAAGAACAATTTTAAAACGACCAATTACAACCTCCAATAACTGACGTCGCATGCTCTCACACTCGCCAGATCATCTCCCGGTGCAATAGGCTATTTTGCCACCCCCTCTACAGCTCCCCTAGGGGGGCGCCATACTAGACCCCCTATCTTTCCTCCTCCAATATATTTACCTCCCAAACCCCGGGAAATATTTGCATGTAAACGTATTTTGATATTATTTTGTTCAGGTGAATAAATGGACTCAATTAAATTTGGCAAAACCATCTTAAACTGCTTTATTGACTAAATTCAACATAATTCAAGTAACAATATAAATAAATGGCATATGAAAAAAAAAAAATGGCATATGTCTCAAATCTGCTAGACAATCGTGAAATGTTGGTTCATGTTGGATAAATAAATCGTTTTAGTGATCCTTCGCAATTTTCCGTAGAGGCTTTAAATTTCGGCAGTCCGCCTTGTACGTAAGCCACTTACAAGTGTTTTTTCCCGCAAAGGTAATATACTGTAACGTCCGTGTGCATCACTGCAGCCGTTGCGAGAATTTCGTTTTCGGATGCCCACACACCATTGCTTTCCATCCTGCTGCTCTTGAAATAACTCGGTTTATCTACCAGATTCGATAAAAAAATAATCGTTTTCAAAGTGATACCAGGTGGTGAAAAAGCTTCCAATTTACATTTCACGTCAGGAGGAAATCTGATGCCGCAACTTAAAATTACCTGAGATTTCTCATCTAGCTGTTTTAATCGGCTGTTACAAAACACAAATACAAATTCAAACAAAACAAATGTAGATTCTGTCGATTCGTTTCATTTCAATACAGCGGTGACGTAATTGCCATTCGTAAATACGACGGGAATTAAGCAATCAGATTAAATTTACTAATTTTGTGATCACAGAGTCGGATATCACATGGTGGATACAGGCGAGTTGAATTGTGTCTTTGATTCAGCAGCAAAATATAAATTTAGAAAATAAGGGAATGGGGGAGCTAGACTGGCTTAGGGGGGGGGGGGGGGAGTTGAACAGGCGACAGAAAGAAAACAAAAACGAAAAAAATACGGGTGTGGCATCTCCCTACGAAATTGGCAACTTGGAAATCAAATTGGTATAAATGATAGGAAAAAACTGGTAGTATCGCTGACATCGCTGGCGTCATGAAGTAATTTCTGTTGTTGTTGTTGTTGTGTTGTTGGTTGTTGGTTGTTGTTGGTTAGTTGTTGTGTTGTTGTTGCGTTGTTGGTTGTTGGTTGGGTGTTGGTTGTTGTCTTCATATATTTACATTCAAATACTTTTTTTGTCATTTGAAAAGTGGATGTGGAATCGAAAGGATGTATGAATGCAACATTTGTTAGAAATCTTACGACCGGCCGCAAAGTCTTAAAAGACATTTAAAGCAAGTACACACTTCAGAAGTGAATGAAGAATGGGAGATGGAAAACCCTATATACACGCCTTTCACGGAAACTTTTGATGAATCTTCTATTAATCGTCAAAGAGTCAATATGGCTGAAATGAGTGCACATGCTTGTATAGAATGTGGTGCGTTATACAACAGCGAAGAAGCTTTAGCCACGCATATGAAGCAGTGTGGTGAGGATGCTGATGACAGCAGTTCTGACAGTGGATCAGAAATAGACTCTGTTTGGCATGATATGGTTCAAGAAGTATATGATGACCATGATAACAAATTTCAAGAAAAGGTTTTAGAATATCAAAAAACAAGGGCTTGAAGATGCGCATGAAAGAGCAAGTGATGACCTTCGACCCGTTTATAACCGTCGACTAAAACAACTGTTTATGAGACTATTCAAATATACCAATCATCTAGAACAAAGCAAACATTATCAAACCATTTCAGAAGACTTAAATTACTTTGCTTATGAATAACATTACGAGTATTAAAGGCAGCTATGAGGAAAAACAATGCATTCTTTGAAGAGTTTCTAGATGAGGAGGAGGAAGATGACAGCAGTGACGAAAAAAGCGATATGGGCAGTGAGGTGCAACAGAGTGAAACAGATGAAGAAAAATAGACTTATTTGACTAAACTTTATAATAAAGACTTTGTAAATCAACAAATGTTGTAATATTTTATTAACTTAAGCGTTGTGTATTTAAGCGTATTAATATATGTCTTGCTTTTAATGTTAAACATATGAAGTCGCAAGAGGCTAAGGTCCTTGACGCGGTGTTAATTCACCCGTAAACCATATATCATATATTATGTATTATAATGAAGTATTGTAATTTTATGTATTATAGTCAAGTACTGTATGAGAAAAATAAAACTTTGAAAAGCATCATATGTATTTTTATTGAATATTACAAATATTTACACTTATGCACAATTATGATAAAAACAAAAATATTTCAAATACATATTATGTTAATACATATGAGCCCACTAACAAGAACTTAAATTAATATAAGTTTGCAAATGTTATGAAAACAGACTTCACATCAACATGGATTGATAATGTTAATTCATTTCATAGTCCACATATTAAGCGCTAACAAACATACCTGATATCACGTATATTGTAGGCGCTTTTGCAGCCTTGTTTCCATGCCTGAAAGTGCTTGACTTTTCGAATACGGGAAGTTCAAGTCTGTTATTTCCGGTCGATGAAAACTACTTTGTTAATAATTTGATATTTATCGAAATGTTTTCTTTCCACCCATCTCTTGAGCTGCTTGTCATGGAATATACAGAAACAAACACAGATGATGTAGTATTAGCACAAACCAAAGTATTCAAACTCGAACCTTCTGGCATTAATAGTGCTTGTATCGGAAATTTTCAACCAGGAATTATACTGAAAGATCTGTACACATTCCATTGCAACCGAAACGAAAGAAGTATGGCGTTTAATCAAACATTTCAGTATGAGTCTCTCAGTGCCGTCTACCAAACAGATCAATTTCCGGTATTTGAAAAATTGTACTTTCAACCACACCGTGGCTGTCGAGGTGGAATGCTTATACCAATTTCTCCTGAACTTCAAGAGATATATGTTCAAGCTACAACTTTTCCGTTTGTGTTATTCCAAATCCTTGATAATCGCTGGTGGTTGTATTCTAATGAGTTTATAGAAGACAAAACGAAAAGAAGGTATTGTTTCAGGGAAAATAAGCTAAATCATATACAAATTTCTCAGACTTCGATTAACCCTTTCAGTGATTTTTTTTGTCTAGATTCATTTAACATTATCTCGCTGAAAGGAATAGCGGATTTAGAGGAACTGCATCTTACAAATTTGGGATTGAAAGGCACAATAATACCACTACCCGCTAAGAAAACTTTAAATAAATTAACCTTGCTCAATTTGCGTGGCAATTTCATGACATTTCAAAACAATTCTCCAATATGCGAAGAGCTTCCTGCGTTAAAAGCGTTTGACATATCAGTTAACACGATTAAATCTTTGCCGGATGCACTTCTGTCTCATTGTACACACCTTGAAAAGCTCGATTTCTCCTCAAACAATCTGCGTTCCCTACCGAGTACTTTGTTTGAAGGTACAACGAATCTAATTTCACTAAATCTGTCGAAAAATCTCCTGTATATTTTGCCAGGTAGACTATTTACTGGTTTAAGGAAACTGCAACTTGTGGATCTTTCTCAGAACTTATTACTGTCTATTCCTTCGCAAATCACTGACAACCTTGATGGCCTGACAACACAATTCGATTTGTCCAGTAATCCTCTGTCTTGTGATTGCCTTGACAACGCATACAACACAGTACTTTATATGCTCAATTACCCGGACAGTTTTATAAATATAGAAAGTTATATTTGCAGTCATGGTTTGAAAGAAAACCAACTTGTAGTTAACGTTAATGAGAAACAATACGTTTCTAAATGTAAAGAATGGACCAGAACTCAAATAATAGGATTTGCATTTCTAGGTGGTGCGATTTTT
This sequence comes from Protula sp. h YS-2021, assembly GCA_949752745.1. NCBI lineage: Eukaryota > Metazoa > Annelida > Polychaeta > Sabellida > Serpulidae > Protula > Protula sp. h YS-2021. The sequence goes on from OX457026.1 coordinate 32,611,523, forward strand.
GTCATTCTATGGACGACAATCTGGCTGTGCGTCAGATGTCGCTACCGTATCATCACGTGCATGTATCGCATGCAATGTTTGGTTCATTGCGGCAGAAGTCGCTACGACGATGACGTAACTCATTTTGTTTTTGATTTGTATTTGGTGTATTGTAACGAGGATCGAGAGTGGGTTCATTTTTCTCTGATAGAAGCATTAGAGGAGAAGCACGGGTTCCGCTGCTGCGTGCATTATCGAGATTTTCCCGGCACAGGCGATATTGATGAGGTTATTTTAAAATTTATGCGCCATAGTCGGGATATTGTTGTTATACTCAGTAGGCATTCAATTCACAAACAGTGGCCTTCTTTCGAAATTAAAAATGGACAGCTACTGGCCCGGCGCTATGGGAAACGAATCTTTTATATTAAACTAGGTAGTCTTGGTAACAATGTGCCAGAACGCATAAAGCAAATTATTGATTCTAAGATATTTATAGAATGGCCATTATGTGATAATGAAGGGAAAGTGAATCATTTTTACGAGAAACTGGTTGCGTCAATTCATGGAAAGGCTTTACTTAAGTCATGTTGCAGCTGTTGCAAATCTTCCAAAATCGTTACACCAGATCGTGGAGAAACCATAGAAATGGCTTAGACCGCACCTTTTTTGGACACCTAATATGTGTACTTGACCCAAACCTCTCGAGGTCTATTAAATTCATGGTTGCATCGATGACTTACTGTCACATCTTTTTTATAGTTCATTGCATTATATTTCCCGTTATCACAATTTTCACAGCTTTGCCATAAAAGAGATAAGCTCACATATTTTAAAGTGTGCATATCATCGACAGCCATTTTAAGATTCTCCAGTAAAAATTCTAAGCTCGATACAATGTCGATTTGAGGTTGCGACTTCAACCCGGCTAAACCACAACCTTAACTTTGGTTGTGACTGGTCGCGACCACAGACCAACGTCTTACCAACGTCGTCGATACAATGTTGAATAGACTTTGGGTAAGCAACGCTGTTTTGGTCTCAACCAAAACCAACTTTCTCAGACGTTGTATAGGCGTCGGACTCACAACCAAAATCAACCTGCTTGTTTTATCGCTCATCGGAAATGGTAGACATGATAGGCCACTTTGTAATTAGACCAAAACAGAAGACGTAAAAAATGAGGGTGACCAAACACAATTAGTGTGACTGTCTTGACGGCCATTCCAGATTGATATTTCCCCGAAGCCTATACAACGCTTTTTTCGACGTCCACTGCAACCTTTACGCAACGTTAGTTAGAAGTCGGCTGATCGACATCTATTCAACCCCGGCAGGTAGACATTGTTTAGACTTTCATAAACAACAAAACCGCGACGTTCATCCGAAGTCAGGTACGATGTTTACTAGGTAGCCAAGTACCTGTGACTTAAGTTAAATCGTTATTAGGACGCACAAGACACTTTTACGTATTTGAACGTACACCAGTAAAATAAATTCACTGCCTTTCTTTTTTACAGATCTTACTGAGAGAATCATTTCAGAGTTATTGCTATTATCACTAGACTGTTGCATCTTTTGTAAAACAATTATATCTGAGGATTTTTATTGTATACTGTTTGAGTTGACAGTAACAACAAACGTTCCTAACGTACGTTTGTCAGAGCCATCCCATATCAGAGCGAGCCCATGTAAGTCACAGTTAAAAGAATAAAGACAGTGTTTTTGAAGACAGTGAAAATCCTTATTAACGTAGCAGCGAGGATTTTCTGATAAAGGAATATAGTGTTTGAATGTTTTAACTGACTAGGGGTCTGTGGAAAATCAGCATGTCATCTGAGTATGTTTTATATGTCAAATATATACAACAGATTATTTACAAATTTGCTATTTCGACAGACTGCTTATTGTGTGTTGCAATATACCGCCTCATATTCTGTCATCGAGCTCATAACTGGATATTGTGTGTAAATAATCTCGACAAACACGTCAGAATATTGTGTTTTTAAGCAAAATATAATGAACTCTTACTGTTTGATATCTGTGTCTTGAAACCGTACTGAAAAGAAACACTAGAGTTAAGGGCTGCTATAAAAATGTTGTTATCTATTTAAAAGGTAAACTGGATTGTGTAGGTGTTACGATAAAAATAAATTAAAATAAATGTGAAATTAACTCGAACTCAAGAAAACGAGCTAAAGATCCAAGAAAATCGCCAACCAACCAAGTTTCAACTTAATAAAAACTTATTTTTATTCTATATTAACATTACTGGTTCTTCTTGTGTTTTTTCGTCATCTGGGTTTTTTAACTGAAATTGATTAATTTATAAATGCGATATGGGTTTCTTGCATTCTTCTGATTTTATTCCGTATGTATTGTGAGCATTCTGAATGTTAAAGAAATAATAACCAGTGGAATAATGTTTAAATTGATGCAATAAAGATCTACAACACAACAGGATTGAATATTTCTATTTTTACTCAACACAAGGTGTAAAATTATTGCAAATTACTTTCGGATCTACAAAAAGTTTTGATGTTAAAGGCTCAGTTCTTTATTACACAAATTCTTTCCACCCATCTCTTGAGCTGCTTGTCATGGAATATACAGAAACAAACACAGATGATGTAGTATTAGCACAAACCAAAGTATTCAAACTCGAACCTTCTGGCATTAATAGTGCTTGTATCGGAAATTTTCAACCAGGAATTATACTGAAAGATCTGTACACATTCCATTGCAACCGAAACGAAAGAAGTATGGCGTTTAATCAAACATTTCAGTATGAGTCTCTCAGTGCCGTCTACCAAACAGATCAATTTCCGGTATTTGAAAAATTGTACTTTCAACCACACCGTGGCTGTCGAGGTGGAATGCTTATACCAATTTCTCCTGAACTTCAAGAGATATATGTTCAAGCTACAACTTTTCCGTTTGTGTTATTCCAAATCCTTGATAATCGCTGGTGGTTGTATTCTAATGAGTTTATAGAAGACAAAACGAAAAGAAGGTATTGTTTCAGGGAAAATAAGCTAAATCATATACAAATTTCTCAGACTTCGATTAACCCTTTCAGTGATTTTTTTGGTCTAGATTCATTTAACATTATCTCGCTGAAAGGAATAGCGGATTTAGAGGAACTGCATCTTACAAATTTGGGATTGAAAGGCACAATAATACCACTACCCGCTAAGAAAACTTTAAATAAATTAACCTTGCTCAATTTGCGTGGCAATTTCATGACATTTCAAAACAATTCTCCAATATGCGAAGAGCTTCCTGCGTTAAAAGCGTTTGACATATCAGTTAACACGATTAAATCTTTGCCGGATGCACTTCTGTCTCATTGTACACACCTTGAAAAGCTCGATTTCTCCTCAAACAATCTGCGTTCCCTACCGAGTACTTTGTTTGAAGGTACAACGAATCTAATTTCACTAAATCTGTCGAAAAATCTCCTGTATATTTTGCCAGGTAGACTATTTACTGGTTTAAGGAAACTGCAACTTGTGGATCTTTCTCAGAACTTATTACTGTCTATTCCTTCGCAAATCACTGACAACCTTGATGGCCTGACAACACAATTCGATTTGTCCAGTAATCCTCTGTCTTGTGATTGCCTTGACAACGCATACAACACAGTACTTTATATGCTCAATTACCCGGACAGTTTTATAAATATAGAAAGTTATATTTGCAGTCATGGTTTGAAAGAAAACCAACTTGTAGTTAACGTTAATGAGAAACAATACGTTTCTAAATGTAAAGAATGGACCAGAACTCAAATAATAGGATTTGCATTTCTAGGTGGTGCGATTTTTGTCATTCTATGGACGACAATCTGGCTGTGCGTCAGATGTCGCTACCGTATCATCACGTGCATGTATCGCATGCAATGTTTGGTTCATTGCGGCAGAAGTCGCTACGACGATGACGTAACTCATTTTGTTTTTGATTTGTATTTGGTGTATTGTAACGAGGATCGAGAGTGGGTTCATTTTTCTCTGATAGAAGCATTAGAGGAGAAGCACGGGTTCCGCTGCTGCGTGCATTATCGAGATTTTCCCGGCACAGGCGATATTGATGAGGTTATTTTAAAATTTATGCGCCATAGTCGGGATATTGTTGTTATACTCAGTAGGCATTCAATTCACAAACAGTGGCCTTCTTTCGAAATTAAAAATGGACAGCTACTGGCCCGGCGCTATGGGAAACGAATCTTTTATATTAAACTAGGTAGTCTTGGTAACAATGTGCCAGAACGCATAAAGCAAATTATTGATTCTAAGATATTTATAGAATGGCCATTATGTGATAATGAAGGGAAAGTGAATCATTTTTACGAGAAACTGGTTGCGTCAATTCATGGAAAGGCTTTACTTAAGTCATGTTGCAGCTGTTGCAAATCTTCCAAAATCGTTACACCAGATCGTGGAGAAACCATAGAAATGGCTTAGACCGCACCTTTTTTGGACACCTAATATGTGTACTTGACCCAAACCTCTCGAGGTCTATTAAATTCATGGTTGCATCGATGACTTACTGTCACATCTTTTTTATAGTTCATTGCATTATATTTCCCGTTATCACAATTTTCACAGCTTTGCCATAAAAGAGATAAGCTCACATATTTTAAAGTGTGCATATCATCGACAGCCATTTTAAGATTCTCCAGTAAAAATTCTAAGCTCGATACAATGTCGATTTGAGGTTGCGACTTCAACCCGGCTAAACCACAACCTTAACTTTGGTTGTGACTGGTCGCGACCACAGACCAACGTCTTACCAACGTCGTCGATACAATGTTGAATAGACTTTGGGTAAGCAACGCTGTTTTGGTCTCAACCAAAACCAACTTTCTCAGACGTTGTATAGGCGTCGGACTCACAACCAAAATCAACCTGCTTGTTTTATCGCTCATCGGAAATGGTAGACATGATAGGCCACTTTGTAATTAGACCAAAACAGAAGACGTAAAAAATGAGGGTGACCAAACACAATTAGTGTGACTGTCTTGACGGCCATTCCAGATTGATATTTCCCCGAAGCCTATACAACGCTTTTTTCGACGTCCACTGCAACCTTTACGCAACGTTAGTTAGAAGTCGGCTGATCGACATCTATTCAACCCCGGCAGGTAGACATTGTTTAGACTTTCATAAACAACAAAACCGCGACGTTCATCCGAAGTCAGGTACGATGTTTACTAGGTAGCCAAGTACCTGTGACTTAAGTTAAATCGTTATTAGGACGCACAAGACACTTTTACGTATTTGAACGTACACCAGTAAAATAAATTCACTGCCTTTCTTTTTTACAGATCTTACTGAGAGAATCATTTCAGAGTTATTGCTATTATCACTAGACTGTTGCATCTTTTGTAAAACAATTATATCTGAGGATTTTTATTGTATACTGTTTGAGTTGACAGTAACAACAAACGTTCCTAACGTACGTTTGTCAGAGCCATCCCATATCAGAGCGAGCCCATGTAAGTCACAGTTAAAAGAATAAAGACAGTGTTTTTGAAGACAGTGAAAATCCTTATTAACGTAGCAGCGAGGATTTTCTGATAAAGGAATATAGTGTTTGAATGTTTTAACTGACTAGGGGTCTGTGGAAAATCAGCATGTCATCTGAGTATGTTTTATATGTCAAATATATACAACAGATTATTTACAAATTTGCTATTTCGACAGACTGCTTATTGTGTGTTGCAATATACCGCCTCATATTCTGTCATCGAGCTCATAACTGGATATTGTGTGTAAATAATCTCGACAAACACGTCAGAATATTGTGTTTTTAAGCAAAATATAATGAACTCTTACTGTTTGATATCTGTGTCTTGAAACCGTACTGAAAAGAAACACTAGAGTTAAGGGCTGCTATAAAAATGTTGTTATCTATTTAAAAGGTAAACTGGATTGTGTAGGTGTTACGATAAAAATAAATTAAAATAAATGTGAAATTAACTCGAACTCAAGAAAACGAGCTAAAGATCCAAGAAAATCGCCAACCAACCAAGTTTCAACTTAATAAAAACTTATTTTTATTCTATATTAACATTACTGGTTCTTCTTGTGTTTTTTCGTCATCTGGGTTTTTTAACTGAAATTGATTAATTTATAAATGCGATATGGGTTTCTTGCATTCTTCTGATTTTATTCCGTATGTATTGTGAGCATTCTGAATGTTAAAGAAATAATAACCAGTGGAATAATGTTTAAATTGATGCAATAAAGATCTACAACACAACAGGATTGAATATTTCTATTTTTACTCAACACAAGGTGTAAAATTATTGCAAATTACTTTCGGATCTATAAAAAGTTTTGATGTTAAAGGCTCAGTTCTTTATTACACAAATTCCTCAACTCTTCGAGGTCGAAAAATATGCAAGTTTACTTGTAGGTAGGGGTATTGACACACTGTGCAATTAATTGGATATAAATATCAATATTTTCACATTTTCCACAACAAAAATGTCTGTATAATGCATGCGGTTCGGCATTTTAGCGGCCTAGGTTTATTATTTCAGCCGTGACTGCGTTAACTGCTCCGTTAGCAATCAGAACGTTCGAAACTGATTTTATGCATTTGACTTGTTTAACCAAATAAGTCAGTTTAAAAATTAGTTGTGTGATTTAGCTAGATCAGGTGATTTTCGCTGCTGCGAGTACAGTTAATTGTGTAGTTAACTTTTTGTGAATACCCCGGATGTGAATCTTTCAGCAGTTTGCAAGCGTATTTTATTACATTTATTAGCGTAAATGTGAAGGGCTGCAGTGTTTGAAATTTATGCTGATTTGCAATTCACAAGTTTTCACTCAATGCAATTATTCGTTCAGTTTAACCTATAAAATATTCTGTGATTGTACTAAACGGTTACATCATAGAATATTGGGAAAATGCGGGTCACAGCTTTACCACACAAGAGGAGAATCACGATTCTCTGCACTACCAACAATTAAATGGAGTTAATACTCATCCCGTAAGTAGAAAGCAAAATCTATCTAGGAAACATTTCTTCGGTGTTTTCAAGATACTTTTTGGACTCCTCATTGAATTTTCAATATTGTAGGAACAACCCTTTATTTAAAACGCACGTGAAAGCAACGGCATAAATCACAGCCAGTGCTAAACAAAACTGCGATTGTATGTGAAAAGCATGATCCATGATATCTTCCCGATACTGCGCGGGCGACGTCTCGCTCGTGACAACCCGTTAGACCCAGCCCTATTTGATATGAGGAAATTGATAAGGAGAATGTTCACTTTTTATAATTTTTTTTATCAACTCTGCCTCAACTGCTCTCTCTCTCAGCTCTGTCTGTCTGTCTGTCTGTCTGTCTGTTTGTCTCTGTCTGCCTGTCTGTATATCTGCCTGTCTGCCTCTCTCTATCTCAAAATCAAAGAGACAGTCTGGCACATCAGTATCTGTTAGCTATTTATTTGTTAAAACGGTTTTTAAAGATATACGAGCAACTGAGGTTGAGGTCACCAAATGTGAATCACAACTGGGCAATTGCATCAGGGATATTTTCCTCAAGTTTGATTAAAATCAACAAATGGGGCAAACAACATGAGAGTTATCTATGGACAGGCGGATACGCCGACAAAATTAACATGTTTCCCGCCATGCGTGGGAGACACAAGTATTTCCTCGTGTGGAGAATCACTGCTGGCAAAACGGCGTATAAAGGTTTCTGAAACTTTTGCAGTGATTCATTACGCTAAATTTAGGTTCATCCTGTTTCTGATGCATAAACGATCTGTGCTTCATGTTATATTGAGGGATGATATCGACCCCGTACGAGTCGATAATTCTTTTGGCATCTTTGAAGAGATTCGTGTTGCGTCCGGACCGAGGGCTGTGTGGCAGTCGGAACAGCAGTATTGGATGTCTCTTTGTGCCGGTCTAGTCTGGCGGTGAAGGAAAAGACAGTGACTTGGAACGTAATCCCAGCTCTAACGGCAGGAGGAAACGGCCCATGTACATTTCGTTCTTTCAATATTTCAATTGAAATGCAAAATGGAAAATGGGCTCGATTTTTCATTTTAAATTTAGAACGGAAAGCAAAAAAAGAACAAGATCTTGCAATTTTTCATATTCGAGTCAATCAATCAATCAATCAATCAAGAATGTTTATTTCTGGATCAGCAATATTGAAATAAATTAACAGTACATAGATGTGTGAATTTATAATATGTGATACAGAAAAGGAAGCAAGCAAAAGCAAAAGCTTGTTGAACGCTTGCCCTATACCCAAGATATTATTTAAGCGAATTAAACATAACTATTCTTTAAATACATTGATCGCTAAACTAGGATAACTAGATTAAACATTTAGTTACTAGTTATTTAGTTATTAATAGAAGTATATACAGCATACACCAAGCAAAGTTCAATTTGTGAACAAAATATGTTTGTAATAATTAAAGTATCATACCTAACTAAATGAAGCTTTCGTGATCGACCGCTTATTCATTGAGCATGTAATATGACAATAAGTATTTCTTTAGTTTTTTTCTTAAATAATAGCATAGAACCAAGGTTTTTTAAATCTTTTGAGAGCTTATTCCACCACTGTGTTCCTCTTATTCTCAAACAGTATGTTTTCAGAGTGGTTCTGGAGTAAACATGATTAAAGTTGCCGAACTGCCTCGTACTTCTTACACCAGATACTGTACTGAAATAAGGTTGAACATTTGACGATAACGAATAAGTCTTTGCTCTGAACATTATAAGGAGGGTTTTAAATTTAACAAGGTCAAACAATTTAAGAACATTCGATCTACCGAACAGATAACTGGTATGTTCAAATCTACCAACACCATTAAGAATTCTTACAGCTCTTTTTTGAATACTGGCATAACATTTGTTGCATAGGTATTACCCCAAATCTCCAAACAATAAGACATATATGGAAGAAAAAGAGAACAATAAATAATAAACAATGCACCATAATCCACAAAATAACTAACCTTATACATAATTGCGATACATTTGCTAAGTTTAGAACGGACTCGACTTATATGTTCTTTCCAGTTAAGCTTTTCATCGATAATGACGCCAAGGAATTTCGTGAATGCTACCCTTGAAATCTTTTCACCACCTAGAAAAATTTTCATATCACACTTATTAAACTTAGAAGAACCAACAACCATGTAATTCGTTTTACTAACATTTAGTGATAATTTATTTATTTTAAACCAACGATTTAGCTTTTTTAATTCACAAGTAATACTTTCACACATTGTGAATAAATCACGGCCTGTAAAAAAAATATTGGTATCATCTGCGAAGAGTATAAACCCGAGAAGTTTTGAAACATTTATGATGTCATTAATATATAAAATGAAGAGTTTGGGACCCAAAACGGAGCCCTGAGGTACGCCACAAAGAACATGTAATACATTGGAAAAATCATCATTTATTTGTACAAACTGTTCTCTTTCAAAAAGGTAACTTCTAATCCAATTATTAGGAACACCGCGAACACCATAAAAATCTAGTTTTTGGAGAAGTAGTTTATGGTCTATTGTGTCGAATGCCTTTTTGAGGTCTATAAATACTCCTATAGTTAAAAGCTTTTTGTCAATAGAAGATGTCAATTCTTCAACTAATTCAAGTAAGGCTAACGAAGTTGATCTATTAGATCTAAAACCATATTGATTTTTCTAAAATTTTGGAAAATTGAGGTAATAAAGAGACAGGTCTTTAATTACTAAATTTCGTTCTTTCGATTTCATCGATTTCATATTTTTCATTTTGCATCTAACATGAAATATTGAAAACAAGAAATGTACGTGGTTCCTTTTGAATTTCTAAAGATATCGGATGTTGAACGAAACCAAGTTGACAGGCATACCCAGATCTATGCACTTGCCCATAAGATCGAGGGTCTGCTGGGCAACCTTTTCCTTCTCTACGCCTGCATTGAGCCAATTGTTTATATACAGGAAAAGCAGCATCAGCAACAGTCGGACCCACGCCTCCAGCGGATGCATGGTCTTGCTTGAAGACCCACGGAGCCGGCGACAAGCCGAATTGGAGAGCCCTTTACCAGTACCCTTTTTCTCCCACCTATTAATAAAGGTATTTGCAATGCTGGATTCTCATAGGTATGGGGAGGTAAGCATCTGATAGGTCCATATAAGTGGCCCACATACCTCTTTATACTGTCTTTCTGATGCACCAAAAGGTGCCCATTTTGAAGGTTGGCGTGACTAAAATTTCGTTTAGTGGCTTCTATTATTATTCAACCCCTGTCTTTTTGGGGTTTACGCGAGAAATACGCGACTGAAAAAGTCCTATTAGTTTCACGGCATTTCTTCTATTGCCTTTTATCTGTCAGTTTGTCTACCTTTTCCCGAAGAGCCACAGCCTTTTCCTGACCCTTGCCTGAAGAAGATGACTAGCTTGGGTGGGGGTTTCCGAGTCCAGTTTTATTTCGGTATCTGACGTTTCACTATTTTGAATCAGGGGGTGCCCGTGTCGTACGACAGACCCTAGCATTTTCCGTTGCTGTCAGTAATGTTTGAGTATTCTTACTATGGACAAGTTACCTGATGGCAAGATCTTTCCTTTAATTCGGACAACGTAACGCCAGTATTTTGATCCGAAGAGTCCTCTCCAGACACCCTAACTGATTATCACCTGTGTTTGTCGTGGTCTGTCTCACGAAAAAAAACAACACACCAGACATCTGGGGATTCTGAGCCGAGTCATAGGTCTCTGACCTCGATGGCGCTGATTGGGACCGAAGCGCAGTGGGTACTCGTGAACGCCCCAGGTACGACTGGTGCAGGCGTGGTGGAGCCGTTGTGTGTCTGTCATAGACGGCTCGGATGCGGATCTCTGTTCCTGACCGAAACCTTGTCATTTGGCCTGACTTGAGGTAATCACGGCGGCGCATGCTTTGGATAGCTCAGTGGTACAAATGGGATTGTGTCGTTCGCAGGAACCTATACGCCGTTTTGGTCAGCCTCAGCTTGGACGACAGGTGCATTCTACCAAGTCCAAGTCCGACCGAAATTGGAATCTTTGGCTTGATATTCCGAATCTTTCAGCTTTACCGCACGTCGAATGCCCGCAGCCGTGTCCAGTGCCAGAAATTCGGGCCCCGTTTCTCGGGGTCCCTCGGACTCCAGCTTGACTGTTGCAGTGGCTTGCCAACTTTTGCGCTCGAAAATGTCTGCTTCGGTCGATAACGTCCCGGAATGGAACTTCGCTGAGTTCCGGGACGTCATCGAGCCGAGGAGAGAAAATGTCTGCTTCGGCTCGATGACGACCCGGAATGGAACTTCGCTGAGTTCCGGGACCAACCATTACGCAGTAAAGCCATCGCCTTCTCGTGAAGGACTGCATTTTCTGTCAGACAGATGCAAACGTTTAATAATCTTCCTCCTGCCCAGTTCGTGTGAGCGGTTTTGCTTTGTCGGTGGACGCAACAAGTCCCCACACTCGGGTTGCTAAAAGGGCGATGCTTTCACTTGGCAGCGTCTTACCCTGTTGTCCCTGGATCGTCGGCAACTTAACTCGCGAGGCCGGCGACTGTGGGTATAGGAGAGACATGATCTGGATCTTGCTGTGATCGCGATTTGTTCGTCGACGCCTTTGCCGATTGAGATGAGAAGGTGGAACCATCACAGCCGCTATCGCTGTCGTAACTCGAGATCTGTAGCCCCCTTAGCCTTTCACATGGTGGCACAGCTTTAGTAACGGCGAGCGCATATTCTTTCTGGAGCCTCGAGATGCTGTGCTGTCTCTGTGTGACCTTCTGTGTGGATTTCTCTCGCCGCTCTCTTTTTCAAGCCCTGCTTTTCCTGTCTATCTGTCGTGACGTTGCACTGATTTCATCACAACGTGCTGTGGGCGCCTCCCCTGTATCGACGCTGGTTGGGGGCTCCTAGGTGCCGCTGAGTGGCTGTAGGCGCATCCGACCCTTTGGGGCCCTGCGCAATTTTAGGCCTCCTCTTAGCAATCGTGTCTTGGTTTGCGCTTACTGGGGTCGCCGTGGACGGTGGTGCGTCTACACTTTCATTCTCGCACGAAGGGCAGGAGTCCAGAACCGTCGAGCGAGTGTGTATCGCTTCTAGCGGCTTTTGCAATGCAATCCTGAAAAAGCCTCTATATCCAGCTGCAGCCCGACAGATACTGAGTCTCGTGTTAAACCCTCAGTACAATGATATAAGTGCTGCTGGGCGTGGTTAGAGGAAGTACAAGGCCACAAGCTTGTGTCTCACTCCTGGTTTTGCGGCGGGTACGGAGAAATTAGATTGTCCGCGAGCAAGTTAGTTTGCTTCGGGTCTTGTAACCTGGGAGGCGTAATCATTGCCTTACTTTCCACCAGATCCTCGATGGAAATGAGGACGCCCTTTTTGTTCTTATTACTATGTGCGAACTTTTATGTGCTGGGGATCTCTTATCATAGTGGCGTACTGGTCTCTGGGCCCTTCGTTTCATGTTTTTGGGTACCCCTTGACACAATGCCTTATCTAAGATAATCCATGCTTCTCTTGAAAATGTTATAACTTTGTCGGCACTTTCTCTGTCTCTGTCTTTGGAGCTTTATTGCCGACTGAAGGGGAGGAAAGTGTGTTAGTTAAGCCGTAGTTTTGATTTGCTCGCTAATAGGTGATGAGCGAGGCGAGACGATATGGGTAAAGCTGACACGTGGTATGCAACTTCAATAAATAAATGTTTCGGTGTACAGTTGAGTGTACTAGTATACAATTGTGATGTAGTCTGGAGTTGATATTCAGTTGTGTTCACACTATGGGTAGAATGCTGCACAAAGCAAAGCCCGAGGGTTAATAAAACTGCACGTCACCCTCCTAACTATATCATAATTGCTTGTTGCATTTTTTACAGCAACAAGAGGTTAAATTAACGAATTTGTGCCATGTTGTCAATCATGCATTACTTCGATGATGTGTCACGTGCTGACCTTTGTCATGGCCTTTAGTACGTACGAACATCGCTAGAAAATACACTCTGAAAGCGTAGTTTAAAAAAGAGCTTCGGAATTCTTAACGATTCTACATATGTCATTTTAGGTAAAATAATGTTTATGGATATATATATATATATATATATATATATATATATACTAAAATAGATTTTGCTGTATGCCTTTAATCTGAGTAGTGTGAAAAGGGGGGTTCCAGCGCACTTTATGACGTCATACTGTCTGGACCGGAAGTGACGTCATAGGCGTAACCAAGGCGTAACCATGGTGATAATGACGTCATCAGTCACGTGACCAATGAAAAGCCAATGAGATCAATGAAGACAATGAAGCCCCGCCCACTTTCTGTCTATCATACTGTCTGGACCGGAAGTGACGTCATACTGTCTGGAAGTGCTGTCATACTGTCTGGACCGGAAGTGTTGTCTGGACCGGAAGTGTTGTCTGGACCGGAAGTGACGTCATAGGCGTTGTCATGGTAACGAATTGAAACTTTGTAAACAAAAGTGAACTTTGTAAACAAACTGTGTAAACAAACTTTATAAACAAAATTTGTAAATAAACTTTATAAACAAAATTTGTAAACAAACTTTGTAAACAAACTTTGTAAACAACATTTGTAAACAAAATTTGTAAACAAACTTTGGTTATTTACATAATTGAAACTCATTGAAACTTTGTAGACAAACTTTGTAAACAAACTTTGTAAACAAACTTTGTAAACACAATTTGTAAACAAACTTTGTAAACAAAATTTGTAAACAAACTTTGTAAACAAAATTTGTAAACAAACTTTGGTTATTTGCATAATTGAAACTTTGTAAACAAACTTTGTAAACAAACTTTGTAAACACAATTTGTTAACAAACTTTGTAAACAAACTTTGTAAACAAACTTTGGTTATTTGCATAATTGAAACTCATTGAAACTTTGTAAACAAACTTTGTAAACACAATTTGTAAACAAACTTTATAAACAAACTTTGTAAACAAACTTTGTAAACAAACTTTGGTTATTTGCATAATTGAAACTCATTGAAACTTTGTAAACAAACTTTTTTTTTCCCCTCACACACTCTCTCTCTCCACACACACACACACACACACCACGACTGAGCGTTTCATTTCGTAAGTAGCATAGGTATTTCAACCTTCTGATGGCAACTTTTTTTTTTCCCCTCACACACTCTCTCTCTCTCTCCACACACACACACACACACACACACACACACACACACACACACACACACCACGACTGAGCGTTTCATAAGCCGCATAGGTATTTTAACCTTCTGATGGCAACTTTTTTTTTTCCCCTCACACTCTCTCTCCACACACACCAACACCACGACTGAGCGTTTCATAAGCCGTATAGGTATTTTAACCTTCTGATGGCAACTTTTTTTTCCCCCACACTCTCATGCATACATACCAACACCATGATAAAATGTTTTGCTTATGTTGCTCTTTGTACTCCACTATTCGTTTATTTACTTTTTTTTTTTTTTTTTTTTTGAAATGCAGTGTTTACTTAGAGAAAAAAAATGGCGTCCTACAACCTGCAATCATCAGCAGCAGCATTTCGTCATCAGTGTAATCAGACTGCGTCATCTATAGCCAGCGTAATCAGACTGCGTAATCAGACTTCGTCATAAACAACGTAGACAGCGGTGTCTGGCTTTGTTGTTTTTCTGAGGCAGCAGTGTCTAGCTGCTTGGAGTTGCAGTGTGACCCTAAGTGTTATACTTGACCGATTTGCATGAAACGTTCACTGTTTGATTCAGTTTTATATCTAGTTTTCACATAGTCATGGACTGGTTGCGTAGCTAGCTGTATGCATCATGAATTCACCTTAAAAATGACAAGTTAAAAGTGGAATAACTTTTGTTATGATTGACCGATTTACATGAAACTTTCACTGTTTAATTCAGTTTTATATCTAGTTTTAATATTAAGTGGTTATAGGCTATTTGCGCAGCTGGCTGTGTGCATATTTACCACCATTTTAATTTTGTAAAAAGTGGAATGACTTTTGTTATGATTGACGGATTTGCATGAAACTTTCACTGTTTGATTCAGTTTTATATCTAGTTTTAACATGAAGTGGTTATAGGCTATTTGCGCAGCTGGCTGTGTTGATATTTACCACAATTTTTAATTTTGTAAAAAGTGGGATAACTTCCGCTATAGTTGACGGATTTGCATGAAAATTTCACCGTTGGATTCAGGTTGATGTTTTAGTTTACAGTAGTTTGTGCATAGGTGGGTTATTGGAATGGCGCGCGCCCCCCCCCCACCATTCAAACATGTGTTTGAATTATTTTTACGTTAAACTATGGTTCAACAAGTTGTTTAGCAATTGTACAACAATTCTTCAACAAGCTGTTGTTCAACATGTTCAACATGTTCAACAACATGTTCAACATGTTCAACAACATGTTCAACAAGTTGAACATGTTCAACATGTTCAACATGTTCAACAACATGTTCAACATGTTCAACAAGTTGAACATGTTCAACATGTTCAACATGTTTAATAACATGTTCAACATGTTCAACAAGTTGAACATGTTCAACATGTTCAACAACATGTTCAACATGTTATTGAATACGTTCAACATGTTCAACATGTTGTTGCACAAGTTTAACATGTTCAACATGTTGAACATGTTGAACATGTTCAACACTTGCTGTTTAACAAGTTGTTCAACAAGTTGTAGTTCAAGCAAAGAAAAAATAAGACATATGTTGAATAGGTTTATTAATACATTTAAATACACTTAAATACACTTAAATATATACAGCTTAAATCTATAACAATATTATAACATTTATTGATTTACAAAGTCTTTATTATAAATGTTTAGTCAAGTAAGTCTATTTTTCTTCATCTGCTTCACTCTGTTCACTGGCATCCATATCACTTTCTTCGTCACTGCTTTCATCTTCCTCCTCCTCATCTAGAAGCTCTTCAAAGAATGCATCGTTTCTTCTTATAGCCGCCTTTAGTGCCTTTGAATACTCGTAATGTTTTTCATCAACAAAGTAATTAAAGTCTTCTAAAATGGTTTCATAATGTTCGTTTTGTTGTAGGCGTTGGGCATATTTGAATAGTCTCATAAACAGTTGTTTAAGTCGACGCTTATAAATGGGTCGAAAGTCATCACTTGCTATGTCACGCGCATCTTCAAGCCCTTGTTCTTCATATTCTGAAACCTTTTCTTGAAATTTGGTATCATATTCATCGTAGACTTCTTGAACCATATCATACCAAACAGAGTCTGTTTCTGACTCACTTTCAGAGTCTGTTTCTGACTCACTTTCAGAGCTGCCGTCATTATCACCCTCAACACAATGTTCCATATGTTTGAACAAAGCTTCTTGACTGTTGTATAACGCACCACATTCTGTACAAGCATGTGCATTCTTTTCAGTCATGTTGACGCTTTGACTTTCCATAGAAGACTCATCTAAAATTTCAGTGATAGGTCGTTTCACAGGGTTTTCAATATCTATCTCCAATTCTTCTTCTTCTGAAGTGTGAGCATTCTTTAAGTGTCTTTTAAGACTTTGTGGCCAATTGTAAGATTTCAGACAAATGTTGCATTTATACATCCTTTCGGTTCAACATACACTTTTCAAGTGATGAAAAAGCCTTTAAACATAGCCTTATATACAACTTGTTGAACAACATGTTGAACATGTTCAACATGTTGTTGAACATGTTGTTGAA
This sequence comes from Protula sp. h YS-2021, assembly GCA_949752745.1. Taxonomy (NCBI): domain Eukaryota; kingdom Metazoa; phylum Annelida; class Polychaeta; order Sabellida; family Serpulidae; genus Protula; species Protula sp. h YS-2021. Next base: position 32,628,214 of record OX457026.1, read on the forward strand.
CATGTTGTTGAACATGTTGTTTACGCCTAGGGGAGTTTAACGTCATAACGTCATTATGACGTCATCATTATGACGTCATTATGACGTCATTGGAACAGGCGCGTGCTTAATCAAAAACTGTTTCAGCAGAATTTATTGCTGTTTGATATGAATGAAATGCATGTCTCACTCTTCCTTTTATGCTACTTAGATGTAATCAAAATATGGTGTGTAACTCGTCAAAAATGTCAAACTTGTTAAAATTGCTGACTCAGCAATTTTAGCAATTTTAACAAGTTTGACATTTTTGACGAGTTACACACCATATTTTGATTACATCTAAGTAGCATAAAAGGAAGAGTGAGACATGCATTTCATTCATATCAAACAGCAATAAATTCTGCTGAAACAGTTTTTTGATTAAGCACGCGCCTGTTCCAATGACGTCATTATGACGTCATAATGATGACGTCATAATGACGTCATAATGATGACGTCATAATGACGTCATAATGATGACGTCATAATGACGTTATGACGTTAAACTCCCCTAGGCGTAGACAACATGTTCAACAACATGTTCAACAACATGTTCAACAACATGTTGAACATGTTCAACATGTTGTTCAACAAGTTGTATATAAGGCTATGTTTAAAGGCTTTTTCATCACTTGAAAAGTGTATGTTGAACCGAAAGGATGTATAAATGCAACATTTGTCTGAAATCTTACAATTGGCCACAAAGTCTTAAAAGACACTTAAAGAATGCTCACACTTCAGAAGAAGAAGAATTGGAGATAGATATTGAAAACCCTGTGAAACGACCTATCACTGAAATTTTAGATGAGTCTTCTATGGAAAGTCAAAGCGTCAACATGACTGAAAAGAATGCACATGCTTGTACAGAATGTGGTGCGTTATACAACAGTCAAGAAGCTTTGTTCAAACATATGGAACATTGTGTTGAGGGTGATAATGACGGCAGCTCTGAAAGTGAGTCAGAAACAGACTCTGAAAGTGAGTCAGAAACAGACTCTGTTTGGTATGATATGGTTCAAGAAGTCTACGATGAATATGATACCAAATTTCAAGAAAAGGTTTCAGAATATGAAGAACAAGGGCTTGAAGATGCGCGTGACATAGCAAGTGATGACTTTCGACCCATTTATAAGCGTCGACTTAAACAACTGTTTATGAGACTATTCAAATATGCCCAACGCCTACAACAAAACGAACATTATGAAACCATTTTAGAAGACTTTAATTACTTTGTTGATGAAAAACATTACGAGTATTCAAAGGCACTAAAGGCGGCTATAAGAAGAAACGATGCATTCTTTGAAGAGCTTCTAGATGAGGAGGAGGAAGATGAAAGCAGTGACGAAGAAAGTGATATGGATGCCAGTGAACAGAGTGAAGCAGATGAAGAAAAATAGACTTACTTGACTAAACATTTATAATAAAGACTTTGTAAATCAATAAATGTTATAATATTGTTATAGATTTAAGCTGTATATATTTAAGTGTATTTAAGTGTATTTAAGTGTATTTAAATGTATTAATAAACCTATTCAACATATGTCTTATTTTTTCTTTGCTTGAACTACAACTTGTTGAACAACTTGTTAAACAGCAAGTGTTGAACATGTTCAACATGTTCAACATGTTGAACATGTTAAACTTGTGCAACAACATGTTGAACATGTTGAACGTATTCAATAACATGTTGAACATGTTGTTGAACATGTTGAACATGTTCAACTTGTTGAACATGTTGAACATGTTATTAAACATGTTGAACATGTTGAACATGTTCAACTTGTTGAACATGTTGAACATGTTGTTGAACATGTTGAACATGTTGAACATGTTCAACTTGTTGAACATGTTGTTGAACATGTTGAACATGTTGTTGAACATGTTGAACATGTTGAACAACAGCTTGTTGAAGAATTGTTGTACAATTGCTAAACAACTTGTTGAACCATAGTTTAACGTAAAAATAATTCAAACACATGTTTGAATGGTGGGGGGGGGGCGCGCGCCATTCCAATAACCCACCTATGCACAAACTACTGTAAACTAAAACATCAACCTGAATCCAACGGTGAAATTTTCATGCAAATCCGTCAACTATAGCGGAAGTTATCCCACTTTTTACAAAATTAAAAATTGTGGTAAATATCAACACAGCCAGCTGCGCAAATAGCCTATAACCACTTCATGTTAAAACTAGATATAAAACTGAATCAAACAGTGAAAGTTTCATGCAAATCCGTCAATCATAACAAAAGTCATTCCACTTTTTACAAAATTAAAATGGTGGTAAATATGCACACAGCCAGCTGCGCAAATAGCCTATAACCACTTAATATTAAAACTAGATATAAAACTGAATTAAACAGTGAAAGTTTCATGTAAATCGGTCAATCATAACAAAAGTTATTCCACTTTTAACTTGTCATTTTTAAGGTGAATTCATGATGCATACAGCTAGCTACGCAACCAGTCCATGACTATGTGAAAACTAGATATAAAACTGAATCAAACAGTGAACGTTTCATGCAAATCGGTCAAGTATAACACTTAGGGTCACACTGCAACTCCAAGCAGCTAGACACTGCTGCCTCAGAAAAACAACAAAGCCAGACACCGCTGTCTACGTTGTTTATGACGAAGTCTGATTACGCAGTCTGATTACGCTGGCTATAGATGACGCAGTCTGATTACACTGATGACGAAATGCTGCTGCTGATGATTGCAGGTTGTAGGACGCCATTTTTTTTCTCTAAGTAAACACTGCATTTCAAACAAAAAAAAAAAAAAAAGTAAATAAACGAATAGTGGAGTACAAAGAGCAACATAAGCAAAACATTTTATCATGGTGTTGGTATGTATGCATGAGAGTGTGGGGGAAAAAAAAAGTTGCCATCAGAAGGTTAAAATACCTATACGGCTTATGAAACGCTCAGTCGTGGTGTTGGTGTGTGTGGAGAGAGAGTGTGAGGGGAAAAAAAAAGTTGCCATCAGAAGGTTAAAATACCTATGCGGCTTATGAAACGCTCAGTCGTGGTGTGTGTGTGTGTGTGTGTGTGTGTGTGTGTGTGTGTGTGTGTGTGTGTGTGTGGAGAGAGAGAGAGAGTGTGTGAGGGGGGAAAAAAAAAGTTGCCATCAGAAGGTTGAAATACCTATGCTACTTACGAAATGAAACGCTCAGTCGTGGTGTGTGTGTGTGTGTCTCGAGAGAGAGAGTGTGTGAGGGGAAAAAAAAAAAAGTTTGTTTACAAAGTTTCAATGAGTTTCAATTATGCAAATAACCAAAGTTTGTTTACAAAGTTTGTTTACAAAGTTTGTTTATAAAGTTTGTTTACAAATTGTGTTTACAAAGTTTGTTTACAAAGTTTCAATGAGTTTCAATTATGCAAATAACCAAAGTTTGTTTACAAAGTTTGTTTACAAAGTTTGTTTACAAAGTTTCAATTATGCAAATAACCAAAGTTTGTTTACAAATTTTGTTTACAAAGTTTGTTTACAAATTTTTTTTACAAAGTTTGTTTACAAATTGTGTTTACAAAGTTTGTTTACAAAGTTTGTTTACAAAGTTTGTCTACAAAGTTTCAATGAGTTTCAATTATGTAAAAAACCAAAGTTTGTTTACAAATTTTGTTTACAAATGTTGTTTACAAAGTTTGTTTACAAATTTTGTTTATAAAGTTTATTTACAAATTTTGTTTATAAAGTTTGTTTACACAGTTTGTTTACAAAGTTCACTTTTGTTTACAAAGTTTCAATTCGTTACCATGACAACGCCTATGACGTCACTTCCGGTCCAGACAACACTTCCGGTCCAGACAACACTTCCGGTCCAGACAGTATGACAGCACTTCCAGACAGTATGACGTCACTTCCGGTCCAGACAGTATGATAGACAGAAAGTGGGCGGGGCTTCATTGTCTTCATTGATCTCATTGGCTTTTCATTGGTCACGTGACTGATGACGTCATTATCACCATGGTTACGCCTTGGTTACGCCTATGACGTCACTTCCGGTCCAGACAGTATGACGTCATAAAGTGCGCTGGAACCCCCCTTTTCACACTACTAATCTGGGTCTGGGAGTCGGGCTCCACAAACATGTTTTACTTTAGCTCTTTATATATATATACATCTATATATATATATCTTTTATTTTATTTTATTTCATTTTACTTAGACATTATCGGGACCGAATGTCCTTTAAAATAGGCATTAGAGGGACCGCGAAATTATCGGCACCAAAAGCCGGTCTCGATAACTTTAACTTTGGTGCTACATGTCTCACATTTGTCGAAAACATTAAATTTTGCTGTTGTTGTACAGAATTAATATCGAAACATCATTTAATATCGAATATTTTGCGAGAGTTTTGCTATTTTGATAGACTTTTAGTTTCATAATTATTCTCTTGTATATATTATATATTTATATAATGGCATTATCGAGACCGCCTTACAATTTTGACTTTTCGCCTAATATAATATATTAAAATATTTATTTTTTATTTTATGTGCAAGTTTAATATCTTAAATATTGACTGTCAATAAGAATCGTACCCATAAACATTATTTGACCTAAAAATGACATATGTAGAATATTTGTGGAATATATATATATATATATATATATATATATATATATATATATATATATATATATATATATATATATATATATATATATAGATCTAAAACCAGTCATAGGGAGACCATGCCTTTAAAATAGCACTTAGGGAGACCATTTTTATATTTTTTACCTTTGAGTTTAGAAAGACAAAAATTACCAAAAAATGTTCCTATAAGTTGTAGATAATGGGTGTGATTTTTTCTTCTTGTCATATTAAGTAGCAAAAAATAAACAAAAAAGTTGGTCTACGTATTTTTTCTAGATTTTCCTTGGCATTTTAGGCGACCTGGCTAAAACCACGGAATTTCCCGGGTCTCCGTAAGTGTGTGGTTTAATGCTCTGTATATTTGGTCTCCAAAAGTAGCATATTTTGCTACTAGTATGGTGTTTTTGAAGATTTATTTTAAACCTATGTTTATTATTATTGTTATTTGTTATGTATATGCATTGTGTATAAGTTATACGCATATACGACAGCCTTGAGAGATGACACTATGCACATATTACCAATGACTCTGCCATTTAGTTCTACTTAGCATGCAAATATGTGCAAGATGCTTCATGTTTCTGGTTAAAATATTGTTACGTGACATTTAAACTCTGTAACATTACTTAGGAAAGAAAAGAATTGAAGTAGTAATTAATGATAAACAAAATGTCTCTTCAAGTTGTATATATGGTCGCCTTAAATCGGTTTATACACCCAGAAATATACAACCAGCAATAAGGAGACCATATATTTTTCATGAATATGTGCAAGATTTTTATATTATTAAGACAAAAAAGTGCTAAATGTTATTTTAAATTCCTTAGAAATCATTTTGGTAGGCAAAAAAAGAGTAATGAATATAAAAAAATGGCCTTTGAAGTGTTTTGTATAAGTGTGAAGCATAGTCCCCTTAAGTCGGTTTACACACTATATATATATATAAAGTATGGATACGTTTCATTACGTCATAATGTTTATTACGTCACAATGCATCTTGCTCTCAAGTGTTCGTTTCTTTGAAAAAATGCCTGTTTACAGTGCTAAATTATCCTTTTCTTCAATTTCGTGCTAAACCATGTATAAGCATGTTGAGCAGTTAAGGAAAAAAATACTGGTTGCTATAATATTTTTAAATACATAATATATAGCGGATCTTAAATAAAAATGGCTGTTTTCCCCGGTCTCCTTAAAGCTGATTTTTTGGCACTAATGTTTATACAAGGTATAAAGTTTAGGATCAAATTGAAAGCTTGTTATCAAGTTTCAACAAACAAATTTAATTTTAAACCAAAGTATGTTATATTCGCTATGCCATAAAATCATTCGTTTTTTGTTTGCTGAGTAGTTTCGTAACGTTTAAACACGCTAAGAATTAAGGAGACCTACTTTTGGTCTCCCTAAATTTTTGGTCTCCCTAATACTGGTTTTTTAGCAAAAATGGTCCCCGTATTGCTGGAGGTACACTTCTATATATATATATATATATATATATATATATATATATATATATATATATATATATATATATATGGCAGTCTAATATCAGCAAATAAGGCAGGCCCCTGCTTTGTAACATTGTGAACAATTCTTGCAGTTTAATTATACTGGATGGCTTTTTAAATAACTTTTATCAGTTTAAAGTTTAAACATTATTTTAAAGGCATTATTTTTTAAACTTGTATGAGTTTAAGTCAAATCGCGCAACAGTCATAACGAATATTGCTGAAACACTTCAGTCATTTTTTGAAATGAAAGATGCTCTATTTATGTGTGAGTGTGCGTGTGTGTCAGAGTGAATGTTTCAAACCAGTGATTTTGTCGATTCAATGAAAATTCTAGTGACTTAATAAAAGCTCTAAAATTTGACAGATTCACTGAAATGAGTTTGAATAAAAGGATTATACATAATTCGATTGGCAAAATATTGCCATGCTTTGAATGTTTTTTGTACGCTCTTCACTTAAAAGGCTCTAATTAAGCTAATGCAAAAATTCAAATAAGGATTTTTAAAGACACCTTAGCAGCGAAAATCACATTAAATTTTACGGCTCCAACAAAACTCTGAATGAAAAATATCGCACATACTCAAAATGTCTCAACATAAGTACTCGCCATCACGCCACCGACGAGCTAAAATAATACGACGTAAAAGTCACGACCTCAGCGGTCGAGCTAACAACCTTTCATATTTTTCTGGCGAGCAAAACTCAGTCGTAATATGATATTATCTAGTATAGCCTTTTGGAGTGAGGTATTTCATTTATGTTTAAACCTGACTCTGTTATATAACATAACCACAAGACCTCACAAGAAACCTGCATTATCGAGAATTTGAAATAACTCAAAACTTAATTTTAACATAACATTTATAACAACTATAAAATTCATAACAATATTTTTTCACTCTGCGAGTATTTTAATAAAAAAGTTTAATCAGAAAACTAAAATATCGATAGAAAATAAAAGCGACAATTGCACTTTTTGAAAGAATTAATATCATAGCAGTCCAGAGTAGTTCACTTAACCCGACGTTTTCATTCGTTGATATGCTCACATGGCAGTCCCGGGCAATGTTATGAACTGGCTAAACGCTATTTTAATTGCAAAAGGATTGCCATCAGTGCCTTGAAAAGGACCATTGTTTAGTTATATTCAAGCTTCTCTTGCAAAACCAACAGGAATCAATGCGTATTACACAAGTAAGAAAAGAAAATAATCAAACTCGATACCATTCCAACTCAATTAAATGAACTTTAAAATATTAGAGTCCCAAACCAGTTCATCTATTATTTTAGCTAACTTACGAAGTCACACAAGGTTTCAGCGAAATTTCTAAGTTACTTGTTGGATAAACAAAATTATCAAATATTGCACCATTTTCCATGTTCAAGTTCTTTAAACCCAAATTGTATATTAATTCTTATGCTGTTCAGAGTGTTTGTACACATGCAATGCACAAAACGAATATTTTTAAAATGTATCTGATGTATTACTTTTGACTGATTCTGCCATTTCTATCTAAGCCCAAATAAATTATTGTAAGTATGTTACTGCTAAATCGTCAGGTGTTGTTCTTGCACAGACGCACGATTAGGTTTGGTTACCTGCACTAGAGCCCTCGCATATATAAACGTTCCCCCACAAAAATGAATATGTTTCATACACGTCACTGTGGCTGTGATATAGCCGTTATCTCTGCGCTTAATCTAAATGGTACTTTCTCGTAGCAAAGTAGCACAAACCAATAAGAGTAATAATAATTATAACAATATTGATATCATAATCTATTGCAGTTTGGTTTCAATAATCTTTAGGTTGTATAAATTCTAATTACATTCAAACCTCTACAGACTTCTTTAACCTTTCATTTCTATATGGATGCCTTGCCACTCGGGACAGTCAACCCCTTTTTAGTTCAAAATGAGGTTTTACTGTTTCAACAACCCTGCTCATGTTGACATGAATGGGCCCGCACTCTGAACAAAAAATGCACAATAATACCAGTTACAGGTATACTGAAACAATATTAATACCTCGATGAAACGCAACATTGATCAACGAGTTTCACGATTAACCTACTCGTTTAATTTTGCGCAAGTTTTGATTTTGAAAAAAGCATGGTATTCCATATTTATAATATAAACATTACTTTTAAAAAAAATTTAAAAAACTCCTAAGGTCCTAAAAATTCAGACACATAACTTCTTACTTTAAAGTTATTTCCAGTTTCGTGTCTTTAAGCAAGCATTTGTCTCAGGTTTGCTTTTGCTTTGAAGGCGTTTGGTTTTTTGGTTTAATCATTGTAAAAAAATGCAAATGATTGTAAAAAAAAAATTTTACAACCACAGTCATGGTCTTCGGTAAATTGTTTACTCTTCATTGTGATTGGATAGAGCGCCAGAATATCTTACTTTCCACTTAATTTAAGTCTTTGATATGAGTTTATATCCAGGTTCTTATTTGCACCTACCCATTTTAGATTGTCAATTTAAAAGCAATCCCTCGAATTACATTAATTGTTTTAAATCCCCTTCTCTATGTCCTCATTTCCGGGCCTAAAATAACCCCATAAATGTGTAAAACACGCCTCCGTATGATCCTCAGTTATTTTACTGGAATAGTTATTATACACGTGTCATCCATAAGCTGTAAAAAAAACAGAGAAAAAGCCTAGCGAAAAAGTGAGCATGTTTACTCTTGTTTTGCGGATACCAATCCGACAAGCACTGCCTGGCTGACTTAAGCTCTTATAAAGTTAATGAGTTTGACAATGACCAGCTGCTAGCCTCTGCAAAATAAAAAATTTTGTATTAAGTATAGAGTTCATATTATATGCTATTTATACATTTATAATTTTACTTTATCATCAATACTGATGTGTGACATTGTTTTAAATTTTCTATTTATAGACTTTATTTAACCAAGTTTTGCAGTTTACCATTTTTGACTTATCAAAAGTATTACAATAAAAAGCACTTACAATTAAACAAATACTTCGTTTCTTTCCATATCATATCGATAAAGTGATATGAAGCATTATCAGTATTCCATCGCGCGTGTTTGAAAGCTAGGGTTATGGTATAGAGATGAGGAAGCACATGTTTTTGTGGACCAAAGAAATGATATGCTTATGACATCATCAGATGACCCACTTTAATATCGAAAAATGCTTCTGCAAACAATGCTAATCGATACAAATAGCTCCTATATATAAAACACCTTGGCAACCGAAGTATGCGGCGAAAAAAATCAATAGCTAGACCTGCTTAGACCTATAAATAGCATTCCATGACCTCGTAGATAACGACTTCATCATGCACCGCAACTGACACTGACCCCTGACTAAGTGGCATGTAACAGCCGTAGATGAGAAACGCGCAAAAAGCTCAATTTCAGGCAATGACAAATAGCAATGGACTGACAGTAATGTTGTTTCTGTTTTGAAGCATTCTAAAGAATGCAGGAAAACTCTTGAATCTTCTGGAAAACGCTGAAATCCAAAGCGTAGTTAATAACTATGCTTATGTGACAAAGGAGTCAAAAAATGGGGATTCGGGGGGGGGGAGGTTGTTGACGTTATGCACCTTTCCTGATTTTCTATACGAGATTAATTATGTTTAACCAAAACCGTGCAACTTATCCAAGGAATAACCACACCAAATTTAAAATCGATCCGACTTTCCGATGTCGAGATATTTTGCTTAACAACAGATAATTTTACCCGTCTAAAAATTAAAACAGTCGTCTGACTAAACCAAGGAATATCCATAAAAAGTTTTAAGTCGATTTGACTTTCCATTATCGAGATATTATGCATACAAGATCAGGTTCAAAATATATACATATTTTACGAGATGACGTCATATGCCCCATTTGTTCGTTCTACTCGAATTTATAGTTTTTCCGGACTTACCAAATAACAATCCCACCAAGTTTCAGCTTTCTTTGATGTTCAGCAGCTGAAAAATTTCGCACATAAGATTTTTACGTAAAGTCGTCATACACATGCTCTAATCATGCGACATACATGAAAAGTTGAAAAAATCGTTCCACTGATTCAACAAATATTCATTGAAAATTTGAAGTCGATAGGACTTTTCGTTATCGTTGGTTCTACTCGCAAAAAATTCTCTACAGAGTCTTTCGAACCTACCAAGTAACAATCACACCAAGTTTCAACTTTCTCCGATGCTCAGCGGCTGAGAAATTTTGCATACAATATTTTTACGTAATGACGTCATACACCTGCATTAATCATGTGACATGCGTCAAAAGTTGAAAGAACCGTTCAACTAATCCACAAAATATTCGTGTAAAATTTGAAGTCGATAGGACTTTCCGTTATTGAGATATTATGCACAGAAGATCTTGTTTATAATATATACATATTTCATGTGATGACGTCATACGCCGCATTCGTTCGTTCTTATCGCAAAAAATTCTACAGAGTCTTTCGAATCTTCCTAGCAACAATTCCTCCAAGTTTCAATTTTTTCCGATGCCTAGCGGCTGAGAAATTTTGCATACAAGATTTTAGGTAATGACGTCATACACCGCATTTAACACGTGACGTGCATAAAAGTTGAAAGAACCGTCCAACTAATCCACGAAATATTCATAAAAAAATTTGAAGTCGATAGAACTTTCCGTTATCGATATATTTTGCACACAAGATCTTGTTTATAATATATACATATTTTACATGATGACATCATACGCCGCATTCGTTCGATCTACTCCTGAAAAAAATTTATCAAGGCTTTCGGACCTACTATGCAACAATTGCACCAAGTTTCCACTTTCCCCGATGCTCAGGGGCTGAACAATTTTGCACACAAGATTTTTACTTAATGACGTCATACATCTGCATTAATCACGTGGCGTGCTTGAAAAGTTGACAAAACCGTTCGACGGATCAAAGAAATATTCATATAAAATTTGAAGTCAATAGGACTTTTCATTATTTAGATATTCTGCACACAAGATCTTGTTTAAAATAAATACATATTTTACGTGACATCATACGCCGCATTCGTTCTACGCGCGAAAAAAATTCTACAGTCTTTTGCATCTACCAAGCAACAATTCCACCAAGTTTCAACTTCTTTCGATGTTCAGTGGCTGAGAAATTTCGCACACAAGATTTTTACGTAATGACGTCATACACCTGCCCTAATCACGTGATGTACGTCAAAAGTTGACAAAACCGTCCGATCTAACCAAGAAAAAGTTTAAAGTCGATCCGAAGTTTCTTTCTCGAGATATCTTGCACACACTTTGTTAACAACAGACTGACACACACATATACACACACATACACACATAGAACGTACAAACACTATATATCTCCCCTTGGTCGGGAAGACATAATTATGCGTGCTAATTGAAATCCGTTTGATTTTAGCTTTTTATGCATCCTTTATGCGTCTTTTTATGCGTCTTAATCCGGGAGGTAATTTCAGGTCCCAGTTTGCCGTGAGGATTTAAACGGCCACCTTGTTCAAGCCAGAAATATTACCACCAAATGCTGCTATCACGTAAAAGTGGCCATCATCCTCGTCCATTGTAAAAAATGCTAACTTACCACACTGAATATGTCTTTATTAATTTGTATTTTTTTTATTGTTGAAAACAGTAAAGTTTTTAATATTCACCATTTGAATGAAAGGGCTATATCGTGACTTAAGAATGTGTGATTTTATATACGTAATTCAATCTTTGGTTTTGAATATAGTCTTGCTCAACTAAGGTAGACATTTTCAAGCTTTGTGTTATGGCAAACAAAAGATTAAATTAAGTCTCAAAATAGTCGGGACGTGTGCTAGATCCTTTTTGGATATGCCAAAGTTTTATATAGATCAATTTGTGGTTACGATGTCAAGTCTGAAAATAACCATTTTAGACATTCAAATATGAAATGTTCTAAGAATGCGCAGTAGTCGAGATTCATTTTTCTATTCAACCGTAAATAAAAGAAACCTTGAAATTGGGCTAGTCTGATTTCTTTTCATGCAGCTGGATGAAAACAAATTGATATATCCCTTTTGTCTCCAATACTTTTCTATCATATCCAACTCTTTTCTTTGCTTTTTAATATTTATCATAGGTATATCAAAACAAAATTTTTTGGCATCTCGATTAAATGAAAGTTGTTGTAAATTACGTTCAAACGATTAATGCAGGGCTATACAAAAATCTGAAATTGACGAAAAAGTACGTAAATATGATTCGTAAGTCATTAACTTTCGTGCAGTAAACCAGGAATCTCAAATAAAATTAGTGGTATCAAATTTTACTTATAATTTGATTAAAATTAGTATATTTTTATACAATGACTTGTTATAGCACAGGGATAGATACTTCCTAGAGCAATGTAACGATGAGAGCTGGAAGCGAAAGAGGAACGACAGGCGCATGTTATAATGCGCTCAAAGGGGCAAATTTATTGTAAACAAGGTGAACTCTCCCCAGTTCATGCTTTCTCAACAATAATTTTCGGACTTATCGAACCAAGATAACGACTTTTGAAATGAACTGACGCATTTTTTAAATTTTGATTTTCAAGCAATTGAATGAAACAAACATTTATTTTTCTTTAAAAACTTTTTATAAATCATAAGCGTTTAATTTATTTCAGATCATGCAAACTCTTTCAATGTCTTTGATTTGATTGGACTAAAGATATTTTAGTCATTATTCGGTCGCCCGTATAACTCCCATCTCATGGTGATGTAATTATTCTAACTGAAGTAAAAAGAGCCAATACATTGGCTACGGCTACCACTAGAGGTTTTGAGCTTGAACGTTTTGAACATTGTTCAAGTTGGCAGCGTCTTAAGAAGGCAGTTGCACTGTGCCTGCTGTTTAAAATGAAGTTAAAGTATCTAGTTCCACAACAAACATTTCCAATGACAGGTGTTGTAACAAAACAGCAAAAGCAGTCACTCTTTCATTCGTTTTCCTCGCAGGACTTATTAGAGGCTGAATTAGAGATATTAAAACTTGTCCAATTGAGCGCTTTTGAAAATGAACTTAAGGGTTTGAGAAACCGAAGTGTCATTAGAAATGGTCCACTATATAACCTTGATTGCTTTATAGATACGAAGAGTATTATACGGATTGGTGGTAGGTTATCAAGGGCAAAGGTGCATGGACAGAAATCCGATTTTATTGCCAAAGACTGGCCATGTTACTTGCTTAATAACGCGTTGCTGTCACGAACAGATAAAGCATCAAGGGCGTGGAATGACACTAAACGAAATTCGTGGGCGAAGATTCTGGATTTTAGGTGGCAGTTCGGTTGTGTCGAGATGCATCTACTCCTGTATTCTTTGTCGACAAATTCGAGCATCTCTTGGCTCTCAGAACATGTCTGACTTACCAACAGATTTTATTTTATTTTTTTTATTTATTCATCTTCATTTTTATAGCGCTTATTCTAAAATATAAGCTCTAAGCGGTTTACAACAACAGAATATGCATTACTAATAACATTTCAAACTAAAATTTAATACAAATAATGGTACTATGACTAGAAATAGAGATATTCATTGACTAGTTACAGGCAAGTTGAAACAAATGAGACTTTAATTTCGTTCTAAACAATGGCCAATTATCACAGTATCTCAAGTCAATAGGAAGTTCATTCCACCATTGTGGTGCTTTAATTTCAAAACAATTCTCTGCGAACTTAATTCTTGTAAAAGGAATTTTTAGTAACATTTTGTCTTCAGATCGAAGACTTCTTGCTGTTTTATAAAGTGAAATAAGATCACATAAATAGGCTGGAGCAATACCACGAACACAACTAAAACAGATAACTAAAATTTTGAATCTTATACGAAATTGAATCGGTAACCAGTGTAATTCCTTTCGAATGAGTGGTCGGTTCCCTCATTGCAACTCTTGCTACTAGTCTGGCGGCCGAATTTTGAATAACTTGAAGCTTGGATATGGAGGACTTGTTCGCACTAATCAATAAACCATTTGCATAATCCAAACGGCTAGTCACCAAGGCATGGATAAGAGTTTGTGTAGATTCTTTATCCAAGTATTTCCTAATGCGAGAAATGCTTCTTAAGTAATATGAAGCCGAAGAGCACTTAGCGGCTATAAATTTATCCATTGATAACTCGCTGTCAAATATAGCACCTAGGTTTTTAACCTGATGTACACTTGGAAGTGACAGCTCGCCAACTTGGATGAAGACAGTGGGATATTTACAAAGATTGTAGCGAGAGCCCATAAGAACGACTTCTGATTTGTGATCGTTGAGCTTTAGATAGTTGTGTTGCATCCAAAGCTTTATATCCGAGACACATGATTCAATGGGCTGTAACGACGAAATCATATTTTCCGACGGTTCTATTGCCAAATAAATTTGGGTGTCGTCAGCGTAAAAATGGGCTTTGACCTCATGCCGGGAGGTGATATCATGTAGAGGGCCAACATACAACTTGAACAGTATTGGGCCGATGCACTACCCTGAGGAACTCCTGTAGACAATATATGGCTAGCGGATGAAAGACCAGCAATTGACACAAACTGAGCGCGGTTTGCAGATACGATCTAATCCATTGAAGGGCGTTGTTACGTATGCCATACCGGCAATCAAGGCGTTCCAGTAGGATCCCATGGTCAATTGTGTCAAACACTGAACTTAAGTCCAAAAGTAATAACACAACCAGTTTCTTTTTTCCTATTTCTGTCACCAAATCATTGTGCACTCGTAGAAGTGCAGTTTCGGTAGAATGATGACGTCTATAGGCTGACTGAAATGGATTGAGTAAGCTATTACTGTCCAGGTAAGTTTGAAGACGATTTGCTACAATTTTCTCAGTTAACTTTGATATAAAAGACAGGTTGGGCACTGGTCTGTAATTTTTGAGATTTTCTTTGTCGAGAGAAGCTTTTTCAGAAGGGGTCTTACTACAGCCTGCTTAAACTGATCGATTACTTTCGAGTTTGACAAAGATAAGTTGACAATTTTGGTAATAGCCGGTGCTATTTCACTTTAACATTGTTTTAACAGTCTCGTCGGGATTGGATCTAATTCACAGCTTGCCGAACTAGAGTCCGTTATTAACTTCACAGTTAGGCCTCAGTGGCGGGCTGGAAGACAGTTAGCGAAGACTGTGACACATTTCCAATTTCAGTTATTTCCTTGATAGCACGAGAAACTGTCGAAGAACTTATATTCTCACGTATTTTTTGCAATTTTGTCAATGAAATATGTAGCAAAGGCATGAGGTAGTTGTTCTTGGGCAATATCCAATGGTATGACTGGTTCTTCTTTCCAAAACAGAATTCCCTTCGCAGTTTCAAAGAGTCGTTTTTATAATCTTTGGACTCGCAGATTTTGGTGGAATTGAATTTAGTTTTAGCCTCAGTCATCAAAAAGTTTATATATCTACATTGCTTTTCGTAATTAGTTTTGTCCGAATCATCTCCCGTTTTGTTCATTTTTTGTTCTAATCTACGCCTTACAGTTTTTTGACTTCGTAGAAATTGACCGTACCATTTGGTGTTTGGCCTAATTGTGATGGTCCTTTCCATTTCAGATGCATGGGTATCCAGAAGTGGTTTCAGAAGGGTATCATAACTTACTGCTGCATCATTTGGGGAGGTGTTGTCAAAAGTTAATTGAACAAGATCCTGTCTAAACGCCTCGAAGTCAATGTCCTTGATTTTTCTACTTTTGAAAGTTTTTGCTTCGTTGCTTACAGGTGGGGCAAATATATTGAACAGAATAGCGTAATGATCCCGACACACCAGTATTCACAAGTTGAAAGTGAGGGACGTAAGAGTTGTCAACTCGGGTAATCAACCAATCAAGACAGTGACCTGCCTGATGTGTAGGACTGTTAATCAATTGAGTTAATCCAAATGACTGAAAAAGGTATTGTATATCCTGTACCATTGGAGCTTTTGGGTTATCCAAATGGATGTTGAAATCGCCACGCACAACTAAATCACCACTTTGAGAGGCGAGATCACTAATGGTTTCACTGAATTCAGAAAGAAATTGGCTATTTGTGTATCCATTTGTTTGATTCGGTGGAGGTCGATAGACTACAAGCAGACTGACCATTCTATTTGATAAATTGATATTGCAACTTAACTGTTCGAATGATTTGCACTTTCTTGTAACGAACTTGATTCTAAGATTAGTTTTGTAAACTAAAAGAAGGCCACCACCAGAACCTTTCTCTCTTGATACATTTTGATACGTGTAGCCTTCAGGTACAATTTCACCAATAATATGAATTTCATCTTCCTTAAACCAGGTTTCTACTGAGCCAAAAATGTCAAGACTATTCTCAATAATAAAATCTCTTAAATAGGTAGATTTGCTTCGAGAAGATCGGCAATTTAAAACGCACACTTTGAGTAATTCAGTTTTCTTCGAATTGAATCTTGGTGTTTTAATGATATTTGGTTCTCTATCTTGATCTACAACTTTTACTGGGCGTCTAGAAGAGGAAACGATTGTAGGAATAGGAGAAATGAAAATCAAATTATTTGCATTGGCTCCTCTAGAATACTGATTGCGTACTTTTAAATCATTGCGATCACTTATCCGTGCCTCTATTTGTGTACCTAGTTCTTGATCAATAGTGCTATCAAATTTATCCATTGTTCTATGTACGCATGAACTTGTCAATAGGAATAACCACAGAAGCATAGATAGGGTTGACACAAGTCCGCCCTTTACCTATTGCGCGGTGGATTATTTTGGCCCTTTCCTTATAAAGGAGAATCGTAGAGAAGTAAAGCGTTGGGGTATATTATATACCTGCCTATGCTATAGAGCTGTTCATATTGAGGTAGCTAGCTCGTTATAAACAAGAGCATTCATAAACTCACTTCGAAGATTTATCGCTACACGTGGTCCAATATCTGTTTACGCTCAGACCAGGGTACTAACTTTGTGGGTGCGAAAAAGGAGCTCAGGGAAGCTTTCCAAGAGATAGATAATGAGGCTGTTCGCAACTTTCTACTTCAAAATGATAGCGATTTCATTTTCAAGTTGAACCCTCCGTCTGCAAGCCATATGGGCTGCGTCTGGGAAAGGATGATACGAAGTGTAAGAAACATTAAACGTTATCCTCAGCATGGTAGTCAATTGGATGATGAATCTTTGCGTACTTATATGCATGAAATAGCAGTGATTTTGAACTCTCGTCCGTTAAGTGTAGAGCATATCAATGACTGCAATTATCCTGAAACATTAACCCAAAACCGCCTGCTTACAATGAAGACAAAATTGATAGTTGTTCCTCCTGGAGACTTTCAAAGAAGTGACATTTATTCCGTAAAAAGGTGGAGACGCGTCCAATTTTTGGTTGGTCAGTTCTTTATACATGCATCAAATGCAAAGTAGGTCTAAGTGGCAATGTAAAAAACGGAATTTTTTAAATAACGTTTGTTGTTGGTGTAAGACGTTTAGACGCAAAGGGAAAGCGGGTTGCACAATCAAGTTATTTTGTTCGTCCAGTCCAGAAATTAGTGTTGTTACTAGAAAGTGAAGTTTAGTTTTTCTTCTGTTCACTGCATAATAACGAGGTGGATTCCCCGTCGGGAAGCCTTAGGTAATGTAAAATTGCAATTTCATGTCAAGTATATAATTAATATTCTGTTTTAATGTGTTTTGTAATAATCGACACAGTAATGCAATTGTAATTAAACGGTTGTGCTGTTTAGCTATGAAAATTAATGTGGTAATTTTGGGGAGCCATGTTACTGCAGATAGAAATAATTTTTTGAAAACCTGTTTTTATGTGTCACGGCATATCGTACCATACAGTCTTGGTATAAAACGGGAGTGTTCTCGCTCTCTTTTTCCTTGTGTCGCGAAAATGTAACAACACTGAAGTGCTGTAGTTTACAGTAATAAAACCCTCAAACCACATGGAGATATGATTTTTGTAAAAAATTTAATAATGTGGACAGAAAATCTTACATTAACCGGTAAGATCTATTACTGTGTTTATTATAACTTGAATTATGCTAAAATTTATGTATTTACTTGCTATCTGTTTTAAAACTGGCGAGGTTAATGGGCGATAATTGGTGTTGACAGAAAAGTCTTTAACTTAAGGCTGCTTTCGTAGCTATGTTGCTTGCGTTAAATAACAAAGAACACACTTGGCAATAGCTTCAGGTTTTTTTAAACAAAGATGAGTATCCGTTATTCAGTGTGATTAGTTCTCTTATCGGTGTTATGAACATTTCGGGTTATTTGGGCTTCTTTCTCTTCGTGGTGTTGGGCCTGCGAAATGGGAAGGGACTTTAACATAGGTGAGCAGATATATTTTTGTTTTGTATTTATATAAATAGGCAATGTATTGCAGCTGCCTGGTTGATATATAATGTTGGTATTTTATGATGTTGAGTTCAGATGATTTATTCATACGGCATCAAATTGTCTTCATAAATTTATTGAAACTATGGTTATTTTGAAAGGTATTGAATTATTATTAATTTAATTTGGTGGTGAATGCATGTAGTGAGAAACAATGTTGCATTGCATGTATTTATTGTCTTGTATTTTTTTATTTTCATACAGTTCCACCGTTTTGTGAAATAAACGTTTGCATCGATAGAAAACCTCCTTCTTTTGTTGGTCCGTCCATCACACTCGTCTCTCACATCCTCCCGCCACATGCCGTTATAATGACGGTATGATAGACAGATGGTAAAAATGCCGCCTAGGGGGGTCTGACGTCATTATGACGCTATGATAGACAGATGGTAGAAGTGCAGCCTTGGGGGTCGGGGGTCGGACGTCATTATGAATGTATGATAGACAGATGGTAGAAGTGTTGCCCATGGGTGGGATCGAAACACCAATCTTCCGCCCACGAATGCCATGCTTTACCAGGTGAGCTACTCGAGACGTAAGGATAATGTTCTGGAAAACATTCATCATATAGGGTTAGGTAACATGACCGATGATGATTGACAGGTCACGTGTCTAATGACGTCACGATGATTGGCAGTGGCTTGGAACTCTTGTTAGGGCTAGGGTTATGCCCCTAGGGGGGTGATTGACTGAATGATTGAGTGCAGTGGAACCCCCGTTTTCCAACTACTGTTATCCTGCATTGTTTAAATGTTTATATCAAAACAAATCATTTCGACTTACCGCACCAAAGTAACGACTTAAAAAAAACTGATGCACATTTTTAAGTTTTTATTTTCAAACCATTGCATGAGCGAGACAACTTTAATATTTAGCATTCTCATTTCCTTTAGTGTCTTGTTTTCAAAACTAATGTGTAAAGTTGATCCTACAAAATCTTCTGACCTCTGTTTGAGACTACAACCGGCCGTACGTATCAAAGACTTTTTAAAAATTCAAAAATTTTATTGATTCCAATTCTGTTTAAACATTCCACAAACATTTATTTTACATCATACAATTTTTTTCAATGTTCTTTAATTAGATTGACTATAGATATCTTCAGTCATCCAGAGGTCGCCCGTACAACTCCCATCTCATGGCGATATTTCTATACCAACTTGTTGGGTGAATCTGCACTATGCGAGCAATAATAGGCTCTGGTAACTGATGGACAACCACCGTATTCTGATCCACATTTCCGCCAAACTCAATTTCATCAGAATCCTTATTCAGCAACTTCTGTGTATCACCTTTTTTCTTCTTCTTATATCTCAAATGGAATCCTGTGACATAGTAAGACTGGTCCCCCCTTCCTTGTATTGCTACTTTATCAATGACGTGCTTTTTCAACAGGTCCGCCTCAATATATTGGTCTGTGTCAGTTAAGTCGGTCATCCATCCTGATATATGCTGCCCGCTCACAGCAGGGGTGTGAAGCCGAGAGTGATGTGCCTGGGCGCTATCTCCGGAGTGTTTATAGCTTGATGACGTCAGAGAAGAGTCGCCAAGGGCATAGAGTAAAGGGCGATATTGGCAGCCATAGACATCTACAAACGGATAAACAGCTTTCAATGACACATACATTGAAATCCAATATCAGCAAATAAGGCAGGTCCCTGCTTTGCAACATTTCAAACAAGTCTTGCAGTTCAATTATGCTGGATGGTTTTGAAAAAACTTCTATCAGTGTAAAGTTTAAAAATTATTTTAAAGGCATTTTAGAAACTTAAATGAGTTAAAATCAAATCGCGCAATCAGTCATAACGAATATTGCTTAAACGCTATTGATGCTATATTTTATGTGTATGTCAGAGTGAATGTTTCAAACCAGTGACTTTGAATCGCAAAAATTCTAGTGACTTAGCAAAGGCTCTAAAATTTGACAGATTCACTGAAATGAGTTTGAATAGAACGATTATATATAATTCGATTGGCAAAATATTGCCATGTATTTAATTTTTTTGTACGCTCTTTACTTAAAAAGTTTCAATTAAGCTAATGCAAAAATTCAAATAAGGCTTTTCAAAGACACGTTAGCTGCGAAAATTAAATTTTACGGCTCCAACAAAACAAGTCTGAATGAAAAATATCGCACGTACTCAAAATGTCTTAACATAAGTACTCGCTATTACGTCACCGACGAGCTAAAATAAGCCAGGTGAGTACGACCTAAAAGTTACTCCCTCAGCGGTCGAGCTAACAGCCTTTCATATTTTTCTGGTGAGTAGAACTCAGTCATCCTATAATATTATCAAGTAGAGCCTTTAAGAGTAAGGCACTTCACTGATGTTTAACCCTGACTCTGTTATAACATAATCACAAGACCCCACAAGAAACCTGCATTAAAGGCAATTTAAAATAACTCAAAACTTAATTGTAACATAACAGTGATAATGCTATAAAATCCATTACAAGCCAAAGTATTTTTTCATTCTGCAAGTATTTTGATAAAAAGGTTCAACAGAAAACTGAAATATGGGTAGAAAATAAAAGCAACAATTGCACTTCTTGAACGAAGAATTAATATCATAGCAGTCCAGAGAATTTCACTTAACCCCACGTTATTATTCGTCGATATGCTTACATGGCCGTCCAGGGCAATGTTATGAACTGACTTTAAAAAAACGCTATTTTAATTACAAAAGGATTGCCATCAGTGCCTTGAAAAGGACCATTGTTTAGTTATATTCAAGCTTCTCTTGCAAAACCAACAGGAATCAATGCGTATTACACAAGTAAGAAAAGAAATTAATCACACTCGATACATTCAAACTCATTTAAGTAAACTTTAAAATTATAGAGCCCAAAACCAGTTCATCTATTATTTTAGCTAACTTACAAAGTCACACAATGTTATGGTGAAAATTTTAAGTTACTTGTTGGATAAACAAATATATCAAATATTGCACCATTTTCCATGTTCAAGTTCTTTAAACCCAAATTGTTTATTAATTGTTATGTTGTTCGGAGTGTTTATGAACACGCGCAATACACAAATGAAATATTTTTCAAATTTACCTGGTGTATTGTCTGGGACTGTTTCTGCCATTTCTATCTAAGTCCAAATAAATTATTGCAAGTATGTTACTGCTATATCTTCAGGTGTTGTTCTTGCACAGACACACGATTAGGTCTGGTTACCTGCACTAGAGCCCTCGCATATATAAACGTTCCCCCACAAAAATGAATATGTTTCATACACGTCACTGTGGCTCTAGAAGATCCGGTTCTTTTCTTTTCTGTTTGTCAAGTGCCTCAGATTACTATATGTTAAGGTCTGTTATATGTTTTACTCATTTATTGAATATAGATAAACAGCCACCAAGCTAAATAAAAAAGATCCGGTTCTTCACATCCAGAATTATAATTCTTCATCTTATAATTCATATATAGAACCAGCATTTAGTTTGCTAAATGCCTCAGATTAATGTGTGTCATGGTCTTTGTTAAATTTTTTACTCTTTCATTGTGACTGGATAGAGTGCTAGAATATTTACTTTCCACTTAATTTAAATCTTTGATATTGGCACAGTGTGAGTTTCTATCCGGGTGAATAGTTTAATACAATAATTACAAAATATTCTTAAACCTATCAGTTAAGTAGGTAAAGATCCGGTTCCTTACGCACATAATTATATGTCTCCCCCTAAGGGAGCTATATATAGCATTTGGTGTGTCCGTCCATCCGTCTGTCCCTCCGTCCGTCCGTCTGTCCATAGTGAGTTCTTATGAAATTAATGAGTCAATTTTTCGCAAAACATACATACATACTGGGGTACATGTCTAGATGATGCCCGTGGTATTTTTCTCGTTCCTCCAAAAATTCTAGTTATGGCAAACTTTTGAACATAGGGGATTTTCGTGCATTTTTCACTTTGGCACGCTAAATCTGCAAAACAGTTCGTTGGATAAGGCTCAGACGTCGCAAGAAGAACACACATATAGCGCAAATGTATACCGCAAAATTTTTCTTCATTCCGTTGAAAATGTATTTTTGGCGATTTTTAAATTTCTGATTTTAAACAGTGTTGAATTGGGCTGAAACGTGGCAAGGAGAACTCATATATAGTGCAAATGTTTACTGTGAAGTTTTTTTATTTTCTGTGAAAATGCGTTTTTTGCTATTTTTTAAGATTTTTTGGCTCGCTAATGCTGTATTTTTTCTAGCCCTTTTTCTCAATCATAATCCTTTACCCTCCCCATATATTTTATCAGAGATACCATATGCTTCAGATTACTTTACCATAATATTTTCCTATGATACAGGTTTGTGCAAGATCAAAAGTGGCTCAGCGCCAAATGTTGCTCAATTGACTCATGCCTTCGTAAGCCACTCTGAATTTCATGAGTTAAAAAGGTATTTTAAAAAATCTTTTCGGGAAGAACTGAAATTGAAGTATCTAAACGTTATAATGTCATTGTAGGATAGCATTGAAAATTCTTTTTTATCAAATGAAAAATGTTTCATATAAAATTCAATGTAAAATGGAATACGTGTTAGCGCTATTCCAGTTTCGTTCAGGGTCATGGTCCCGACTTCTTTCATTTTACCCACTTTAAATCAAGCTACTAATCTATCCGGGATATGATGGGGTTCTCATAGCCCAGCCATTTAGTTACTCAAGAAGCATGCATCGTTGACTGCTTTCTCGCTTGTTCTGATGTGTAGAGAAGTTTCCGATGTCTGAAGGAATCGCCAGAAACAATCTTCGCATCCTCGCATTTTAATATGCTTCTAGAACTTGAGAACTGTTCTAGACATCACTCATGTTTACTGCCATTGCTAGTAGTCCCGAGGAGAGCCCATCTCTCCCTCACTCCAGCTTAACTATGCATAGAGATTCCTTTTCGAACCCATCCCTAATCAGTTGGCGATATCCCAGTTGGCATTTCCGAAGAAGCTATTGAAGAGCAACTATGCTCTGTTTTGAAAGCTTGGCAATATCTTGTGATCTCAAAAGAATTGTCTATTGACTTCAGTGGGACTGTCCCCTTTACTGGATCATAAAAGCCAGCTCTTGCCTCCTCTTGCCCTGTCTACCGATCGGCCCAAGTCATTTTCTGTAAGCACGGCCAAGAGAAAATAGGATGCTTATGACGCAATGATTAAAGCGTTCTTACAAAAAAGCGATATAACTATTTAACCAAGTAATGAAAGTACTCAAGAAGTGACGTAGAAGTGTGGCTAACTTATCTTTCAATATCTCGACCACTTACTCCTGGCAAAGAAGGAGGAAGTCTCTTTAGAGACTAAGTTAGAGTTATTGCTAAGCCGTGTTTCATTCTCGGTAACTGCTAACATAAAAATTCATTCAGGACAAATCGTTCTGCTCTTAATTGCATGTGGAACTTACAATTAAATTCTGGTTTTGTCAGTTCTTTGAAACAGATTAGTTTTGCTGAACACTTTTTAAATCTTCTGATATTAACCTAGAAGATTCTCAACCATCATCCCGTCCTTAAAAGCTTTAGCTGATGCATCCTGTCAAGAGTAGGACTTCTGTTTACCGAGGACAGACGTTGCAGAACAAATGATCAGCTACCGATTACATGTCCCTATCAATGTTGTGGAAATAAAAATAATTTAATAGCTTCGCAACCCCTGGCATCATTTCTGTTGGGTCACATTATTTCGTTTTTAATCAACAATCACAGTGAATTGTTTACAAACGTTAATTGAACCCGAAGTTACTTTTATAAATATCTTTCAATGCTATTTTTCATTGCAATGCTGGGAATTAGAAAAATGCGGTATTTAAATTCCCGGAAAGTGTAAAAAATAATTCTCACAAAAAACGCATACGACTTGGAACCAGTAGCTTCTGTAATACTTTGTCATTGCAACAAGCAACGTCACTACACTCACTCAACTGACTGTCTTATTTGTTGCAGCAAGGAAGAAAGGCGGTTACCGGCGTCTCAAAAATCGGATCTTATTGTTTGCATCCTTCCATGTCAAACAGCAGATTGCCTCAATGTCCTTACAGATGTAGCCTCGAAGGTAGAGGAAGCTGTTCAAAGTGTATAGGTTTTAGAGGAGACTCTGTTTAAATGCATCATTCGTCACTCTCCATGGAAACCTCTCTTTTTGGACCCTTTTGCCATGTGCCAAGTGATTCAGCTTGGCGGCGGAATGCACCTCTGATGAAATAGGACGACTGAACAGTGAAAATTCTCATAGAAATCAGCAATACAGCAACCACTAGCGTCTTTCTTAGTAAAACTCGTTTTTAGTGAAGAATAAAGATATCCGGATGCAAGTCTCATTGTATATGCTGTTGCTGATAGGGACCCACGTTCAATGGACGGTTACTATAGCACGACACAACACTGGCTATTTAAATCGCTCCAGAGTGATACAATAAACAATCGTTTAAATCATTTTCTTGCTAGGGATCCTGTGATTCATCTCAACCTTTCTATTTACTCGAAACCTGTCGATAAAACCGTTAAAGTGGGGTAAATGTAACAAGCCCTCCAAGGAACCCGCTCTCTTAGTAATGTGTCGACGACTTCACGATGGACTCCATGATGAAGAATGCCTTTGTACGCACCGTTGTCCTTTGTCTTGAGAAAGAAATTGGCACCTCATTTGGATTCATTATATGTATCATAGATTTCGTTGTTAAGGGAGTGGGTATGGTGATATCCCACTTACTCCTTTTCAATGAGCACTATGTATCCCTGCTTAAAATAAAGGAAAGAAATATTGTTCTTTCTCATTCTTTCTTTCTCACTCATGATTTTGTCTTGCTCACGCTACGGCAAGAACTTTCCTGTATCAGGGTGTAATTTACCAGTCTTAGTTTTATTATGCTTCAATGGTGTCCGATATTTTTCAAACGAACATTAATAAAGATGAGTGTTAAAAAATCATATACTTCTACTTTTTCACGTTGTATCACGTTGGTCTCCTTGACAAATTTTACGTGGCTTTCTGATTTCGAATGCATTAGCATTTTTATTTAAAATGTTTGCCCTTGTTTTAGTTGTTCAGAAGCATGAATATATCCCCAAGAGGAGCAATGTCGCTTGTTCCTTTATTGGGTTTTAATAAACTGCTACATAGTTGCTCTACAAACATTTAACAGCATGGTAAATCCTCTCATTTAACGGAAAATATTTTGTTCATATACGTCTATTGAATCTTCTTTATTTAAGTGAAGTCTTTTTTTTTTGTTTTTCAAAAATATTTATTAGTGTTTTTAATGTCAAATATAGGAATCTATTATTTCAAATTCTGTTGTTTTTGAATGAACAGATTTCGAAACAGTTCCTAAAATAAAAGATAATTTCTCAATTTCTCTTCATGAATTTGCTTTTCCATTAAGTAACGTCAAGTTTCATTGCATCAGTTCTCGCTTTATTATAAAGTCATTATTTAGGTATTTTTGTAAGTGTAAAGTGTCATGTATGTATAAATACTATATTTAAAAAAAGAGTATTTTGATCTTTTAAAAGGAAAGTTATATTGTGTTTCGACGTCAGCAAAGTCTTAAAGTGTCTTAATTCCTTATTCTTCAATTTTACTTTACGTCTTGTCTAATTTCCGTCTGTGTAGCTCACATTTTTAAAAGATAACTTTTTAAGACTTATTTAAGGGTGAACTAAAGTCTTGTAACTGGAGAAATATTTGACACATTCAAGAGTAATAAAGATATATGACTTCTATTATTTTCTTACGGGATTTGGCACTTCCTGAAAACTCCACTCTATTTGTTTCTCAGTTTTTTACTCTGCTGTTGTTTTTATCTACTTCCCAGCCAGTGACTTTCTGTTGTTGACTCTCGTATTCTAAAAGGTACTCTTGGTATTTTTGCATTGTTTTCAGTTTTTATTCATAATTCTTTATTTCACAGTATTTACCAGGTTTAAATCACAGCTAATTAAACTTTTAGCCACTTTTCACAGTTACTTCTGATCAGACATAATTCGCATATCATTTTATTTATTAAAGCTTAGTATTTACCAGGTTTACATCACAGGTACTTAAAACTTTAGCCACTTTTCATAGTTTCTTCTGATCATACATAATTCGCTGATCATTTTATTTATAAGAGCATATTCAAAGTTGTTTATTGCAAAATGTATTTTTTTCCTCTCCACCATTACAAGTTGCATCCAGCTTTTTACATTGTTTCAAATGACATAAATTAGATATTTTTATTTATTTTATGTATATTTATCTGTAAACATTAATAACTACACTTTAAAATATTTTTGCCTCACTACCAAATGAGCAGACCCCACTAGCAAATCCTTGGAAAAATTGAAAGCCATGTTACATGGCTATGATAAACAGCACAAAATATTAATTCAAACTATGGAAAGACACAGCCCATAAGACATCGACTAAGCTGGTGTCCAGCTGGCTTAACTTCCTTTCAGTCACTCTGACTACCCACACTTTCTTGCTATAGAAACCTCTGCAACTTACTTCGATTGGAATGCACTAATTTTATTAACCAGTTTTTTATTTCCGCTTTTATAATCTCCCCTTAGTTCTTTTGCTGTAGTTTTCTTATTACTACGCTCGCAATTTTCTTTATTTTAGCAACATAGTTTTCATAAAAAATTTAACTTTGAAACCAGTGTAATTTTCTTAAGTTTCCCCAAATGCATTGCTGGAAAAGCGAATTGTTTAAAGCAAAAAAAAAAAAAAAAAAAAAAAAAAAAAAAAAAAAAGAAAAAAGAAGCATTTTGGATCAATATAAAAAGCAACTTTTAAGAAATGAGATTTCACTCTTTATGATAAATTTTTGTTTTGGCATACCTGTTAAGGTAATGAACAATGGAATTGAAATTTGAAATTATGGTGTGTACTCTTAAAAAACTGGGTAAAGATCTAAATGCGTGTTTTCTGTGGTATAAATGGTTCTTATTTCTCTAATTTAGTATGAGCATCACAGTTCTACACTCTTTATGGCATTAATAGAGGTATTCGCAATGGCATTTTTGGATAATTGTTCCATTGTGTTTGACTATTCGTTTTGTGCGGTGCTTTATATAATACATAAGCAATAAAATGCCAAAGTAGCCAAAAAACAGAAAGAAAGAAAGAAAGAAAAACACATAAAAAACAAAGTAATAACTACTACTACTACTACTACTACTACTACTACTACTACTACTACTACTACTACTACTACTACTACTACTACTACTACTACTACTACTACTACTACTACTACTACTGCTACTACTACTACTACTACTACAACAACAACAAATACAACTACTACTACTACTACTACTACTACTACTACTACTAATAATAATAATAATAATAATAATAATAATAATAATAATAATAATAATAATAATAATAATAATAATAATAATAATAATAATAATAATAATAATAATAATAATAATAATAATAATAATAATAATACGACAACAGGAAAAGTAAAAGACAATGTTACATAGGCGTCCCTTATGTGTGTACATGCTGAACAAATAGCTTATCCGTTTCAGCTGTTTGGGAAAAGATGTAAATACACATGCAGAGGAAGTTATCAGTGTTTAAATACACTCTATAAGTAAAAAAATGCAGGTTTCAAATCCAAATAATATAAAAATATATAATTTGAGTGCTGGAAAATCGCTTCCGGAGGTAATTTTAAAACCCTTTGTCGTTTATTTCTATATATTAGAGAGCGATAATAGGAGTAGTCTGTTACGAATAGCCTAAAGTATTCCCGATTTCGCAATGATTCATTCGCCGTCTAGCGGCAGAAAAAGGAACATAGGTCAAATGCCTTCTTCTTGAAGTCTTTACTTAGAGAAGGGGCATTCGAGTTTCAGTACCTTCAAACACTGCTGTATGAATATATATATGTTTGTATCGCAAATAAACAAGTGAATTTTCAAAAGTTATTTTCACCTACCATTATTGCATTTTATTTATATTAAGAGCATATTGACGAATTTTGTGGGTGATAATATATGATTCTTACAGGAACCAATTCTCATAGGGCTATGTGTTCTGTTTAGATATTTTGATTAATAAATTCTAATAAAATGTTATCCGGATTTTTTTTCTAAAATTCCAACAGCTTTAAATGTGTGTTTTATGGTAGATATATATTTACACGCCACATATTTAAGTATTATTAAATTTGATGGTCGAGAAATTCCGAATAGCCCTATTTTAGATAGGTCCGCAAACTATCTACAAAACCTTAATTTTTTTAAATCAGAACCCTGGAAAACCCTTAATACTGCTATTTACTTCCTAATCAATCTATAAAGTTTCCTTTCGTAGGGATTTTGATCTATTATAAATGAAAATGCATTATTCCACTTTAGTTCCCGTTTATTTCAAGCAGTTCGAACGGCTAAATATGCATTACAGACAACTTAAGTGAAATTGTTTTGTAAGATATTTCGTAAAAAATGTTCCGGTATGAAAAAGATAAACGAATAGTTAAAGTTTGCTGAATACTGCTACGTTTCTTCTGTTCTACACGTCTCATTTCTTGTTGCCGAATGAAAGCAGAAGACCCTGAAATTTTGGTGTAGACATTCGAGCCTCGTTCTGAGCTGTACATAAACAAGTCTCTTGATCATTGCGAAATGGCGAATAAGCAAAATCACCCGTTGGGTGTTTCAGATAAAATGCGCAAGAATTTTGAATTTCGACTGTGAGGGAACTGGGGAAAAATGAAAGAAACGATAGACAATATGGAGGAAATATCGCAGAAACAGCGTATACTCTAGCTCCGAGTAGTTCTGACTTGTATAATGTCGTACATCTCTCTGTCAGAGCTACGAAGCCTACCATTGCTCCACTAATAAGCGAATAAGCAAAATCACCCGTTGGGTGTTTCAGATAAAATGCGCAAGAATTTTGAATTTCGACTGTGAGGGAACTGGAGAAAAATGAAAGAAACGATAGACAATATGGAAGAAATATCGCAGAAACAGCGTATACTCTAGCTCCGAGTAGTTCTGACTTGTATAATGTCGTACATCTCTCTGTCAGAGCTACGAAGCCTACCATTGCTCCACTAATAGGGGTCAATGTCATATTGTCTGAGGCACGAATCCTGCATACCCGCCCCTATTATTCAAACATCTACAGAAAGTTCATGCCCAATATGCCCTTTTTGGAAAACAGACATAGTTTTTAGTGAGCTGTATATCTTTTATTTGTTCATAAAAGTGCAGAAAAGTTAGCTACCGCACCCACCTGTCAAATATTTGCTTACATTCTGGCCTTTAAATGTCACGTGACCAAAGTCAAGTGACCGAAAATTTAAATAAAGGGGTCATAGTTTATTTCTAAAATACATACTAAAATAGTTGATAGATGCAGAGTTAGGTATAAATTTATTTTGTATACCCACAATATTTGACTTTTTATTTTTCAGTCTTTTTGAAATATCAATTTAAAAGTTTTTTGGTGGATAATTGCAAAAAATTATTTTTACTATTTCACGTAATAAAGTATGCTCCCTGTATACAAACAAATGCCAATTATTGCGGGATATTGGGGTTATTTCCGTATTATTTTCTTTTAAAGAAAGCGTAACACAGAAGTTGTGTATGATTACTGTTGTTCTTTGAGGGCCTTTAGCAAATGCCAATAAAAACCTATGGGTCGTTGAATCTCGCACAAAGTAGCCACAGGGGTGCCTCAAAGCGAGCGCAGTTGACTTGCTTATCGTTATATAGCGAGGCTCTGAAGCGGTGCCTTGAAACTTTTTAGCGCACCGCTTCTTGGAGCTACATATACTCGGATCCTAAAAGAAATTGAAACTTGAAACTATTTGTTTAAACTTTTAATAAATTTAAAAAAAATAGCATATCGGTTGTTAAAAACCAGATTACTCTTTGGTGCAAGAGAAATTTGACATTTGGACGAAATCTCTCTCTCTCTCATTACTTTAATTTTTGCCGGTCAGTTTTATTCGAAACGCAGATTTTTGCACATTTTTATTGGGAACGCCTGTAGTGTGATTTGGGTTATGAGACCCATTAGGACCCAAGAATGAGAAATTCGACCCAGGTAGAAGGGAACATATTTTTATATCTTTAACACCCCACACTTGGGAAAGTATATGTCATAATATTGTAGAATAAACTAAACCACTTCGTATTCTCGGACCTTTCCTATGGAAGTTTCATTTCGACTGCAAATTGTTGATAAATTACGGAACTTGTTAGAAAAAAAGTAAAAATTTGATTTTTTCACATGTGCACTCTCAAAGTTAAATGCCATCATACACACTTTTAAAGACTATGTTATGTATTATTCTGCCCCCTTTTTACTTCCTAGTCAACTCTTCCTTAACTTATTTCGTACGTGGTGGAGGAGAACGAATGCTTACAGTAGATCCAAATTGTTGAAATAAAAACGGAAATCTGCTGCCATATTTGAAGCTGGCTTGGGTAGTGGAGTCGGAATGTAAGATTTTGTTATCACCAATTATTATCTACTGTAACAAAGTCTATCTCCTGTCCTCGGTTAGAGCTACGAAGCTTTCTATTGTTACACAAATAGGGGCCAACTTTATATCTTCTGTTGCATGAATTCTGCATACCAGTTCCTAATATTTAAAAAAAACTGAAAGTTTATGCACAATATGCCCCTTTTGCAAGACGGGCACATTTTTTTAAAGTACTGCATACCTTTTATTTCTTTGTCAGAGGGCAGAAAATTTAGCTTCAGCACTAACCTGTCAAATGTTTATGTTCCGGACTTTACCTGTCATGTGACCAAAAATTCAAATAAGGGGATTATGGACTAACTGTAAGATATATAGTAAAAATAATTGATGGTTGCAGATTATGTATATTCTTTACACTCACAATATTTAACAGGGTTTTACCCTAACTTCAAAATCTTTGCGTCCTAGGGACGCCACGCTTTCATATTTTTGCGTCCCCCATGATTTTTTGCGTCTCCCAATTTACACTCTGATTTGTTTGTGTCCCCTTATTTGAATAAGCGCAAAGGGGGTGTGTGTGTGTTTATTAGGCCCCAACCCTTCGGATTGGGGCCTATAGGTTTGGGGTGTCCGTCTGTCTGTCCGTCTGTCCGTCATCGCTTTATACCCCTATGAATTTGGGAGGCGGTTGGGGCCTGCTTGTGTTTCACAAATACTTACTTGTTTTTTTTTGTTTTTTTTTTTGGGAGGGGGGGGGGGGGTAAGAGGTGACGCGTACAGTTGCAGTTCACACTATCTCTTAGCACCAAACCAAGAATGAATTCTCATCTAACCAGGCCTGCTTTTCATGTTGTTAAACGATCTGACAGCGTCGGGAAAATCAAATTGTTCTATGGCTGGTCCTTTCAGTTTAATGAACATTAAACGGTTAAGCCGCTCAGGGTTTAGTCTGTTTCTGTTTTTATTGCATTTTAAAGCAAAACTGTTCTTTCACATGGAACAGACGAAACCTGTGTAACCAGGGCCAGTTTGCACAGCAACGCAAAATTGGGAAACTGAATATGGAATGGTAAATGAGCACTTTTGCAAAAGCGGTGCTTGAAATTAGGTGGGCGCCATAATTTCTGGCGGAGCCCCACGATTTTCGAGACCTCGGGCCCTGCTGGCCCCACGATTTTTTAGGAAAGGCCTATGTTAATCGTCAATATAAACGATTTTCACAGAAGAGGAAATAGGGGTGTGGAAAAAACTCGGAGTCCAAATATAATAAAAACAATAAAAAGACAAACTGAAGACTTTGTATTACCGGTATGTGTACAAATAGTTAAGAGAAATAAATTACATTATGGGAATATCGTCATTTTTCTAATACATAGCCTATATCTTTCTGAGCCCAAGGATTTTCGGCCAGGCCCCAAGAAATTTGGTAAAAATGGTTAATTTTGAGCCCTGCAAAGCCTCAGAAGTCAGCGTGTTTTTGTAGGACCGTACAAAGTGCTTAAACTGTAGATAGTTTGTTTTTCACTAATAATGCACGTGTGAAGACAGATTTTTTATGCGTCCCGTCGGACGCAAATCCGCATCCCGTAAACCCCTGATTTAACTTTTAACTTAATTTTAAAGCGTGCCACGGAAGATATATATCACTTCCGGAGGTGTCTCAGAGCGTACTGTTGCGATGACTTTAAGCGGCAACCAATTCCCAATTGGAAGCCCTTTATAGCCGACGTGTAAATATGTTTGTCTTGAATTTGAATTTTGTTGGTTTTTGCGAGTTTTTTCTTATCATTTCTTCACACATTTAACCAAAACTAATTCAGTCAAACGCAAAATCTGTTGAACAAATTTCTAAACTTATTGGCAGTATCATATGTTGTTCAAGAAAAAGTTAACAAAATTGCCAGACTGATCAGCTGTTTTTAGGCCCCAATCCGAAGGGTAGGTTTGGGGTGTCCGTCTGTCTGTCCTGCCGTCCGTCTGTCCGTCATCGCTTTATACCCCTATGAATTTGGGGGGGGGGGCGGTTGGGGCCTGCTTGTGTTTCACAAATACTTACTTGTTTTGTTAACTTTGCAATCTTGGCTTCTGCAACATAATTTTGTAGCGTTTTTTGGTGATTGGCTGGCTCAATTTGCTGTATTTTGTTTTGGACTGTGTTTGACTCGACCTCCTCTGTCAGTGATGGCTTTTCTGTTCTGTGTAATTCAAGGTATAGTTCCCTAAAATCATTAAAGCCGGTATTTTTTTTGGTTACGGTCTCCTAATAGTACGAGGGAATCAGTAGATCCAAATGGGTTGAAAAGTAGCATATTCATCTATCTTATTGCAACGATCTTTGTTTTGCAGTTTGCTTTTTGGGTTGTTCTCTATCATTTATTTATACGTTATCTCAAAATTCTAAATGCGAATCCGCTTATTAAAAAGCTGAATTTTGTGAGGTGACATTGGCCGGGTGACTTACCTGGTATTTCATGAAGGCATAACCGTGCACGGTACTTGTAATTGGGTGTAGGACTTTTATCGGAATGAAATGCGCAGCGATATGGAAGTGAGACTGATTTTTTGCATGCAAACATTTACGAAAAAAAAACGGATTGTTATTTTTGATACAGAAGGTCTGTAAACAATTTAGGGTTTGTCCAAATAATGAAGGTTTAGGTTTGTTTCGTTTTGCTGTGCTGTTTCTATATTGCTTGCTTCGTATGTTTTGACCTCAGACCGACCCCGTAAAAATGACAGAAATTAAACAAATATTTCAGCTAAATCTGAAATTGCCTTGCACCAAAGAACGATATTTAGTCGAATTTGACATCTAAGGCATTTACTTCTGGTTGAATTTTACAGCTGTGGGTAAACTGTTTGATTTTTTGGATGACTTCCATGGTTTTTTGATCGGTAAAGCGGTTAAACCATTAATCTACATTGAGTCGCATCATCCGAACTGAACTGAATCTCAGACTATAAAGATGTATTTCTAGTCCATTGTTCAGTCAAGTAACGATATAGTATAACTGCTCTGAAGTTTAGTCAGCAATCGCGCAAGATGTCGTCTGGTGTCGTGCACATTTGGCTAGTCTCATTACCGTGCCCTGCCTCCGAGTAATCCTCGGTTTTTTCCACAGCGGTCTTTTGTACTTCCAATGCCTACTTATTATATTTTGCAGTGGTTGAGTGACAGAAAGAAGAGATCATTGCAGAAAAGCGATCCCGGTAAGAAGTACAATCGTTATTATCAGCTGTGTACGACAGCAATCTAGTAATGAAAACTCTTTCGATGACGACAGTCTTCCGATGGAGAGTCTTATTTCCTACCACCTTTGATTTTCTTAGTACGAAAATCAAGTGATTAGATATTGTTTTCCAAGTAAACAGAGCACCATGACGTTTCCTTTCTGCATCCCAAGACCAACAATAACTTCTAAAATCGTTTTGTTTCTGTCTGTTTTGACAATGGTGACGGCTGTTAGAGGCTACCTTTATGTGAAAAATTTTTGCATTTTTTGCAGTGAGAATACTTCAGTTTTTGCTTGGGTAAATTTCTTTACACGCCCCCAGATTTAAATCACATGTTATTACTAGTGTAAACATAAACAGAGACAAGTCCTGAACTTTGGGGAGGAAAGGAGGATGCTTCAAGAAAGCTGAAGCCGTCGACCAAATTTCGGAAGTCATTTGACATCCTTGGCGCACATTTAAAAAATGCCGCTTTAGAAAGTGCCTCATCCCGTTACCGACTACCTATCTGGCCTACGAATCAAGTGAAACCTTAGTAGGGGAACTACCCTCCAATGACCACTTGCCATTTGTTCTGATTTTAACCGTTTTCTTTGAGAATTTTCTTTCTCTAGTGAGCGTCTGTGCATAAGGAACAGTTTCCTAAGTCTCGAGAGTATTCAATGTAAAAAAGAGGTTTTAACAGCAAATTATTTCAGAATTACGGCAGCGTATCAGCCTGATACAGGGTTTTCACCTCCCCGCTGTCAGCACTTGCGTGGAGGTTTCCAGAGATGGCCAGTATATTTATGCAGCAGGTACGTTCTTTGATCGCAATTGAATGGTTTACCTCGTCATGGTTTCACTACCACAAAATGCGGCGCAACGTTTCTCTACGACCAAGAATTAAACCGTGTGAATTGATTTGAAGGCGTTCTAGAAATTTATGCAGGTAACTGACATCTTTGTCTTTCAAGTAGCCGCAAGGTTTCGAACAGGGCGACGAGGTTTTGGCGCCCTGTTTTAATCCAGAAGATGAGCATTTTGGGGGCAAAAGTGAAATTTCTTGCATTCTAGGCGTGTACAAACCCGTTGTCAAGTGTTACGAGCTCTCACAGTTGACCTTGAAATTCGAGCACGGGTTGGATGCAGAAGTTGTCAAGTTGAAATTACTCTCAGAAGACTATTCGAAAGTGAGTAAATGCTTGGTTGAGTATTTATACAGAGTACAGTGGTATAAGCTGCCAGTTAATACTTGCTTTACATATCGATGCTAGATCTGTGCTTGTTTTTACTCTTAATTAAGCAATACTCTGTATCTGTACTTGTTTTCAATTTGATTAAGCTGTCATTTTCATGCCTTTGACGATTGCTGTACCAGTATTCTAGAAAAGATTAAGATGAGATTTTCGTGTGTTATATGTTGGTTGGTGGTCACAAGACAAAGATTTCATCGTGACAAGAGTGACATGGTGAAGTGTTGCCGCTTACAGCATGAACTGATTTTTGTTTTTGTGCGCTGTTGCTAAGCATTTCCCAACCGTGTGTTCAGATTCAAACGTCTTTTTTTTCCAGGTGGTTTTTATGCAAGATGACCGCCATATTGAGTTCCACGCGCAGCAGGGCCGGTATTACCGGACGCGCATTCCGCGCTATGGGCGGGACATGGCTTATCACCAGGGTTCCTGTGATTTATATTTTGTTGGGGCTAGGTGAGTGTGTCAACAATGGCTCATAGCATTTAATAACATTATGACGTACCTGAAAATGAATATGATTGGTTTTGAACATAAAGGGTCGATTTCGCAGCTTAAGTTTAGACCTGGTTTGGAGCAAACTCAGTTTAGACCGCGCTTAAGACTGGGTTTCAGACCATAGTGAATTTCATAGCCTCGGTCCAGACCTGATTCATATGTGATCTTCTATGTCTGTATAAACTGACAAAACCCTGTCTAGGCTGGGTTTGAAAACGACCCTAAGATTTCAAGCGGGCACAACTGAAATGTTATTACGCACTTGGAACCGGCGCGATAATCTCCCCCAATGACTATGGAAGTCGATGTCTAAAGACAAGAAATTAAAATAAATGGTTGTAGTGTTGTAACGAGTAAATAAAATGAGTAGTACATTTTCAACATGTCTTAACGATTACTGAATATTTTATTTTGAAATAACCATATCTGGCAGTCAAGAAATATACAGAATAAACCTTGAGCTGGGGCGGTTTATGAAACCACTCAAAACAGGAGCAAGGTAAAAGCAAAACTGGTTCTGAATTCTTTATTCAGCCGTGGATAATTAAGTAAAGCCTAGGTCATGCCGAAGGAATGGTTCTTTTGTCTATATTAGAACTTGTAAATATATCACAAACCGAT
Source organism: Protula sp. h YS-2021 (assembly GCA_949752745.1). Classification (NCBI taxonomy): domain Eukaryota; kingdom Metazoa; phylum Annelida; class Polychaeta; order Sabellida; family Serpulidae; genus Protula; species Protula sp. h YS-2021. The sequence continues at coordinate 32,664,733 of OX457026.1, forward strand.
TCCCAGTACTTCTACGGTAACTCAGTAATAGTAAATAAAAGTTGTCAAAACTTCATCTTTAAGGCTGCACAGCGAAAGCAGTACTTTTGACAATGTAACGCCGATTGCCGTGAAGTGTTGAAAAAACTAATACTAAACACTATTTTTATCGACGAATTTTATTTTTTGACGATGTGTAAAATTATTAATTTTCAGCGAACTGTTGTGCTGTGAGTTCAATCCAATTCACGAGTTGTTTACATGCGGGACGTTAGAGGTAAATACCTGACAGTTTCAGGTGAATTTTCAGAGTAATTAAAGAAGGTCTTGGGTCAAGTCAACCCTCGACCAACTCAACCCATACCAACTCAACCCAACCTGAAAGTCAACTCAACCCAGTTTGTCATACCAACTCAACCCACCCTGAAGGTCAACTCAACCCACCTTTTATTCTTTGACTAGTCAATTTATTATTAATTACTCTTATTTTGGAGGGAAATGAAAGTAATGACGTTTATTTTCAACCCAAATTTATGTCTTTTTACGGCAATACGCATCATATTTTACACACCAAGCTGTGTATGGTCAATAACACTGCGAGCAGTTGCATGGGAATTCAGAAATATATTTTAAAATAACTAACCAATCTTTTCACACATTATTAAACAATTTAAATACGAGTGTTGCACAACAAATATGTACCACAGACACGAACTACATTACGCTTAAGTTATTTGTCTGACTTGACAAAATGAGTTTATACTGTATATCACGTTTTACACACCACAAACTGTTTTTGGTCTGGTCAAATTTACAGTCTGGGCACTACTCATTTGGAGCGTAAACCCTACCCTCGGTTTTCAACAATGTGGAAACTGAACGCGTTCCGTTTTTGTATTACACATTATACATTAAAGAGGTGATCCCATGTCGGTTGAAACCCCGAGAACACCCTCTCCGCCTCAGATAATTTATGTGATTGTAAAAAAGGCAATACATAAAAGAGCTGATCCCAATCAATTGAAACACTCTGTTAACCCAAATGCAATTCATTGTGACATTGTTAACTCCAGTCCCCGATTGCCGAGTTCATACTCCATACAAGCCTTTAAGCATAATTGCAATTCAATATCTGTGTCGTCTTACGGAAATATTTCGAATTACATGCTGTGAAAATATCCCGTCTCAGTTGGTTTCTGTGATTGTATAAAGACAATACAGGAAAGAGAAGATCACATATTTCATTAAGTTTCTCTCATTTGAAACCAGTAACTCATCTTAGAAACTGATTATTTCGTTTTTCATTAATATATTTTGTCCTTGGAATGATTTCATTTAGGTGGGTTGAGTTGACTTTCAGGGTGGGTTGATTTCGTATTAAGGTTGGGTTGAGTTGACCAAACATAGGTGGGTTGACTTGACTAAAATGGGTTGAGTTGGCAGAGGGTTGAGTTGGTCGAGGGTTGAGTTGACCAAACCCCATTAAAGAATATCGTTTTCTTTTGTGAGACATAGACGGTCAAAGAAACAAACAAATAATGCAAGGAGAGTAAACGGTTCTTCTTGTATGAGCAACATCAAAATAGAATTTGCCAGCTAACGTGCTTTTGGCCGCCTTGTGACTTGGACATAACTGCTTAAAATTAAATGGAAGATGCTTTGTATCACTACGAACCCAGATGAACGAATGAGCGCCTAATGTACTTGAGCACGTATATTTTAGGGGCATATAGAATGCTGGGATCCTCGAGTCAAGAATCGGGTTGGCAAGTTGGATTGCGCGCTCGGTACGATTCTCAATGACCTCGGGTACGTCAAAGATAATGTCTTTTTTTTTTCTTTAAAAATTTAAGCAGGTAATCTCCAGCTGATATCGTGTTTATTTCCGCACTTTGTGAAAATATGGTGAAACGATGCTGAGAAAAAGGAAGCTGTATGGTGTTCATCTGACCTTGTAGGCATATCGTGTATGGTATCAATGAGAAATGTCGCCTTACATTTATGTAGCAGGCTTTACTCTTTCACCCCCTTTCCCTGTCACCGACCCTCTTGCGATTTATAATGGCTTTGCAATGAAATGAAAAACTTCACGATTGACTGCAGCAGAGCCTTCTGGAAATATGTCTGAAAAAAAATACGTGTAACAGTCTTGCTGGTGCATGGATTTCAGGTCGGGGGTTCCGTCGGTGACGTCACTCAAGTATCGTGATGCGCTGCAGCTGGCTGTGGGCACTGCGACTGGTCAGGTCAGTTCACGTGACTATAGCAGCACCACACCGCCATTTATTTATGTGTGTGAATTTGTCAGAGTGTTGTGATCAATTCAGATGTTTGATGTGACCTGTATGGCTGATTTGTGCCGATCTATTGTGTGCCAAGCCGCCTAGAAAATTTAAAAAAGTCAGCAATATACGAATGAGTTTCTAAATGAATTCCGCAATATCTTTCATGTCTACTTTGCATTTTCGAACTGGATAGCGAACAAAGTGGAGTAGGGACTGAAACACGGATAATGTATGTTTCGCTGTTGCGAAATTCGCTATTGCTTGCGATATTTATGTGTTTTTCAATGTAGATTAAGTTTGCGCTGTCCCTGTCCGTGGGCAACACATTCACAAAAGCATGCATGCACTATTAAGACATTAGTGTAATTTCTGAATGTTTAATCTGTTTATTTTACAGATATTAATATATGATATCAGATCTAATAAACCACTGTTGGTGAAAGATCACAACTATGCTTTACCCATTAAAGACATAGAATTCAACAGGAGCCAGAATCTGGTGCTTTCCATGGATCCCAGGATCCTCAAGATCTGGGACAATGACGACGTGGGTGGCATTTCATGTTTGCATTTATTGTTCATTATATTTTGTTTGGCTACATAATAAGCATTAATCAGTGGCACGTTTCACACACGTGGCTTTCTTAGAATTTTGCTGCGCTGGTCAGTGGAGACACAAGGGACAATTCGCCGAAACGTCGTGTAGTTTACTGTGATTTTTCTGAACTCCTTACATCATACGGAAGTAACTACATTCTGTAAATGAACCGTTAGCTTTTCCTGTACGACGCTTATAGTGTTATTTCACAATCGGGTTGTCAAAAGGTTGTTTTCAGCAAGGTTTGTAAACATACCATGATGATCCACCGACTTACACTTCCGGCCCGTACCTGCCTAAAACGTTGTCGAATACATTACATGGGATGTGCTTGTTTTAACGTTGTATTTTGTATACCAAAAAAAAAAAAAAACCGTTTGAACCATACAACAGCTCGATGGAATTCATATTCATGAGCAGTTGTATTGGCTTCCATTCTGTTCATGGCAAGTTCTGATCCAAAAATAACATAAAAGAAGTAATAATAACAACGCTAATAACAATGATATTAATAACAAGACGAAGAGGAAAAAGAGAATCTGCTTGCAGAAATTCGTGACACGTCATGTATTTCCCTGACAATTGTTATACGTATGGCTTACAGCCTACGTCGGGACGTTCTAGAATGTTTGTAGCGCTTGTAGAGGTACTGCTATCAGGTTTTTGCGTGGGTTTGCTTGCAGGGCAAGCCCTTCACGTCGGTAGAACCCGGTGTACAGCTGAATGATCTCTGTACTGTTCCTGAAACCGGACTATTTTTCATGGCCAATGAAGCACCGAAAATTCAGACCTACTACATACCGGTAAGTCGTGTCGGAATCCTTTGAGCAGGATGTAATGATGCCCTATGGGTGTGTGGATTCGCCTCCTCCACCCCCACCCCCAACCCCGATGATTCGCTTCGTGCCAACGTTCTTGTCCCATATTTATCAGTGTATTTCCACAGAGATTACTGGCGCTGTTTGGAGAATTCGAACCATGTTTTTGCCCTGTCCTTAAGTGTACGACAAGAAATACCTCTGACAGGGTCTGGATAGTAAACCCATGTTAAACGCCAAGATACCGAATGTAAGACCCGATCAAGTGTAAATGATAGTAGATTTTTATCATTCTGTCTAAAAATAAATGACGAACGAGAAACGTCGCTGTTTCTTTTTTTTTTTCTTTTTTTTTTTGGGGGGGGGGGGTTGGGGGGGAGAGAGGGGTTGTATTTTATGTGGCATGTGATATTTGTTTAGGCGTTGGGTCCTGCACCGAAGTGGTGCTCATTCTTAGACAACTTGACGGAAGAGCTCGAGGAGAACCAAGGAGACACGGGTAAGTGTAAATGCAGGTGGCTGACGTCATGAAGTTGTCTGGTTGCGTAATTTATGTCAAGGCTGCCCTAATGACATTTGTGCCAATCGTGATGCTAGCGTTTATCGGCACAGCGGCATTATTTTTTGAGTGAATTATTCGGATTGCTGGAGAAAGGTAGATACCACACTCACAAATAATAGTCTTTTATTTTTAATTTTGTAAGTGCGAAAAACCATCCATAGATTTTAACATGGCTGTTTATGGTCTGAGCTATTAGAATCATTCAGCGGAAGTTGTAGCTCAGTAACACATGTGTGACAGGGTACTACGCTGAAACTTCATTGTCTCTTTCAATTCTAACAGTATTCACGTATAACGAAAAAGAGTACTGTATCCCAGAGATTGTTATTATTTCAGTGTACGACGATTACAAGTTCGTGACCCACACAGAGCTGGAGAATCTGGGTATGACGAATCTCATCGGCACGAATCTACTGCGTGCCTACATGCATGGGTTCTTCATAGATATGCGACTCTACTCCAAGGTACGAAGATTGATTGAAGTTGGATGGGTGGGTAGGGAGGGGGGGGGGTGGGGGTGAAAACCTTGCCGTGGTTCAAGTTTGTATATCTCCAGCATAAATAATGGTAATCAGTAATCAAGGATAGGAGCTTACAGAGACTAATGTGTCGAAGGTTTCGTCTGTTTAACCAAATTTCAACGCCGCTTGTTGTACAAAAAAAAATAGAAAAAGTTTTAGAACATATCAAGAAAAGGCTGCCACTTCCAACATTCTGTCTGTCGGCGATGATGCCATAAACTGGTTCTGATACGAAAGAGTTTGAATTTAAATGCACATAATGTAGTTTGAACGAGATTGCTGTCAAAGAAGACTTTTTCAGATTCAATAAGTAAACGTCTTTGATTTGAATTCCAAAAGGTCAGAAATCTGCGTGAGGCTGCAAATGATAATATCAACGTCAAATTATCACATTACGTTGCAAAATAAATCGGTGTTTGCTAATACAGTTACCTGTTTGTTTTCAGGCCAAGTCAGTAGCCGAACCGTTTGCGTACGACCAGTACCGAAAGAAAAAAGTGCGAGAAAAGATTGAGAACGAACGGGCCAACAGAGTGAAAATTCCCGATGTACGTGACGAGATATTGTGTAAATTATTTATCCATCGAGAGCTGCCACATAAAATATATATCCCGGCCGGATGGGGAGGGGGGGGGGGGGGGGGGGTCCAGTTTCTTATGTCCCATGACCCCCTTGAATGCTGTGGAACTTTTCTTTTCCCTATCTCTCTCTTTCTGTCTGTCTCTCTCACCGTCTCTGTTTCTCTGTTCCTCATTTGGTCTGTTTCGATCTGCGCTTTCTTTCTGCCGCGTTCTCACTGTCTCTGCCTCATTCTCTCTTTTCTCTACCTTTTTCTGTTCCTTTCTCTGTCTGTGTCTAATTCTGCAGTTTTAAGTTAATTCATACAAGCAGTAACATAAGTAAATTATCCGTATGATATCTTAGGCCCAAGATTCTACTATTCTCTCGATACTATTGTGTTTATTGAAGTGCTGCTATTTCGTACTCTCATAGACAAAAAAAAAAACAATGTCAAACGAAATGTCTGAATTATTTTTTTGAACCCAGTTTTCAACAAACATAGATGAACATTTAGAAATAAAAAAAATTCGTTTTCGTTTATGTAACCTGTAGAAGATGCCGAAGATCAATCGGGACTTGGCCGAGAAGCTAATGGAACAGGAGAATGACGTCACAAACCGGAAGAGACAGGTGTGTTTATTTATTTGTTAGTTTTTATCAGGCCCTGCGACCGCGCTTGGCGCGAAGCGGGAAATTCATGAGACGCTGCGTGTCCTTTCGCCCCCGAGTGATCGCTTTTTACGCGCTATGCACATGCTACGTGAGTTTATTTTTCGTTTTGTTTTTTTTTTTACTTACAAAAAGGAAAAAAATGCCATTTCAAATAAAGATTTTGATATTTTGTACGCATCGTATATCAGCAAGTTTTCTATCGATCCCGTTTCTTCCACAAAGAAAGGCCATATATTTGGGCTGTGCGACGTGTGGTTGTTTTTCATTTTTCTAAAAAAATTGCAAACATTTTGAGAAAAAATATCGCTACCGGTGAGGACTTAAGTAATTAAATTTTAAAATAAAATGTAAGCACTACAAAATTAAAGAAAATGCCATCAAAGCTATTAACTTCGATATTTTGTACGCACTGTTTCTCAAGAACCCCTCCCCCCCCCTTCAGTCGAAATAACCAATAACCAGTATTCTGTGGCCAACCGGGCGGGGTGGGGGGGGGGGGGGGGCTGGAAGCAGGTTCAGTGGTCCACTTGGGTAATGTGGACGAAGTGTAACGATATGTCCACACACATCGTTAAAACTCATTGCCATCAAAATGGCCGTTGTTTATTGTTGTGCAGTTCAATCAAATTAGGATGTAAGATTACCGTAAGTTGTTTTAGAAATGGTTTTGCATGGAAGTCTTCATTTAATTCTTTTTTTTTTTCCGGTTTTTTTCAGGCGATAGCAAAGTCTTTGCTGAAAGATGACAGGTTTTCAAAACTGTTCAGCGACGAAAACTTCCAGGTAAAAGTTGCGATTGATGTTTTGTGAACAATACACGTGCAAATGTCTTCGTTACAATGGAGTTTATTATGAGAAAAAAAGGACTGTTGACATTTTAATTTGGTGTTTCAACCACAGCCAAAGACTATTTATCCTTATACTTTAATAGTTAGAGACTGCCGGAGAATTTTAAACAGTAAATTTTTTTTGGTGAGGCTACAGCCAAAGAATGGTAAATATCAGCAGTTCAGTGGTTAAGCTGGGGCTAACGAACACGCTTCTCATTGAGTCTTGCGTTGGGTATATAATAAGCTGATTCACAGTTTCGGCTACCAGCTGGGTGGTAAACAAAAGGACTGCAATCTTTGTGGATAAAAAGAAATCGGAAACGATTTTAAAATAAGTACACAACTCGTTTTGGCTTGAAACTCCATTTTAGTGATGTCACGAATAAGTGAAATGTTTCTACTCTTTGCCACTTTATAGGTATGCGACGACAAAAAAAAAAAAAAAAAAATTATGTTATGTATCTTATGTGTTTGTTTCGTAAAATTTTATCCTCGCTGGTGTCCAGGAAATCTCCTCGATTGAGCATGTCCTGTCGAAACGGCGAACTGGCGAACCACTCTCAAGAATTTCTGTTGAATATATTTTGAAGCGCAAGTTATATTTGCACGTAGTTTTTTTTCATTCTTGGTTGGGGTTGTGTTTTAGGTGGATACTCACGCCCCAGAATATAGACTTTTGAATCCAGTCATTTCTAAATTTGACCGCGAAAAAAAGAGGAAAAAACTTGAAATGGAAGAGAAAGAAGAAGTAAGTACTTTCACCGTCAGGTCTGTAGACATTTATTTCATGATCTCCAGTTTATGTACAAAGGAAACAGTAGTACTTTTGCACCGCATATGACAAGAAAATACACACAGCAGTATTTACCACTCTTCCAGTATCGTTAACGTCTGGCTATGCACTTTTTAAGTGCCTACTTGATACCACCATAACAAGGTAACGGTGCAACAGAAAGCATCAAAGATACTGCAAACAATATCTGATTCATAGCTTTACATTTTGTTTGTGGTCAGCTTCTGTTATTACGTGAAAATTTCTGTTGTTCTTATCGAAAAAACGTCATCAGCTGAAGAGAAAGTCCAAATTCTATTGTAACTGTTTGATCTAAGGAGGACGAGGAAGAAGAAGGGCGGCCAAGCGACGCAGAATCTTCCGATGACAGTTCCGAAGATGACCGAGCGTGGACGAAGGAGACGAGGCAGGAATACAGGTATGTGTGCTTAATATTACATGTGGAATTATCTCAGTCAACGCACATGTTCAGTCAGAATCAACGTTTTAAATTTTCAACTTTGTATGAAAATTTTTTATGATTTGGGCTAATAGCAAAACTGGGATTTTGCTCGAAAAAGACTTTGTAGGAAATTCATAATAAGTCAAATAGCAAAAAACTATCAGTCAAATCATTCGGAGTTCAGTTATCATAAATTCCCCTGGGAGTTTCTCCAGAAGTCGACATCAAGTCTGTTTTCGGAGATTTGACTGAGCTTGCGGGGCTGCATGTCGAGTATGTATGCAACTGGTGCTACAAGTTGCACTCATTCTGACGTGTTTTTTTTTCGTTATTTCCTCGTTTTTTTTTTAATAGACAAATCCAACGAGAGCAAAGACAACAAGAAAGATTGGAGAGGGTGGCTCAGAGGGAAGAGCAATCTCGTGTGAAGATGTACGCGGTAAAACCTGGACAGGAAGTGACGTCAGGGCCTGATAAGAAAGCTCAGAAGCAGCAGCAAAAACTTGCAAAGTACGTGAACTAATCTGTGAATCGTAAAGTCCTGTATTGACGAACCATTTTGTGTACTTTTAGTTCATAAATGACAGAGATATGTTTCAGTTTTCACAAACTGGCTTCAGTCTGCCTGGCCAGTGGCAATCCACAGTAAAGTAAGTTACTGACCGAGGTATTAAAGATTGCTTGAATAATGTTTAAGTCGTTACAGTTACTTCTTATCTAACGTGGTGAATAAGCTTGCAGAACTTACGAGAAAAATCCCAGGATGCTCATCAGCTCCTGTGCAAAGAAATTTCACAGTTTTGCTTCTAGATGCAATGAGTCTTTGCATCAGTCTGCACTGTTTTTTAAACTCTATGTTAAGTGCATTTGTCGTAAGTAGAGAACGTCACGTGTTTTTTTGTCACGTGCAGGAGGAGCCTTGGTGATCGTCTGCTCGACGACGCGGACAGTGGCATGACGCTGCAATCTGGATCTACCGCCGGTGCAATGGAGATGTCTTTCAAGCTCAAAAAGGTATTTGTTGACAAGCGTCTTCACATCACGGGTCTTATTGTTGAATGTTGAAATGGGCCTAAAAATGCACAGTTCAATCCATGTTTCCTTTACATGTGTTTTCCATAATAGCTTTATTGCTGATTTAAGCTTTTGTTGGGGATTAACTGGAGGCTTCGCCTCCTGTTTGGGATAAGTCATTGGTGTGGTCGCGTGGTTGCGGCACTCTCTATAAGAGTGTCCAGGTCATACTGTAACGGAGTGTTAGAAATGTTTTCGTTCACTCCATTAACATTATTTTATGCTGTGAATTTGGAAGGAGGGAAGGACCGGGAGAAAATGCCGATTGTCGATATATAGTTATATATATAGCACCTCCCTCACAAAAGGGGGCGGGCAGATGGGTCATTTAATGTGCATTTTTGGCTTCGGTTTTTCGTTCTCTTCAAATATTCTCGATGCACGTTAAAAGAGTGACTTGTTGCAGAGTTCAAAAGACATTCAAAATAAAGAGGAGGAGAAGAAGCATCGGCTTGAAAGGAAGCAGTTACGCAGAGCTGCAGGACATTTGACAAAGGCACGCAACCCTGTGCCCCCTAAGTTTTGGTCCAGGAGATAGCACAGGCTTCCAAGTGTGCCACAAACGTTCTTCGTCTCGGGAATAGCATTCGCCGCGGGGTGGTGGAGGGGGGGAGGTCCTCTGTACATGCATTTAATAGCTAGAGGTGTTCCTTGTGAAAACAGATGTCGTATGTTTTTCATATATGCTTCCCAGCGTACATTTCAGAATAAGATATCCCCACCCATTAGCAAAGCGTGACGGATACCGGGATGTGGAATATCCTCTAGCTTGTGACAGTTTTACTATTTAAAATCTCTGAAATGTTTATTAGTTTCTTTGTTAGGCATCCCATGCATGGCCAGAGAAACACTGTTGAACATTTCCGACTGCTGCAGGAGAAAAGACAACGAAGTTTTTTTTTTTTTTTCAAAGTAAATGTTAGGGGGTATTTGTTAATCTTATTACTGGATAAAATTTGGTTGACATAACTGTTTGCTTATTGTTTATAAATTAAACACGGCAAATCAATAAATCAATAAATATTTTTAAAAATGATTATGACAGTTGTTTGTTGTGTTCCCTTTCTGCACACTCAAGATCCCACGACTTTGCAACTCACTTGTGCATGTAAGACAAGACATTAAACAGATATGACTTGGCACTATATACTTACAGGCAATGTATTGGATTGGTTTAATTCACGCATTGCCAAAACGTATCCGACTAATTCGTGTATTGCCTAAAATGTTGAGTTAATTCATGAATTAGCCATGATTATGGGCTGGTCAATTCGCCGATAAAACGAATTGCACAGCAACATGTTGACAGCTAGGACTGGTATTCACAGAAGTTAACTGTGCAGTTAAATGTATACCACACAAGGAAAATCAGCCATTGTAGCTAAATTACACGAACAGTTTTTACAAGAATTTGTTTTAACTGAACGTCAAATTGACCAATTCTCTTCTACAAGTTTTGTGTGCTACATGAGCCGTTTAAGGAATTTATTAACTGCACAGTTAACTTTTGTGAAGACGGTCACAGGTGTTGAGTAAGTACTAGATGTTGAAGAGTTCTGATATAATAATGGACATACGAAATGTGTGTGAAATTTCAAAAGGATTCAATGATGACTGTAACAGAAGATACATTTTAAAGCTTCGAGTTCACTTACATGCCATTTCGAAACTGCCAATAAGAAGGATGTCATGTTGGGCACCCACTTCGACAACTTTGTACTGCGATTACGTTTAAATACTTGACTGAAACGTTACAAATTTTTGAGAATTTATTGATATCGTTAAAAGACTTGAGCCGGGACTCGGCAAGTTCTCAAACAATATCAAGAGGAACGGTAAAAAATTGAGTAGAATCTATAAAGCATCACATATAAATTTATGTTACAGAAGTTTCATTACAAATTGCAGTCGGTTTCACCTCAAAGAAGTTTAACCCATACATATGCATCAGTGACACGAACAGCCAATTGCAGTTAAAAACTGTATATCAAAAGTGCTAAACAAGTTGTTTTAATTACAATTAGTACTTTTAAACATTTGTAGTTTACGTTTCGACTTATTTATTACAGCCCGGCAAGCGTGTGTAATTGTAAAGTTAAATTTCAGATCAATTCATGAATTAACCTAAAATTTTATTCAGTACACGTTTTTGAACTAACTGCTATCCAGTAGTGCATCAAAAGTGCTTGGAAGTCGTTATAACTTAATCACAATTAGGCACTTTGAAATATTTGTAGTTTGTGTTTGAAGTTATTGCGTACAATTAATGTTATGAAAGTGAAATGTGTTTACTGGTTGCCTGGTCCAAGCCTGGAAAATATGCGGAATTGTAGACTTTCAAAACTTTCAAAAGTTTGCTCAGTTATCCACAAGACCAAGTCTTGTTGGCAAATCATTCAGGTGTGTCCGAGTTAGTTTTGAGGCACAGTAACGCCTAACTCCGTGTCACCGCCCACCCCTGGTTGCAGAGTGAAAGACTCGAGTCTATTTTCGAATGAACTCTCAAAATGGTTTTTTGTTTGTTTTTTTTGTGGTGACCCCCCCCCCCCCCAAAAAAAAAACAAAAAAACTGGCGGAACTTTAAAACAAGTTTCAATGGAGTTAGAGAGCCCAAGTTAAGACTATTCATTTGAAATTTAAATAACCGTGGATTTAAGCATTCTCAAGCTACTTGTAAAAATACCACGGATTCGGCATGCCGATGGTTCAGTGATATTAAATTAATATTCTAAATACAACTCGCGGAACACTGGATGCCAAGAAACTTAATACGTTGCTCAGAACATTATATTTTTACAAGAACAAACAAAAACATTTCAATTACATTTAAAAGTTTATTGCGGCAGACTAAACTGCGTGTACATTCTGAGAATAACGCAGACAAATATCAATTCTTAGCAATTATAAACCCATGTCTTTTTCAGAAAAAAAACCAAACCCAAACAAAATGCCCTCATACGGATTACTCCATTTGAACAACGTGCACAAAACTGTGTAAACCTGTAGATTTCACAACCAAATTTAATGTATACATAAATGTAAAACATGAAACGTAAAGCATAACAAATGAATGTTAAACGCTGCCAATATTTCAACATGGATACCATTCGTAAGGCCGTACATTAAACGGCACATCCCATCAATAAACTTGACCATATTAATTTTGCTGCACTTCAAGTCTTTATAAAATATCAACCACTGTTTACTTTTGTCACTGATATTTCTAAAATGGCATAAACAAAACTCGACTATTGATTACTTTCAGTATAAAATCGAGAATGTAAGATGTAAACAAAGATAAACCACTATATACCGAGAGAATTTTCCATACAATCTAATTGCCTGAGCTGAATTTATACTTCAAATTGTTAATTCACTGCACCAACTTCCCATCTCTTTTGAATGAAATTACCCGAGTTAAACACCTATAATTATGTACATTAAATATAACCGTACACATTTATGCGTTACGTGAAATGACCTAAGATTTTGCCAACACACCCACTAGGCCATTTTACTGAGCGAGATATGTGTGATTCTGGGCAGTGCAATCGAAATGCAAACACAAAATGCACCCTCCTCCCCTTTTGTCCCACATTCCGCTGGAGTGATGCTCAACAGATCTTTGAACTCTCAGTGTAGTGATCAGATTACACACAAGTTAACACAAGAAGAAGCAATCAATTTACTCGTCTGTTTAATTATATAATAATGGGTGGTTTGAATCGGTAAACCCCATCGCCTTCTTACATGAGGCGTTTACTGTGCTCAAAGAAACTGTCACCAAACATTCCCCTATCGCTTCAACACGGGGGAAATGTACAGGCCATATTAGAATAGGCCTCACCTGAATGAAAATTATTTGGCTAATGTAAGCAAATCTACTGTTAAGTTAGACAGCTTAGAACAATCACTAGCTTATTAAGCTCTACACACTATCAACTAATATTTCGTTTACGTTTTTTACACGCTGCTTTATTTGAAATTCCGGGTCAAAACTGCGCTTTTCCCACTGATAATTATACAAAGTGCGTTGTTAATTTCACGCAACACCTGTTTCCTGTCAACAATATTTTGAGCTGTACCACAACGGACTCAGGCGAGTCATTGTCCTCTTGACCGAAAAGGCTATAAACGAAACAAGTCCTACTTTCTGTTAGATAATTCTCAACTCCTTTATCCATTGCTACAATGAAAGATATAGAAACCTATAGCGGTTTTGTTAATATTAACAAATACCATGTACGCTATTTTGTTGTTGTTGTTGTTGTTGTAAAACAGCAGGACACAAATTTGAAACTCCCCACCCCTTGCTCCTTGACAGCCCTGGCATTAGGTTAGGCATTTTTCGGCCTGAGGTTGAACAACACATCGACGACGCTCTCATCGGCCATGGTCGACACGTCGCCCAGCTCCCGGTCGTTGATGGCTATTTTACGCAGCACGCGGCGCATGATCTTCCCTGAGCGAGTTTTCGGCAGCCCCGGCGCGTCTTGCATGAAGTCTGGCTGTGCGAACGGCCCTATTTTTTTCCTCACTAAAGAAAACAGGTTTCGATTGATATTTATTTTAATTTTATTAATCTGAAAAGAAACAGACGACAACATAACAGATTTTTCTTCGAACGGTTCAAAACTGAAACAGACATCATATTATGATAAAACCACACAAGCGGGTGGAATAATCCGAACCCCCCCTCCCCCCCCCCCCCCCCACTGGCAGAGCGACCCTAAAAGTTGGTGCCAACGCAGAGCTAACGAAGGGTTTTCAGATCGGTTCAAACGTGAATGTCGATTTTATTTTATTTCATGATTTCGTGTACAGTTAAAATCTCTTAAGAATGAGATATTTTTGATGCTTTCTGTCGCTCAGTGCCTTAGTTATGGCGACGCCGAGTACACTTCTTCAGTAAACCTCTTCAGTAATGCGTAGCGTTACGTCACGTTTTCGGAACTAGAAGAGCAGTGAATACAGCTGCGGGTCTTTGTTTGTTTGTTTGTTTTTTTTTTTTTTTGGTCATGTGCACTGCAAAAATACTAAGATATCCTTTGAACGTAAACTGACAATCACGAAATGAAGACAAGGGTTTGTTTACCTATTTGCTTGAGCTCGTGTTCTATGGCGGGCGTGAACGTGTGGCCTTCCTTCAGGGTAATGAAGCAGTACAGACACTCGCCCTTCACCGTGTGCGGCTTCGCCACGACCGCATTCTCCGCCACCGCCGGGTGCTCAATCAGCGCCGACTCCACCTGTGTCACAATAACAGACAAGATTTTACACAGCATCCACACTGGGGGAGGGCGGAGGCGGGTGTTCTGCAGAGGTCAGTTATTCAGAAATGGCGCCATGTTTTATGCACAAATACACAACACGCATACTATCTTTTTAAAATGATATTTCTCACCTTGACTGTAACCAATTTCTGTAACCAAGTTGTTGTATCATCAAAATAATACTCAGCAGGGAAATGAAGTATAGGTAAAGTATAACAAAGTACCTCAGCAGTGCTAAGCAAGTGACCGGATATATTAAGCATGTCGTCGATGCGTCCCGTCACCCACAGGTAGCCATCTTTGTCTCTCCGCGCACCTGCAAATATAACATCGCGATTTCCTCACCGCAATATGCACATTTTTTTTATTTTCCCAGTTTCAACTAAATTAAAAGGAAATATTTCAACTATTAAGGCTTTCTTTTAGCGGGCAACTTTTCTCAGAGATTAGTTGCTTTAATTTCACTCAATGTGTACCTACCATCACCAGTGCAGTAGTATCCGGGGAATTTTTTGAAGTACGTGCGCTCAAATCTTTCGTGGTTTCCATACACTGTTCTCATTATACCAGGCCAGGGCTGCTTGAAAACCTGCCACAAATGCGTCGAACAAATGCACAAACGTCATGAACTACAACGACAAGTTGAGCTTGTTTGGGCGTCAAATAACTTTAAAAGTAAACACAGAAAACTACACAACGCTCTGCCTATTTTTTAACAGTAAGAAAAAAGCATAAATACTCCTTTCAATCACTTGTCATCCATTATTATAATTTATCTTCATGAATTTATTATTTTCTGATGTCCGAACCCACAAAGCGATAAAAGCGAATGCCTAAAAGAAGTCACAAAATGTAATTGTGTTTGTCTTCTTTACCAAATAGCCCTCGCCCTCTCCTTCGATTTCTTTTCCTTCCTCTGTTAATAGCACGGGAACAATGCCGAAAAATGGGAATGTCTGAAATACAAAAAAAGGCGAACATTTCTGAGTGCTAGCTCTAAACATCTCAGCCATATCCACCTCGTCACAATATTTACGTACACTAATTTTCTATCAGAAAAAGAAAATACAGACAATATATCATAGTAACAATAATAAAAACATCAGTTACCAAAAGCACGAGTAGGAAAATCTCAGATATTTGTTTATCTTTATAACTGCGTGTAATCTTACGGCTGATCCGGGTTTCGTGGGCGTGGCACCTGGCAACGGCGACAGCGTATGACCTCCCTGCAAATTTAACACGAGTTCCGCAGATAGCTACATTGTTTATTAACACTTGCAAATGTATTGAGATATTAAACAGACTGTTGCTTTATTCTTGTACTGTATTCCATATGACTATCACTACTAATTAAAAATGTCAAGTCACCTTCAATACATCAGCGTTGTAAACTATATTCATTAGAGACATCGTATTCTGTAACCTGTCCAGTCACACACTGGGCGCTTCGAATTCATAATTCGGAAAAATAAAAACCCGTGTATGTATTCAGTTGTTTCAACAGCGCTTTAGTCAATGCTATATTACACTTCTGTTTTAAAGTGGAATTTCATTGGCAGTACTTTTGTTGTCTATCGTGATACTTACCGTTTCTGTCTGCCAGAATGTGTCCACAATGGCACACCTCTCATTGCCTATCACCTTGTGGTACCACAGCCAGGCTTCGGGGTTAATCGGCTCCCCGACTGTGCCCAGCACCTTAAGCGATTCTCGGCTATACCTGCGTGAGAACGTAAGCATATATAAAGTGTGCAGCATTAGCTGTTAAGTTAAATGTACCGCAATCTAATTCTGTTGGATTTCTAATCCAATTTTTCGATTTCAAACATTTTCCAAAAATGACCGAACGGTTTTCCTTCAACACGGACGCATTATAGTATTGCTACCTTTTGTGACCAGATTTATGCACACCCTTTACCTTGTAGTTCGCAATATACAATTATAGTAAATTATTATTATTATTATTATTATTATTATTATTATTATTATTACCATTATTATTATTATTATTATTATTACTATTATTATTATTATTATTCATTCCATGCAAACAGAACAATTATCACAGCAATACCATTGTCACTGGTGAAAATATAACTTCAGTGGGCACTCAACTCTCACAGGAAGATAAAATTCGAATCGCAAAATAAACACAAAATCACATTTAAAAATAATACGTTAAATACTTACCTTTTTACAGGTTCTTCTCCAAATTTCATGAGAGATCTTATTGCTGTGGGTGCGGTGTAGAATTTAGACACCTTGTATTTATCTACCACCGCCCAGAAGCGGCCCGTGTCCGGATAAAACGGCGTGCCCTCAAACTAAAAAAAAAAAAAAAAACAAAAAAAACAAGGTATTTACTTTTTGATTATGGGGATGAGTGTTTGAATATATTAGTAGCAGGAACAATTTGCCTCATGTACTCCTGTAAATTGCACCAGAATTTTCGTCATATATTGCAGAGGAAACCTGCATCAATCACTAAAACGGTAATTTCATATGATTACTGAGCATTTATATTTTAAGACCTTCCTCCCATTCCCCAAAATCACCTATTTAATTTAATTAAATAGGTGATAATTATTATGACCAACTCGTCTGAATGGGGACATCCCTATTGCAAACCTATAGCACTTACGATGACGCTGGTGGCTGCGTTTGCCAGTGGCCCATAGACGACATAGGAGTGTCCCGTTATCCAGCCCACGTCTGCAGTGCACCAGTACACCTCGCCCGGGTGGTAGTCGAAGTCGTACTTAGTCGTCGTGGCCACGTACAGCATGTACCCTGCTGTTGTGTGCAGTACACCCTTGGGTTTGCCCGTTGAACCACTGTGAGAAAATCAGTACTATAACCATTAGGTGACTATTTTCTGTCTGGTCATGTCAATACCCGTTTAACGTTTTTGCTTTGGTTAACCTCCAAAACAGCCGATACCCTAGTAACAAGCATATATAGTTTATGTTTTTTTTCTCTTCTTTTTAGTATTATTTTTATTTGATCTTGTGGTACTGTCCTTGATATAATATAAGCTGTTGGGGAACATAACGCAAGAACATAAACATCAAGGAACATAATGCAAGAGCAGAAACATCCAAGAACAAAATGTAAGGCACGGAAAATTCTGAAATCATAATGTAATGCATGACATCTCTTGCAAAACATTAAACATATTGTTTAATTTCATTTTTCTCAAACACCACCTCGCCATGCCTCACCTCTACCCCCCAAACCTATCACTACTGATGACGTCACCTGGTGTAGAGCATGAAGAGAGGATCCTCCGCCCCCATCCACTCGGGCTCACACGTGTCCGACACTTTAGCTTCCTCTTCGTGCCACCAGAGGTCTCTGCCCTCGTGCCAGTGAATCTACCAGCCACATGTATAAAAAGTAACTCAGCTCCAAAGAAGACATTTATAACGGTCATAAAAAAAGCCCGAGTTTGGGCTGCGTAAAAACTCGTAAAAGGCACATGAGAATGTAGAAACACTGAAACACTAAAAGAAATACTCCTATTAGATCTTAAAAATGAGATCAATGTGGACAAGAGCTACATGGTTGCGGGCGGCAGCTTGTTACTAAGAGCGCCGTGTAAATGACTTAAGATGGATGACGACGCTTACCTTTAACTTCTTGTAGGGTCTTTTCGCCACTGCGTCGTCTTCACTCTCGCTTTCCGACGGCGCGTCGCCATTCTCGTTCACAAACGTTTCCTCGGATGGACTCAAGTGGCGGACCACAATCACTGTGGGGACTTCGTGACCTCTGAAAAGGGCAAGGTCACCTCTGACAGGTTATTGCAATTTTAAGCACAGATACCAAATCAACGACACACGCGTTGGCGTTGACAGTTATTCACGATATTTAAAAAGGCCTGGCTAATGTCAGGGTCACTGTACACTTCAGGAACAATAAAATGTCATCGCAACTTTGTGACAATTTGTCACTGAACTTATTACATGATTCCCGTACTTTGCAGTACTCTATGACTGAAGAAGGCCCAAAGCTTCTCTACGAGCAACTTGTAGGCACTTTCCATCTTGGATATACGCCATGGTTTAATCGAGACTATTTCCCCTTTGGTTTTTTTTATTATTTCTATCATCTTACTTTGCTTTGCATATATCTAGAGCACCATCCGAGATGTGTTTGAGGTTCAAAAGCTTTGTACCACGCCATACTCCGTCTGGAAAAAAACGTCACACACCGACAAGAGTATTGAATCATATTCAAAACACGAGCATTGTCTTCTTATCTGAAAGTTAACAATTTGTATCACTTCTTCGGCCATGTCAAAATGGTCTCCGTGAGTGTGTGGGGGGCTCGACATGAATTTACCAATCTTGTAGCGGGGGGGGGGGGGGGGCTCCTGTGAACCTGGTATTTCAGCCTGGACGTCGTGACTAATACAGCCAATTGTCTAGCCTGTTAAGTATTGAACACATCCACCCACTGCGATGAGAAGTGGCTGGTCTTGTCATTGTAACCTAACGCCTACGGGTCATGAGATAGTGAACATGACCTAGCATTCGTTAGTACAGCTCTATGTGTTCCTACAAATCCATGCAAATAAAACTACATTAAATCGAAGGTTCAGGGGATGGTGATACTGTTTTAATACAAAAATAATTCAACAAGTTTAAGTGTTCTGTGGAATTAAGAAAGGCCCGAGAATGTATTTTTGTCTGCCTCATTTTTCACTATACCATATTCTCCTGTAAATGTAAACAGCTGTCCTCACATCTGTGATATACTTAACACTTCGCTTCCTGGCTGTGGGAGGGAACTTTTCCCAAAGTTAACAATATAATCAAATAGAACGAGAATGACAGACCCTACCTTCTTCCCCCCCCCCCCCCCCCTCCTCTCCCGAATAAACTGTACATCACATACTTTCGTGCGTTTTTTGGGCACAGTACCATACGTAAATACGTACAAGTCAGAAATGAACTCGAAAAGCTGTTTATTTACATGTGTAATGATCTAGTTCTGGAAAAACAAAGGAAGCGACACGGGTAAAGCACTTTTTAGAGTAACTTGATAGATATATACAGAAACATCAAGTGTATTCCTTGTGGACCAGTTACCAATCCAAATCTGCCAAATTTGGGAAAGGCCCGATAACAAATGACAAGTGGCTTCCCATTTGCAAATGGGACTGACTCGATTACAAATATTTTAGAAAAGTGATTTATATATATATGTGAAGAAGATAAACTCTCTCTCTTTTATTTATACTAAATTAGAGATATTAGATACGGTTTTATGCATGATTCTTTGACAATACATTAAGATATATTAGAAAAAAAGTTTAGATAATAAAAATGTGAGAAGAAAATCTTTGTTTTAATTTTTTAACAACTTAAAAAATAATAACTGCAACTGGGCCAGTCCCATTGCTAATGAGAAGGTACCCATTAACCCAATAACAAAGCTGGCCCCATGACAAATTTGTAATCGGGTCCTATATTTGCCAATTGGCAACCCAATCACAAATTTGTCATTGGGTCTGTCCCATTTGCAAATGACGTGGATTGGTAATTGGTCCTTATTTTAGAGATAATATTCAGTTTTCATCCGCGACAATTCAATGGATAACCGTTCATGATATCACTGACTGCCGAGGTACTGCAGATATTACATAAACGATGATGCAGCACCAACACATTTCATTCCGCGCAGGTAACGGAACATAAAATGCACGAAGCCCCTCAAGCCTCTGAAACCAGGGCTTCTGATGCAATGTTGCGGGGTCCTAAATTTTTCGTCTTTTAAAATATTAAAATCTGTAACAAACAGAATATGTCATTTCTGGGCGATCCCAGTCCAAAACTGAAGAGAGATCGAGCCATTTTCCACGGGTCCCCGGGATCCCTTTAACCTGGACACATTTCACAAAACTTTATACATTTTTCTTCAGATGGAACATAAAAGGACTGCAACTAGACTTTTTATTAAAATGTCACATAGTTGTTTATTAAAATATTAAATGAATTCTGAATACAAGGAACCAACCTGCGGTTATCAGGGCACAACACTGAGAATCCATGATTCTTTCAGCCAGGGAATTGGACGAAAAACCAGCAAACTAAAAACATCCAAAGGACACATAAATAAACACTGTACATGTGCACGCATGACTGACATTAATTAGGCAAATGAGCAGCAGCTAAGAATGGCAACATTCACCGTACACATGCAAAACACGGAAAACGAACCAAAAATAATACTATTTTTTTGCATAAGGTCTGCTTCATCAAATGCTGCATTTTTTTTTTTTTTGGGAAGGGGTGCTGGAAAAAAGCCATATTTATATCACAAAACTGTTATAAAAATACATCCATAAGGACACATACGGACGCGGCTATTCACGGATTCAACCATTCAGAACACACCTGAAAGGTCAACAAGGGAGCAGGATGAAGGGAATAGACACAACAAAGGACCAAGTGCACAGCTGAAATATTCTAGGAATAGGCAGAAAGAACAGGTTTGGGCCTCATGCTTCTACTGTCATTTACTTTCGGAATGTATATAATATGAATTTGCATGTGTTCAGACGACTACAATCTTGACTAAATAAATGTGTTCAAAGAGTTACAATATCTTGACCAAATAAATGTGCGGGTGAGCAAAGAGAAGACCTACCGCTGATCATTCACGTAATGGGAATCGGGTGATGTGGGTCTAAAAGCCTACCCCGCTCCCTCCCCGCCAGAAATCGGTCAACAAGAACAGAAAATATCAGGAAAATGTGGTTCTCGCTGACGACGACCAAAACGCTCAAAAAACAATCTGCCTCTCCTTGTTAGAGGGAATAAAAATCTTATTTTTCAAACAAATTAATTATCTTGTAATATAAATTTTTAATATATATTTTTCCACGCAAATTATCACAGTGTTAACATACCTAATAACAAACCTGGTTGCAAATGTACCACTTCTTATTAAAATTTTTTCAAAAGCCAAAGGACTGAATTCTACGATCATTCAGATTTGTTGTTTATGGGCCGGTTAGGATTTAATTTGCAAACACTGACCACCTATAGTTTTTGTATTAAAATATTTTGGCTCTGATAAAGGTAACTGGAGGGTACAGTGTAAACCAGCATCAGTGTACCAATAAGTCACAAGTCTTTATTAGACAGCCATTGCCATTGTTTTGTAAACAAAAACAAATGTTTCCTCCGACAGCCCGCTCGCCCCCACCCCTCTCCTTTTTCACCACTTGACCCTCTCTCGGTTTAAAAAGTTTTATTTCGACAATTTTGTACCTTTTCATAATTATACGATCTTTACCCTATACAAGTATATCTGAATGGTAACTGGTCAACTGGGCGCCAGGTCAACTGGACGACAGTCAACTGGGCGACAAAAAAGTCCACTGGGCGGCGACAAAAAAGTCCACTGGGCGACAACTCTAGGGTCAACTGAGCGACAAAAATGTCCAACTGGGCGACAGTAGAAGTCAACTGGGCGACAAAAAAATAAATTACTTGAAACATTTTAGTACTTACCATTTACCATCATGTATAGACTTATTGATTGCAATACCAAACTAATGAGTTGGACATCAGTACAAACGTTTGAAAATATCACGGACAGCACTCCGACACCCCGATTACTCTTGTTAATTGCAATTTATTTAAACTCCTTTTAACTGCAGTGTATGTGAACTCCTTTTAATTGCAGTGGGAATGAAGTCGATTCACCGTTATTGATAGATAGGTTATTGATTGCAATATTAATTAATAAATTGCACGTAAGGACTACATTTGAAAACATCAGAAGAAACACCAGTTGACTCCAGAGCTGTCGCCCAGTTGACTTGGCGCCCAGTCGACCTGGCGCACAGTTAACTAGGAACCATCTGAATATACGCCTTTTCATCTCGATCTAGTATGTGGTTACTGCAAACAAGTTTTACTGTACGTTTTTTTCACCAGGATCTGGAAAGTAGTCCCTACCGACCTTTTACTCTCATTTTTTTATCCGGGTCTTTTAGGTGGTCACAGACAAGTTTTACTGTGTAAATTTTACAGACAGATTTGACCGTACGATTCCGGAAGGTGGTCACTAAAAACGATATCGCTGTGCGTCTTTCATCCCGGACTGGGAAGTGGGCTCTACAAACAAGTTTTACTGTACCTCTTTTTCACCTGGAAAAGCTCATGTACACAGAGAGTAATAAAAATAATTTCATAACTAAAACGACATAAAATATACTACATTATCAGTATCTTGGCTTTAAAAACAAGCCATGCGAACTTAATATTTTTTCTAAAAACTATCAGCAATTAATAACAAAATGAAGTATTTTTCACAAATTTCTGAATTCACGATTTTTCTAAGGTACATTAAACATGCAAATCTATCATGTGGTTTGGTATAAATCACATTAAATAACTTAACACAAGTTAGTTTGTTCGTATCAAACGGCAATTTCTTCAAAGCGCAGTCTAGCCAGGTCATATATCTCAGGCTGTAAACAACTTTTAATTGTCGGAGTTAATCAAAGACCACTGGAATGGATCCTACATCATAAATATCACACCAGTTACTGTAAATCAGTTTTAAAAATAGATAAATTCAGAGCTCTCTAATCGGCCTACGACATAAACAAAATTATTGTTATGGCTAATCAGCCAGTGTTATGGTCGTTTTTTTTTTTTTAATATCTGCAAAGTACGGTCACGCAGACACTAAGATAAGATGTTATAACTTGGCAAAACCAATGAATAAACAAAAACATCACGAAACTCGCCAATAAAAAAAAAACTGGTTCGCAAGTGTATTCTCACCACGGCGGCTAACATCAACGTTCTCGTTGTTACCCGAGTAACAACTTAAACATGTAAGTATGAGCGCCAATCATGTTATTGCATCGTGATGTATGAATTCATTTCAACTGTCCTTATAATTTTGACTTCAGACAAATGCGGTATCTTTTCCACAATGTACATATGACTGCGTGTTACGCATTCGCCAAATTTACACGCACACGAAGTTCCTGTCTGTTTAACTATGATTTAGACCTGTCCAGCGACCAATGTCGAACGTGAGGCTAGTTATTCACTTTCAAAAGAATTAACTTCGAAGTTTTTTCACAACTGACAAAGCTTCAGTTTACAACCTGAGAATACTATTCGAATAATGAGCTAGTGTTGTTCAAGCGGATATCGGGTTCAAAGCACATCAACATATCTATGGATAAGGACCAAGTCCGGCCGAAAAAAAAATGCCATCAGCATGCAGAATAATGCTGACCTCCGACGATCAGAATTTTACAGCGCCCATCTAACAGACGATATGCTAGACCTTCCGCCGAATAGCCTGCAAACTGTTCACATATTGCTGCAATTGTTTCATATTAGCTTCATCGAATACGTAATCACTCGACCAGTGACGATTGCGTGCTGGCTAAAAATACAAACTTCACATTTTATTTACATTTTTTCTGGAACTTTCAATTGCTATTATTGTTATTATCGCTGCTACGAAGAGAACTTCACCCTAAATTAAACACCTTGCACCTAGAAATTTGTTTTCCTCATTTTGCTTATCGATTGCTGAGGCTTTGACAGACCACGAGTCGTAAACTTTTCTCAACACTTTAGGCAGTTATTTCCCCCAACACCTTTTTTTTCGACTTCTTTATTAGCCATAAAAATAATCCTATTTGTTATTCAGACCATTACAAATAAATCATGTTTCTGAATAGAATGTCCATTTGCGTATTAGACACATTAGTTGAACAAAGAAAAAAAAAACAAAAAAAAAAAAAAAAAACGCGAACTGGGGCAGGTCAAACAGTACTAAACGTTAAAATATAGTTTACGTGGCCGTTGGTGCATCCCCTGCCCTGTGTTTCGTTTAAACAAGAATTTCCGTGGACACTTTACTCCATAAAAGTGAAACCAAGACCTGAAATGGTCAAATTTTGACAAAATATATGGTCGTTAGGAGGCCTCATGCACGGACAACAATGCTACCAAAAGTAACCGGGAAGGATATGTGGTATAAACAGTATTTTTTTTTGTGTTTCTCTTAAAGCTATCCATTTATTTGGCCAATTTTCGCAGAACTGATCGCAAAAATACTAAAACTTCATTAATACTTATTAAGCATCATTAAGACCTTGAGCAACACTAAAGATATAAAACATACACACAAAATAAATTGATTCCTGACCGGGGTTTGAACTTAAACCTCTTGCTTCGCAGGCGACAATGCAAACCACTACCTCTATGAGAGACCAAACTATAAATATTGCCTAAAAAACCGATAAAGCGAGACAATGAAAAAATTCGCTGTCAGCAGGGCTGGAACCAACGACCTCGTGATTATCAGTACCACACCTTACCGCTTCAGCTACCGATGCAAGTGGTCAGGCGACCAGTACAGAAATATCAAGTACGTGCGCAATGTGATATTTTTGCACTTTGACCGTTATACGCCATTAGATTTAAGACTGAAAAAAGATTTGTTACTAAGCCAAAAAAAAAAAAAAATCGCCTTCAGCGGGACCTCGTGATTATCAGTTCAACACCGCACCGACTGAGCTATCGAGGCAAGTGGTCAGGCGACTGGTGAGGGCGCATCAAGAAGGGGCATATTGTGATTATAATTATTATTATTTATTTATTTATTTATTTTTTTTTTTTGCAATTATAGTTGGCCAATATTTTGGGCAATTTTACTCAAATCGCCAAAAAAATATAAACCTGATGAAGGATTCCTGTTAAATTTCATAAAAATATAGGAGGCTTACCCAGGGAACATTCTTGCAAATTTTCATAACAATCGGACCAAAAATGTAGGAAGAGGAGCATCTTCAAAAATTGTTTACACCCACACACAACCGCTCACACACATAACATACAACAAATTCCCCCCAAACTATGACCATAGCCCAGCGACGACAGTGAGTTAAATTTTCAGCACAACTTTCAAGCCCTTACAAACAACGAAATGTCTCTAGTTACAATTGATGTGGGCTTTCGCCAGGAAGTGACATCTTTTCCGAAACTTACTGAAAAGTTTGAATTAAAAGTCACTTTTTAATATATTTTTCACAAATTCGGACAGTGAAGCAATGTCTCACGAAGAACTTTTGGAGTGAAAAGAAGTGAAAATTCTGGAGTGAAAAGAATGTCTAAAAGAGCACACGCACAGGTGGAGGAGAGAAAGCAATTGGGCTAGAAAAGCCCCTGCATACCGCCTGCTGAACTGAAACCTATTTTATCTTTCGCAGTTTACATTTAATCCTGACCACAACAACACAAATAACTTTATATGGCAAACGATGTTGAGATATAGTGCAGATAGAACCCATTTACAGATCTCTAGACATGAAATTTTGCAGTATTAAATAGTACTGAAAACGGAAAAGAAAGCAATGATATAAAAATGTCCCTGAAGTAACACTAAGCATGTTGGGAAACATCCCAGAAGGCAAAGTTGAATTGGCAACCATAAATCTGAAGCCAGGAAAATTGCATCCTAGAGGTGTCACAGTAGGACGATTTATCTCCCCCTACCCCTTCTGATAACGGATTTATTTCCATCCACTTCTCATCGTAAGAACTCGTTTTTGAGCATAGAGACAAATGCAAGGGTACAGTTAGTGGTTACGAGATATGGTGTACGTGACGGCTAAGTCCTACGTTCACTTTGTCCGTATCCGATTTCATTAAATACAAAATGTGACTGCTGTTAAGATCTGGTTTCCCGTAACTAAGCCCAGGGATGTAATGTTTAAACCCAGATTAAGAAATTTATCCCCAAAGACCATCGTCCATCAAGGATCGTCGATGTTCAATTGGCGCAATATCGTGGGAAAACTAGAGCAGCCAGTCCACATAAAACATAAGAGTACAGGCTTACATCACACACTTTCAATCCACACCTACTTAGTTTCTTTTCTTTTCTTTTCAAACAAAAGCAAATGTCTCCCAAGAATAAACTCATTATTCTCTAATAACCATTTTTTTCACTTTCTTTTCACTGAAATAAAAGATTCATTTCTGTAAACATAATCACAATTCATTGCCAAAAGGTAGATCACTAAAAGAAGTTTTACTGTACGTCCTGTACGCCTTTTTCGGATCTGGAAGATGATCACCACAACAGGTTTTACCGTATGTCCTTTTTATCCGGATCTAGAAAGTGGTGGCTACATCAATTCCTTACTTCATTGTTTTTTTTTTTGTTTTTTGCTAGCCATCACCCCCCCCCCCCTACCATCTAATGTTGGTACACCTCTTAATGCACCCCTACAACCCTGACTCTTTTACCCAACGTTACGGTAGAAGTCTGTACCATCATTGTTGTTATAACCATGGTATATATTCTTTCTTACCTTCTCCGCTATCGAGATAGTTTGCTTACCAACAGACAACTTTTTCATGTTATTACGTCATGCGCCGTCTTCGTTCCATGTTCTAGTCTGGACAAAATTTGATAGAATTTTTCAGACCTACCAAGCAACATTCCCACCAAGGTTCAACTTCCTCCGATGTTCAACGGCTGATAAATCTTACGTGCGAGATTTCAACGTAATGACGTCAAAGACTGATAGAACCGTCCGACTGACCCAAGAATACCCACATAAAATTTGAACTCGATACGACTTTCCGCTATCGAGATACTTTGCACATAATATCTTGTTCAAAATATATACATATTTCGCGTGATGACGTTATACGCCGCACTCGTTCATTCTACTCGCAATAAAATTGGGCAGAATCTTTCGGATTTACCAACCAACAATCCCACTAAGTTTGAACTTTCTTCAACGTTCAGCAGTTGAGAAATTTTATACCCAAGTTTTCAACGTAATGATGTCATGCGCCTTCGCTAATACCGTAATATGCATCAAAAGCTGAAAGAATCGTTCGACCTACCCAAGGAATAAACAGGTCACGTTTGAAATCGATCCGACTTGTCGTTCTCGAGATATCTTGCACACAACATTTTGTTGACAACAGACAGACACCAGCGGGCTACCCCCCTCCCCCCCCCCCCCCTCCCCCCACGCACAGTCAAGTACCCACAGAATGTACAAACACACGGTCTCCATTTACTCGTTGATATATATAAAAAATGCCAAAACGTGACCGTTCAAAACAACGTGTTTCATACATTGGCAACAAAATGAAAATCAAAGTCGACAGTAGGACACTGCCTTCTCATATCGAACCCAAGCTCAGAAGAACGAAGCCCTCTTATAATAATGACACATGAGTTTCGATTATCGATAAGAAAGAGAAAAGAACTTGTGGTCTGTGAAGACATGCATGAGACCTGACGATAAAACTGCACCATTTTGCAAGAACAACATCAGCAAAGCTAGAATATGGCGAGACTAAATCTCACATACAACACCGAGACAATGAGAGGAATCTTGTCTCTCTCTCTCTCTCTCTCTCAAAAAAAAAAAAAAAAAAAAAAAAAAAAATGCGAGAGTGGATGTGGTTACGTTCGTCAAGGGGTTCACGGTTTTATTTTTATTTCAATTTTTCTTTTTTCGGGGGCGGGGGGGGGGGGGTGAGGGGGTGGGGGCGCATTACTCGCTTCCGAGGTGGACACTTACGACAATGGAATGTATGGCTCCGATTCGGGCACAAGCCAACATGGCCACGGAGAGCTCTAATATCATGGGCATGTAGATGGCCACCCTGTCGCCTTTCTTAATGCCTGAAACATTGAATAATAATATAATACATTTTATGCGGTTTTTTAACCATCCACTACGTTTCTTTAAGATAATTATGGGTGTTTAAAAAATCCAATAGCTTATTGAATGATTTCAAACAAGGAAGTTTACAGCTTCTTCAAGTGATCACATCCTCAAAACCCTTTATATAAATGAGATTTCCTTGTTGCTGTCAGATGCTGCATGTCAAAAATTAAACAAGAATGCCCACCGCCAATGTGCCTATCTTTGTATGTAAAATTATGAGAAACCTTCAGGGAGTTGGAGGCAATGGAGGGGTGGTAAACAAGAGGTATCAATAGCTTTGCTATCGTGGTACCACTTACCCTTTGCTTTGAGAACATTGGCAAATCTGCAGACTCGCTTCAGCAGATCATTATACGTGACTTGGCCACAGTCATTTGGGTCATTTCCCTCCCTGAAACAATATCTTAAACATGTCCATCAAGTAAAACGACGATCATGTCTTAACACAGCTTTGTGGAAAAAATAGGCGTCCGCAGTAAGCACGGGAAACGGTACTCTTGCTTTTGATTTAAAAACCACATTCATGCTGGCATAAACTAAAGCCATTTTCTTAAATGTTCTAACACTTTACACACACTGAAATATATTCCAGCTTGCGTGTAGCTTTAGTCGTATTTTTTGACAGAATGCATATGAAGAGTAGGTCCAAGGCCCTCATATTTTCAAGACTTGCAACTGTTTAATTAGCAGTTTAACCAGTGCAGCCACTAACTTTTAACATCTCGAATTTTCACAACAGTTGCTTTTTTCTGCCCTTTTTTTTTTTTTTTACATTTTCATGAACAAATCAATTATTTGTGACATTTGATGTATAGCTATGGCAGATAATGACAAAACATATTTCCTTCAATACCCTCTAAACGCAGTAAAATCAGTAAAATCGCCTGATCAGAGACAAAACATTTGTGTTTATCTGCAACTATGTCTGTGTTTCCGAGCGATTACGACAATAAATAATCCATTTTGGTCTCACGAGTCTCAGCATTGTTTTCAATCAGCAAAACTGGGTCTGTCAAAAGAGACTACAGTGAAATCTCCATTACGGAACAACTGCCAAGAGCAGAAGACATGTTTCCGTATCCTACTATGCAGGCCTCCAGGCGATGGCTTGTCAAATTACAAGTTATCTTTAAAGGTGTATAGTAAAACATACATTTTCGGCACCTCTAATTTCCTATTTTTATTCCTTCTAAAAATCCACTCTTTTCATCATTATCCTAGAACAAGAAAGGCGCCTTTGGTATTCTCTACAGTTTCTACTACTCCAGACGTCCAAGGAAGTACCTTGAAGTTGAAATGTATGTAAAAGAGGTCCAAGGTCATTGTCCAGATTGACAGTTGGGTTCTAGCAGCCGGGTTCACTTTTGCTGAAGTTGCGCCAAACTTCAAAAGATCTGACAACCTTTGTTCGGTAGTTAACGTCCCGTTCAGCGACCTTGACGTTTCACACCTTCAATATATATTCTTTCACTGTGCAAGGTTTCATAGCTTTATATCAAAGCGTTCATGCCGAAGTGATGCGTAAAAAGTCACCTGTATGACAGTGCAATACACGAAATATTTCCTAAGTTTAGAGGGCAATAATTTCGACAATTTTTGGTCCATCAAACTCATACCTTGACGTTGCACACCTTTAATATATATTCTTTGAGTGTGTTAAATTTGAAAACGATCCGACCACGGAAACTTAACGTTTTGGTGCGTACAAAATATAGCACCCCGAATGCCAACCAACGTACGGACAGACGACGGACTAACCGATAGCAATAGCCCTCAGCCAAAATTTGGCTGGGGGCTAAAAACAACATGGTTCCCAAAAATGTGCAACATAAATTCACAATATAACTTGCACAACATTAATACGACAGTAAGGAGAAGGAAGATGGGGAAAGGTACGGGAGGGGTGGGGGTTTTGGGTGCAAAACCACGGGATACACACGCTTACGGGCGATGAAGTTGATGGAGGGCGGGAAGAATTTTGGTAGCTGAAAGAACTTGATGTTGCTGTTCCCTAGGCTGCAGGATGCAAGTGAAAAAATTGTGATTTATATATAACAGCAACTCCCTCGAGGGTAGGGACTTGGCCAATGAACACAAAACGAGACATGTAGCCGCAGGGTGACAAAATGTCTGGGGTGGACATCGTGTACACTGTCGAGAATCTAGGGTGCCGAAAGCTTGCCAATCAGAGGCCGAGTTTAGAGGGTTGTTCCAACCAGTTACAAGCCGGGGAAAATTTCACTCTCTTTTACTTAGGCAGTGACACTAGCCACAAAGCATACACCGGCGACCGTCTTAAACGAAAATAACAAACTTGTTTTTACTCAAAAATACGTCCAGCAGAAAAGATGACAAACCACTGCAAGCAAAGAATTCTACAGATGCAAACGGGTATCAACTTTCTGACGCAATACCATCAAATTCGGTGCAGAAATTCTTTTACTGACCCACAGGTGAACAACTCCTTCATTTCTGGGAAAATGGAGGAACCTGAAGGCTAACTAATTTTGATAGTGTACAATTCAGTTAGTTAGTTAAATGATTTGTTTAACGACACGACCGACCCTTAGCGGGTTACATTGTGTCAGTAGCTATGAAAATGGTAGAAAAAATTATTTAAGTATTATAGGTATATGTTATTGAGAAGGTATATATTATAGGTTGTTAAGGAAGTAGTGATATTTTGGAAGGTAGAAAGGGAAATGTTGGTGAGATGATAAAGTGGTGGGAGGGGGGATGGTTGGGAGGGGGCGAGATACCAGTAGAACTGAGATAAACCCAGTAAGACTGGTACCCCGAGGGGGGTCGGAATACCGACTCCGGCCTCCCTTCGGGTCAAGGAGCTCCTTTAAAAATTTAGGGGACGGACCCAAGTCAGGCAGTTTAACGCCATGCCCGGTACAATTCATTAGTAGCCCTTAATAACTCAGGCCACAATCAAAATCACGTGATGAGGCAGAAGCAAACACATCAGTAAACATACATAGGAACACCCTAACTAGCCTCCCCCCCCCCCCCCCCCCCCCCAACTATAAGCGTTCAAAATCAAAGACTGCACAAACATGTTTGAAGTTTTCAACGCCTCATTGAATAGCTTTTGTAGTTTTCTTCAAGGATCTTAGTTAAAAGAATAAACAACTGTAAGTGGCAACTTGTAAAAAATTAAGCAGTTGTGTGTTAATTTGTGGTATGGTTTATACCGGGTATATACCCCAAAGGTATAAACTTGCCAACCCTGTTTTTTGCCGCCCAGTTGTCGCCTACCTGACCTGTCGCCCATTTGACCAAGAACCTTTCGAATTAAAAAAAGAACAGCTAGCCAAATATGAATAAATATGGATAAAGTGCGGGGAAACAATAGCAGAAGTTGTAAATTGTTAGCAGCCGTGAAGAACACAAGTACAATATGAATACGAACAAGATAAGTTACCGAGAACGTCCGGATAAAAATTTGCGAATATTAGTACTGGCTGCAATATTGTTCGTTATACTGTTAAACTTGACTACGTCTCGAGGAGTACGTCTATCCCCCGTGGGCGATATGGTGTGTGTAAGGCCGTTGCGTGTTGACTACGCAAAATTTAGAAGTGGAAGGATAGGTAGACGTAGTGTCAAACATTTAAACGAATCAATCCATTAACCAGGAGGCGCGTGAGACTGCCGTAGGTACGCTAAGTACAGCGCCGATTTCCCATCTATCAATGCGGCCTGTAGGCGCGTGAGACTGCCATACATACACTAAGTCCAGTGCCGATTTTTAAAAGTCCGCTTTTTTGTCAATTTTTTTGGATCCGGAAAATTCTTGGTCAGTGCCCTGCGAGGGGGTCTAGAGAAGCGGTGTACAAAATTTGAAACGAATCCATCTATCAATGCGGCCTGTAGGCGCGAGACTGCCGTATATACGCTAAGTCCAGTACCGAGTTTCAAAAGTCCGCCATTTTGTCAATTTTTTAGGATCCGGAAAATTCTTGGTCACTGCACTGCGAAAGGGTCCAGAGACGCCGTGTGCAAAATTTGAAACGAATCCATCTATCCATGCGGCCTGTAGGCGCGTGAGACTGTCGTATATACGTTATGTCCAGTGCCGATTTTCAAAAGTCCGCCATTTTGTCATTTTTTTCCGTTCTGGAAAATTCTTGGTCAATGCACTGCGGGAGGGTCCAGAGAAGCCATGTACAAATGTTGAAACGAATCCATCTACTAATGTGGCCTGTAGGCGGGTGAGACTGAAGCGTGACAGACGGACAGACCGAAAATGTAAATAAACTTGGAATAACTGGCACAGATGCTGCTTCACAGTAGAAGAACTCATTTTCAGTTTTGCCAATTTCGATGTACTGTTCAATTTCATATTCTCCCGTTGTACCGTGGTTGTGAAACCATACCCTCGCTTGTTGGTAAGTTTTCTCTCAGAATATATTTAGGGTCAGATTTTTTTTGAGTCAGTTGGCCAATTAACATGAAAATTTAATCTATTGTTCTCGCTTCCCTCGTAGAAACTAATTTCCATCACTCTTTCTCTGCAAACTCCACGAGCAAATCTCTTCCTCAGGATTAATAAACAAGCTGTCCAATGACATAATCCAGCCGAGTTACCAAACAAGGAAAGAGAAAAACGAATACTGTTAGGCCAAAAAATGAAGAACTGAAAATGAAAAATGTTTCTGAACGTAACTTTTTCATAATTTTAATACACAAAAACCAGTTTTCCGGGGGGGGGGGGGGGGGGTTGGGACATTTTGTACCTTTGTCACTTTGTACCTACGTCACTTTGTACCTTTTTGGACACTTTGTACCTCAAATTTTGGGACACTTTGTACCTCCGCGAAAGACGTTTTGTACCTTTTCTGCCACTTTGTACCTTACCATTTCATACCTTTTTTATACGTGCAATACTCAGTTAAAACAAAAAAAATTAAATACCGCCTGCTCTATCTGGCCTTCATTTCAGTGAAAACATGGTTATTAATTGCAATAACCTGTAGGATAGTTTTGGAGGCCATTCGGTAAAGTGGCTTTACCGTGATTGCAATTATCCCGAGTAACATTTCTTACCACTGTTAATTGCATTACTGAGTTTATGTTGTAGAGTTACTCAGTGAATGGGACAGAATTGATCAGCTCTTGGAGTATATTAAATGCAATCATTTCGAACAGATTTTCTCCGGAGTTACTCCACTAGACTGAGTGAATCTACTCAGGGATTACTCTGCGAAATCGCTGTAATTGGCTGGACTTTCAGCACAAGCCTTCTAAAATCAGTGTAAATACAGCTGCGATTCTTTGCTAGTTAAAAACACCTGTTAAACTGCTAACCAGTGCAGCATCCGATATTTTGTACGTTTTGGATAGAACACGAACTGATTACATCGCAACGGATAATTCGAGGTAAATGTGGATTAAATTATAGGCTCAACTTTTCATTTTGAATTATTTTGGAAAATACTTTAGTTTTAACATAACTTTGTAAAATGCATCAAAATATATTTTGAAATTCTAAAAGCACGCAAGGCTTCAAAAACGTTTATTGATATATGCCTGTCGTGCAAAGACGGCATTCGATCGCGTCAACAAACAGTAAAGTACGTTGAATGTGAGTATTTCCAACACAGACGATGTGAAACGGGCATATTACAAGAAGAATTTTTAGAAGCAAAGAAAGGAGAGGTCTTACTATGTAAAATACTGTATGTTTTAAATTTCGCTAAACCTTCAAAAAACGGGTAAACAAGCCTGACACGGCATAAAGTTAACGGGGTCCCGGGATCCCTGAAACTTGGCTTGGGACCCCTGTAGTATCTGTCTGGGGGGATCCCAGTGTCTGTTTCGGGACCCCACGACATTGCCACGGGACCCCTCGTTTTCGAGACTAAAAAGGTTATGACCTGCCTGAACATTAATTTTTCCGCACTCAAGTTATTTTGTTGGTTACACATTACGCGACAGCAAAAAAAAAAAAAAAAGGCATTGCAAAGAAGCGTGGAAATTGACAATAAAACATGTAAAATTAACCTTGGTTGCAATTTTTCTCATCTTTAAAAGAGTACAAAATGACTTAAAAAAGGTATAAAGTGTTAAGGTACAAAGTGTCAGAAAAGGTACAAAACGTCTTTCGCGAAGGTACAAAGTGTCCCAAAAAAGGTACAAAACGTCTTTCGCGAAGGTACAAAGTGGCAAACGTACAAAATGTCCCAAGACCGTTAGAGAAATACATCAAAATCACATTGAAATAGATATAGAGCTATTTCTGTGTTAGAAAACCGTTTTTATAATATCACTAATAAAATTTTCCTACATTATAATGCAGTTTTGACACCTTATCGATATGTCATGACAGAGAACATCAAATTTTTATACATTTTCCTTATTTTTCTTTATCTTTTTCACCCATAAGCTACCCGATAAGGGATGTTGGGAGAGGTTGAGTTTTGACGATTCACGTATTTATCGACATTTTCACAATTTTACAAAATTTTCAAATTTCCACCATTTCGGCATTTTTTTTGTCATTTGGGAATAATAGCCTGGTAGGCGAACCCCTGGGAACATCCTTGCGTAACATCTAAACGATTGGAGTAAAAGTGTCGGAGGAGTAGCATTTTAAAAATGGGTCAAAACGGGCAGAAAAAGTGCCGCCATTTTGTCAATTTTTCGTCAATCGTCAAAAAAGTAATAGCCAGGTGGGGGACCACCCAGGGAACATTCCTGCGTAATATCAAAACGATTGGAGCAAAACTGTAGGAGGAGTAGCATTTTAAAGAAAAAGTTTAACATAAGCACATACATTCAAGCCCCTTATAGTGATATGATAAACCCAGTCCGACAAAGTCAACTGGGTTAAAAACCATGGGAACCTCACCAACTGTACTAAGATGGTTAGCACATAGCAGCTTTCCTGACCAAAAAACTGCAACAAGTAAAACTAGACTGGCCAGTGCTTTTGTTAACTGTTTCGGAGATATCGCAACAATATGGCCCAAAAAAGTTAAAAATCAAAAATTTAAAAAATCGCCAAAAGTACATTTTCAATGGAAATGAAAAAAAACTTCGCAGTAAACATTCGCAATATATGTGGGTTCTTCTTGCCACGTTTCAGCTTAATCCAACAAACCGTTTCGGAGATATCGCAACAATATGGCCCAAAAAAGTTAAAAATCAAACATTTAAAAATTCGCCAAAAATACACTTTCAGCGGAAATGAAGAAAAACTTCGCAGTAAACATTTGCACTATATGTGTGTTGTTTTTGCCACGTTTCAGCTCAATCCCACTAAATGTTTCGGAGATATCGCAACAATATGGCCCAAAAAAGTTAAAAACCAAAAATTTAAAAATTCGCAAAAAATACATTTTCAGCGGAAATGAAGAAAAACTTCGCACTCTACATTTGCGCTATGTGTGTGTTCTTCTTGCGACATCTGATCTTTATCCAACGAACTTTTTTGGAGATATAGCCTGCCAAAGTGAAAAAAATGCACGAAAACCTCCCCTATGTTAAAAATTTGCCAAAAATAGAATTTTTGAGGGAACCAAAAAAAAAGAAAAAATAACACGGGCATCATCTAGACACGTACCCCAATATGTACATGTATGTATGTTTTGAGAAAAATCGATTCATTAATTTCATAAGAACTCACTGCAGACAGACGGACGGCAAGACGGACACACCAAATACTATATATGTCTCCCTTAGGGGGAGACATATAATTGCAAAACTTATCTTGAGAACAGCGTTTGCGCCGGTTATTCCATGTTTATTTACAAACTAGAAGTCACGCAATTCGCCATGAAATTCTTATTATAAATCACGACAATCTTCTGCTGCTAATAGAACAATTTATAACCTAACCAATTACAATGTGCTGTTTAATTTGAATGTTCTTTGCCTCGTAACGGTCCCTCATTGTTCAACAGCCAACCTCAACGGCAGTTTGCTCTGTTGTGTGTAACATTTTTCACTCTACGGGCCAACAGGGGATTGCGCGAAAATATAACCCATTAACTGAGGAACTACTTTTTAAACTATCCATCCGCTCTGTGTTTATACATAAAAGATTGATCTCATTAGAGGTCACCTTTTTGATAAAAACGGATAACGGTCAAGTATAAGCCAAATTACAATTTGGGGCGTTCCCAATAAAACTGCGCAAAAACTCTGCGTTTCGAATAAAAATGAAAAAAAATGATAGAGAGATTTCGCCTAAATGTCAAATTTCATTTGCACAAAGGAGCCTTTAGGTTTTTTTAACCCGTATGCTACCAGTAACCTAGGACCGTCCGCCACTTTTTGGTGGCTTTTCAACGATTATTTTTTTTGTTTCGGTGTAGTGGGGTTCCCCTTTGGAATGTCGAAAGTGTAGAATTTTAGACATATTTCCAGAGAATTACAAAGCAAACTGTACTGTTTGTTTTGAGTTATAGAGAAATTAAATATTTCCGGGCAAAATATTTTTGGACAACTTTAACCCGCCATGTTATTTTGTCATCACGAAATCTAAGAATTTTGTAAATTGTTTTCCGGGATGGCGAACCTGCATGAACACTGGCGAAAGACCTAGGTTACTAGTATTTTAAAAAATTATTAAAAGTGTTGAAAAATAATTTCAATTTCTTTTTTATTTTAAGTATGAGCTGTTTTTGCGATATTTCTTCTATATATTTCTATCATTTCTTTCCCGGTTCCCTCGCAGTCGAAATTCAAAATTCTTGGGCATTTTATTCGAAACACCCAATGTCAACGGACTGATTCTTGCTTTTCAAACAAAATCTTACCAGTAAAACGCAACTTTGTCTCCCATTCCTTTGTCTTTAATAATTCTGTCAATCACATTATAACAAATATTAGTGACACCACCTTCCATGAATTTTATGTAGATTGGTCCTTTGGAGCAGTCGAAGTTATAATCCAGAAACGGTTTGTCTGGGGCCGGCTCCTTTTTCCAATAAAATTCTTTGGCGATTTCCCCCCAAAATCCAGCAGGATCTTCGACGGATCGTTTGTACATATCCCTGTATTGCTCCATGCTGGAGCAATGTGCTTCAGCCTGTACATGTGCAGGAGGATTAAACATTTTAGCTTCTTCTTCCATTTTGGAGATTCCCTAACGCGAGATTCCTTGTGACGTCATAGCCAAAATCATCTATAAAGCTGTTATGCGGGTAGTCTGTATAGACATTGATTTTAGTAACCACAGTAGATGATAAATAAGAGAATGACCCTAGAGAATGACCCCAGAGAATGACCCCAGTGGGGTCATTCTCTGGGGCCATTCTCTTATTTATTCTGAGGTGATTCTCTTGTAAGAGTTCTGCCCCAGAGCCCATGTTTCATAGAGGAACGCCTGGTAGTCGACATATACCTCTTCCCATAAATCGGCATCCTTCTTTGAGAAATGATAAGCCGCCAGGCGTTCCTCAGTGAAAAATTCTTTCTTAAACTGCATATTATTTTTTCGACACGTCTGCTCTCTACAAAAGTTCGAAAGCTCTGCAGGCGGAGATGACGAAATGTGTGTATGTGACGAAATGATGTGTGAAACGTCAGACCACCCCCCCACCCCTCCTTGTCAATACACAGTACAGAGTACAGAGTATTGACGACCACCCCCCCCCACCCCTCCCCCAAGAATCTGTGTTGCCGACCACCCCCCCCACCCCTCCCCTAGAACAGAGTAACAGAGTATTACTATTTGCATAAAACAACTCCCAAACAAAAAGTAAACTTATGTTAGTATGTTTAAAGCATTTTTCCACACATTTTTCTTGACGAAATGGATGGTTGTATAAACGAAACGCCAATTGTGCAGTTGTTAGGGTGATTACGAGATTGGAAATAACGACTTCCGCTGAAGCGTTGATGAAGCGCTGATGAAGCGTTGAAGTGTATAACCCCCCCTCCCTCCCCAAATTGAAAAAAAAAAGCTCACGTGAGTGTCTCGAGTGAAAAGGTGTGTGCCGTGCCGAGACGGGGTGGGGTGTGTGGTGTGTGGAGAGACAGAGACAGAGAGAGTTTTTTTTTTGAAAGAAGGCGTGAGTGTCTCGAGTGAAAGGGGGTGTGTACGCCGAGACGGGGTGGGGGGTGTGTGTGGAGAGAGACAGAGACAGAGAGAGTTTTTTTTTTTGAAAGAAGGCGTGAGTGTCTCGAGTGAAAGGGGGTGTGTACGCCGAGACGGGTGCCGCATTGCAAAGCACGTCAGACCACCCCCCCCCCCACCCCTCCCCCAAGAATCTCCGAGACGTCTCGAGTGAAAGGGTGTGTGTGCGCCGAGACGGGTGCCGCATTGTTGAAACGTCAGACCACCCCCCCACCCCTCCCCCAAGAATCTCCGAGACGTCTCGAGTGAAAGGGGGTGTGCCGTGCCGAGACGGTGTGGAGATAGAGTTTTAAAGCATTTCCCATTCTCATGCATACTTTTCCAAACAGAGTTGTTCTCGAGTGAAGGAGGGTGTGTGTGCCGAGACGGGGTGGGGTGAAAGGGTGTGTGTGGAGAGAGACAGAGAGAGAGACAGAGAGACAGAGAGAGAAGAAGGTGTGTCTCGAGTGAAAGGGTGTGTGCCGTGCCGAGACGGTGTGGAGATAGAGTTTTAAAGCATTTCCCATTCTCATGCATACTTTTCCAAACAGAGTTGATCTCGAGTGAAGGAGGGTGTGTGTGCCGAGACGGGGTGTGGGGTGTGTGGGGTGTGGGGAGACAGAGACAGAGAGTTTTTTTTTTGAAAGAAGGCGTGAGTGTCTCGAGTGAACGAGGGTGTGTACGCCGAGACGGGTGCCGCATTGTTGAAACGTCAGACCACCCCCCCCACCCCTCCCCCAAGAATCTCCGAGACGTCTCGAGTGAAAGGGGGTGTGTGTGCCGAGACGGGTGCCGCATTGCAAAGCATGTCAGACCACCCCCCCCCACCCCTCCCCAAGAATCTCCGAGACGTCTCGAGTGAAAGGGGGTGTGTGTGCCGAGACGGGTGCCGCAGTGCAAAGCATGTCAGACCACCCCCCACCCATCCCCCAAGAATCTCCGAGACGTCTCGAGTGAAAGGGGGTGTGTGCGCCGAGACGGGTGCCGCATTGTTGAAACGTCAGACCACCCCCCCACCCCTCCCCAAAAAAAAAAAAGTCGAGACGTCTCGAGTGAAAGAGGCTGCTTACAGGACACACTGGGGGAAGAGTATGTACACAGCAGCAACACTTGCTTGACGTTTCACGTTTTCGCCGTTGGCGTCTCGAGTGAAAGAGGCTGCTTACGGGACACACTGGGGGAAGAGTATGTACACAGCAGCAACACTTCCTTGACGTTTCACGTTTTCGCCGTTGGCGTCTCGAGTGAAAGAGGCTGCTTACGGGACACACTGGGCCACTGGAAATCGCTACCAGTGCCACTTGCTTCACCGTCTCGTTTCGTTGACGTCTCGCTTGACTCAGCAGCGGATGGTTGGGTATAAAAGAGGGGGGGGGGGGTGTGTGTGGACCTCATCAGTACAGTGTAGCAGTGTACAGTGTAGCAGTCATGGAGAACAAGACAAGGAGCGCAACAAGCAACGCAGCGGCGGCAGGCAGGCAGGCAGCAGCGCAGCGCAGCGGCGGCAGCCGGGGCGGCAGCGGCGGCGGCAGCCGGGGCGGCAGCGGCGGCAGCCAGGGCGGCGGCAGCAGCAGTTTTCAAATTA
Organism: Protula sp. h YS-2021; assembly: GCA_949752745.1. NCBI lineage: Eukaryota > Metazoa > Annelida > Polychaeta > Sabellida > Serpulidae > Protula > Protula sp. h YS-2021. The sequence continues at coordinate 32,704,551 of OX457026.1, forward strand.
GTGCAAACTTAACCATTACTGTGGAGTCTGGACAATATGGATTATTTCTACGCATCAAACGTGGAGAGAGATGGTGCGCTTATTCACCATCTTTGTGGAAGATTGTGTGTCAGAACGTGAAAAAATGCCGTGACATTGGCTTCAAACTATACTTAACGGAAACAAAGTGGCTGGAAGTCATTCCAATCTTGGGCAAGCGCTATATAACTTTTGCACATACAACACTACTTCACGGGCAAGGATATACGCAGTACATCAACATGGATGATGGTGAATGGGAGACATTGCTTCAGGAGATGAATAACATTAACTCAGTCTTGTTACCATGTACGGAATGCCATGTCATAACTCCTATCAAGCTGCAAAAGTATGATTGGATGAAGGTGTCAAAGTTATCCAAGAAAAGACAGGCTGAAATTCAGCTGGAGAATATGGATGTACAGAATCAACTTGGACTTACGTGCGACTATTGCGGTGCTTGCGGATATATGGAGGATTATGATTGCCACTGCCACAAGTACAATTGCATGATGTGTGAACCAAACAACTTCTGCGGCAAGTGTGGAGTACTTAAGGTCTGTGAAGCACAGTAGAAGCCCCCCACACCACACCACACACACTGCAAAGATGGACGCATGTTTTAGAAAAGCTTATATTGACTTGATGATTGCTAAACTTGCTTGCTGCGGCACTCCAGACTATCAGCTTTATCACTTGGACGCTTACTGGGATGTTGTACATCACAGTCTCGATGTGACTGAACTCTATTCACGATTTCTTGGAGAATGTGCTACAATTGGACTCGAAGAAGATCTTGACTTTGACTTTGATTCTGCACTCTATTCTGCCCGCAATGATGTAGAAGCATATTACACCGTGGTGGATTATTTGAGAGATTGCTGTGGATTTGAGGAGGAGGAAGAAGAAGAAACCGAGCAGCCTTGTCAGGTAAGCCAAACCCCCCCCCCTCCCTCCCCCTTTTAACACTAACAACTCTAACAACTCTAACTCAGCAGCGGCAGCACAGCAGCGCAGCAGCTAACAATGTTTTTCTTGCTAGCAAATTTAATTTTATGTGAGTGGTTTCAACGTGAACAAAGAAAGAAGATGATAGAAGAAGTAGCAGATATATTAAAACATATTTTATTGCAGGAGGAAGACATGTTAGAGTAAACCCAAAGTCAACATGGAGAATCTTGTACTATTTAGCGGTCACAAGGATGTTCTTTCCAACATGTTTCCAACACGCCTTGAAAAGTATGGACATACATTCAACTCGAGTGAAGCGTTGTATCAATACGAGAAAGCCGTGTTCCATCAGCGCCAAGATATTGCTTCAGCTATTGTGTCATCCAGAAATGGATATGAAGCAAAACGTATCGCTAAAGTGATAAGGCCATGTCCTTTGTGGCATACAGTGAAGAGAAGCCAAATGCAAGAGGTGTTACAAGTCAAATGGAATCAGTGTGCATCGTTTCGAAACAAGTTAAAAGACTGTAAAGGTAAAACTTTAGTGGAAGCCACATATGATCCTTGGTGGGGAGCTGGTGTGAAACAAGTGTCAAGTGGATATCCCGGTCAGAATATCATGGGAAAGTTGTTGGAACTGTTGTGTGACGGGGGTATAAAAGAGACTGTGCCTCCAACATCATCTTACTTGCCGTCGTCGCCGCCGCCGTCGCCGCCTAGCCGCTCACTCAGCCGGCCGCCGTCGCCGCCTAGCCGCTCACTCAGCCGCTCACCAGTCCGCTCACGGGTGTGGAGACGTGGAGAACCCCAGACTGAACTTGACAAACTTGTGACAAACTTGTGAAGAGTGTGGGGAAGGTAGTGCTCTCTAAAGACTGAGAGCGCTAGAGCGCTAGAGCGCTAGAGCGCTGTATCATGGCGGACATGACACTGAGACAATATATTGTGCAAAAAGCTTATTGTGAAGAAATGTTATTAGCTGTTAAAAAGTTTGCCTGTTTAGTATGTCCTGCTTGCCAACTTGAAGAGTGTTCAGAACATACTTGTCATTTTGCATGTGTCTATACTTATTGGAATGAAGCTAAATATTATATTCATTTAGATAAAGTGTTAGAGAATGCAAATCAGCGTTGTGAGAAATATGGTGTAGATACGATAACACTTGATGAACTCAGTCATTGGCTAGTATTCATTGAAGATCAATGGTCTCCAGTGATTCACACCATTGTATCTATACTTGATTTGTAAAAACTTGTGGAGTTAAGTTTGGTTGAGGGTTATAAAATATAAAATAAAAAGCTGTTCTGTTGAGAAGGTGGTTTTCATTCGGTGTGACCATGTCAACGACGTGGAAAGACTACTTGACCAATATGTACTTCAAACCTGGACAGCCCGGGGAAGAAAACATGATCAACCCGTGACACAGTCGCAAGTGAAGAAATGGCTACAGGACCAAGATGCATTCAGTTTACTCCAACCTGTCAAATACAGGTTCAAAAGACAACGTGTGATTACACGAGGCATTGATGACATGTGGGATGTGGATTTGGCTGATATGGGAAACATAGCTCCTTATAATGATGGCACACGCTTTTTACTCATTGTCATTGATGTGTTTTCCAAATATGTGTGGGTACAGCCAATCCCTAATAAATCACATACCAGCGTCATACAAGCCTTTCAAAAAAATTTTCATGACACACCCCGAAGGCCACGCACTCTAAGGTCCGATAAAGGCACGGAATTTAAAAACAGATGGGTCAAAGCATTTTTGAAGAAAGAGGGCATTCATGCCTATACCACAAAGAATGAAACCAAAGCCAACTTTGCTGAGAGAGTCATTCGTACTCTAAAGGGGATGATGTATCGGTATTTTCTACATAATCAAACTTACCGTTACTTAGACATCCTTCCAGACTTGGTGTACAACTACAACCATAGACCTCATGGCTCCCTCCCGAATAAGTATGCTCCAGCCGAGATTCGCAAAGACAACGAATCGAAAGTGTGGAAGTATATGTATGTCGACAAACTAAAATTGAAACCGAAGAAGAAGAAGAAGAAGTACAAGTTCAACATTGGCGATTATGTGCGCATTTCCCACGTTAAATATGTGTTTCAACGGGATTATCACGTTAAATGGACGCAAGAAGTCTTCATTGTCACACATCGTTGTAAGAAGCAGGGAATACATTTGTAGACTTTTTAGACGAAGATATTGATGGGCATTTCTATGAGGAAGAACTGCAGAAAGTGACCAAAGATATTGAATCTGTGTACAGAATTGAAAAAGTCTTGAAAACACGTAAAAGGCGAGGAGGTGTGAAAGAATTATTTGTCAAGTGGTTAGGTTGGCCAAACAAGTTTAACAGTTGGGTGAAAGAAACAGACATCCAAAGATGAAGCATCCATTTACATGCTTGGTCTCTGGACCTACAGGCAGTGGCAAGACGTCTCTGGTCAGGGAAATTCTCGAACAAAAGTTGATTCACCCCTCTCCGAAAAACATTTTATGGCTCTATGCAGCCGATCAGCCCTTGTACAAGGGAATGAAAGGTGTGACATTTTACCAAGGCATTCCAGATGACATTGAAGAGCGTTTTAACCCGAAAAAACCAAACTTACTCATCCTTGATGACTTGATGACCAAATGCCATAGCGATGAGCGTATGACACGTCTCTTTAGTGTTGGTAGCAGTCATCAAAATCTAAGTATCATCTTTATTGTGCATAATTTATTCCATCATGGGAAAGAGATGCGCAATATTAGTTTGAATACCCATTATATCATTTTGTTTAAAAATCCGAGAGACAGTCAACAAGTCAGTACATTGGCGCGGCAAATGTATCCTGGAAGAGCTCAATTTCTCATAGAAGCCTATCAAGATGCTACCAGCAAACCCCATGGTTATTTGTTCATTGACTTGAAGCCGAAGACGAATGATCAACTGCGTATTCGTACAGGCATTTTACCAAAAGATACCCATTATATATATATTGATAAAGCCGTGTACGACCAAGAACCAAGTCATTTAACCATTCACAGTCAAGATGTCTAAACGCATTCGAACGAACCAGCCTTTCCTTCATTTGCTTGCACGCAGTGGGTCTAGACGGCGTAAATCCTTGCTACAGCAAGCTACGAAGGAGGAATTAACGAGCTTGTTTGAAATTTGTTTGAATATATTAAGGGGACATTTACCCTTAAGCTCAAAACGGTATAAGGTATTCCAGCGTGAGCGTCATACCCTACGTACTCTGGCAGACAAGAAGATATCCCTTCGACGAAAAAAGAAGTTGGTGAATCAGAAAGGAGGATTCATTGGAGTGGTTGCTAGATTTGCATTGCCCTTGTTAGCCAAGCTGCTGTTAAAATGAAGCATGCTATGAAAATGGTTCTCATTCCTGAACAGGAATACAACCTGTTATTAGAAAAGAAGGCACCCATCAAAAGAAAAGTCAAGACACTTTTACGTGGGAAACGAACGCGTGAAAAGGTTATGGAAATGTCTCAACTTTTTGGCCGTCATCTACGAACAAGTCAGTCCCAACAACCACCCTCACCACCACCACCACCACTAGAAAAGCGAGTGTTAAGTCATTTTCAACCTATCTATCATGGAAAAGTGATACAACTTTTAGCAGAACTGAAGAAACATGGTACGACATGGACAGAGAAGAATGAACTTGTGTTGAAAACGGGCGAGATCATTACAAATTCTAACATGGTTGATTTGATGAAAGAAGCATTGGTGGCGACAAGAAGAAAAGACCGAAGACCCCCACCCCATGGCTGGCATCCGTTTATCCAGGAAATTGTCGATGCGAATATTCCAAAAACGACGTTTAGTAAAAAGACCACTCGTGAAGACATTGCAACAGAAATGAAACAGCGTCAGCAAAGACAGTTTCCTAAAGGATGGGAAAATTTTTAACAAAAGAGCTCTGGTGTTGTGGTGGTGGTGGCCAGGAAGAGACTATTCCGACTATTCCCGTGAAGATCCGATGCACAAGTGCGTGTTGTGAAGGAGAAATCCATCATGATGATGATGATGATGTAAAAGAGACTTTGCATACTTGGTCGAATGGCGCGCGCTGTCCTGAGGAGGTACCTGAGGTATATAGGCAACGACGACGACGCACCTATACCATTTGAAGGGGTTCCTTCCGTCCACCATGGAGTCGACAAGCTTTTACATTACTTTGCCTAGCAATGAGAGTATGAATTATTATCCCAACAACAAGGCTTCGAATTATCAAATTCGTATGCCTCGAACCATCTATCTGAATGGACGATATGAAGTGGCTTTAGCTGAAATTCAATATCCGCATACATGGTCAACGATGAGACAGGGCATGGACTACTCTATTCAGTATCGACAAGAACTATTCGATGATCCTATTCTTAGCACTCTCGATATTCCTTATGGCTACTATAGAACCATACAAGAACTATGTGAGGCAGTCAATGAAGAAGCGACTAATACTCTGAAACTTACAGAAGCTATTCGGCTAAAGTATGATAGAATTAGACGACGTGTTTTTCTATTTCTCGATTATGGCTATGAAGTGTCCTTCTCCACTGGATTAGCTGAGATTTTAGGATTTATCCCAGATCACTGGTATACTGAAAAATGTAGAGCTGACCATAAAGCTGATGTGAAACAGGGGTTTTATACACTGTATGTGTATTGTAGTATTTGTGAACCACAAGTGGTTGGGGATTATTATGTGCCTTTGCTACGTTCTGTTGGGATACAAGGCCATGATGGTGACATTGTTATGAAAACGTACAACGAACCGCATTATGTTCCTGTAAACACATCCAAATTTGACATGATAGAGATGAATATAAAGGACGACACAGGCCATACTGTTCCATTTCAAACTGGAAAGGTGATTTGTAAACTCCATTTCCGACCAAAAGCACTATGAAAGCCTACACACACGATCCGTCTGCATATCGCAACCACTTTCTTCGACAAGTGGGTGGAGAATTGCCAGGATTCAAAGGAGCGCGAATTCAATATGGGGATTGTATTGGTTCAATACTGGGATCATTGGCTCGTAGAGCTATTCCGCTACTTACGGCTGGGGCTAAGATCGTTGCGCCACATCTTAAGAAGGCTGCAAAGAATGTTGCGAAAGATGTTACGGGCCGAGTAGCACAGCGTGTGTTTGGTGGTGGTGATGTACATAAAAAGAGAGTGCAACCGATGAAACGTGCTAGAAGACGAAGAACAGCTAGACGGATAACATCAAAAAAGCATAGAAGAGATATCTTTTAGAGGAGAAATCATGTCTCTCATTCACAATCATTCGTGCGAATGCAGTCTTTCTCCATTGGAATGGTTTCACGTACCGCCGACGCAAACGGCTGTAGAGAAAAGTTATAATGTCGACTATCAACCACTGACGACCATTAGAGAGGGTGCTCCCATAGAATTCTACATTCCTGCGAGTACAGAAGAATATCTGGATTTAAAGAACAGCAAACTTCATATTGTATGCCGCATTGTAAAGGCCGATGGAACAGCGTGTGGCCCAGAGGACCAGGTCTCCTGCATCAATGATGTGTTTAACGGGCTATGGTCTAATATTGAATTGTTTCTGAATGATCGGTTGGTATCTCATAGTAACAACACCCATGGGTATACCAGCATGATCTCGCATCTCATCCATGATTCGGAAGAAAGTCTCCATTCCGAGCGCTCTCTGCGGCTCATGTACAAGGATACTGCTGGGTCGATGAATAGTCATGAGGTGAAAAGGCCTAATCATGAACGCTATGTATCCGGGTTTCATGTCAATGCCGACGGTAGTGATCTAGCTGAGCAAGGAAACAATGGCTTACACCATCGTTATTTGCATACACGTCTCAGCCGTGAGTTTATGCTGGCAGGTGGCTTAAGGATAGATTTGTTTGAGCAGGATCGCTATCTTCCGAATGGCATCAGTTTGAAGTTGCGTTTCCATAGACAGAAAGATGATTATGTATTGATGGCTGCAGATAATACCTATAAGGTAGAAGTGAAAGAGGCATTTTTAAACATTCGCAAAGTGAGGGTGAGTCCAGGCATTCAGTTAGGGCATACAGACGCATTGCTGAAAAGTCCTGCCAAGATCATCATCACTAGAAAAGAATGTAAAGTCTTGGCCATTCCGGCAGGGTTTCGCTCTTTTGTGAAAGACAACATCTTTTTGGGTCAATTGCCACATCGCATTGTCATTGGTCTGGTTCATAACGAAGCCTTTGGTGGGTCAGTCGCGAGGAATCCATATGATTTCAAACATTTTGATCTGAACTATATGCAACTGTACACGGATGGTGAACCAGTCCTGTCCAAACCGCTCAAGCTTGACATTCCACAGGACAAGTACCTAGACGCTTTTGAAACGCTTTACAAATCGTTTGACCGATTGAATGGTGAGAAAAGCTCCATTATAAAAAGGGAAGATTGGCCTAGAGGGTATTCTTTATTTTCGTTCGACTTAACACCGGATTATGATGGAGCTGATCATTTTCCCCTGATCAAGCATGGGAATTTGCGGCTAGAAATGAACTTTGCTAGGGCTTTGCAACCTACAATCAATGTCATCGTCTATGCTGAATTTGACAACATTATTGAGATCAGTGCCAATCGTAGCATCCAATTCGACTACCAGTCATGAACACGAAGCAGATCGAAGCTATCCTGAGCCATGATGCCGCGACCAAAGACTTGTTTCAAGGTGTGTTTGCCATGGACCAGTTACCACCGTCTTTACAACGCGGTGCCTATGTCATCAACACCGACGATCATGATGAACCAGGAGAGCATTGGGTGGCAGTGTATTATGACAAAGACCCTGTGGAATACTTTGACTCTTATGGACTGTTCCCTCTCGATGAGCGTTTAGAAACGTTTTTAAGAAAGGACTATATGTATAATTCCATCTCATTACAAACGCCGATATCATCGGCGTGTGGTTTTTATTGTGTCTATTATATATGGCATAGAGCTCGAGGTCAGAGTATGTTTGACATTGTGAATATATTAAAAAGAAAGGATGGGGATTTTATTGTAAAGGATTTTGTCTATAGACATTATAAACCTTTGTTTTATTAATGGGAAGGGGGGGTGTAGTTAAGCTGTAGTTAAGTTGTTGAAGAAAATAAAAAGACTCAAGTTTCAAACTGATCTTGTTTTATTGTGTTTTTTTTTTCCAAACTCCCCCCCCCCCCACTTCTTATCTACCAACTACTTTTTACAGTTTTCTATCAATACATGGATCAATGCATGCCATTCATTACAATTTAAATTAATATAGGTATCATAGACATTACATCCACGTTTGTAAATGCTATGAAAGCTCACATAACACACATCACCAAACTTTATCACTTTAACAGTTTCATGTTCAGACAGTTTCAGTTCATATCCTTCTTCTTCTAAGTCCATCAGCCGCATCAGCCGCATAGGCTGTGTCACCTCAATGGATTTGGTACCCCGCTTGAGTTGTATTCCATCCTCTTTGAATTCAAGCAGAAGATTCTTCCCAATCCAATGCGTGTAACAGCGCGTTCCATTCCACGGTGCTGAGGGTGATGATGTCGCAGCCTTCTGTAAGCTCGTCATATTGGCGAAATTGTACAAACACGTCTAGACCGTTCTCAGTCACACGCACTTCTAATTCATCCGAGACTGCTAGGAGAAAGCCGGGTATTCTCAACTTGTCTAGGTGATCCTTCAACACGGATTGGTCATCAAGCGATAGGACGAGATACTGTCCAAAATGCCATAACACAATGTCATCACATAAGCTTCTCAGATAGGAGAACCCATATGTCATGGGTTCATAATCCATCAAATAGTCGTCTTCCATCTCATCCATGTATTTTTATACTCGGAGGATGTCGAACAGTGGATGCTGTATAGCTTCTAGGAATCGTAAGACTGCGCGCCATTTCTTGATATCAAAGAAGATCAACTGTGCATAGGGTGTGTCTGGCACAACTCCCTTATAATCCTTTGGATAATCCTGTAAAAGATTTCTACAGAATGTCACACGTATGTTAGAATCATATTCAGCCACCGTCACTTCCAGTTTATTTTCAAGTCTGCGTTCAAACCCAGCTTCAAGCGGTATGTTTTTAAAGTCTTTCCACACTTCAGGTTTAAACCGATAAGCAGAACATCTCCGAGAACCCATCATCACTTCATTCCTCTCATTGACTTTAAGGTAAGCACCATTGTTTAACATGAGTGCATTCATGATGGGTTACCTGGTTATGCGTTGTCGTCTTGTCTGCGAAGCCTTTTATCCACTTCTTTCACCTGCTTCTTCAACATTTTCCATTCAGGTATGGTCAGCAAGATACCCTTTTTCGTAGGACGGTTCCTTCCAGTCCCCTCATCTCTGAGGTACTTGCGAATGTTCACCACACCTTCATTGCTTTGTTTCATAATCTTGATATACTTTCCATTGCCTAGAGAAAGCATTCCATCCCACGACTGTGGTGGTGGTGGTGCCGCCGTCGCCGTCTCCACTTTTAATTTCTTGATAGTGGTGGTGGTGGCGGTGGGATTGTTCACGTTCAAGTCTTTCACCGTATCTGCTAGAGTATCCATATCCGTTGTTGCAGATCTCTTCATGTTCACCCTCAACTCACTCTCACTCTGAACTCACTCTGAAGTTGTGGTGAGAGTCCCCCCCTTTTATACTGTTGCTGCCGCCGCCGCCCTGGCTGCTGCCGCCCTGGCTGCTGCCGCCGCCCTGGCTGCTGCGGCCGCCCTGGCTGCCGCCCTGGCTGCCACCCTGGCTGCCGCTGCTGCGGTCTTGTAATGCCCATGCGCCAAAGTGGAATAGCCATCATTCAACACGTATCGCTTATCATCAAAGGGGGAGAGAGCTACTTTCCTCAACTTCTCCGAGAAAATCTGGTGGTCATGGCTTCGAATGGTGTGTCCTGTCACCATCATCTGCGTTTGGTTGAACAAACTGTCTTTATACTGCTCATGTTTCATCCGTCTTTGACACGCGTAAGTGATACCTTTAGCCGTATGTTTTTCTTTCCCACCATACATCATGCTGTACATTTTCGGTCGAAGTCCAACAAACTCTTCAATGGGAATGCCCGCCGTCTCATCTTTCATTTTCCCAAGCACTTTCTTGTTCACGTTGGAATGCAGGAAATGATTGGGGGGATAGTCACTTGTGTCGAACAAGTCGGCATCTTCCTGCATATCCTTGTAGATATCATCCGTTTCTATGTCGTAACATAGACTGTCGATGTCGCTGAACAACAACTTGGCGTCGGGATACTTGGCCATGATGTAGTTGTAATGAAAGTCAAACATGAGCACTTTGCTGAGGTCGAGAATGGTGAAGCCGACTTGAATGGGCTTATCCAGAAGCAAATCCACTTTGTGTAAATGTACCGCGGTCAAATCTTCGTTGAAAATTCTAAATTGGTGGAATGAGTTCCACATTGATGCGTTTTCTCACATTTTCCATGGTTTTGCCAAACACAGAGTTGTTCATCAATTTGAAAAAATCTTTCTCAAACGGGTTCTTGGCCAACTTTCTCTTTTCCGTGTTCAACGAGATGTATTTCGCTAACCATTTGCTCTGTGCAAACATGATGGCACGATGCACCTTCGTGACTTTCAATCCCAGTGACACATATTGCTGTAAATTTCTATAATGAAGTACATATTTCTTCTTGTCACACAAGTTGGGAATAAGCTTTTCATTGGGTTTGTCTTTCATGTTGAGATCTTTCCGTAGTTTCTGACTATGCTCTGATAATTCTCCCACCGTCACACTTTTCCGCTCTGGAGCCACTGGGTAGTGATTATGACGATCATGAATGGTCTGTGGGTATTCCAAATCCACTTCTAAAATGTAGCCAATCTCGTCATCTTCATCCACTTCCATGAAGTCAATGGATTCTGGCTCGTTCACCCACATGAATCCACTTTCCGGCATGCTTTGTGACATGGCCCAGCCGTACAGGTTGTTTGCGTCGAGGTACATCAGGTAATGGGTCGGTTTCGTGGGATCATACTCTGCTACGTAGGGGTTATTTGCTTTCGCATACTTGTGTGTGATGACAGATATTCCTCCACGTAAGCCTTGTTCAACCATTTGGTACATGTCAATGTCATTGATCAATTCCAACTTCACCTTTGTCGCTTTTAGCATCGCATCCCACGACAGGCCTGGCGCCGTATAGTAGTGGGCAGGATCCAATTCATAGGTGTTGAGACATACGTGACGAAAGTTTTCAAACACGTCAGCCAGCAGTAACACATCCGATTTCAGGTACAAGTCATGGTAGTCGCCAAATGTAGTACAGTGGAATGTCTCCCACACCTTCTGTGCATGTGCATAATCCTCATCGCTAATGCCTTCTTCACTGAGCAGACTGTAAAACTTGTCCTTGGACGGCAGTTGTGTTTCAGCAAACTTGGATGGCTCATCCACGTAATCGTAGGGGTACACTCCCTTTCTCAACAGTAACTGTTGCTGGTCGCTATCGTGAATGTGAGAAGTCATGTGATAAAAGTTCTCTTTCCCTTCTGCCGCCAGGTTGGAGACCAACTTCTGTAGAGACGTACTCATGAACTGAAAGCTGTCCGTAAATTTCAGATTGCTCATGGTGAATGCAATATATTTCTCAACGGTGTTGGGAATGACCGTAAGCGTTTCATTTTTGAACTTTCCAATTTCCTCCATGATCAAATGACTGTCATAGCCTCGCAAATTGTGGAAAAAGACAGGGATGATAAACAAATCTTTATCCCCCTGCTGATCCTTTCGAAATCGAAATTGTAAATTGCATTCACTATGTGCAGCTCCACGGTATTTGCCATTGATATGATCATGATCTCTCACACGATCTGCTCCTAAAGGCTCATGACAAATGTAGCAGTCGACCGCAGTCCTGAAATCCTCTTTGTCTGCGCGAGTCATCACCATCTCCTTTGGCTGTTGTAAACCGTGCACAATACGATCACGCTCAGCCACCATATGGTCTAAAAAGACTTTCACAGCATTGTCTCCTCGATACAGGACTGGGGCGCGTGTCTCATACTGACTCACAACCACATAGGCAAAGCTGTTTGGACGGTGATGCTGGTACCTCACTTCTTCATGCTTTTTCGTTAAACATTCAAAGTCAGCATAAATCACAAAAGGGACTCGCTGTTGTTTGGCTACATTCTTGAACTTGATAAAGGGTTCCTTGGGAAATGATAAACGTTGCGCTCCATGCTTGCCACACACTTCGCGAAGCTTGTCTAACAGATCTTGTCGCTTAAACCCGTGAAGGCAGTTAAAACAATAAAACATTGCTCCATTATACTTGGTACGATAAGCCATCAGTCTGCTGAAATTCTTGATGAGGCAATAATGCCTTGTCTTGTCATTGCTAATCAAAAGTAAGTTGATTTCTCTCGCGCTGGCTGCGCTGGTGTTTCGACTCAGTTGTATCGGAACAACAACCTCCTGTTCATATCCAAACACGTTGATGGACACATCATTCTCCTTTTCAAACTTTGGAATGTCTCTAATCGGTGTGGGAAATGTCATGCCTTCCACCTTCAATTCGTTCTCAAATGCTTTGTATACATGCACACGCTGTCGGTTATTGCTTGTTGAAGGGTGAAGGTGAGCCAGTACTGACCATAAGAAACACTTGTTGTCTTTATTCTGAATGTTTAATACACCTAATGTATTCTTCACTCTCTTCGGCAGTTCGATATAACTGCTCGCTTCCAGAGGTGCTGATGTAGCTGTATGCACTTCAATATACAGGATGTTATCCAACACCCAGCCAGACCCTTGTCGCTCATGTTCATCAAACTTGGTAAACAATTCTTTATAGGCTTCTGGCAAGTCCTGTTCAATATCCTCTGGATTGTAGGCTATATGTGTTCGACTGCTGATAAAAGCATTATCCACTTGTTCTACCATCACACCTTCAGCATTCGCCGTCAGTTTCTTGAAGCGTGCATGCACGACAATGTACCATTTCATACCATGGTTTAAGGTCTCCAACAAATGTCTCTTAATCCGATTCTCTTGTTGCCGCATTTCAAGTAATAAATCCGATCCATCTTCAGGCTCAAACCGTCTTTCCTGTGCATTTTCACCAAGACTCACTCTTCTCCCTTTCCCTACTTGTACTCTCTTTGGAAGCATCCTGCATACATGTGTGTCAAACGCATCCATAGATGCAAATATCTTTGCACATTCACCGCAGAGGAACGGATCAGGTCTGATAATGCTATCTTCCATCGTCTTTTGTCTCTTCACTTCTATCTGCTGAACAAGCTCTTCACGAGCACGTTTCAACCTTGCTGGTTTACATGTATGTGCCACATACAAGTCCAGAAATGGAAATGTCTGTTTGCACTCATGACAAAACACTGATGTGTCTGAATTCGTAGCCATCCTTGCTTGCTGCTGTTGCTTGCTGTTGCTTGCTGCTGCTTGCTGTTGCTTGCTGCGCTGCGCTGCTGCCACCGCTGCCGCCGCTGCGTTGCTTGTTGCGCTCCTTGTCTTGTTCTCCATGACTGCTACACTGCTACACTGTACACTGCTACACTGTACTGATGAGGTCCACACACCCCCCCCCTCTTTTATACCCAACCATCCGCTGCTGAGTCAAGCGAGACGTCAACGAAACGAGACGGTGAAGCAAGTGGCACTGGTAGCGATTCCCAGTGGTCCAGTGTGTCCCGTAAGCAGCCTCTTTCACTCGAGACGCCAACGGCGAAAACGCGAAACGTCAAGCAAGTGTTGCTGCTGTGTACATACTCTTCCCCCAGTGTGTCCCGTAAGCAGCCTCTTTCACTCGAGACGCCAACGGCGAAAACGCGAAACGTCAAGCAAGTGTTGCTGCTGTGTACATACTCTTCCCCCAGTGTGTCCCGTAAGCAGCCTCTTTCACTCGAGACGTCTCGACTTTTTTTTTTTTTTTTTTTTTTTGGGGGAGGGGTGGGGGGGTGGTCTGACGTTTCAACAATGCGGCACCCGTCTCGGCGCACACACCCTCGTTCACTCGAGACACTCACGCCTTCTGTCAAAAAAAAAAACTCTCTGTCTCTGTCTCTCCACACCCCACACACCCCACACCCCGTCTCGGCACACACACCCTCCTTCACTCGAGAACAACTCTGTTTGGAAAAGTATGCATGAGAATGGGAAATGCTTTAAAACTCTATCTCCACACCGTCTCGGCACGGCACACCCCCTTTCACTCGAGACGTCTCGGCTTTTTTTTTTCACAAGCCCCCCATACCATTCTACCATTGCACCATTCTACAACCTTTCCCAATCCTTCCACCGGAAACACACTTTTCGCTCGCAATCCCTCGCAATCGTAATCCATGCAGCAGCATCCTTGCATCATATGACGTTTTCTTTCGTCACACTCTCTCGTCTCTCGCTTGGGGAGGGGTGGGGGGGTGGTCTGACGTTTCAACGGACGTGCTTTGCAATGCATGCAACAATGCGGCACCCGTCTCGGCGTACACACCCTCCTTCACTCGAGACACTCACGCCTTCTTTAAAAAAAAAAAACTCTCTGTCTCTGTCTCTCCACACCCCACACACCCCACCCCGTCTCGGCACACACACCCCCTTTCACTCGAGACGTCTCGGAGATTCTTGGGGGAGGGGTGGGGGGGTGGTCTGACGTTTCAACAATGCGGCACCCGTCTCGGCGCACACACACCCTTTCACTCGAGACGTCTCGGAGATTCTTGGGGGAGGGGTGGGGGGGTGGTCTGACGTGCTTTGCAATGCGGCACCCGTCTCGGCGTACACACCCCCTTTCACTCGAGACACTCACGCCTTCTTTCAAAAAAAAACTCTCTCTGTCTCTGTCTCTCTCCACACACACCCCCCACCCCGTCTCGGCGTACACACCCCCTTTCACTCGAGACACTCACGCCTTCTTTCAAAAAAAAACTCTCTCTGTCTCTGTCTCTCCACACACCACACACCCCACCCCGTCTCGGAACGGCACACACCTTTTCACTCGAGACACTCACGTGAGCTTTTTTTTTTTTTTTCAATTTGGGGAGGGAGGGGGGTTATACACTTCAACGCTTCATCAGCGCTTCATCAACGCTTCAGCGGAAGTCGTTATTTCCAATCTCGTAATCACCCTAACAACTGCACAAATGGCGTTTCGTTTATACAACCATCCATTTCGTCAAGGAAAATGTGTGGAAAAATGCTTTTAACATACTAACATAAGTTTACTTTTTGTTTGGGAGTTGTTTTATGCAAATAGTAATACTCTGTTACTCTGTTACTCTGTTCTAGGGGAGGGGTGGGGGGGGGGGTGGTGGTCGGCAACACAGATTCTTGGGGGAGGGGTGGGGGGGTGGTCGTCAATACTCTGTACTCTGTACTGTGTATTGACAAGGAGGGGTGGGGGGTGGTCTGACGTTTCACACATCATTTCGTCACATACACACATTTCGTCATCTCCGCCTGCAGAGCTTTCGAACTTTTGTAGAGAGCAGACGTGTCGAAAAAATAATATGCAGTTTAAGAAAGAATTTTTCACTGAGGAACGCCTGGCGGCTTATCATTTCTCAAAGAAGGATGCCGATTTATGGGAAGAGGTATATGTCGACTACCAGGCGTTCCTCTATGAAACATGGGCTCTTGGGCAGAACTCTTACAAGAGAATCACCTCAGAATAAATAAGAGAATGACCCCAGAGAATGACCCCAGAGAATGACCCCACTGGGGTCATTCTCTGGGGTCATTCTCTGGGGTCATTCTCTTATTTATCATCTACTAACCACTACAGTTTTTTCTTCTTGACACTTTTTCCGATTTTTTGTGTCTTCTTCTCTGACACTATGGGCCCTAGGACCATGAAACTTGGAACTTATGAAGAGCTTGATCTGAACATGTGCATATCTCTTTTTATTTTCGTCTTTGATTTCGTTTTCTTTGTTAAAACGCCATGTGAAAAGAGTGTATTTTTTGCATGTAAATGCGTAGCATTTAACGTACGTCACAGAACACAGTTGCTGAGCTTTGTGCGAGCTATCACTGCGTAAATAGATGACACCGTATGCCTGCCCATTCAATAAAACCTTAAGCAAACAAAAACCAAACACTACTTGGCTTATAAGACGTGTTCAAGCTGTGTTGTTTGCGATATATTATTCAAGAAATAACCCACTGAAGGAAGTATTTTTGCGTTTTAATTTTTGTCAAGTGTTTAACATTTCGCTAGCGAAATAAGGTTCTAGTTTAAATCTGAACTTGTGTCGCGAATGTAAATGTAAGCATAGAGTGTTTAGCAATGTGAGACGATACTCTCTCTTTAAATATAAAATAGCAGTGGGAGAGAGGCAATCTAGCTGCTACATAGATCAATACATAGTCAAACTACATATTCCCTTTTAAGTAGTACAGAGAAACCAACACGAATAAATACAACGTTTTAAAAAGATACAGACAGGCAAATCGGTCGATCACATAGTCCAAGGAATGTTATGTGTTTATACAATACATGTAATTTTCTAGATTCCTCGCTGCTATCTTTAAATTACTTCTGTAGATGAGTCAAACTCATGGCGCTTTGCATTAAACAAAGCGCAGGGTAGGAATTACATTCTTACTAATTTTATCTGGTTATAATTTATTCTTCTGTCTGATAAGTTGCTTCTTTAATAACACAAAAAGCAGAAATAAAATTCTCTGTTAACGAAGAGAAGGTGGAAGACGGATGACTATGTGTAAAGTTTATTTATTTGACAACCTTCACAGCGTTTTGTGCAAACCGGTTTAATGATTTGCACCACCGCTAGGAATAAGCAACTGATATTGAAGAATTGCTGCTCAAGGTTATGCAGTATTTCTATTTGCTATATATAACACATGAAAAAAGAAAAACCATGATTTTGTTTCAAAACTTCTCAGAGGCAGATTAATTGAAGCATTTCATTTCTTAATACTCATTTTTATGAGTAAAATTTCTTGTAGACGTATTATCGCGATCCATAGTAATAAAAGATTCTGTGGAACACATAGCACTAAATGGGTACCCTTAACAGATGCCCTGTTGCTATGTTTACAATACTTGTCAACCAACCGACCAAACAGCATTAGTGCAGGTCCTGTCATGTGATCGAACCATACCCAACTTATTGTACCACACGATCCCAAATGATAGAGAGGTGGGTGGGTACAATTCGAGCGATGGCTTTTACGCCTACAAGATATTTTACTCGTAAAAATATATGTTAAGAAATTAAATACTTCAGTTTTAATTTCGAAAATATTGTCTTGTAGACTACAAAGCTATCACTCTGGGAGATTAGAACTGGTAGAGGGAATTAAACATCCCATGCATACGAACTGGTTGATACGCCGTCTACAAAACATTGTATCGGAAAGCCAGAATAAAAGAAGTAATTCAATTAACCTTTTAATTTCAGCGGGGTTTCACCGCGTAATGTCCATTCTATAACAAATAATATTCAGTGGGGTTTCACCACGAAGTGCCCATTAATAACAATCAGCACCAAGATACACACGTACAGACTGATACGAGCTAATGTCCCCCCTCTTGTTTTTTCACAAGAGAGGCGCAAACACGAACAACCGATGAACATAAAGCCACCGTCACAGCAGCGTGTTATATCATATGCAAAACCGCTCCACCTAAAACCCAACCATGATATAAGATGCCACTGTGGCAGGTCGACCCAACAATCGTCCCATGATCGACAAAGTCATGCGTTATCGGTGCCGCTGCAAGCAGTGCCTCTAATCCAGAGCCTATTTAGCTGTCTTCTTCTTTTTGTACGGCTTTTTTCCACCCGACTGCTGGGGACTCCTGCAAGAAGAAGGGCTATTATGAATAATTGATTCAGCAGCAACAAACGGGTCAAGACTATGCAATTTTAATTTCGAAAACATCAGCTTGTAGACTACGAGGCCATCACTGTGGGTTTTCCAATGTATTACATTGGTTATCGCGATCCATAATAAGTAAAAAATTCTTTGGAACACATAGCACCACATGGGTAACCTTACCAGGTGCCCTGTTGCTATGTTTACTATGCCTGTCAACCAACCGACCAGTCAGCGCACGCTGCAGTTCCTATCATATGATCGAATCATTCCCAACTTATCGCAATCCGAATAGCAGGAGATTTTTCTCCGGTAAAAATTTTTTTAAAATGACTGATCAAAATCAAGGCAAATTCATACTTTTTGGGTATAATTTATCTTGGATATTATCTCTACGATACTGTAAGTTTTTACTGACTACGGGTACGTTTTGAATGGTTTTGCTGACTTTGCTGAATCCTATACGTCATAGTTCTGGGTTTTGTCAGACCAGCTTTTGTCCGGTAAATGAATCCCTGCCTTCAGAGCGTAGTGTAGGTTATATATTAACAGACACTGAGATGGTTTCAGGGCGATTTTCTCAGTTTCCATTTCGAGCGTTGCCCTCATTGTCAGCAAACAGTTTGCGTTGAGTAGGCTCTGCAAACAGGAGGTTTTGTTTCTACCTTCCACTGTCTTTCTTCCTTTTGCCAGCGATAGGGCTTTGTAGGCAGTTAGACACGCAGGTAGCACGGGTTCGGGAAGTTTTTTTACTTCTGTTACTTGGATACTGCGGCAGCTTCCTAGTGGAAGTTGCATACACTATCCTCTTTTGTGTTTTAACACGCCTAGGCTGCCTGCTGCGGCTTTATTTTTTCGCGGTGGGGAAAAGTTTATCCGCTTCTGTAGACACATTTGACTCAGTGCAGAATCGACCATGTGGCCGGAACAGCTGCGTCGTATCTGTTGTAGGTACGACAACTCCAGACTACGGCTGTTGGAGCAATACCTTTAGTGTTATCCTCCATAGCAGGTCGTGGTACGGGGTTATCATGGGGATATTTTCCCTGTGCGCGTTTTTGACACCGTGTGTTAATCCGTGGCAGTGGCGATTACAGCATAGTAAGGTGTTTGTGGCAATTGCTTACTGATTTGCCAGTCGTGTTGCCACCGACTCGCCGTGCTCAGAGGTCGTATTGCCCCCGACCCGATGTGTGCACGTTCGTGTTGCCACCAACTCCCTGTGCTGACGGATCGTGTTGCCACCGACCCGATGTACCCACGGGTCGTAGTGCCACCGACTTGCTGTGCTCGCGGGTCGTTTTGGAACCGAATCGCTGCGCTCACGGATCGAGTTGCCACCGACTCGCTTTGCTCACGGGTCGTTTTTCCACAGACTCGCTGTGCTCAGGGGTCGTGTTGCCACCGAATTGCTGTGCTAACGGGTCGTGTTGCCACCCACTCGATGTATTCACGGGTCGCGTTGCCACCGACTTGCTGTACTCGCGAGTCGTGTTGCCAGCGACTCGCTGTACTAATGGGTCGTGTTGCCACCGACTCTCTATGCTCACGGGTCATGTTGCCACCGTCTCGCTGTATTTGCAACGGCTTTGGTGCCGTCAGCGGTGGCTGCTGCGATGTACACCGATTCCGTATAATTATGAGTCGCATCTGCGACGACTTGCCGTGTTCATGGGTTGTTGTTGCAGCGTGTCGCTGTGTTTAGGGAGTGGGATTATGGCAATTTCTTGCAAACACCTCTTCTGTTGCGGCAATTTCTTGGTGTTTAAAAAACAACAAAAAATAAACAGTTTAATGATGTTTAACATTACGTTTTTATCATTACTCAACTCCGTTTATGACATACTGCGGCAGCAGTTTTTGTGTGTTTCTTGCTCTTTTGATTGTAGATGCGCTGCAAATCCAAGAATCTTGCAACACATCAAACATGCTGGTGATCCTCATTCACGTTGCACCGCCTGCTTACGCCGCTGGGGCATTCACCCGTGTTCTTTGGAGAGCCGTTGCCACCAGTGTGCACATCTGGACAATTCTGTTTCGCGTTTATATTTCAGTAGCAAGAGTCGGCAAGAGTTCGAAATAGAGGTCGCATGGGCTCCAAGAGCGACAGGTCATCGATGTCTATGCAAGCCATTTCACCTTTGATTTTGCCTACAGAGGTTATGTCGGATATGGACACTCAGCATACACTGCCATCGGCGAAAGTGATTCTTAAGATTATTCCGTTGTCGCTTATACAGTCTGTTGGTTCTGCGCAACCGGTGTATGTGGCGCAGTAGGGCCAAGTTGATGTCACGTCTCCCATTAGAACTGCGGTTACTGACTGCGACTCCTGCACTGCAGGCTCCCGTTCAATCGCTTCTGCATGTACCTTAGCACACGGATACCAATACGGTGCCACTTGATGCATCGATGCAGCAATTGTCTGCTCCCGCGAATTTAGACATTACAATCTGCACGGCAGTGAAACAGGTGTTGTCAGGGTCATCCCTCGGAGAAAGGAACTGTTTCCTCTGAAGAAGTTTGCGTTGAGTTTGAACCTGCACCCCGATACTTTACGCCATGCATCGGATGAAGAGTTGAAGATATTGCATTATCTAGCATCCAAGTCGGAATCGGTGGCGTCTGCAACGTCACGCCTTAACTCAGCTCCGTCCGCTACCATACCGAACCTTCTTCACCGAAGGACAGGGAGTTGCCACCGCTTCCCCTTCCTCTCATTGCACCCATTCAACCGCTGACGGATAAGTCACGTACTGTTCGTCGTAACGCAGTGTATGAATCCTCCTCAGCTTCTTCGCCAGGTAATTCCTCGTCGGCGAACGAGGAGTAGCCGTTGCTTAGTGAACAGAAACATCCTCAGCCGTGTGTTCCTCAGTCTCCGGTCGTTATTGCGACGGCATCGCTCACGGTGGCACCGCCACGGCCCACGCCTCTCGTTTTTTCGCACAATACAGCATCAGATGCTATGCAGCCCGTCACGTATCATCACGGGAGGTGTTTCTGGTAGGTACGTACCCCCACGCCACCTGGAATGCAGCTTCGGCCAGAACAGTGGGAAGAGACGTCAACGGTGGATTTTTCGGCAGCGGATTTTCCATTCAAGGACATTCTCAGGTTCATTATCGATAATTCTTCAGCGTCGGTAGTGACTTTGCAGGCGCAGGTCAGTAGACCGGCTTTGTTTTTTGCGGCTCAATCGCAGCCTCCACAACGTGACGAGTTCATGGCATTATCCACAGCTCCATGGGTAGCCAACGTGCTACAGAAACGAATGGAAGAGTTACAGTCGCTGCAGCACGCTCGGCCACGTTCTTGGTCACGTTTATTGCCATCAAAAGTGTTACACGTCCAATGATGGTATTCTGCCCGTTCAACCGCTGGTCTATCTCAAGGATATGGTACCCTGGCAACCGGGGATTAATCCCGACTAAAGTGTACCGATAGCGCAGCGTGACTGTCGGTTTTTGGAGGAGGTGGTCAGGAAATCAATGCGTACCTCGTCTTTCCAAGATGCAGCGTTTCAGGCGCTCCGTAAATTCGTCGACCCCGGCACCAACGTACTGTTTGACAGGGTGTTTGATTCCGTGGTCGATGCGTCATCGGCTATTGGTGGTCTTACGTAGGAATCAGGTGTTGCCGTACTTAAACATCACAGCGGAAGATGCCAGGAAACTGCGGTTTGCTCCCATAGACAGTCAGTCGGACTTGTTTCCGTCAGAGCTACTTAAGAGTGTCATTGAGGCGGCACGGGTACTCTCACAAGACGCATTTATGCGCAAGGCACTTACGCCACGGACCGGTTCAGCAAAGCAACGTCACGCGACCGCCCTTCCTACAGCTACGTCACGGAAGACGTAGCTGAACCCTGAAGAATTTTTTGCTAGCCTAGCAGAGCTCTGGGAGCTCCCAAAATGTACTCCGGTGGTTGCGATTGGGTTACCCTTTGCGCTTTACAAGGGACAGGTCGGGTTGTCAGACTCTTCCACTGCTAGCCAAGCTTCCCAGTCCTTCTTTAGTCACGACGTGCGATCAAAATCCAGAAAAGCAACTTGTGTTGCAACGGATGGTGCAAGAACGCCTAAACAAGGGGGCTGTAGAAAAGATGCCAGTAGGCACACCTACATTTTTCAGTGGTGTCTTTCTCGTTCTGAAAAAATCAGGAGGTTGGCGGCTTGTCATAGACTTGTCGCAACTCAACAGTTTCTCTATCTTATATCGTTCACGATGGATACGCCTCAGTTGATCAAATCGACGCTAAGTTAAGGGATGTGGGTGATGTCGGTGGATTAGTCCGATGCATATCTCTACATTCCGATGCACGAATCCGCTCGTCACTTTCTTGCATTTACGGTAGGAAATCAGAATTATTGGTTTCTCGCCCTTCCCTTCGGATTGTCAACGATCCCGTTTGTGTTTACACAAGTGATGAAGGTACTCAAAAGGTGGAGTCGTCAAGAAGAGTTGCTGTTGTTCCAATATCTGGACGACCGGTTGTTAGTAAATGCGGACAGGCAGTTGCGTCTATCACAGTAGGATGTTCTTTGAGTCGCTGTGAGGTCCTGGGTTTGCTGGTCAATCACAAAAAGTCGGAGCTGGTTCCCAATCAGAAAATAGAGTTTCTGGGGGAGTTGTTGGATTTTTTGTGTGCCAGAGCTTTTCCCACACAAAACAGAGTCCGCAAAATATTGTCACTCATTGCCACGATTGCCTCCACACCCAAACCTCGTGTAGCTCAGATACAGTCTCTCCTCGGGTTGTTAGTCGCAACAGAAAAGACGTCCAGCTAGGCAGGTGTCATTTTCGGGGGTTTCAGCGTGTGGTCTTTAAGGCTTTGTGTCACGGCAGGTTGCCGACACGTCGCGTAAGGTTGTCGTTGCTAGTTCTAAGGGATCTGCATTGGTGGTTGTGTCAACCCAATCTTTTGGTCGTTGTTCCCTTTTCTCTCCCAGCTATATCGAGGCAAGTGCGGACGGACGCTTCTTGCTCCGGGTGGGGTGTTGTTTTCCAAGGTTGCATGTAGAAGGGCTCGTGGTCAGATCACGAACGACGCTTGCACATCAATGTATTGGAAATGAAGGCGGTTTTGATGGCTTGTCAAACTCTGCAAGCATTTCTATGCGGTCATCTAGTCAGTTTCTTGTAGACAATCAGACGGTGATGTCGTATTTGGCCAAGCAGGGTGGCACTCGCTCACCCATGTTGTCTCATCTCACCAAAGAGGTCTTATTGCTTGCTCAGGAGGGTCGATTCTTCATTCAGCCTTCTCACATTGCCGGTAGTCTGAATGTTCTAGAGGACTTAGCATCCCGGATAGGTCAGGTTGTTCACACCCAGTTGGCGTTAGCGGATCCCAAGTTTCGATGGATTACCTCGCAGTCTCATTGGGGTGCACCTCAGGTAGATTTGTTTGCCAACAGGCTCAATCATCGTCTTCTGGCGTACGTCTCCGTGTCCGGATCTGGGGGCAATAGCGATCGATGCGTTGCTGTGTCACTGGCTGGCGCAAGTGTTGTTTGCCTTCTCGCCGCCAACACTCATGATGAAAGTTCTTATCAGGGTTTGGCATGAGAGGCCTCAGCGCCTCCTGTTGTTAGCTCCCGGTTTTCCAGAACTGTCTTGGTTCCTTTGTTGATGCGGTTACCGTGCATCATGAGTCTTTCGGTTCCCTTGGAGTACAGCAGTCTGCGTCAACCTCATTTGAAGCATTATCACTCAATCGAGGTCAGGAGGGTGTCGGTTAGATCGATCATCACTTACCGCTCAATTCACACCTTTATTTTGAAGAGGGCATCGGGATAAGATTTGCCATCTTGTGAAGTGTTGGTTGATTTGGTTAGGTCCTTTCAATTGGAACGGCCTTTTCCGGATAGGACAGTCGTGCCTTGGGATTTGTCACTGGTGTTGAAGTATGTCACATCGTCACTTTTCCATCATTCCAGACAAATTGCTCACCTTAAAATGTGTGTTTCTTGTGGCATTTGGCCTGAGATAAACACCGTGGAGAAATACACACGTTGCAAAACGTTGTCAGTCAGGTCAATGGCTCACGGGAGGCGGTGGTTCCCAATCCACCGCTGCCTTTTTTGGGCAAGACGCATATTCCGACTAAAGGTTGGGTACGTTTGACTAGATCGTAATCTCGGCCTTGCTGGGGGTTCAGTCACGTGGGAGTATCGATACGGCATCCCTATGTCCCGTATCCCCGCTACGCACATACGCAGCCCATTGCAGCGTCGTCTGTTTTATCTAATTTATACGAAGTATTACGGTAGATCTGTCGAAAGCGTCTATTTCAAATTATATCAAGAAAATCATATTGCTAGCATATGATGATATAATTAAAGAGTCTGAAGATGTAATCCAAAAGAGATTGTCAACTAAAGCTCATCAGATTAGACATGTGGCGCACTCCTTGCGTAGTACTAATGGGGTGTCAATGTGTGGATTGTTGCGCATTGGTTGTAGGGCGTCGCCTAACACTTTTATTAAGCATTATTTGCACGAATTTGCGCGTCTTTGTCCTTTTGTTGCTGCTGAATCAGTGATTCATAGCAGTCCTCCTTGCAGGACCCTTCAGCATTCCCGTGGAAAGAAGCATTACAAGAAGAAGAAGACCTCTAAGTAGAGTCGGGGTACAGACGCAGTAGGGATCTGCAGCGGCAGGATGGAAACTTCTTAATCACGTGACTGTTCTCTTGTCTGCCCGGCGCAGTACAGTTGTACCATAGTCTCGTTTTGGACAGTGCGATTTTGTGCATGGTACACCACGTGGCTGCGGCGGGTCGGCAACATCTGTAGTGTTTTCTTTGATGCTGTTCTTAATCCTCTCTCTGGCAAAACAGGGGAGGATGAGCTCTCTCGTATCTGCGTGGCACTATTGTTCGAGCTAACGATGTTTGACAATGGGCATGTCGTGGTGAAAACCCACTGATCTTGTTATTTGTTATTAAATGGGCAGCTCGCGGTGAGACGCCGCTGAAATTAAAAGAATAGCTTGAATTCATTTCTTTTATTTCGAGTAGGGTTCGAGTGTTCAACTGATGAAAAGAGGCATAAATCGAGGTAAATCCGTTTCGAGTGTTCAACTGAATAGAAAGAGGTATAAATCGAGGTAAATCCGTTTTATTCGATGCTTTTGGTTTCGACAAATTTCGACTCAGTCACATCTGTAGCACTGTTACCTTCAGTGATTCGCCTGATTACATCGTGAAAAACTGAAATAATACGAAACATACTAGAAACATATTTTCGACACTTAAAGTTTAGTTTTATACGAGCCAACAAAGGAACTGTTACAAATTATAACCCGTTATGGATAGTACTTTACAATTAGAAATATAATGCTCACCTCTTTGCCCCATATTTATCCTAATTTTAATCGAAGTTTAACCAATTTTCACATTTCGTGTTTCTATATGGCGTAGACTACAATCCTGGACTGTGATTGTTTGAGACCGATCACATGACAAAAAGACCCGCGAATGCATCTGGATCAGTAACATGGCTCCCCAAAATTTCCTTTACAGGAAATTTTATAACTAATTCAAATTTAATAATGTTATTTGTTTTCATGTTCGTACTTATACTATACAGACTTCATAAGTTGAGGCACTCAGTACATATGATGAGTATAATGTGCGCTGAACTTAAAGAAATTCCACTTTGTTCTACATATGTAGAAATACAAACTTATTTTTTACATGTCACATTCGGGATGAAATATGTCACAATCGGGGTCGACGACTGTGTCATTATCTTTCGCATGCGTCGCGGAGACTGAATGTGGGTTAACGGAAGGACGATGCAAAGTAGAACTGTCGAACACGACTGGCAAATGCTAACAAATTCAGTAACACAACACATTTATGCACAGGGTGATCCAAATACGTAGGCATTTTTGTTCTCTTGCCGTTTCGATCAAGATCAGGGTCGGCCATCCGGAGTTTAATTTTGCGAACTAAACCATCAGTAGACGGGTAAACGTCGTCTTCGATCGCGAGTGGCAAGTTATTTCGCTGCGTGTGTTCATTTTTCAGTAAGACGACCTGCCCTATCTGTACATTGCGCTTCGCATGGAACCATTTATTTCGTGCTTGTAGGTTGTTGAGACATTCAGTTCTCAATCTGGACCAAAAGACGTTGAGCAAATATTGCACATGTTTCCATTTCTTTCTCAAATACCCATCTTCTTTCACAAAATTGCCAGGTGACTCAGAGAGGAACGTACGGAGTAGTTCGTCGTCTAACTGCGTGCCGGATTCAGCTAGTAGAGCGGACAAAACATTGCGTATACTCTGTATTTGTCTTTCCCAAATACCTCCCATGTGCAACGCTGATGAGGGATTCATCTTAAATTTCACGTAATCGCAGCCTTGGCCGTTCAGAAAGTCTGATATCCTCCCATGATTCATTTGCCGATATTCCCTTTCAAATTCGGATGTCGTGCTTACAAAATTTGTGCCTTGGTAACTCCTCAGCTGTCGTATTGGGCCTCGAACGGCAATCATGCGTCGTAATGCATTTATGAACGAGTCAGTGGTGACGGAATTCGCCGTTTCTACGTGTACGGCTCTGCATCTTAAATACGTACATAACACGAAGTATCTCTTCATTTCCTTTCGGACTTCCTTAATCAAGGATGGTCCAAACAGGTCAACTGCTGCATACGTAAACGGTTCTGCCATTTTTGCTCTGTCTTCTGGTAGATTTACCATCTTCTGAAATTCGAGATAGCCTCGGAACTTTCTACAAGTGACACACTTGTTGATCAACGAGGCGACGATTTGCTTGCATCCGACAATCCAATATACAGCTTAACAAATCAAATTCATTGCTATTCCTCGTCCTTGGTGATGGGATTGTTCGTGGCAATGTTTTTCGATTAGCTTTGATGCGTAGCTGTTTCTTGGTAAAATCAGTGGATGTCTCAGTTCTTCAGCTATATCGGCTTTACCAAGTCGGCCTCCTATCCGGAGCGTCTTGGTTTTACCCAGGATAGGATCTAATTTGTACAGAGGACTTGATCGCTTCAGTCGTTTCTTCGTAGATTTGAAATCATCAACACTCGGAAGTTCTTCAGCAAAGGCTGTTGCCTGTACAGCTCTTATAATTGACAAGTCTTGGCGCGAACTTGCCACAGAAGTTTTTCTTTGTACCGAAGACAATTTGCAAT
Source organism: Protula sp. h YS-2021 (assembly GCA_949752745.1). Lineage (NCBI taxonomy): Eukaryota > Metazoa > Annelida > Polychaeta > Sabellida > Serpulidae > Protula > Protula sp. h YS-2021. The sequence continues at coordinate 32,731,573 of OX457026.1, forward strand.
TGCTGTTTTCAAGTTCGACCACTTTGGAAACATTCGAATCGACCAACATTGAACACGTCAACATTTTTTGTGGTGGTTGCAAATGCTTGCTTCTTTTTCACTTCGTCGTCACTACATCAACAGGATTTCTACTAGAGAAACTAACTTCGTTCTCCCAGAGAAATTCCTGACCGCCAAACCATATTTTTTTCTGCACGAGACCATTTGCAGTCAGACCTCGTGAGGCAAAATCCGCAGGATTCTTGCTCGATTGAACGTAGTGCCATTGGTCGGGTGTTGTGTGATTTCGTATTTGTTGCACAAAAACGTTGAATCCCTTAGCTTCACTAGAAATGTATGCGAGAACAACTTCGCTATCACACCAGAAGTGTTCCTCTAAGTTGTCGTATTCCAGGTCTTTTTGATGAAAGCTGCTGATCTTTACGACTAGAAGAGCTGCACAAAGCTGTAAGTATCGTCAAAATCTTTAGCGGCCATCAGTACACTGCAATAAATCGACCAATCGTAGGTATGAACCTAATCCAAGAGTACTCGCAAGAGTACTCGCATCACAGATGCTGTGTAATTGCACTGACATTATGTTGTGAAAGTCCTTGGGCTGAACGCATCTCGGTATCGGAGTTTTTCAATCTCGAACAAGTCATGTTTCCATTTTTCCGTTGTCGGATGATGTCTCCGGGAAGGTGTTCATTCCAGTCAAAGCGTTGTTGACATATATCTTGAAGTATTCTGCGTCCTACTATGATGACTGGCGATAGAAAACTTAGGGGATCAAACACCTGACTTACAGTTGAAAGAATCCCTCTTCGTGCTGGAAGTCGTTCGCGAAGGTTTACTTTAAACTTGAAGGTGTCTGATTTGATTTGCCATTCTATTCCCAAGACCCTTTCTATAGCACTGTCGTGAAGCTCAATCTCTTCTAAACACTTCAGTGTCAAGGATTCAACTGCTTCCTTTGAGTTCGATGCAAATTTATGGAGTCCTAAGCCAGCTTTGGAACACAGTTTTTTTAGTGTTATTTACCAGCTACCGCTACGGAAGACAGACCATCGTTTACATAGAAGTTGACTCGGAGAAAATCCGCAGCATCCTTTCCAAATTCATCTTCGCCATCGTCAGCAGCACGCTTTAGACCAAAATTAGCGCAACCTAGTGAGGACACAGCACTAAACACATGAACGGTCATTCTGTATTATTCAATCGGGTCTGTATTGATATTTCGATTCTTCTACCAGATAAAACAAAAAAGGTCGCGATAGTGTTCATCTACGCAAAACTGATAGAACATTTGTTCTATATCACAGCTGATAGCTACTTTCTTTTTTCGAAATCTGTGAAGTACACAAATAAGATCGTTGATTTGATCAGGACCTGGCAGCAGAAGATCGTTCACACTAACGGCATCAAACTTCGCGCTACAGTCGAAAACAATGCGTATTTTGTTTGGTTTTTAGTGGTAAGTATGAAACTCTACCATTGGTAAAGTTTGTCGGCGCTTCTTCTGCCTGGCCTCGACTAATCATGTCGGTCTTAAATCTTGTGTAGTCACTTCGGTATTTTTGGATCTCGATTCATTCTTCGTTACAACTGTTTCAGTCTCGATAGAGCCATTTCTTTATTATTTTTGATCTTGATATCAGGCTGTCGTAATGGCAGTGGCATTTAGTAATGTCTATTTTCTATTTTGGTGATTCCGTTTTCCAACTGGTCGATGAAACGCGCATCTTCTATTGATCGTTTTTTCGTGGTATTTTCTAGCCCCATCAAGTGAAGGCTAGCTAAATTTGCGAAATCGTCTGGATTCATTTTTTCTGCAGTCTTAAAGGTCTTTACGAAAGCGGGCATGTTCAGTGGAAAATTCTTTGACTTGTTTTCAAATACCGGAGCTTCTCGATGCGAGATCATAGAATTGTCCCCACATTTCGCTTCATTCGTCGCTCCGACAATTGACCATCCTAAAACAGTTCGGATAGCGTATGGTTCGTTATCGTTTCCTGCAACGACTTTGCGTTGTACCAAAGCCGGCATACAGTCACTGCCAATCAACAGGCCTACTTCAATGTTGGCTTTTGGCATCATTTCGTCGACAGCTTTTCTGAGATGTGGCCATCTCTCAGCAGTTTGACTTGACGGTATGTGTGAAATGTTGACTGGAATTTCGTTTCTCTAGTATGCTTTTTTAAGTATAATACTTTTGGCCCTGTAAATCCACGGATATTTAGTCTTGATATCCTCTTAACTTCGGTTTGTGTATTGCTTGGCGTCATTGTGGAAAGCAACACTCGTGTTTTTGGTCCATCTGCGCCAAACTTTTCACAAAGATCTTCAGTCACGTAATTGGCATCATAAACAACATAAACAAGAGCTTCATTCTTTGAGTTCGTGGTTGACATACATGGGCACTATCATCGTTGTTTTATTGCCGTTGAGTTCACTTGAACAATTTGGTCGGGACTGTCAGATTCTTTCTAAGTTTTACTGATCGTCTTGGCGGTTTCGTCAGAGATTGTGTCGTTTTAGTTGGATTTGCATTTCGATTTCGTTCAGCATAAAATTCATGAAAAACGGTAGGGTGCTTCTTGTGACATTCTCTGCACTTCCATCGATTTTGGCAGTTCTTGTTCATGTGGCTTAATTCCAAACATCCGTAGCACATTCCTGTTTTCTTTCCAAATTCTTGGCGCTCAGCTAACGGCAGAAGTAGAAATTGTTCACATTCGTCCATATCATGTGCATTCTTGATTGAATACTTTTGCTTTCAGTCACACGTTTAGGAAGTGCGTTCCAAATTTTCGGACATACCACCGATATGCACTTCGTTTTTATACTTGTTCTGGCATAATTAATTTTAAATTTTTTGCACTGATGAGCTAAATACTGACTTTTATTCTGTCCTAATTCAAAGCATAGCTGCATCTTTTAGGAAGATGACTGTGAAAAGCTTTAAACGTAACACACGACGTTTTAAATGCAATTAAGTCCTGAAACTTTAAAATATTGTTTTTATAAAAAATTTTTGTTGTGTGTGCGTATTTATGTACATTATTCAATATGGGCACCACTCTTTTTTGAAGGTACACTATAGGTTGGAGTTTTGTCTTGAACGTATTACCCCAAACTTCTGAACAAAAACTTAGATATGGTAAAAAATAAAGAATTATATAGAATTAACGGTGCTTGCGAGTCAATTTGTTTTCTAGCTTTAAACATAATGGCACAACACTTTGACATTTTGCTTGTGACTCTATTAATGTGTTCATTCCACAGTAATTTATTATCACTTAAGACACCCAAAAACTTTGTACAGTGCACTCTTTCAATTACATTATTATTTATAGCTATCCGTACTGCGTTGCTAATACACTTTTTTTTAACATATCATATAATTTGTTTTGAGTACGTTTAAAGATAATTTTTTTTACCATAAACCAGGTATGCAATTTATTCAATTCTTCAGTGACTGTGTTACATAGTTCAGTCAAATCATTACCACTTTTGAATAATTTCGCGTCATCTGCAAATAATATGAATTTTAATAGTTCAGAAACATTACAGATATCGTTTATATATAGAATAAATAATTTAAGTCCCAGAATTGAACCTTGTGGAACTCCACATAAAATTTCTAGATGATCTGAACTATGATCACCCACTTTAACATACTGATGTCTTTTTGGCAGATAACTTCTTACCCAGTCATTAGCTATGCCTCTGATACCATAGTGGTTTAATTTACTTTATGAAATAGAATGTTAAATGGTATCAAAGGCTTTTATGAAGTCAATGAAAACACCAAGTAAATACTTTTTTCTTCCAGGGCTGCAGAAATTTCTTCTACTAGTTCAGCAATTGCCATCGAAGTAGAATGGTCGGCCCTAACGCCATACTGACTATCATTTAGTATATTACACCTGTCAATAAATTTTTGTAAACGAGAATCAAAAAGTTTTTCCAGTACTTTTGAAAGTTGTGGGAGTAATGAGACTTGTCTATAATTATTGAAACTTGATTTGTTCCATTTTCAAAAAGTGCTATCACTTTAGCAGTTTTCATTTTATCCGGAAATACCCCATTTGTAAAGGACAAATTAAAAATATAGTAAAATGGTTTAACAATATAGCAAAATATTTCCTTTAAAAACTTCATTGAAAAATCATCACAATCTGTAGATGATTTATCTTTACACACACCTATGGTATTCGTTAACTCACATTCTAAAACCGGTTCTAAAAATATTGAATGTGCGTTTTTTTCTCTCATATAATCGAAAATATTTACATCAATTTAGGTTTTTTGGCCAAAAATGGTCCTATATTTACAAAAGATTTATTGAAATTATTTGCAATGTTATTATTTCCCACTATTACATTTTTACTGTCATCAATAAATTCATTCGGTAAACTAACTGTGTTCGAACCACGGTTTAAGACCGTATTTAGAATATTCCAGGTTTTTTTTCCTATTTTGTTCAAGTAATTTACTATAAGGTTCTCAACAGAGTCCTATTGGAGAGGATGAAGGAGGCAGTCAATCCCAAGCTCCGAGACCAGCAGGCGGGCTTCCGCAAGAACAGATCCTGTGCCGATCAGATCGCCAGCCTGCGCATCATCGTGGAACAGTCGTTAGAGTGGAACTCCCCCCTCTACGTCAACTTCATAGACTATGAGAAGGCGTTCGACAGTGTAAACAGAGAGACACTGTGGAAGCTGCTGAGACACTACGGAGTTCCCCAGAAGATCATCTCCCTCATCCGCTCCACTTACCAGGGAATGAGCTGCAGGCTCGCCCATGCCGGCCAGATGTCAGACAGCTTCGAGGTGGAGACCGGAGTGCGTCAAGGCTGCCTACTGTCGCCATTCCTTTTCCTCCTGGTCATCGATTGGATCATGAGGACCACTACAAGAGGCAGGAACAACGGTATACAGTGGAGACTCTGGACGCAGCTGGATGATCTCGACTTCGCGGATGACCTGGCACTCCTGTCACACAACTACTCCCAGATGCGGGACAAGACTACCCGTCTGGAAACAACATCAGTAGGGATAGGGCTCAGGATCAACAGGAAAAAGACAGAGCTGATGAAGATCAACACCACTACCAACTCACCAGTCACAGTCGGTGGAGAGCCCATCAGAGAGGAGGAGTCCTTTGTCTACCTGGGAAGTGTGGTCGACAAGGAAGGGGGTACAGATCGAGACGTCACAGCAAGAATTGGCAAGGCAAGAGGAGCTTTCGTCATGCTGAAGAGCGTTTGGGCTTCCAAAGAGATCAGCATGAAGTCTAAAATCCGCATCTTCAACTCCAACGTCAAATCTGTTCTTTTTACGGATGCGAAACATGGCGGACGACAAAGACAATACGGCAGAAGATCCAGACATTCTTCAACACCTGTCTGAGGCGCATCTATAACATCAGATGGCCTGACAAGATACGGGACGAAGACTTGTGGTAACGCGTGGGACAGGAGCCTGTGGCCGGAGGAAGTCCGGCTGGATTGGACACACCCTCAGGAAACCAGAATCCAGCACCACACGACAAGCCCTGACCTGGAACCCACAGGGCAAGAGGAAGAGAGGCCGCCATCGAAACAGCTGGAGGCGAGACACTAGGGTAGAACTGAAAGAGCTGGGGACCAACTGGACTATAGTAACGAAATCAGCCCAGCACCGAGTGCGCTGGCGAGGTGTCGTCGATGGCCTATGCTCATCCAAGGGCTATGGGCCTAAGTAAAGTAAGTAATTTACTATAGTATTGTTTTTCGCAGGAACGCATAATACTTGTCAATTCGTTTTTGTACTGGTTGAATTTTCTTTCAAGAATAACTGATTTAGTTTTAACAAACTGCATATACAAATTATTTTTCTTTTTACAAGCGTTTAAAACCCTGATGTTATCCATGGCTTCTGTATATTGTTAGAACGCACTAATACATTTTTGCAAGGAAAGCACTTATTACACAAGAATTTGAGTACGTCAACCAAATAATTATAAGCTGTATTTACATCTGAAGAATTATAAATATGGTCCCACTTCTGAGATGCGATTTCTTTTATAAATTGGGATTATTTTCTTCCGTAAATTTTCGAATAATTTTGTACTTTTTTTAGCTGTTTTGTGTAATGCCATTATCTTCTCAAACACAGAAAATTGGCAAATGATCGGAGATATCATAAATAAAATACCACTGATACAATTTTAAGATAAATCATTTGTGAATATATTGTAAATTAAGATAGCCGAACCTGAGGTTATACGTGTAAGCTTATTGATAAGAGGGAAAGACCCGTAGCTATACATCATGTCAATAAAATCTTCAGTTCCCTTATGTTCAGTGATTTTTAATAGATCTAAGTTGAAATCACCACAAAAGTATATCGATTTCCTGTGAGCATATTTCAAAACAAAATTTCAGTAAAATCGGTGAATTTAACAACTTCTGAACCCGGAACTCGGCATACACATGACAGTTAAATGTTTTTACGACCGTCCACAAATATTTCAAACGTTAAAGATTCCAGAATATCTTCATACACGTGAGATAATTCTGTTATCTTTTTAGCCTTCAGTTCATTATTTACATATAGTGATACTCCTCCCCATCTCTTACGAGATTTTATAGTGTTATGCATTTCATAATCGTTTAAAACATATTCACTTAATTCATCATTGTCGTCAAACCAGTTTTCAGTAATTGCTATTACTTGAAAGCTATGATCTAACTTTGCAAGGTATGTTTTAATGCAACTAAAATTTACCTTCACACTCCTTGAATTAAACTGAATTAATTCGTGTATTCTTTTTGGAGTTACATTTGGACCGAACCAGAAGGATCAAAACATCCGGTTCTGGTTTTAGTTACGCTAGTAAAAGAACAGGTTTACCCGACCCAAAAAATGTAAACAATTCAAATGGAAGGCGGGAAAATGGATGAACTTTTTCAAGTCCTTGAATTTTTGTTCAAGGACTTGAAACTTCCAACGCCATATTATTATCCATATTTGTTTACAAAGCCCTCTTGATGGAGTACATAAATAGCTCAATAACCGAAAATAAACAAAGAAAACAAAAAAACTCTTACAGTTTGGCAGCCATTTTGGCATTGTCATTTGATGTCACGTGAGGTTAGGAACTTAACCGGAAGTAACCTCGGGTACGGACCGTTATAACTGGTTCCAGTTAAATCTCAAAAGAACAGGTAGTTCTAGAACCAGTTATTAGACCTGTAAATAGTTATGCCCAAAAGAATACATAGACCTCGTACTTTTTTTATATTGATGTCAAAGAGTTTGTCAGTCAAGTATTTACATTCAACATTGTAATTATTGAAGAAGTTTGAATCAGGGTCAATGTTTCCCTCCCATTCGCCAATCATGCGCAGTCATCAAGTTCAAAAGTGTTGAATTTATAATCTTGGCATGTTTTATATACATTGAAAATATTTTCATGAGACTCAAACTCACTGAATATAAAAAGTAAATCATCATTATTCACATGCATAAAAGGAAATACTTCAGTACATGATGGACAGTAATAGTTTTGTTCTGTTCCACCTATACGGGCTAATTCTTTTTTGCTTAGTTTTGCACAAATTCTGTGCACCCATAGTTGGCACAGATCACACTGAACAGATTCACTTGAAACTTGCTTCCTGCATACACTGCAAGGGTAGATAGTTTGTTTACCCATGAACAATTATTTTATTAATACTGAAATGATAAGCACAAACACACGCTGGCATGTAGATGTGCTATTACCTTTAAAAATAACAATATTACCTTTATGAATAACAATATTCTCCGAACCATTAGATAAATAGTTTGTTGATTTTTACGACAAGTTTCCATACACTCCAGGAAAGAATATTGTCTTATACATGCAATTAGTTCATTGGTACATGATTCACATATTCTTCTTACTTACAAGAATATTTTTTAAGAACCGTCGGAGAAATAGTTTCTTTTTTTTTACGACTAACTTCCTGAAGGATTTATTACCACGTAAAATCCTTATTTTCAGATACCCTTATTTTCTGATTGCTTCAGCCTAATGTACGCAAAGTTAGGGTGTTTCTCATTCACTAAGAGATGGCTCTCTAGAGAGTCTCGGAAAACAAAAAAAGTCGAGACGGCATTTCCGATTCTTGCGGACACCGTCATGCAATGCATTGTGGGTAACTGGGCACAATGAGCGATATTTGGAGTTTATCGCACTGTTTTATACCAATACAAATTCTTGGATATTTAGGTTAAGTAATAAAAGTTTTCTAAACGCTAAAAACTATTTAAAGAACTAACTTCCTGGCATGTGACAAGTAGGCCAAAATTAGCTCCGAGTAGTCTGAGTCGTATAACATCGTATTACTGTCAGAGCTACGAAGCCTTCCATTTCTCCACTAAAAGGGGTCAATTTCATATGTTCTGAGGCACGAATCCTGCATACCAGCCTCTATTATTCAAACATCTACAGAAAGTTCAAGCCCAATGTGCCCTTTTTGTAAAACAGGCACAGTTTTTAGTGAGCTGTATATCTTTTATTTGTTCATAAAAGTGCAGAAAAATTAGCTTCCGTATCCACCTGTCAAATGTTTGTTTACATTCTGGCCTTTAAATGTCACGTGACCGAAGTCAAGGGACCGAAAATTTAAATAAAGGGGTTATAGTTTATTTGGACAATATATATTAAATAGTTGATAGATGCAGAATTACGTATACATTTATTTGCTACACCTACAATATTTGACTTTTTATCTTTACGTTCTTTTTGAAATATCAATTTAAAAGTTTTTTGGTGGATAATTGCAAAAAATTATTGTTACTATTTCACGTAATAAAGTATGCTCCCTGTATACAAACAAATGTCATTTATTGCGGGAGATTTGGGGTTATTTCTGTATTGTTGTCTTTTAAAGAAAGCGTAACACAGAAGTTGTATATGATTACCGTTGTACTTTGAGGGCCTTTAGCAAATGCCAAAAAAAATTATGGGTCGTTTAATCTCGCACAAAGTAGCCACAGGGGTGCCTCAAAGCGAGCGCAGTTGACTTGCTTATCGTTATATAACGAGGCTTTGAAGCGGTGCCTGGAAACTTTTTAGCGCACCGCTTCTTGGAGCTAGGCCAAAATGTATGCAATCGGCCCAGAACAAGAAAAAATAGCCTGTTATATTTAGTATAAAAGAGTGTGAAAATATGCTTTTTGCCCTGACGCAGGCACTGGCACTTTTTGATCACGTGATGAAAATGTTAATTCTCATTGGTGGATGTAAGGTTGTGACGTGAACTTGTCCTCAAGAATACGGTTCTGTGTGACGTCACAACATGAAGGCAACTATGTAGTTCTCCCGCGCTTTAACAGCTTTTTTTTTTTAAATTAAAAATAAAGACCTAACTAATCGAGTTTTTTTGGCCTGTTTTCATACGTCTTAAAACATGCGCGAAAGCTGCGCAGAGTTAGGTTTGTCTTAAACAGCCGCCCCCCAAAAAAAACAACAAAACACTGTCTTAAAACAGAAAATGGTTGTCAATGACAATGCCGAAGCTTTACGTACTACATAACATTGTGATTCTTCAAATATTCAAAGTATCATGATAAATGTGTTATATTTCAATGAAAAACTTTATAAAATCTAATCGGGATTGCAATTTATTTAAAAACGATGTTGTTCGTCGCCATTTTGAATTAAGAGTCCAATTATGGCTTTTTACGGCAATCTGATGTGCTTGAAGCTTTTTCTCCTAAGACGTTTCAGAATGTCTTAAGACATTCAGAATCCCAAAAACATAAACAATGGCCTCAGAATGTCTTAAGACATTCTTAGAGTTCAAAAAAAAAAAAAAAAAAAAGAAAAAAAAAGAAAAAAAAACTCGTTAAGTCAGTGCTTGAATTAGTCCTAGATAACTCTTGCGGTCTTCCTATGACAGCCAGAGTCATAGTTCCTATAATGGGAAATATCATTGATGTCAATTTTCAAATCTCGGCGCACGACTGGGGCCAACGGCGTTATTTTAGAAAGGGTGCATCACATAAATGGCCCAATTATAAATTATGGCGCACAAGTTTTGTGGTCAGATAACAATTTTTTACTGAGAAGAATACATGTTTTCTTGAGATCAGGATATCGAATCCCTCATTATCGCCCACAACAACAGTGAATCCACATTTGCAAAACCACGCTTTACCCAGTTTGGGAGTTTCGCTAAGGTCGAAAATAATGCGTCAGGGTACTTCTCAGTGTGCTTTTAAAGAAAAAGCCTGCCAGTTCGAGCCTCGGTGTCCTTGAACGTGCGCCGAAAGATCCAGAGCCTCGAAAATTGAGACCAATGGCCATTTCTATTGCAGGCATTGTGACCCTTTCTGTCTTAGGATAGAAAGGGTCCGCTGGGACTATGTTTGAATGCGACTCGCATGATACTGCAAAAAATAGCGAATCGATGTTTCGCGTGTAAGAACCATGGGTACATTCGTTTGGACCTCTCCGGAAACTGAGAATCCACTCTCCAAACAGACCAGAGAATCTTCAGAGACACCATCCAAAAGAACAGGTCTAAAAAAGTCGAGAAATAAAAAACACAAATCTAGTTATTTCGTGCATATTTCAGATAAATATGTAATATAGAGACAAAGAAATATATCCTGTGACAATGGTTTGTTGGGGGCATTGGTTGAAATGTGAACTGTTTTACCTAAGATAATGAAGTCCATACCACTTCAGAAGTATCAACGGTGATACAGATTCTTGAGGACGGGTTCACGTCACAACCTAACATTCACCAATGAGAATTAACATTTTCGTCACGTGATATAAAAGTGCCAGTGCTTGCGTCGGGGCAAAACGCGTAGTGTCTCACTGTTTTATACCAAATATAACAGGTATTTTTCTTGTTCTGGGCCAATTGCAAACATTTTGGCCTACTTGTCACATGCCATGAGTTAGTTTTTTAAATAGTTTTTACCGTTTAGAAAAATTTTATTGCTTAGCTTAAATATCGAAGAATTTGCTTTGGTATGAAACAGTGTGGTAAACTCCAGATATCGTACATTACGCCTTCAGTTACCCACAATTCACTGCATAAAGGTGTCCGCAAGAATTCGACCATAACCTGTAGTTATTGCGTTTAAACCTTTGGGTCCTCTTGTATTTCACTACACATAGTGTAATCACATCTAAAATCTTCCTTGAGCTAAATTTCTACTCGTAAATATCTATATTTCATATGCATTTTTACAAATAGGTTGCAGAAATGCCTTTGTTTTGTCAAAAAGAACACCTCTCATTTCTCCGAGTCTCGTGGTTTTCCGAGACGGTCGAAAAGAACGTAACCCATTTTTCAGTGAGCGGTAATTGAGGATTTCGGATATAACTATCTGATTTCAGAAACTATCTTATTTGGAACATATCTACGCCATGTCTTTTCGTCATTTTGACGTCAATAGGATTGCCGTCCGTCCGTCTTACCGTCCGTCCGTATGTCACACTTTGGATGCTGTTTTGTTTCCACGCAGGTTCTCCGAAACTATCTACCCTAGGCATATGCAACTTTGCACAGTGAATATATATATTGAAGTTGTGCAACGTGTTATTTTTCAAATCGGCCGAAAATTGCTAAAATGGCGACTTGTCAAAAATTGTGATTTTTTTAGATAACTGCAATGTAAGACTTGGGAGCTTTCCACGCGAGTGCTTCGAAAGTATTTATCCTAGGCATATGCTACCTTGCACAGTGAAAATATATATTGAAGTTGTGCAACGTGGTGTTATTTTTCAAATTGGCCAAAAATTACCAAAATGGCGACTTGTCAAAAATTGTGATTTTTTTTGAGAAAACTTCAATGTACGACTTGGGTGTTTTCCACGCGATTTCTCCGAAACTATTTATCCTAGGCATATGCTACTTTGCACAGTGAATATATATATATTGAAGTTGTGCAACGTCGTGTTATTTTTCATATTGTTGAAAAATTGCCAAAATGGCGACTTGTTGTGTCCGGTTGGGGTCTGCGCCTTCGACGATGGCTTGTTCGTCTTGGATGACTCTTGCGGTCTTTTTATGACCTTCCTGTCCTAGGAAAATAGGGTCCGCTGGGACTAGCTTTTTCTTAAAAAGCATGCTGGCACATCCCGGCGCATTATTTTCGACCACACCGAAACTACCAAATTGAGTAAAGGGTGGTTTTGCAGTTATAGAACCATTGTTGTTGTGGGTGATAAAGTGGGATTCTTTATCCAAATCTGAAGAAAACATGTTTGTTTTTAAGTAAAAAATGGTTGTTTGACCATAAAAACTGTGCGCCGTAATATATAATTGAGCCATTTATATGGTGCACTATTTCTAAAATAACGCTATGGGCCCGGGTTACGTTTCCTGTAGTCCTACACGACTCTTGCGGTCTTGCTATGACAGCAAGAGTCGTAGTTCCTATAATAGTACTTGTCATTGATGTCAGTTTTTCGAGTTGGTCGCCCGAGTGGCAACCAACTTTTTTCTGAGTATTTTCAGGTAAATACTAGACAATTAAGTAATGTTTGTTAATTGTGTTTAAACATTAATGTTTAACGCCCTGCCTGCCTATTGTCTGAAAATACTGTGATTTTAATGAAACTTGGTATGTAGCTTCTGTGGGAACAAACACAGATCGGTATTGTAAATGGGCCAGGATCATCCAAGGAAAATGGACCAGCTGGACTTAGAAAATTTCAGGTCTTGATTGACTATTGTTAACACGATATCTCAAGAACAACTGCAAGGATTTTAATGAAACTTGGTGTGTATATTCTGTGCGCACTACCAAGGATCGGTATTGTCAATGGGTTAGGTTGGCCCAAGGAAATAGCCAAATGCACTTTGAAATTTATCAAATTCTGGAAATTATTCAGCATCGGAATGAGTTTGTTAACACGATATCTCAAGAACAACTGCAAGGATTTGAATGAAACTTGGTGTGTATTTTCTGTGGGCACTAACAAGGATCGGTATTGTCAATGGGTTAGGTTGGCCCAAGGAAAAAGAGCCAAATGCACTTTGAAATTTACCAAAGCCTGGAAATTACTCAGCATCGGAATGAGTTTGTTAACACGATATCTCAAAAACAACTGCAGGAATTGTAATGAAACTTGATATGTAGCTTCTGTGTGAACAAACACAGATCGGTATTGTTAATGGGCCAGATTCGTCTAAGGAAAATGCACCAACTGGACTTGGAAAATTTCAGCTCTTGATTGACTATTGATCGCCGTGTTTAACTGATGTGGGGGAGGGGGTGCCTGTGGGGAATATGTGGGCTATGCACACTGCTCTAGTTGATAATTGAAATAATATTTAGGCAGTTGGTGCGGTGGTCAAGGCAAGGAAAGCATTTTTACCCATCAAACTCACTTGTGGCTGGCTGTCAAGTACTAAGTATTTGACCAGTTAAATGGTCGGGGAATAAAAATCATGTGCACCTACCCACTGTTATAGACTATAATAGTGGGTAGGCGCATAATATTTTTATTTTGACCTTAACCCAATTTCAAAGTCACAGTGGCGGCCTTCTTGGATTTTTAAAACCGGTGTTCTCTGCGATGGCTTAGTTATACTTTAATTTTCAGGAAACAATATTATGGAGAAGCAGGGCGTTTTTGAAACTAGCAGACTTTCTGATGGCCATTGCATGGTGAAGCTATTAGCCGATAAGCTTACAGGGGAGTGCACATTGACATCCCTTGTTCAGGAGCTGACCGTTCTTCTGCCAGAATTTGAAGATACGTGTGTTTTAGACATAACGGCTCTGCATCATCACTTTCCTGGAGATATTGACGAGCTCACGCCAGTTTTACTCCAGTTTTTAACGTCTGGTAAGCCACAAAATGCAGCAGCGAAGAGAACAATTGTAACGCATGAAAAGCAGTGTGCCAAGGTGCGTGGAAAAGTTTCTGGGGCGCTGATGAACAAAATAAAAGCAACAATCGGGGACACAATATGCCTACCGGGCATTTCTGCAACTTTAAAGACACGTGATCTTTTCAACGCCGGATTTTTGGAAGCGTCCATTGTTAGCGACAACCCAACTGAGAATCTGGAGAGCATAAAATCGCATGTGGAAGCATTACTTTCCTTGGATTTTTCACAGGTTCCTGTTTTGGAAAAACGTGCGATTATAACGGCATATAAGAAACTCCTCGCCAAGATGAAACGATCCGACGGAGTGGAGAAGGCTGAAACAAGTAAAAGCAGTGATGACGAGTCAGAGGAAACAAAACCCCCGGATTCGCCTGCGGCCAATTCAAGCCAACAGGATTGTCCACAAAATCAGGGCAAGTCTCAAAGGGGTAAGAAATGCTACATCTGTAAACAGCTGTACTTCTACCCGAAGAAGGAGAAATTAGATGAGATATCGAGGACATACCCCCGACTGTGCAGAAAATGTGGCGAGTTGAATTTTAAGAAGAGGACGCAGAAGGCTGACCTCACGGGGAAGTATGCTGTTGTCACTGGGGGCAGGATAAAAATAGGTGAGAGCTTTACCGCAAACCGCCTTCACCTGCCCTTTTTCCCAGCATGATGAGAGAATACGGGTTATTGCTTTTTACATTTCTTGTAGACAAAGCTATTGAAGGTAACCCAGTACATTATGGATAAAAGTAGCAAATAAAAAAAAATCCCATTGCGTGTTGTTCAAGAGTTTTGTTCCATCTATGACATTAAATTTTTGTTTCACTGACATGAGTTCTACTTACTGCCTTGATACTTGTTACTGTGTTGTATCAGTTCTCTTTACGTTGCTTACAGTGCTATGCATAAAGTGTGTACATAACGTTTAGAATTTTTGATAGCACCTTCCATCCCCTCCCCAACACAGAATTTGTTTAGTGCACACGACACCCAAGCTCCCAACTTCGCCGTTTTGCGATCGTATTTTATGTTCCTTAAGTACCGCACGCCGTTCATTTATGCCGAAACACTTTCAGGGTTGGAGCTAGTGTTAAAGCTTCTTCGCGATGGGTGTCACGTGATCACCACGACGCGCTTCCCGCACGACGCAGCAAAGAGATACGCGGCAGAGAAGGACTTCAATGAATGGAAAGATCGACTGCACGTTTATGCTCTCGATTTGAAAGACATACCAGGTATGTGCTGTTATTGCTCCCGCAGAGCATCACCTAATATTTGTACTGTGACTTGTAATGATGCTCCGAAACATCCACTGAAAATTATTTAGCAGTGACAGAATAGCATGTGTCGAATCGTCACTGAAGTTAAGAACACTTATTGTTCGCTAACAAAAAGGTCACCGAACGAAAGCAAATTTCAACCCGTTAAAAATACATGTGACCTGGCTCATTTTAGAGATTCCTTGTTGTTATATTTAGAAAGTAAACACTTTTGCTAAATTATGGGTAAAGATTGAACAGACACTGTTTTGATAGGAACTCGGTGTCTGTGTTTACAGGTGTTTACAAGTTCGTCAATTATGTGAAGGAGACCTTTCCGCACCTGGACATACTCATTAACAATGCTGCTCAAACGATCCGGCGGCCGATTGATTTTTTCCGGGAGCTGATGGATTACGAGTGCATACCACGTGATCATGTACCGCGAAGGCAACAGGATGTCCTCGTGCAGCAAGAGGTAACTAAGCCAATTAGAGTCATGCAATTGAAAGAAGTGTCTTTTTCCCTCTCCATATTCCTATAATCTTAACCTGATTTTAAAAGTGGCAGGGGGTATATAGCGAAAGCAGTTGACTAGGTGCCCCGATAAAAAAAAAAAAAAAAAAAAAATACTCCTCGAGCTGAAACAAATGCGAATTTTATTGCAACTCAAAGATATGCAACTCAAAAGGTCGTTGAAAGTTGGAAAAAATCACGAAGATTAAGGGTAAGTGTTAATAAAAATGGCTGATTGTTGATTTTTAAAGAGCTTGACGTTGCCCAGAATGTCATAAAGCTTCTTTGTTACGCGATATATTTAAAGGGAAATGCGGGCATCTCTACGCCATCTAGCGACCGAAATGGGGATAACATTGATCATGGCTGAATGTGAATCCTTGTTTACACATTTTAAATAACTACTAAATCCAGCTGGATCGAAAAATTCTTTTCAAAGACAAATAGAGTCGTGTCCAGAAATGGTCTGTGTTGATAGTTTGCTCTTAGAAGGGCCTATGTTGATATCTTGCATATTAAAATCATATTACACAGATTTAACCATTGCGTCAATGGGATTTTGTCAAAAAGATTGTATAATTCTCTTATTGATACGGTAACATGTATTTTTATTTGCTTAAACATTTCGTATGACGTATTCTTCAAAAAGGGAAAAAAATGAGGCAATTGTCAAATGTGATTATGTGTTAACTGTGCATTTTGATTGAAATTTCTTGATTTTCCCAATGGTTTCTATAGTAAAAGCATATGACCTTTCAGTGTCTTTATTTCTCTTATAACATCGGTGATCCCCCTTTTTTCCTTTCAATTTTTGGATGTATACCCTCAAAGCATTAAATTGTGAAAGTATGAAGGCAATGTCAATTCTGGGTGAGATACCCCCATTTCGGTTTAACTAAACAAAAAAAAAAAAAAAAAAAAAAAAAACAGTAACAACCAAGCGACTTAAGAACCACATTCAGATATTGTGTATTGCATTCCTCGCAATGTGGTTGGAAAAATGATTGTTTTTTTTTTTTAATTTGTTTCTTAGGCGTTGAATTATGGCTACTATAAGCAACAGTTACCAAAGCTTGCTGCACCGCCAACACGTTCTCTACCCACTGTTGTTGAGCTCGGCAGTGAGGAGTCGGAAGAACCCACAAGTAAGAGGATCAGGACTGAGGAAAACGTTGTGCAGCCGACAGTAACCGAAAGGTCTCAAGCCCAAGGGTCTTCTGTGTCGGAAATTGAAGACGATGAGAAGTTACGTTGTGAGTCAAATGTCCCGGTCATGCGGTCTACTTCGCTGGATTCGGGGCCAAGTATGGGGTCGATGGATCCTCGTAATACCTATGCCACTCCTTCCACATCGCGTGCTGTGTCGCTTGGACCCGGTTCGGCGTTCAGCCATGACGTCATCATCCACACCGGAAGCACCTTCTCGTCGATGGCGCGCTACTTCCCGCGCGGCGCCACGGACGCGGACGGGCAGCAGCTGGATCTGCGCCGCAAGAACAGCTGGCGCATGCTTCTTGAGGACGTGTCTGCGTCTGAGGTCATCGAGATCCTCGTCGTCAACGTCATTGCCCCGTTTCTTCTCAATAAAGAGCTGAAGCCGCTGTTGTGTAAGAGCCCGGCCAATCGGAAGTTTATAGTCAACGTCTCGGCTATGGAGGGCCAGTTTAACCGGAAGGCGAAGACAAAGTTCCACCCGCACACGAACATGGGAAAGGCAGCGCTCAATATGATGACGCGCACGGCTGCGCTGGGGTATAAGGAGAAGGATATTTATATGACTAGTGTCGACACGGGCTGGGTTACGGATGAGAGGCCATTTCATATGGCGAAACACGAGCAGCGAGTGAAGGGCTTCAAACTGCCTCTCGACAATATTGATGGTGCAGCACGAATTTATGATCCAATCGTTACGGGGTTAACAGATATGGAAACGGTACCACATTATGCCGTTTTTCTCAAAGATTACTTCGAGCATCCATGGTGATCAAGTTCTAATGTGAGTTTGATTTAGCCGGCATGGCTTGGCAAAGGTGTATTCAAAATTGTCTGGTATTCCATTGTTTTTGTTAAGGTTTTACCGGTGTGTGCAAAATGTGTTTCACTTGTTAAACAATGGACTCACTTGGTGCTTAGTTTGTTTATCCTATTTTCATTTGTTATTCTCATTATAGCTTGTTTCTACAGGTAGTCCTGGTTTAGAAAATGTAATAAAAGAAATTGTGGAGTACTTCTGTGTTACTTTCTGATGACTGGTGTGTGTATACTCAAGAATACGCAAATACCTTTTGGTACATAGTTTATATTTTAATTTGAACGAAATGCGATTTTAATTTGAACGAAATGCGACATTTTAACCTTGACCTATTGTTTTGTTTAATATTTTGACTGCTTCTAAAAGAAGTGTTGACTACTTATGGAAATAAAACCTGAA
Source organism: Protula sp. h YS-2021 (assembly GCA_949752745.1). Taxonomy (NCBI): domain Eukaryota; kingdom Metazoa; phylum Annelida; class Polychaeta; order Sabellida; family Serpulidae; genus Protula; species Protula sp. h YS-2021. Next base: position 32,749,649 of record OX457026.1, read on the forward strand.
ATTATTAAAAGTTAGTAATAAGAATTTAACATGAAAGTAGATTTTTAGTAGCGATGGTTCCAGAGCACCTTCATCTGTGAGTGATAATGAGTAATTTTTGATGGAAATCTTTTTCTAAATGACAAAGCAATTTGGCTATATATAACAGATAATCACTGACAGAAGGCGAATTTGAATGTAAATAATAAGCATTTTGACAATTTTTATTGTTCGGCTTTTGCAGGTTGTTGCTATGTAGGGCTTTTAATCAGCGGATCGCTTGCTATTTGGTTTCAAAATTTACCATGAACAATCCTATAGATTGTATATATCACCTGCGTGTTATGTGACCGCCGTTTTTTTTCGGGGATGGTGGTCTTGGCCAAGTAGGGAAGCAGGGCTAAGTTGAGCATAGGGAGGGGAGGGGGGGGGGGGGGGTTGATCCAACCTCTCTAGCGAAGCACCTTTTGTTGTTAGGATGCAAAAGTACTGGCTAGCGGGTGAGGCCTGATGTACCAATTCCTTTCTTGCCATGGATTTTGTAGTGATATGCTGTTCATTTCAAGAAAGAGGCATTATCAAAACGATTTTTTTTTTCTGAAAATGCAGTGGCATCATCGTTACCCTTATTGGTTGTAGTCATGGATGCTACAAATCATGTATCAGCCTAATGGTCTGCAAATGGCGGTTTGATGACTTGCAGATCGCGTTTTAGCTAATTATGCAAGATATCATTGTGTTTTAACCTTTTTGTTGCTGTCCTAGATTTTGGTCTACATACCCTGCGGTTGCTGTCCTTTCTTGTCAAATTTAAAGCTAAGACTCGAGAATTTTCTACCCGAGAATCGCAGTTTAGAATGTTAGCATTTTGGACAAGACAAGTTGATAGGACAAGCAGGATACTGTAATGACACTTAGAGTGTTGTATATATTGTACATGTGAAACGTTGTATTATTTTTTAAATCGGTGGAAAAGTGACAAAATGACAACTTGTCAAAAAATTTCCAAAAATTATGTTGGGGTTAGCGTTTGTTATGTGCAATGTTTTGTCCGTACCACTTTGCATCTAAGCATTTATTGTAGTGACATGCAACCTTGCACAGTGAAAAAAACATATATTGTGCGTGGGGAACGTGAAAAATCCGTCAAAAATTGACAACATGGCAACTTGTCTTTGTGTTAGCTGGGAAGTGATCATGCAAGACCAGCAAGAACAGTGGTGACTCTCTACAGGTATTAGCTAACTACTGTTTCAGTTAAAATGTCCAAGCTAAAGTGAGTGGGGCATTTTGGGACGGAGACAGATGGTCCATTATAGAAGGTGTTCACTGTTGAGTGGTGTTCAGTAATGGAGGTTTTACTGTATATAATTTACCTTACACGGGGGATTCTGTCCCGCTGAGACTCTAGTTTTACAGGCTTGTATGTGTGCTACACTTGTTTATTAAGTGCACACGGTTCTTGAAATGTTCTCGATGGTGACATTATGAGATTTATATATGTGTGTAACCAAGAAATTTTAGTAGTAGGTAAGGCTACGAAGAGTTATAATATTGCTTGTAAGTGAACAAACACATTGCTTGGAACTGCGATAGAATATACCCGGTTATTAGCACCACTTCTTAGAAGTGAAATGAATGGTTAAATGCCTTTTTTTGTATACGAAGTTCTTGTGAGTTACTGAATTGTAGCAAGCTCAAAAGGCAAGTCGTTGTAATTCAGAATGCAGTCCCTCATAATTGTTATGACGTTGAAACAATTCACTTAGAAAGCGTTAAGCATCTCTTGTATTTGTGTGTGTTGGAGAGGGGAGAGGTGTTGTACGTCCGTATGATACTTAAGAGCTAAAGCGCCGTGACATAACCTTTGATGGGACTGCAGGCTGCTTTGAAGATAGTAGAGCAATGGAAACTAGCCACTAGTTCTTGAACAGTTAATTTTGTTACTTTTTAAAAACGAGTTTGGTAAGCATATACGTGGTTAGAAACGTGCTGTTTCGTAGCTTGTTTGTAAAATAAACAAATGCGCTTTGGTATTTACGTGTTTTATTTTAATCTCTCCTTTTTCCAAATGTGACCCTGACGTGTTACATAAGCGTCTTAGGCTTTGGCTCGGAGAAAAGGAATATTACATTGGCACATTGGCAAGGTCCTTTTCTGCCTTGGGAACCGTCCATTAGGTAACCGCACCAAAATTTTGGCGGATTTTGTCCACACCGCTCTACACACAAAACGTAGGCGTTGGCTCTTGCTACGTCCCCGAAAAATGCCCTCGGAGACCCCCCCCCCCCCCTCCCTCTTGGCAGTTTTGGAGAAAATCCCCAGATTTTTACCACACCCGAAGGAAATTCCACTCCCGTGGAACTTTCTTTTAGCGAATATTTAACTTCCATATTAAACGCATTTAAATGTTAGAAGGTTGTTCAATTGAGTACTTGTCACGTACTCTGTACTTTCTTTGCATGTAGATCATACTTCTTAGATACACTCCAGATCCCGGAGGTTTTGTTAATAACCTAATGTTGCCATTGCTAATCCTCACTGCGATCATTCAAAGCCGTGCACTTTTTCCTGACCTGCTGTTTCTAGTCATCTTCAGTTGTCACTTCAACGAATATGATTCTGATACGTAAACGGGGTATGATACGGGAGGATTTTACGGGGCGGGGCTATTTCTCCGCATTTGCCAAAATGGGAGGCGAATTTTATTCGGAGGCTTTTTCCCGGGAGATTTCCTGCTGGATTCGACCTGTTCTCACCCCCTAACACAAGTATTTGAGTACAGAATTGATAGCTAAAATGTTGTTGCACACTTATTACACTTGGAAAGTTTCACTTTCGAAATGTAATTAGGTTCGTATTTGGAAAGAAATATTTCTTTTTTCTTTTTTTGCTACGCAAATGGTTTTTGCGGATCTCATCAAAAACGTGAATACCTATAAATTCGCCATGAGTGTCGCGGGATATCTCGCTGTGTGAAACACAGAAAGTTTTACATGCTTCCAAGTGTCTCTGCGCTTAGAAGGAGCGAAGTGCCGCTCTAGTTTAACTGTTATAATAGTTCTAAAAGTGCGTACCTACTAGACAAGAGCCTTGAGCCCTGTCTCACAGTTTGCAGTTGTAAGCATACCAGCTCATTTCCTTTCCTCTCCGGACGGACCAACGGGAGGTATCTTATGTGGGAGCAAGACAACTCACCCAAAAACCAACTCACCCAAAAAATCCTTGGACAACTCACCCAAAATCTTGGACGACTCACCCAAAATTTTGGACAACTCACCCAATAATTTTGGACAACTCACCCAAAATTTTGGACAACTCACCCAAAGTCTTGGACGACTCACCCAAAAAAAATATTTTATCATTTAACCGCAAATAAGTCAGCGTTTTTCTTTCGATAATTAAACATATATAATTTTCGGTGAACAGATATTTAATTGCAATTTTTGCTAAATGCAAATCGCTCGGAGTCGCTCGTGTTAATCCTAATAGTGCAACACATAGATAGAAGCTGAAAATTAATTATAAAGTGCAATTAACTAAACAATGGCCTGTCACCACTGGGCCTCTTTAGTTGTTGGAATATTAATGAGATTTTTCGGGAGTCGTGCACCGAATGACATTATGACTGAATAAACTAACTTTGCTCGTATTAAATGCATTTGAGATCTGTATTGATATATAGTTACACACTTTAATGAACGAATGTTTCACTTAAATAAAAGTTTAACTTAAATTTTAGTCATTTTGATGTTGTTACTAACTTCAAATACAAATTTAACCAGGGGAAAAGATGCAGGCTGAATTGTAAACATCAATAAAATATTTTTAAAAGCCTCTTATAAACATTTAACACCGTCTGTAAAATTGGGTGAGTCGTCCAAGAGCTTTGGGTGAGTCGTCCAAAGGTTTTGGGTGAGTTGGTCATGTTTTGGGTGAGTTGGTTTTTGGGTGAGTTGGTTTTTGGGTGAGTTGTCTGACATCCGTGAGCATGTTTATTTAACTTGCGTTAATGCATGGTTCGCCTTTGGAAAAACTGCGCATATTTTTTTTAACTTGCGTTGATGCGCGGTTCACATTTCGGATCACGGCGCATGTCAACTTAACTTGCGTCGATGTGCGGTTCACATTTCGGACCAGCGCGCATGTTTGGTTAACGTGCACTGATGCGCGGTTTGTATTTCGGTCCACTGCGCATATCTATTTAACTGGCGTCAAAGCGTGGTTCGCATTTCGAACCAGTGCGCATGTTCATTTAACTTGCGTCGATGCCCGGTTCGCATTTCGGACCACTGCGCATTTTTATGCAACTTACGTTGATGCGCGGTTCACAATTCGGACCAGTGCACATGATTACATAACTTGCGTCGATGCGTGGTTTTTTTCTGACCATATTTAACGCGCGTTAATGCGTGGTGCTTATTACTGCGCATGTCTATTCAACTTGCGTCGATGCATGGTTCTTTTGTCGGACCAGTGCGCATGTTTACTTAACTTGCGTTGATGCGCGGATCACATTTCGGACCAGTGCGCATGTTTCTTTTATTTGCGTTGATACACGGTTCTTGTTTTAGACAAATGCGCATGTTTATTTAACTTGCATCGATGCGCGGTTCACATTTTGAACTAGTGAGCATGTTTGGTTAATGTGCACTGATGCGCGGTTCAAATTTCGGACCAGTGCGCATGTTTACTTAACTTGCGTCCATGCCCGGTTCACATTTCGGACTAGTGCGCATGTTTATTCAACTTCGCTGATGAGCATTTCTCATTTCGGACTAGTGCGCATGTTCATTTCGCTTGTGTTGGTGCGTGATTAACATTTCGGACAACTGCGCATGTTTATTTAACTTCAGTTGATGCCCGGTTCGCATTTCGGACTAGTGCGCATGTTTATTTAACTTGCGTTGATGCACGGTTCACATTTCGGACCAGTGCACATGATTACTTAACTTGCATCGATGCGTGGTTCTTTGTTCGGACCAGTGCACGTATTTATTTAACTTGCGTCGATGCCCGGTTCGCATTTCGAACCAGTGCGCATGTTTATTTACCTTGCGTCCATGTCCGGTTGCGCATTTCGAACCAGTGCGCATGTTTATTCAACTTCCGTTGATGAGCAGTTCGCATTTCGGACTAGTGCGCATGTTCATTTAGCTTGCGTTGATGCGCGTTTCTTATTTTAGACCAGTGCACATGTTTATTTAACTTGCGCTGATGCCCGGTTCGCATTTCGGACCAGTACGCATGTTTATTTCACTTGCGTTAATGCGCGGTTCGCACTTGGAACCAGTGCGCATGTTTGTTTAACTTGCGTTGATGCGCGGTTCACATTTCGGACCAGTGCGCATGATTACTTAACTTACATCGATGCGTGGTTCTTTGTTCGGACCAGTGCACATATTTATTTAACTTGCGTCCATGTCCGATTGCGTATTTCGAACCAGTGCGCATGTTTATTCAACTTCCGTTGGTGCGCGGTTCACATTTAGGACAACTGCGCATGTTTATTCAGCTTGCGTTGATGCGCGTTTCTTATTTTAGACCAGTGCACATGTTTATTTAACTTGCGTTGATGCCCGGTTCGCATTTCGGACCAGTGTACATGTTTATTTCACTTGCGTTAATGCGCGGTTCGCATTTGGAACCAGTGCGCATGTTTGTTTAACTTGCGCTGATGCGCGGTTCAAATTTCGGATCACGGCGCATGTTAACTTAAATTGCGTCGATGCGCGGTTCATATTTCGGAGCAGTGTGCATGTTTAAATAATAACCACACATTAACACAAGTTAAATAAACGGATAAAACTGTAGGATAAGATTCATTTTGAGGTATTTTCTTCAAAAATTTCCCCTAAAATCAAAATTCAAGATCGAGTCAAAAAGCACAAGCCGTATGCCCGACCCATCTAGGGCTGCCTCATACTGGATACCAAAAATAAATAAAATCGGATAAAAACTGTAGGAGGAAACGCACTTTGAAGTTTGTTCTTCAAAAAATCCCCCAAAATACAAACATTGTCCGCAGTGGGTGTATTCTTAAGATTCTCCCCACCCCACAGCGGGATTTAAACAAATGCTGCTGTCCTTATTTGCTTTAGAAATTAGCTTTATAGCTGCATTATTTTCCAACAGATGGTGTTACAGGACAGTTGATCAACGGACTTTGACGGACTCCCTTATGTGGTTTGTTTTGTGCTCAATGGGTGCTTATGTGGCTACCTCATAAGAACCACCACATAAGGAAGAAAAACCACATAAGTGACGGATGTACCGAAAATCCACCACATAGCATAATCATTGTGGGCATTGTGGTATGTACGGACGGTGCTTTGTAATACTGACGATTTAAGTGGGAACACAATGTGAACTAAAATCTTTGGGTGTAGAAGTTGAATCAAAATGAACACAGGTTGACAGTCCATTTAAGCTTAATTCACGGTGCTTATTTACCCTATAAACAAGGTATTCCAACTAATGATTACCAAGCTAAATAATAACCTTTCTTTGATGTGGCTAATGCTGTCGTTGGCATAGAAACAGTTCCTGGTATGTATGGAATTACCCAGGCTGGCTTGCCGCCTTGGCTTCAATACTAACGTATCACCTTTTCTGGTCACTGAACAGTCATCAAAATCTCGGTAATTAACCACAATCGTACCATTTTTGAATGCATTATATTTTGAATCCGACTCCATTTGGCACAGTTTTAAATCGGACAAAGCTTTTTGAAACTCTTTGGCCTGTGTTTTATTTATATTTAAAGTGTGATTGGTTCCCGAAAGGCGGATGAAATTCTGCTCAGTTTGGTTCAGTCTTCTGTACACTAACGGACCTATAGTTTTATAAACATCGTAATGAAGATCATATAACTGAGTAAAATTAAGGCGTTTGTAATGAGAATGGGTGATACTCGTGCATTCTGTTCTATTCATGATGGTTAAAACATGGTTCAGGCAAAGTATATCCCCAGCCGCAATCCAGAAAGATCCTGTCGCTAAGTGCATATTGAACTCGCTCTCATTCTTGGTGGAGGCATGTGAATTTGCTTGAAAAGAAACTCCTCGAATACCGAGGTGAATTGTGGGGTTGATGTTGGTTATATCCACGCTGTGCAGTCTTGAAACGGTTTGGTGATATATCTGAAACATCGCAGTAATATTATTTATGAAACAGCTTTTAAAACCTATGGTCAACGCCTTCATCAGGTGACCTTGAATTCAGTGGCCCGAATTCTAGTACAGTATTGTCACAACGACAGCGTAACTCTTCAATATATTTGAGTACCGAATTTCAAACTTTCATAATGAAATTATCGCCCTTTAATGAACACCTCTGTTTAATGTCAAAATGGGAGGTGTTCAGCATATAGAGGTTTTACTGTCTTATTTAAGTTAGTATCTAGCACTTTCCCCGCCATTAGGGCGATTATCCCCCGTGGAACGGAGGGATATAGTTTTGAAGTTTTCGGTCTGTCCGTCTGTCCATCTGTCACGCTTCAGTCTCACGCGCCTACAGGACACATTAATAAATGGATTCGCTTCAAACTTTGTACACGGCTTCTCGGGACCCTTCCGCAGTGCAGTGGCCAAGAATTTTCCGCATCGAAAAAAAATTGACAAAGTGACTTACTTTTGAAAATCGGCACAGGACTTAGCGTATATACGGTAGTCTCACGCGCCTACAGGCCGCATTGATAGATGGATTCCTTTCAAAATTTGTACACGGCTTCTCTGAACCCTTTCGCAGTGCAGTGACCAAACATTTTCCGGATCCGAAAAAAAATTGACAAAGTGACGGACTTTTGAAAATCGGCACAGGACTTAGCGTATATACGGCAGTCTCACGCGCCTACAGGCTACATTGATGGATTTATTCGTTTCAAATTTTGCACTCTCTGAACCCTTCCCCAGTGCTGTAACCAAGAATTTTCAGGATGGGACTTAAAATTGACAAAATGGCGGATTTTTCAAAATCGGCGCTGTACAGCGTACAGCTGTACATCGGCAGCTTCACGCGCCTACTGGTTAATGAATTGATTCGTTTAAATGTTAGACACTACGTCTACCTATCCTTTCACTTTTAAATTTTGCGTAGTCAACACGCAACAGCCTTACACACACCGTATCGCCCACGGGGGATAGACGTACTTATCGAGACGTAGTCAAGTTTTGAAAATTGTATTGAAAAACATATTTCTTGCTTTTTGCAAACAGCTTAGTTTACAGGAGCCTTCACTGGAAACTTTCTCAATACGTGTAATGCTTTTCACACTTTGCGTTTTAGTCCCGCGCCGCCGGGTAGGGCGGCTTGGGGGACTATAGTTTTCTGGTCTGTCTGTCCGTCTGTCTGTATCTACCTGTCGGCACCATTTTTGTTAACACATTGAAGCCTACATTACTTGATCGATTGGCGAAATATTTTACATATAGGTAGTATGGGTCCTAACAAGAGTTGGTATTGTAAATAAGATAGGTCGGCCCAAGGACATTGGCCCAGCTTGACTTAAAAATTAGCCTACATATTTTGATCGATTGTCAAAATATTTTACATATAGGTAGTATGATGCTAACAAGAGTTGGAATTGTATATGAGCCAGGTCGGCCCAAGGACATTGACTCAGCTGGACTTTAAAAATCTGTACAGTCCTTGAGCACTTGAGTGAGTTTGTCAACACACTCAAGCCTACATTTCTTGATCGATTTGCGAAATATGTTACATATAGGTAGTGTGGGTCCTAACAAGAGTTGGTATTGTAAATGAGCCACGTGGGCCTGAGGACATTGGCCCATCTGGACTTAAAAATTCATGAATATGATACGAATTGCTTAAGGATCGTAGTTCAATCTAACAAAATCAAATACTGGGATTGTACGGCGGCGGGGGACATAGTCAGTGTCCCTGACCTAGTTGTCTTATTTGTTTCGTTTACTTTCGTTTTTTAATAAATATGAAGTGATATAAAAAAAAATTAAAATTAAGTTTTTCATACACACTTGACTGGTCAGTTTGGTCCTGGTAGTGTCGTCAAATATATCAGCTGGTTCTCTGATGTTTGGCAGTAACACTTCTAAAACTCTTTTCCTACTGAGGATGAGCTAAGATTTCCTTAGGAATTTCAAATCGACCGCGCTTGAGTAAGCAAAGCAAATTCTGCAATCCTGTTTTCATGCTGGTGCTTAGAAATCAGTTTCATTAATCCTGACCGGTTGAAATCGACAAATTTTTCAAACTATGTATTTGCTTGGGATCCATTTACGCAACGAACATCAATATACTACGTTTTTTATTCCCCACAGGGAATATATGCGATCGACCGCGTGTCGGTCTGTCGGTCGGTCTGTCATCAAGAGCTTGTTAACACGATAACTTAAAAACTCCTGCAAGGATTTTAATGAAACTTGCTATGTAGCTTCTATGGGAACAAACACAGATCGGTTTTGTAAATGGGCCAGGTTCGTCCAAGGAAAATGGACCAACCTGTGGGGAATATGTGGGCTTGCACACTGCTCTAGTTCTTAGGCGTTGCGATATCATGAATTTTAAGCTGAGGATACCCGGTGACCGTTCATATAGCGGCTTTTCTTTGGGTTAGCAAAACCACTAGCCAATCGACGGTGTGTAGGTTTCATACTGTTTCTTTTCTTCGGAATATTTATAGCCTTTGCTTAAGAAAATCCATTGTATAAAAAGAGAATAAACTACATACCAGCCAATTGTCATACCCCCTCCTGCCGGCACAGAAGTCCGGCATGCTTTTGAATATTGAAGCGTTTCTTTTATATATGAAATAGTCAATGGCTCCTGATTTGTGAAGAGTGGAGTCATTTGCATGTATGAGAGTTTCCACTTCTTGAAGGCTTAGAATGTTTCTTCCAGCGTCAATCTGAAATACAAGAGCATAACGATTTTGGAATTATAAATTGCAGGGTTGCATGCAAAATTATCTTACCAACCGGAGGGCTGCTTTCTGAAGTGTTAAAATGTTGAGATTCTCCTCTAAAAAGACATAAAAGAATCATTGTATAAGTAATCGAGAAATGTTTGTGACTTCATAACTTTTTGTTACAGCAGCAGCCTTTTAAGCCTGTACTTCTCATACCTTGAATAAATATTTACTCACATATGCATTAATTCGTCTGGATGTCAAAAACGACACGTTTCTCAGCGCCGGGTTGGAATCAATGTATTCAATTGCTGCTGTCAGTTTGTTCGTGAATATAATATCTCCATTTACATAACCGTACCATTCTGCAGTGTAAAGTTTCATAGCGTGATAATACATGCTATTTAGAATGGCAAATCCATAATGAGTTTTCCTCGGACAGGCCACCACGGTCCAGCCCAGGTGACATGCTCTCCAAATGAGGTATCCAGATTTTTCAACAGTTCCTATGTCACATACAAATAAAACTGGCTGCACTTTCGGTTTTAACAATGCATAATTTAGCATGGTATTGTTAAAAACATATTGCTTGAATTCATTGTGGTATATTGTTGTAAATAATACCAATTTAGTTTCTGTCCTTGCTTTGGAAATGCAGATTGTTAAATTTGGATTAAATTCAAACTGGGACAATCCCAAAGAGTGATTCCGTGCGTAGCGAATCTTCCGTTTTTCTGGCAATTTGACAGTCATCGGCACGCTCTGCGTATACGCCAGGGCTTGGCGTGCTCTTGTATACAACGCTGTACTGAAATTAGCTAGCGATTTAATAACAGTAATTTCCTTTAGCTGCATTTTAATTCGCTTGGGTATGGTATAGGATGGTTTCTTCTTTGGTTTTGATTTCACGGTGAGGGTACTGGGAGCCTTCCCTGCCTTTTGTTTCGGCTTTATTTCCCCATGTGTCAGTGCTGAAACAGAAAATCAACAGCAGTCTTTATATTCTGTAAGGGCCCCGGAAGATTATGCTTATTTCTCATACCTCGGCCTGTCAACCAAGTCGCAGCTTAAAAGGAAACAAAACAGGAGTGAATTGGCCCAGTTTATAAAAACGAGTAAAAAGATCTCACTCTTGCGGTGGCAGGCTTGCCGGATCGTACTTTTTTTTAAAGATTTAGTCTTTATTTTCGCATCGTTCTTTTTTTTGCATCAAAACATACCTTTTTTCTACAAGCGTACTTTATCGTTCTTTTTTTTTTTTAGCCCCAGCGTTTTTTTCAGAAGCAGGAATATAACAGTTGTTGAAAGTATGTGCGAATAAACGCTTTTAAGTTGAAAAATCGTATATTCTCCCAGGATTTTAGCCTTAATGTCTTGAAATTTTGGTGGAAGGTAGGGCGCATATAAGTTTCCACCTGGCTATTGCTTTCTTGGCAATTCGCCAAAAATTGGCGAAAATACATATTAGCAAAAAACCAGATCTTTTCCTTGTGGGAAATTAATCTTACTGTTTTGAAATTTTAAGTGAAGTTAGCAGGCTTTACTACTACCTAGCTATTACTTTTTTTGGTGATTGACCAACGGGCTAAATTTTTCAGTAAACTCTTAATCTTGGTGATTGGCCAGCTGGCGAAAATTTTCAGTAAAATCTTAACTAACTGCTGAAAAATAGTCTTCCCGTGTTTGAATTTAAAGTGAAGGTAGCAAGAGTTACCACCTACCTGGCTGTAACTTTTTTGGCGATTCGCCAAAAATTGTCGAAAATATTGGTGAAAAACCTTTTTTTCGTAGCGTCTTAAGCATTTCCAGGAAGGCAATCTGTCTTGAAATTTTAAGTGAAGGTACCAGGCGTTACTGCCTACCTGGCTATTACTTTTTAGACAAGCCGACTGTGTCGGGCTGTTCTTATCCTATCAATAGAGGGGTATCCGTCGTCTGTATGTACGTATGTACGTGGTAAACTTTTACTTAAAATGCTTTTTCTCCTTCAGTTTTGATTGGATTCCTCTCAAATTTTACACGAATGTTCTCTAGGTAGGCCTCTCTTTAAAAATTATTTTTTTGGCGATCCGCCAAAAATTGGCCAAATGAGGGACATTTGAAAGTTTTCGGTTGCCAATTTTCAAAATGCTTCTTTGAAAATCTTTTGATCAGATTTTTTTTCATATTTTGCACAAATATTCCCTGGGTAGGCCTCTTTTTAAAAATTACTCATTTTGGCGATCCGCCAAAAATTGGCCAAATGGGGGACATTTTTTAATTTTTTTGGTATCTAATTTTGAAATTGCTTCTCCCACAATTTTGATCGGATTCTTTTCCAATTTTGGATAGTTGTTCTCTAGCTAGACCTCTCTTGAAAAATTACTGTTTTTGGCGATCCACCAAAAATTGGTCAAATAGGGGACATTTGTAATTTCGTGGTTGCCAATTTTCAAAATGCTTCTTCTCCCACAATTTTGATCAAATTTTCTTCAAATTTTGCACGAATATTCCCTAGGTAGGCCCTTTTGTAAAATTACTCATTTTGGCGATCTGCCAAAAATTGGCCAAATGGGGGACATTTTTTTAAATTTTTGGTGTCTAATTTTCAAATTGCTTCTTCTCCCACAATTTTGATCGGATTCCTTTACAATTTTGTACGATTGTTCTCTAGCTAGGCCTGTCGTGAACATTTACTCTTTTTGGCGCTCTGCCAAAAATTGGCCAAATAAGGGAGATTTGTGATTTTATGGTCACCAATTTTCAAAATGCTTTTTTTCACACAATTTTGATCAGATTTTCTTCAAATTTTGTGCGTTTGTTCTCCAGATATTTCTCTTTTAAAAAATTCCTCATTTTGGCGACCCGGCAAAAATTGGCGATATGAGGGGTATTTTTTAATTTATTGGCGTTTAATTTGGAAAATGCTTTTTCTCCGACAATTTTTATTGAATTCCTTTCCAATTTTGTACGATTCTTCTCCAGTTAGGCCCTCCTTGAAAAATTAATTTTTTAGGCGATCCGCCAAAACTTGAATAAACATGCGCATTGGTCCGAAATACGGACCTCGCATCGACGCAAGTTTGGTAAACATGCGCACTGGTACGAAATCGAACCGAACATCGGCGCAAGTTAAATAAATGTGCGCACTGGTGTAAAATTCAAACCGCGCGTCAATGGAAGTTAAATAAACATGCGTAGTGGTCCGAAATGCGAACCGCTTATCAACGCAAGTTAAATAAAACATGCGTAGTGGTCCGAAATAATAACCGCGTATCAACGCAAGTTAAATAAACTTGCGCAGTTGACCGAAATGCGAACCGCTTATAAACGCAAGTTAAATAAACATGCACACTGGTCGGAAATGCAAACCCAGCAAAATAATACATACCAAAACATTAAACTTAAGTAATGATGTTTTAGACGCGGCGTTTTCTACTTTTCAAATGGCACATTTGTTTGGTCGTTTTGATCGTTTCTGCTGCTTGAACTAATTGTGTATGTCCGACAGTACATGTCAACAGTACACATGTGTAGATACAATTTCGATACGTTGTTCGAAGTTATTTTTCTGGGAAAAAATCTTTGTATGTATTTATCGGTCTATGTTCGGGTCCGTTGCTAAATTAATTATTTAGCTAGCTCATTGCCATCTCGTCCTTTGAAGCTCAATTTTTCAGGGAAATTGCCTTGTTCAAGCACGCCGGATTCGGTTTTATCGCTTTTCGTTAGCTGGGGCTGTGTCTTTGGACAAACTTGTACAATGTGACTACCACTTTCGGCAACCAGACAAGATTATTCATAGATTCACTAGGTCTCGGCTGGTCACAATGTCCCTGGACATTCTTGTTTTGGTGAGTGGTCAAAAACTGATGCAGATTTTGGCGAAAAACAAAAAAAATACATCAAAAACTTTACTAACTGCTGGAAAATAGTCGTACTGTGTTGACATTTAAAGTGAAGGTAGCCGGAGGTACTACCTACCTGGCTATTACTTTTTGGGTGATTGGCCAAACATTGGCTAAGCTTGTGGCGCAAAGCAAAAAAATATTAGCGAAAATATTGGCTAAAAACCTTTTCGTAAAATCTTGACCATTTCAAGGAAAGTAACGTTACTGCCTTGAAATTTTAAATAACGGCAGTAATCAATATTACCTAACTGGCTATGAATTTTTAGTGGTTGGCAAAAAGCGGCGATTTTTTTGGCGAAAAACCAAAGAAATTTTAGTAAAATCTTGGAGAACTCCAGGAAAATAGTCTCCTCGCTTTGTGATTTTAAATAGCAGTACCACACATTACTACCTAAGTGGTTTTTACCTTTTTAGGAATTTGCCAAAACTTGGCAGAAATATTGGCCAAAAACCAATTTTCTGTAAACAGTATCTCCTAGGGTTTTCATGGAAACATTCTACAATTTTGGTGGGAGGTAGGGTGCATCGATGTCCACCTATCTATTAGTTGTTTAAGGGATTCACAAAAAAATTAGCAGAAATATTGGAGAAAAAACGTAATTGTTTATTTATTTATTTTTTTTTTTGAAAATTGTTAAACCTTAACTAACTCCTAGAAAATAGTATTAATGTCTTGAAATTGTAACTGACGGTAGCAAGCCTTAATATGTACTGTTACGTTTTTGGTGATTGGCTAAAAAATTCCAAAACATTTTTGGCGAAAAACCAAAAAAAAAAAAGAAAAAAAAGAAAACCCATAAAATCTTGACGAACTCCATACAAATAGTCTGACTGTCTGACTGTTTAGCTGGCTATTACAATATTTGGTGATGGGCCAAAAATTGGCGAATAGTTTGGCGAAAAACTAAGAAGATTCCAGTAAAATCTGATCTCCAGGAAAATAGTCTTACTCTTTTGAAATTTCATGGAAAGGTAGCAGGCAATATTACTGGCTTACTTGCTATTACTTTTTTCGTGATTGGCCAAAAAATCGGCGAAAAGTTTGGCGAACAACCAAAAAAAAAAACTCTCAGTAAATTCTTTACGAACTCCGGGAAAATAGCCTCATTGCATTGTAATTTTTAGTAAAAGTAGCGTAAACTACTGCCTAACTGGCTATTGCTGTCTTCCAATTTTAGATAAAGATAGCCATCATTGGCACTTACCTGGCCATTACTTTTTTTGTAATTTGGAAAAATTGGCGCAAATATTGACGAAAAATGAAACTCATACCACAGGAATGGCGATGCTGTCAAAGACTTAACTACTAGTATAAACAGTCTTTGGTACTGTCGTGAAATTTTGTTAAAGATAGTGGTCATTGGTACTTGCCTAGTTATTGTTTTTGCGTTATTCGGAAAAATGGTGAAAATATTGGTGCAAAACCAATTCTTAATAAAATCGTTACTAGCGCTAGGAATATAATGTTACCTTCTTAAAATTTTGTACTATGGGAACGGAAACTAGTACTTAAGTGGTTTTATAACCCAGCCGACTTTGTCGGACTGGGTTAGTCGTATCCCTATAGGGGGCTTGAATGTATGGGCGTATGTTAAACTTTTTCTTTAAAATGCTACTCCTCATACAGTTTTACTTCAATCGTTTTGATATTATGCAGGAATGTTCCCTGGGTGGTCCCCCACCTGGCTATTACTTTTTTTGACGAGTGACGAAAAACTGACAAAATAGCGGCACTTTTTGTGCCCGTTTTGACCCAGTTTTAAAATGCTACTCCTCCCACAGTTTTACTCCAGTCGTTTAGATGTTACGAAGGGATGTTCCTCAGGGGTCCGCCTACCAGGCTATAATTTTTTTTCGCGGTTCGCCAAAAACTGCCGAAATGGCGGAACTTTGAAGTTTGGCAAAAGCTGGAATAAATGGTAGTAAATAACTGAATTGTCAAACTATTCATTTCTCTCAGTCTTTTTCAAATAGTTAATAATTTTAATCAGAAGTTTCTTAGGTGCTTCTCCACCTGGTCTTTGCTTTTTTCGCAAATGACCAAAAAAATGCCGAAATGGGGGAATTTTAATAATTTTTTTTCTAAAATTGTTTAAATTTCGGTAAATACATGAATCTTCAAAACCCAACCTCTCCAACGTCGCTTTTCGGGCAGTTTCCACCCGGGGAAAAGCGTTTTTGTGTATTAAATTATGAAAAAGTTACGTTCAGAAACAAAGTACTTCATTGTTTGGCCTAACGGTATTCGTTTCAGAGTTTTTCTCTCTTTCCTTATTCGGTAACTCGGCTGGGGCATGTCCTTGGACATGCTTGTTTTGGTGATTTTATCGCCTCTTGAAATACGTACATCTATTATTATTGCCGTTGACAGCTGTTCTTGTTTATTCAAGAAAAACGCATACAAACCATTTCTGAGGCTTTTTTAGGACACTTTTTATCTTTATATTTTTTATTTTCAACATTTTTGGCGTACTTTTTTTGTTCTTTTTTTCTAAAGCGTTCTTTTTTTTGTACTTTTTTTTTGCCATCAAGCGTTCTTTTTTTTTTAGCAGTTTGCGTACTTTTTTTTAAAACAACCTCCGGCAAGCCTGCGGTGGCCAAGCAGGGGCATGAATCGAAGCAAGAATTTAAAAAAAATTGGCCCCTGCCTGAGACATCTCATAATTGTGTTGTCACCTGAAACTTTGAGCGCAAAAGTTAGGCGGCATGCATATGTGGTAGAAATTGTACACAGAATTCTTTTAATTTCAGGTCAAATTTACATCAAATTTACTTCGACAATTAATTACGGCACAATATTTCAGGATTTCATATCAGGTCAGAAATGAAAGTTGCTAACATGTTAAGTGCATGTTTTACCACATTGTAATTGATTGTAATTTGTGATAAACATGTACTTAGAGAGTTAGAAAATGAGGAGTTCAACACGTGGCGAACCAAGTGGCCAGGTCATGTTTTTAAAATGTAGCGGCCATGTGGCTACCACATGGTGAACATGACGTCACAATACATCGCTAACATGTTGTCCCATGCATTGTTAAGAGTTAAACATGTTGAATCCCACAAGCTAACCACGTTCACTTGTTGTCACACCATTAACATGTGCTCAATCTGAAGATGATTACAATACGGTTGTCCCCTACCCCTTATTCCCACTATTAAAAGCATAGTTGTACCTGTGGGTTCGGTCCGAGTTGATGACATTTGCTGGAGCGAACTGTTGAGTGCCAAATCCCTGGAGACAAGTATATCCCTGGTACGGCGTTGAGCCACCAACAGGTACAGCAATGTCAGCACAATTACCCCGGCGAAAACATACCTGAGCCGTAGCGGACAACTCTTTTTAGATACCGTGTGCTTTACCGGTGTTATTTTCTTGTGGGTAGTCATTTTCTGTTGAAAAATGCTAGAGCATTGCACTGTAATGTGCTACTTTATGATATTTTAATATTGTAAAAACAGAAAAGATATGATATTGAAAATAAGCAATCAGATTTCTCTGCGCTGTTCGCAGCCATATGGCAAAACTTGCTGTTTTATTTTGTCAGCACAGCAAGTGAATACTATCATCGTTTCGAATTTTATATAGATGAAAAATACCCAAACTAGTAATTATACATCACTGTATGGGCTACTGTTTACGGTTTTCGACGTGATTACTTTTCTTGTGCTATTTTTGTCTTTCGTTAAGCTTTTACTATCTTTCTAACAGCCAATCCACAGACGGCCACTTGTTCTTTAAATA
This sequence comes from Protula sp. h YS-2021, assembly GCA_949752745.1. Lineage (NCBI taxonomy): Eukaryota > Metazoa > Annelida > Polychaeta > Sabellida > Serpulidae > Protula > Protula sp. h YS-2021. The sequence continues at coordinate 32,767,149 of OX457026.1, forward strand.
TTTAAACCATGCTGAGCACTTTCCAAATAAAACTTATGTCATTTCTCAGTCGGCATGCCTCTAAAAGCCGCATCGGAAAGTATAGTTGAGTAACAGAGACCGAATTTCCGATTCCTAAGGAACTGATTGAATCCATTTTGCACATAATCCACAAGCTGATATATAATTTCAACATCACAGTTCAACGGTGTATTGCAGTGTACTCATCTATTCATATTATATACTTATTCATATTATATCCTTGCACACAAGCAAATATTAATGTAATATGGCAAAACCGGACGCACAGCTGATAAATATAGCCATCTGATGTTTATTTACCACAAGCTCACCGTTATGCGACCTTCACAGTTAAACCTTGAGCGGGATTACACCACGCATAGGTTCTCACAATGCGATAAATCAATTTTATTACAACAAAAGCCCTCTGCTGAGCACTTCTACTGGGACACTAGTTTCAGGTCCAATGGAGTTTCGGTACTTAAATATCGAAACAACACATGGCCTTCTTCATTATATCTGTATGCCTTATCGCAGTACTTCAAGTAACAAGCACTGCTGATAATTAACGATTCAGTTTGAATATTTGATATACATAAAGTTATCAAATCCAATTCTGGTTCAACGACAAAAGTTCCGACATTTGGAACAGAGAATCAATTTGTAAAACGCACTTGGCTATTAAAATTTCATGTTCAACTTATTGCTAACCTGCCTAGTTGATATTTCGGTGTGCCATCGAATCGTTTTTGCTACTTTTCAATCCCACTGAAGTGCACTTTTTTGCTCCTCAAATTTTCAAATGCCGCGTGTGAAAAACAGAAGACCGCGCGCAAAATGTAAAAACAAGCACGATCGAAGCACCGTGCAGCCTCAAGATTTGAAAGGCATTTTTATTTTATTTGAGCAGCTACTTTTGGAGAATAGCTAATTTTCAAATTATCTTTATACTGGGTTGAGTTAAAAAGGAGAGTTTTTACTAAGAAACCATAAAAATCTATTGTCTATGAAATATCGAGTTGCAGTTCTTAAAGTTACAGTTACATTTAAGCATTTACAATTACACATTTTAAAGTACAGCTACACTTGTAGCAGCAGAGTTACCCATTCAGCATAGGTGCATCGGACTCACCACCACGAAGTCATTCCCACTTGAAAACATAGTATGCAAATGGGTATGCTTTGCAAAGAATTCTGGCCGTTTATTCCTTCCTTTTTTTTTGTTTTGTTTTGTTTTTGTTTTTTTAGTTTTTTTTTCCGTCACGGAGGTTTCCAGAAAACTCCTCCAACGCTATTTGACGTAGGACGATGAAATTTGGCACAGAGATAGAGGGTGATGAGATGTCGTGAAATCCGCAAATTTTTTTGACCTTGATCTTGAGCTTATTTTCGACCCTTTGGGCCTAAAAGACCATATCTAAGAGGTACCTCGGTCACCTCGACCTCCTCCGTCATGGTCAAGGTCAAAAACCGGAAGTTGACCATTATCTCGAAAACGGTTAGAGATAGAGCGATTTTGAGCTTATTTTCGACCCTTAGGGCCTAAAAGACGTTATATAAGAGGTACCTCGGTGACCTTGACCTCCTCCGTCATGGTCAAGGTCAAAAACCGGAAGTTGACCATTATCTCGAAAACGGTTAGAGATAGAGCGATTTTGAGCTTATTTTCGACCCTTTGGGCCTAAAAGACGTTATATAAGAGGTACCTCGGTGACCTTGACCTCCTCCGTCATGGTCAAGGTGAAAAACCGGAAGTTGACCATTATCTCGAAAACGGTTAGAGATAGAGCGATTCTGAGCTTATTTCCGACCCTTTGGGCCTAAAGGACCTTATATAACAGGTACCACGGTGACCTTGACCTCCTCCGTCATGGTCAAGGTCAGAAACCGGAAGTTGACCATTATCTCGAAAACGGTTAGAGATAGAGCGATTTTGAGCTTATTTTCGACCCTTTGGGCCTAAAAGACCATATCTAAGAGGTACCTCGGTCACCTCGACCTCCTCCGTCATGGTCAAGGTCAAAAACCGGAAGTTGACCATTATCTCGAAAACTGTTAGAGATAGAGCGATTTTGAGCTTATTTTCGACCCTTTGGGCCTAAAAGACGTTATATAAGAGGTACCTCGGTGACCTTGACCTCCTCCGTCATGGTCAAGGTAAAAAACCGGAAGTTGACCATTATCTCGAAAACGGTTAGAGATGGAGCGATTTTGGCCTTATTTTCGACCCTTTGGGCCTAAAAGACGTTATATAAGAGGTACCTCGGTGACCTTGACCTCCTCCGTCATGGTCAAGGTCAAAAACCGGAAGTTGACCATTATCTCGAAAACTGTTAGAGATAGAGCGATTTTGAGCTTATTTTCGACCCTTTGGGCCTAAAAGACGTTATATAAGAGGTACCTCGGTGACCTTGACCTCCTCCGTCATGGTCAAGGTCAAAAACCGGAAGTTGACCATTATCTCGAAAACGGTTAGAGATAGAGCGATTTTGAGCTTATTTCCGACCCTTTGGGCCTAAAAGACGTTATATAAGAGGTACCTCGGTGACCTTGACCTCCTCCGTCATGGTCAAGGTCAAAAACCGGAAGCTGACCATTATCTCGAAAACGGTTAGAGATAGAGCGATTTTGAGCTTATTTTCGACCCTTTGGGCCTAAAAGACGTTATATAAGAGGTACCCCGATCACCTTGACCTCCTCCGTCATGGTCAAGGTCAAAAACCGGAAGTTGACCATTATCTCGAAAACGGTTAGAGATAGAGCGATTTTGAGCTTATTTTCGACCCTTTGGGCCTAAAAGACATTATATAAGGGGTACCTCGGTGACCTCGACCTCCTCCGTCATGGTCAAGGTCAAAAACCGGAAGTTGACCATTATCTCGAAAACGGTTAGAGATAGAGCGATTTTGAGCTTATTTTCGACCCTTTGGGCCTAAAAGACGTTATATAAGAGGTACTCCGATCACCTTGACCTCCTCTGTCATGGTCAAGGTTAAAAACCGGAAGTTGACCATTATCTCGAAAACTGTTAGAGATAGAGCGAGTTTGAGCTTATTTTCGACCCTTTGGGCCTAAAAGACGTCATATAAGAGGCACCTCGTTGACCTTGACCTCCTCCGTCATGGTCAAGGTCAAAAACCGGAAGTTGACCATTATCTCGTAAACGGTTAGAAAACTGAATTTGATTACTTCGATGTCCTTGTTCATGATAATAAGTCGGAAGCTGACAATTATGTGGAAAGACTGAAAATGTGTCTTTAACCAGAGAGATTATACCATTGCAAGTGGGTGTCATTTCGCTACGTGTAGCGAAATTCGGTCTAGTTACATATAGGATTAAAACAAACATGAATTATATTGAACTATCAATCAAGATCACATCGCGCATATTTATTTCACATTTTACTTCACAACAAAAAATAAATAAATAAAATAAAACAAAAACAAAAAACCTGTGGCTGTAGTCCCCCCTTTCCACAACCCACGAAACGATATATGCTCAAAAATCTTCAGTGTAAATAATCGTCTTTTGTCATTTCACAAAATACATTTTTGTACCTATCTTTTTATAAGTCAAATATAAGCCATTTTTCCTATCTCTGTCTTTAATTGAGTGATCAGACACAACGAGAAATCCCTAGACAATGTCAGAAACGAACAGCTGGAACGGGATAATCCATTTAACTGGATAGTCAGAAAAGAAAAGGAAAAATGTAAAACTAATATTTGTAATGATCTTTAGGCCGACTACCATTTAGAGGAGGGGGGTATTCAACTTGTATGTGCAGATTCTACGCCTGTAAGTCGAAAACGTGATTTTGGTGTCCTTCATTTTCTTATGTTTAAGAGAGAAAAACTTTGTAACATTTTGAGCAATGCAAAGCAAACTAGAATGATTTTCGCTAATGCTTTCTGAAACATGACAACTTGAAAAGGCAGTCATGATGACGGTTAACCTTGAAAATCAGTGTCAAAGTTCAGATCATCAAATGAAGTGAAGGTGCAGACCGAAAATGAAGTCAAAATCGTCTGTCTATGGCGTTTTCGAGATAAAACAGGTCACGTGACCTTTGACCTTGAAAATGTAGGTCAAAGCTCAAATTACGAAGCTGCCCTTACTGCAACTCCCGAAAATGAAGTCAAAATAGCTCGATCTTTAACGGTTTCCGAATAACATTGTCACGTGACCTATGACCTTGTAAATTAAAGTTCAGATCGCTAAGTTATCTTGACTTAACTCTACACAGGGGTGTGGTGCATTTTCCGATATAACACAGATCAGAAATACAAAAAAATGTTACATTTGTACAAAACTGTCACACTATGAAAAAAAATATAGACTTTGCTCATTTTGAAATGTGTGATTGACTAATATTTTGCGATTTTGTGACTTTGCGCAAATACACATATATACGGAAATTTCAGAAAAAGGGTTTCGTTCTGAATAACTTTGTGCATTATTCAACAAATGTATCTTTAGTTTGTTTATACTGTTGTTTCTCTTTTTGCTACCGAGGGTGACCAGTCGCAGCCTGCTTATTGGCGATAGCTGGATGGGAGATGGGCAGAAAGTGGAGAACTCGAAAAACAGCGTTTTGCAAAATAAATGTGACTGTTACTTCGTAAAAACTCAGAAATCGTTTGTCTCCACGTTTAGATGGGACCGCAGGAACCTGACTTTAAAACCTGCATTGAGAAAATGATGACAGACCATGAGCTACGTTATTAGTTGTACCTTTGACCAATAAGATCCTGATCACGGAAAATCACGGAAATAAACTTGGATGGCTATCCGCTGAAAACTCTGCTGCGTAGAGACATCACTGACACAACACAGTAAATGAATGCTAGTGGGTGAAAGAACTAAGGGTTGGTACCTCCACTTGAGACCAGTACCAAACACCTCGGATCATTTAAGCCAACGAAATAATACTGAACATAAAAGGCCCCACACAATCACATGAATTCATGTTTTTGCCTTATCACAAATGGTTGACCAAGAAACCTGCCTCGATGGCTCGTCTTAAAAACTTCTCGATGTGGAGACCAGAAGTTGAAGGTATCGGAGCGCGGGAGTGTTGATGAGTTAAGATTTGAGGCGGGGAGGTGTCGGGATGTGGTGGAATTCCAGACAGCTCCACTTTACTTGTGAAGTATGCCCCGAGTCTTGGTAGATCACGATTCCTCATACAATAGTAAAACTGCCGGTGAGACAAACTCCGAGCCGCCCATGGGGTGACGATTAACTCCGTTGGTTAGAGCGTTGGTGTGGCAATCCCTAGGTCTCGAGTTCGATTCCAGCTCGGAGTGGTAAGCAGGAGATTGATGTTCGCTCCAGTTGCCTTAGCTAAGCGAATGCGATGGGTTAAATCACCTATCACGGACTTCAAAATTAACGCCCACTGATACTCTCGTCAATTCCTTTTAAATAAAAAAACTCCGAGTCGCCTAGCAATGCTTCAACAGTATCTTACTAAGTGCTGCGCGTATCCTGTCCTACATCGATCTGCCCTCCCCCAGCAGAGATCCAGTTTGACAGTTTCTATGATCTCTAGATTTGAGCTGCTCAGATCTGCTCTGAGATGACCGAACCAACTCTGGGCATTGTCTCTTTTTGACGTATCCCACGCTGAGCTGTCTGAAGACGCTTGGTCTTTGCAACACCCCTCGCTCTGTTGTTCCGAAACATCCCAACATGAAAAAGGACAATCACGATCACGGTTAATCTTGAAAATCAGGGTCAAAGTTCAGATCACGAAGTGAAGTGAAAGTGCAGACCGGAAATTAAGTCAACATCCAACTGTATCATCGATTTCGAGATAAGCACAGATCAAGTGACCTTTGACCTTGAAAATGTAGGTCAGAGTTCAGATCACGAAGCTGTCCTTAATACATCATGAGAACGTGGTGGGGTCCGAAAATGAAGTCAAATAGCTCGATCTCTAACAGTTTCCGAAATAACATTGTCACGTGACCCATGACCTTGTAAATCAAACCAAGGGGGCCATTCAGGCACCAAATGGTTACCATGTATGTCCATGACTTTTTAAAACGACCCCTAAAAGCGGAGTGCTAAGCTAGAAAAAATACGACCTTTTATAATCAAACACGGATAATAATACGTCCTTTTCTTTTTTGTAGGTAACGCGGAGTACTGAATGAAAATTATCCCTTTCTTTAACAAAATTGGCACTCCGCGCGGACATCGTCTGACCTGAAAATTACCACCCCTTCTCCGCGTTTTTTTTTTTTGGACATGCAAGGTAACGCATCTGATGCCAAGTGTCCCCTCTCCCACAGCGAAATCAAAGTTATGATCACTAAATTACCCTGGCATAAGTCTATACAGAGGCATTATACCATTTCCAATATAGCCCAAGTCTGACAGACTGAAAATATGCTACATTTGAAATCCCCTGAAACACAGGAGAAGATGAGATAATTCGCATATATTTAAGTGTATTTAACAACAGGAATCCCGCTTTATTTGTATGAGTGGCCTCATCTCTTCCCGCGACTCAATCGAGACACCCAGCACCGGACTCGTTAATTTCAGTGGAGTCGGACCGGATCGTTGCAAATTACTGATGCAGGTGTCAGCAGCAATCAAGTCAGCGCATCCTTGGTATAATGTGCTGGGATAGTTTTTCGCTTTATAACAGTTGGCGATTTGAAATTTAATTTTTCAAGCTTGAAACAGACATTAATACTTTGCACTTTAGTGTACATACGGGAGTCCTCAGCTGTACACTGCATGGGAACCTTATGTCCATCACTGATATATGAGAGCGTTATATCGGTCTTCCTTACATCCAGAGCGATTGAAACTAGAGCACGAGAAACAAGAATGAAACTAAAGTCTTAGTCTCTACCAAGCACTGTTGTCCGTTTTCTTGCGATTTAAAAATAAGAGTTTCCACGAAATCGAAAGGCTCAGCAAAATCAGGAAAGGGCCTATGGTGTTATCGACTGTTCGTGTCAGATTTGTAGATTACTGTGTTTTATTCTCAAGTGTATTTTCGTCTCAGGCACCATAACTGGTGTTGCTATTCGTATTTCAAGATTGCCCTGTTTCTTTTCACAGCTCAGTAACAACTGTTTTTTTTTTTACTTTTTTTTTCTAATGATAGTATATCAGTGATGAACAGTTACTATTTTATTTGCTAGGAGATCCTCTAATCTCTTTATTTTGCCGTTCTTTTTAAAAACAAAAAATCCTAAAGGAGAAGGGCGAGTTAATTGCAAGTGACAGATACGACCCATGTAATGACATCAGCATAGTTTATTCAGGACTGTTTTATGAAAATCAATGAACCACAGTAATTTACAAAACTGTTCTTCTTTTGGTTAAACCTAGCAAGGATGGAGATGAATTCATGGGGAGGGGTCCTGCCCCTGACTTTTACGAGGAGCCTTCTGTATAATAGAATTCTAAAATTTTACAGTTTTGGTCAACATCCTGGATCCCTGGTCTGGCCTAGATTAAAACTACAATTCAGACGTAAAAACATGCCTGTTGCTGACAACACTTTCCAAGAAAGGAAGATATGAGCTGATAATATATTACTTCTGATATTCCTCTGTCTTGTGTGTGGCATTAACATGCTCTTATATTTATTCTAAAGTGCGAGTGTTGTTATTTAACAACTGACCTCTGGAGATATCTATCTCTTATGTATGGGCACTCAGTGGGTGGATTTGAAAAGCAGTGCCGTTATTCTACTAAATGCAGTCTTTTCGCATAATCAGCCAGTGAGTTGACGGGAAAAGGTCTTATACACAACAAAAGGAGTCACCGCAGAGGTTGGCTGTTGGACAACAACGAAAACGTAGATGTGAAAGCGTAGCGAAAAGTACATGCTTCGTGCCAGTTTACCATTTAATTTACATTAAATAAATCTCAAGCGATTGGGCGAATTGCGGGATCAAATGAAAAGCTATCAAATTCTGATTCATCATCTGATTCATCATATTAATGGCGTCTTTTTTTTCTAACGTGATGCTAAAGAATTACTGTTACAAATTACTTTGTTGATTGAGGTAAATTAGGAGTGTGAAGCGTTGACTCGCGTTTCTGCACACAGTTACATTTTGCCCTGTGATGCTGTTGATGGGACTTCGAGTGTAGTCTCCTGCTTATAGCCTAACAATTTCTTCAGAAACAGTTGTTATTTTCACAGTTTGATGTTGTGATTCCAGGTGAATTGTATAAATTACATCCGAGCAAATTCGATGACTTGACCAAGTGTAGGGAAAGTTAATACACATGTTATAACTTAGAATACGACATTTTGTTTTTTAACAATGAAGATAGAATATAAGTCTTTTTTTTAACAAAGTTCTCCGTAACCGGTACGAGTTGAACGGAAATGCGAACAGTGCGGGTCGATGTGACAATATTGTCCTCGAGTGACAGCTCTCAATTAACATCAAGAATGTGAACTGTCAACTTTGTTAAAAAGGGAGTAATTTGTATTCAGTATTCAGCGTTTTCACAAGAAAGGGCATTCTTCCGGAATTTCAGTTCGCGTATGGGTAAATAAAGTGGTATTGTTTAGGGGTCATTTTAAAAAGTCAAGGTCACGCATGATGGTACCCGATTTGTACTTGAGTACCCCCCCCCCCCCCCCCCCGGGCAGCAAATGCTTATAAAATATTTTCAGACTGTTTCTTGTACTAGAAACATGCAGGGCTTAAGAATCTAGGAAAGGATCAAAGCTCTCCTTAGACTTAACCCATGCTTCTGACCTACCTTATATAAACAAAACGATGTCATGGCCATGAGTTCTGTTAAGCTTAAGTTCGAAACAGCTATGCTTAAGTTCAACATTGACCAAATATGGCCTTTTGCAATTTTTGGTCGGATTTTGTTTGTGCAAGTTTTATTCAGGCAAAAGAAATATTATCATTTGTACGATAGGTAAATTCGTGCAACGCCAAAATATGAAGTTATTGAAATATTACTTAGAGGCAAGAGTTTTCTAAGTGTAGCTGAAAATCACAAAAGTTCATATTTATTTTCCACACACACACACACACACACAAACGCGCGCGTGCGCGAGCCCGAGCGCATACACACATAGCCTCACACATAATAAACATACACACACAAACACACACATACATTCACACACACTCAAAAAACTGTTTTCATATTCATTTTTTTCGTGATGTAAATGCTGAAAATACCTGCATAGTGCAATTCTTTGTCAAAGATAGATTTACATTCAAGTTTCCTTGAGCAACAATGCCAATACAATGAATGGAGAATCCAGGCTAACTGGCTGGATTTCCTTCTTCTTAAGGTCCAGCTTTATCTGTTAATTTGGAGCATCTTTCTTGAATAGTTTTCTCATAACGTAAGACCATATAAACTTATCCATTAAATTAGACTTTTACTGGACGGATTTCTCTACAATTGGAGCGAATTATTCTTGGTTGTATAGCATTAAAGCGCATTAATTTTGGAATAGTGGGATATAACTCTGAAAGTTTGAAGATACAAAGTTATTCAATACACGGAAATGTTTTGCTCTTTCCTATAAAATTCCCTTCCCATTCGCCATCCAAATCAAGATCAAATAGAATCTGAACACTACCAGTGCTCATTCAGCCACTCCTCACCGCCCCACTGTCTCACCGCGCCACCGCCCCCCCCCCCCCCCCACCAAATTTGCCCTCCGTTACTACATCGAGTTTGCTGTGCAATTTTTTTTAGCTATTTATAAAATACATATGTTTTGTTAATCAGTTGCGAATACAGTTAATTTAGATTTTATTTAGCTATATTCGAGCACGAAAACATTATTGAACAAGTTATATGATATCAATTTAGCAAAAACAAAATTCTTTGAAGCTTTATTAACATTCATGCCATTTAAATATCCATTTTAAATGTGTAATTCCTCTTATATATATATATATATATATATATATATATATATATATATATATATATATATATATATATATATATATATATATATATATATATATATATATATATATATGATTACTGAGTACAACCAGCAAAATAACAAAATATGTCGAGTGTTCGGTTTCTTCACTTGACTCTGTAAGACGTGAAATTTTTATCATTTTGTTCAAAATTTCAAATAATAAAAAATTAACAGTTGCTTTTGAAATTATTGTTAAACCGGTCAGTGATTTGCAAGTTATTGTGGTTTTTTACGCATAGACACAATCCTCGAAAATGAAGAAAATTTTACAACGCCATTTTTGGGACACCAGTTAAAATTTGGAGCTTGTTCATTTCTAGTAACTTAATAACAAAAACCGTGGCTACAGAAGACAACGGCCTACGAAGGCAAGGAGACAGGAATTGGGGACCAGAATCATTGAAATTGATGGCTAGGAGCATGAATGAATAAGTATTTTATTAACGGTGAAAACTTTGAACAATTCTAAAGTCATAGATTTAATAAGCAACAAAATAGTGGTGAAAAACTACCCAGAAATTGAAGTGCTTCTCCCCACTGAATGTGGTTACCGACATAAGTTTCCATACACCACTTCAAACAAAGAGTTCTAAGTGAGGTAACACTACCCTTCCTCCAAGAACGAATACTGAGCAGACAGTTGGTCGGTCCAGTAGGTCATTTTGACGCTCCATGACCCGGAATTTCTTTCATTAAACTGGCGTCTCAAAAATGGCGACATCACAAAGCCGATGGGTTTGGTATTGCGTCATTTATATATATATATATATATATATATATATATATATATATATATATATATATATATATATATATATATATATATATATATATATATATATATATATATATATATATATATCGATAATGAAGCAAATGCAGTTTGGTATCATTTCAATTATGTTGCAATGATTGGTACACTAACTAGTAAACGTACTCGACCGCCCAAATGAATACTTAATATTCGACAGACATTATCCTTTCAGCAGATAGCACTCCAAACATGATGGTAGCTCTTACAGCATGCACACCGTATATTTTTGTTGCTCACGTAGAGTAACCGCTTCTTTTCAACGTCGCTTGGCTGGAAGTTTGTTTTGTTGTTACAACAATCGCTGCGACGTGACAAAACAACGCCGTTCATGCAGTCTAAAAGCGGCAAAGTTCAGACGAAGCAAAAGTAACTCGAATGTCTCACACACACACACACACACAGAATAACGTCATAATTAAAGTTGTGTACAAACCGTGCTAACCTATATTACTTCTGTCACTTTCATATCTTTTCGGCATCTTAAACAGGCCTTAACAACGATAAATTGACCTTTTACTTCGTAAAAGCTCCGGATTCGCTTATCTCCGCTTTTATACAGGTTTTCTCGTAAAACTCTAAGATCACGCAATTAGTAACTAAGAATTTTTCTAGTGGCTCGAATAGTCCCGTCCTTGGTCACAGCCAATCAGCATTCTTGGTACCTTGGCACCAAGCCTCATTCTCGTATTGCGTGCGGTACCAATCACACGCGTTTTGGCCAGGCAGAAAAACATTTTATTTGCTGCCTTCCGTCTAATGTGAATTTCTCCGAATTTGTTATTAAACGCTGGATAATACTTTCATTTTTCAATTGTGTTAACACGAGGGCTCGCGTAATTTGGAGATTTTGCCTACCTACGCTCTCTACTGGTAAATCTAGGTATGCATTACGGGTGTTGCCTTTCCCCGAAAAATGTAACTAGTAGGTCTCCACCGTTTGCTAGTTTAGGCGTACTTACAGAAAACGATGCGATGAACATTATTATCGCTCACCGGAAATGGAAGTCATTTTGAAAAAGAGGAAGAAAAAACGTAATTTTTACATGAAAATTTTAGAATTTTGATGGCGCGTCGGTATTTTTCTTCCTATATTGTAAAAATTTACATGGAAAATGCTTTTGTATGTATTTCACAACAGCAGTTGAATTATTAGTAATCTATTAATTATATAACTCTAGTCAGGTCGGAATCCGACGTCGGTTCCAAGTATATATACAACCTAAAACCGACTTAATTCCGACGTCGGATTTAGGTCGGAACCCGACGTCATTCTGACGTTGAAAACCCGACGTCGATTCCATTTCATATACAACCAAAACCGGCACGTCAGTCCGACGTCGGAAACGTCGGGTCACGACGTCGACCTGACGTCATTCTGACATCTTAATGTTTGCTGGGTAGAGGCTGATTCATGTCAGACTGCTAATTTTTCCCGCCTTGGTCAGTTATGATCAAGTTGCATAGCTTTGTGCTTCCTAGCAGGTTGCCATAACCCAGCACAGGACGGGTTACTGGGAACCGCCTGAACGCAGAAGGTTGATTTTTTCAACCCTGGCAGTCGCCTGTTTCTGCTCGGCAGATGTGATACCTTGGAGGTCGCCTAGCCTTGGCAGCACCCAGTGTTTTTGCTGAGTACTTTCCGAGACAGGTCTGGGTTCAGGTACCGAGTTCCCACTGGGTACCTGGTTCTGAGCAAGGTGACTTGGCACCAAGGCACACCTCTGTGCTTGGTACCAACCAGAGGTACCAAGGTCCAGGTGCCTACCCAAGGCTTGGTACATCTTGGTCAGGTGACTTACCAAGGACCAAGGACCATCTCGGTTCTTGGTCATTATCAAATCGAGTGGTCGGTTCTGCGTCAGCCAATGCGTTCTCTCGAGCTAGGAGTCATCAATACGTTCCTCGCTATAGCAAAGAGCTGGGTTCTGTACAGATTTCAGCGTTCTGAGATGAGCGTTAGTAATTTGCGTTCAAGCTACTTACGCATGCCTTCCTTTGCTTCGTTTTCAGACATGACAGAAGCCAACCTACTCCTCAGCAGTCGGAAGATTCCGTGCATCCATCCATTGTCAGCACTCAATCCTCACTCTCTCTGTGACAAATGCTGAAGGGATAGAGGCATTCCCCTCTGTGACGCACTTCATACCTGGACTGAGACGCCTTAGAAGTTCCGCACCAAGAATGCGCCGCAAGGTGCGGTCCCTGTCATTCGAGATGCAAAGGGCAGGTTCGCTGGTACTTGGCCAAGTGCCATCCCCAGTGTGTACGGACTGGGGTATGGAGTCGGTCTTCGAAGTGCCCAAAAAGCGCAAGAAGCCTCAGCTAAGGGCTACCTCGGAAACAGTGGAGGAGTTATACTTGCCCGCAGTGGGTGAGATGGCCATCGTTGACTAAGCCTGCTTAGCCCTCCACCAGGAAACGGAAAAACGAGTCATTGCAGCACTGCTGATCCAGAGTAAAGGGACTACAAGACCTACGACACGCCCCCATACTCGGGCAGAAAGAGCTGTTTCCCCCGGAGGAGATAGAAAGGGTGCACAAAGAAAGCAGGTTCCTCTAACAGGACTTGGCTCTCATGGCAAGGGCAACCAGACGATTCTCGCGCCCACAGAAGCGCAGATACCCTCAACCCCCATGCCAAGATAGGTCGTAGCAGCAAGGCGCAGCCTTCTCCGAAGAAAAATCCTGAGCTACAGAGCGGCAGGAGTGCAGGTAACAATCAGCCAAAGTATCTCTCAGGGAGAGCGCCTCGTTTCTAAGAGATACTTTTATAAGGTCAAAAGACAGGGAGGGTATTCAACCCTCCAACGATTGCTTGCTCGTAGGAGGCAGGCTAGGCAAGTTCTGGCCAGCTTTGCGCGAGATGGGTGCCCCGAAAAGGCTGAGAGAGGGCTATGCACTTCCATTCAGATGGGACTCACGGGTTACATCTCCCATACCTCTACGCAGCTGAGCTCCAGGCAGTCTAGTTGCGTCTTACGACCAAGACACGGCAGAGTACCAAGCCTTGGAAGACATGGTCAAGGACTTATCGAGAGCGACAAGGAAGATTCCAGAAAACCAAGAAAGGTTTTTCAGCAGGTCTTTCTGGTACTCCTAAAATCGTGGAGTTGGAGGTGAGTCATAGATAATTCCACCCTAAACCAGTCCTTACGGGTCACACCCTTTCAGATGGACACGGTCCAGGTAATAAAGGGATCACTGGAAGCGGGCATGTGGAGCACATCCATAGACCTGTCCGACGCGTTCTTACACGTACCATTGCGTTTCGCGGAAAGGAAGTACCTTTGTTTCCAAATAGGGAAAAAGTAGTATTGGTATCAGGCTCTCCCGTTCGGTCTCTCCACGGCGCCCTATGTCTTCACATCATGAAAAATTCTCATGGAGTGGGCCCGAATCCAAGGTATGTTAGTTTTCCAGTACTTGGACGACTGGCTCCTGGCTCATCACGACCAGGACACGATGAGAGAGCAAACACAAGCCTTGGTCAAGCAGGCAACAAAGGTAGGTCACTTGGTGAATCTCGAGTCCGAGCTCGACCCAAAACAAATCATGGTATTCTTGGGAGAAAGATGAGATTTAAGCCTGGCAAGGGCTTATCAGACCCGAAATCGCCTGGAAAGAATCCGCTCAGCCATTCAAGCCATAGAACCGCATTCGAACGTAAGTCTGGCAAAAAATGGAATCCCTCTTGGGCTGTCTAGTAGCAACAGGGAAGAGAGTTCCGCTAGGAAAACTCCACCACAGACAATTTCAGGCAGAAATCAATCGTGCTCTGTGGCAAGGCAGGCACTCCAAGGCCACAATGTGTGTTTCCAAGAAAGCAATTCAGGCACTGGCTTGGTGGTGCGACGAAAAAGTCACGGGCGAGGGGGTTCCCGTTGCATCCCCACCCCTGGAGTTAGAGATACAGACCGACGCGTCTGTATCAGGGTGGGAATTCATTTCCAGGGCAGAACGTGGAAGGGTTCGTGGCCGTCAAATAAATTGGCTGGAGCTACAGGTGGTTTGGATAGCCTTAACCGACCTATCTCATGCTCTGGAAGGGAGATACGCGGAGTTCCACTCAGACAACTGCACAGCGGTAGCTTATTTGAACAACCAGGGCGTACCAGGTCCCAGCAACTCACCGAGCTAACCAATCGCATCCTGTGCCTGGCCCGGGAGAAAAAAGATTCACCAATCAGCTCGAAATTTGGCAGGATCCTTGATTGTATTAACAGACCTCGCTTCCAGCATCGGTCAGGTAATACACTATCAGCCCAGCCTTTCTCGTAGGTGAGCCAGCACTCTCCGTGGGAAAAACCGACTTGTTTGCAAACGCACTGACGACCAAGCTGCCGAGGTATGTCTCCCCGTGTTCAGATCTGCGGGCCTGAGCAATCAACGCGCTGACACGCGAGTGGCCGTGGGACGAAGTTCTATACGCCTTCTCCCTCAGGCAATTTTACTGCGAGCTAACAAGAGGGCAGTACTACTCAAGCCCAGGCACCTGCTTCTGATAGTCCCGTGGTCATCTGTTGGTGTCTAAGACCCAGTTAGATCCATTCCAAGCCACACCAGCAGTAGTGGCAGATTTCCTCGATCACCTGTTCACTTCCAAACACCTGAAGGTGGGTTCGATCGAGGGTATTCGGGCCGCCATAGGTTCGAGACTGAAAGCCTCGACGGGGGAGGACCCGGCGCTGTCTATGCTTTTCAGACACTTCCCCCACCCCCCACCCCCGCCGTCGGTCACTAACATAGCACTTGGTCCTGCGCTATCTACAGAGAGCAGACATTTTCGGGGACGAAATTATATCCCAAAAACCGCAACGGTAAGATTCAACTGTCTATTGGCACTGGCAAGAAAAGGAGAGAAATCCATGCCCTATATCGCCAGATCATGAAAGAGAACCGTGAGTGGAGATAAGTCTTTCTGAGACCAAGGGCAGGGTTTATGGGCAAGACCTACATCGCTACCGCGGGTCTAGGTACCTTGGAGCAAATAACACTGCCAGCCTTGCCGGAGGGAGATACGGGGCCAGGCGTAGGATCTCTGTCCGGCCCTACGTAAGTATCTTCATCTGTCAGAGGGCTACAGGAAACAAGGACAAAAAGCGTTGATCATTTCCTTCAAGCCCAAGTTCAATAAAGACCTGTCAAAACAGACCATTTCCAAATACAGTGGAACCTCGGCATCGGACCACCTCCCTCTTGGGACCACCTCTGAATTAGGGCACATTTTGTCGGTCCCGAATGCGCTCCATAGACTTTAATGGTTAAGAAAACTCCAAATTGGGACCACCTCGGAGCGCTTTTTTCGGTCCCGAGCCCTCAAAATGCCTGAGATCGGACCACTGTCAGTGAGTGGGGAATCCACTGTATTTTTCGCGGCACATTACCTAAAACACTGAGCATGTTGCCGTCTTAGATACTGTTGCTAGGGATTATGGTAGCAAGTGTGTAACCAGACAGGGGCTTTGTTTGTTATCTATGCTTTTGTACCTTGTCTAAACAATAGCGGCTGACTATATACAAACCCGAGAATATTAATTTATGTGGTGCCTATTCTTTTAGTATTTAAGCCGATCCAATTGCCACCAAGTTCATAATGACAATTTAATGTCAGTTTAAGCACATAAAGGTACTTTAAATAAGAAAAAAAATTGTTAAAACTTTCTCAAAATGGAAAGCAGAGAAAAGGTTAATAGAAAAAGAAAAGACATTAGTCTCAAAGATAAAAGTGAGATAATTAATGTGTTTGGACATCAAACTTGAATCTGTGGTCAACCCGCAAAATTCTACCCAAGTAGGACCAAGTCTCACAAATGGGACCACCTCTGAAATAGGACACATTTTAGCCGGTCCCAAGTGTGTCCTATTTCAGAGGTTCCACTGTACATCAAAATGTAATTCTGGACGCTTACGGTAAAGCCCAAACAGAGTTCAGGAATCTGTATAATGTTAAAGCCCATCAAGTAAGGCAAGTTGCCAACTCAACCAGGGCTCTGCTCTGCGTAGTGTTTCTCTTACAGACATTCTGAAAACGGGTTGTTGGTCGAAACCTAATTCATTTATGAAGCATTACCTAAAAGACCATTCCTAGTTCAAACTGTCCGGCCTATACTCCCTGGGCCCTTTTATGGCTGCTGAAGCTATAGCCTCTAACCAATTCCAAGGGTAGAGGCGGACCAAGCACAAAGAAGCCTTTCAGCGACCCGGCAACGCCTCAGACAAATCCAAGAAGGGCCAGAACCAAGACCGTCGTGAACTGTGTCGTGACACCCACCAGTACCTGTGGGACAGGAGCACCTTGCGTTTTAATTATGGCTCAGTGCCCCGAAGACGGTACTACTGGAGCCCACACACCTGTAGCTCAGTTAGCACTCGTTCTTGGTGCTTCACCTCGCGAGACCGGTATTCCATCTTCCCTTTGCAAAACGGGGTGTACATTTACATACTACGCACCCCCTCGGTGCGTCTGTCATGGCCACTAGAGTCGGGCGCGCAGGGATCAAGTGCCTAGGCTAGCTGGTTTCTCTTAACTAGTGTTCGAGATCTTATATTGGCACGTTGTAGTGCGTTCGTTGTGCATCTAATAGTGTTCTCATCATGCACTGAATGAGCACATGATAGTATGTCCACTGTCGTATACGAGTACTCCTCCTCTCCCATCGGTGTCTTGAGTGAGCGCATTGTAGTACGTTTAGAGTAGGTCAATCGATATTGTGAAGTGGTATGCTAGAGGAGGCGTGATGGTGCGTCACTGTCTTGTGCTAGTACTTCGTGTCGCTTGCCTCCTTATAATGACAGTGGCACTGCCTGTTAAATCTCTAGCTTGGTTCTTAGTTACTTTTGTAAATTTTGAAGTGTTAGTTTGTGTTTGACCATAGCGAATTCATGTTTGTTAATGATAATAAATTTCTTAGTGTATAAATGTGTGAGTTACCAAGCATCATTCAGTGTTGCAACTGCTTGGTCACATAGATGGATACGCGGACTTGGTTCCGCGATCATGTTTATGAAAAAAAATCAATAAAAAGAGATTACTGTGCGTATTTTCGATTAGGTTGGATTTCTCTCCCGTGGGAGGATGAAGGGGGTGGTGCTAGCAAGGCTCATAATGGAGAAGAGTTTGGTCATCGATGCGTCTTCTATACGTGTTCTCTCTTTGGTATGTTCGTCCTTCCGTGTGCTAGAGTTGTTCACCAACTCAATTATATTTTGAACTAAGGCACATTGAACACATTAACTTTCCTTAGTGGTGATTTATTTACGCCTTTTATTTAAGCCTTCGCACTGAACGCGGCACGATCTTTGGAGCAAAAGCTTGGGAAATTCTTGGGAAATTTTTCTACGCTTGGCTCACATCGCACGTCACCCCGACTCCTGCGTTAGTCCCGTATAAAAGTTGAGATATGCGAATTCGGAGCTTTTACGAACTAAACCTGACGTTTTCTTTACGAGTAAAAGCGTGATTCGCGTTCTCCACTTTTATCATAGTGTCCCTCCCAGCCACCTCACCTACATAGATGTGGCTGGTGCAGGAGACCAATACTCGAATAAGGCTTGGTACCAAGGTACCAAGAATATTGATTGGCTGTGACCAATGACGGGACTATTCGAGCCACTAGAAAAAATTATTAGTTCCTAATTGCCTGATTCTTAGAGTTTTACGAGAAAATCCGTATTATACTGGAGAACGCGAATTACGCTTTTACTCGTAAAAGAGCGTTTTACGAAAATAAAACGTCAGTAAAAACGATAAAAGAAGTTTCTAGAGTAGACAGTGTGAAAGCTGACGTTATTATGTCGCTTTGAATTGGCAAAAACTGGTAAGCATTCCTGTCGCTCCTGAGAAACGGAGACCGTTTTAGAAATGTGTAGAAGAAACGTAAATTGAATTTCATTGACCTCTTGTACTTCCTTTACTTAATTAAGGTCATTTTTTACATGGACGGTGCACCCTTTATATATTTTGCAACAAATGATGCTTAAACTAATAAATTTAATAATTATTTATTTTGTCAATTGGTATGCTGTTTTTACACTTCGTG
Organism: Protula sp. h YS-2021; assembly: GCA_949752745.1. Taxonomy (NCBI): domain Eukaryota; kingdom Metazoa; phylum Annelida; class Polychaeta; order Sabellida; family Serpulidae; genus Protula; species Protula sp. h YS-2021. The sequence continues at coordinate 32,785,961 of OX457026.1, forward strand.
TGGCCGTATCAATGAATCTCCAAATCTAGTAAATTTAATGAGGAACCTAGAGTTTTAAAAGGTATGAGACAAAATGTGACTCTACAATGCGGTCGTTGTAAAGCTTGATTTAGTTCTGCTTGAACTAAAGTGAGACCTTTCCTCCTGCCGTATACACCTGGCGCAGAATAACTGCTTAAATTGCTGCCGGAATGCTTGTGAGAACGCACAATAAATAATGAAATTGCAAGCAGAGTTAATTGCAATCATGACGTTACTGACGTTAGACATGACGCGGCGAGAACATTCCAGATGCTTCAAGCCATCAAACTGTTGCAGCGAGTACACCAAATGTGCAGCCATGGCAACAATGTGGCAGAAAATGAATAATACCACAATACTAACAACAACCATGGTAACGCTTTTTTGTTGTTCACCAATCTTTCCTTTTGGCGTATCTCTAGACGTTGTATATATTCGCTCTGTTTTTGAGAAAATTAAAGATCTTCTGAGGGCCTGTATAAGAAGTATATTTAGGACGCTCATGATGACCATCGGAATTACGTACATCACGAGAAAAAACAACGTTGTTTTGTATATTATGGTGTACGCTGCGTTGCGAAACATCGCAGTGGCGCTGAAGTGAGTTTCGGAGTTCTCATCTGGGCGGTACTCAAAGAACCGAGGGAGTGAGTAGAGGAGTGCTACGACGTAAATAACAGCCACCTGCAACACAGAGAAAAAACATGTATTTGTTATAAATGGGTATTGTATAAATACCACACCCGGCAAACATTCCAAAGTCGATCTACGTCGATCCGACCAAACCACAATATTTACTCTGGTTGTACTTGGGCTGTACTTGGGCTGTGATTGCGACCAGAGAGCATCGTCTCACCAACGTCTTTGACACAACGTTGCCAACCTAAAACCATCTCCTTGCGTTATCGCCCACGGGAAATGGTAGCCACAACAGGTTATTTTCAAAGCCGACCGAAGGGAGGACAAAAAATATGAAAATTTCAAGTTTTCTCCTACCTAGTTTTGAAAAAATTAGGAACTAGTCCGCTTCTAACAAAATTGGGGATCGAAAAATACTTCTAAATTGTTGTTTTTTTTATTTGTTTTCGGTCTACGATTGCAGTTAGGGGTTGTTATTTAAAAAAGTCGTGGTAACCAGTGAATGACCCAATGTGCGAAGAAACTATCGTTAATTTATTATTGACAGAAATTTACTTCTTTTAGCCAACATGGATGGGATGTTGACCGCGTGAAAAATATAGAAGCATAAGGAAATGGGAAACCTGGTGTGTTTGATCAAAAAGTTTAACTGTTCTGAAATAAATCACACAACAGTATGTGTTATGTATTGCTAATCACAAAAAATAAAGGACAAAAATATAAATAAAACCTTTATAGTTATTAATAACCCCATACAGTTAACTTATTTCTAATTGTTATAGCCTTTATTATGCCTGTATAAATATATATATGACTTCTTAATATTACACATGTCAAGGCCCTTCATAAAAGCGAATGCAATCACTCATGATTAATAATAATCTATAACAAAAAAGTAACATTTTGCAGTCACATGCAAGCGGCTTACAATCAGCAGTAATTTATCTTGAAAAGCAGCACAACAAATTGCTTCATGGAAGTAATGCCAGCCTTATTAATTACAAACGAGCATCAACGAATACTAAAATTTCAAACCGGAGTTATACTTTCTTCTGAAGCGAACAATTTGTAATAGTGTGCGGAATTCTTCTGCTGAACGGTTTTTATTGACCTAGCTCAAAGTGACAGCCCGTATTAACTACAAGGCCTACAATGTACCGCCGACTAATTTCATTTTCGGCAATCAGCATCCAAATAAATAAACATTGCTACAGGGCTCAGAATAAGAAAAAAGTATACATTGACAACTTCAATTGCGTCATTCACCGACGTTTTTATGTTTAGATATGTTACCCTTAGAGTTGTTCTTTATGAATGGATGGCCTGCAGACTCGGTGGGTGTTACTTTTGAATTCCGTGATAAGTGATCTAAACCACTGCGTTTGCTCAGCGAAGGCAATTGTCGCACACATCAACCGCCTGTTTACCACCCCGATCCTTATAAGAGACCGCGACCTTGGTATTACCAGACCAACGCTCTAAACAACTCAGGCAAAAGTCACACCTTTAAAGAAAGTTACTTGTTCATAACCCTACCCCTTCGTCAACCCTACAGATACTCGAAAATACGGGTCACCTGTGTTTGCTTTGGGAACATGTAAATTCAACATTTCTACAATTTGAAGCGACCAGCGAAGAAAATAAGTACTCGACAAGTGTAACCATAGTAGGAAAATCCGCATTTGGAGTTGTGGAGTTGGAAGATAATATATCTTTTTGTTTAAACCGATAAGAAGTTCGTTTTAACTTTATTGACATTTAATAAATGATAAGAGAGCCCTCCACCCTCACTTCCGTTATCACAGTCATTCACTCACAAGACAGAACATCCTACAAGACTTCAATTACAATGCAATTTAATTAAATGAAAAATACGTAATCCAGTCATAGAGGACACTATATAATAAAAATTAAAAATATACTAGTGCGAGGATGCCATCTAGTCAAACAAACAACAGGCGAATCTACTAATTCCCGCAGTAGTCACCTCGGGTAGATTAGCTAAAACATGTTTCTCGCATTCTATTTTTGAATAACTCTAGCTATAACATCGCAGTATTCCCATATTTTTGTACACAGTGGGAGTCAAGGAGTAAACCCGGGTAGATTAGTCACAAAAATGCGTTTTACGCACTGAACTCTTAAATAACTCTTGCTACAAAAATCTATAGAATTGGGCTTTGGAGCAATTCCAAACGGTGTAGGTCGTTTTGGTAATGGTCACTTTGCCAACGACCACTTTTTCAACTGCTACTTTGCCAATTTCCATTTTGTCAACATAACATTCATTTTTACAAACAAAGTATTTTTTATAGAACAAATAAAAAAAGACAAAGAAAAACACACAATAATTTATTGAACAATAACAGATTCCATATCGGTGAATGGACGTCGGCATTTCAAATGCGTCTCATGGCAGGTCGGGGTACCTTTCTCAGACAGCTTAAAAAACCAGTCCATACTCTTAGGATTTTTTTAATTTCCACACTGGTATGTGCAAAATGCTCAAATGCAGGTACAACCACACCTGCCCAAACTGCAACAGCCATTCACTTGAAAATGCCAAAAGCTCAGTTATCTAAAAACTCAGTTATCTAAAAGAATGAGAGGACCAATAAACTCTGCGACATCAGCGTAGCATAAGGACTTCTGCCAAGTTGCGTTGATGTGAGAAAAAGGTTCCTTATTTTAGATTAAAGCACGTTTTCATACTTTATTCCAGAAAAATTGTTACTAAATCAGATACAAATGACCATAAATTGGTCGACGAAAACCCATTGGTAGTTAGTGATAAAACTGACAGGCCCATATTTGGGCAGGGCAGCCAGCCATTTCACAATCCCCTATAAAGCAAGAACCAACAAATCCCGACTGATTCGGGATTTAAGCTTCCCAAAAATCAAAATAATGTTAACGCGGAAATTCCAAATTCGGTAACTCTCGCCTCAGAGACAGAAGATAACGCGTTGGATGCAATTCGCTTACGGTAAAGGGGCTCTTGTTGCAAAGGCCAATACTGAAGACGCATTTAGTATCTTCCCGACATGCCCATAATGAGCAGGAAAGTACTACTGTGAGAAAATCATCCCTATAGGGGCTTCCATATCCTGCCAACACTTTGAGGCTGTCAGTAAAAAAGCGGTAAAATAGGTACTTCACAATATGTTTGGATTTCAATAGGTGCTACATGTTACATGTACGACACGGTATTGAGGTCGTTAAAAATCTCCCTCGAAGCCAGGTTGACCTCTTACAAACTCAAAGAAGGAAGAGTAAAAGTGTTAAATTTTGACGGTAAAAGTGAAGTACAGTCAGTTCTTGATTGCTACATAGCTGCCGTTGTCCGATTTCTACTGTGACCACGAACTCTTCATGGACGCTCATGAGCCCTGAAATTTAATTTTACAGATATCCAGCCATATTTCACCGTGATCTACAAAGTGACAAAATACCAAATGTTGTACAGTCTTCGCGATACTCGTTACACAAACTACTGAAACGGCTAGTTTGTGATACGCTCCCCTTGCAACCAGCGCAACACTCACTCACTCACTCACTCACTCACTCACTCAGTTCTTAATTTCTGCTGAAGCTTGACAAGGCCAGTAAGGGCTTTTTTTTTAAAAAAAGCACAAGCTATATCAACTTATTAGATGTGCTTTATAACCATACCGCATATCCTTTTACGCGCGGAAAAACCTCAGTATTTGGCTTTCGTTCTTAATCACTTCAATGGTGTTCATTAATTCACTAAAATCAGGAAAGCTTAAAAACATCCAGTTTTGGACGCCTCACAAACTCTGAGTTTTGGCGATAGTACTTTGTGACCAATGGTGTGGAACACCTTGGCCATTCACAACAAATCATCACACAACACCTTGGCCATTCACAACAAATCATCATACAAAACCTTGGTCATTCACAACAAATCATCATACAACACCTTTGCCATTCAAAACAAATCATCACATAGCACCTTACAGCTTTATCCGGTGAACGGACTGTGTAGCAAAAAAACTCTTGTGTTTTTGTGATAACATGCCGATCGCAAATATTCTGAGTTTTTAAACTCCTAAAGAGCCTGGAATAATGTACTTTGTTCGCAAATTTGTTTTAAGTAGCTTGAAATATGACGTAGTTTTTAAATTAATCATATCCCAGGTTTAGATAACAAACTAGCAGACGCTCTGTCTCGTCTCCAGTTGCAGAAAGCAAAATTCATTCAATGAAGTCTGTTACGGGTTCCAACAACCCTTCTAATTTTGCTATTAGATAATTAAGGACAATAAGGAGCCTGAAAGCGTCATCTCAAATAAACAATGTCCGTTTATCCGTTACCCTGCCAATTCTGTAAAAACTGCTGTCAGACACATCCAGAACACCTGTCGAGTCGGATAAATTACACATTGCTCTAAGATCAGTATTTTACACCTTCTGAATCTACATTTCCTACTTTCACTCTAACACTATCTCGATCGTGTTTTATTCATTTAAACACAAGGAAACCGATTATCCATTCCTACTAGTCACTCACGAGTTGGTAGTCGTGTCTAGTTTACGAGCCTACATAAAATGAAGGGTGGCCACTCCTGGTACACTTTTTCTGCTTAAAGAGAAAACAATCCTGTGCAGTCGTTTTTAAGTGTTTGATTCAATGCCTCTCGTTCAATAACCTATCCCACCTGCCATACAATACAGTTTTCACATTGACGTCGCCACAAATGCGACAGCAAAAGGCCTAGGTATCGATCAAATAAAAGCAAGTGGTAGATGGCAGTCTGCCTTTGCTTTTTGGAAATACGTGCGTTTGCGAACACGTTCTCAAAATTTAAATTTAGGTGTAGCATGTCAAACACGTTGCATTTCATAAAAATGTGTATTTTCTGGTGTTCCTAAAACGAACGTTGAATGTAAATATCCATTTGTGTTGTGGGCGAAATGTGGGCGAAATGCGCGCCCTCCGTAACCGAATGTGTAACCATTCTAATTGTGTAGGTTTTAACTCGCCTGCCTGTAGTTCGCATGAGGTTGAATGTGTTGTACGTGAAAAAGGTGTGATGTATAAGTAACATCTGTGCATCGCCAAAATTTGATATGTAACTTCTTTGAATATGTTAGGTTTTTGTTCTTTGGCGCTAGCTGCCGCCATCTTGTGCCATGATAACACCACCGACATTGTTTTTTGCACTTAATACTTGCATATTTCTATGTAATGTTAAAGCCTCGAAAAGTATGTACAGCTTTGACGTTGACTGATTATTATTTAGTTCTTATTTTGTGGTTTGATAAGATGCAAATTAGTTTAATCGTTTGTCGATAAATGCGTCGAGAAATTTTGCTCACGACAACCACAGTTTTAAACCACGCCCAAATTTAAAAAAAAAAATGAAATTTTGAACGTGGGTTAAAATATTTCGTAACGCCTGATACCGTGATAGTATTTTAATAGTGTCTGTATCACCGAGAAACACAAATGTCTATGTTGGCTATATCTCTGTCTTCTCTAGGTTCACGAGAGGTCCGAGCTCCACGCATTCGTCTATGAAAAGTAATGTTTGGCTGCACGCTTGCTATTTATTTTGCTCCTTGCCTTGCTGAGTACTCATAAGACATAAGTACTTTTAGTAGCTTGGATGAATGGAATGTGGAAGTACGCGTTCGGCAAATCTGTCGATGTAGCCCCACATACCCTCTCCAACGCAGACTGAGAGGCCTGAGATCTGTCATCAAGCGGCAACCCCTGCCCTGATTCGGAGACATTTCTGTGATCCTATGCTTTTCCAACATTGTCCGTAGCATGTCTGTCAGTTCTAATTCCGAACCCTTGTTGCGACTAGCCGCAAATTACGCTCAAAATATCGAGGTAGACTTTAAGATCACTGTGCAATAGTTCTGCCCTCCAGAGATCTTGTTCTGATGTCTTCACAAAAATATTCGCACTGAACAGTAATTAACGATCGAATATATTATGGACCTGAAGGCTCATAATTACTTTACTGTTTTCTGCGGTGGAAGTATTACAGTTCTTAGCCAGGAATGTGAAGACTTCTGCACGAAGACTGCATCCTTGCTTTTTAGATGCTTCGTTTGTGTTTGTGTTTAATCGGAAGTAGATTTTGTGTAATGTGGTAACACGATTGAAATAACAGTAAAACCGTTCTTACGAGGTGCGACGATTTTTTAAAGAAGTAACAAAAACAGCGGTTAAAACAGGTCCCAGTTTTCTTCTGCACCAGAAATTTCTCACGCAGCACATGCAGTCTTCGCGACAGTGAAGCAACATGCTAATGAGCCTACTGGTCTTCCGTACGAATACGTTTGGTACTTCTTGGCATTATTAAACATTGTTCTGTGTAAACTAACTCAGCCTTTCAGTTTAAGTGGGATTGCTAGAAGGCGTAGATGCTGTAACAAAAACAACGAGGCTACTAACCACAGACAGCGCATCAGATTCAACCGTCGGCTGCAGCTAACGTACATCACGGGTGGACTATCCGGAATCTACAGCTACATGATCCTTGACTAATTCTCTCCTCTTTCCCTATATTTGTTTCCTCATTCTACTCCAATCACATCAGAAAGAACGCATTTCTCCTTTACAACAACGTAAAGCCTCCATCTTGCCGGCGTCAGGATGAAAAAGTGACATCTGGTTAGTAAATGAGTAAGGTTAACAATGGGTGGGGGAGGGGCACAAGGCAGGAAATTTTTTTCAAGAAACGGGTTAATCATGACTTCAGAGAACGATTGGCATCCTCGGCCATGGTCAATGTCAAAAACCGGAAGTGGGCCACTATCTCGAAAACGGTTGGAGATTTTGGGCTTATTTACGACCCTTTGGGTCTAAAAGACCATATGTAAGAGGTACCTCGGTGACCTTGACCTCCTCGACCATGGTCAAAGTTATAAAACTTGAAGTGGGCCATTATCTCGAAACGGTCAGAGATAGAGCAATTTTAAGCTTATTTTCGACTCTTTAAGCCTAAAAAACGATATGTAGGAGGCACTTCGGTGACCTTGACCCCCTCGCCCAAAGTCAAAAACCGGAAATTGACCATTGTATCAAAAACGGTTAGAGACAGCGCGAGTTTGAGCTTATTTTCGATCCTGTGGGCCTAAAGGCTGTGAGAACTGTTAGAACTGTTAGAACTGTGAGATCATAATTTTGTGCTCTCAATGTAAATTTTGCTACTCGGTAGCGAAATCGATCAACTTTATCTTGTATCTTGTAACACTAATCTTTACATGTTATATTTATGCTGTCGGCCATAAATCTAATGTGTTAATCACTATTTTTGTTCCTTCTAAGAGGTTTTTTTGCCTAAGTTATCAACGCCTCAAGTGCAAATAAATGACTTGTTGCATTGTTCTTGTGCAGCAATCTTACCTAAAGAAACAGAAGTCCAAATAAAAGTTTTTCTGCTTATTGTAGATAAAACCTGAGCATTGCTGACACGTGAAGACGTCAGTCAAGTTGTAAACCTAAGTGCAGTGAGAAAGCAAAGGGTCAGAGAACTCAGCACATAACGGCGGCGATGCACCCACAGGAAGAATGCAAGGAAAGTGAGTGTGACACGAAATGAACAAAACTTTCCTCCAGGGGTTAGCATTACCAACACCAAGATTCCCCCTCAGCGCTTTATTAGCTTGTAAAGTGGACTCACCGGGGAGGACAAGTGTACCGTCACATACACGAAACTTGTTACCTCTCAATTTACCATGCTGGTCATTAAAAAGAACTCCTATCAGCTGAGAGTTATTGAAGCAGATGTGCTGTGGACTCCACAGTCCAAATAGCGGTGACTGACGCTGTGACACAGGTGCTACTCCCCTCTCATTCATGAAGTGATGACTACTACATTAAAAACTTCTGTTTTATTTCACTCATAGTTTGCCAAGTTTGCCAACATAGCCCTACAATACAAGGGTCTAGTCGACATCATCGCTCTTATGAGTTTCACCAATCTCCCGTCCCGAGTAAGCTCAAAATTTATTTGAAGCCAGCCCCCACCCCTTTCGATGATAATTCTTCTTTTTAAAAGTTACGGCTTGTTGTTGTTGTTGTTGTTGTTGTTGTTGTGTTGTTGTGTCTGTACCACAAAGCTGAATAGATAACAACAAAAAGACGTCGAGGCAACGATATTACATAGTCATTAAGTTTCACTTTCTGAATGCTTGCAAATCACAAGGTGAAACAACAGAGCGTTAATCATACAAGCATACTATTCATGCCTATAATACAGTGGAAACTCGATGGCATATCTCATAATTAGCTGAGCTTCACATTCACTGAAGAGATATTTTCATAAGTCTCCCGCTAACAGTGTTCCTCATAAAAGATAGCGAAAACAATGCACTGGGAATGACCACCGTGACCGACTGCTAAACTCACATGATTATGGCATAACGTCGCGTTGTTTACGTTTATTTTTTTTAATTTTTTTTTAGGGGGGGGGGTCGGGCTTTGGTTATAACCCCAGACATTAGAATCGCTGTGAAATTCAACCGCAACTAAAAATTTTCAGGTTTCTGTTTACAGATGGAGTATTCCGTAAATAAAGCATTGGGTAATAGTTGTCTTTTACCAGGTTAGACGAAATGGCAGACAGATAGACCGACTGACTGAGGCAAACAGTAACAAACATAGATAAATACAGTGATACCTCTGAATTCGAACCACTATTTTTTTCAGTTACTTGGTCAAGAAAAAAATACTTCATTATGTTTTTAATGAAAATACAATTGTTTTTTATCAATACAACGCAGCGTACTACTGAATGGTTCTTACTGTCAGCTAAGGCCAAACAGAAGAAACAGAGTTTTCATAGATTTGTGATATAGTGTAGGTTGCAATAGCAACACACCAAACAGGCAATAACTTAACACTGTAGTTTATCTGTGGTAATGCAATATAAATGGAGAAAATAGTTTTTTTTTGAAGCGAGGCAAATGACTGGTGAAACTGCTTTATATATTAATTGAATACTGTGGCATTCGCCTCCCCCAAAACAAAGAAATACTAAATAAATTCCAGCACCACATTTATGGTTCAAAGGCGGTAGAAAAGGGAATACCGGAAATTAGAGTCAAGCCAATGCAATTTTTAGGACGAAGTTAATCGTTATGGTGTCAAATATCCCCCACCATCACTCTAACTCAACAATTTTGTGTTTTTTTCTCTTGTTAACTGCCCTTCTTAGTCAGTGATTTATAAAGCTTCTATTGAAATTATGCGATATTTCGTGACTTTTCCGTTCAAAAGTGTTGCCGGATTTTGTTGCTGCTCCTCATGTTATTCTAGGCCCAGGACTAAGACACTTTTACACATACGTAGCATTGGTCGTAAAATTGTTGCCTTGATACTTTTAATAGGTAAGGTTTTCAAAATATTAATAAAAAAGGTACAAAGTGTTAAGCAATTCAAATACAGAAGAACAACCACCAAGTATTTTTGTGGGTGGCGTCGGGTTTATTACCAGCATCACCGCCTAATCCCCTATGAATATTTCTGATTACACTGTCGACCGACAGAATTTAAAAGTCATATATTTGTTTTTCTCATCAGCTCTGAGCTCCTGATGGAACTTGTTTTAATAGTTACAGGGCAATATATTTGTTGGATAGGGTGCTAAGATAAAATGTTATTTTAAAAATGAAGATTTAGAAATCCTATATTTTAAATTCACTTGCATCGCACAAAATTCACAGAATTTCAGATTATTCTAAGTGTATGATACGTTTATCTTCAGGCACGATAAGCATTCAGCTTACCTAGAGATAGCCCGAAGGAATCAAAGCCGTTCATACCAACAGACCACTGGTTAACTGACCACCCACCAACCGACCATCGAGCTAGTGACCGTCGTCAACTGACCATCACTCAACTGACCACCACTTAACACAGAAAAGGTCATCTAACCACCAAAAACATTTGCAATGCAACTCTTCTACTTTTCTTCCAACTTGTCTAGCCAATGAAAGCTTGTCACTAAATGCAGCAGTCTAGTGAAGACAAAACAAATGCCAGCATGTCGTAGATCCAGGTCCTGGGTTTATATATTTATTCGAGGGATTGCATACTGATAAAGATCCCTTCTCTTGTCCCCATCATATTTGGGTAATCTGGGCAAGGGGGTCGAGGATAGGGGTAAGGCAATTTTATGTACTGTTTGCTTTCGAAATGTTATTATTTTTTCTTATTTGTCGTTTTAGTGTGAGTTGCAATTCTTTTTACCTAGAATGTCGCTTTACTGGTATAAGTTCTATGCATATGGATAAGTAAAATACACCTTATCGTCCTTATTTTGTATACTAGAAGTATACTTATTTTTTTTTAAAAAATCGGACCAAATCGGACCAATCGTGTCCTTCAATTTTTTTTTCAAATTATATGCCGTCGGACTGCAGATTTCGGGATACCAGCCATTACTATGCGAGACCGCGCCTTCATTTGCCAATTAGCAATGAAAGCGGCAGAAGCGGCTACTAAAGTGCCAAATTAACATATCAACATCGATGTAATGTTTATCTGGATTCGCGATGTCGACCGATTTGCTGTGTTTTCGTCAAAGCAAATCGCAAGATCGTTGTATGTGTTTGATCAAAACGTTTAATAGGCAATAACAAAGAAACACTGAAAAGACCATTAGGCCAGCAAACGGCGTCGCATTGATGTTGGAGGTCACAGCAAAAATAACACAGGGTTCATGTTATCGCTCACCGGAAATGAAAAGCATGATAACTATACCGTAATTAGGCGGAAAGAATATGAGAGTGCCTACCATCCTTTCTCTGGCCTACGTTTGGGAAATACCTCATCGTCTATCCCAAAGATGTTTTGTTCAAATTTAACTATATCATTTTTGTATGATTTCTGCTTATTTCAGCGTTTGATGTCATATACCGCGGATTGTCCAGATTTTTCTTTGCATCAAAAGTGTGAAACATCGCAATAGAAAGGAAAAAAAACAACTAAAAAAGGCCCGCATGCTGATATATCCACACGTGTTTTGTGCCAGCGTATCTTATCCACCAAATACATGGAAAATTAATATTAATTATACTGCCTTAATTCCAGGGGGCCACTTGGTATCTTACGTGTTACCATGCGTGTCCAAAACAAAAAGGAAGAAAGGGCTGTAATTCTGAGGCCAGGTTTCCCATGAAAGAAGTATTTCGGAATTTCACTTCGGGTTTGGTTACAAAAATGGTATTATTTGAACATTAGCATTTCTCGGTTGGGGGTTGTTTTAAAAAGCAATGGCCACGTATGGTAACCAGTTAGTACGTGAGCACCCCCCTTGCCCCCCCCCCCTCCCCTCTATCCCGGGGTCTTAATCAACAGCAGTTACTAGTTACCTGTTTGTAGGACCGAGATAAGGTGCATCTCCGTTGCGCAGACAGAGGATAACAGACCGCAATCCAGCGATCGATGGTCAATGAAACGGTCAACCAAACTCCAGCGAAACGTATCACGTAAATAAATGGGTAGAGAGCGAGAAAAATGTAATGGTAGTTCTCCTTGTATTTTGGCCATATTTCAAACTGTACAACCATAATTCGGAAAGAGTTGAGTAACACTGACAAAATTAAAACGAGTGTGTCTGCAACGGCTAGTGCCTGCAGGTATGTAGTCGTACTCTGTTTGCGGTATTGTTTCTGCAAAACAATGAACGATAAAATGTTTCCGAAAATGCCGAAGATTGCGATCGGTAGTGAGAGATACACATCACACACACGTCGTATAACGCTCATCATTTCTTGATCGCAGATAATGACTGGCGGCAATTCTACAGTGGTGTTCACGACAGGGCTGTCATTTGACACACTATAAACAATGGTCATATCCAGCACGGTGTCAGTAGCCATTTTTTTCAGTTTTCCTGTTGATGTAAAAGTCTAATCTGGTGAAGAACTTTGTTAAATTTGCATTGAAATTCATAGACTTCTTCTCTCTCTCTCTCTCTCTTTCTTCTTTTTTTTTTTTTTTGCAAATACTCCAATTTTGAGTGTGTAAATTATTCCACCAGACTAAAATTTGTAGTCTTGGATTTCTGAGGATTTAGTGTTAAGTAAAAACTCAATTTTTAACAATTCACAGTATCTCCTATTGCTGGCTTTAAAATGCTGATGCTATATATTGAGGCAAACTTAAATTTGTTCTGGTGTGTAATTATGTTTCGCTTCGTTAAATTATGCACATAATCTTATAATCCGTTGTTTGATCCTTTTGCCATCGGTCCTCATAAAATCGAAACAGAGGCCTGAGCAAAAATGATTCGTCGCGGCAGCTTCTCACAAGGGCTATATAGCTGCTCTGCATGGGCTCTCAACAATTTTTCTTCCTACCTACAGCACTACTGCTTTGATTTTCAGGGCACTGACTCTTTTACTCAAAATTGTAACCTCCCTCCCGCACCACATATAGTGAATGGGTGGGCCATTACGTTCTACAAAACACGCGAAGAATTGAGCTCCTCGTAAACCACCACCCGTTCTGAAGAGAACTGTAAATACAAACACCGCTTGGTTTATATCTTGCTTAAAGTGCAGCTTAAACATGATGTCAACATGGAATGGTATTCCCCTAAGTTTATGATAGAAAAATCCACGAGTTCTGTGAATTTCAGTTTATGTGACAATCCACCGACATCAATCAAAATCGATCGTTTTACTCAATCACGACTTTGATTGGGAGGTTGTTTGTTTTACACACGATTTTTTAGTATCTGTTATAATCCACTTTTGCCTTGTCGCGACCAAATTGTTACGTGTATTCAATATCTTTTTTACAAAGTGGTTTAGACGCCGACAAACACTTATTTTAAGTGGTAAAATTTTTTTATTGCAATTGTTTGACACAATTTCAGATATAAAACACTTTATTTTTGATATCTAAAACAAATTTCAAGTATCTCTGATTGAATTTAAGATATCTTCGGTTAAATTATAGATATCAAAAGAAAATGGCATTTCATATATCTAAACTTGAACTTCAGATGTCTGAAATTGAATTTCAGGCAATAAATTTTTGCAATAAATGTGAAAATGACAAAAAAAGTGGCAAAAGTGAAAAATCCATAATAATGAGACACGGATTATTCTTTTCTGCATAATAAGCAATTTCTGCACAGCACCTCCCCCCCCGCGCCCCCCCCCCCCTCCCCAAGGGAGAGGCACTCATCTACAAATTGCTTATCATACGTGTCCATGACTTTTCAGACGGCATCTAAACAAGCATCAAGTTTGAAAAAATACCCCTTTTCAATCATACCCGGACACCATTGCAAATTTCACCCTTAATTGTTGATTAAGCACCTGACTTTCATCGCAGAACGAAAACTAAATATATACAGACAATAGTCGATAACATGCAGATTTTTATACATTTGAAACATAATAGATGTTATTTTAAATGAATATTACTTTCTTTGTGTTTGTACATCAAACTTGAATCTGCGGTCAACTCGCAAAATTTTACCCAAGTAGGACCAAGTCTCCCAAATGGGACCACCTCTGAAATAGGGCACATTTGATCCGGTCCCAAAGGTGGTCCAATTTCAGAGATTCCACTGTATTAGCTTTGAAAAGTATGTACACAGATCTTTCTAGAATCACCTTTTTTTGTTGAACGCTGAGAGAAGTTCCGAAACATCCCCCTTTTATCAGAAATGCGGAGTACCGAATGACAATTATCCTCAACCTTTTAACGAAATTGGGACTTTGCCCGGATCGAGTCCTGCTCCAAGATTATCCCCCCCACCCCCCTCCCCTCCCTCCCCAGCCTCCTTTCTACGGTTTTTACGTATCCCAAGTAGGCCAATGTAGCAAGATTTGTTGGAAATGTCGCCCCCATATCGCCAAGCATCCATATTAATGATGATGTTCAATTTTTAAAGCGCCTCTTGACTGGTTTATTTCGGATTAACGAAATCGCCTGTCGATTTCAAATATGGGTACTGGATCTGAAACATAGTGTCATGAAACCATGTGCCCAGTGATTAGTGCTCTAGATCAAATTACTTTTCTGTTATTTTTTCACAGCTCATTTCACTTACTTGAATATAACCGGTGGAAATGAGGCGTACACGTAAGTGTAGGCGATACGGAATTTTATAGCTACTTTTGTAGCTTTAACATCCGATGGATCAACTGGTTTAAGATCTTTGAAAGTTTTTTTATATACTATCTATGGAAACATGATACTTCAGAAAAAGCAGCGTATTGCAGCCAACCAAAAAGACCTCTTTCAAAATGGATCTTGATTTTTATGGGAGAAAATTGAATCTAGAAAGTGATTCAGGCAATTCCGGTGGATTTCTATTTACATTTGTATGTTAGCCGCATTTGCTTACCGAAACATTTAAAACCTTGAAATTGCAACATAAAAATATTTGTTTGAAAGTAGAGTGATTCATACATAACAACTATAAATTATTCTTAAAAAAATCAGAAAACAAGAAGTTTAACCACTTAAATTTAAAGGTGAATTGAATTTAACCAATTTAAACAACCTTCTCTTGGGCTTTTACTTCTAAGGAACTAAAGGCGATAAAATTAACAAAGCAAAAAAAAAAAAAAAAAAAAAAAAAAAAAAAAAAAAAAACCAAAGAGAAGGTGGCACAAATGTTAAGAACAATTGACAATTATTAAAATGGCGACTTGAAGCACTTTCCAAACTAGCTGGTTCGAGAATCAGGCAAAGAATTGCAAGAAACTACTGCTTCGATGAGGAAAAAGAAAGGTCTCATTTATTCCAGCCTTGGCCAGCGGGTTTACAAGTGGCTTAATCTGTGGCTTTACTAAGTCGGATTGCATGTCCAGTATAAACCAATACTTAATATGGAAAATAATAGCACATAAAAGACTTTTTCATGTTATCAACAATATTTGCTGGTCTCAAGAGATATTAAAGTTAGGCGTCCTTTTGTCCTGCTATCAATTCCAAGTCACGGTAAATCGTGTAATAAATGAGGAATTACTGACTCCCACACAGAAAATACTTTCTGTTAATGAGTTACAATGTAAAAGAAAGAAAACAGATATTTTTACTGACACCAGACGAGACATCCGTTGTACAATAAAAACATGGAACATACTGAATGTATTTTTATGTGTATGTTGGATACCAAAGTAGGTATTTTAACTGTGTTTGATACCTAAATAGAGATTACACCACTATTTTCTAATTTTGGGACAATTTCTCAGACACAGCTAGCAAATTCTTGTTAACCGTACATTTCCGTAATTGGATATATATTCCCAAGCGAGCTGTTAAATTATTGAAAACAATAGTAATGTCAATGGTCGTTGTCTTAACGATTAAGAACTGATAATCGTTTAAAAAAATCCGAAATCAATGTGGGCAACAATACATGTCGTTACAAAAGTGGTACCGAGACTGAATAATTATGAAATATTGATGTATGTATAATCAATTAAGGAATTGCTGTTGGCTATTGTACGTGACTTATTTAAACTTAGCATGATTTCTTTGCAGTTGTCAATAACAGTGATCAATGGGTCTGGCTTTGCTGAGTTGAATCAACTTTGAGAAGGAACTCTTAAGCTTTTCTTGAACTGCAAAATGTGTCAGATAAACAGACTTAATGAATTAAGTAAAGAAGTATATTTAAGCTCTTAAATGTGAGACTAAGACCAACTTCACATTCTGAGGAAATGCACTGATAAGAACATTGCTTTCTCTTAGAGCTTCAGCACTGTCGCGCCAGATAAAAAGTAGTACGATTTAGAGTATTAATACTTGCGAAGTTAAACACTTACAAAAAGTATATTGAAATTGTACAGGTCATACCTCGCACATTTTTTCTCCTCAGTGGTCTGCCATTTTGCCTTACTACCGACCTGATTTTGGCTCTAGGAACACCAAATTTAGCACACATGTAGAATTTGGTGTGACGTTGTAAATCTCGATTTTCATTTTCACCTTCATTTATTTCTATGATTAAAACATGAAGAAAAACATCGAGTTTTTATTGACAAACTCAATGCTTTTAACGCTGCAGAAACATTGCCAACAGCAAAACATGATGCTAGGCTGAGTCAGGGCTGCTGTCAGCGAGGAGCGTCAATACCACCTGGTGGCACCTAGGTGCTTGGTGGCGCTGAGGTCCCTTGGTGGCACTGAGGTGCCTGGCTATAAATATCTTATTTATTCCAGTTATGCATCCAAAATAATTATTCAGTGATACCGTTTGGGCATTCCACAACCACCTCTCACAGTTTCTAAAAATATATGTTTTTCTGTTGTCGTTTTCAGAAAATAACAACATAAATGTGCATTGAAACATAAATGACCCTTGAAAACGTTTTACACACTCGGCTTTATCTTTAATTATTTAAAAACCCATTCGAATATTGACAATAAATTGGGACACATTGGTTCAAGGGTCAGGGACCACTTTTGGACCACTCAGTTCTTCGAAATTGAAAGTGGTGGCGCTGAGGTCCCTATAGGTGGCACTGACGCTCCTTGCTATTAAATCCTTCCAAAATGCTTCATTTCGTCATCGTTATATCTTAAGCAGGAGACAAAAATATATCTGCTTTGTAAAAATGGTCCAAGACCACTTTTGGAATATCAAATATACCGAAGTCATAGGAAGTGGCACTGAGAACCCTGAAAAGTTGAAAACGTTTTCCACCCTCGGCTTTATCTTTAAATCTTTAAAAACCCACTCGAATATTGACAATAAATTAGGACACATTGGTTCAAGGGTCAGGAACCACTTTCGGATCACTCAGTTCTTCGAAATTGAAAGTGGTGGCGCTGAGGTCCCTAGGTGGCACTGACACTCCTCGCTATAAAATATTTCCAAAATGCTTCATTTCGTCATCGTTATATCTTAAGCAGCAGAAAAAATATATCTTGTAAAAATGGTCCAAGACCACTTTTGGACCACAAATATACCGAAGTCATAGGTGATGGCACTGAGGACCCTAGGTGGCACTGGCGCTCCTCGCTATTAAATCTTTCCAAAATGCTTCATTTCATCATCGTTATATCTTAAGCTGGAGAAAAAATATATCTGCTTTGTAAAAATGGTCCAAGACCACTTTTGGATCATCAAATATACTGAAGTCATAGGTGGTGGCACTGAGGATCCTGAATATTTGAAAACGTTTTCCACACTTGGCTTTATCTTTAATTCTTTAAAAACCCACTCGAATATTGACAATAAATTAGGACACATTGGTTCAAGGGTCAGGGACCACTTTTGAACCACTCAGTTCTTCGAAATTGAAAGTGGTGGCGCTAAGGTCCCTAGGTGGCACTAGCGCTCCTCACTATTAAATCCTTCCAAAATGCTTCATTTCGTCATCGTTATATCTTAAGCAGGAGAAAAAATATATCTGCTTTGTAAAAATGGTCCAAGACCACTTTTGGACCATCAAATATACCGAAGTCATAGGTGGTGGCACTGAGGACCCTGAATATTTGAAAACGTTTTCCACACTTGGCTTTATCTTTAATTCTTTAAAAACCCACCCCAATATTGTCATTAAATTAGGACACATTGGTTCAAGGGTCAGGGACCACTTTTGGACCACTCAGTTCTTCGAAATTGAAATTGGTGGCTCTGAGGATCCGTTGATGGTACTGAGAAGTCCAACATTTTTTGCTTCAAAATGCTTGCTTGGGTTGTTTTAAGCTGATAGAAACGTTCAAATCCAAAAATCAATGCTCACTATCCGAAAAAAGTGAAGAGGTAGTGCTGAGTACTGGTTGTGGTACTCTGGACCCGCTGGTGGCATAGAGGACCTAGTGGTGGTACTGAGGGCCCGGGGTGACATCAGAGCCTGGGGGTGGCATCAGAGCTCTTCCGGGTGGCAGGAGAGTTTTTTGCATTTTGAAATTCATTTCTGCATCTCAGATTTTTCTTCGGACCTCAGATACAAAATCACATTCTTCGTTAATTTAAACCGGGGTGACACCAGAGCCTTGTGGTGGCAGGAAAGCTTTTACCCGGTTTAGAACCGTATTTTTGGCTTGCCAGAGATGATGTGACTGAATTAGCAGAGTGTCGATCAGATTTCTAGCTAGATTCATGGGGGTAGGAAAGAAGATAGAACAGTAGCAAACAAGAAGGGTTTGTTGCATGATAGCACAAGTTTCTGTTACAAGCATGGCAGAAACAGAACGCTCAGTATACAAGGCCATCAATCGTTTGCTAGCAGCCCCCACTGCGTCAAATGGAGGTCTGTGGAAGGATTAATACCACGCGAGGAGCAGGAGACATGCATTGAAAAGTGACCATCTCTCTCATAGGGAGTAGAAGGCGATAGCGACAAACTGTATGAAGAACCAGAGATGCAAATAGCTGCGCGAGGAACGCAACGATACGCCTCTGTCAGAATCTTCGCCGGCTCTAGCATCAGAGAAAACTCAGCTAACTGAGCCCCGGCTAGGCAAGAAAGCTAAGATGAATCGCTCCGTGTCTTCAGAGACAGTAACCGAGTTAGACACAGAGGACACACAGCCACTGAGAGAACCCTCCTGTTGATATCCATCTACAAGGGGTACTGCGACTAAGGGATTATCCGGCTCCTAGCGATCGCCAGGAAAGGACAACAGTATTGCAGGGATCCAGTGGCGGCACGCAGACGTCCAATCTGCAGAGAAGACGCGAATTTTGCCGGAGGATATACCGTTTAGAGATGTAATGAAGAAATTACACGACTGGAAGGGGTAGAAGCGTACAACCCCATGCGCAAAAAAGAGGATCCTTCCCATTCTCTAAGCGAAAAGTCAGAGCAGTAGTCATTTCTGACTCAGACCACTGGTGCCGGAGTTGGCAATGCGATGGCTCCCAGGCAGAGAGAATTGCAGCAAATGGGCTGGGATGAGGGCAAGATCATAGCGCGACTTCACCCATCCAACGGGAATCAGATCTGCAACGTATAGATCTGCGGACAAAGAAACAGTGTAAATGCCCAGAGTAAAACAATGATGTTCTCCTTGTTGAAAAACCCTAAACCTAGCTATTCCTCGATCAAAGGAGACCTTCCAGACATTTTGAGTCAACCAGATCTGTTCCCTATTCAAGACGCAAGAGAATGTCGCCCTGGAAAACAGAGCTTCATGCCACGACTTAGCGCTGATGTCTGGCCCCTGTTAAAAACCACTTCCTCCAGGGGTCGCTTCAAGAAACAGCACAGGGGAAAAAAGTCTGCACTTCAGTCACGCCACCACTTCCCTTCAGCCAAGAGACAGAGGCGACAGGAGGACAGTGCCACCGGCCACCAAGCCTCACAGTTATACAGATAGCAACGAACTACGGCACAGTGTGGAGATGAAGGACTCATCTCCAGGCGATGTTTACTACAGGATATGAGGGAGCTACTAAACTGTAAAATCGTTGGCCTGTAGGAGGAAGGCTAGGCTATTTCTGCAAAGTCTTGGTAGAAATGGAGGCATCGTGTCGAGTGTTCAACTGGCTTCGACAGAGCTATTTCCTCCAATTCAAGACAGATAACAGGGACTGATGCATTACAGTGCCTCACTGTTTACAAGCTCCAAAACACATAGCCATCTCGCACAGTCAGGCTCCGAGCAGGATCAGGCTCTGCAAGACATGATGCAAGAGCTTCTAAACAAAAGAGCTAGACACGAAATGCCAAACTCCGAACAAGGCTTTTTCAGTCTAGTATTTCTGGTTCCCAAGAGAACTGGGGACTGCAGATTAGTCAGAGACTTGTCAGAATGAAAATAATGAATGAAATAATTTCTCCGTACAAGCATTTGAGATGGACACTGCTCAAGTAATCAAAGGAAATGATACAGAAGGGCAGTTAAGGGACGTCAATAGACTTATCAGATGGGTATGTCTACATCACAAATAAATCGGAAAACCATAAATACTTGTGCTTTCAAATAAGAGAGAAATGGCCCCTGTGTCTGGCACTTCCATTCGACCTAACCACAGCAACCCTGCACATACAAGGTGTTGAAATCATGGGCCAGATTCCAGGGTATGCACGTATTTCTGTACCTGGACGACAGGCTCCTGGCCCACAACGAGGAGGCCCAGGCCAGGCTCCAAACACTCATCCTAGTAAGTCAGGCGCTTCAGGCGCTACAGGCGCTTCGGGCTTCATGGTCAATTTGGCAAAATCAGAACTTGTGCCCAAGCAGCAGATGGCCTTTCAGGGAGAGAAGTGGTACTTGGAGTTAGCCAGAACCTACCCCCACAAAAGAGAGATTGGGCAGAAGGGGTTATCGCAGGATAGTCGCCTTCCCCTCGAAAGTAATCGAAGACCAGCAATGGTAGTTATCCACAGAATGCTTATCCCGGGGTTATCCAGCTGTTATCCAGCTGTGGAAAGCTGTGGAATGACACCTGACCGCCATCCCCTCTTAAAGTTCAAATATATAAATTGGCTAGAACTAAGAGTTGTGTAGTTAGCAATCACCCAACTGCTCCCCAGGAGGAAAACAGGCCAGTAAACGTGATGCTGGACAACTCAACAGCAGTGGCTTATCTCCACAAGCAATGAGGCACCTATTCAGTAGAACAGTTGACAGGGGAAATCGCCGTATCTGCATCTATTTGCTAATTCCCTAACCCGTCAAATTCCTAGATATGTCCCTCCCTGCTCTTAGCTTTTGCGACATAAAACTATCCTTTTTTCTTTTTAAAACGCTTTTAGGAGTGAAAGCATAGTTCGAGTTCTCCACCTTTAGGCCTTCGGTTACGCACCCTTATCCATCCTTACTACAAACCCGCTTGGACGGGGGAGGGGAGAGGGCACTGATCTAAAAAAGGAATTGGGTAATTTGTTGTAACTCAGTCTTAAACACTCGAGTGTTTCCTTTATTGCCCAATAAGGCAATTTTTGACAATGTTTATTTACATTGTACGCCTAGATGTGTAGAAAAGTTCGATTCACAATTTATGCGTCAATATACCGCAGGTGGAGAACGCGAACTACGCTTTCACTCGTAAAAAAGGTGCCTTGCGAAGTAAAAAGATGGTTTTATCATTACTACAACGGTTTATTATTACTGAAAATACGTAAGCTAAAATAAAAAAAATAATCGGGTCCACAGTACCTCAACCGAGTCCTTAGTGCCACCAACGTGTCCTCAGTAGCACCACGTCACTTTTTATGTCTCGCCGACCGAGGGCAGACATATAGTGTTTGTACGTTCTGTGTGGGTATGTGTGTGTTGGTGTTTGTGTGTCAGTCTGTTGTGAACAAAATATTGTGTGCATGATATCTCAAGAACGAAAAGTTCGATCAACTTTAAACTTGGCCTGTTTATTATTTGGGTAGGTCGGACGGTTCTGTCAACTTTTGGCGCATGTTCAGTTATTAGGGAAGGCGGATTACGTCATTACGTAAAAGTCTTGTAGGTAAGATTTCTCAGCCGCTGAACATCGGCTGAGAAACTTGGTAGGAATGTTGCTTGGTTGGTTCGAAGGATTCTGTCAGACATGGCCGGACATCATTGGGAAAAAATATCGCGATAACGGAAAATCGGATCGACTTTCCGTTCCACCCCTGGTCCCCGTATCCCCACCCACAGCCCCGCTTTTCCCTTTTGTCGTCTCTTTTGTTAACTAAAGATAGTTATTAACTACGCTTGGGATTTCAGCGTTTTCCAGAAGATTCTCCAATGTTCCTGCATTGTTTAGACATACTTGAAAACATTAGCTTAACAAATATCGATCATTGGCTGTTTTTGAGCGTTATTCACCTACAGCTATTGGCGCGTTTTTATTTGGCTACCAATCTGTTCCATATATGGAAATAATTACGTAACTGCTCGCAATGCTTGCAAAACTGGAACTAGCTTTCACCTCTAATACATTGTACTATGACAAGCAGTGTACCATTTTGACACCAAACTGCCTTCCCCCACTCTCACACCGGGGTGGGTGATGTGTGGCACACTTTTGAAGGATGTTTTTCTAGTGCTTTTTGGCCGGTGGGAATGTATGAAGACAAGGTATACGTAATGGCTATAATTACAGTGCACAAACCTTTACGGAAACGTTGGCTAAAATGGTTAGGGTTCACATTAGATAGCTGAAGGGAAGGAGGTTGGTTAAGATAAGCAAAAACAAACTGTAAACCTATTTTTAACTGCCACCATAAAACAAAATCTCCTTGTGGTGGCCAGCCTAAAGTTTCGGAACCAGTGTGTCCTAATTTAATGTCAATATTCGAGTGGGTTTTTAAAGAAATAAAGATATAGCCAAGTGTGGAAAACGTTTTCAAATTTTCAGGGTCCTCAGTGTCACCACCTAAGACTTCGGTATATTTGATGGTCCAAAAGTGGTCTTGGACCATTTTTACAAAACAGATATATTTTTTATCTTGCTCAAGATATAACGATGACGAAATGAAGCATTTTGGAAGGATTTAATAGCGAGGAGCGTCAGTGCCACCTGAGGACCTCAGCGCCACCACTTTCAATTTCGAAGAACTGAGTGGTCCAAAAGTGGTCCCTGACCTTTGAACCAATGTGTCCTAATTTAATGACAATATTGGGGTGAGTTTTTAAAGAATTAAAGATAAAGCCAAGTGTGGAAAACTTTTTCAAATTTTCAGAGTCCTCAGTGCCACCACCTATGACTTCGGTATATTTGATGGTCCAAAACTTGTCTTGGACCATTTTTACAAAGCAGATATATTTTTTTCTCCTGCTTAAGATATAACGATGACGAAATGAAGCATTTTGGAAGGATTTAATAGCGAGGAGCGTCAGTGCCACCTAGGGATCTCAGCGCCACCACTTTCAATTTCGAAGAACTGAATGGTCCAAAAGTGGTCCCTGACCCTTGAACCAATGTGTCCTAATTTATTGTCAATATTCGAGTAGGCTTTTAAAGAATTAAAGATAAAGCCAAGTGTGGAAAACGTTTTCAAGGGTCATTTATGTTTCAATGCACATTTATGTTGTTATTTTCTGAAAACGACAACAGAAAAACATATATTTTTAGAAACTGTGAGAGGTGGTTGTGGAATGCCCAAACAGTATCACTGAAT
Organism: Protula sp. h YS-2021; assembly: GCA_949752745.1. Classification (NCBI taxonomy): domain Eukaryota; kingdom Metazoa; phylum Annelida; class Polychaeta; order Sabellida; family Serpulidae; genus Protula; species Protula sp. h YS-2021. The sequence continues at coordinate 32,809,637 of OX457026.1, forward strand.
AATTATTTTGGATGCATAAATGGAATAAATAAGATATTTATAGCCAGGCACCTCAGTGCCACCAAGGAACCTCAGCGCCACCAAGCACCTCAGTGCCACCAGGTGGTATTGACGCTCCTCGCTGACAGCAGTCTCCCCTGGCTAGGCTTGTGCTTTTTTCACTTCGCAAAAGTTCAGGTTCGCTTATCTCCACCTTTATACGGGATTTCCCTCATTTGCGGTATTGTGAATTGAACTTTGCTACACGTGTAGGCATATGATTTAGACGAACATTGCCAAATAGTGTTTATTAGATAAACCAGAAACACTCGAGTGTTTAAGACTGAGTGACAAGAAATTACCCACATTCGTTTTTTATTCGTGGAACTGTGAAGGCCTTTTTGGTGAAAGAAGCTTGAGAGATTTTTTGCACCAAGTTTCCAGGAAAAGAGGTGCTTATTTGGTTTTTGGATACATTTATACTTACTTGTAACTAGTTTAATGTTACGACGGAAGTTTAACAGTGTTTTGAATGCAAAGCTAAAACGGACCTGTAGTGTTATTGACAACGAGTTGGCAAACTGGGTCTTTGTCACCGTGCCATTTTTCTCGTATTCTCTCCACCAGCAGATTCATCTTTACATCGAGATACTGGAAGCTTTTTCAATCTGATCGTCTGTTAGGGCGTTAGTGTCCGATTGGGTGTTGGATAGGCACGGAGACAGCAGCTGGCGCTGGTAAGTTCTCTTTTTGCCTTGGCTCTACACCACACCACGTAAACCCATCGCCATTGGCTTGCCAGGACTGCTCTGACCGAATTAGCTGAGCGTTGATTTGATTGATAGATTTCTAGCTAGATTCACGGGGTTACAGCCACTCCCCTTCCTTGTAGGCATGTCGGGGAACCAAGTGGCATTAAACATCTTGGTAGAGGCACCGATTTGGAAGGGAAGAGCCAGGTGGCTCAACTGACGTCGGTAGCAGGGACGGCAAGAGTAGGTGTTATCTTGTGGCTCCAAACGCGTGGCTCTACCCATATGCGCTACCCACGTTGGCTGTCCTTCTTACCTTATCCCTCCCGAGAGAGGGCAGAGAGGGTAGTATAAGGGAAAATATGAAAAGGTTTGTTGCACGATTACTCACCGCAATTTCTGTTCCAGAGACACATTGAGAGACGCCTGGCCACGAGGAGTACGGCTCTTAAGAAGCGGAACTGTAACAACGAAAAGTGTTAGTCGAAACCGCTCACTGTTTAATCAAGCAGGGGGAGAGCTAGGCACCCCACTGCGAAATCGAGCGAGAGGTGACTCCTGAAACCAGCATGGGCAAAAGAAATAGCTGCTATGAGAACGTTACAAGAACAAATGCAAGCTGGCCGCTCTGCCCTATCTTGACATATTTCGGTGCTGCATTCAACGGATACAGGCAAACAGTCACGAGTCAGCTCCCCTCTCCTGGTCACGCCCAGGGACGTGGTCAAAACACGTTTGGCAGTGAAAGATGACCAGGAGATAGACCATGACAAAGAGCCGTCACATCCAGCGTCGGGGGAGAGGAAAGGGGCTCAGATGATGTGACCAGTTGTGCGAAAGCAATCAAAGACCTGCAGTGGTGGATGTGTCCACAATGCATATCGCGGGGTTACCCATTCAAGCCTCCTAATCCCGTAATATCTATTCAGACAGATGCCTCATCCGAATGGTGGGTTTTCTATTTGCAAGGGAAGCTGTGGGAGGGTACTTGGCTCTCCAGCTTAAAGGCCAAGCATATAAATTGACTAGAACTGAAAGTTGCGTGGCTGGCAATCACCCAACTGCTTCCTAATCTATAAAACAGACCAACAAATGCAATTTTGGACAGCAGTGACTTATCTCTGCAAGCAATAAGGCCCCCAGTCAGCTGAGCTAACTCAATTGACAGGTGAGATCCTTTGCCTAACAAGAAGTCATGGGATCTGGATCTCCTCAGACCACATAGCCGACAAACTAAATGTTATTGCAGACATGGTCTCCAAAGTGGGCAAAGAGGTTAAAAAAGAATGGTGCCTGAATTAGGATTGCTCTCAATAGATAGTGGCTCGGTCCCCGTGGGGTCCCCCCTACCTGGACATATTTGCCAATTCTTTGACCCACCAACTACCCAGATACGTCTTCTCTGCCTTCCCACAACAGGTCAATTTAAAACAGTTGCTCCTCAGAACCCTAGTGTTCCTAGAAAGCATATTTATCCCGACAGCCGCATGGCAACCAGTGGCTCCATGGTTCACTCCACTGTCTCGATACACAGTAGAGATGTGCCTTCAAATCCCTTGCCACCCGGAACTTCTTTATCAGCCTCATATTTCATCCCACTCCTCACCTCCTAGGCCTACGAGTGTGGTACGTAACCCTTCCTTCTTGAAAGATCAAGGGTTCTCAAATGGGGCAATAAAGAAAATGACCCAAATGCATAAGCCTTCCATCTCTAAAATCTATCGATCACAGTGGAATCAGTTTTCGGGCTGATGCAGAAAAAAAATTTGACCAGTTCAAGGCTTCCTCATGGGTAGTAGCTGATTTTGTGAATTTCTTACAGGAAGAGTTAAACCTAAGACCAACTTCTATGGAAAGATATAGGTTAGCGATCGCATCAATGCTCAAACCGGTTTCAGGAAATGATCCAGGGGGGGACTCATTGTTCTCCAGATTATTCAAACATTTTGAGCTAGTGTCATCCCCGCCCAGGTCAAACGCGGCACAACAGGATCGAGAGCTGGTTTTCTTATTTTTGACCAATAGGGAAACCTTTAATGATGCAATTATATCCCCGCTGCTACTCTGAAATTCGCCCTTCTTCTGGCGTTCGCGTTAGGCCAGTGAAGAGGGAGACTCCATGCTCTAGAACGAGAGGCTTAAAGTAAATGGCTCCTAGGATACAGTGGTTCTAAAACTCAGACCATCTTTCATGTTTAAGACCCACGCAGCGACTAGATGGGCAGGGACATCCGAAGAGATAAGGCTCCCATCCCTTCCCACCCACATCACGGGAAGAACAATCATCCATTGCCCTGGGCGTGCCCTCAGAAAATACATGGTTTATCCAAAGATTATAGAGGGCTAAATCACAAAGCTCTAGTCATTTTCATTTAGGCCTGGTGTGACCAGAGACATCTCCAAACAAACTGTATTTTAAACGGATAATATTAGAGGCATATTCTAAAGCCCAATAAAAACCTGAATTTTAGGCTCAATAAGAATCAAAGCTCATCAGCTGAGACAAGTAGCCAATTCCATGAACGCCTTACACAATATTTCACTAGGTGATATACTACGTCCAGGAAGTTGGTCAAATACATTTATTAAGTTCTATCTAAAACAATTTACTCAAAAAGAGCTAACGGGACTTTTAAAATTTGATTGGCCCTTTATAGCTGCAGAAAAAGTTATTACTAACCCTGAGCCTTTGTCTGTTACAGCAAGAACTACAGTCAGGAGGAGCCACATCAAGCAAACAAGAACGGGGCTCCAATCAATCCCCCCAGATCCAAAACTAGAGGGGGAAGCAACCCCAATGCAGTTAACATTCAAAGACATTGGGATTGTTACTTGCCTAATTGACTCCATAGGTTCGGCTGAGAGAAATTGGTTGAGCCATTTTCCCACTTCTCATGTGATGGCTTAATAAATTTTTTCACTACAGTGCTTGTTATTTGAATGAGAAAGAATAAGATTTATCTGTGATTAAATTGATAATTAATTGCCTTATCAGTTTTTGAGTTGATTTCTAGCACTAGTGCACAGACTGTTTATTTCTAGAGATCATGCAATTTAAGTTCAATGAAGGGCATTATTTTATGTTAAATTTATTGTACATGAGTCAATTCGTGTATATGTTACCCGACATACGATCGCGGGAGGCTGGAGGGAGATGCTAATAGAACATATGAGTGCTTTTGGGTTTTAACTATCGTTCTTTCAATATAATTCATTTTACATTTTAACATATGTAATATTGCGCATCGTGATTGTTAACTCGTTAAAGACTCATTAAAAAATTTCAAAGGTGGTATGATGTCTTTTACTTCACTCGTACAATGTGTGGATAAAAGTGTAGTTCTTATTGAAAGAATGTTTCTACACAAGGCGTGCCAAAGAGGATTCTACCTCAACGCCGGTTTCTAATCTCGTCAATAGGGGGAGATAAGCGAACGTTAGCTTTTGCGAAAAAAAACTGTCATTTTATTTCATAAAACTCTTTTTTTTAGTTCGCGTTCTCAACCTTTAGTTACCCGCCCTTATGTTTTCCACTTTAAACCCACTTAGGCGGATGGGGGCATTGAGCTAAAAAAGGAATGTGGGCAATTTGTTGTCACTCAGCATTAAACATCATACTGTTTCAGATTGGCCTAATAAGACAATTTTGGTAATGTTTATCTGCATTGCACACCTACTCGTGTACAAAATTTCAGCTCACAATTTATGTGTGAAAATTAGGGAAATCCCGTCTAAAAATGGAGATAAGCGAACTACACTTTTACTCGTAAAAAAAGCATTTTACGAAATAAAACGACACAATTGCATATGTCAAATATGCTGAGTGCGATGAAATGCTTGTGTTGGCTATAAGAATGACGCCTGGATTCAATTCATTTTAAATACACCCAACGTTATGAACTGCGGGTTACGCACAATTGTTGGTGGGGTTAGGCATGAGAAATGCTCATTAGTACTAAAGCTGTTTTCGTCTTTTCTTGAATTTTTTGCATGTTCTTTCGATTGAAGCGAAAATGTCAGGACATAGCAGTTTTATAAGACCTTAGTTAAAAAAGCCTGATACACAAAGCCGTGAGACACATCAAATTACATGCAAATATCTCGATTGAATATGGAAGTTAGGGGAAATCTATACACATTGTTGCATGTCAAAGGAGGCTTGGTGGTGTCAAATGGAGCTCAATTACTTCTTATAGCAATGCATGAATTGTAATGGTTTACAAGATGGGAGTATTAAGTATCTTGAACCAACAATAGTCACGCAAACAGTTGGTTCCCTACAAGTATAATTTTTCCCACATCATTACCTCGACATGTGTATTTAATAATTTTTTTGCTTTTTTATTTTATACCATGCTAGTAGCTATTTTAAGTTGGATGACGAGGTGAATACATGAGTAACATATTTTTTTCTTATATCGTTGAGAGTCACTAATTTGCGAGTGTTTATTATTGTTATTATTATTGCTATTATTGTTATTATCATCCTTGTTATTTGTTATAGCAAGATTTAAATATAAAACAAAATAGTACAATCTAAGAGTAAAAGCAAAAGAAAAATATTAATGAAAATCAGATCACATTTAATTTTATCCATAGACATGAGCTTAAGAGGCTTTTTAAAAGTATATTAAAATCTAACGGTCTGAGATAAGTTACACTAGCAAAGTGCGGAAACCCTTTCGCTATTCCTTTTTCTAATTTTGTTTCTTTGAGACACAGTAGATAGAAGATCTAAGGTTACGCTCGGATTTTAACTGACTAGCAGATTTCATATGTACCTTCCACCAGAACCATTTTAAGCTTTAAATTTTATGTGATCACTTTTCTTGTTTATTGTTATTTTTCTAGCTGCCACAATTTTAAGTTTCCATATGCTGTTAAGTTGTTTTTATGTGACACAAGAGGTTGTATACATTCAGTCTGAATGTAACAACGTCATGAGCGATTGCTTGAGCCCGGTTAGGAGCAAAAATATTCTTATTTTCCACGATTTTAGGTGACATATTGGGAATTTACACTTAGAATCGATACGTGTTTAAACTGTTGAGATTTTCATATTAATAGTTTCATTAAAACCTGCACTAAGATTTCTTTTGTTGATTGACCATAATAGGAGAGAAGTGTTTCTGGGAATGTGGAGTGTTAATCAAAAGAATCTCAGGGTTTAATTCACTTAATTTCAGAAAGATACAGGTCAGTTTCTTCTACCCCTGATGCGGTTTTTAAGGCTGTGATACAGCTGCTGTCGTCTAGAGTTGTATTAGGCTGAGAGTCATAAGCGCAAAAATTACGTCACAGGTTTGAAGCAATATCGGCCACGGAATAAACATACAAAGAAAATCCCAAATATCTCCTTGAGGAACACCAACGTTTAAGACCTTTTCTTCAGGTTGACAATTTGTATTCTCTGATTAAGGCAGGAGCAAAACCACTGTTGAACTTTACCCCGAATTCATAATCGTTTATTCAATCGAGAGAGCAAATGTACCTGATAAATCTAAAACACTAATATTATCGTTTTCGCTTTAGTTCTGTCTCTGTACACTGATTGCTTTATGTACGCTGCTTGAAAGAGCTGATTCTGCCCTAAATATTCGTTTAATTGACTTGTAACAACGCTTCCAATGATTTGTTTTAAAATGAAGTTAAGATTTGAGACTTGACGATAATTTTTCACTTCATCGTTATGCAATGTAGCTTTCTTAAGGAAGGGTCTAATTGCAGCATTTTCCAAACTCAGTGGCACGTCAGGTAGGAGATCTAATTTACAAGATTCATTTGATGGTTTCTGTATGGCATTCCGTTTTTCAGTGGCTGATCTAGATTAATATTCTATATTAAATTAAGGATTCAATCTCATCCCGAAGAACTTCGAGCTGATCCATAAATATGTCACTTTTGATAATATCCATTCTTATTTTAACAATTTTGTTGACGAAGTCAGTAAAACAGTGAGAAATATAAGAGAGGTATCTGAGTATTATTGTATTGGCATTTAGATTGAGAGTCTGCATCGTCACAATGATTCCCTTGCAATGTTTACGCCATCTCCATATGAGTTGAGCAGAAACCTTCTAAATCAAGAATTTGAAAGATTTTGGGGCTGCTTTATGGAATAACATCAGTGATAGTCATATATGAATTTTGGAGGCTCCGCATTTGCATTCAAGGAGTCTTCATCTAAAACATCTAATTCAACGGATTTTATATCAAAATAAAGATAGAGAATATTTGCCACATTTGAAACTGTCGGTATTTAAAGGTGAAGTACAAGCCAAATTCATAATTCCGTGAAGTATAAGTGTTACATTTGATAATTTTCATAAAAAAGCTTGGCACGATAAGAAAACGTCAACTATTTATAAAATAAATTATATTTAAAACGAAAACAGTAATTTGTACTATCTGCATGTATATGTTACAGCGGATCTGTCAAATCAGCGACTTCACAAAGCCGCTGAAATTTTCAGCGGCTTTGCAAAGTTGCTGGTTCACTTAGCGGCTTTGCAAGCCGCTGGTTTTTGGGCTCGAAAATTTGAAAATTCCGCTGAAATGATAAATTAGAAAGAGCATAGGAAATATTTCCTAAAGGACTTTCATTTCAACATCTATTATTATTAAAATGTAAATTTAATTTTCATTTACAAAACGTATCTTTCTTCTTTCTTCTTTCGGTATCACATTATTTTTCGAACGATCTTGCAATGAAGAGAATCGTTTTTTTAGTTCGTCAGTGAGTCGTGTTTCGTTACCTGTATCCATTTTTCTTAATTTTGAGAGTATTAATTCATATCAATTTCTTTTTTTGTTGCTTATTGTTTTTTACTTATTTGATTTCTGTTGATTTGGTAGATTTCATGACTGTTTATAGAACATCGCTCCGTAGTTACTTATTTGATTTGTTGAAATCATTATTCAATAAAAAATAGGCGTTTTTGTTAATTCTCTTAACTTGTAGTTGGGTAAGAAAAATGCAATTATCATCATCAATCGGAGTTGAAAAGATATATTCACTCTGTCCTGAGTCAGAGATTCTTAGCAAAACAAAAGCCAGTGAAATGTTGGTTTCCTTAACAGAACAACAAGACCAAAGAACAGATCCATTCTTTGTCATGAGTTTCTTTGCAAACTTACTGGAACAAAAAAATTGTAATTGATAAATCGTGATAAATCTGAAAAAGTAATCACCTATCTATACGATTTATACAAAAGATCACATACTTATATCATGCCAGGCAATTCAGTTTGCTTAAATCGTAACTGCAATCTGTATTATGATAAAACTGCAATTATGATTTCGCTGACATCCTATAATTGTGAAATAAAGACATCCCTGGCTTTAATTGACTTTAAATTGCATATAATGTCTCTTAAAAGAATGAACAATATAATACAATTACAAACAGTTTCTAATCTTGTCGAAATAGTCATAAAATGGTTTGTGAATGACATGTATTAGTATGGGTCATCTATTAAAGGAATGAATAATTTCTCTCATGCTTTCATCTTTTATTAATCTGGGTGAAACGACCTATTTCATAGACATATTCTTCATATTCTTATGCCCTTTCTACTTTATCATTTCAGCGAATTGTCAAATTTTCGAGCTCTAAAACCAGTGGCTTTCCAAAGCCGCTAAGTAAACCACCAATTTTACAAAGCCGCTGAAAATTTCAGATAGCGCGATCAGATGGATGTTGTATGACTCGTGCCGTATGGAACATATGCGTATAAATGGCAATATTTCCATGTTCATTTTTGCATGGATAATGTATATGAATAAAACACAACGGAGAAGAGAAATCAGAGAAAAGTATGTCTCTGCACAAAATTTGGTTCCAGACTAGTTCTCCGGACACGGACAAACTAACATGGTAAAAAGACAAATGAGGGAAATTCATCGCATAAATGCAATAAAGCTTTCAGACTGAAAGTCCCTAAATGCAAAAATAATATACCTCAGTGATTTTGTTAATTAAAAATAGATCTTTAAAATCTTCTTGAGTCGAGGTTGATCCCTATCAGACCATTTGAGCAGAGGTTTCCATCAGTCAGGATATTTGAGCCGACACTTGCATCTGTCAGGTTATTTCAGCTGCAGCTTGCATCTGTCTGGCTATTTGCGTTGAGATTTATATCTCTCATACTATTTGAGCCAAAGCTTGAATCTGTCCAGCAGTATGAGCTGAGGTTTACATCTCTTATACTATTTGATCCGAGGCTTGCATTTCGAAGGCGAAAAATCTCATAAGTTAATCAGTCAAATCCACCGAAACACTTAATTAAAAAACTCGAAATTGTTATAGCAACTGAATGAAATAAACCAAAGAAAAAACCTCCATAATTGCCTGTTTCGAGGACTTACGCTGATCCTTCTATTTTTTTATATTTTATTGTGCCTATCATGCAAATAGAACACTTACATGAAGCGCTAGACAGTTGGCTGATATTGGGTTCTAACATGTTTTGACAATTAAAAGTGTTTTCATGCATTTTCGTCAAACAATCCACGAATGACAACTGTACAGAAGAACTGAGAATTCAAATGCTGGCCTAAAATTGCATTGTGTTTTGTGTGTTGATGTTCGAAACATTTCAGTTAGATTTTTTTACCCGTCTTTCATGTTTCCTTTTCCTTAGTATAAATAAAGACATTTCATTAATGCGTTGCCATGGAAAGCTAAACACTTTCATACATCAAACTGTTACCAAATGAAGCGCATTAACGATTTCGTGAAGATAGTTAGCTCGTGAAAACTTGACATTTCTGCAATAAATCCTCCAGCTGTACTCTGAAGACTAGTCGAGTAAAGAGGATATGCATCTTGAAAGTCTTTTTTGTTAAGCATGCCGTATAGGTTGTGTGTACCCTTAATGCCGCGTTAGATGTTTATTAAAAACTGAAATGTATCAAAAGGCTATAACGCTCTAAACAAAATTTTGTGTTATATTTCATTCACAAATGCTGTTGAAAACTCAACGGTCGGTCTGTCGGTCTTAATTCTGTAATTTTCCAGCCTTATCATCATGTTATTACTTTGAAATTGGAAATGGCAACAGGCCTTTAGAGCGTGAGATTTTTATAAAAATACCAGGAGTTATGGTAATTTTACAAGAAATTTCATTAATATTAAAATTGTACCGGCTTTTTCACCTAATGTTCTTGTAATCTGTGATTTGTATTTTATTATGCACATATACTAATTTAGATTAAAACTTCACATAAAAGATATTTTGAATGAGCGTCCAGCCAAGCATCAATGCAAAAATATACAGCATTTAATAAATTTCTGAAGTTAAGTTGAAAATATTTTTACCTAGAATTTGAAGCATTAAATTAGAAAGTGCTCTAAAGGGTCTTTGATCAATCATTTTATACCTTATTTAGTGGATTCTACATACATTGTATTGAGCTAACGACTTAAGAAACTGGTTTTGTCTCAAGATCGATCAGCTTGGCTACAATTAACATGAAAAAGAGCCGGACAAATTTCACATGATGATGAAATTGTCCTGGGTCACTAGGCCACATGCTGAAAAATAATTCATTATAAAATAGATAACCATTTGGCATTTAAAACAATCTCCAATTAATGTACTTAGGACGAATGCAAAACAGGTAGCATGGGATGCATGAGGTCATTAATTCAAGGTAACAGTGTCATGCCATAACAAAAACAAAGTGGCCACGCGGACAACAGCATTACAGACTAGTCGATACTTGGTTGAATAAGAGTTGTTTAATAGTGGAGCGAACCATCTCAAAATGGAAAGGTGTTTATTGTATGATGTTAGGCATCAGGCCTCGTATCTTGGTTTTATATTGGAAGTCGAATAATAATAATAATAATAATAATAATAATAATAATAATAATAATAATAATAATAATAATAATAATAATAATAATAACAAAACGAATTACTTTCAGATAATAAACGCAAAACTCCAGTCTCTAGCATTACAATACTGTATCAGCATTAGCAAATGCCTTTATGACCTATTCTCACTGGGCAGTGGAAGAAATGTCGCAAATCCTGTTGATTTCGTTCACTTGGAATTCCTGTGAAGGGACCTCAAAGGATCAATCACACACATGCAGGGAATCAGGGGTGGGGATAGGTTTGTTTGTCTTTATCTGATTTAAGGCAATGCAAGCTCTCATGCTCAAGGCTTTATTCAAAACAACCGCTGCGAGGTCAAAACATTTTTTATTAAGGTAATACATAAAATGTAAAGAGAATCAGAAGTAGCAGGGATGCTAAACATAAATTTACAAAAATTCAAAAAAAAATACTGTTATCATAGATCAACAAGTCAGATAAGAAAACCATATACCACATATAATTTAAAACTTAAATCTCTAAGCGTATTTGACTGACCACTTCCGATAGGCCCATAAGATACGATGAAATGCAATAAAATATTAAGCAACAACAAGTGCTTTAAAATATTTCTATATACTTATAACTATGCACTTTTTATCATACTTCAATATTTTTGGGAAGGTTTGGAGATGTACTGTTATTTACATTGAGTAAAAGACAAATCAAATATTTACTTAAAATAACACTTTTCCTTATTTATTAAATTAAAATAAGAAAATATGACAATAAAAATGTAAAAACTCATTAGAAAAGCCCTTTTTCCAGACCTTCAGTCTTATTTTAATGTTATGTATATAATTAGTATTGCCTGTACAAATGCATAGTGTTTTTTATGAAGCAAGATAAAAGTTTGATGTTTTGAAGAGAAACTTCAAACGACAAACTTCAAAATTTTTATGAGAATATTAACTGGTTATATATAATGTATGTGAGACAAATCATAACACTGTAACAGTCAGAAGCTTTTAAGCCTCAGTTCATATACTGAATCAACAGAGCAGGACGCGCAAGGGGTGACATAAACGTCATATGTATTTTTTAATATCAAATTATAAGCATGGTAACAGTTGCAATGTTTCTGTAACAGGCTCATTTCCGTCGCATTCAATTATAAGTTTTGGCAGGAACGGAAACAGTTGTCGTTAAAGAAAATATTTGGAATCACAGTGAAAAAGAACACAATTCTAAAAGTGCATTCCCACATGTAACCTACACTCAAGACTCAGACGTTTCATACAGACACACACAAAAGCATGCATTGTCCGTCATGTATTCAACCCGATAAAAAACGAAAAAATTTTGACGCTGCAATGTATTCGTTCTAACTTTTCTCTTTCCTTCATTTAATTTCACCTTAGAAATGGAGATTTTTATATGAGAATCGTCGGGTAGAATCCAGCGTAACTGCCATTACAAATTCCTTTACAGCCAGTTTCTAGCAGGATGTTATCGATGATAAACAGTGGGTTCTTGTTTGTGAAAAAACAACAAATCTTTTGATACTGTATAATATATAGATGGCTTTGTTATTCCACTGATAAGTCAGTAAGAATAATAACAATCCATTTTATAAAAAAGGAAGGAAAGCAAAGTTTCTAAATATAAATAGGTTTGTGAGAAAAGCAATTTACCACAATATCCGTTTTAAAAATTGGAAATCTTGTGAAATGTTAGCATTCTATTTGCTATGTATTCTGAGCTATTAAATGTCGTATTCGAACGAAACGAATTAAGGGGAAAGTAAAACTGCTACAGTCTGTTGAATCCTTCAATAAGCTATGAAACACAAGAAAACTCTGCCATGTCTTTTCTTCAATAAACACTGAGTTGTTAGAAGATCCAGCAAATAATGGTCGTATCAGCACGATGGGAAACCACAGCAAAAAGACCTATTAAGCAACACCAGGCACACCATGACTGTAATTAAGCAGTCCTTTCAGTTAGTAGCCTTTGGAGTTCTTCACTTGAGCAACAGTGCATGCAATGCTGTATAGCTAACATGAGTATTGCATTTAGGCAAATTAGAACTGCTTTAACAGCAACCAGAATGGAAAATATAAGGACTTTTTATTTGTCTTAGTATTTATTAATCATTTTTTTAATATCAAATTATTTATTGAGTGCTTACAATTTATTTATATCAAAGATTCCTCAAGGGGATTGTGTGGGTTTTTCTTTGAGTGCGGGAAGGAGATGATTTTGCCGTACCTCAAATCGTGGATTTTCGTACATATTCAAAGTCAAGCTTGGGACTGAAGTCTACAACTCCCACAACCTCTCCCCCGGATGACCCCTGTTCCTAAAAAACTGTTCATAACTCAATGCTTTGCTTTGTTCACACCTTTCCTTTTTCATAGAAATTTGTATATCCACAATAATAAATTACTTTCAGGAAGAAGTTTGCATTAACCCCGTAATTACAGTCTAATACATCATGTTGAGAAAATACTGGGCAATGTTTGACATGCATTAGGAAAAATAACGCATTACTTCAGATGTCGGTGACAGATAAAGCGCAGGCTATTGTACCTAATGGAGATCCAGCAAGAAGAGCAATGGCCATTTCTCCCATTCCAAAACTTTTGTCAACAAAAAGGTCAGATTAAACTCAAATTTCTATCTTTGACCTAATAAGTCATACGCTTTGGCTTTTTGATCAACAGATAACTAGGATAGCCTAAAATAACTACCGAAGAAATATTTAGTAATATTTATTCGTTACCTGAGCTAAGCGCAGACTGATCCTCGTAGATATTTCCTGTCATGCCATGGTAGATCTCAATTTGTATACAAGGATTTGTGTGGACCAACACAGCCAGTAAAGTCAGACAGATTGGCAATTGTATTATTCTGTGCCATGTCAAGAGTTAATAGCCTATAACAGAAGCTAAGAAACTAAGTAGACAGGAACTGGATGGAACATATTTCATGGACATTGTTTTCTACTCCTTGTGGTGCTTGGTGATACATATGTAATACAGAAATAGATAACAGGACCAAACTATCCAAACAACAAGATGTACTGATTATTAAAATATGGAGCACACACAATTAAGATCATGAAATGTTGTTTTTTAACCTTTATAAAACGAACACAGTGAGAGTTTTATGCTGCTTATAACAGCACAGTTATATTTGGACAACGGATAATTAATAAAGGTTCATGAACTACTCTACATTTGTTCTGTATTACAGGCTTTCTGGATAACTATTCTGAGACATACCGCACAGTTTATGCTCTCTTCACTTCATTTTTAAATTCGTTTGCACTTTCTGTTTGGAAAATGGACATTGAAATTTTGCCATTTAAGCAACTGCAGTAGCTATGCTCAGCGCCAGAGTTTTAGTGTAGTGTTGCTTATTCCATTATCTACGGTGTTTGGTGTATTTTTTCTTGCAGCGTCGAGGTTTACTTGAAAATGAACAAAATAAAACATACTGCAATGTAGAATAATTTTGCTCGTTTTTGTTTTTGACCATAAACCTGCCCATATATGTAATATGTTATGTATCCTTTTACGCCTTGTATAAAGTTAATACGACATGGAATACAATACTACCTCTGCAATTTCACATTTACAAAAAACACTTTTGTATGTTCAGTTATCACAAGTTTTGTGATACCAGTTAAAGAAAACTCTTATCAAATTAATTAACTAAGTTAGGTGCTAATTAATTTGCCAAAGGTTTCTTACTGGTATCACTTACTGGTATCCCTTTAGTTATTAAACTTTATCGATTTACCATGACTAAAACTTGGACAGATGGCACAGCGACGGATGATTGAGAGGGTCATAACCGTATAATATGGTGTAAATTGTCGTAATTCCAAATGTAATACACCATTCAAAGCTATACATCAATTTCCCAATGGTTTTGAAAATGTAAAGCACTGCCTTATTATCGAAGAGGTATTTGTTAGATTTATGAAATCTTTTTACATGTTTCTATTTAGTTTCTGATAAAAACAAACGGCTACTTTCTTTGTCGGGATTCAAAAGTAGCATTGTTTGTAAAAGCCTAAAACCGTTGCTGCACATGCTGGAATTGTTCTTCATTAAATTACTTTGCGAGTTTGGATAGTTTTCCATATTTGTGGTTTAAACAAATTGTTATTGAAATAAAAACTTAATGATTGCCATGTAAAATTCCAAAACTAAAATAAGCAATGAAATATTTTAGGGGATATTGTTATAAAGTTTTGAGCGTGAATAAGATGGTGCACAATTGCACACTTGTCAAATATTTGAATTCTTTTATCTAATTCGGCCGATGGATATTTAAATGCTTATTGAATAATTGAAGCATTGAAAATGTAATACATGATAAAATGTAATTATAATGGAACAAAATACTTAGTACCAAAAATGCAATATTGAAGGCTCACACAGGGCAGTACGTCATGAAGGGCGGGTTAAGGAAGATGCTCTCCCTAGGAAAAGCATCAATTAGAATGTTAACCATGGGACAAAATGTCAGTGAAACGAAGAAATGTTTTGTTATGTGTATAAAATAGTGCTAGAAAGTGCTACACAGCTATATAATTCAATAAAAGCGAAGCCAGTTAAATGATTGCATAAATTCTCATATATCACACACATTTTAACGTCTCACTGTTAATACTGTCTCTCATAAGAAATCTAGTCAAGAAGCCTATCATGGTGTTTTGTAAAGAACTTCTATTTTGTAGCTGCTCGTTGGCAATCAACAGGGCTTACTATAGAATGGCTTTTTCTTAAAATAAGGAATAGGTGTCACTTGGACCACAATCTTATCAGCGATAATACGCTCAGGCGAGTGTTAAAGTTGCTCTTAATTTGATTTGCTAAAATTTTCCTTATAAACGATTCCTTATACTGATACAGTTACTGTATGGATTCCCTAACATTTGATTGGCCTTGACTAAGCTTGAGATAAAATACAATTTAAAAGACTATTGCAGTTGCCGGGAGCAAACACCACAAATTAAAGTGAAAGTTTACCAAATCTCACTTGGACCACAATCTTATCAGGCGAGTGTTCAAGTTGCTCTTAATTTGTTTTGCTGAAATGTTCCTTTTACTAAACGATTCCTTATACTGATATAGTTACTATATGGATTCCCTAACATTTGATTGCCTTCGACTAAGTTTAAGATAAACTAAAATTTAAAAGACTATTACAAATGCCACACATTAAACTGAAAGTTTACCACCTTACCTTAATCAGTGGAGAGAAACTACAGACACAAGTTACTTAGAACACTACATTTTAGCAGGTATGCAAACGATCATTTCAACAAACAAAATCTTTCTTTTGTTTTTAACTATAAAAAGCATTTGCTTATGGATTGCTGTTACAGCCTAAAAATGTAAATAATGCTTTGACATATTTCGACCAAGCTTTTTCTTACACTAACTCCGAATTATTACAAGTTTGATGGGGACCTTTGTCATTCAACCCTAAGCTGAGACCTGTTTTATTCAGTGCCATTGCCGGTTTAAATACATAATTTGAATGCAAATTCATTCTTTGCAGCCAGTAATGTTAGAAATAATGTCGCCAAGCCGAAGGAGTTTATGGAATTAGCACAATTTCATAGTTTAATAAAAATATTTAAACTCTCATTTTTTAATTTAATAACGTGTCCTGGAATCATTTTGTCTCAATTCATGTCGATGCTAAAAACGATTTATCTTATCATTTAAAATATTTTAATTTTTTTTTCATTTTCAATGTGTTTTACACGCACGATGCGCAAGTTTGATTTATAGTCAAGACATTTTTATTTTCTTATGGTACTTGCGTAGCTCACCATCTCTGAACTGCGTTCTATATTTTTAGAATAAAATAAAACACTAATCGTTAACATTATCGGGAAAATATCAAAAAGGGCACATTTAATTACGCAGAAACGTTAATACAGGGACATGGTTTCTGGAAGAAAAGGGTTGGCAAGTGAGAAGTATTTGATCAAGGTTTATCATTTTTACCAGTCATGATAGATGAGGCATCTAAATTAGCCTTTTTTATCACAATAGGAGAGATTTATTTTCAACAATGGGGAGAAAGCTGTTGAACACTGCAGGCCTTTTCACTTCTTGTACATTTTACATGAGCTTAATAATTATATAATTAAATATGCTGTTTGTTTATATTGATCAAAAGTTGATTGCAAATTAATAGCAAAGAATTTTTTTACTGGTTTACTACAATTTTTAAATATATTTATTATTTTAATTAATATAAATACATAAAGTAGAAATAAACTAAGTGCAGGCAATTCGAAGAAATATTTTTAAATATTGGTTAGGAATACGGATGCGATAGAAATGATTATTTATAAGGTGTCGTGCATCAAAAATAGATAAAAACTAATTTTAAGAGATTTTAATATGTACATGAATTTATTCATAACAGCACACCATAGTTGCGTAAATAATGAGAAAGCAGGATTTTTAGTTTCGTCTTTCTGGCTGTTTTGTGAATATGGACACCATAAATATGTTTTTAATTATTAACTTTACTCCAACATTTTTAGCCATATCTCCATAGAGAAATATCGTATGGAGATATGTGTAAAACGAATGATCGCCAATTTTTATTTGCTTTTTATTTTTTCTGATAAACCAGGAAATGCACATATGCTAAAATTCTTTCATGACTGGATTGTCACTGGTAATAAACTTGTTAAATGCAAGGTGCACTACTTAACTACTAAACAGTGACTGATTGATCACTGACAGTTTACTTTCTGGTAAATAAGTATGAGAAACTATTAAATGTTCATTGGAGAACTGTTTCCTTTGTGCTTCAGCTTCAGTTCTTGTGCTTCGTACCCAAGCAAAGTTAATTCAGTCCAGTAATCAAGTGCAAAACATTATCAACCATAATTTGATTTTCTATGTCTGGTTCAGTGTAAAAGACATGTTTGCCTTTACCGTTGGGGATAAACAGAATTAGGAAATAATCGTAACTGACATGCACAATATTGCCTTTTATGTACAAATGCTTTTTAATTTTGTGTAATTTCGGTATTCTCATTTAAGTATAGCATAAGTACTTCTGTATAGTTGAGCTTTAAGACTTCATTGTAAGGCTGTGAAATACATTTACTTATTAAAACCGATGTTTTAATGACTTGCTTTCGTTTAAAGTCAACAGATGACTAACTGATTACTTGGCAGCAAGTAAAATCTTGCTTAATTTTGTAATTTTAGTCATACCTTTAAATGGAAGCCATATTAATTTCTCAGAACAATGACATAAATAATATCAAGAGCATGAGGTGTTGTCCAGCATATTCAAGAGCATCTGTACCTTTTCAGCTTTTTTCAAAATGTAGAGATCTTAATTCATGGTAGAACAATATTCGTGTGCTTGAATCCATTACCAACATCCTGACAATTAATTTCCATGCTTGCAGTTACCCCACTCATATTTGGATGATACTTTTTGTTTTAAATGAGCCCCAGTGTTGAATTGGACAATGTGGAAGATATCTAGGGTCACTTATCATGTTAAGCACACATCAAAAGTGCATTCTGCGAAACAGTCTGTTAAGTTTGGACATATAAAAGGGCAACCAAAAGAGGTGCCAAGAATGTGATTTAAGACAGTATATACTTGAAAAGAGGGGAAGAGACCAGGCTGAAACTTATGGACTTTCCACAGTAAGAGTAAGGAATATTAAAGGACATATTGTAGCACATAGCATCCTTTCGTAAACCGAACGGCCGAATGAAAAAAAACGATAATGTAATGATGCAATTGATTTTTGTTTCTTTTCTGATACTATAGCTACAATCAGCCACCCTGTCAACCAAGACCACCTCCAAAATAAGACCACCTAATGGAAAGTCCAGTTGATATTGGCCAGAGTTAATACACGACCTGCGAAATGATTCTTACTCAAAATGGAAACCCGTTTTGATTGGTTTCGATGGCAGGCTTGCTGAAGATAACAAACTGAATATTCTTTGGAGTAAACATGATCACAGTATCTGTTAGCTTGACATCTTATTATGGAAGCTGCCAAGACCTAGGCAGGGTTTTCCAGTTTTCTCGATTTTTTTGTCCTATGAGTTGAAAGGCAAGGGTGTAGCTATTATGTGAATAAAGCATAATTTCAACTTGTTTAAAAAAATAACATATTTTGTCTCAGAAATTGCAAAATGTAGCTTATATTACGGTACCAGTGACGTATGCCTTTGAGACTTGTGGCCTTTGAGTGGCAACAATTACTTTCATGTAACGCCATAAAGACAAAGGAAAGAAGCTCAGCCTAACTATCAACATAGTCAGCCATGCGACAATAATGGAACCAATTATCGCACCACTTAGACTTATTTGTCAAACTGATGACTAAAAATTATGTCACTCTGTTAGTTAGGTCTATTACATCAAAGGCATACGACACATAACTTACGCAGAATAACAATATTTTGTAGAGATTCCGACAGTTTCTTCTTTTTTTCCTTGTACAGTATTTAACAATGAATGCTTGAAAATCTAGAGTGTGACTGAACCATTATATCAGATTATCTTGTTTACCATGAAATGTTCGTTCAAAGTTAAGAATGGAATAATGAACCGAATCTTTTCACGAACACTATTTATAAACCCATATTTGGTATGCAGTATGGGTCAACTATATGATCTGTGTGTGGCCATTCAAGCCAAACATCACGTGAACTGGCGAAAACCATTTATGATATAGACTTCTTTTGTGTTTTATTTAGGGTCATTCCACTATATATAACGAAAATCGGTCTAGTTAATATTCACAACTCTTATTTTTTTAAATTTACATATCAAAATATTAGAGCAATAAATAGTTGTAACTTAAAACACGGTATGCATTGCATTCTCAATGCATGCCCTGCCAAAGGTAGACCGCTTGGTTATATATTTTGCAATGTCAGTATGGTTTAAAGGACAACATGCAATATTGCTTACCGGTAGATTTTAGGCACAAATGTGATTTCCTCTCGTTCTTGTGATCGCTGGCCATGTCTAATATAATGTTGTAAAACTGTAACATCATACAATGCGGTTCATGAGAAAATTTGGATAATCTAGACTTGATACTTGTTAAAAGGCTCAAATTTTAAACAAAAGAATGCGTTTTGTTCCACATCAAATATATGCGCCTATATGTAAAGCTTGCCTTCTTCGTTCCTAAAATTAAAACAAAAACAGAAAATTATCTTGGACTGTTTCAACCCCAAATTAGATAAATTGCAAATGATTGCTTGGCATTTTAGTGCAGACTAATTCTCTTAGGTTGTGTCGTTTCTCCACATTTGCCACAATCAGTTGGAGTTTGCCTTTAATTGCATCATCTTGTTTTTCATGATATTTACTTGTGGCAAATATAGAATAATGGCAATGACAAGTACTCCATATAATATTTGCTTCTATAGAAAATAAACACGAGAATATGACAAGTAGAGCATCATGCTTTGGCGTATTTGCATATGCAATAAGAATAATTGTATGGTACGGTACTGCAGTTTCTATCAGCCTGCAACATGATACTGAAATCGACAATATGTTTAAAGGCTAAATATTTGCATATAAAAGGATTATCTATCCTGCTAATAAAGGGCTGGTTTCCTGAAGACTGTAGTATGCATATCGCACATTCTGTGCGAATTTTTAAACACTTGATAGACTATCTGAAATATGGTAGAGTGGACAGACCATATATTACATACTGAACGACAAAAAAATTAACACTAAAAAAGAAGTTTATTTGCTTTATTACCAGTGGCCACACTTTTACAGTTCACTGAATTTTCATGTTACAAATCTCATTCAGTAATGCATATTCGAGCCGTTTTGAGTATTACAGAAAAGTCTGTACTCATTTGCTCTATCACGTCCTTAAAGGTACATTTTGGGCATTGCTTATATCTTTATTTATATGTCTCTGTAATTCAATGTGTCGGCTACCTATTACCAACTCATCTATTTTCACTACTAATGTTGAAAACTTGTGTCTGACGCCTCAACTAAACTAAATTAAAGATTTCAAAGTCTGAGTCGGCTGAGAACCAGTTCTTTAGTTGCATTTAAAAGCTAAACGAAGATATATTAGCTCCAGACAGACATGCAGTTTTAATGCATTGGTTTCGCTTCTGTCAGCTATATATCTCTTAAAGAGATTTAGCAGGAAGTTGGTATTTTGTGAGCACGATTGCTGTATGTCAAGAAAGTAAATTACGATCCATAAAACAAGCTCACTGAGTCTTGCTTAGTACAAAACTCCATTGTGAAACCATGGAATTGTGTGTGTGTGGCGACGCAGAATGGATATACAACCGAAATACTTCTCCGAATGCTAAAGTAAAACAAAGGAGCTCTTGAAAATGTGACAAATTGCTTACACAAAAGCCAATTCTGATCCTCTCTTTGGAAATAACTAATTCTGAATTGTACAAAAAGGTCTTGTTGGTTGCTTTTGGGGTGATTGTTTCTTTCCAATTTTTTTGTATACTTAAATGTAGATGTGGAACTGCTTGCTTCAATCATCTGTTTCAAAAGATTTGGATCCCTATAAATACCCATTAATGGGATTTTGATGCTAGGAGCAATGACAGGAAAAGATTCTAACATTTATTAGGTATTTTAGATATTTAGTATTTTCTAGTTGTATGTAAAAATTTGCCTGTGTAAAAAGTTTTTAAAAATGTAAACAGGAGAAGCTAGAGTTCTCGCGATGTTATGTATTTGTTTTTGGATAGACATGTTTAAAAAGATGTGGTATGATGGCCAAACCATTGGCCACCTTGACCCACTATGTATTGGCAGATATCCGGGTTGTGACAATAATCTAAGTCCAGCTTTGACATAACTGACATCAATGCAAGAGGTACAGAGAAAAGCATAGACACCAAAACCAGGAATATAAACCACTCTGATTAAAACTGGGATAATGTCTTTTCCATCTTATGAGTCCAAAAGAACGTTCTTATGGTTAAAAAATGTCATAGATAGAACTCGTGAAACGGCAAGAGCTGTGTATTAATTACAGCAAAAAGCTGAAAAATAAGAAGAAATTTTTACAAATATGGTGCTCACATTTATGCACATTTTTCGTTTTGCTTCTGGGATATTTCCACCATTACAGGATCAGTGCTGTTTGTCGGGACGTTAAAAGGTTCAGATAAAGAGCATTCCTTGTGGCTTATGTGTTCATGCCAGGCAAAAGCCTTATGTCTCCGCAATAACCATTAGATTTTATTCCCACTTGGCATTGAAAATGCCAAATGGGGATGGATTGCCTCGAATTCTTCACCTATTTTTTTTTATTTTTCTCGCTTTTTTTTTTCTTTTTCCGCCGATTTGGTTTCCAGACATCTACTCCGAGACCGCTGAAGCTAGACCAACCAACCTTGGCACATGTATGGAGGGTCGTTTGAAGTGGTGCACCTAATAAAAATTTTTGACCTTGACCTTACTGGTCAAGGTCAAATCGCGAAAAAGGTCAAACGGTTTTCTGACAATTACTGCAAGGCCATTGAAGCTAAAAAAGCCAAAATTCGCATATATATAACGGGCGATGTGATCTAAAACAACAATAAAAATTTTTGACCTTGACCATGACCTTGAAATTGCGAAAAATGTTATTTTTGAAAACAATGAGTTGTCTCGAAAACGTCCGAGACCACTGAAGCTGGACCAACCATACTTGGCACATATATGGAGGGTCATCGAAAGTGGTGCATCTGATAAAAATTTTTGATCTTGACCTTACTGGTCAAGGTCAAATCGCGAAAAAGGTCAAACGGTTTTCAGACAATTACTGCAAGGCCGTTGAAGCTAGAAAAGCCAAACTTGGCACATATATAAAGAGCAATGTGATCTAAAGCAACCGATAAAAATTTTTGATCTTGACCTTGACCATGACCTTGAAATCGCGAAAAACGTTATTTAAGAAAAACAATGAGTTATCTCGAAAGAGATAGAGCAATTCTGACCTCATTTTCGACCTACATCCCCTATACGACGATACGTAAGGAATAACTTCCGGTGTCCTTGACCTCCAGGTCATGTTCGAACCCCAAACCGGAAGTTGGCCTTTATCTGGAAAACGGTAAGAGATAAAGCAAATTTTTGGCCTTGACCTTACCGGTATAGTTAGTAGTATTTAGGAGGATATTCTACATTCAGACATGTGAAAATTGTTAACAAACTGCAATATCATCTACCTTCCGTTTTAAGTTATCATTCCAAGTGGGGCTAATTCGCTGTGCGAGTTTCGGTCTAGTTTTATTGGGCTTTCAGATATCAAACAATCATATATACCATCAATTATCTGGGATTGTCTTTGAAAATAGCTGTAATTTATTCTTCTGTTTAAAAATTCAATTCAGAACTTGATTTCATTATGTGAAAAGGAAATCTGGCATTTTACGTGCAGTTTTGCATTTTAGAAATTCATATTGAGAACAATCAGATGTGTTTCTATGAGTGTGTATGTGGTGGGGCAGTTCCCTCCCTCTTTAATAGTCATTATTCCTTTTCTCTGCACTTTTTCTTGAATATTGTTTGTTTTTAATAATAGTTTTATTTTCTTAATTACAGGACATAGCAAAGATGTACATACAATTAGAACGGAACGTCACTACCAGACACAAATAACATTAATTTGTTCTCATTCTGCCACCTGGTTTTGCACAGTTTAACAAACATTCACAAGTAATTCTTCACTTTGTGATCCAAGTTTTATAAAAATTAAAATATTTAAATATCGATTTTTTTCCACTTTCGAACCTGAACACATTACTTCCATGGATAGTCTAGGAGTATTTTTTACATCTTGCACCAAACAGAGTGTTTAACAAGCCCTAAGTATCTCAAAAAATTTGTTCTGATGTGGAAACAATTTGTAAACTCTGTAAATGATAAAAAAGTTCCATCTGTTTGATAAGATCTGGGATAAAAACTACCTCTTAACAAACCAGTCCCTTAAAAATATGCTTTTACCTTGAACTAGAATTTTTTATTTTTTCACACAATATTTTCCGATTCAAGACAAATCATGAAGTCTTTCGCAAAATCTAACATTCTCATATACAATGAGGGAATAGATGATAAACATTAGGTCTCATTTGAGCAAAAATTTTAGCCCTCCAAAAGGTATAAAAGCCTCTTTGGCATAGTGGTTCCAGCTCTCTCCCCCGAATATCCTCCATATCCATTCGTTCTCAAAGCCTATAACTGACATTTTACATCAAGGCTTTTAAGACCACCTTCATCATGATTGGTTATTAAAGCACTATGCTTTACTTTTGGTGGTTTGTTGTTCCAAATAAAGCTGTTTAGTACGTTTTGTATTTTCTGCTCAAAATTATATTCAATTTCTGTGGTTGACATTGGATAGATAAGATTAGGGATGCCGAAGGTTTTTGAAATTGAAATTTTTCCCATAATACTTAGATCCCGTTGAGACCATATGTTTAAAATTTTAGACATTTTTCTAGCTCTGTTTCAAATTTAATGAGATGCCTTTCTGTCTGTCTGTCTGTCTTACTCCATGCACTAGCTCAAACCATTGCGACGAGAATCCATTATTAATAACACAGCTATGAATATTAGAGTAACAACATTTCACTAAGGAGATAAAGTCAGGACCAAAGTTACATTTACTGAGGGCTGAGAACATGAAAGGTCATTCAAAAGTGTCGAACGCCTTTTCAAAATCAGGTTGAAATAGTACCCCTGCTTCTCCTACCCGGTCGCAATGATCTATTAGGTCTTCTGCGAAGTGAATACTTTCACCAATATTCCTTCCCTTCAGACTGATCGGGATGTATGATAGTTGATATCACTTTCTCTAATATTCCTCCAAACTTTTTGTAAAAATTTTATAATCAATGTTTAGCAGACTTACTGATCTCAATTTTTTTATTTTTGTATTATCTTGCGAAGTCGAGAGAAAGCCCACTTGTCTAGAGAAGTTAAAACATTCGACTAGTTTAGGGTCGATGATATCCCAAAATTCGTCATAAAACTCGGCAGGCAAGCCATCACTTCCATGTGATTTATTTGACTTAAAGCATTTTAAAGCTTCCCAACATTCCTCGACCGTAAACGGTCCTTCACATTTCAACATTTGTTCATTTGATAATTGTCTATCAATTGTACATTCTGTCAAAATATTTTCGACAAAATATTTCCCTCTGGATATTCTGAACAATACAGGTTTTCATAGAACTTCTGTAACTGATGGACAATTTCTGATGGCTCAGTTATTTCGCTACATAACCTGGATGGAGTTTTTTTCTCGAAAGACATTTTTGACCTGTTTCGGAGATAAGAGTTACTTTTTTCATTTTTTTCGATGTGCTCCAGTCGTGATCTTATCCAAACCGCACCCCCCCCCCCTTGCCTTTTCCTCTTCAATCACACTTAGTTGTTGTTTAAGTTGTTCATATTCATCGATTTCATTGTCATTGGCAGTCTCGTTACAAATTTTGATGTCTGTCATTTCAATTTTACGAGTTATATTTTGTTATATATTTCGTTTTTATTTGGCTCGTTCTCTACAATACTTCATAGAATACAGTCTCACATCATATTTCAGCCAATCAAACTTAACAATTACATTACTAAAATTATTTTATTCAGTCCAAGTTCACTCTATCAGGTCCCTGATGTCTTTATTATAATTTGGCTCTTTAATAATACTTGTGTTGAGTTTCCAAAATCCAGGACCTCTTCTATCTTTATTAACAAGCATTTTTAACTCTACAATGGAGTGGTCACTTTTAATACTTTTCAATATTTTTATACTTGAACCCATTTTTATGCTTGTTCTTTTTATTAAAAAAATAATCCAGTCTACGCATAATGGCGATGCTTTTGAGACCAGGTGTACCTTCTTTTTCTTGGATATATGCATGGTAACACCTATCCTACTGAGCGCATCTCCACACCCTGGGTGGAAGGGGGGCAAGGGTTGTGTAAATTTGATGGGGAGGAACAATTTTGAATTAAAAATTTGTTTCACAGTTTGTATATCTTGAATATCTTAATGAACACTTTCTGTTAGGCATTTATATCTTGCAACGAAATACAAATCAGATTCCGTCCACTTCACAATCAAACCCACCTGGCCACATTTTATACAAGCCTACAACTTAATTCTTCACTGACACCACCTTTGACTAAGAAATCATGCGACGGAGGCGATAAAATTCAATGAGACCTCCCCCTCCCCCTTACATCGAATTGAAATTTAGCGTCTATTCGTAACCCAGAAAACACGCTAAAGACAATGGGAAAATCACCAATCGTATGTTAAATTGCTTTAAGACATTAAAGAATGAACCTGAAATGTTATGTTTAGCCAAAGTGTTCATTTAAAATTGTGCGCATCAAACTTTGACACACTTCAAAGCAATTTTACTGGTAAAGTAGTGGCGCCGGTAAGGAGAGGGAGGGGCACTCTAACAGTTGGTGTAGATGTATATGAGTGGTAAACTAACACCACAACCACCCCTTCCTCCGTCTCAGTTTTTATTTTTTCCAGCAGTCACCATGTGTTCGGATATGGCTAGAAACGAGCTATCTTTTTAAAAATGTAATGAAATCCTAACAGTGATTGTTTCGGTTTAATCATTTTTGGAGCCCTCTATCCAGTCACAACCCACTAAAAGAAACTTCATACATCCATTGATGATAGCACTCAGTTTTTGAAATTGCAATTGCTCTTACGATTGATGAGAGGCGCCATAGCAAATTATCATTACACATTTTCTTTGAGAACGGGGGGGTGGGGGGTTGGGTGGGGGGCGGGTTTAGGCCGCCGGGGGGTTTTAGTCGGGGGGGGGGGTTGACGGGGGGGTTAGGGCCGGGGGGGTTTCGGTCGGGGGGGGGGGGGTTTGGGCCTAGACTCCTGTGACGCAGAAGCGCATCTGGGATTAAATTCAACAGTCTTTTTACTTACCAACAAACCCATCTGTCAAACACTACTTGTGACGAGGCATTCTGCCCAGTATCGATAGGATATAGCGGAATTTTTGTTCGGAAGATATGACACATAGGTATACAGGTTACAGCGAATCCGTCCAAGCAGTGACATTATAAAGTCACTGAAATTGCGGCGACTTTGTAAAGTCACTGGTTCACTAAGGACAACGTTAAGTCACTAAAAATTTTAGTGAATTTTTAAAGTCACTGATTTTATGTCCCCAAAATTTGACAGATTCACTGGCACGAATCTGAATAGTTTAGAGTTAGGTTTCTTTGATTTTTCTTTACGTTAGTGGCATGGGTTTCTAAATTTCGGTTTCGGTCGCAAATATTGGACGGGTCCAAATTTTCAGATCCATCGACCCGACCCCATAGAGTGCTGATCTATCGAGCGAACAAATATTGTAAATGTAACAGGTAACACTCTTCATGTTTCTGGCCGTAATAAAGTCATTTTCACAAGGAACTGAGAAAATAGGTTAAGGTTACAGTTGAACACTCAAAGGACAAGTGTTTCTGGGAAATACTCTACTAAAATATAATTGAATGTTTATGCCTCTGTTGATGAACCTATTCCGTCACGAAGGCAGGAAGCTTTGCCTTGATAACTTTGCAATATTTGTTTAAAGGAAGACATTTTCGTGAATAATAAAAAAATGGACCTGCCCAACCATGTTAGGTCATCTGTACACCAAATGTCAATGGAAACGGGTTTTTAAGGAGTAATAACCGGTGATGAACGGACAGACGAATAACACCTAAACATACTGTGCCCTCTGGGGGTAAAGCCCTGCTGGGGGGGGGGGGGGGGTCTAACAATTAACTGAGATCGGCCTGCAATCGGGTTGCAGCAGCGAAAACTGGCAAAATCTCGACGGTCAAAATAGTGGTGTTCGAGTGTCATTATATGCAATGCGGGCACTTTTACCAGTGCCGTTTTGTCTACTTCGCAATTTTTTTAAAGACACGAGTCTGAAACTGAAGAAAACATTGAACAAAGCAGCTGTTTCTCGAAAGACGACAGTATCGCCTTCTTATTCTTTATTAGACAATAACTAACAAAAATGAAAAATTCATTGCAATGAAAGCTCCGATGAAACCTTACTAATACTACTGCTTAACAGAACCCCCTCCCCCCCCCCCCCGCAACTCCTCACTGCCCCGTCAGGATGTACTCCGTGGCGTTTGTGTTATCATGTGTGTCCAGAAAAAAAAACGGAGAAACTAGTACTAGTTTATGTCCAGTTGTCGGCAGGGCAAACCTGTGCACGGCTGTGACCAGGCACATATGATGAGGGAATCGGCGACATTTTGTTTGACGACATACAGCCTGATGACATTCGGTCTGTTGACATTTTGTCCGCAAAACAATATCTGGTACGACTTTTTACATCATTCCACCAATGTTTCCGGATTATTAAAACTTTGATGCATTGTGTTGCAATGTATCGTTTAATAAAACTTCCACATAATTGCAACTCAGTGTGCATTAAGATGAGTAACAAGGCGTAATGAAATGCATTAATTATTTGTTGTTGCCTAAAGATCTGGTTCATAGATGTACTGGTTTATGCTAATATACATTACCCTCGCTGGACGATAAATGAAACCTAGGCACCAGCACCTATAGGCAAACGCGCACTTACCTAATGCCAGCACCACCAAAGAACGACTGTGAAAATTACAGTCTGAAAGGAAGGAGTTGAAATGCAACTGTTTCATAAACCTACTCCAGCAGAATCGAATAGGTTGTTTCTTATGACTGGCTTGCCACCAGTCAAATAGTATTTGAGGAGGTTTATTGCTTTAAGCCCTTCAAGCATGAAAGCACGTCAATGAATCTGGTTAGTATTCCTGTTAGTGAAAAACAGAGAAAATGTGTGGTAAACAAGACCTACGACTGACATTTAACTTCCTCAATAGTTACATGACGTCATAAAGGTTTGTTAGGAAAATTTTGTTTTTGTCTCAACCTACGTTTCTTTATTTTTCCCATGAAGTCGGTTTCAATTTGGGTGGTTGAATTCCTAAATCAAATCTTAACTTCTGTTTTGTTCCATATAATTCTATTTGAGGTCCGACATTGAAATGGTCAGTTTGTGTTTATATTTTATATGCTAGGGGCACAGCAAACAAAATTTATCAAGCTGTAAATAAAGCTAAAATATCTGAACGACTGAAAGCTGTTATTTACCACTGGGTGAGATTTTCAAATCCGGAACAGAAAGTCCGGGGAATGAACGATAACAGAAAGAACGGCCCCAGCCAGACTTCCCACGCGCAGAACGCCCACAAATTGAAAATCTGGTAAAACCCTCACTGACACTGATTTCGATGTTCGATTTTTACCCCTTGAAGCTGTTAATTCATTACTTTATGTATTTTATTTTGTTAAATCTGTTTTCCATTTCGCTTAATGAATGAAAACGTCTATTTTCATTTCTAGAGAATGTTTGCACCGGAAAACATTTCACACTAGTTCAAGTGCCACCTTAATTATTTGTAACTTCACTCCTTGGGGTAAATACAGTATTTGGTGATTTGTTTTCGTGAACTTATTTTCACTCGTTTAAATGGTTTTCAAACGGGAACTGCACTTCTGTAGTTGTTTTCCCCTTGCTCCTTTTTTATTAGTTTGGATGGTTCCCAAACAACTCCTCCTAGACCATATGGCTTACGAAATGAAATTTGATACAGGTTTAGAGTTGTTAAGGTTTTACAGAAGATTTGGCCTTAGCGTTTAAAGTCAAGTTCAGATTAAATCCAACCGCTATTTTGCATCAAACTGGTTTCCAAGTAGCTCCAGGTGTTTGTGGAAGAAGCTGCAAATTTGACACTATAGACAGAGATAAGATCTCGCTGGGACCTCAAAAATGTACGACTTTGACCTCAAAGGTCAAGGACAAACTGAGGTCAAATTTTTAAAACACACTTTATCTCGAAAAACGAAATATGGCTCATATCCCAGATGGAATACATACGGTCTGAGTAGAGGTAACCTCGTGACCAGGATTTTGACCTTGAATCAAGATCAAAGGTCATATGTCCTCTGTATCTCGAAAATTGTTAGAGATTTTCAGCTAAATTTCCATCTGATGGAATGGAAGGCTTTACATAAAAATACTTTGGTGACCTTGGCCTTGTGTTTGACCACGTCTTTTAATGTCTAGACCCAAAGCCCAAAGTTGTACATTATCTCAAAGAGCCATTCTGAGCTCATTTTTTTTTACCTTTGGGGGTAAATTACGTTACATGCGAGGCAACTTAACCTATTCTGTCAAGATCCGCACGAATGTTCGATCATCACGTGTTGTTGTGAATGGACCAGGCTAAAAGGTAGAGGAAAACCACAAAAAACTATGTACGTGCAACATATTTTAATTTGACATGATTTTATGGGAAAAGAAGCAGTTGAAAAAGACAATAGTTACATTGGGAGCTGTGTGACTGCCCCTGCCATGATGCATAGAATCACCTAAGCATCCTGCCGGCGCAGTTACTCAAACACAATTCAATATATATTGCTGCGCTGTAACTGAATGTTTTCTTTCTGTGGCTTGATTTATCCTCGAAATAGAATATGGCCATATGAAGACCTTTTTGCACGTCCCAGGCTCCCATTGTTAACTATTTAAAATGGGTGATCAGGTGAAGGTGAAAAAATAAGCGGAATTGTTGTCCAAGGTGTTTACAGGCTTGTCCCGCTGGGGAATGCAATTACATTTGCTGGTACTGTCGGGTCAAACCAGCTTTCACATGTTTGGAACTCGAGGGTGATTTTTATATCTATATACATCGGGTTCGGACACTTTTTGAAAATGGGGCCACCTCAGAAAAAAGGACAATCGTTCGACAAAACTAAACAATAGATCCCGTAATGCAAGAACCTCGCAGATAGAACTATATCAGATCAGTGTGCCGTGGTCCTACATACGAAGGTACACGGTACATGTGTATTGATTCTTAATGACTGTGCATAAAACATGTCTGTACAATGGCCCCCTTTGCAACGGCTATTCTAATACGTTTCAAAGTTTCAAAAACGCAGGATGAAACAGATCATCAGCAATATTTGTTGATAAAGATTTTAGCTACTTATTTTTAAGTTAAAGTTACCTCAACATAAATGTGTCAGGCGAACTGATAGAAGTAAAAAATTGTTATCAAAATAGCTTGAAAGACTAAAAAGTAAAATATCTCTGCATGCTGATAGAAAATCACTTAATTTTGCACATGCGCGTTAACTTTTAACCAGGTTTCATATTCTATCAATAGGTTAATACTATTCTTAAGTAAAAATGTGATGTCCTAAATATCTCGTTGAAAGTAAACATTCTACTTATGTCTGATCAAAGACATATTTTTGGAGGCTGGAAGTCGAAACAACGTCTGTCTGCTGGCGTTATACGAACGTCGTTTATCCGAATATTGCTAAATGTTTGTAAATGGAAGTCGAAAGTACTTGTACAGACAATCAAATGGTATTTTATGGAGAATCATCCCTCCGTCAAAATACCCACCCCCCTCTCTATCCTTGGGTCACACACGGTATGTATGAAGTCAGCTTTCATAAATATTTGTCAAAAAGAAGTCGAAGAACTTTTTACGTCTGTTCCGTTCCGTTTTATCAGCTGTACCGAAATGTCCGCTAATTACAAACTGTTCCAAAATGTCAGCTAACCTTGTTCCAAAGTGTCCGCTCGTCCCGTATTGTCCGCTAACCCTGTTCCAAATTATCCGCTCGAGCGGACAAAACAGAACAGAATATACGTCCTTGTTTTAGTCTGTTCTTACTGGCTACCATTTCGGGTGAGCGCTAACATGATGAGGCTGCTGTTTTGTTGTGACCCCCCCCCCCCCCCCCCCCACAACGTCTTACAGTGTCCATATTCAATGTCTATTTAACGTTGCGTTGATTAGATGTCGGAGACGGTTGGGTTTTGGTTTGGTTTTAGCTGG
This sequence comes from Protula sp. h YS-2021, assembly GCA_949752745.1. Classification (NCBI taxonomy): domain Eukaryota; kingdom Metazoa; phylum Annelida; class Polychaeta; order Sabellida; family Serpulidae; genus Protula; species Protula sp. h YS-2021. Next base: position 32,841,178 of record OX457026.1, read on the forward strand.
GTTTTGACACAACTATTCAGTTGTGTCAAAAACAATGAATAGACTTTGATTTATGGTTGCAACGAATCACAGCCAAATTACTACCACATTAAATGTTATAATTTATTCTTGTGGATGTTGCAACCGGAAATTGACGTTGGATGGACGTCGAAATGTTTACTGTGTACGAACATTCTGCTATCCCCGCTATGCGGATTGATAACCAAAGCAAATTTCTGAATATTTTTACGTTTTTTGTTTTGCTTTTTTTTTTTCTTTTTTTTTTTTTTTTGTAATGATTTTTCGGAGTCTGTGGAAAGCTGAGCAGATCATATTATTTTGATTGTGGAGAGAAGGCAACCAATTTGCTAGTTATGAAAGAGCCCACTTCTTTCTTTATAGCCCAATTACAACTACAACCTTCCATCAGGAGGTTTTAAGGGCCAATAAAACAAGATAAAGATTTAGAGTAATTCCTAGATTACTTCCTAAACCGGTAGTGACTAGTGTGAAAAAATATTTGCTCACTGCGAGCTATTACAAATTAAAGTTATATAATTCGTGCTTTTAAGGTAATGGCTTGGCCGAGACAAGCACGGAGCAGGGCAATATTTGCTAATTGCTAAACTTTTGATGTTTCCGCTTTCAAGCATTTTTTGTCAACTTTTAACCTGTATTTACGAGTTGTTGGGCACGATTCTTCCCCTTGACACTTCAGTATTATTTGTTGCTAGGCATGATCGCCTGAGATTATTTGTTTAATTGGACACTGGCCTTGATCCTGTTTTTTTTTTCTTTTCGCTTAAGTATTTTGCCAATCGGCTGTTTGTTTCAAAGTAGGCATCGGAATGCATGTTAAATATCACATTTACGTCATTTATTTTAAAAAATGCGGAATTTAATTGAACAGTAGCAAAAATCTCAGCTCCACGCAATAAAAAGTAATTTATTTGGTATTTTACTATTTATTCCTCAAAAATATTTTGCATCGTTTCTAATTTTCTGAACTTTAGTGACCTTTTAAAGTTTTATTTAAAAAAAAACACAGCGATCTGTTTTTAATCAGACCCTGTGGAAGCGACCTTTCCGATTTCGAAAGCTGCAAAAAAAAATTAAACATTAATGGTTTTCAATTTTTTTTTTAATCTTTTGCAATGCCTAGGGTTTTTTATGGCACCGATCTGTCGCAGAAAATTTTTAAAAGGTATAGTGAAATTGCTAGGTAGGGCAGCTCTGTTAATGGGGCCACCTTGAAAATACAGCCACTCTCTTTTCTACCCAACTGTGGACAAACCCACAAGTAGGACCATCCCAGGCATTAGACCAACCTCACTTGTAATCGCTTTCCAAGACTCTTCGGTATCACAAAAAAACTACTATAAAGAGTGAGTTGAGAGAACTAGCCAATCTGCCTTGAAACTTCGGAGAAAAAAACTTGTAAAAAAAACCTCTGACCTCGCATAATTGCACAAGACTCTAAACGAGCAGCCAGATATGTGTGCGTTTAAATGAAATGACGTCATCCAACTTAGCTCTTGCCTTTGAAGACTGTTGGAATTGCCAGAGGAATTATAAGAACGAAGCAATAATTAGAAATCAAATTACATTTTTGTCAGCCATCAGGGCAGAAAATAGAATAGTTGGGGTCACGGAGTTGGAGTTGTAACCTGAAGGAAATGTCTAGATTCTATAACACGGTAGTGTACCACAGGAAATGACGATGTAAAACTAGACAGAAATTCGCACAGCGAATTAGCCCCACTTGGAATGATAACTTAAAGCGGAGGTAGATGATATTGCAGTTTGTTGACAACTTTCACATTTCTGAATGCAGAATATCCTCCTAAATACTACTAACTATACCGGTAAGGTCAAGGCCAAAAATTTGCTCTATCTCTTACCGTTTTCGAGATAAAGGCCAACTTCCGGTTTGAGGCTCGAAAGTGACATGGGGGTCAAGGACACCGGATGTAATACCTTACGTATCGTCGTATTGGGGGTAGAGGTCGAAAATGAGGTCAAAATTGCTCTATCTCTTACCGTTTTCGAGATAAAGGCCAACTTCCGGTTAGGGGCTCACAAGTGGCTTGGAGTTCAAGGACACCGGAAGTTATACCTCACGTATGGTTGTATAGGGGGTGGAGGTCGAAAATGAGGTCAGAATAGCTCTATCTCTTTCCGTTTTCGAGATAAAAGCCAACTTTCGGTTTGGGGCTCGAAAATGACCTGGAGGTCAAGGACACCGGAAGTTATACCTTACGTATCGACGTATATGAGGTGGAGGTCGAAAATGAGGTCAGAATTGCTCTATCTCTCACCGTATTTGAGATAAATCATTGTTTTTCTTAAATAACGTTTTTCGCGATTTCAAGGTCAAGCTCAAGGTCAAAAATTTTTACCGGTTACTTCAGATCACATCGCCCTTTATATATGTGCCAAGTTTGGCTTTTCTAGCTTCAATGGCCTTGCTGTAGATGTCTGGAAACCGATTGACCTTTTTCACGATTTGACCTTGACCAGTAAGGTCAAGGTCGAAAATTTTTATCAGATGTACCATTTCAGATGACCCTCCATACATGTGCCAAGTTTGGTTGGTCTAGCTTCAGCGGTCTCGTCGGAGATGTCTGGAAATCGAATCGGCGGAAAAAGAAAAAAAGGAGGAAAAAAATAGGTGAAGAATTCAAGGCAATCCATCCCCATTTGGTATTTTCAATACCAAGTGGGAATAAAATCATACGCACACCAAAAATGTTTATCATATAGTAGAATAAATCACTTAATCACAGGATGCAGCCACCACACAGACACACAGACACACACACATATATATATATATATATATATATATATATATATATATATATATATATATATATATATATATATATATATATATATATATATATATGTGTGTGTGTGTGTGTGTGTGTGTGTGTGCATCCTGTGATTAATATATATATATATATATATATATATATATATATTTGGAGAGAGAGAGAGAGAGAGAGAGAGAGAGAGAGAGAGAGAGAGAGAAAGAGAGAGAGAGATCCAAACTTGGACGATGTAGAATTGATACTGTACATCAAATAGCGCATAGTAAAAGCACGACTACTCCAAAAAAACGCAGCAGAAACACACGAAAAAAAAACACACACACAGGATATGTAAAACTTGAAGGACGATAAGGGAAAAGAAATCTAACACACCAACCTCCCACACCCCCTCTTAACAACCACCATCACCATCCAATATTTGTTGCATTTGGGCAATTAATGTCGACGAAATGTACCAAAAGCCGCCATAAATAATGTCACACTGAGATAAAGAGAGGAAAGGTATTTTTGATTTCCCTCAATGCTTGGGATCGTAAACGATATGATAACATTGTGGAACTTCATAATCACGTTAGAGAGAGAGAGAGAGAGAGAGAGAGAGAGAGAGAGAGAGAGAGAGAGAGAGAGAGAGAGAGAGAGAGAGAGAGAGAGAGATTTCCGAGTCAGTACAGCATAGAAAAGGACTTACCTACGATGACAGCAATATGATATATATATAATCGTCTCTGAATTATAGAGAAGTGCGATAATAAAATCATACGCCCATCCCCCGCCGGTTTGGGGCTCGAAAGTGACATGGAGGTCAAAAACACCGGAAGTTATACCTTACGTATCGTCGTATAGGGGGTAGAGGTCGAAAATGAGGTCAAAATTGCTCTATCTCTTACCGTCTTCCAGATAAAGGCCCACTTCCGGTTTGGGGTTCGAACGTGAACTGGAGGTCAAGGACACCGGAAGTTTTACCTTAAGTATCGTCGTATAGGGGGTGGAGGTCGAAAATGTGGTCAGAATTGCTCTATCTCTTTCCGTTTTCGAGATAACTCATTGTTTTTCTTAAATAACGTTTTTTCGCCATTTCAAGGTCATGGTCAAGGTCAAGGTCAAAATTTTTTATCGGTTTCTTTAGATCGCATCGCTCTTTATATATGTGCCAAGTTTGGCTTTTCTAGCTTCAACGACCTTGCAGTAATTGTCTGAAAACCGTTTGACCTTTTTCGCGATTTGACCTTGACCAGTAAAGTCAAGGTCAAAAATTTTTATTAGGTGCACCACTTTCGATGACCCTCCATATATGTGCCAAGTTTGGTTGGTCTAGCTTCAGTGGTCTCGGACGTTTTCGAGATAACTCATTGTTTTTCTTAAATAACATTTTTCGCGATTTCAAGGTCATGGTCAGGGTCAAGGTCAAAAATTTTTATTGGTTGCTTTAGATCACATCGCCCTTTATATATATGCCAAGTTTGGCTTTTCTAGCTTCAACGGCCTTGCAGTAATTGTCAGAAAACCGTTTGACCTTTTTCGCGATTTGACCTTGACCAGTAAGGTCAAGGTCAAAAATTTTTATCAGGTGCACCACTTCAATTGACCCTCCATACATGTGCCAAGTTTGGTTGGTCTAGCTTCAGCGGTCTCGGAGGAGATGTCTGGAAACCGATTCGGCGGAAGAAGAAAAAAAATTAAAAAAAAGCGAGAAAAAAAAGGAAAAATAGGTGAAGAATTCGAGGCAATCCATCCCCATTTGGCATTTTCAATGCCAAGTGGGAATAACTAGAACTCAAGTTGTTACTGATATTATTGCGATGTGCTAGGGAACCTAGGAATTCTCACCGCATATGCTACAACCTCACAGACAGGATCATTTTTCAGCAGTTCCATTCTAGGAGTCTTCCACTATGTAGAATCCCTCAATTAGGGCCACCCCAGAAATCGGTTCACCTTAGAGCAATGCCTCTAGTGATCCTTTAGCCGGGATCCACATTTGTTAAGTTTGTTTCAGACTGTTTTACAGAGCAAATGATGACGGCTGAGGGTTCATTCCCCCCACGCGCACAATATCAACAATATAACAATATCGCATGGTTGTAAAAATAAAAGGTAGGAAAGTGACTTCGAATCAACGCCTGTCAAGAGCAAGTTTTTTTTCTTCTAAAATTAGGAATCATAATTACACGTTGCGCTATTTGGTCGTAAAAACAAATAAGTTGGAAAATTAGGCTTAATTGACGTTGATTCGATGTCGGTAATCAATGTCAAAATTCCAACTAAAAATTGATGTTCCATCAAATGACTTATTTTGACTTTTGGAATCACAAGTAGTTTAACTTTTCGGCAACATTAGAATCGTAACTGGTTCGGACTTCGACGTTGGATTTCTTAGAATTCCGACCAAAAGCCATCCAGTTTCGGCATCGGATTCCGACGTCATGGGACGGTGCTACGGCGGTATATTTGAACAAAAAATCAAAACGTGCGTGATGTATGTTTTATTTTTCCTAGCTTTCATTTGAATGGCCTCGCGGCAATTTTCTTAGCCGCGCAACATTTACATTTCATATGTTATTTGACTATTCAAGTCCCACTCTTCAATTACGCCACAATTTTATCGCGCACCAGAATTAAACCTCTTGTGTTTTAAAGAACGTTTTTCTGAACATAAGTTTTATCATGTAATTTGATTTTTTTAAATTTTGGAGCGCGAAAAGTTAAATATAGGGCGCGATAAATTTCATTCATTCTATCATTTATTTTTTTAATAATAAAAACCACGTGCAGAAATTAATAGCGACTTGGATAACATAAAAAGTGGATCGCGAAGGAATTAAATGTTTTCTCGTCTATTAATTGCACATAAATGCCATTGCGATCAAAAATAAATGTTGGAGCGCGAACGCCGCGAAATTTTTGCACAAATATACCTCCATACGGTGCTGTATCCACTTGGTCACTTGTTACAAGCCCATTGCTGACACCCATGGCTAAACGCTAAAACAATCAACTACCTAAATTATTTTTCAGAAGTACCGGTTCCTCGATTCAAAAGCAAATGCTCCTCAGTAATTTTCTACCTGCATGCACAGCAATATATTAAGTAATTTCTTGTAATGGGAACCTAATTCTTCAACTACATATTTCAAATACACTTTTTTAAATTAAAAGTCGAATGATTCAAACAACAGACATTCTTTAAATTTTCAGACAATTTGAAAAGCAAAGGAAACTGAAGAACCTGCAAAGCATAAATCTTAGCCTGCAGTAAGAAGCACGTATAAGCTACATCCCACACTGTAAGGATAGGAACAACCGAACGCACTGTGCTCTAAGCGAGCATTCTGCCTTACAAAAACACTAGTGTTCCAGTTACAGTAAAACCTCCGTTAGGAAACACCTCTCATTAAGGAACATCCTCCGTTTAAGGAACAGAAATTTTGGCCCCAGTTAGTATTATTTATACAAATTTAAACCTCTAAATAGGGAACAACCGCGATAGAAGAAACACTTTTCGCGGTCCCGAAGGTGTTCTTTTTATGGAGGTTTAAGGAAATGTTTGGCCTGGTGTTCGGATCAGACCGTAGTTTGTTCTTTGACATTAAAGCATAATTGAAGACAATTTTTGAACAGTTTCGTTATAAATGGGAACCCTCGGGTTATTTTTTTCATGTAGGACGTTCGCTCAGGATGTGATTGTTCTACTCGTACAATATAGGTGTAGATTCTGTGTGCTTGTGCATTTATGCCGAGTACAGACTGGGTTTATTTGAAGCGCTTTAGAGCAGGGCGCCATTAAAGTCCAAGCGTGAACCGGACATAATTCGTCCTTAATAATCAAAGATTCCTGAAGCATGAGATAGAACATTGCTCTATGCGCAGGATTATTTTCTTGGACGATTAATTTAGCACTTGACAAGCCTTTGGCTTGCAAGGGCTATTTGAATATGTGCGAGCAGCCGTTGATATCTTTTTTTTTCTTGACAGTGATAGGATTTCCCGTGCCATCTCCTCCACTGGCACTACGGGCCCTAGGGCCACGAAACTTGGGACTTAAGTAGAGCTTGATATGAACGTGTGCATGACACTGTTTATTTTCGCCTTCGATTTCGTTTTCTGAAAAGAGTGTATTTTTTGCAAGTAAATGCGTAGCATTGAACGCAAAGCACAGAACACACAGTTGCTGAGCTTTGTGCGAGCTCTCTCTGCGTAAACAGATAACACGGCATATGCCTGCCCAGTCAATAAAACCTTAAGCCAACAAAAACCAAATTCTACTCGGCTTATAAGACGTATTCAAGCTGTGCTGTTTGTAATATATTATTCAAGAAATAACCCATTGAAGGAAGTATTTTTGCGTTTTAATTTTTGTCAAGTGTTTAACATTTAGCTAGCGAAATGAGGTTCTAGTTTGATTTCAAAGAGATCCCAAGACAAGATTCGCCAATTACACCATTTTGACGACGTATTCAGAGTATATTTGAATACATATTTTAACGATTCCTGGCACACGCTTTAAGATTTTGCTTTTATTTAGCAGTCGAATAGGAGTCAACCTGCACTTAATGGCCGTTAATTTCTATTTTTTTTTGCATTTATTTGTTTATTTTTAATATTTTGTTGTAAGATGAAAAACTGAAAGTTTGCCTTCTGGTAGATGTCGGCATTATTAAATTTAATATGCATTTCAGATTTGTGAAATCATATAAATTGATTTCACAGCCAAACAATATGTAAACTTGGATAGACGTCTGTTTCGGATAACTTTTCTGCATGTTTTTTCATGTTCGAGCCATATTTTAACCATGAAACCCCTGATTTAAAATGTGATCAGTAGATTGGCTAAAAAACTAGCGGCATATAATTGATTACTCTTTTATGTTCAACATGAATCAGGGATCATTTCAATTAATTAATATTCAATGTTTTGAATTGCAATTAATCAACTCGATTCATGCTTACGGTTGCTTGTGATCAAATTTGAAATATCTCTGTATTATTAACCCTGAGCTATTAAGACCAATCACTTTATTGCAATTAATATAGGTGTGCCTTATTCTTTTGTAAAGACATTCTATGACTGCATTGGTTAATTGTCAATAATTCAAGGATCTATCCAGAAAAGTTACAGCTACATAAGGGGTGCAAAAAACATGACATCAACGCGTTTCTGATTTTATCAATAATCCGTTATGGCAACTGAACAGAAACTCGTTTTATAGCTGAACTATTCAGGCAATATTCAACAAAACAAGATAGTAAAAAGAGTGCTCGGATACCAAAAGAGCAATTTGAAATTCTGATAAGCAACATTATTGAAGCAAAAAATACTGAAAAGCAAAGCCAAAATCAATACTATCTAGTACAGAAATACAACATTCTTATGTGTGACGATGTACAAAAAAGCATTCGAAAATAGTCTGACCCTAGCGAAGCAGCAAAGTATTACGTTCCGTTGGAAAACGTCTATGACGTAGTCAAAAGGGTTACTGTAGCAACTGGTCATGGTGGACGAGACAAAATGAATCGTGAAATTAGCAATTTGTGGCCGGATTTAGTCATTGTCCACTGGAAACTATATATACTATACAACCTCAAAGTAAACTCTATATAGGAAGCTTAGTTGCTGTGACGTCGCACGTGAAAGTGTGCCATTTTGTTGCTTCATGAACGGATCACTCTAATCCAAAATGTGCTGTTTTACGATGTTAATGGCCTTGTAAATAAAAAAATAAATAAAAACAATGAGGTGTACAATTTAGAGAAAAGCGGATTTTTTTGTTTCTATCAGCCAAAAATTTAAAAATAGATTATTACAATGATGTCATTTTTACGCAGCCAGTGTTTTGTATTTTATATGAGTGGTGTTGTTGCATAAGTTTTCCCTGCCTGTTTTTACATAGAAAAGGCCTTTTCTACGGCCAAGCCCGTAAAATCTACCTGTCCAACGCAAAGGCTTTTTCCGCGGGTGCTATACAGGGAAAACGTACGCTTCAAGAGCGTAATTTTCCCCTGCGTCACTAAAATTCAGTTTTAGACATCTAGTCTCCCTACCAAAAAAGGAACAAAGAAACAGCATATGGAAGGAAAATCATTGAAATAATGCGCTCACAGGTAGAATATACGGCCTTGCCCGAAGAAAAGTCCTCTTCTACGTAAAACAGCCTGTCATTTCAGTAATAAAACTAGACATGGATTTCTGACACACAGGATATTTTTACGCCACTAATCCGTAAAAGTCCTTTTTTCTCTTTTAACTATCATTTTCAAGGTAATATACTTGTAAATGGATTTGTAAGTTGAAATGGCATTTTTACACCTTAAATGCATAGAAAAGTCATTTCAACAACAAAACTAAACATGGCTTTCTTACGCACAGGACATTTCTACGCCACTATCCGTAAAAAGTCCTTTTTCTTTTAACTATCATTTTCAAGGCAATATACTTGTAAATTAAATTTTTAGTTGAAATCGCATTTTGACAGACCAGTCCGCTAGAAAACTTGGCTGTTGGGTATGGCCAAAACACAAAAAATATGCGCATGCCATTTCGGCTTTACCCAGTTTTCTTGAAAAGACATTAATCTGGGGCTGGTAAGGTAACTAGATAAAAATTAATGCTCGAAAAAAAGTCCAGAGAGTGACTCTTGTGTCCAGTGTTATTCCCACTTGCAAACTTTGTTTGTAAGTGGATATAAGTTTGCAGCTTTCTAAAAATTTCTGCCTTTTTTCGGTTTTTTCCTTCTCGTTTTTCCGTTTGGATGGTTTCCAGAAAACTCCTTCTATAGCTTTTGACAAAGGGAAATGAAATTTGGCACATGTGTAGAGAGTGACCAGGTCTTCGTAAATCCGTAAATATTTTTACCTCAGTGGTCAAGGTCAAGCTCAAATTGTGTCAAAGTTTTCCACAAAATGTTTTCCAGAAAGCTCCTCCTGGAGGGTTTGAGTATTTGGAGCTTTATATTTGCACACTTATAGACAATCATCAGGTCTCGGTGGGAACAGGCCCAAACCCCCCCCCCCCGACCGAACCCCCCCCCCCCCCCCCCGGCCCTAACCCCCCGTCAAAACCCCCCGACTAAAACCCCCCGGCGGTCTATACCCCCCGACACAAAACCCCCCGGTTCTCAGGTCTATTTTATATTTTGTAATTGCGATACATTCACGTTGTTAATTACACGTCAAATGCCCATTGAAGAGACCACACCGCAAATGTTTTTGACCTTGACTTCTAAGATGAAGGTCAAATTGAGGTCAAATTGTTTTTCAAAAGCCCATCAATCACGAAAAGTAGCCATAAGAAGTAATGAAATCCCAGTTCGAATATAAATAACGTATTCTGTAGGTGGCAATCCTCTATTCCGAATCTTGATCTTGAGGGTCAAGGTCAGAAGTTATGTGACCTCGTGTATGGTTAACTATAGGCGGCTTATCTCGGAAAAGGTTAGAGATGGAGCGATTTTGAGCTCATTTTCGACCCTTTGGGCCTAAACAAGATTACCTAAGAGGTACCCCGGTGACCTTTACCTTATTGGTCACGGTCAAGGTAAAAGCCAGAAGTTGACCATTATCTAGAAAACGGTTAGAGATAGAGCGATTTGGAGTTCATTTTGAATCCGTTGGGCCAAAACGACGACAAAGAAGGAGGCACTGTGTGACTTTGACGTATGTGGTCATAATTTAATGTTTTCTTTTGTGATTTCTGCAAGTTGACCAGTTCCTATGTAGCGCAATTCTGTCTAGTTCAAGAATGCGCTTGTTTGAAATAGTGAAGTTGACATGAATTTGTGAGTAGATTATATATATATATATATATATATATATATATATATATATATATATATATATATATATATATATATGTGTGTGTGTGTGTGTGTGTGTGTGTGTGTTCCCTGGAATTTATATATATATATATATATATATATATATATATATATATATATATATATATATATATATATATATATATATATATATATATATATATAAGATTTTCAGCCGTTCATTATAGATTGGATAAACTGTTCTGTTTGTTTGTAACTAGACAGATTTCGCTGCATAGCGCCAATGGCTCATAGAAACCATTAAACAGAAAATTTTTATTAAATTATGACCAAAAAGCTCAAAGTCACGCAGTACCCTTTCTTGGTCGCTGCTTAGGCCCAACGGGTTAAAATTGAACCCAAAATTGTTCTATCCCCAATTCTATTTGGCAGATCGTCTAAAAAGTAATATTAAAAGAGAGGAATATTTAGAGAACATTAATGCAAAATGTAAGGAAAATCTGATTCAAATTCAGGGAACACAAGCATTTGGACATTTGAAACCAGAAAATTTTTAATACCCCTATTTAGCCAATTTTTGACCAATCGTCAAAAAGAGTAAATTTTCCCTTTGGGTCTTCCTAGCGAACAATCAGACAAATTGATTGTTCGCTAGGAGCACTTGTAAGTACTAAAACCAATGTTATATAAAACGAGTCACGATACTGGAAAATACTCTTAGCGGGTACTGATATTTTATTACTAATATATTATTTCACTGACTGGTATGCTAAAATAAAAATAAACACACCTATTCACTTTAGATATTTTCATTTATTTTTTAAATAGATAAATTCCACATATAAAGAGGAAATGTGGCATTTGTGGCCATTAAATACAGGTAAACTTCTGTGACACTATTTGTTGTATTATTTGGGTTAAATATGAACAAATTTCGTAATTAGAAAACTTTCAAATTAATTAGACAGTACATGGCAAGAAAAATCTTCAAACAATTACCATGCGGACAGTAAAATTTAACACAGGTGGTCGAAAGGTTCCTTTAGCTTTTGAAGGTAACATCATTGCCAGTCAAGCCCTTCACGCATCCACCCCACCTGTCTCTTTATCCATTTTCTTAATCCGGCTGAATATGCCACTCCACCTCATCCCGGATAAAAAACGCTCGTGTTTGTAGCTTTGTCTGAGAAAGCAGATTTTATAATCAGACTCCTGTTGAGTGGTCATCGTCCAGTCTTCCTATCCACTTGTTGACGTTTAAAACATAGAAATAATTCTCTTTTCATGTGTTGCACACTTTTGGGTTTAAAGGTAAAGCACCTAGCTTCTAGAATCCCTGTATAAATTACCAAGCATCGTTGCTCATCAGAAGCAGAGCTTCCTTGGTGGGCTTCTAAAAGTGCTAATGTGCACGATGCTTTATAAATACGCAAATACAGAAAAACGCTAGTGGTCAATCTACCCAGTTTTCAATCTGACTCGACTCGACTGGAATCAAAGTCGCATTTTTGGTGAAATTGATCAATAATTTTAGAACTTTGTTAATGAATAGAAAGAGAAGACAAACATCTGCCATGTGCCAAAGTATTGGAATGCTACGATCTTTATAGGACAAGTAAGCCTGAAAAACGTGTTTTTGTGGATAATCTACGTGAGTTGACTTTCTGAGGATAAGCTTGGCAGAAATTTGACATCGGAGTAATGAATTCTCATTTTAAATACAATGGTTTTTATAAATATGATTTTATTGTAATGAAATAGTTTGACTTGCTTGCGGAAACCACGCATAAATTAATGGTGTTGCCACAGATGCAATAGAGTATTGATTTAAAACCAGTTTAAAGTCTTTAAGCACACGCGTTTTATTTGAAGACCGAAAATGTCTGGTGATTCTCATCTAGTTCACTCTGAAGTAGACATTCTATGAAATAGGTTTATACCACTTCTACCATATTAAAACCCGCAACAAAGCAGGGTAAAAAACGCGTATAACTGATTTTTGGATGTCGAAAACAACTTTTTTGAAAGCAAGAAAGTAATATTTTGGCTAAATTCAATCAGCATACGTTTACAATGTTTACCATATAGTGATCACGATAGTTAAATATCGATGTTTAAAGCGTGAGCTTAATGTGGGAGTGATGTAAATTTACCATAAGATAATTAATGCCTCAAAGACCCCTTTTTACCGGGACCGCCCTAGTATTTTTATGCAAAAATACTTAGGATCGGGCACTTTTTAGTATTCTGGTTACTTTGATGGACACTAGTACTTACTCATACAGTCGAGTGCGATAAATCATAATATAAATATTCTACTTCTTACTATACCTCGTAGAAGTCGTGGCGACAGTAATTAGTATACTAATACGCTTGTCGTTATAATAAATACAGACATTCTCATGTCTTGTTAATCACGCTATCGCCCTGTTGTGTTCACTGTTGATTGTACTCGATTGTCCGAAATCATAATTGCTCAAAACAGGATTTAAAACTAAATTTCTTCATTTCTTCTATGTTGCAGTCAGAAGATAGCCATGTAGCAGAAGTGCATTTGTTTTCATTACGCAACGATCTGTTCGTTTACTACTGTTCTAATGGTAGAAATATATACAGTATAGCATATACCGAAGAGTCTTTGAGCAGTAATCACTGCTGTTTAACGGTGCGTCTTTAGTGAAAAATATTCCTTTAAATTCTGTTGAGATGTCAGTGATCAATAGCTTTGAGTGGCTCAATAAGGATTCTATCTTAGAATCCACATCTATTCTTTTCACAAAATATGCAAAAAACAATTCATAGAATGTTGTTTGTTTAATGTAAATATTAGTCTGATTAAAATAAAGGGTCTGTTATAATTAAGAAATTTTATCCAGTAGCATGTTTTGTTGTATAATTTAAAATAACATCTTTGATAAAATCGATTAAACACAATTGTTTATTGGGGTGGAAAATAAACCGCTTCGTGGATATTGGGATACGTTTTTTAACCTTCTCGTGAGAATTTTATTGCTTTCGTACTATTCGGTGAAGGATTATGTTTCCTTTGTCACGCAAACTCCTCTGAGAAGGCAGGGTTATGATGACCAAAGTTGGCAGAGACATAATTAACATGGCCAGTTGGTCCAGCCCATTTTTTTCACAAATTCATTAACATTTTATATGCGAAAATGGACATTAAAAACTTGTCATGCGAACTCTTTGAAAACGGCTAGGGCTAGGACGACCTAATTTGGCATGGACTTAATGTAGCATGTCTAACTGGTCCTCAAGTTTTTTTTAGAAATTTATTAACATTTAATGTACATGAATGGATAGTGAAATTTTTGCCAATGAAGTCCATTATAAGGCAGGCGAACGCTTTGATGTAGCAGTTAAGGGAACATGGTATGATATCAGCATATTGATTGCATATTGATCGGGCCACACTCAATAAAGAGAGCGATTATAGCATCGTGTGCATATCGACATGCCGCGTTGAAATTTTGCTCACAGATCAAGGATGACTAGGACGCCGTGAAATCCGTAGTTTTTTCATCTTGCGCTTAGAGAACGATTGACCATTATCTCGAACACGGTTAGTTATTTTCGATCCTTTTAGCCAAAAGACGATATGTAACAGGCATCTCGGTGACCTTGATCTCCTCGGTCATGGTCAATGTCAAAAACTGGAATTTAACCGCTATCTCGATTTTGAGCTTTTTTAGACCTTATACAAGAGGTATCGTATTTTTGTGGTCTCCAAGTGTAATTCTCGCTACTCACTGTCTAGTTTTAGTTGATATGCATATTTTCTTTTGTGTGTTATAGAACATAAGCTAGAAACTATAAAACACACTCATGTGCAATTTCTTTCTGCTATATACTTTTGTTATCGAAAGAAAGAAGTCACTGGCACAGCGCTAGTCTTCTGCAAAAAAGTAATTTGCCTTCATAACAACACAAAGTAAAAGTAGCATATTGTAACGAACGAACCAGATAAAATGGCGGACAACGCCCCTAAGGTTTTTTACTAGAAGAAGTGAAAAAAGTTAACGACTGAGATCAAATCTCTCACTGAAAGAGTTGCAAAAAAATTATTGATGTCATGCTCTACAAGTTTTGCTATACTCGAGTTAGCACTGTAATTACCAATGAACAAAATCATTTACAGATTAGGTCTCGGTTTTTACTTTTTGTATAAAACATATTGCAAATGATCCTAGCATATCGCACTTACCGCTCTGGCGAAAACATTAACTGACCCACTCGTAATGTTTATTACAAGTGTGCCCTTATCAATTCCTCGATATTTTGATGGCTTAACTAAAACAATGTGTTTTCCCAACCAAAATGTATCAGAGCACATGACCGAACAGGGCAAAGCCAATTTTATTACCATTTCAGAAGAAAAAAAACGCATACAAAATTCAGTCTCGCCATGACAATATTTTCTTTGAGTAAGAAGATATTATATTTTTCGGCCATATTACTTTCCATATGATTATGATATTATTTGCTTTTAGTCATCTTTGCAGTGCTCATTGCAGTTAAAAACTCTTCAGTGCTTTTTAGTTATTATCTTTTAATACGCAAATGGTCTAAAAACCTTCCAAACAGGCAATGCTAAATATGTCACGAATCCTTCAATTGCATGACATGCAGATAACGTACTTGTATTTTAGGCCACTAATCGTCCAATTACCAAATTGAGCCACAGATTACACTTCTTTGTGAAAAAATGGATGACTTATGGGAGAAAACTTTGACGTCGAAAATGACATTGAAAGTTTTTTTGCCATTTCACCAATTTTGTCAATTTCTATAAATAGTGATATGACTGTTCCAGGGCAATATCTGAATGTGTTCTCGTGGTTGAGCTTAGCGGTCCGAAAGCTGTTCACACATTTTTGGGTCAACACGTGTTTCGATTAACCACATTTAAACCTGCCCAAGTGGGAGGTTATTTACCCTCGGTGCCCAATGCCTCACGTGTTATGACAAGCACCTGCACCACAATCAGATCTTTTCCACCACGGAACTTCAACCAGACAAAAACATATTATGTAAGAAAATATTTTAACAGTTAAAGTAATAAGCACTTTTTATCAGGTTGAATTGTGGAGAAGTTGTCGCGAATCATGAGAAAGAATTAGAGTGCTTCATCTAACAAGATTTAAGATGATTAAGTCTTCGAAATTAACTAAATTGGAGCTTTACGTTATCTTAAATGTTTATTTTCCCATGAAGCTATATAGCCTCTCAGGTATGCATAAGGAATACATCGTTTCTTAACTTCATGATTATACATCACGTTATAATTAGAGCATAAAGATCAAGCTCAAATCTGCAAGAGGGGACTTCGAATACAAATATCCATGTAAGTTTACTGTTTGCAAATTCACTTTTGCGGTTCAATAATACAGAAATAATAATACAGAAATTACTTTTCTTTCTTCTTGGTGATAGTTTATTTTAAAACAATGTTTATAAGTTACTTCGAGGAATGATGAAATCAGTTGCCAAAGGTGCTGTTACAGTGATTTCGAAGTTCGGAATTGGGGCTCGACTCGGAGCAATAGCTTATAATTAGATTTATGCCTGTACCGTATAGAATTCGATTGGTTTAACTACATACAATATTAAAATCAAAAGTGAAAAGTTACCAGATTTCGCGTGTTTTTATTAATTTAAGAATGTGTAAAGTAATTCCGTAGCATGAGTTTGACTTTGATTTTTAGATACTTTGTTTTTAGTGCTTTAGTAAGACATGTTGTTTCTTGTTGTTTTACTTTGCTGTCATAATAACGGATTAAAGTGGATTAACGATCACTCAAAGTTCCACGACAAAATGATCATAATAATCTATAAATGTAAAAACGTAAAATGTAAAAACGACTGTTCGCAATCTAGATTTAATGGTTCCTTGTTTGTCCATGATCGTTTAACCATTGCTGGAATACATCGACAATTTACTTATATTACAATAATTAGTCATGGCATGCCAATAAAGAAATCAATTCATATAAAAGCTGAAAAAATATCAGCCAAGTATTACTTGAGTAATTCTTGACCATAGAAATCTATAGACTCCTGCCCAGTGGTTGAACATTAAATATAATAAACTTTAGCATTGCTCAGCATCAAGGGACAAAACAGATTGCCTTTTGTATCTTGAAAAATATGGATTTTAGTATTCAAGGCTCTCTTTTTAAATATGTTCCCAAATTCGTTGAATAAACATAATTATGAGATCTTTCTAAAATGAATAATTTTGCTTAATGGTTCTATAAATGGAAGCGGCAAAAAAACCGAAGCATAAATAAATACAATAGTAATACTTCATTCTGAGTGCGTACGATATTGTTTTTTTTGCCTGAAGCCGTAGGTCCGTACACGCCCGTAGGCTGAAGGTAAAAACAATATCGTACGCACTCAGAATGCCTACTTTTGCTATTTTTATGTCGTTCTTCAAAAATTTTACCACGCACTATATTTGCGCTAAGTATGCTCAGATGGGGTGACGCGTAATCGGTACTGCGGTCAGCGAGCATTGATATTTGACTCGGTTTTTGCACTTAAGAAAATAAATATTAAGTATTTATTTGCTACGTGTAATGTTTATTTCTGACGTAATACCCCCCACCTAGCCGCAGCATTATATTAGTTATATCTTTATTAATTTCAAATCAATGCACACAAATCTGCCGAAGGGCGTGGGTAAAATTACCAACAATTTATACCCTTCAAAATAATATTTACCTTCAAAAATGCCTTCCTTTCTGTCATCAGTGATAATACACTTTAATTTGTGTGCCTCGTGTGGTTTAAGAACTAACCTCCCAAGCCCGTCTCATAAACAAGTATTTTCTCCCTTTCGAACTTTCCTTATTATTTTTGTCAGTTCAACGGAAGTAACTTATTTCAACTCAAATCGCGAAATAACAACGCAACAAATACCCATGGCGTAATTATATGATATTTGTAATTAGATGACGTTTCGTTTTCAAGCTCTGCTGTAAATATCGTCACAGTAATAACTCACTTATCGATTCTGAGGACTGTTGCCGTTGATTGTGACCCACTTTCTCTTCAATTTGATCTCGGAAAACACGTGTTTTTTTGTTTACTGTTTACATCTGATCGCATTATGAATATGCTTCTAGGGGGCACTATGCAATCTGGCCTATGAACACTGCATGCTCCTTTTTTCTATCATTTCTTTGTACGCGGGCATCTAGGCATATAATAAATATTATTTTATAACGTAAGTGATAGCATTTTGTGAGTACAAGTACCTAAAAAATAAAAGGCATAATGTACAAGGACAGGGCATATACAAAACATGGCATATATATATATATATATATATATATATATATATATATATATATATATATATATATATATATATATATATATATATATATATATATATATATATATATATATATATTTATATATGCAGTGCATTTTATAAATCTAAAATATTTTGGGGGATTTCGGCAGGAAAAACGTTCGACAATGTTTCCATTATATGCGTTTGCTACTGTTGTAGACCATAAATAATGAATTCTACTATAAAGCAAACTTGTGCCACATTTCGAAACATGAGAGATGTCAGAAACAGATCTCTTGCTGAAGTGTTTTGTTTTAACAGCATGGACTCCTGAAGGCTGGCAATGAAACGACTACAAGTTTTACCTTCAAAAACCTTAGTATTTTGTGTGTCCACCACTGGCATCAATAAAATGGCCAGTTAATGTACATCAGAGAAATGTCATTCCATTCTTGGATGACCGTTAGTTCGATAATGAACTGCCTTGTTAGCCCGCACATAACGCGCCTTTTCATTAGTCACCACACTTTTTCAATAGGATTCATATCAGGCGACCAATCCATGCACGTATTGCATTGTCCTCAATGTAGCGATCCATTAAGCGGGCGTGATGTGGACGAGCATTGTAATCCACGAAAAGGAAGGGAATCCCCTCCCAAAAATATCCCAGATTTATAAAAGTGTTTATGCACTACGTGGGTACATAGTGACATCGTGACAACCCCGCACTTAGCTAACGATTTGTAGCAGCTCTTTGTGACTAAAAGTGACGAATGTGCCTGATAAACTGGTGACACATTATTGACGCATTGTTGACATTTTAATAGCCAGAATTACAATGCCTTGATTATATTGTTGCCTTTAATTTAGCCAATTTATAATATTTTAATTAGTTTTTTAGTGTTAATCAAGAAAATCATAGGTTGGCTAAGGAGTCAGGTTATGAATGCTTGAGAAACACTATACATGTAATGCAACCAAACCTTCGCTCCCTTGTAAATTAGTTAATTTCTTCAATGGATATCTAAAATGACATTCTATACAGGTAAAAGAAACAGACTAGGTACTAGAAATTGCATTTTTGTAATGTTCTGTTGATTAAAATGTTTTTAAATGTTTTCATTACCAGCACCATGAATATGGACAAGAATTATTATGGCCCTAAAAAGCAGCATATGCATGCGAAAAAAAACAAGACAAAATATATTTCGTTCCAGGTTCTTAAGAATCGTGTACATTTTTACTAAATATACAGAATATAAGATAACATAAAAACTCAAATTTGCCACCATCATATAGTTGTGCCTTATTTTGCATACGCCGTTTTTGATTTGGGACGACAGTTTGGAAATGCGTGCAGAAACAATATGTTTCTGTGTTAATACCGTTCTTGGCAGGCTTTCAGCAATCTGGACTCTAGACTGTAAACGCATACAATGCCTATCGCCATTACCACCAAATTTTAGATTTTACGCTCATTGACCAAGCGCTTATTCTGGGGGTGGGGGTTACTGTTAGCATATAAATCACCAACTTCTTTCGTCTTCTTCACTAAATTCAGCTATGGTGCAACTTGAACATTTTTCGCTATCCAAATTTTGAAACACACAGCAAGGCCAGATTGCTACAGCAACCTGAGGTTGTAAACAACGATCGTTTCCGCCAGGATATGTAATATAGTAAATAGTCACGCAACTTTTCACATTTATAGGAATTCACGTTGTAGACCCTACCCCGAGAAAGAGACAACTTTTGCGTATAAGCTGTTAATTTTCTGGCATTTACAAAACAGGAATGGATTACAGACATGTATATATAACCTTTAGTTAATATATACCCAAAAATATCCAAGTCGTTGATTTATAATCTCCAAATATATTTATTTACAAAAGCTTTTTACATCTCGAAAATATGCTCTAATTTGAATAAAAATACAAAATACTGAAATTTTGGTTGATCTTTAAAAATGTTTATATTAATGAAAACAATAATTTAAAAGAAATGGTTAAAATTATGAACATTCACTGATAATGGGATAACCTTGCCAATCATGGTTTTCTGTGTTTTATGCAAACATTTACCCGGTTTGATGCGAAGTAACCAGGCACATTTACTCTGTGTCGCAACTTGCCTAATGGGACGGGAATGCATTCCATTTTTGCTGCAACTGGAACCCCTTATAGAAAGTGTTCAATCTGTAACTGTTTTGTGCGCATGACAGCATTTCAATGCCTGTGCCTACTGGTACTCACTGCTCTTCCAGCATCGAAAACGTCACGGTACGCATTACTGAAAGTCTGTATTCAACATCATCATAACAACTTAACCAGGTGACAGAAATGTGTAATAATATGTAATTTATAACAAAATGTATTTCTACCAAAAATCATGAAATAAAAATAAACCACATTAACCTTTAGACTGAGCAGACTCCCAAATTTCGCACATGTATTACTTGATCTGAAGCTATGTGCCTCGTCTTTTGTTTTCTTATTTGTTTTCATTTTTTATCATCAAAACGTGAAGCAAAATGGGGTGATTTTTTTATCAAGAAATGCAACTCGTAAGTCTACAGAAGCATTTGCGCACAACCCTCTCGCATCTTCCAACAGCCACAAGGTGCCTTTCAAGAATGATGTGTGCTTTATTTGCACAAACCAAATAGCTTAGCATGCAGAAATGCATGCGTTGGTTCTATGAAAATGATCTTACTTGGTCATTTAAATACACTGAATGTTTATAATAATTATCAGTTTCAGTTACTCACTATTCTTGGTGAGGTTTGGGAGGGAGGTGTCGTTTCATAGAGTTAGAGAGTACGCAGCAAAGCTATGTGTTTTCATTCTAGAAATGTTTCAAACTGGCAAAAAAACGTTTCGAAATCTGAATAAACATCGTGTTGTCTGTAAAGGAAAAGCTAATGAAATCAGACTGAAAAGCTTTTAAAATTCTACTTAAAGGAAGAAAACAATTTAAGAATATTATTTTTTGCCAAGTGTTTTGCCTTTGAGAATTAGGTTTAGCACAAAGGATAATCACCAAAATATCTGTTAATGCCTGTTAATTCCCTAATCTGTCGGAGTTACTATAGTAGTAATCTCTTATCTGCTATTTCGGAGTGTACATTAAAGATCGATCCATACAGAGCAAGTTCAAAAATGTTATTGCTGTGCACGGATATAAATCCCATTAATTCCTTTTACTGCCGAGGGCGGTCTTATTTGTCACAGTTGCTGGATCTTTACTCCTTTGGCTTTTACAAAAAGAGGTTTTGAAAATTTAGATCAGTTCTCATACCCTGTTAATTTACGCGAGTTGTCACAAGATCAATTTGCGCCAGACCATTTGACGCTAGATGAATTGTCATTTATCAATTGTCGTTGATTCTGACAAAACCTCATGCTACCTACACGACACGAAACAGCCACATAAAATACCTCTACTAAAATACTTTTTACATAAAATTGCTCCACATTGTGAACAACATATTCTGCTAAAACTTTGCGCTCGTGGTAAAGATCCCAACCCCTTGGATTCTGAACATTACATGAGTTTATAATTTTATCCCCATTACAGAATGATTCTTAAGTTAAATTGAAGTGAACGATGAATTGCAGGTAGTGAAAATAGTCCGCGTGAAATGAAAACAAAGGATTATCCCGGTATTCGGAAATTACAGAAATATACCCTGTATGGACGGAAACACTATTTTTTGTTTAATAACTTCCCCCTACGCCCCACATCTCACCAAATAAATGACCCAACCGTCCACGCATAAATTTTAGTGAAGAAATGAAAGTTGGACAGATGCAAAGCGCAACTGGTCTGGGGTATGCACAATGTATGGGGCAGGGGTCCTACACCACAAAATTTCCAAACAGGTTCTTTAGCCAGATTTATACAGCTGTTTTATATTATACAGTTAATTTCTTGGATTATATATGCATGTATGCACGTACGTATGTGTGTATGCATTGACAACTGCTACGGAATTAAAAATTCCGCTAACAGAAGAATTTGTTGCAGCACATTCTTTTAGACATTATCAGGTGAAGCACGGAATCAGCACTCAACAATTGCTGTAGCTTTCCTTCCTAAAACCAAATACAGTTCTGTGGTAAATGTATTATTATGTAACACATAAACAAATTTTCGCTTTAAAATAATCACAATAAGTTTGTTCTGGGAAAAAATGTTGTGAAATGCTCGCAGTCAGTAGCCCAGCCTCCCTCACCCCTTCCTTTTCAGGCAACCTGTAAGTATACATTTAACCGTGATTATACATTATACATTTCCGGCTCAAAATCGGCTAGTTTTGCAAACGGTGTAATTTTATCCCTGTATGTATGAACTTAGGTGGTATTATGGTAAAAAAAATAAAAAAATAAAAAACATTGTAAAATGAAAATATCGTTAGAGTTTATATTCCAAGGAAACCATGAGTTGTTTATGTGAGTCTAAGTCCTTGGTGAAACTTTTCTGTGATCAGAGTTTGTTTTTATTTATATTGTCTGATGTAATGAGTAATTTTTTTCTCATTTTTATGCAAATAATAAGATTTTTTCTTTAAAAGACTAATTATTTTGTGTACATTTACTAAAGCCTTGCAAGGTGTTTCTGAAATTGTGCGAGCAGCCGTTGGTATCTTTTTTTCTTGACAGTGAACGGATTTTCTGTGTCATCTCCGCAGCTGATACTGCGGGCTCTAGGGCCACGAAACTTGGGACTTAGGTAGAACTTAATATAAACGTGTGCATGACACTTTTATTTTCTCCTTCGATTTCGATTTCTTGTTTAAAACGTCATGTGAAAAGAGCATTTCCCGCATATTACAGAACACACAGTTGCTCAGCTTTGTGCGTGCTCTCACTGCGTAAATAGATAACACGGCGTATTCCTGATCAGTCAATAAAACCTTAAGTAAAAAAAAAAAACAAACACTACTCGGCTTATAAGACGTATTCAAGCTATGTTGTTTGTAATATATTATTCAAGAAATAACCCATTGCAGGAAGTATTTTTGCGTTTTAATTTTTGTCAAGTATTTAACATTTCGCTAGCGAAATGAGGTTCTAGTTTCGTTTTGTTTTTATTTTGTTACAAAAGTATTTGAAACAAAAATTACTATGATTTTAAAAATTAACTTACAACTATTTAAGCCTTCATAATAAGCTGTATTAGTGTGGATTATGTTGCTGTCTGTGATGTGAATGAAGAAAACTTATTTGTGAACAAAAATATACCACGAGATTAATTTTAAAGCGAAAAAGATTGTAAGAAATTGTGACAAAAAAGAATTTTGCTTAATGTCGATAGAAATTTTTGCCATAATTTGAGTTTAATATTTTATCAACCAATTTTTACATGGTATTCTGTTTGTATTTAAGAAAAAATACTTCAACCACATGAGATCTCAACAAATTGCTCAATTTTATCTTGTAACATATGTGTGTTAGTAAAATAGAGGTCAAAATTATATTTTAAAAGAACCGACATATACATTAAAAACATTTCTTTCACACTTACTGTCATTATTTTTCGTTGTTGTTACATGTCAGTACAAATTCTATATAAAGGTAGTTCATTTTTATTACTTCAAATTAAAAGGTAAAAAACTTGATAAAAAATACTGATTTAGATAGAAAAATGAAAAGTAACATTTTTGGCTATTTTCGCACATATTAAATAAATTAAATCAAAACATGTTTTTCTTAAAGCATCTTTATGAAAAGGCTAATATTATACTCTGTAAAAATTAAAAACTGTAAGAAGTGCACACTTTATGTAAAATAGTTTTAAAATAATGATTTACTTAACTCTTAGATTGTCAGTTCCTAGCAACCTACACCGCACTAGCACTGTTGACACCTTGAGAGTTTTTTACAGTACGTAAATTAAGGTAAAAATAAAAAAAAAAAACCGCAGTAAAATTATTTTATATTACAAATTTGATTTAAAATTGAATTAGCTGCCGGGATGAGCACTACTTCTTCTGCCGTTGTTAGCATAAAATATATAGTCTAAAGTGATGATTATCAACTGATCTGTCTAAACTATCCAAAGGACAGGCAGAATGTTTTTAATTTTTTAAAATCGAGTATTGGGCAATCTTATGTTTTGGGGACGATAGCTGCAACGCCTCTAGTTCCCTAACCAATGGAGCGATTAACAGGTTATTCATACAGTAACACGTACTGTGAGGTCTCAAAAATATCATGTGTGGCGTCTGGTATAGTGAGTGAATTATCCCGGCCCTTACTACAAAGAAACCAATGGGAAATAAAAGGGACTGAAATATTTTGTCTCCTTCAGAAGTTGTCCACATTATACAGGTTTGTCAGAAGGCAAGTTTTAATTATCTATATTAATTCTTTTTATATTACAAATTTGATTTAAAATTGAATTAGCTGCCGGGATGAGCACTACTTCTTCTGCCGTTGTTAGCATAAAATATATAGTCTAAAGTGATGATTATCAACTGATCTGTCTAAACTATCCAAAGGACAGGCAGAATGTTTTTAATTTTTTTAAATCGAGTATTGGGCAATCTTATGTTTTGGGGACG
Organism: Protula sp. h YS-2021; assembly: GCA_949752745.1. Taxonomy (NCBI): domain Eukaryota; kingdom Metazoa; phylum Annelida; class Polychaeta; order Sabellida; family Serpulidae; genus Protula; species Protula sp. h YS-2021. The sequence continues at coordinate 32,865,646 of OX457026.1, forward strand.
ATAGCTGCAACGCCTCTAGTTCCCTAACCAATGGAGCGATTAACAGGTTATTCATACAGTAACACGTACTGTGAGGTCTCAAAAATATCATGTGTGGCGTCTGGTATAGTGAGTGAATTATCCCGGCCCTTACTACAAAGAAACCAATGCGAAATAAAAGGGACTGAAATATTTTGTCTCCTTCAGAAGTTGTCCACATTATACAGGTTTGTCAGAAGGCAAGTTTTAATTATCTATATTAATTCTTTGGTTTAATTTATTTATACGCCAACTTATATGCTAGCTTAATAGCCTGCAATGTTTGAATAAAAATTATAATCCAAAATATAAATCTATGAAAAATATAATCCAAAGTGTAAGTATATATTGCGAATTAATAGTTCAATGTAAGTCAACCGTGTGCACAAGGATTGTGTTTTGTACATTCCTAACTGTACAACTACTAACTACTATATCAGTTTCAAAAATATGAGGGAATACAATAGGGTACACGTAGAGCTGTGCCTTTATTCGGCACTCACGTTGTTCAGATACTGCTAACTAAGTGTTCAAGTTTCGGTCTGACTACAAGTACTTCCGAGTTTTCACCGTGCTTCTTTTAATGAATAACACCAAAAGAATGTAAGGCCCAGTCACTAAATTCTTTGTTGCAACGAACGTCGTTTGGTGTGAATTCTGAAAACTGCAAAATTCTTCCCTTTGCCAGCCTTCCTGTTAATAATTTTTTTGAATTAAATTTGGTCAAAAGTTTGACTGAGCAATCAAAATTCGAAATGTAAGGAAAAAGTTGCGTTTTAATCAATTATTGAAGTACAAAAGTCGCACAAAAATGTTGCATTGGCGTTTGTAAAGCCACGAATACATACGAATATTTCTAAGAGGCCATTATTGTTTCTCCTGCGAAGACCACCCCCTCAACTGGTGACTTTGTACAGAGTGAGGTCAATTTAAATCTATATTTTAAAAGTACGTGTGACAAAATTGCGCGCTCTTGAACTTCAATTATTTGCTTCCTCATATTTGCCTATTTTCCTAAAGACTTGCCGCTGCGTTCATTTCTGGTGAGCATGGTACGATGTCGTTATGATTTGATCTGTGCAGTATCGTGGTTCTGACACCAATATTGTGTCGTCGTTTCGAACATCTCTTGGCGTTTTCAAAAACATAGTTTGGATAGACGCTGCAATGTGGTAATAGATGGTGCACGTAGTGCTGTTACTCTTTACAGCTAAGAAAAGTCCGTCGTTTGAGCAAAGCTTGAGAGCATAAATCTTATCACATAACTATGACAGCCGTGATACTTGGTTATTGTGACCCTGTAGAATCTTTTCAGAACTTCACTAGGGCGACGCCGTTTTAAAATCAATGCCAAGAGCTACGCGACGAAAGCCTTATGTCGTCGAAATGAGTAAATTTGTGGTATATTTGCCTAATATTCGTTTGGACACAAAGGACTTCAGTACCACCATATTTTGTTCATAGTGCATTACCTGTAGAGCCGAACAGGAGTTAAAAGTCAATGAAAAATCAAACCGGCATTTTTTGTCATTTGTGGGCTACTATCACACGTTCTGTTGGAACCATATCATATAAATATCATCATGTGTACATTCCATAAAAATGTTGATCATACATCGTTTCGTGAAAATACAGGACAGCGAACTAAGAAGAATGATTCAAAAGGGGTCAAAGGAGTGGTTTTACTCTTGAGCTGACCGTGCATCTTGTATCAAAATAGACAGATTTCACATAAACAATGAGGATTTTAATTTTGCCTGGGCTAAACTGAAATCACATAGTCAGGGTTAAATGCTACTGCGCACAAAATAATATATTTTGTGAACAATAATTAAAAATATTCGATCATTTTATTTCCTCAATAGGGTGCATAGTTACAGAGTTATCCCATTGTCTAAATATGAGTTCCACGACTCTGATATCTGATATATCTAAAACTTCAAAGGCTTTTTATCAATTAAGCCTCAGTTGATCTTAATTCTTGTATGGTTATTAACATATAAGGAGTTTTTCGGAAACCATCCAAAAAAGGAAAGAAATATAGAAACTTCTTGAATAAGTTCAAACTTATTCCCAATTGGAAACTAAGTTCACAAGTCCGAATTATTTATTAAAACGGGTGGCAATTTGTTCCTGTGGAAATTTGTGGATTATCTCCTGGTGGTAACTTGCGGAATGCGGTTCTCCTGTTCTAATATTTTTCGTTAAAAAATCTACAATTATTTTATCTACAACGTATTTCCATAAAAATCATGAAAACTGCACCTAAATTCTAAACTAGTCATTGTTGGCGAACTGCTGTCTAGCCGAAAGTACAATCAAGTCCTACCGGGTTGCCGTCAGGTATATGCGATTATGAAATAATTCCAATTGACCTCCTTATGGTTCTCCGTATAGTCAAATTTGTTTGCCCCTAACACCCTAGAGCAAAGGTTTCCTGAAACATACCCAACCCCCTTACCCCCTCACCCCTGATAAATAATTAGCTTTAAAACGCATGAGTTGCAAATAAGATTGTAGATGGGATCTGGCTGTTTATAGGATTTGCAACTTCTGATGAGAATAAGAATATACTTAAATTAAGCGGCATTGCGCTTCTTCTAAGCCAAGAGATACACTTGGAAGCGTATGAAACTGTCAATTGTCAACATTTGCATAAGTCAAACCTTTTAATAGATTAATGCAAACTCAGCGCAATAAACTAAAGTGTAGTGAGCACAGTCGTCAAAGCGATAGTGAAGTTTCGGCTGAAGACCGTTAAGAACATAGACACCGCCAAAGAAAAAGTGCTTAATTTAGAAACATCGCTCCTATAAATGTTATTTATTTGAAAGAATATTAAGGGAAAATAAAAGTAACTAGAAACATCACTTGCGTCTGGCAATTCGAAAAGTTTCCTGATGTCATTTATCTACAAAATATGCGTTTGGATATATTCAAACATTCCGAACCGAGCCAAAAAGAGTAGGATGAGGGATGGTGTTAAGTGTCAGTGAAAACTGTAATACAATAACTGAATGGGTCAAAATTTCACGAATTAGAGAAACTGACCAACCAGCGATAGGTGTATAGGTTTTCGACAATTCTACCTTCAAAACTGATAGCTACCGTTGGATCCACCCGACGCTTGAAAGTATTATCCATGTCTTTTCTCGCCCGTAATATCAAAGAATTGGAAGCCTGTAAACGAAGTGAGGATTTCCAATTCATGAAATCTTACTTTATTCTCCTCCCTTATTTTCCCTAGATGGCACCTCTGTCGTTACATTTCGCCCAAACAAACAAGCAAGTTTTGGACATTCTCTGGCGTTTTTCTCCTAAACGCAGGTTATTAATATGTTGGGAAGAGGCGATAGGAGAAGGTTTTTAGCAACATCTAGCAGTCGTAGCAGAAGATAGGACCCGATCGGTCTGGCGGCGCACTCGGAACACGATTTGGTAAGTGTTGTTGCTTACGCAGTGACATCCTTTCTCGCCTTCTAGCAGTTCTACACGAACCAAAGAATATTGGTACTTTCATCGGCCATGATAAGTGTCTAATCGAGGATGGGCGGCGTGCGCAGGTTTTGCACTTCTGTTACAGACGTTCACGCTCACAACTATTTGTTAGAAGAACAGCTTGTGCGAAAGCACACCTAAATGCTCGTGCCTCAGGAATGCTATTCAGTGGCACTGAGTGGGTCGTTAGCCACAACCTTTATCACATTTTCAGCGATAGCGGCTCTGGCAGCTTCACGCCCTCATCTCAATCTGCAACTGCGTCTACACGCAAATCGCGTTTGAGGGCGAGGATCTACTTACCTCGCTCTTACATCCGGTCCTGCTAGCCAAGCCACCATCAATGATACAGGAATAAACGGGTCGACGTGGGGGCCTTGAAACATTCCTAGTGCGGGAATCTGCTGCGCACACCGAAAAAGCACAACTATTTACACAGACATGACATGGGGCGGCAAAATGCTTCCACCTGTCTGACAGAGAAGAGACGAGAGACGAGACTCAATTTTAGGTCTGGCGGTGGGAAAATGCACCTCTCGTCTAAGCTGAGAGTCATCAAAATGGTCTAAAGATCTTGCGCTTAACTATTATGTGAAATAGACTCTGGTTAACAGTTTGACAAGCCTGTATACTGTATTGGTAAAGAAAGCTAATAGCTTGCCCAGTGAATTTGGTGAAACTAGACACCTGTCTCCTGTCAAACGTCGTGCAGTTACGCAGAGACAACACATTACAGCTTTGCAGCTGGTACCGGTGCCACCTCCTTTACCCGCAAAATGCGCAGTTTTTTTCGACGACCGTTGGCCGAGCTGAACAGACATGGCCAGGATCTGTAACTTTGGGCTCTACAAGAGAGGTGTACTGCTGTACCTCGCACCTGAACTGAGCGCTTTAGTGCAACCGAAGATCCACAGGTTTTTGGATTCAGTGAACGTTTTTGGAGAGAAATGAAGGCAAATACAGGTGGCAGGCAGTTGGGGTTTCGGAAAAAACTTTGCCCAAGAATTTTCTGATCATCTGAAATGACAAAAATACTGAAGTTAGGTTTTCCAGGTGAAAGGAACAGATTTGTCCACAGGGAGCTTGCCCGCATGCGTTCTTAGCAGCAAAAAAGAACCCAAACAAACTCGTATGCTGGCTGTTACACAGGTACACTAAGGTCGACGGGGCTGATGACGTAAAAGAGCAAGTGTGTTCTCGACCAGAATATCTAAGCAGCTTATCCAATTCATATCGCCATGCCAATAACCGGAGGCGGTGGACAGCGATGGTCTGCTGTCCGATATCATCGGAGGTGTTGCATACGTTTCCTTTGGCCGGTAAAAACGGTTCCGGGTGTTGCTGCTACTACAACAGTCTCTTACCCCCATGGTACTCTCTGCACACCAGGATAGCATTGTATCCGACAAGACGACTGTTGATGCAGGCGGGGGACGAGCGCCAATCGTATTGGCCGAACAACCACCAACAACCCTGGTACCTAAACCTGAATATGTTGAGCATAGAGCCTGCTCAATAGAGACACAAGGTTTCTCATAGCAGGCTCTGCGGCGCATCTAAGACGTAAGACGTACGCGTACAAGCGTTGGTACCTTTTAAGAGAGCTGGATCCAGTGACAGCTACGACACCGTTGTTGGCCGATTACTTCATATATCTGTTCGCGTTGAGTCGAATAGGGGTCCGAAAGATAGAAGAGTATAGACCCTAGGTGAGATGTGACAAAAGGCGTCGACATATGACCCCAGGAAAGAAAAGTGCCTAGCAAGGTTGATTCTTAACTTTAAGTTGCAACGTTCCCCTCTTCCTAGATATAGTGCAATGGGTCAATTGCAAAAATCATTCAACGACTACAAGTCCGCGTGCAAAGAAAACGCACCACTTAAAGTGTTGACATTTAAGGTTGCGTTTCTATTGGCGCTGGCGTCAGAGAAGAGACGGGCGAGGTTGATGCTCTAGACAAGCAGACGAACTAGATCTGTATGCGAAAGACCACAAAAATAATCCTGAGGAGAAATAGAGAGTGAACCAAATTTGTTGTGCTCAGTAACAACACTGATACAGTATCTAACAGTCGCTAAAGGTGTAAGGGCTCCACAGCAAAAAACGCCTCATCATGTCATTCCTCCCTCACATAAATAGGGACATCGGTAAATCAATAATATCCAACTACCGCGCGCTGGTTTCCACTGACTAAAAGTTTAACCGAAACAGAGGGGGTTCCGACACATCTGATGTGCACTAGCACAAAATACGCCAGGTGGTCTGCCCCCGAAAAGCAGCTTCGGATGGGGGGAGAACGCATGAAGGATATTCTAACAGTTTCATGAACTTCTTCTCGCAGGACTTCACGCGAAACCCCGTGTCTAAGCTCTTTCTGTGACCGAAACAGTGATTGGTTTGTAAAGTTTGAGACAAGTAGAGAGGGTTCAGTGGTTTAGATTCTGTTTGTAGTTCTTGAAGATGGAGCAAGAACTACAAGAGCAAACCGCAGTAGCTGTCGCGCCTATCGGATCGTGGGGCACACCATGAAACTAGAAGTTTCACATCGATGTGACGGACTTACGTAGACTTGTGTTTAGTTAAGAACACGGATGTTTAAGCCTATATGTGGCGTTATTATTGAATCTGTTCTGTTTTAGTTAAGCCACCAGAGTAGTGACACGTGACCGTAGTTAGGAGCATTCTGGGGTCTTAGACCTAGGAGCTGAGGGTAAAGGTATGGGGCTCCTTCTCGCTACCTCCAGGTAGGACTGCAACCGCGGCATTGCTGGAACGTCAAAAAGAATCGGCGGCCGATAGCACACATGTGAGAGGGGGCACATCGGCAGCTCCGTGTAATGTGGGCCCAACGATTGAACAAACTGAATCAAGAAGTAAAGGCACACTTGAGTGGTGAATTTCAAGGTAAAGAGCACATAACATGGAAGGCCAAAGACCACCGCAGGGGGTTTTACTATGCGCCCCAGATGAAGTCAGCCTCTTACTTATCATGGTTTTCGAACGTTGGGTCGATCGAGAAGAAAATATGTGCTATTCCTATAGCCAAATATGGGCTGAAACAATAGAAGCGCAAAACAACGAAGATGGGGTAAATCAATACCTCGCTGTTATTGGATGGGCCCATCCTACGGATTGGCTGTTTCCATACAACACGATCCAGCGGCAACTATAAGTCATTTGTATGAACAACATTTGTCTTTTTATCCAATTAAAACGTATTTTTGTTTGTACAAACGCTGACATCAATCAGCTCTCTCCTCCATACATCGGGACCCACTTCTACGGAGCGTCAGGATTCAAACTGACAACAGTAGGGAATCTAAAGGAGAGAACCGCCAAGGTGCTAAGGAAAAATTCATGAATTGGACATCCTCACTTTGTTTAGGGACTTCCAATTCTATGCTGTTACGGGCCTTCTGTTATGTTACTTTACAAACCGATTTATCTAACTAAACAGCTACATTTACATAAACGAAAATCCATTTTAATTGGCTAAAACGCAAAATTAAAGCACCTAATCGCCAGTACACATAACCTATCCTTTTATGTATTCCTGCCTTGCTATCACTAACCCACATTGATTTTTCTTACGTCGTGCAACACACCAAACAAAAGAAACACTGGCTGCTTTTGTAAGAGCACAATTTTTACTGTTTCGCGAGCTAACACTACTCATGCTTTGTTATCGTTGATGTGCAATGTAAAATTATTATCTATAAAAACTTCTAAGGTGCTTTTCGCCTCAAAATTTCACAGAGTGGATACCCTACTACGCTTTCGTAGAACTTCGAATTTCGAGCTATTCGCGCTTTTGACGAGTTGCACGGAAACAATTTGCAGAGAAAAAAAATAGAAAAATCGTTTTCCAATACGAACTCAGTTACACTGAAAGTAGATTTAAGAGATGCCACAAACATTTAATAAACATTTACCAACGATTATCTAGAATGTACCTGTACAAAATTATTTAAAGTTAATTTGATTAGAGCTTAAAATTTTTGTTTTGGTAAACTTCTGCGTCTACTTCACTTTTCGTGTTTATTATGATAATAAATCAGAAAAAAAACTCGTGTTTTATTATTAGACTTTTTTGCATAGCAAAAGATAACATTTATGTAATTTTAATTTTGCTTCCGAATTTGACTTAATTAGTTTATATTTTAGGATAGAGTAAAGTTCAATATGATTCTATGTATGACTGCGTACTAACCAACCAAAATATAGCTATTTATCATGCAGCTGGGCTACTTTATTAACCTGGCGTTTAAAGTTTCAATAGTTAAAAGCTGAAGATCTGTTCGTTCCTAACAGGCCATACACAATTTAAGCAGATAATAATTTGCTGCCACACAAATAACTTTTCTTCCTTATGCCATGTAATCTTAATTTTATCAATTTGTCTCACAAATATATTCCAGAAATAACGTCTCACCGAAAATAGAATCAGACAAACTCCCAAAATGCAAAATGGCATTCAAATACTCAAATACTTTTAAAGTGTCAGGGTCAGGTTTTCGAGGCTGCAGGAGGCGGGGTCACCGTCTGCTCGGGACCTCAGTACCACCAGTGGTAATGAGGTCCCGAAGTGGCACTGAGGACCCGGTGGCACTGAGGACCCAAAATATTTTTTACTTTTAAAATCCTAGATTAAGTTGTTTTAAGCTGAAAGAAACGTTCAAAACCAAAAATCAATGTTACTTTTTGAAAAAAAGTGAAGATTTGGTACTGAGGGCCCGGTGGTGGCACTGAGGACCCTAACTTTTTTTTGCTTCAAAATGCTAGATTAAGTTGTTTTAAGCTGAAAGAAACGTTCAAAACCAAAAATCGATGCTTACTTTCAGAAAAAAGTGCATGTAGAGAAGGAAGTTACTTATTCGTAACCTCAGGCAGATTGAAAATAAAAAGGTTTATAATTACTTTACAAAAAAGAAGCACACACATCGTGTTAAGTGTTTTCAGAATGTCAAGTCAACAATGTCATATGATTAGACCGAATTGTTGAACAAGAGTAAAAAACTTATTCCTTTGTGAAGTGTTATAATAAGACTACATATCTCAAGTTGTGCAGCAAAACTTTAATGCCCACATGGTTCAAAAGTAGTATTGATCATGTAAACCTTACCAAGAAATCTAAGTAACTTTTTTTTCGAACAGCAGTTTTCAAATATGTTGTCAGAATGTGTCAACTCTGCTCTGCATGGAAATATACAATAGTTTCTAGACCGAAACCTTGTTCCAGACACAAACTATAACTATTCACCCAATTTACCATGGAACTTTTTTTCCTTCATTGAAGGGCTCTGATGCGGACATTATTTCGATGGCGTGGCGTTATTATAAGCTAACTTCAGAAAAATTATGTGGGGTGCACTGTGCCAAAACCTGTATTTTGGAAAAATCTAAAACATGAAAATTAGAATTAATTTCTATTTAAAATATTCAGTTTAGTAGTGTAATTTTTCACCTACAGTATCTTTGGTATAAGACTGACGTTTTTCTAATATTTTTTAAACATTTCATTTACATATTTCTCGACAGGGGTGATTTTCATTAATGTGGTTACAGTCTCAAAGACCTAGCCGTTTTTGCAGGTCTTATCTGTGAAAAAAAGTCATGGAAATATATATAGAAATTGCAGTGTCCATCCTCCTGCCCCCCACAATATTGGAATATCTCAAAATCAATGAGGATTCGTCGTCAACATGTAACCAAGTACCAGCGCGGCGTGTAACATGAGGCAGTTGACACCGTTTTTTTTTTATTAAGGAAAGCGAGTCCGAGAACATTTCGTTTCCTCCAGCAAGACCATCACTGAAGTGAAAGCAGCGGAGCTGTATCATTATTTATATCACAACGAGATACTTATTTACCTCTCGCCTATGTATTTTCGCGAATATATATTTTCTGTCATGTAAGGAAAAAAGAATTTAAACAATTTTGCTTTTGATTTCAACTGCATTGCAATTTGCATATTGAACAAAAACAGATTAACAAACAAAGCTACAATTTAACAGTAAAACACTTGGTGGCTCTCTGTGTACAGAGATTTATTTTTTAATCAAGCTGTTAAATCTAAGACCTGGGAACAGACTCTTGTGTAACGATAAATGCTATTGTCAAGTGTTTAGGTCTTGTGAATACCCAACAAGACTGTCCAGGGACATTGCGCCCAACCTGGGCAATTTTAATGTACCTCACATTAATTTTGTCATAATTCACCATGTTAATTGTGATAAAGCATACTATTTTTATATTATTGTAAATAAACATGCCAACTCCCCCATTTTTTTTTTTTTTTTTTTTTTTTTTTTTTGTTACATTTTCGTGGCTTGAGACGAAGTAGCGAAACAGAACAACCAATTTAGTGCGATTTATGGCTGGGACATGCCTGGCGTTTATTTAGACCACTAGAGATGATTTTAACAAATAATTTACATACATAAATTCTAAACCTTTAATGGCGAAAGGCCACATACGGCAATATACTTCTTAAACACATACAGCTTAAAAAACGAAACCGAATCATTGGTTGATTAACAAATGGGTGGCTGGAGGGGAAGAGGTGGTTCTTCAAAATTATTTCCACCAATTTATATTTCGTCTTTCACTAACTATTGCATTTAACGAATGATCAGAGAAATGAGGTGACGCTTTGATGACGTAGCGCATTCAACATAATCGGACCCGGTCAAACGAACACAAAGGCGATCGAAAAATGGACACATTATTTACATTAAGCACTCATACTCACAAAAAACATTTTAACTCGAGTTACAATGCAATTTTTGTTACGTCTTCGTGGCTTGAGACGAAGTAGCGAAACAGAACAACCAATTTAGTGCGATTTATGGCCGGGACATGCCTGGCGTTTATTTAGACCACTAGAGATGATTTTAACAAATAATTTACATACATAAATTCTAAACCTTTAATGGCAAAAGGCCACAAGCTGAAAGCTTCGTCATGAAAGGGACCTCAAAAAAAAAAAAAAAAAAAAAAAAAAAAAAAAAAAAAATTACGACACTAAGTGAAACTGGCCCAGATTCCAACTGAATTAACATTGTAAACATGTGTACAATAATTACATAGCTAATACAAACGCATTTAGTAGCGGATCACCTCAGTATTGTGACACAAGAAGTTTCAAAGGTACCTGTACTGACAGAGCACCAAATTAGGACACAAACGACTCGACTCTTATGTATTTCTTAAGAGCATCTGACTTCCATCTACCCATTATTTTAACTTGGTCATACGACATACCGGCAGCAATAGCATTCGAAGCTGCTCCAATTCTAAACGAATGGGACTTATATGGCTTCGATGACAGATTTAGAAATTTTAAGCATTTGTTAAGCAGAGAAACAAAATAGATGCGGTGAATAGGGATCAAATTAAGGATAAATAATGGAACCGGACTAGGGCCTCTGAGGGCCAAATATTGTGGTAAACTTGATACAACTGGGACTGTTGGGGAATCTTTGATTTGGAGGGTGAAAGGTGCTCCCGGGCGTTTGTGCTTAAAGGACTGAAACGAAACAGTAAGGGTTGTCGTCTGCTCGGGACCTCAATACCACTATATGTACTGAGGTCCCGAAGTGGCACTGAGGACCCGGTGGCACTGAGGACCCGACAAATTTTTCATATGAACTCCCCGTCCCCGCCCCCAGGGATCAAAGCAGCAATATGAGCAGCATTGACGTTTTCACATGGCATGTTTTTGTTCACTCTTTTTATGCATTCTACCTTTCGGTGTTGATGCACTGAGACGTGCATTTTTCCCCGAAGCAGGCGATTAACCCCCCCCCCCCTCCGGTGATTACCCCCCGGCCATCACCCCCGGTTTTTAAACCCCTAGGTGATTACCTCCCCCTGGCCTTTACCCCCTTAGGTGATGACCCCCTGGTCTATCTGGGGCGGGGTATCGACAGGTGGTAAAGGCCTAAAGAGGGTAAAGACCGGGGTAATCACCGGGGAGGTAATCACCTCAGGGGGTAAGGGCCGGGGCGGTAAGGGCCGGGGGGGGGGGGTAATCACCTAGACTCATTTTTCGCGTATGTGCCATTTTAGCCAATTAAGCCTATATTGGCTAAATGTGGTGCATTTTTAATTGTGTCCATAAAATATATACAAATACATGTCTATTAATAAAATTTAAAAAAAAAAAGTTTCTCTTTTTGACATCGGAGGGAGGGGGAGAGAACAGGGAGGAGGGGGAGCTAAAATGCAATTTGTCTTTTTGGATTGAGAGGGGGCATATATATATGGGGCGGGGGCAAAATTGACTCGGTTTTTGCACTTATAAAGTATCTATTTGCTACGTGTAATGATTATTTCTGACGTAATACCGCCCCGTAGCCGCGGCATTATATCAGTTATATCTTTATTAATTTCAAATCAATGCACACAAAATCACCCGAAGTACCAACAATTTACCCTTTAAAATAAATATTTACCTTTAAAAATGCCTTCCTTTCTGTCATCAGTGATAGTACACTTTAATTTATGTGCCTTAAACTCGTGTGGTTTAAGAAGTAACCTCACAAGCCCGCCTCATAAACAAGCATTTTCTCCCTTTCGAACGTTCCTTCTTATTTTTTTTTCAGTTCAAAGGAAGTAACTCATTTCAACTCAAATCGCGAAATAACAACCCATCAAATACACAAATGGCGTAATTACATGGCATTTCTAATTAGATGACGTTTCGTTTTCAGGCTGCGCTGTAAATATCGTCACAGTAATAAGTCATGTATCGATTTTGAGGACGGTTGCAGTTGTCTATGAACACTGCATGCTCTTTTTTCTATCATTTCTTTGTACGCGGATATCTAAGCATATAATAAATATATGTACTTATATAAGGGATGATTCGATACACTGGAACGTGATGACGTTCACGGGAGATTAAGTATGTGAAACGGGGCCTAGTTGGAGCAGAATAACGCGTCGTTTTTGTTTCTTTCGCATTAGTTTTACATTTTTTCTACACTTTTTTTTGTACAAAATGGCTTTCATTTATGGTAAGCGATAATAAAGGCTGGTCGCTTGATTTGTAATTGACTTTCACCCCGAAACAGCCCAACAGGCATTCTGTGAGGTGGTGAAGTCGTTGTGACATCGCTTACGTGCAGCTCTGAAAGCTGCCATTTGGTCATGTTATGAAATCCGACATCGTTTGTGGTCGTTTTTACGTCGCTACTCCAACTTATAAGCGACTAAGTTTTGACATTTATATCTAAAACATGGCACAACAGTAAGTTTCATAAACATTTTGTTTCTTAATTAGTTAAAATCATTTGAAAAATCCATATGACAAGATTTATCATGTGAACCGTGGCCTAATAGGACAAAAAAGTACGAAGCGCCACAATTTTTTTTCAAATTGGTGTTTACGTTTCTCCTGCACTTTTTAAACCAGCCGACTTCAGCGGACTGGTCTTATCTTGGTGGTATTGTAATTTCTAGAGTCTCATTAACGGTATTATTGCGCCACTTTTTATATAATCCATTTTTGGTGTGTTGCAAATGTATGCATGTTTTAGCATTTGTACTATCCAACTTCTTGTACTAGCTATGACTAAGTTGCAATAAATAAACCTTTATTTATTAAAAAAATCACATCAGTTGGAGACATCCGTCGTCTGTATATACGTATGTAAACTTTTCTAACCCTTTTACCCCTCTTCTCCCTCAATTTTGTTCTCTACTAAGCCTCTCTTGAAAAAATGGCCAAATTTTTAAAATGCTTCTTCTGTCAGAATGTTGAGCTGATTTCTTTTCAATTTTGTGTGAATATTTCCTACATGGTTCTGTCTTGAAAAGTTACTTTTTCGGGTGATCCGCCAAAAATTGGCCAAATAGGTGACATTTATATTTTTTTGATTGCCAATTTTCAAAATGATTCTTGTTACACAATATTGTAATCGAATAGCCTTCAAATTTGGCGTGAATGTTCACACAATAATTATTGTGAAAACTTACTTGTTTTGGCGACCCATAAAATATGACTTAATGGGGGGGGGGGGGGGGCGCATTGCCTATTTTTAGTAGCCAATTTTCAAAATGCTTTTTCTAACTCAATTTCATTTCAAATTTTTAAATTAAAATCTTTACTAGAAAGGCCTCTTTTAACAAATAACATTTTTTGGCGGTCTAAGAAAATTTAGCAAAATGGACGGGGGAGGGGAGGTGGGGGGCATTTTTCAATTTTTTTTTAGCAGCCAGTTTTCAAAACGCTTCTTCGGCAATTTTGAGAGGATTCCTGTCCAATTTTGTATGAATATTTCCTGGATGGTTATTTCTTGGCGATCCGTCAAAAATTTGTCAAATTGGGAGCATTTATGATTTTTTGGTAGCCCATTTTCAAAATGCTCCTTTTTACGCACAGTTTTGATCGAATTGCTTTCAAGTGTGTGAATGTTCCTGAGGTGAGTCTCTTTGAAAAAACATTTATTTTTTGCAAATAGGAAAAATTAGGGAAGGGGGGGGGGCACTTAAATTTTTCTGGTGGCCAGTTTTCAAAATTATTCTTCCGCAATTTTGACTGATTTGCCTTCCAGTTTTGCATAAATATTCACCAGGCAGTCCTCTTAAACAGTTCTTTTTTGGCAACCCACCAAAAACTGGCTAAATGGGGTTGGGGTGGGGGTTGCTTTTTGAAAATTTTTGGTAGCCAGTTTTGAAAATGCTCCTCCATCAATTTCATTGGATTCCTTTTCAATTTTGGTTCTCTAAGAAGGCTGTCAAAAAATCTCTTTTTTTTTTGGAGATTCACTAAGAATTGGCCAAATGATGTAAGTTTGTTTGTTTACTTAGCCAATTTTCAAAATGCTTCTTCTCTTCTAATTTTTACCAGATTCCTTTAAAAGTTTGTACGAACGCTCTCTGGTTGTCTCTTGAAAATTGCTTCTTTTTGCTTTTCTCCAAAAAATTGGCCAATAGACACCATCTTTATGTTTTTCAAAATGCGTTACCTGCTGCAGTTTGATTGGATTTACTCGAAATTTAAGAATATTGCTCTTGTTATGTTTTCGTTAAATATCACTTTTTAAACACCTCTAAAAATTAAAATTCATGCCGCCGTTTGAAAGCTTTGGGGACCACGTTTTTCAAAATAGTTGAGTTCAGGTTTAGGCGAAATTCAGCTTTACAGCTTCCTGTAGGCTATAATTCGGCGTGGCCGTCGCGTTGGGCGCTGGAGGAGGAGGAGGAGGAGGAGGAGGAGGAGGAGTTTATAAGCGTGCTGCTGGCAGACCTACTTGGCCTGACAGCGGTCGTCGAGGACCGGAGAGTAGGACGAGTTCCAGTACTGTTGGTTAATTCTGTTTCTGCGCTGGACAGCGCTGTGGCATTACTGTCCGTGTGCGAATTGAGCGCCGGTGTACTTGGCGTAGAGCGGGCACTGGAGGAAACAGTATTATCCACGTTCGCTACCGTATTCTCCGTCTCTGAGCGTGCGCGCTTCGGTTCCGCTCCGTAAGAGCCAATCAGATTCTCGCTAGTTAACTGCTTGCCGCACTTATCACAGTTTTGAAGACTTGTGCTCACTCGCATACAATTCTGGCAAAACGCGTAGGTATCGACGCTCTGAAAAGTACAAGGCAATCACATATCATCGCATGCCTGGAATCTACACAGTCGCTTTCCCATCAAAGTCAATCCAGTTTAATTTTAAAAAATATATTTCTAGTTATTTACATTTTGGCTCCACTCGCAGTGTAAACTTTTTTTAATATTAAATTTAACTGTGAACACAAAGTCGACAGCGGAGCAAGCGTACCTGTTCAGAATCTGCTGCCCTTTTGCACCTCCTATCGAGTCTATACTGCCGGTCCTTCTGCATCCTCATGCGCGCATTCCTTCAGCAAACACACATAAACACGACAGTCCCAGATCACGCTGTACCTTAAAAACTACGCCTGAACCAGTAAACTGACTCGTTTTCTGTCCCAAACTGCCCCGCTAACGACAGGTCGACTTGGTTTCGGTTTAGCTACAGCACTAGCACTGAGGTCTGCAGCAACGCTTTAACAGGGTTGTGGCAGCTTTAAAATGATAGATCGCCGTGAATGAGAAAACTCAGATAAAACTAGATGTCCGAGACAACTGTACCTCCCCCCCCCCCCCCACCTCGTGTAACTCGAGATTAATGAGAATAACTGGCACCGTGTACAATGAAAAAGTGCATATACAGCAAGCAAAAAAGATGCAGAATTCTTTAACTCAAATTTCTAAACTCAAACATAATAAATTATTGACACACATAAAATCGAGTAATGCAACGTTGCACAACTTAGGTATATGCTCCATCTGGACACAAACTGTAAAGATCATGCAATGGCTCGTTATACAGATACAGGAACACAACGAAAGAACATTCTGAACGGACCTCGATCAGACTAAGTGAACCATATCGCTATTTTTTTTCATTTGTCAGACTGATTCTAGGGCACCATTTTTACTTCGTAAAAGCTTTAAATTCGCTTATCTCCACTTTTATATGGGTTCCCTTCCGGTTAATAATGCCACGCAAATAGAAATGAAATTTTTCTAGTGGATAGAATGCTCCCTCTACTCTCCATCCTGTCTTCCCTCCAACTCCAGCCAATCAGCATGCGAGAATGATAAGACTTACGTCATTCGAAGACATCAATCATTCCCTTCAAGCGTGGTGTTGACAACACACGCATTTCTGTGTGCTCCACTTTTTCGTTGAAAAAGGGGAACTAGGCAAGGTGCGATTTTGCTTTTAATTTTCTATTTTATTGCATTTAAGGATATTCTTCATCATCTGTAATGTTGGATTAATTTGATTCAGGATTAGAGCAAAATGGCCGCACTTGTGACTTTGGTCTGGTAGTTGTTGAGTTTACACGTTGCGGAGACTTTTTCGTCCAGGGAAGTGTGCCTCTCTCCTCCACACGGAAGCTACAGGACCATTCTTCTTAGTCTAGTTCGTGCACACATCGCCTCGGAGTTGGTTGAGTCTCTGCAGCACACTTTGCCTGCTTTGATTCCCAGTCAGCTACAGCTAAGGTGTCATCACGTAATGGCCCGTTTTTGCTGTATCCGACACTCCTATGAGACCAGTTAGTTACGTCCAGTTTCCTCTAGACGCTACTTTCTTTGGTCCAGACTTTCAACGTTTTTTGGCGTTTTGGCGAATTTTGGCGAATTTTTAAGTTATAGCCCGTTAATGGGACTGCTGTATCCCATAAACGGCACCAGGGTACCTTCAATTGCACCTAGAAGCCCGTTTATGCCCCCCCCCCGCACGTAGGGGACAGGCCGAAGTCGGGGTTATGATCCCATTCATAGGGGATTCCATTTTAAGGCACCAAGGACTGGTACCGTTTTTCGGGCTCATGGACAGATCCCGTTTTCGCGTTTTTTCTGGTTCTGAAATCCTGAAACGCCAATAAATACGTTAGTAACGTCTGGATGAAAGAGAGTGGTCGTCGTACTGCCTACTGTCACTCTTAAAATGCCTAAAATAATAATGACTGTTACTTGTATGCTTTACCTGTCTACTGGTGACATCTACAGTTTACTTATCAGTATTTTTCTTCTGCTTGTTTTTTCAGATATGACAGAAGCCGGTCTGCGGGACCCACCGACGCTTCCGCAGTGTACACATCCGCCCTCAGCTCTCAACCCTCATTCGGTCTGCGACCGTTGTAGACGAAAAAGCAACTTGCCTCTGTGCGATGAGTGGAATACGTGCGCTGAGTGCCACCACCTTTCAGGGAAAGAGCGGAAGCTCATTCGGAGAAACAGGGTCCGCAACGACCGCAGACGGGATAGAAGGAAAGCCTTATCTTCTGCACCGTTCCTTACTCCGGAATTTTTGGAGGGGACTATGCGCAAGGCCAGTTCAGTGATCTTAGAACAGGTCTCAACGCCTGTGAAAATGGATACGGGCTCTGAATCGGATGCCTTCGCAGTGGATAAGAAAGGCAGGAAATCTCGTAAGCGGAGGGCATACTCGGAAACAGTAGCTGAACTAGACGTACCGGAGGGTAAGGAAAAAGAGACCTTGAGGAAGGTTTGGGCTCTTAGTCCTACGGAAGGTATTAAAAAAGAAACAGTTTCGGTTACAGTACCCATCCCAGAGCCGGTCACGGTCATACACACGGATTCGGGAGCAAGTTTCTCGGCGGTGTCGGGTCAACTGGGGATCCCATCTCAGATGGAACTCCCCCCTCCTCCTCAAATTCCTCGCTTGCCCAGCGAATTCTCTGCGTTTCTGTCGTTACAGACTCAGTTACAAAAACAGCTTCAAGAGCTCCAACAACAGTTCAAGAAGCAGAGCCCTGAATCCTGGCGTAAACGTAAACCATCTGCTACGATTTCACGCCCTCCTCCGGATACACATTCATCTCCGACCCATTCACCACCTTCTGGCTTGGGCCCAAGCAGTCAACCAGCGGAGGTGGAAATTATTAGCGACGCCGGTTCCTCAGAGTTTCCCCCGTCAGGTCAGGTGTCAGGCCTAGCCGGAGAAGAAGATGACGACTTTATACCTTCAGTGACCTCGCCTTTGTCGTCGATCCCACATAATCGAGAACGGGAAATTTATACTCCCACGTGCGCCGCTCCCTCACTCTCAGAAGCCGTGGAGCATAGGGAAGAGTCCGTGCGAAGTTCGGAAGATCAAGAATCCGAGGACGAGGGGCCGGATGAGGAAACGGCAGATGCACTCCCATCAGCCCAGTTTCGACTTCCTCTCAGAGAGATGGATTACGTCAGGTCTCCGAGTAGTGGTCAAAAACTCTGGAAAGACCCAGCAGCGGCTGGAAGACGCCCAATCAGGACCCCCTCTCCACCGGACCTTGCGCCTTGTAGTGAGAATGCAACACCTTCAGTCACTTCTTCTACGATGACCCCGGAAGATGTACCTTTCCGAGACGCAATCCAAGAGATCGCCCGCTTGGCGAACGTTACAGTCGGCTCCCCAGCTCTTGACAAGGAGGATCCCCCGATTCGGATGACCTCCCCTGAATCAGGACCCGTTTATTGCACTTCCTACTAGCGAGGGTATAGCCAACGCCATAGCAGTGCGATCAAGGGAGTTTAAGAAGATGAACAACGCGGAAGGGCGTTCCTTGTCCCGTTTTCACGCTTCACGACACTGCGCTGTGGGACCGGGCTCGTATCGACCATCGGACGATTTGTTGCCGACAGAGGCATGGAACAGCCCGCCAAACGCACAGTCTGGATGCCGTCCGTCCGTAGCGACTCAGACATTCCGCTAGTGGAAAAGGACGCCAAAACTATCGAGGCATCCTCCTGTCACGTTCTCAATATTATGTCCTTTCAGGACCATACTTTGAAAGCTTTGAAAACGCGATGGGAAGATTTAGGCTTCAATGATCCGGTGACTTCCAAACTACTGGAATGTTTGGCTCTGGCAACCAGAGACGTGGTCAAGTTGGCAACATTTCTGATGACGTCCATGGTGTTCCTTAGACGGGACGCATTCTTAAAGCAGTGTTGGTCGAGCGTAAAAGGGCTAAGAGAGTTACGCCACGCCCCCATCCTCTGCGAGAAGGAGTTATTGCCCCCGGCGGAGATCGAGAAAGTCAATCAAGAGAGCCGATCCCTGTCACAAGACTTTGCACTCATGTCAAGAATGTCTCGGTCCTCTCTACGACGCCCATTCAAGCGCAAGAGAACCCAGCGCCAGAGCTCGGAACAGTCGAAGCCCAGCGCACAGTCTCAACCGCCCCCAGCCAAGAAGCCGAAACAGAATTACGGCACCAGGCAGGAGGGTCCATCGCCGCAGCAGAGCAGATAGCAGCCAACCAAAGTACCGCCCAGAGACTCCTTGGTCTCTTGGCGATACTTTAATAAATGCAGAAAACTTAAAAGATTTGCAATCTTGCAACGACTGCTGGCCCGTAGGAGGAAGGCTAGGCAAATTCTGGCAGGCTTGGGCAAAAATGGGGGCTTCCCGCCGGGTAGTCCGATGGCTGAAAAACGGCTACTCCCTCCCATTCAAACGGGATCAGAGGGGTCACAAAGTTCCTATCCCTCTCACCAGTCAGGCCCCAAAAAATCTAGCCACCTCCTACCCCGAGGGTTCAGAAAAAGATCTGGCTCTGCAAGAGATGCTATTATCATTAAAAAGAAAAGAAGCCATAGAGGAAATGCCCGCTGCCCAAACAGCCTTTTTCAGCAGGGTCTTCTTAGTCCCCAAAAAGTCAGGTGGGTGGAGACTAGTCATAGACCTCTCCACCCTCAACGAGTTTCTTTTGACAACGACCTTTCAAATGGACACGGCCCAAATCATAAAAGAAAGCCTACAAGCAGGGATGTGGGGTACTTCGATTGATCTATCCGACGCCTACCTCCATATCCCATTACACCAATCAGCCAAAAAATTTCTAGGCTTCCAAGTGGGCACAGAACGTCTCTGGTTTCGGGCACTTCCCTTCGGCCTCTCCACAGCTCCATACGTTTTCTCGAAAGTAATGAAAGTTCTGAAATCGTGGGCTCGTCTAGAAGGCATGCTAGTCTTCCAGTATCTGGACGACAGAAAGATAGCCCACCAACAGACGGTAACGTTGGTGCAAAAAGCCCTGCAAGTCGGGCTTGTGGTCAATCTACCCAAATCAGAGCTCTCTCCCAAACAGAACATCGTATTTCTCGGGGAGAAATGGGATCTAAAAAATGCCAGAGCCTTTCCTACCGAGGAAAGGTACCTAAAAATTTCTCAAGCCATAAAAGCAATACCTATCGGTCAAAAAGTACGTTTACAGGCAATGGAATCCCTTCTAGGCCTTTTAGTGGCAACCGAAAAGACGGTCCCCCTGGGTCGCCTACACTTCAGACCCTTCCAAAGACGGGTCAAGATTGCACTAAGGCAAGGAAGGTTCCCACAAGCCAGAACGGAAATTTCCGAGAAGGCACAATCCCTTCTACAGTGGTGGTGAAATCCCATCGTAATGACCGAGGGTGTCCCTTTTCATTCCCCAACTCCAGAAATAGAACTCCAAACGGACTCGTCACAAAAGGGTTGGGGGATACACTGTCAGGAACAAGTATGGAAAGGGATATGGTCTCCCTCTCTGAACAAACATCATATCAATCTAACTGAACCATCTACTCAAAAACAAATCAGTCCTTTTTCTGTTGGACAATTCCACAGCAATAGCATACCTGAACAGACAAGGGGGACCAGATCCCTATCGCTCTCGAAACTAGCATTCAAGATCCTGTACCGGGCCCGTCAATGTCATATCACCCTCACAGCCCAACATTTGGCGGGAAAACTCAATGTTCCTGCAGACCTAGCCTCCAGGGAAGGACAAGTAATCCACACGGAGTGGTGCCTAGCACGCTCATCTTTCCTATAGATAGTAAATCAGTCACCTTGGGGACCTCCCACCCTGGACCTGTTTGCCAACTCCAGGACGACACAACTACCCAAATTTGTCTCCCCCTGCCCAGACTCATCGGCATGGGCTGTGGACGCTCTCAATTGCCCATGGCCAATACAGGAGATACTGTACGCCTTCCCACCACAGGCAATTCTACTCCAAGTCCTCCAGAGAGTAATCAAATTGAAACCTCGATTTCTCCTCCTGGTAGCTCTGTGGACGCCAGAAGCCCCATGGTTTGCTCTGTTACTACAATGCTCGGTGGTCAAATCACTTCCGATCCCATGCCACAAATGTCTTCTATCCCAGCCACATTGGCAACATTTACACCCGGCCCCGCACCTACTGAAGCTGCATCTATGGTGCCTGACCAATCCTTCTTGAAGAAAAAAGGATTCTCGGAAAAGGTAGTGGATAAAATAGTCAATAGTCACAAACAATCCACAGCCAAAGTATACAGGGCCCAGTGGAACAACTTTGCCTCCTGGTGCAATAAGTCAAAATTAGACCCATTCCAAGCTTCCCCACCAGTAGTGGCGGACTTTCTGGACCACTTATTTTCTAACGAATACTTAAAAGTGGGCTCCATCGAGGGGTACAGAGCAGCGATAGGCTCTAAACTCATAGCTTCCACAGGCTACGACCCAGGGTAGGATTCGGCCTTATCTCAATTAATTAGACATTTTAAAGTCAATTCCCCTCCGAGTACACCCAATATAGCCAAATGGGATCTGGCCTTGGTACTTCGTTTTCTGCAAAGGCCTGATATATTTGGGGAAACCTTGATATCCGCAAAGAATGCAACTCTAAGGTTTACCTTCCTATTGGCCTTAGCGTCAGGAAAAAGGAGAAGCGAAATTCACGCCCTGTACAGAGTAGTGAGTAAGGAAAATGGGACTTGGGATAAGGTTTTCCTCGTGCCCAGAGCAGGTTGTATGGGTAAAACCCATATCAAAACCCACGGGATGGGCACATTTGACCACATAGCACTCCCATCCCTTCCAGAAGAACAAGTCCCTGCGGGACTAATCTCTTTATGTCCCGTGAAAGCTTTGCGCCAGTATTTAGAAATTTCCTATGCTTATAGGTCACCAAACCAAAATGCACTAATCATCTCCTATATGCCGGGATTTAACAAAGATCTCTCGAAACAAACTATTGCCCGGTACATTAAAGAGATAATTGTCACAGCGTATGAAAAAACTCAGTCAGACACGTCCCTTCATAGAGAATTAAACATCAAAGCCCATCAGGTCAGACAAGTGGCTAACTCCCTTAGGGCCATTCACAATGTGTCATTGTCGGAGATACTCAAAACGGGTTGTTGGGTTTCACCTAACTCGTTTATTAAGTACTACCTTAAAGATTTTTCCCAAGACGAAATTTCGGTTATTTATTCTTTAGGTCCTTTCATTGCAGCGGAAGCAGCAATTAAAACCTAAATCTTTTTGGTTACAGGCCCTCTACTCCCAGACCTAAGGGCAAGGGCAAACCGAAGAACCTTCCACACAAGGGCCGTGGTGGGTACCATCACAAGTTCAAGAAGTGATTTCATCATTTCACGTCAACCATGGACAAGACCGTTCGTCCTTTTCGAAGTTTATATCGAAATCCAAATGTATGGGTCCGGAGACGTTGTTTATGTCCCTTACTGTTTTATTGTGTGTAAGGTTCCGTCACTACAACAGCTCCCCTTCTCATGGAAACAGTCATGGTGTTTCGCCTTTTTCTAGGTTCCCCTAGAAAAAAGAAGGGGGGGGGGTGACAGGTGGACGGTCTCTCGTCTTATCCGATAGACAAGGCCTTACCACCATCTGATCCCATGAGAGGGAGAGCCCATCCGGTAGTGACCATATAAGAGTGACCAGGGTACCGTTTACGGGATCTGTACCCATAAGTGATTGATTTGCGAAGGAGAATGTTATATCCACAAATGTAACAATTTTTAACAGTATTTCGTTTTATTTCTCAATCTGGGCAACACCTTTAGTATGTGTCCCATGTGTACTTACTCAGGGTTGTTTAGCCAGCATGCATTTAAGGACACAGCCAGAGTTAATTTCTCCTGTGTCAGTCTTTATTTTACATAAATTATTTTAGATTTAGTGTTTTTAGGTTAAACTTTTGCTAAGATAATAAAATGTTATTATCACTTAGAATTCGTACGGTTGGGCTCCATCCAGTGGGAGGCAGGAGGGGGATGGATTGGATACTCAGTCGAGTGGACTACGTGGTCACTATATACAGCCCACAACTTTCTTTTTGGTTAACTCCAATTTATTTTGTTGAAGTTTGTCATCAGTTCGGGAGTGTTCCCCCCGACCATGTCTTGGAAGAAAATTAAAAGAAGTGGAACTTAATTTGAGCCTTTTTATTTGTCTCAATACCATTTCGTTAGATGTCCAAGGACAAGCGCTCTGACGAGCTTTACAGCGTAATTCGCAAGTTTACTTTCATGCAATTTTACAGAATGGCAGGCTGCCCTACTCCGGACTTTAGTCCCATATAAAAGTGGAGATAAGCGAATTCAAAGCTTTTGCGAAGTAAAACTATCGTTTTATTTTCGTAAAACGCGCTTTTACGAGTAAAAGTGCAATTCACGTTCTCCACTTTTATCCTATCTTCCCTCCCAGCCAGCCCGCAACAAGCCTGGGTGCGTTGTCACCAATTTTTTGGGCTTGAAGGGAATGATTGATGACTTCGAATGACGTAAGTCTTATCATTCTCGCATGCTGATTGGCTGGAGTTGGAGGGAAGACAGGATGGAGAGTAGAGGGACCATTCTATTCACTAGAAAAAATTTCATTTCTATTTGCGTGGTATTATTAACCGGAAGGGAACCCATATAAAAGTGGAGAACACGAATTGCGCTTTTACTCGTAAAAGCGCGTTTTACGAAAATAAAACGATAGAATAACTACATGAAACTTAATTTAAAGGAACGAAGTGGTTTTTTTTTCAACCTCAATATGAAAAGTATGGAGTTTACATACTAATTTTGAATGAAAAAAAAAACAACAAATAGAGCAAAAATCAGGTTTAGGAAATGGATACGTATAATAACTAGTCTCTCTGCATAGTTACACGGCCACTAGACTTTGTCATGTGTTATCCCTACTTTGTGAACTTAGCCACGATGAATGTGCTGACCCTCCCATTTCGCAATTAAAAAAAGCAGAACTTTTATCTCACCTAACGCAACTTCAACAAAGACATATGCGAGTGAAAACAGAGTATGTACAGTCTTCCAGCTAGGCGTTTACTAAATCTACGCCACATAAAATGATTGTAAGGTGTGTGGGTAATGAAGGGGCGGGGGTGAGGGTGGGGGGTCATCCTCCAATATCTCGTCATCTTCTACACTTTCACCGCATCACGAAACCCGTTCTTATTCCGAAACCCGTGACATTTTCTGTACTTCGTGAAGAATTTTTCAATTCTTTATGTCGTGGGAGTTACCTACAGACAAAATTAAATTTTTTTATCAACATTTCATTGGCGGCAGGTAATTTTTTGGGATGAATGTTAGTTTGACAAAATATTTTAGAGATCAGGCTAACGGTGTGGTTATACCAATAATACGCCATAGAAATTAACTGAAAAACCTTCGTGTTTTTCCTCGTACGAGTACACTGTAAAAAAGGTAAAAAAAAGAGAGAGAGAGAAAAAAACTTCAAGTTAATTTTAGGAAATACTACAATACGATGTACAGAGTATCTAGTACAGTTGTGGAACATACTTACTTCTTAAATATTACAAAGTTGCCTTTTGAAACAAAAGTTTTATTTCTAAATTTACCGTAATCCTTTCTTCCTGAGAGACGCGAAAAAAGCAGCTGTTCATGTTCTTATTAGGACCGCAGTCACACTGCAAATTATCGCTCGATCGTGCCCTCTCGGCGTTGTCAGCCATACTTAATTCACAGTGCGTGTGTACTTGGCAGCTATTAGTACACGAAGTCATTCACCAGGAGTTGTGAGGGCCTGTTGAGGATATCGATTAAAAGTACAACATAATCAACGTAAACACAGGCTAAAAGTTGAAGCATTAGGTTTCTGTTGGCTATCATGCTTGGGCAATATGAACACTAGAATACCACTCCGTTCTTAACATAAACATAAAACAATACCTCAAACCTCATACAAATTTAATTAACAGAGGTTAGTGTCGCGGGTCTATATACATAGCTGTTGGCATATTGCCAAAAACAGCTGCCAAATGAGTCATGCTTGCAGGTGCCTGGCCTTATTTGGGTAACCATTTGTCAGCTGTCTAGATTAGGCGTCGTGTCGCACTGCGGCAACAAATGAGCCAATAGATTTTAGCCACGTCTTCCCCAATTTGATTCATATGCAAATCACATCACGTGATCTTCAGTATTTACATAATTGTATATTTAAATCTCTTACGCAGTAATAAAAGCCACGTCACTGGGACTTAAGAATGCGCGTAGCAACGTCCAATCATGATTTATGACCCACAATGATGACGCCATTACTTACAATTTAATCCAACTGGACTGTTTTAACTGACAGCCAAAAACTAAACGATATGGCAATGAGCGAAGTAAAACTAGAAGTTGGGCAAGTATTCTCTAAAGCTTTAGGCTCGAGCTCCAAATTAAACCATTTGACCAGGAAGAACGCTCATTACTGATGGAGGTAATCAGTTGTATAATTTTAATGAAGTTTTACCATTTTCTTTTCGTGGGAAGCCTTGTATCGCGTCAATATTTATTTCACGCGATACAAGATTATTTATTAATGATACCAGAGGTTTTGAAAAAGTAAACAGACTTCCTTTTAATTAAGTCCTTAATTGTTGTGACAGAAATTTAAATAATAACGATATTATTGATAATTACAATGATTACGGTAAAATTATAATTGAGCAAAATCTCATTTTAATGGTGCGTTGTTATTGTTATTGTGTGATAATAATAATAATAATAATAATAATAATAATAATGAAATAATTATAGGAATAGTAATAACAACCAAGTAATTACGAATGTCCATCTCCCTAATTCAGAATTTTAAGAGAGTACGGTTAGATGCGTTTTTGAATGTATATACACACATACTTTCAACGAATTTTAATGGCACTGTATTGTATGTTGTCTGTTCCTTCATCCACGTTACGGTTATTTGACATGCTATTTCGGGAGTTTTCGGTTTGGCCGCTTCCGAATAGCTTCTTTCAGTGGATGTGCCTGCTGTGGCCAATCTACGAGCTTCTGGGTATGTGACTAAGTCCAAGTATTTAATCTCTTGAACTTTCCTTTCCAGTTTCCAACGCCGGCAGTCTTTTGAAGACGACACGTGTTGCCTTCGCAGTTGGCGCACTTCATGGTAATAGCTTGCAGGATTCGAACAGATGGCCCTCTTCCCCACAATTTAGGCATGTTAGCAAGCTGTTGCGGCATCTTGTATGGGTATGCTTATGCCGTTGGCAGTTGAAGTATCTCATCGGATTTGGGACATAATTTTTACTGGTAGGCTCAAATAGCCGATCTGAACAGACTTGGGCAGATCTGGCTTGCCAAATGTCAGTACCATAGCACCTCTGCGGCCCAGAAATCTTGCCTCTGTTACATCTTGTGGTTTTATTTCGATTTCTAGCTCTTTCTCGAAACAAAATTTAAGTTCTGGGTGTACGACTCCCTTCGATGTGTTTAGACAGCGATGCGGGCTGGTTTTCAGTTTGATGTTGACAAATGTGCTCAGGCTGAGAAAGCTGTCACTCCGGTTAAAAACTCAATAACTCATCAAGTGTTTCTATGGTGTATTGCCTGCCCACTATACCTTTAAGCTCTTTTCGAAATTATGAACTCCGGGAAAGGTTCGGGCGGGGACTAGATTTCCATATGAGGTCGCTTTGAAACTGGCGTTGTGACCTTTTTATTCTGGCTTGTTTGAATTATTGCCATGGAAATTTTTTTGAAAATTTTCTTACAGGTCTGCCGGCCTTGGCCTTACTATGACCACCTGTTTCGGTAACGGGAGTTACCCGCCTAGGGCTAGGAGAACTGGAATACTCTACTATGATGGCAGTATTATCCATCAAACGCCGTTCGATTGACCCTACAGTCGCAGTGTAGTTAACCTGGATGACCAGTCGTTATTGATCGTGATGGGCCAGTTCACGACCGCCCTTCTTGGGACGAAGAGAAGGAACAAAGTACATGTATTGGCAAACGAGTCCCTTAGCAGAATATTATATGTTGCAAGACATTAAGCTTGGTACCCCAAGGAGGATCGGTATCTACGAGATCCGGCCCCATAGGTTCAAGGGACTCCTTTAAAATTAAAAGGACGGACCCGGGATTTCGCACACAAGACTTTTACGTAATGACGTCATAACCATATGCACCTTGGTCGGGGAGACATTATGAGTAATGAAAGGAAGACAACTAATACTCTTGTTTATTTCCTAATCAAATATCACTACACATTACAACTTTTTATTGACAACACAGAATGTACTAATTACGAGTGTTTGTTTTTCTTATGTTTGTCTTATTTTCCGCAAAACAAAACCAACAAAACGCAAGTCAGTAAATTAAAAAATTATTTTTAAACAGATCAAGGTATATTCTGTACGATCATGATAAGTACTGCGAAAAAAAGCTTGTGAACATTGCGCCAAGCAGTAAATTACACTGGTGTGATAACTTTTTTTCTTCAAAATCTCGACGACTTCCTTAGCAGATACATCTTTACTAAAAAAAACATAAAACGTTTTTAACTAATGACGAATGCAGAAGCAAAACTGGATGCTTTAAATCGCTCCAAAAGGAAGATAAATGCACATTATTAACTATCTTCTCGCCTCATGAGATATTATATTCAACAATCTTGTCCCTATCGGATAATCATCCTTATCCAGTCTATACTACGGCAGTAAAAGGTAACCCTTGAAAACAGATGCAAAAGAAATCTAATATCCACCAGATCGCCCGCCTCCCCCACCGTACGGATGAGAGCAATCGGCGCCGGCGGAACGAGCACCCCTGGAAGCAGGGGGCGCTTTCCCGTAGCTGGCACCACTGGAGTAACCACTCGTGCCTGACTGGTAGCCGCTTCCTCCCTGGTAGCCATTGCCCTGTCCTCCCCAGCTTTTTCCTGCAACATGCAAGAAAGGCTCTGTAAACCTATAGCAAATCACTAGCGATAAACATCAATTACGCCTTGGTAAGAAAAGTACAGAATCCAGGGTTGAAATTACTTATCTTTAGGAAATTGGATGACTACTTATGTGATGAATATTTAACGTCAATATGACGTGTTAGGCGATCGCCTTATGTGTCGGCCGACTAATTTTACCAAGAAGGTCAACCGGAATGCCTTTCCTGATTACCACATAACATAATGTACCACGTACTGGAGGCTGAAGCCATCCAGAAAAACCTGGCTTCAGTACTATGACAGTGGAAATTCACTACATGATCACTTTGCATACATGAAAGGGGAAAAAGCCAACTTGCATAATGAAACACAAAGTATTTATTACAACAACAGTATAAGGCACTCTCCTCTCGCTCCCTCAAGTTTACTTTTATTTCGTAATAATAGCTAAACTACCTACGGGGATATCAAGAAAACGTGATAAAGATGTTGGAGAATCATGTATGCATTTATTATGGGGACATGTTTGCACTCAGTAGCCTAACTAATCTGATTATTACTGTAATTCATGTTATACTATAAGTATTATTGTTAAGGATCTAACACTCAATTTTTGTTTGATACATACCTTCGGATGTTCTTTTGTGGGTAATAAAATGTTAACGGAGACTTTTACTGGAGTCATGTTATGAACTTCAATAAATTTTTAGGCTCCTTTGCTGTTTTGCTGTTTTGCCGCTTTTCACTCTGGTTATTTCTGTTTGAAAAGAATCTCATCAAGCTAAAAGTATATATTGGTTTCAACTATTTAGGACCAAACTGACCACCGCAGCGCTTAGTGCAGAGCCATGCTTGTTCATTCCTTTAATGCCCAACATTTTAATGCATACAATATTTTGCCTACAATCATCTATTTTTTTAAGTTTGCTCAGTCACATCAATCATTGTTATGTGACAAAATTTGCCTGATGCTAAAATTTGGCTGGTCAGCTTTTTTAGTTCTACTCTTACAAGCTCAGATGTTGAACTGCTAATTGCTATCGGTTTCTTACTTTTACTTTGAATAAAACCTTAGTATTCAGATTAAAAATCTAATCATTAATACTAAGGGTATATTATAAATATTACAAATTATAAATAAATATTACACCAAGTTGAAATGCAATACATTATGGTGTTAGAAAGTAACGGCATATTATGAAGCTTTTCGGGCCGACCTCACCCAAAGGTCATGCTTCTACCTACCACTCTGATTGAACTCAGAGATGACAGTATTAATACTCTTCTGCAGATCGCATTAGGAGTCGCACAATTTGAAAGCATTGACAATTTTAGTATATCTGTATCTGAAGGTGCTATAAACTGCTAGAAGATAGCCTGATTATATTCTTAATCAGTATTGAAATGTGAAAATACGAAAAAGAATAAAGCAATTTCAGTTTCATTGATTAAATGGGAATTTCAATTTAAGTTGCACTTAACGTGCACTGCAAACTTGCACGCCAGGCGCTGTTTCTGAAAGTCAAAAAGTTAATGTTTCTTTACGCAAATTCAAGTTACACTTTTGCAATTTGCTACCGTACTTCACATTTTGCAAACCTTGGAGCTTAAAATTACACGATCTGGAAATATTATATACTTTTGTGCAGAGCCATGCTTGTTCATTCCTTTAATACCCAACATTTTAATGCATACAATATTTTGCCTACAAGTGATGACTTTCGACCCATTTATAAGCGTCTACTTAAACAACTGTTTATGAGACTATTCAAATATGCCCAACGCCTAGAACAAAACGAACATTATCAAACCATTTTAGAAGACTTTAATTACTTTGTTGATGAAAAACATTACGAGTATTCAAAGGCACTAAAGGCGGCTATAAGAAGAAACGATGCATTCTTTGAAGAGCTTCTAGATGAGGAGGAGGAAGATGAAAGCAGCGACGAAGAAAGTGATATGGATGACAGTGAACAGAGTGAAGCAGATGAAGAAAAATAGACTTATTTGACTAAACTTTATAATAAAGACTTTGTAAATCAACAAATGTTGTAATATTGTTATAGATTTAAGCTGTGTGTATTTAACTGTATTAATAAAGCTATTCAACATATGTCTTTTTTTGTTTTGCTTGAACTACAACATGTTGAACAACAACTTGTTAAACAGCATGTTGAACAACATGTTAAACAACATGTTGAATATGTTGAACATGTTCAACATGTTGAACATGTCCAACTTGTTCAACAACATGTTGAACATGTTCAACTTGTTCAATAGCATGTTAAACATGTTGAACATGTTGAACATGTTCAACTTGTTCAACAACATGTTGAACATGTTGAACAACAGCTTGGTGAACAATTGTTGTACAATTGTTAAACAGCTTGTTGAACAATAGTTTGACTTATTATGTTCGTAAAAAATAATTCAAACACATGTTTGAATGTGGGCGCGCGCCATTCCAACAACCACCTATGCAAACTACTGTAAACTAAGACATCAAACTGAATTCAATGGTGAAATTTTTATTCAAATCGGTCAACTATAACAAAAGTTATCTCACTTTTAAGGTTATAATTTGTAAGGTGAATCCATGATGCATACAACCACCTGTGCAACTAGCCCATGACTACATTCTGTTAAAACTAGATAAAAAAATTGAATAAAACAGTGAAATTTTCATTCAAATCGGTCAATCATAACAAAAGTTATCTCACTTTTAAGTTTAACACATTTAAGGTGAGTCCATTATGTATACAGCCACCGGTGTAAATAGCCCATAACTACTGTAAACTTTACATAAAACTGAATCAAACAGTGAAATTTTCATACAAATCTGTCAACTATGGTGAAAGTTATCACACTTTTAAGGTGAACATTTTAAGGTGAATCCATGATGCATACAGCCGCCAATGCAACTAGCCCATGACTACTTAATGTTAAAACTAGATATAAAACTAAATAAAACAGTGAAATTTCCATGCAAATCGGTCAACTATAGCGGAAGTTATCCCATTTTTTCACTTTTTACAAAGTTAAAATGGCTGCATGTTACAAATATGCATACAGCCATATGCGTAAATAGCCAATGACTACTTTATGGCAAAACTTTGTACAAAAATGACTCAAACGGCGAATTTTTCATACAAATCGGTCAACTATAACGAAAGTTATTCCACTTTTAAGTTAACATTTTAAGTTGAATCCATCATGCATACAGCCGCCGGTGCAAATAGCCTGTGAACACTTAATGTTAAAACTACATATAAAACTGAATCAAACAGTGAAATTTTCATACAGATCGGCCAACTATACCGGAAATTATCCCAATTTTTTCACTTTTTACAAAGTTAAAATGGCGGCATGTTACAAAAATGTATACAGCCAGCTGCGCAAATAGCCTGTAACAATTTATAACAAAACTAGATATAAAACTGAATCAAATGGTAAAATTTTCATTCAAATCTACCAAGTAGTTTTAAAGTTATACACTCTTGAAGTTAGCCATATAACGATCGGGGGTTGGTACATAGTATGTCCTGGGGGGGGGGGGGGGGGGGGGTCGGTACACAGTATGTCCTAGGGGGAGGTCATCACCATGGCAACACCTGGTATGACGTCACTTCCTGGGCTGGAACTGTCATTATCACACTACTTTTGATGCCATATTATCTGTTTTATTTATGACTGTTAATTTACCGCTCGGTGATATAGAATGAAGGAGCGGAATGTGAGTGACCGAAACCTTTTGGAACGAGGTCAAATTTTCGAGAAAAAATTTGT
Source organism: Protula sp. h YS-2021 (assembly GCA_949752745.1). Taxonomy (NCBI): domain Eukaryota; kingdom Metazoa; phylum Annelida; class Polychaeta; order Sabellida; family Serpulidae; genus Protula; species Protula sp. h YS-2021. The sequence continues at coordinate 32,897,457 of OX457026.1, forward strand.
TTCTTTGAAAGATATGGATTTATCACGAAGACAGTAAAAGAAAAAATGCAATTTTCACCTTATATCAGGAAAAAAAGCAACAGATTTCTCTCGGATAGAGGGATTCTAACCCTTTTACGTATAATAGTAATACTTCATTCTGAGTGCGTACGATATTGCTTTTTGCCTGAAGCCGTAGTGCCGTACGGACCGACCCCGAAGGGGGAGGTCCGCACACGCCCGTAGGCTGAAGGCAAAAAACAATATCGTACGCACTCAGAAAGATTCGAAATTTTACCACGCACTATTTTTGCACTCAGTATGCTCAGATGGGGTGACGCGTAATCGCAGTAAGGGTTGTCGTCTGCTCGGGACCTCATTACCACTAGTGGTAGTGAGGTCCGGAAGTGGCACTAAGGACCCGACAAATTTTTCATATGAACTTCCATATGTATTCCCACCGCACCCCCGCCCCACCACCCAAATATGTTTATCCCAATATCTTACAGTTTTTTTCATAAAATATATACAAATACACATATCTATTCACAAAATGTTAAAGAAAAAAAGATGCGAAATTTCACTTTTTGGCATATATATAAAATATATTTATATATAGCCCCCACCCCACCCCACACCTCCTACGCAACAAATTTCGTTGTTTTTTTTTGTTTTTTTTTTTGTTTTTGTTTGTTTGTTTTGCCTTTCCCATCGGATTTGTAATTAAAGATTTGAAGCGGCTTGATCAAAGCAGCAATATGAGCAGCATTGACGTTTTCACATGGCATGTTTTTGTTCACCCTTTTTATGCATTCCACCTTTCGGTGTTGATGTACTGAGACGTGCATTTTTCGAGTATGTGCCATTTTAGCCATTTTAGCCTATATTGGCTAAATTGGGTTCATTTTTAATTGTTTTTCCATAAAATATATACAAATACATATGTCTATTAATAAAATTTTTCAAAAAAAGATGCGGTTTCACTTTTTGGCATCGGGGAGGGGAGGGCTAAATGCAATTTGTCTTTTTGGATTGACAGGGGCGCAAATATATATAGGGCGGGGGTGGGGCAAAAAAAACTTTTTCGATTGTTAATTTTCAAAATGCTTCTTCTCCCACAATATTGTCAGATTTTCTTTAAATTTGTAAGATTATTTTTAGGTAGTCCTCTCTTGAAAAATTACTTCATTTGGAGATCCACCTAATATTGGCTAAGTGGTGGCATTTTTCTTTTTTAATTTTTGGCGTCGGATTTTCAAAATGCTTCTTCTCCCACAATTTTGATTGTATTTCTTTTCAATTTTGCGTGATTGGTCTCTAGATAGGCCTCTCTTGAAAATTTGCTTTTTTAGCGATCCGCTAAAATTGGTTAAATGGGGGTGCATTTTTTAATTAACTGGCAGCCAATTTTAAAAATACTTCATCTCCCGCAATTTAGATCGGATTTCTTTCCAATTTTGTGCTATTGTTCTTTTGATCCTTTTCTGTTGAAAATATACTTGTTTTGGCGATCGACCAAAAATTGGCGAAATGGAAGGGGTATTTGTAATTTGTTAGTAGCCAATTTTCAAAATGCTTCCTCCCAATTTTGATCGGATGACCTTCCAATTTTGAATCAATGTTCGCCAGGCTTTCGTCTCTTGAAAAGTCGATCATAAAGAAAATTGGGTAAATTGGGGGGGGGGCATTTATAAATATTTAGTAGTCAATTTGTAAATGCTTCTTCTCCCACAATTTTGACCGGATTCCTTTATAAATTTGTAAGATTTTTCTGCAGCCGGGTTTACCAATATGACCACTTTCTGGCGACCATACAAGCCTACTGATACGCGATTTACTAGATCTTTCATTTTACATGTTAGATTTGTCATGTTTGAGAGGGAAAATAAACCATTATAACAATAACAAATATTTTTCGAAAAAAAGTCTAAGTGGTGACATCGATGACCTGTTGGTGGCCCTGACGCTCGGTTGATGGTACTGAGGATTCGGTGGTGGTAATGAGTACCCTGTGGTGGTAGTAGGGATCCAGTGGTGGTAGTGAGGACCCAGTGGTAGTAGTGAGGACTCGATGGTGGTAGTGAGTACCCGGTGGTGGTCCTGAGGCCCCGGTGGTAGCCCTGAGGACCAGGTGGTGGTACTGAGGACCCGATTATTTTTAATTTTAGATTACGTGTTTTCAGTGATTCTCCACCTGCGGTAACTGATGCATAAATTGTGACTCGAACGTTTCTACACATGCAGGCGTGCAATGTAAATAAACATTGTTAAAAATTGCCTTATTGGGCAGTAAAACCACATAATCTAGCATTTTTTTAAAAAAAGGTTTGGGTCCTCAGTACCACCACCGGGCCTCGGTACCACCACCGGGTCCTCAGTACCACCACTTTACATTTTTCTGAAAGTAAGCATTGATTTTTGGTTTGAACGTTTCTTTCAGCTTAAAACAACTTAATCTAGCATTTTGAAGCAAAAAAAGTTTGGGTCCTCAGTACCACCACCGGGCCTCAGTGCGAACACCAGGTCCTCAGTACCACCACTTTACTTTTTTCTGAAAGTAACATTGATTTTTGGTTTTGAACGTTTCTTTCAGCTTAAAACAACTTAATCTAGCATTTTGAAGCCAAGAAAAAGTATGTATCCTCAGTACCACCACCGGACCCTCATTACCACCACTTCACTTTTTTCGGAGAGTGAGATTGATTTTTGGTTTTGAACGTTTCTTTCAGCTTAAAACAACCTAATTTAGGATTTTGAAGTAAAAAATACTTTGGGTCCTCAGTGCCACCGGGTCATCAGCGCCACTTCGGGACCTCATTACCACTGGTGGTACTGAGGTCCCGAGCAGACGAAACGAAACGACGGCGAATCGTTGTGTCACGTCAATATGAACATTATTGAAAGTTGGCAGATGTGGATTATGGGTTTTGGAATTAGCAACAGTTATTTCTGTAATACGCAAAAACGCCGCGAAAGCTAACAAAAACATCGATTTTATCAAACGCACGGTACAGACATTGTCGAAAAGGATTTCAGCTGCCAAACATAACTTCCGTAGGACATTCACTGTAATTGGCAATCGGACATCTGTCCGTGGATCCGATTTGGATACACCCAACAACGCTTTAGATATAAAAAAATTAGTAGTTAAATCTCCACCACCCAAACATTTATGTACAAAATTCAATGCTGATACATGACCTCTTATAGAGGCTTGTGAATAGCCACAATTATACAAATGTGCAATATAACACAACATGCAAATCTTTACATGGAAAGACAATATCCGTGTCAAAAAATGAACCACAAAACTGTACAAATCGTTCAGCCTGTGAGCGATACAGATCGCGAGTCGTCGTTGACAGGGAACTGCGCACTAGCGACAGCGCAGTAGGTCTGAGAGTTCTCATTCTTTTGGTGACGGTATTGGGGTGTCCTGAAGGGTCGGTTGTAGTTGTTTCGCTTTTTGAAACTGAAAACGCGATAAAGCATCACTGACGGAGTTCTGAATACCGGGAACGTGTTTCAGACGAAAATTTGTGTTGTGGCCCATGGCACAAAGTACGAATTTACGCACTAGGATCATTATAACCGGATCTCTGGATGACTGTGAATTTAGGATATCCACCACAGCGCTATTGTCACAGAAAAATAGGACGTTTATATTGGACAAGTGGTCTCCCCATAGTAGCAGTGCTAGCACGATGGGATAGAGCTCTAAAATGGTAATGTGGTAGACTTGGTTATGGGACCAGCGCGACGCACACCAACTATCCTTGTAAACTACTGCAAAACCGCATGTGTTTGCGGCGTCTGAGTATAGGCGCAGGATATCAAAACTGGACCATATGTCTTTTGGTAGAAAGGGTACGCCGTTATAGTGGTTCAAAAAACGTAACCACGCTGACAAATCGAGTCTAGCGTCCTGAGATATTCGGATATGGTAATGCTTGTGATGCAAGCCCTGAGTAAGAGCTGTCAAACGGCGCAAAAATGCGCGACCTGGCTTTACAACTTGGGTGCAGAACTGGAGAAAGCCAAGTAGCGATTGCACTTCGCCTATGGTTGGTCGTTTGGACTTCAGAAATTTCGAAATTAGGCTCCTGGCCTTGTCTATCTTTTCCTTGGGCAACCTGGCTTGCATGTTTACAGTGTCAATTTCGATCCCGTCGGACCCGGTCAAACGAACACAAAGGCGGTCGAAAAATGGACACATTATTTACATTAAGCACTCATACTCACAAAAAACATTTTAACTCGAGTTACAATGAAATGTTTGTTTTTTTTTATGTCAAGCTTGGTTACGTTTATCTACAAAGATCGGTTTACTTAACGAGGAAATTTTTTCGCTCGCTTACTCGACACAGTGTTACAAACAAGAATGTCCAATCATACATTCAGCTGTTTTATAAATAAAATATGACTGCACCAAAATGGACCCCTGTCTAAATATATTGCCCTCCTTCTCATCCCCCAACAACAAAATCGGTCAAAAACTAGCTAATCACTATTTAGTCATCACTATTTAGTTTTAGTCTTTTCGCGTACATCCACTCAGAAATATCTTCAATACCACTTTCGAGGGTATGGGCTGCTTCAATTTGTTCGTCAACAGAAAGCGGATTGAACGGTTTTCCAATCTGAGAATCATCTGCATAGCAGTGATACAGCAATTGTAAAATGCAAATCAGTCTACCTAGGGATAGAACATAATCACTGTTCTGGAACCCATCTGGGCACCTTGCGGTAACGAGCAATGAAGCGTAACAGGGTTGGAATATTCATCGCCTAGACACACCTGAACACAGCGGTTTGTCAAGTAAGATTCCAACCATTATAGAGCTAGACTATCAATGCGAAAAGTGTCTTTAAGTCTTCGACACAATATCACGTGATCCACGGTATCAAACGCTACCATCATTTGTGTTACCACGCTGTCGCAAAAGTGCAGAGAAAGTGGATAATTAAGAAATAAAAAAGCAAACTTCAAAGAATAAACTAATCTCCAGGTTTCTGATGGGAGATTATTATTTATTTTTATTGACAAACTATTATGCATTTATCTAGTTTTGCATTGCATTGCGTTTGCTGACAGTTCTATTAATGATGTATTTTGTTCACAGATCCCACCTGGTAAAACATTACAAAGCTTACTGAAGCTCTGAATCTCACCAAATCAGCAAAAGCTAAGATCCACATTGCACATGCCATAGACTACTTCATTTACAGAAGAGACGCTCTACTCTTCAGAGATATGCCAGATATTTGCATTAGAAGGCGTGGTTACGATAACTGGTTGGTAAGTAAGCCTTATCAAATATTGTAACTAGAATTTCTAAGGCAATTGTGACCATCTGGTGTACAAAGGTTTCTGTCGAAAATGACTATAATATTCATCTAACGGTAAAAACTGGTTCATTCGTGGGCATACATCATGCCTGAGTCATGGTTTACGATACATTGATCCTGAAATACAAATTGGTACTCAGAATACTCCAAGTACTTTTATAGTGTCAGGGCCTGGTGGTCGAGGCTGCAACGTGCATTTAGAGAATGGAGTGCTTGTGTGTAACTCTTGGCGAACTGAAAAGAAAAAAGATTAATGTTATGCAAATAAGTGTATGCATGGTGTTAAGTCTTTTCAGAATGTCAGATCAAAACTGTCCAATAACTGGACCGCATTGCCAAACTTGAGAACGGTTACTGATTCTTTTGTGAAGAGTATAAAGCCCTTGATAATTATGAGTGCACATCTTCTGTACAGTCACAGTTATTTTAAGTCTTTAGAATCTTAAGGTCTTGCAATTTCGTGGTTGAACTTTTTGGGTATGGCTGTGATGACATGTTAGGTAGACCATTCATGGCTCTTTAGCACTGGACTTGCAAACTTTTGACTTTTTTGTTTTGCCTGCTCTTCCGTGCCATTCTTTTCTGCGCTCCAAAAGCAAAAGAACATGTCCAACAACAGCAATTTTGTATCGAGTAGCGAAACCCAAAATCATGAACCCGAAGACATAAAAGTATAGGATTCCGCATGGAACTTTTTGAAAAATAATTTCACGATACAACTCGCATGAATCTTTACACTGAAATGTACAGACCTTTATTATCCTCATGTCAAATTTCAAATAAATTTAACAAAATTTGCCGAATGAAGTAACTTTAAGCAAACCATATTTTCCATTCGACAAAGTAGCAAAAATGGCGAATCGTCAAAAAATGATACATAACTCCCCCTCCCAATGCCAGGGGGCCATGTCTTCACAAAATTTTATTGTGATACGCATCAACACCTACGCAGGGAGACTGTCAACAGAGCCCACATCATATGTGGTTGTGGAATGACTGGGCATGATGGAATGTATGGCAAACATAACCATCCTTAATTTTGAATCAAAATGATAAAACACATAACTTAAGTTTTGCTGAAGTTATGATGTAAACATAACTATCGTACACTGTCGTTCAAGATCTTTTCAACAGACAGCCACTGATATTTGAAATCGTCATGCATCCTGTTTTGCGATAGGTTAGTGTACCTAAGGCCTATGAGTTTGTTACTGCAACATTAAGCATTTTGTTTTTGATTTGAAAACAACAAGTTATGCAAGTTAATATGTGTTAATGAAAGAAGCCAGTTGAACTTAATCAGTGCCCCATTTTTTTTAACACTCTCCGCCACAAAAATGCCACTCCAAGAGAGTCGGACATTTTGGTGCAAGTTCATTTTTGAATAATAGATCGACTGGGGTCAAAATGCAAGCACAACTTAAAGACCTCCTAAACGGGGACTGCCCCTTATTCCGAAGGGTCAGGAGACCCGAGGGTTAGTACTTCGGAATGTAAGTACTCTGAACTCCCACTAGTCCGACATTTCAAAACTCCGAAACACCTTTTTCAATAGTATTTTTTAAAGATAACAAATTTTTCGATTATATTGTCATATGACTTGAGAAAATACTTAGTTTAAACGCCTTACTTTTACATTCTTGCTTTATTCTTTGAGGTTTGCTTTTTATTTCTTAATTATCCACTTTCTCTGCACTTTTAGGACAGCGTGGTAACTCAAATGAAGGCAGCGTTTGATACCGTGGATCACGTGATATTGTGTCGAAGACTTATAGACACTTTTCGCATTGATAGTTTGGCTCTATAATGGTTGGAATCTTACTTGACAAATCGCTCTGTTCAGGTGTGTGTAGGCGATGAATAATGTTTTGACCGTGGGCGTTTTATCCGTCAATTGTTTTTTGGCAGTCGACGTTTAATCCGTCATTCATTTTCGACAATTCCACTTATAAAGCTGATATAAAATCACATAATAGTGAATGCACACAACCTGCTCTTTATATATTCCTGCCTTGCTCCTAAATATAGTTGTGAAAAAGGGATTTTTACTGCCACTGCTGGGCAAAGAAGAAATAAAGCGTATGGATTCTTCCTGATGCTTTATTTAAGCACCGTAAAAACATGAAAACACACAAAAACGAGTCTTAAGTAATGGAATAACCATTTAGAAGGCCTTATATCAGCGTAGTTTACTGAGGTGGAACTTAAAACCACCAACCGCAAGAATAAAACTGAAAGCACGACATTAAATCTTATATCAAAAGATATATAATTCTTACCCTTTTCCTCCTTTAACCGAAATAATTTACAGAAGTTTTCACATTTGCGTAATTACACTTAAGAGATTCAGGATGGCGGTTCACTTTTGAATCAAGCGATTTGATTGGACGAGGCGTATCACGTGGCCTTCCAAACAGCTATTCGCTTACCATCGCAGACAAATATTACACTGTAAGTGTTCTTCTATATGAACTGAATAAAAACAACTTCCTATCCCAAGAATAGGATTTAATTGCAATTCCACATATTTTACTTTTTCAAAAGATAAAAGTCATTCCACGTCTTCCTTGAACCTTTGATGTTGCGCATTTAGCGTGGTAACACATTGCAAAATATAGGGAAATATTTTAATTGCAATTCTGCTATTCATGTCCTCTGGCGAATGAAAAAAAACGAAAAGGTTGAAAGCATGAAAAAATTTTATCAAGAACAGAAAATAAGCTGCAATATTAATTGCAATTTTCACAAATTGCAATTCCACCATCACGGCAGCTGATATACTTACTTGGGTGATTGATGGATTATTCTTTAAATTTAAATAACTAGAAAGCGCTGTTCACTGGAAGTCAAATTGCATATGTTTAACAGAAATAAGCTGAATTCCCTGTAACATAATTACATACTCTGATGACATCGAATCAATCACAGTGGCTGTTGCATCAATATAAGATCGTTGTATACTTGCAATTACTTTAATCTAGAATGTAAATCAGAAATTCAAATTTAATCCTTGTGGTGAGTTCCAAAGGCGCTTTGAGAGCCAAGATTTAAAATCCAAAATCAGATCCCTGCCAATATTACATGCGAAAATATTATACGATTTAAATTCAATTAATCAAGGACGGAAGCACACACGCAATCGACGAAAATTTAGCGAGCAGTGGATTACTTGATGAAAATAAAAACGTGAAAAATAAAAGTCTGTGTTCTACACCGACATTTCTGTTGTCTCCTCCTATGGACCTGATTCAGCCGGGAGTCGAACGTACAAATAATAATAATAAATGATCATTACACTCCCGCTTATGCTATATAGACATCTCAGAAGTGTATCTGTGATTTTCAGTGAGCTTGACATTTATAATTTGTAATTTGCAGAAACGTGTAGAAACTGTTTCCATATAAAAACACATAAATCTAGTAGTTTTTAATTTCTCAACAAGAAAATTAAAGAGGGGGGGGGCAAATATTCTAGGATGTTTGGACCCGCAGGAGACTAAATATCCTAAGGGGGCGCCAAATATCCTTGGACGAAATGACCCTCTCGGGAGGCCATTCGTCTTGTCATTCTGGCATCGCTTTTTCTTATCTCGCCACACAAATTAAACATTGGCCATTTATGTAAGAGCCCATTGCCCCACTGGCTAAGGCTACCCATACGTTGTTATGGCTAATTGACGTCTACTTCATGATCACTTTCCGTGTGTTTTGTTTGTTAAAAAAATTATACTATCGTGAAATAAAGGTATGTTTATACACTATACAGCTGCAAAGTGAACTAGAACCTCGTTTCGCTAGCGAAATGTTAAACACTTGACAACAATTAAAACGCAAAAATACTTCCCTCAATGGGTTATTTCTTGAATGATTTATTGCAAACAACACAGCTTGAATACGTCTTATAAGCTGAGTAGTGTTTGGTTGTTGTTGACTTAAAGTTTAATTGACTGATCAGGCATACGCCTTGTTATCTATTTACGCGGTGAGAGCTCGCACAAAGCTCACTGAGCAAATGTGCATTCTTTACTGTCGTTAAATGCTACGCATTTATTTGCAAAAAAATACACTCTTTTCACGTAGCGTTTTAACAAAGAAAACGAAATCAAAGACGAAAATAAAAAGTGGCATGCACATGTTCAGATCAAGCTCTTCATAAGTCCCAAGTTTCATGGTCGTAGGGCCCATAGTGTCAGAGAAGAAGAAGACAAAAAAATCGGAAAAACTGTCAAGAAGAAAAAAAGGACGAATTTTGCTCGCACAAATTCATATAACCCTTGCAAGCCAAAGGCTTGTCAAGTGTTAAACACATATGGAAATGAGGTTCTTAGTGTTAAACTTTTCTAGTACCTACACAATGCTTTATATTTTTTTACTCAAGCACACATATTCACATAAATACAGTTATAAATACATTACCGAGTGGGGATGTTTTACTTTGCAGTTGTATAGTATATATCAACGCCTATATTTCATGCTTATATTTTTAAACCAGGAGTTTCACATTATAAAATATAGCCCGAACTTGAAAAACATGCAAAAATTATCCTTTCATGAAGTAGACATCTATGCGGTATAAAATTGTTATCAATGAACACGTAGTGCATTTTGATCCAAAAAAATTCTCACAGCACCAGAATGGGCAGTCTCCTACACTCATGTAAATTTCGACTTTTCTACCTTTCCACATTTTTGACGAGTTACGCTGAAACGGTTTGCAAAGGAACTGTGCTTTCAATATTAACGTAGTTACACTGGGAAAGTGAAGCTTTATAACTATAAAACTGTTTTCCAGATAATGGTCTACTTTTGACCTTGATCATGACCGAGAAGGTCAATAAGTCAGTAGGTTGTCAGTTTGCTTAGATTTCCCAGCGCTTGATCATGACCATGACTTCAATCCGTTTGTGTTGCCGTGACATTCTTCGTCTTTGCTAGAATTTTACTTTGGAGGTCCAGAAATTCAGATGTAGCATACTTTACTGGATCACTGTCAGAACCACCGCCACTGCAACCGGAGTCCACTTGGCCGTTGTCGGAACCATTGTCACTACTGCCGGAGCTATCGCCTTCGCAGCGTGAATCCATTCGACTGTTGCCGGTGTCAGTATTTTAAAACAGATCTGATTTCAAGACTAAATTAATTTGCACTTACTGTATCACAGAAACGAGATAAAAATAAATACACCTATAATAACTTAGTCACAAAATTTATTTTTAATAATTGCAATTATAATCATCTGTTTTCCAGCCAGTGAATAATTTAACCAATTTTAATATGTAATTGCAATCCCTGATTATCACTGATGGTATAAAAGACAATTCAATTGAACTTCCATTTCTGGTTATAACAAATGAGTTGCGTGCTAAAAATTCAGGGTATGTGTCCTTACCCTGAAAATGGTTATGTCAATGCAAGCACAAAACAGGCTTAAATAAGTTGCCCTAAAATCAGACTTACCCTGTGATATATGGAATACCATTTTCACATTTATTAGGGAATTATTTATATAAAGACTTAATTTTTGTTCTCAAAAATGGATTTTTTATATCAAAAATTAATTTTTGATCTCAAAAACTCCATATTTTGATATCAAGAATTAATTTTTACTATCTGTAATTGTATTTTTGATATATCTAAATGTATTCTTGATCTAAAAAAATTATTTTTGATATCAATTAATATTTAAGGATATCAAAAAATATTTATTGATATCAATAATGATTTAATGGTATCTAAAATTGATTTTTGAGATCAAAAATTCAATTCTTGCTAGCAAAAATGAAATATTTGAGAGCAAAATATCAATTTTCAGGTCAATAATTCATTTTTCTTTTATCGACATCAAGAATTCATTTCAGATATCAATATTTCAGAATGATACTTTTTATACAAAAAGAACCAATTGTTGAGATAAAAAATTGTGTTGTTGTTATTGATCTCACTAATTCAAGTTTTCATCTCCAAAATTTGATTGACGATTCGTTATATTCTATGTAAATGTGTAACTCCCTTATGATTTTTTAAGTTTGTAAAATTGATTTCTTGATCTCAAAAAGAAATTTTTGCCGTCTAACATTCAGTTATTGATAGCAAAATATAAATTATTGAGATCTAAATTGATTTATTGATATCTTTAATTATATTTTGATATAGAACTAAGCATTAAATGTTAAAACGGCTTTCCATATTTTTGCTATCTGTAATTATATTTTTGATATCTCTAAATGTATTCTCGATCTCAAACATAATTCTTGATATCAATAAATATTTGGAGATATCAAGAAATATTTATTGATAGCAGAAATGATTTAATAATCTCTAAAATTGATTTTTAGAGATAAAAAACTCAATTCTTGACAGCAAAAATGAAATATTTGATAGCAAAATCTCATTTTCGAGATAATAATTTATTTTCCTTTTATTGATATCGAGAATGTGTTTCAGATATCATTATTTCAGACTGAGACTTTTTAATTTATATTTTTATATGCAAATGATTTTTATCTCAAAAATTTACTTTTTGTATCAAAATATCAGTCTATTTTTATATAAAAAAATTCAGAAGCTCACATCTGTTAACAAAATAATTACTGGTTCTCGTATACAGAATCTTTGTTTTAATTTTTACTGTGCAAAAAAGACGCAATTCTTGAGCTAAATTTTTTTCCGGTTTTGAATGCAATTCATGGAATATAATCACCGGGATATTTTGTCCAATGACACTTTTGAGCCCGTGCTGGGCCGTCATGTCCTGAATCTTTTCGAGGTCTTATGTGCAGTGCTATAAGGTACTGGGCCTTGATACGAACTTCAGTCCCTGTTCGTAAACTTCACTATTGTTGTTGGCGATAGGAAGAGTATTTGGATCCGAGTGTGCAATCAGTATTACGATAAACTTTATTGACATAACAAATCCGGTTTGAATGGTTCTATTTACTTATATAATAAAGCGATCACCCCGTTAATCCTTTCGGCTAGCAAAAAGGCCATGAACAGCTGGGACACCGAGAACAGTCAAAATAGGTTACGAACAATATTTTCCGATCTGATCAAAAGGTTATTTGCTTAGCTTTTCGAGGCTCTCTCACACAGTTTGTCAAAGTACTCATATCGCCAAACTAGTTGTTAATAGATAAGGCTGCATGTTAAACTAATCAATGATTAATCTGTGAGGTATACTTTTTACCTGTGTTCGTTTACCATGCAAAAATGCTATAACACTTGACATCTTTGACAAACGTGTAACGTATAACGGTGTTACTTAGTGAAGTCGGGTCGGTTACAAAAAAATCACCCCTCCGTTCTTAAAAAAAAAAAAGAATTCCATGTGGTGCCGAGTCTGCAAAATTGTTAAAAAGAGAACAAAAAAGAATTTCACGTTAATCTGGCTTTATTCCTGCAAACACACAAGTGTGAATGCTGTCTGGACTATTGAATAAATTAACAACATGGACACATGGCTGACTGCATAAGCTTCTTATTTTAGTCGGCTTTGCGTGAGCGTTGGTGGAAAGTGCAACAAAACTCAGCTAAATGTGCCCAAAACAAAATAAACGTGGGATATGTGTAGGTTGGGATATCAGTTTAATTTGATATCTATAGCTATCTGTGACTCACATGGATTGACATATTACAATTATAGCAAAAACGTAACATTGTTTAGTAAAGCTGTGATCTAAAGCAATGCAGTTGAACGATGGATTGACAGAAATACACAAGGTTTGAGACCTCAGGTAGCATTTAAGAGAAATGCATGGCATTTTGCCGAGCAATTCTTTTTCAACATTTTGCCAGCACTTGCATGTTTATTTATGTGTGCAACTGCGTATCAGGGCGACATTCAGGCGAAACTGGCATCTACGACTGTAGTCGAAATTTATAATTGTCGGTGATGTGTTCTACTTGATTCGTTAAATCTTAAAAACAATCGATTACATGGATATGACAAACTATTTCAATTTTTTTCTATTTGACCAGTCAGTTGAAAGGATACCACCTGCAATCAGTTAAAAAAGATATCATCCATAGTTAAATGTCGTAGATGCCAATGCCGCTCGGCTAAATGTTGCTCGGCCAAGTGTCGTATATTTGTGCAATTTTAGATCAGGTGACAAATCCTTTCAAATTCTTGTTTTTTTTTTTTCACGCAAGATACGATTTATGGCTTTCTAAATTGCTAATATGGCAAAAACTCTTATATTATCAATTTATATGTTGCTACTTTGAACCGTTTAAGCGTGTCATGTTTGGAAATGCGGAGGCAACATGTTTAGGATTTAGGCCATTTCAGCGTTTCTCCGCTTTTCGGGTAATTTGTATACTTCAAAATGTTACACATCTGGCCGGTGTAACAGGTTATCTTACCCCCCTCCCGTACAGCTTCCCCTCCCCAAGGGGGGGGGGCTAGACTAGGCTATCTACCCCCACCCCCCCACCCCCCCGCGCACACTCCAGTATATTTATCCCCCTCTCAACTTTTTTTACGTGTAAATGTAGTTTGATAATATTTGGTCATATGAATTAGTGGACTCAATTAAGCTGTGTAAACTGTCTTAAACTACTTTATTGACTAAATTCAGCATAATTTAAACAAAAATGAAAAGGGCAAAAAAGGCGTCCTTGATCAGAAAGTTCTTTCTTTTCCTCTTATTATCCTTTTTAGCATTTTAAGAGAGACAAGTGGGTACTTCTGATCGCTAAGATTATCATAAATAGCATCCACATTATCCAAGAAGCGCTTTTTTGTGCAGTGTTTGTTCAATTTTATCTTCCATTTAGAAAGTTATACTAGGTGGTGAAAAAGCCTGCAGTTTTTACTTACAGTCAGTGCTAAATCTTATGCCGAACTTAGAATTACCCGACATTTCTTATCCAGTTGTTTTAATCGCCTGTTACAAAACACAAAATTTAAAATTAAAACAGAAGAGAGACATGGATTCGTTTCACTTCAATACAGCGGCGATTTGATTGCCATTGGGAAATACAACGGGAATTAAACAATCAGATTGACCTTACCGATTTTGGTGACCACAGAGTACCTTTGATTCAGCAGCAGAAAGAAAAGTAAACGGGGAAAATATGGGGAAGGAAGAATTGCCTGGGGGGGGGGGGAGGTTGAACAGGGGACAGAAAGAAAAAACGGAAAAAAAATTGCGCGGGGGTGGGGGGGGGACTAGCCTTGGTGAGGGTGAACAGGATTCCAAAAATACCGGTGGGGGGAGAGATAGCCTAGTCTATCTCCCCACCCCCCACCCCCGGGGAGAAGCTGCACAGGGGGGCAAGATATACTGTTACACCGGCCACTCAATTTTTTATACTCAATGTTTTTGGCACTTCTTTTTTTATTCACGAGTTTAGCCACAAGGCCAGTATATTAGAAATAAGGTTATTTTGCCTCACCAAAGCAGAGAGCTTTCAAGGGGTGTTTATAAGCTCTCTGACCAAAGGGAAATGGCTGATGGTCAGAGCCAAGTCATTTAACAAATATTAACCAAACACTCATTGGAGCAGAACTAAAGTGATCCCATTTCAGGGCTGGTTCTATTTGTGGAGTTCTTAATTCACGGAGAGAGGGCCATGTATTAGAAAGGCGACCCAAATGGGGGGGGGGGGGGGGGGGGGACTCAATCTGTCCCGCAACAGGATCAATTGTGGGCACTCTTATCTGAAGACACCTCTGCATTGTTTGGATTAATTTATATATAACATTTTTTAGCGCTGGTTCTATTTATTTGGTCACTCATAATGGAAGGCAATTGTTACGAAAATATAATGGGACTATTGAAAAAGTGATTCAATGGGGTGGGGGGGGGGGGGATTTCGTTGCCCTATTTGAATTACGTTGTATTTATATAATACATTTTGTCTTTTCAGAAAATGGTTTTATAGACCGGGAAAGAGGTAAACAAAGAGTAGTCTCGGATATGGGAGGAAACAAGGATCCGGTGGCGGGGAACTCGCGTCTTCAGCGAGCGCTGTTCTTTGCTGGATTTCTCGCATTGTTGTATTTGATGCTCACCATAGCGCAGATATCACGTGACACCATAATCGCGTTACCTTACAGTGACCATTCTGCACTAAACTCGAGGCAATTGCAATCCATTAATCTGACGTCTATGCTGCCAACAAATGTTACCACAAAAATGCCTGTAACCAATGACACGTGTAATTGCAATTGTTCATGTTGCACTTCACAACTAGACGTTATTTCGAAAGAAAAACAAACTAGTCAAACAGCTAAAACTGTCAAAAAAGCCACACCAAAACCTGGAACAAACAAACCTCAAAATTCAAAGAAACCGAAACAACCGTTAACGATACCTGACCCGATAAAGAACGAACTTAAAAAATACACAATAGTACGGTCGTTGAAAAATTATTCCGTTCAGCTGTACGAGAGAGCCCGATTAGCCATATCATTAATAAATACCACGGAAACACGAAAAGTGGCACGCGCTCAAAAGACTCAGTATATTGCTCAACATTCGCTTGGGGTATCAAAGTTTGTGTTTAATCATAATTTGGTAATATGCAACGCGGCGGAAAGCACAGAAGCCCGTTTAGCTCTGTTCACAACTATCTTTCATTCAGAATCAAAACAATATCTATTTAATAATACTATAACAAACTACGCCCTTTTAAAACCGAAAATACTGCCAGTATTATTTATATCTGATATGAATACCGTAGAATACTCTGGATATCTTATAGACCGGGCTTGCACGCTTGGTTGGATAGTTTCCGCAGCGCCCAGGAGAACTAAATTTGGCTTCCCGATTTTAAATAGCATGTACTTCCAAACAATGCATCTCAGCACTGCCAATTGGGTTGGATATTCAAATGCTGATATCTTGTTTACGTCTCGACTTCCGGCAGTTCTGGACTATCTGCAAACCACACCATCGATGGCCAACTTCTCCTTTATATCATCAAAACGAACAAATGTATATGTAAGTATGTTACTGTTTGACGAACTGGGTGAGAGGTTCTTTACCTCATATGAGTTTTGAGAAGCGAAATGTTTTGTGGTCGAAGTTTCAAATGCTGATATTTTTAAGGGCAAAAAAAAAAAAAAAAAATGGGCATGCTCCTAAAATAAAACATTTACTCAAACCTTAAATTGCTTTGGGGCGTAATATATGAGAGAAAAGTGAATTTGCAAGTTGAAGCTGAATGACATATATTGGCAAAATCTCCTTTTTATGTCTCCAGGGTACAAAAAATCTGCGTTGTTTCTGCCTGTTTATGGTTTGTGTGACAGCTTCGGGGCCGGAGGGCGGGTGGGTGGGGTGTTAAAAAGGCGACAAATCCAGTGGTTTCATACCCAGCAACATTTTCTTTTGAAAACCTACAATAGCGGTTGGGGTGGAGAGAGGGGTGCATAAAACGCTTATTATTAACGTGCCCTTATTAGACAATTATTCAGGCGAAGACCCAAGATTTGCTGAAAGACAACATAGTCTATAAATGAAAGGAGTAAAGTCCCTTTTTGCCTCTAAGCTGCACACAGCAAAGCCAATAACAGTTTGATCTTTCCCTTTAAGTCAATAAAATTCCACACACAGTGCTTTGTGGCTCACAAATTCCCAAGGGTAGTGCGAGGGGTACTCAGTTACCAGTTGGTTATGATGCGTGTCCATAACATTTCAAAGCGGAGTGACATGTCTGAAATAATTCTCTTTTTTAACGAATCGGGGACACCCTGACAAATTTCACAGGGCTTAATTTTATTTTAAAGTATCATTTAAAAAACCCCTTATCACCAAGTTATATGTCAATGAACAGCTAGAACGCACTTAACTACAATCGCAGACAAGATTGTCCATGGACAATGGCCAGCTCGCAAATATTAATGTCAGGAGTTAATATGCTAACTTTAACTAAATTTCAAGAGAGCAACGTTATATCCCTGCCATATATCAAGGTTTTATTTTCAAATTTGGGTTATCACCAATATTTTTTGCCATTTTTCGACAAATTTTTTAATTTGCCCCCAAAAAAAAAGGAAAATTAATAGCCAGTTAGACACTTATCTATTGCTATTTCCCCTTCTTTTTGGCATATCAACAGAAAAACAATAGCCAAGTGGACACTTATGCTCCCTACCTTCAATCAAAATTTTCAGAAATTTGCAATAAATTTCTGGAAAAAATTGCATTTTGGTCAATATTTTCACAAGTTTTGGTGAATCATCAAAAAGTTACAGCCAGATTTTTATTTATACATACTGCCTTCAGCTTAAATTTTATAACAGTGATGTTATATCACTAGCGTCGGCTAAGAGCTTAATACAAAAATTTACCCACATTTCTGCGAATTTTCGGCGAATCGCCAAATAGGTAATATTAAAAAAAGCTGTGTGTGGACACTTGTACTCCCCTACCTTCGATAAAAATTTTAAGACGTTTCCACTAACGTCTTAGAATGAGATAAAAACTGGTTTCTTACTTTTTGTGGGTGAGCAAACAAAAATACTCGCCAGACAGGTACTGATATCCGCTCCCTTTAACCGAAATTTCAAGAGAATAGGCTATATACCTGGTGTAAGCAAAAAATTTTATTAAGAAATTCATTTTTCACTAACATTTTTACCAGTCTTTGACGCATAAAAATGTAATAGCAAAGTGGGTACTAATGCCTGGCACCATTAAGCAAAACTTCAAGATCAACTGCGAAAAATAAAAGCACGGTGAGCATTGAAGACCGATATGAACTAGAAATTTCAATAGAATAAGGCTTTTCCGATGGCGTCAGTTAATATTTTACTGAATGTTTTTTATATTTGGCCACTATTCCCGGTGTTTTTTGGCCACTGTAAAAATATAGTTAAGTAGGTAAAATGTCCACTACCTGAAATCAAAATTTCAAAACAGAAAGTCCCATGCTTGGGAGTAAGTCAAGATTTCAATAAGAATTTTTTTGTCAATATTTCCGCCAATTAGGGCGTTTCCGAGGAGATTTTAATGAAAAATTTGTTTTTGGCCAAACGTTTGGGTCGCACTTTTAACGAGTTTTAACTATTTCTGCCCTTACAACATTTAACTGAAATTGAAAGTTAACTTCAAAGCATAAAACAACTTCGTGTTCAGGTATTTGGAGAGAGACTTCTTCGTCCTTCTCCCTCTCCTCTCTCTCTCTCTCTCTCTCTCTCTCTCTCTCTCTCTCTCTCTCTCTCTCTCCCTCTCTCTCTCTCTCTCTCTCTCTCTCTCTCTCTCTCTCTCTGCTTTCAAAAACTTAAAATCATTTTTATTAAAATTATTCATGTATCCATTTAACTTCCTCACTGAACAAGGGTTTACTGACCTCTCTAATAATGAATAATTTTATGTGCAGATTCCACCTGGTAAAAACATACGGAGCTTACACGAAGCTATGAATCTCACCAAATCACCAACAGCTCAGGTTCACAAGGCATATGCCATAGACTATTTCCTTTATAGAAGAGACGCACCACTTTTAAAAAATATGCCCGATTTCTGTATTGGAAGACGTGGCTACGATAACTGGTTGGTAAGTAAGTTCTATTAGATACTATAACAAAAACGTCTAAGGACATTGTGATCAGCCGGAGTATTAGTAAAGCGTGCCTTCCTGTGCATCTTCGCCAATATCACGCAATGTTTCGTGAACCTGGATTGTCTCACCCCTGCCGTTCAAACCCAAAAACTGGGAAAATAAATACTGAACTGACTGGTCGTAATTTCTTTTCCATGTTTCCATGCTTGCATGCATACCTGTAATACTAGATCAAATCTATAAGCAGACGGGAAACCAGCCCTGGTAGGGAAAAAATAAAAGCAGCCAGTCCACCCCTCACCCTCCCCAACCCATGCACACTTGGGGTCGACAAGATGAAACACTCCAGCGTCCTGAGAAGACTGATAGCCAAGAGACAAGATATACTGATACTGAGATTCCGCCATTTATTGTTCACAACTGGATATTCAGAATTAAAAGCAGTGTAACGGATTACTTGTAGATGAAGGAAGTGTCCTCGTTAAGATCGAGCCTTCAGCTGAAATCCAGCAAACCGGCGTAATGTAACTTTACCAATTAGCCCGGAGTTTGATACAAGATAAAACTACTTGACTGGAATGTTATCATAAATAAAATGAGATATAAACAATGTACAATATAACTGGTCATTTTCTTGCTCTTTCGCTTTTCAGATATACCATCAAGTTGTAAAACAAATACCAAGTCTTGACGTCACCGCGGCCAGCCCTGCCATCCATATTGCGATCGGAGGGGTGTCTTTTAAAGCAAATTCACATAGCTCACAAGCAGCCGAGAAAGACTACAATATTAACCTAGCCAACGGTCAAAACTGGTACATTGGTGGATACACATCATGTCTAAGTCATGGTTTAAGTTACGTAGCTCCCAAAATCCAAACTGGTGCTCAAAATACTCAAAGTACTTTTACAGTATCTGGGCCTGGCGGTCGAGGCTGCACCGTACATGCGGAGAAGGGAGCCCTTGTCCGAAATTCTCGGCGGACTGCCAAGAAAAAAGCCTAAATTGTGCCAAAACTAAGCGTAAATATTTTGTTCTTGGAATATAGGGTCAAAACTGTCAAGAACGTTTGGTTAATAAACACGCTCAAAATATGGTTTGTGATTTCCCCATTGTCTTTAGCATGTTTTCAGAGTTACGAATCCACGTTAATTTTTAATTTGGTATGAGAACGGTGTCTCGCTGAATTTCGTCGCCCCGACCTCACACTATCTTTATCAAAGATAGGAGGTCCTTTGGAGTAAAGTGTTGGTGAAAAAGTTATTTGTAAAATGTGACCAGGTGGGTTTGAATTGAGGACCTTTCGCTTACCAAATGAATGTCTAAGCCACTACACCACGGAGGTGATAGAATGAAACATTTTACAAATCTTAAATATTCTATACATTTCCAATGATCAATATAATGTCTGGAACAGCCTTGACGACCTTCCCCATGAGTTGTAATTGATTATTTGATATTTGAAATTGGTTTCAAGACATACATGCCAAACAGCCAATATTTGTTGAAGTAGCAAATTCTGAGATGTTACAAGGGATTACTAAAGCACAGTACTTATTTGTGAATTGAATGTCAGTACACGAGCGGTTTGTTATGGCACATAATGGGAAGCCTGCCAGTTTAATGACACAATCTTGAGTAGCCTATTGTTGACACTTGACAAGCCTTTGGCTTGAAAGGGTTATATGAATTTGTGCGAGCAGCCGTTGGTGTCTTTTTTTTCTTGACAGTGATCGGATTTCTTGTGTCATTTCCACCACTGGCACTACGCGCCCTAGGGCCACGAAACTTGGGACCTGGGTAGAACTTGATATGAACGTGTGCATGGCACTTTTTATTTTCTCCTTCGATTTCGTTTTCTTGTTTAAAACTCCGTGTGAAAAGAGTATTTTTTCAATTAAATGCGGAGCATGTAACGAACACACAGAACACACAGTTGCCCAGCTTTGTGCGAGCTCTCACTGGGTAAATAGATAACACGGCGTATGCCTTATCAGTCAATAAAACTTTAAGTCAACAAAAACCAAACAATACTCGGCTTATAAGACGTAGTCAAGCTGTGTTGTTTGCAATGTATTATTAAAGAAATAAGCCATTGAAGGAAGTATGTTTGCGTTTTAATTTTTGTCAAGTTACATTTCGCTGACGAAATGAGGTTCTAGTTCTATTTAGGGTGCATTCTTAAAATATTCAACGTGGATTCTGTGCTCAGAAAACATGCTAATTTTCCCATAGAACTCTGTTTTAAGTCAGTTAAACGAATTAAAGCAGTCTATTCTGTTGCAAGAAAAACCTCATTTCTACGCAACTCGGGGTTTTCTTACAACAGAGTACACAATTTTCATCTTTTAACCGTGGCATAAATGGGTATGGGTTCATTGATATCATTCCGAATGGTCCCAGAACTGGATAAGAGCGGTTATTGATTCTATTGTTAAGGGTTTATGCTACGTATCCCTGCTCAAGTTGTGCTTTTAGTCTGTTATGCCAATATGGGTCAAAAGGCGTATGTTGATCAGAATCAAATAAACCTTGAGTGATTCCCAATAACTGCTGATTCAAAACAAGTTTGTCCAAGGACAAAGTCCCAGCTTACGAAAAGCAATAAGGCCACTTCCAGCGTGCATGAGCAAGGGAATTTCCCTGAAAAATTGGGCTTCAAAAGATGAGATGGCAAAGAGCTAGCTCAATAATTAATTTAGCACCGGACCAGAACATAGACCGATAAATGCATACAAAGATTTGTTTCACAGAAAACTGGTCTGATAGACTGCATAGTCTGCCATAGATATCTTCGAACAACGCTCGCATTTCGGACCAGTGCGCATATTTATGTAACTTGCCTCGATGCGCGGTTCTTATTCAGACAAGTGCGCATGTTTATTAACACTTGACAAGCCTTTGGCTTGCAAGGGTTATATGAATTTGTGCGAGCAAAATTCGTCCTTTTTTTTCTTCTTGACACTTTTTCCGATTTTTTGTGTCTTCTTCTCCTCTGACACTATGGGCCCTACGACCATGAAACTTGGGACTTATGAAGAGCTTGATCTGAACATGTGCATGTCACTTTTTATTTTCGTCTTTGATTTCGTTTTCTTTGTTAAAACGCCATGTGAAAAGAGTGTATTTTTTTGCAAGTAAATGCGTAGCATTTAACCCACATCACACACAGTTGCACAGTGAGCTTTGCGCGAGCTCTCACTGCGTAAATAGCTAACATGGCGTATGCTAGATCAGTCAATAAAACCTTAAGTCAACAGAAACCAAACACTACTCGGCTTATAAGACATATTCAAGCTGTGTTGTTTGCAATATATTTTTCAAGAAATAACCCATTGAAGGAAGTATTTTTGCGTTTTAATTTTTGTCAAGTGTTTAACAATTCGCTAGCGAAGTGAGGTTCTAGTTTAATTTGCGTTGATGCGCGTCTCTAATTTTGGAACAGCGCACATGTTTATTAACACTTGACAAGCCTTTGGCATGCAAGGGTTATATGAATTTGTGCGAGCAGCCATTCGTCCTTTTTTTCTTCTTGGCAGTTTTCCGATTTTTGTGTCTTCTTCTCTGACACTATGAGCCCTAGGGCCATGAAACTTGGGACTTATGAAGAGCTTGATCTGAACGTGTGCATGTCACTTTGTATTTTCGTCTTCGATTTCGTTTTCTTTGTTAAAATGCCATGTGAAAAGAGTGTATTTTTTCGGAAAAGTGCGCATGTTTATTTAACTTGCGTCGATGCGCGGTTCTTATTTCAGACCATTGCGCATGTTTATTTAACTTGCGTTGATAGCGATACTTATTTTGGACAAGTGCACAAGTTGCCTTAGGTTGCGTTGATGCGCGGTTCGCATTTCGGACAACAGTGCGCATGTTTATTCAACTTGCGTTGTTGAGCAGTTCGAATTTCAGACCACTGCGCATATTTATTTAACTTGCGTTGGTGCGCGGTTCGCATTTCAGACCAGTGCGCATGTTTATTTAACTTGCGTTCATGCGTGGTGCTTAATTTGGACCAGTGCAGATGTTTATTTAACCTTTGTTGGCGCGTGGTCCGCATTTCCAACTACTGCGAATGTTTATTTAACGTGCGTCGACGTGCGGTTCTTATTTCAGGCTAATGCGCATATTTCTTTAACTTGAGTTGATGCGCGGTTCTTATTCTGGACCAGTGCACATGTTTATTTAAGTTGTGCTGATGCGCAGTTCTTATTGTGAATAGTGCGCATGTTATTCAAGTTGCGTTAATGCGCAGTTGCATTTCGAACCGGTGCGCATGTTTATTTAACTTGCTTTGATGCACGGTGCTAATTTTGGTCCAGTGCACATGTTTTTTTTAACTTGCGATAATTCTCTGTTCCCATTTCTGACCAGTTTGTTTGTTTATTTAGCTTGCGTCGATGAGCGGTTCGCATTTTACACCAGTGCGCAGAATTATTTAACTTGTGCTGATGCGTGGTCCGCATTTTGGACCAGTGCACATTTATTTAACTTGCGTTGATGTGCGGTTCGCATTTCGGACCACTGCGCATGTTTATTTAACTTGCTTCGATGTGCGGTTTGCATTTCGGACCACTGCGCGTGTTTCTTTAGGTTGCGTTGATGCGCAGTTCGCATTTCGGACCACTGCGCATGTCTATTCAACTTGCTTCGATGCGTGGTAATTTTTTCGAACCAGTGCGCATGTTTATTTACCTTGCGTTGGTGTGCAGTGCTTATTTTGGACCAGTTTCATGTTTAGTTATCTTCCTTCGATGCGCGGTTCACATTTCGAACCAATGCGCATTTTTATTTAACTTGCTTCGATGCGCGGTGCTAATTTTGGACCATTGCGCATGTTTATTTAACTCGCGTCGATTTGTGGTTGTTAAATCTGACTACTGCGCAAGTTCATTTATGCGCTGTAGGATGAGATTCATTTATTTTTTTCTTCAAAAATTCCGAAAAAAAAATCAAAAGTTTTGCAATTCACTCAAAAAGCACAAGCAGTATGCATGATCCCCTAGAGACGGCTCATATAAAAAATAAATGAAATCTGATTAAAACTGTAGGAGGAAATACATTTTGAATTTTTCTTCAAAAATTCCCCAAAAATTCCCTGCTCGACTCAAAAAGCACAGGCCGTATTCACGACACCCTAGGCATGCCTCAGTCCCAAAATAAATCATGTCTGATCAAAACTGTAGGAGAAGATGCATTTTGAGGTATTTTCACCAAAATCCCCCCAACAGTCAAAAATTTCAAAGTCGAGTCAAATAGCACAAGCCGTATGCCCGACCCTATAAGGATGCCTCATACCAAAAATAAATGAAATAGGATAAAAACTGTAGGAGGAAATGCATTTTGAAGTTTTTCTTTAAAAATTCCCTAAAAACACAAAAAATTTCCGATCGACTAAAAAAGCGCTAGCCATATACTCGACCCCTTAGGTATTTCTCATACCAAAAAAAAAAAAAGACAGAAATCAGGTCAAAACTGTAGGGGCAAATGCATCTTTAAGTTTTCTCTTCAAAAACTCACTAAAAATACCAAAATTGTGGTGCCTCATACCAAAAATAAATGATATAGGATCGAAAATGTAGGAGGAGATACATTTTAGAAAGTTTCATTCAAAAATTCGCCAAAAATTCAAAAATCATTCGATCGACTAAAAAAGCACAAGCCGTATACGTGACCGCTTAGGGATGACTCACACCAAAAATAAATGACATCGAATCAAAATTGTTGGAGTAGATGCATTTTTAATTATGTTCGAAATTTTTGCTTGAAAAATTCCCCAAAAATACAAAAATTGTCCGATCGACTAAAAAAGCACAAGCCGTATGCACGACCCTTTAGTGGTGCCTCATACCAAAAAGTAAATGAAATCGGATCAAAACTGTAGGAGGAGATACAGTTTAAAAATTTGTCTTCAAAAATTCGCCAAAAATTCAAAAAATCACACGATCGACTAAAAAAGCACAAGCCGTATGCAAGACCGCTTAGGGATGCATCATACCAAAAATAAATGACATCGAATCAAAATTGTAGGAGTAGATGCATTTTGAATCATTTTCGAAATTTTTGCTAAAACAATTCCCAAAAATACAAAAATTATTCGATTGACTAAAAAACCACAAGCCGTATGCGCGAGCCCTTATGGGTGCCTCATACCAAAACTAAATGAAATCGGATAAAAAATGTAGGAGGAGATACGTTTTGAAATTGTTTCTTCAAAAATTCGCCAAAAATTCAAAAATCACCCGATCGACTAAAAAAGCACGAGCCGTATGCATGACCCCTTAGGGATGCCCAATGCCAAATATAAATGACATCGGATCATAATTTTAGGAGGAGATGCATTTTGAACCAAAGTTTACTAAATAAACAACTAACTAACTAACTAACGGACGCCACATGCAAACCGATAGGAATACCCCAGCTTACGTGTAACGTAAGCTGTGCTAAAAAGTATTCCAGATATCTTGGTTTCAAATGAGTTTGCGACCCAGTGGGGCCACTATCGTACCAACTGGTTGCCATGCTTATCCATGACTTGCTAAAACTACCCCTAAAATCAGAATGAATGCTAATTTTGAAGGAATACCCCTTTTTAACCAAACGCGGAGTGTAATTTCGAATTAATCCCGATTTTTGTGGAAACGCCGAGTACTAAGTTAAAATAAATTGCCCTCCTTTTTTTAACGAAATTAGCAATCCGCGCGGACCGCGTCTGGCCTCAAAATTACCTCCCCCTTTCTCTGCGTTTTTTTTTTTTGGACACGCATGGTAACACATGATACCACGTGCATCCCCCGGGGTTCGCAACCGTTCACTAAAGTGTAAACATTGCTCTGTGTGGAGATCGAGTTTTTATATCATAACTCCGTTTGATGTATCCGCTATGGTTAGGGAAAAAAACATCCTTTCTCATCGGGTCACTAAAATTGCAAATATGAAAAAGTGATCCATCGGGTCTAAAAAATGTCCGGAAAAATACAAAAATACAACAAGCATGTCCAAGGATATGACCCAGCCTAGTTACCAAACAAGGAAAGAGAGAAAAACTCTGAAACGAATACTGTTAGGCCAAAAAATGAAGAACTTTATTTCTGAACGTAACTTTTCCATAATTTTAATATACAAAAACCAGTTTACTCGGGTTGAAGCTATCCGAAAAGGGATGTTGGAGAGATTGGTTTTTGACGATTCACGTATTTACTGACATTTACACAACTTTACAAAATTTTTTAAATTTCACCATTTCGGCATTTTTTGTCATTTGTGAAAAAATCAAAGTCCAGGTGGAGAAGCATCTAAGAAACTTTCGATTAAAATTTTATAACTATTTGAAAAAGACTGAGAGAAATGAATGGTTTCACAATTTTATTATTTACTACCATTTATTCCAGTTTTTGCCAAACTTCAAAATTCCGCCATTTCGGCAGTTTTTGGCGAACCGCGAAAAAAATAATAGCCTGGTAGGCGAACCCCCGGGGAACATCCCTGCCTAACATCGAAACGATTGGAGTAAAATTGTAAGAGGAGTAGCATTTTTAAAATGGGTCAAAACGGGCACAAAATGTGTCGCCATTTTGTCAGTTTTTCGTCAATCGTCAAAATAGTAATATCCAGGTGAGAGACAACCCAGGTAACATTCCTGGGTAATATCAAAACGATTGGAGCAAAACTGTAGGAGGACTAGCATTTTAAAGAAAAAGTTTAACATACACACATACATTCAAGCCCCCTATAGTGATAAGAGTGGTAGGGAAACGACAGTTCTACCACACCCTCCCCTCCCCCTACCCCCTACCCCCTCCCCCATAGGGGTGAGAAAATTTTGTGATTTCAGCATAGTTATCCGTTTCACACGATTCTGAGCAACTTTGGTTTTTATGACCCCCCCCCCCTATCATGTAACACTGTGTAGTTGAACAGCCACAGACATCATTCAAAGACGAGAGCAGACCTTTTTGTTCTCCTTGAAAAAACTTGGACAAACTTTTCGTTTTTGGTTTTTGTGACTCTGTGACATTATGTGACAACATGCGACTGTGACATTATGTGACTTTATGTGATCTGTGACATTATGTGACTCTGTGACTTTTTTCCAACATAATAGCCATATTTCTATGTCTATTTTCACTATTATTATTATGATAATATTTAATTAGCCATATTTCAATGGTTCTATTACAATAACCACACACACAGCATAGGAATAAGTACATGAAAGGTCTCAGAGTGTGGGGAAACCGATCGATAAATTTCAGAGTGGACTCGTTCAGAGCGTGGGAACGATCAATAATTTGAGAAGGAATGCGATTTTCCCTATGTTAAGTCCAATGTTATGTTTTATGTTATAGTAGTTGAAAAAAATGATGCTTCTAGACCAATTTTAGCAAATGTAGTTTTTGACAACATATGATATATAAAATAAGTTTTAGCATTTTTTACCATGATACTTATTCAAATGTTCTAAAGTTATAGTGGTGCAGAAATGGTGGTTCTAGATCAACTTTAACAAATTTAGTTTTTGATAACATATGATGTATGAAATAGGTTTTAGCATTTTACCAAGCTACTTATTTTAATGGTCTAAAGTTATATTAGTGGAAAAATGGTGGTTCTAGACCAACTTTAAGAAATTTTGTTTTTTGACAACATATGATGTATAAAATAAGTTTGAACATTTTACCATGTTGAAGTAGGAAAAAATCAGGATTCTAAACCAACTTTAACAAATTTAGTTTTTCACGTTTCAAACGATTCTACCACTTGGTTGGTTGGTTGATTGTTGGAAAATGGAAAGTGAAAATGTTGATAGTTATGTAGGAAAACTGCGCCCATTCAAACATGTGTTCGAATGGCAATCCCATTTAAAAGACGTGTTCGAATGGCAAGCCCATTCAAAACACGTGTTCGAATAATTTTTGGAAGATATTACGTCGTGGTATTGTTCAACAAATTGTTCAACATGTTCAACATGTTCAACATGTTCAACATGTTCAACAAGTTCAACATGTTCAACATGTTCAACAAGTTGTTCAACATGTTTAACAAGTTGTTCAACAAGTTGTTGTATATAAAGCTATGTTTAAAGACTTTCAAAATCTTACAATTGGCCACAAAGTCTTAAAAGACACTTAAAGGTTGCTCACACGTCAGAAGTGGATGACGAATCGGATATGGAAAACCCTGTAAAACTACCTTTCACATAAACTTTCGGTGAGTCTTCTATGGAAAGTCAAAGCGTTAAGATGGCTGAAAAGAATGCACATGCTTGTACAGAATGTGGTGCATTATACAACAGCGAAGAAGCTTTGCTCAAACATATGGAGCAGTGTGGTGAGGATGCTGATGACAGGAGTTCTGAAAGTGAGTCAGAAACAGACTCTGAAAGTGAGTCAGAAATAGACTCTGTTTGGTATGATATGGTTCAAGAAGTCTACGATGACTATGATGACAAATTTCAAGAAAAGGTTTCAGAATATGAAGAACAAGGACTTGAAGATGCGCGTGAAATAGCAAGTTATGACCTTCGACCCATTTATAAACATGGACTTAAACAACTGTTTATGAGACTATTCAGATATACCCAGCGTCTAGAACAAAGCCAACATTATCAAAAGATTTTAAAGGACTTTAATTACTTTGTGGATGAAAAACATTACAAGTATTCAAAGGCACTAAAGGCGGCTATAAGGAAAAACATTCTTTGAAGAGCTACTAGATAAGGAAGAGGAGTATGACAGCAGTGATGAAGAAAGTGGTATGGAGAGTGAACAGAGTGAAACAGATGAAGAAAAATAGACTTATTTAACTAAACTTTATGATAAAGACTTTATAAATGTTGTAATATTTTATTCGCTGAAGCGTTGTGTATTAATATATGTCTTGCTTTGCAACACATAAAGTCGTAAGGTTCCTGACGCGGTTTTAATTGACCCGTAAATCATATATCATATATCGTATATTAGGTATTATAGTTAATTTTATATTATTATGTATTATATTCAAAAATTGTATTATTATGTATTATATTCAAGTATTGTATGAGAAAAATAAAAAGTTGAAAAGCATCATATGTGTTTTATTGAATATTACAAATATGTACAATTACGATAAAAACAAAACTATTTCAAATACATATTATGTTAATACATGTGCAGATTCACAAGAACTTAACTTAAAATTTTATAACAACTAACTTCACATGAACATAGATCATGTTAATTTCATAGTCTACATATGAAGACAATTTTATTTGAACTACATATCAAATGTACATGCCCATATGAGTCAAAGCTAAGTTTCAAGTTCTTGTCAAGCTTCAAAACCTTCGCTCCAATCTTCTGCACTGAGGGTGATGAAATCATAGCATCCACTAAGCTCGTCATGCAGTTAAAACTGTATACAGTCATCTCGCTGTCTACTCAACGATTTCTGACAGTCACTGCATATATACAAATCCATTTTCTGAAGCATGAGATCCACTGACGTCATTTGCTTCTTCAGCATGTGCCAATCGTTCAATGACAACAAAATTCCCTTCTTGGTAGGATGTAACCTCCCAGATGTATGATCCGTAATATATTCACGAATGTTAACCATCACTTTCTGTTGATATTTCGCCAATTTAATATATATTTCTCCATTAATAGGTATCATAACCGGTAAATCGTCTACACTCATCTTCTTCATGGTGGTAGCAGCTTTACACTCTGGTTCTCGCTTCATTTTAGGCTCTGTCTTAATTTTTCGCTTTTTACACGGCGGCGTCATAGCTGGTAACTCATCTCTTTTTATCTGTCTAATGTGTGGTCGCTTTTGACGCTGCTGACATGACTTCGCCTTAGACTTTACCATGGGCATTGCCTTAGACTTTGCTGTAGGTATTGTTTCAGGCTTCACTATAAAATTTTCTGCAGGCATTGTCTCAGACTTTTCTACAGGCATTGTCATAGATGGTATTTGTTGTTCGCTCACTGTAGACGTGTTCACTCTTCAGTATCTTGATACAGAATGTGTTAGGTCTGAGGGCGGCTGCCTTTTATACTTTATAGTGAGTTGACTTAATATGTTAAGAAATAACTTTACCACGTTTGCCTTTGTGGCCAATTGTAAGATTTTGAACAAATGTTGCATTTATACATCCTTTCGGTTCAACCTACACTATTCAAATGATGAGAAAGTCTTTAAACATAGCTTTATATACAACAACTTGTTGAACAACTTGTTAAACATGTTGAACAACTTGTTGAACATGTTGAACATGTTAAACAATTTGTTGAACAATACCACGACGTAATATCTTCCAAAAATTATTCGAACACGTGTTTTGAATGGGCTTGCCATTCGAACACGTCTTTTAAATGGGATTGCCATTCGAACACATGTTTGAATGGGCGCAGTTTTCCTACATAACTATCAACATTTTCACTTTCCATTTTCCAACAATCAACCAACCAACCAAGTGGTAGAATCGTTTGAAACGTGAAAAACTAAATATGTTAAAGTTGGTTTAGAACCCTGATTTTTTCCTACTTCAACATGGTAAAATGTTCAAACTTATTTTATACATCATATGTTGTCAAAAAAACAAAATTTCTTAAAGTTGGTCTAGAACCACCATTTTTCCACTACTATAACTTTAGAACATTCAAATAAGTAGCTTGGTAAAATGCTAAAACCTATTTTATACATCATATGTTATCAAAAACTAAATTTGTTAAAGTTGATCTAGAACCACCATTTCTGCACCACTATAACTTTAGAACATTTGAATAAGTATCATGGTAAAAAATGCTAAAACTTATTTTATATATCATATGTTGTCAAAAACTACATTTGCTAAAGTTGGTCTAGAAGCATCATTTTCCAACTACTATAACATAAAACATAACATTGGACTTAACGTAGGGAAAATCGCATTCCTTCTCAAATTATTGATCGTTCCCACGCTCTGAACGAGTCCACTCTGAAATTTATCGATCGGTTTCCCCACACTCTGAGACCTTTCATGTACTTATTCCTATGCTGTGTGTGTGGTTATTGTAATAGAACCATTGAAATATGACTAATTAAATATTAATAATAATAGTGAAAATAGACATAGAAATATGGCTATTATGTTGGAAAAAAAGTCACAGAGTCACATAATGTCACAGATCACATAAAGTCACATAATGTCACAGTCGCATGTTGTCACATAATGTCACAGAGGCACAAAAACCAAAAACAAAAAGTTTGTCCAAGTTTTTCCAAGGAGAACAAAAAGGTCTGCTCTCGTCTTTGAATGATGTCTGTGGCTGTTCAACTACACAGTGTTACATGATAGGGGGGGGGGGGGGGTCATAAAAACCAAAGTTGCTCAGAATCGTGTGAAACGGATAACTATGCTGAAATCACAAAATTTTCTCACCCCTAGGGGGGTGGGGTAGGGGGTAGGGGGGTAGGGGGAGGGGAGGGTGTGGTAGAACTGTCGTTTCCCTACTACTGATAAGACTAACCCAGTCCGACAAAGTCGGCTTGGTTAAAAAGAAAAAATGAGAGGTCGACCTGTCG
The DNA here is from genome assembly GCA_949752745.1 of Protula sp. h YS-2021. Classification (NCBI taxonomy): domain Eukaryota; kingdom Metazoa; phylum Annelida; class Polychaeta; order Sabellida; family Serpulidae; genus Protula; species Protula sp. h YS-2021. The sequence continues at coordinate 32,928,847 of OX457026.1, forward strand.
GCTCGATGTATAAAATAAATTTACCCGGATACCAGAACAAGAATGTCCAGGGACATTGTGCCCAATACCAATTATTATTATTGTTTTGTTTGCTTTTGGCGCTGCAAGAACTGTACATTATTATCTATTTCAAGCTGAGATCGTCCATTTTACGCCACTTAAAAAATAACAAGACTTTGCACACCTGCAATAAAGATATTGTCACTGTGTAGAGTGCCACTGGGCCTCATGGTTTCTGAGAACTTATCCAGGCAGAATGCTCGAGCCTCGAAAGAAAATGTGACAAATTTTGACAAATGCCGATCCGTCAATGCAATTTTATTATTATTATTATTTTTATTATTATTATTATTATTATCATTTGGTTTTATTTGCAAAAGAAGTTAAAATGTATTTCTGTATGCGAATTCTATACTTCTTTTGTTCCTTTTATTTTGCCATTTCGGATTTCCTTAACTGCCCAAAATAAATAAATGTTCCTATACGCGAAGATTGCTCCGTCTGTTTGTTACAATATAATGTTACAATATGACGTAACATTAATGTTAATGACATCATTATGATGTAAACATTATGACTTTTCATCAACTGCGGGTTTTCGTTGATTATGGAGATCTACATGGCAAAAATCCGGGTATGGGAAGGGGGGGGGCAGTTCTTTCTTCTGCAGTTGCTTAAATTTCTTTGCCCAATTTTTCGACGTCTGCGTGTATCATTGATTTCTCAAATTTGTTCAACATTGCATCAAAGACGTTAAATAAGCGTCAGAAAAAAATGGATTTTGGACAACGAAAAGCAACGTGTTTTTATCCATTGGATGCTAAAGACGTTGAGTAGATGTTGATCTAAATCACAACCAAACTAGAACCAGATTTAACCTTGCGAAAGTGATTTTTTTCTGCGGGCGAATCAGTTCCCACACATTGTTGCTTATCCAACGTTTGCCATGTAGATCTCCATAACCTACTCACTAGCGAAAAGGGTCCAGTTATTTTCGAAATCCGCGAATTGACGAATCGGCACATTGTCAAATACTGATAAAAAAATCACACATTTTGCATCGAGACTTGAGAGTTTGGTCCAAGAGTTCTCAGAAGCTGTAAAGCCCAGTTTGAAAGTTTGAAAAATATCAAGATATGTTTCAAAACAGCCTTTCTGGTGATTATGTCACGTTAAAGCCTAGGAAACACCAAATAAAATAGCTATTACTTGGTCAATAATTACCTCATTGATTTTACTTTCATGTTAATTTTTATGTTTAAAATGTGCAAATATTGCCATTGGAACTACAGTCAATGAACCAAGGCATCTTTTTATCGTATTCAGCTATGATGTTTGTCGGAATGAACATAAGCTATGGAGCCCAGAACGAAATTAATGTTGAGGAAACATAAACTATTAAATAACAATTAAAATATTCACCAGCTTCCCCCTTATTTTTATAGGACCAGAGTGCCAGTTTGTGAGTTGGTGTCTTGTCTCTCTGACGCCACCTGGGTAAAGTCACCTGACAGACTTGTTGTATTTATATCATTTACACTTGGGACGTAGGTTTCTCTTTTTTTCTGTTCTTCTTTCCTTGGCCTTTTTTTTTCGTTTTTCTCGTCACCTGTTAGTTTCGAACTGTGAATATGAAACTTGGCATACATAATAGTCTATGCGATCTAGATCCACGCCAAAAATTGACCTATGATGTCACCATCAACGTCTTATGACGTCATGAAAGTTTCAAAGTGAAAAAGCTCGAAAATGGTGGCAGATACACCTTTGGAGCGAGGTACGTACGTCGTAAGATTACATTTTTGCAAGAAACTTTTTGATGACCTACTCTTTTGACTCTTATGATGGCGTCATTTTCCAAATTTTCTATTTCTGAACAGTTTAAATGCGGGATTTACACACATTTTGGAGAATAAAAGTGAGAAATCAAATAGAATAACAAAAGCCCTAGCCCCGCCCCCTCAAACATGCCCCCAAATAAACAACAATGTAGCTATGCTGGACCTAAGTATCAAGCATAGCTTGTAGCTTCTTTGACGTCACACCACAATGCTTAATAATGCATCAGCAATACACTGGCCTTAAGAGCAAGCGGTTAGCTCAAAGCACGCATGACGATCTAAACTGCCGGTGATTTTCTAATAAAACGGTTTAGAACGAGAGTGTAAAATAGTTATGTTTATTTCATAACTTCGTCAGTACTACATTGTGCATTTAACCAATATGATTGAAAATTAATTTGATTGTGTTTGCCACGCATTCCGTTACGTTTTAGCACAGGTGGTCTTCGGCCACATGGGCTTTAGCCAGCGAGGTGGCCAGCCTCTTGTAAGCTTTACAAGGGGGAGGAGAAAGAATGGCTACAGTAGATCCAAATTGGTGAAATGAAAAAGAACATCTTCCGTGGTGCAAAACAAATTTATTTTGTCAAATATCACAAAATGATGTATATTTAAGTCGTTAGGGTTCCAAAACTTGCAGCTGGCTTATTTGTTGTAGCTGGAATTTAGCATTTTGTTGTCACCAATTACGGTCTACTCTAGCCAATTCTATCTCCTCTCCCTCGTATATAACTGAATAATCCAACATATTTCAATTGATCGCAATAAAGCTTTGTGGACAGATTGCCCACTTAGACTGGACCCGGGGGAGGGGGGGGTAAACCCATCTTATTCTTTTATTTTGGCAATATCCAGGTTTTTGCCAGTCTGGCGAATTCTAATCTCCTTTTGCAAGAGAATAGTCAAGATCAGGAGTAAAAATATTTGTTCACTTTCTTTCGATTTTTTGTTTCCCTGCAAGGGGTATGGTGACACCACTTTTAACAAAGTTTTAAGTGGAATACTATATTTTTAAGCCTTTATTTGGTATTCCCAAATGTGCAATTTCGCAACTCTGTAGCTGAATCGGTCTACTTTACCATCTACAACCTTTATATTCACTTGGCTACCCTGTCAAGAAAACGAAGTTTTGCAAGTCCTGTGTGTGAAAAATGCGCATGAAAAATGTATGTTGAAAATGCCATTTCTATCCGCACCGCCTCCCCCATATATATATATATATATATATATATATATATATATATATATATATATATATATATATATATATATATATATATATACTGAAATTACTGGATAGATGACTTATAGTCTGAACAAATTAGAACTCAGCATTAACTTACAACTAAATGTTTGTGCGACATGTAACATGCGGGAGGTTGAAACTGTGTCATGTTATACAAGTGGTTCTATTTAAGAGTTCGCTTCCTCCAGCGAGACCATTACAGACAATGCACACTGAAGTACAGGCAGCGGAGCTGTACATTTTAACAAAAACGAGATTTCAATTTCTTCTCACCCTGTGCATGTTATGAACAGAAGTGTATGCATTTTGTGTCGCACGAATGCTGGGGGTGGGGGGGGGGCGAGGATAAAAAGATCTACGCTTTTTCATTTCAACGTCATTATAAATTTATTTGTATTATGAACAAGGGCAAATTAACAAACAAAGCAACAATTTATAGGTAAAATTCTTGGTGGCTTTTGCTCCTGTACCCAAAGCGTATACCTCTCAGATGTGGGACACTGCACAAACTGTTATTATATTTCGATGAGTAAGATCACATCCTAACTAGGAAGTTTTGACAAATACCCAGAGAAATTAAACAAAAAATAATAAAGCAGCTCAGTGAACTGGAAAGTTTTGGCCTTAAATGTTTCGTTTTGGCTTTGATAATGATGAAGCACAACTTCAATTCTGTCACAATTATTTTTAGCAGGTTTTAAAATCTCAGAGTTTATCTTCGTCGAAAAAGTTTTTTTTTTTTTAATTCCTTGGGCACCTCGTTCCGCGTTGCGCTGTGGCACTGAGCTGTCAACCTATTGTCTGCTTTGATTTTACCCGCACAGCCGCGCCATTTCCCCTAGACACAAAAGCCACGCGCCACCGTGAACAATGACCAGATGTCTACAATTTGACATAGAACACTGACAGTTTTTAACCATACTACAGACTACTCAGAAAGCAGGCATCCATACCCAGCCTATCGACGCTTCAACGCCTTTTCTTACACTTGTAAAGCATATCAGTGATGATACCAGCGAACCTATTACACTATAATATTATGCTGAAACTAAACACATGATTCGCGGAGCCGCTAAACACAGATAGGTTGAGGTCAGCATTAAGATCATGAATACATCGCTTTCAATTGAATGTTTAAAAAAAAAACATCAAAAATAACAAAGGTTTTATCATGAACAATTTTCAAACAGGTCTGTCTAAGACCAGACATGATTTTAGGGTTGATCGAAAAATCCGAAAAAATTGAGGGAAACATAACTGGAGTAGAGATCCAAAGGATAATTTCTGCAATCTGAAGGCCTAAGTATAGCCCCTTTCTAAGCATATTTATTATTATTTACAGCGTGCGAAACTTTTAACTTCAAAACCTTTGGATAAGTTTTTTTGCGGAAGCCCGAAAAATCTTCTCAACCAACCCCAAAAAGCATGTCTCGAGAGCTCATCGGATCTGCATCGACCTTAGTGATATGATCCGTTTGACCTCCAGTTTCCGGTATTCATGAAATGTCTTAAGTCCAATAGAGCAGTGAACTGTCTAGAAAAGTTACAATGAAGTGATTCCAAAAAAAAAAAACACCTATCGTAATACAATGTTTCAGTCAATATACAAGTAATTCACAGTAGTCCTTTTTTAGGAACTTGAAACATCTTTTTGAAATGCAAAGTGTGTGATGATACCATATTGCTTAACTGTGGCCAATAACACTTCAAATGCGTCACAAAGTTACAACAGACTGCAACAGCTGCATAATAACAACACGCCACACGGATCGATCAAACAGTCTCATAAAACTGCAGAAAAAAGAACATTTCGCAGCACTATCACTTCACGGTTGTAAGTACACTTGAACAAATTACATTACTACAGCTCACAATCTCTCCGCATACTCTGGGCTGGAAGAAGAACAGTATAAGTATTCCTTTTTTTTCTTTTTTTTTTTTTGGAGAGAGGAGGACCAATTTCATGAACACTGGTACTCAAAGCAGTCTTTAAAAACATTATAATTGTTAATTTAAATCGATTTTGGAGACACTATGCTATTGGGAGACAGCTTCTATTTCGCTCTGAAATTACCCTAAAAATCAATTTTACCCAACACCAAGCCAATATTAAACAAAACATAAGACAATAAACGGACACATTTATCTTTCATCCATAAAATCAGAAGATTTTTTTCACAGCAGTTAAAGCTTCAAATGCCACAAAAACGGCAGCTTCACAGCATAATGCATTACAGTAGAGGCTCTGTAACAAGAATGTCCGTGGGCGTTGTGCCCAGCCGAAAAAAGCGAAGACATTTACATAGGTTAAAGCAGAATCCTGCAAATTTTTACAAAATGTAGATTTTGTGTAAGGCCAATGGGTAACTTTGCTATCAAAAGCAATCGGACCGGATCTATGGGACTTTGTGTGCTTTTAAAAGCTATCCGATGTTGCCAATATTTAAAATAAAGGAAAAGAAAGAAAGAAAGAAAGAAAGAAAAGAAAAGAAAAGAAAAGAAAAGAAGAAAAAAAAGAAAGAAAAGAAAAGAAAAAAAAAAAAAAGAAAGAGCAGGGGTATATATACACGCGGAATGCTTATAAATAACTGTGAAATCTATCAAGGCAGACATTGCAAAAGTGTACCCCAAGCGAGGCTTGACCTCACGGTAACTTGTTCCGAAGGCGACGACGCTTACCGCCAAAACAATCAGGCCTTACGACTGGGGAACAGTCAATTAGGAACACTGTGATGTTTCGACAATTTGACCGATTTTTGCCAATATTTTGGTCAGCTATTGCCAAATGGCAAACAAAATCACAGCCTGATTCAGGAACTAGAGGGGAATATTCCTGTGAAATTTTAACGCAACCGGACCGGATTTATAGGAAGAGCAGCACTTTCTGTGTTCTCTTAAATTTGGCTATTATTTTGGACAAATCGCCAAAAAAAAAAATGCAAGCTGTGTGGGGGATTACCCAGGGAACATTCCTGTCAAATTTCCAAACAATCCAGACCAGAAATCTAACAGTAGCATTTTTTTAAAAAGTGTTTACACACACACGCATAACACACGGCAGATACCACACAAATGAATGTATAGCTCACCGACGAAATGACAGAAAGAACTGCTCCAGTGCAAATCCACTAACCCTAGTTATGCAGTGTCGGTTTCACAAGAAACAAATGTGCTGTGAATTGTACATGTCAAGACCTTGACGACGGCAGCTGAATATTTATGTAATTCGCTGCTGCCAGTATCACGTACTACTATCCTGCTATGCACATAGCAAAGACCATTCAAACGATTGATATAAAGATAACTGGGGAATAAATCGGTTCATCGATTTCAGCTTTTGTTCGAAAGACATCAATGCAGGCATTGTGATCCCATATTCATTCAAACAGATTTCCTTCGGAGACATCGTCAACTCCATAACTGGCGTCATTAATTCAAGAGAAGTTTTCAGTTACTTAATGATCAGGTAAAATCGATTAGGGTCACCTAGTAGATCTACATAAGGAGCTACAAGTAACAGCGCAAAGGAAAACAATTCACGCTGGCTACATTTTACGCTTAACATTCCAATATACAACAACTATAAATCAATAAAACAATTGTAAATCACTCACAATATTGGAAAAAAATCAAGAGCACCAAAGATAATGCTGATGTTATGCGCGGACACGCGTGATGCCACACCGTCAACCCTCTCTATTCCGAACGTTCACTGACTGTCACACCGTACACCCTCTCTATTCTGGATGCCCATTGACTGCTACACCGTCACCCCCGCTATTTCAAACGTCCAGGAACTGTCACGCTGTCAATCCTCACTCTTCGAAAAGACTACAAAATTTCACACAATCAACCCTTGCTATTCCGACCGCATTTCAAGCGTGAAAATACCAATCCTTGTTATTCCAAGCGTCGGTCAACAGTTATACTGTAGTTGTCAACAGCTATACTGCTGTTGTCAACAGTTATACTGTTGTTGTCAACGACGGAGTCTTCAAACGAAAATAATACGTTTGTTTTGTTTGTTTGTTTTTTTTGTTTTTTTTTGGGGGGGGGGGGCGTTTAAGTTTTTTTTTTAAGTTTAAGTTTCAATCAAGTGTTTCGTTCTTAAAAAGTTGGTTTTATGCACCGGGTTACGTCAGCTGCTCTCCAGTCTTTACCACCGTTTTGGCACTACGGCAATTCCATGTCTCGTCAAGCAGCGAACTCTTTTTTACCCAGGACCCAAAACTTCCTCTTCTCATAAAAGAAATACAACCAAAAATGTCAAAATATTTCTGATATTAATCATGTGATCTTTTTTTTCGAAGTGGATTTATTTCCTTAACGCTAAACGGGAAATGCGACAGCCAACTTTCTGGCTTAAACTGCCATTATTCTCTCTTGCCGCGTGGTGCCAAGTGTTGTGTCGGTGGCATCCAACCTTGGCAACTCAATCAGCTGGTGTACTGATCAGTGGTCACCAAATTCACCAATTCCCATATTTGTTGAATGACGCCCACCCCCTCTCCCCCCCCCCCCCTCTTTACGCCCATAAAAAGTGGTCGACGACATTTTTTTTCTGTGATCATTACACGGTCCGCGCATCTCGCAAATATTAATCAACTTCTTACTGATAAAGCATATTGGTCAACATATTACAATATACGATTTACAACTCGGTTGTGTTTTGAGGTTTCCACTGGATCAGGAAACTGAACACATGTTAAGAAAGCTGGAAATGTTAAAATGTTAAGGACGCGTTAAATGTCCTTTGTAACTATTGGAGCAATCATCTGTTTGAACTGATAATATTTGCAGCTCGGTTCCGGTTCAATGGGCATGGTTTCCGTGCGGATATTCTCTTCCTTGAATCCCGACTCCACCAATTTGGGTACCTGAGTTTCCTGATGGCAGTAAAATAGAAGTCGATAAATAATTAAGCATTTTATTTGGACTTCCCCCCCCCCCCCCCCCCCGCCGCCGCCGCCTTGGATCAATTATTTATTAACATCCCGTACAAAGTAATCTTAATTACGCACCATAACACCTGTCCGCTACGTGCCACAACAGGCCTGACGCCAGCAAGACCAAACAGAACACAATCACCAAAGAAATGCTGCTGTGGGGAAGAGGGGGGGGGGGGTGGGGGGTGGAATGTGGCTTGTAAAGGTGTTCTTTTTACCCCAATCTCAGGCCTCCAAAAGATTTTCTGGCTACGCGGGACTGGAATTTTCACACAGCAATTCTTCCGTGCATTGCTGCTTTAAACATTGTAAGTGGCCCTCAGATAAAAACATAGTAAAAGGTCAACTGACAGGGTTTGAGTCCAAATCATTTTTGGCATCATCTTGAGGGATGTGGTCCCTTACCAGAACAAATTTCTGGAACCGCACAAGAGATTAATCTACGGGTAAAAAATACATTTGAAACAAATACTTCCATGTAGCACCTAAAGATACGAACAGACAGTGAATAACGTTACAAAGTGCGGCGACCGTTTTACCTGGAACATCTTGGTGATGTCACTGTACTTAGTCTTCAGAAGATCGCCCCATGACGTCAGATTACAGTAGGTGAGCACGCCGCCGGGTTTGAGCAGACGACAGGCGTGATGGCCAATGAAGCGGAACTGATGCGTGTGCCAGTCCTGCTCGCTCAGAGGGTACGTGTCGTACAGGATACCTGCAAACGTGGGCACGTGTCGTACAGGATACCTGCAAACGTGGGCACGTGTCGTACAGGATACCTGCAAACGTGGTCACGTGAACACGGAGGGTACGTGTCGTACAGAATACCTGCAAACGTGGGCACGTGTCGTACAGGATACCTGCACACGTGGGCACGTCGCGTACAGGATACCTGCACACGTGGGCACGTGTCGTACAGGATACCTGCAAACGTGGTCACGTGAACACGGAGTGTACGTGTCGTACAGGATACCTGCAAGCGTGAAAGCAAACGTGAAAGCCAAGCGCGTGCAAACACTGGCGTGGAAACTCGAGCGTTAAAACATGAGTTTGTTAACCGGCAGTCTGCAACATGGCCATGAAAACTAGTGCGCAAAAACGGGCGTGGAAGTGCTGGCGTAAAAACGAAGGCATTAAACCATGGGGGTGGAAAATATGGCCGCTGAAACGGGCGTTATAACATCGGCGTAAAAACATGACCGCGCAAATTCTGGCCGTGAAACTTGTGGAAGTAAAATATAGACATGAAAACAGGTGAAAACATGGAGGTTAAAATATGGGCATGATAACGGGGCGTTAAAGTATCCGCGAAAAACAAAAGCTTCAAACTTGGGCGTGCAAGCCATGGTCGTGAAAAACATGAACGTGAAAACCATGGGCGTAAAAAAAAACCCTGAAATGATAACAAAGCTTCGAGACTTTAAGAATTTAATCAGAACAACTAAGCACTTTATCCACAGTCTTAATCCATAATTTCGGTTTTGTGGTTTGTATCTTGTTCGCGAAATAAACGGCATTTGATATGAGAAATAACTGAATAACAGTAACACTAAATTTGCCATCTCCGGTTTGTCGTCTTTGTTTATATTTCAATATGGGATGTAGAAAGGCTAGCCATATTGAAATATTGTTGATGTTCCGCATTTGAAAGAATGCCTTAAGGGAAGTTAGAATTCCCGTCCTGAATCAGACGAGGTGGAAAGACAACACTGGCCTGTTCGCTGCTCAGCTGAACTAACAATATTTTTGAGCAAAATTTGAAAGCAATCTGGAACTTAAACCGTAAAAACAATCGGGAACAAGGACAAATATGCACGGTTACAACATACCATCGAAAGCAGCATCGGGCAAAGTTGGCACCACATCTTCCCACATGCCCTTCAAAGGCGTTATCTGCAACATAAAACACGACAACCATGATCCTGGCCCCTGTGTGAAAAGACGCATAGAAACAATGTTAGAACATAATGGCTCAGTCCGCTTCACACGCCCACACCATACCCAAGTACGACACTCCGCAAGTGTGTGTAATAGTGCTTCCGAAACGTCCATCCGTTTCCTTGACTCACTTTATGCTTCTGTACTTTGGCCCACTCTTTTAGCCTGGCAAACACGCCGTCGTTGCACTCAATGATCACGTGCTCCTCGATATCATACTCCTCGATCTTAGTGGCGGCGATTGCCATGCCAAACCCAATCTCCAGCACTCGCCCTCCTGAAACAACGAAAAGAAGCCAATTTTTAAACTGTTTGTGTACAATAAAAATAACGTGTTAAAATACATGCTTTTCTTGTGTTCACAGCGTAACCCATGCGTTAAATGTAAATATATGTTACAGTCAATGTTGGAAACCCGCCATTTCACGAAATGGCAAACCGTGTTGGGTAAATTCGCGTAATGCCTAAAATCTTTTGCCGTTTCACGAAATAACCTAAAGGTTAGGTTATTTCACGAAATTACCTAAATTTTCGGTTTGCCATTACGTGAAATGGCAAACTGTTATCTATAACAAGGGAATATCACAGGAATCAGAAAAAACAGTAGTTTGAATTGTTTATTGATAAAAAAGGGTAATGCAATCAATCCTACGAGAATATTTCACACCACACGATGAACGATATGAATTTCACAACACCGCATTGCAGAATTTCGTATCTGAAAATTATAAAAAGGAAAATCTTTTAAGTTTTAACCTACATTTGAGACAAAACATGAACAAAATGCAGAATTTTAAAGACAGCTGGTATTTTTTTATCTTTAAAACTCGAGTTAAGAGTAATATTTAAGCTGTTGTATCCCACTAACGTTATACTCCAATTCTATTTTAATAAACATTGAAATTTTCAAATATTATCCGAGTTTTAATGACCACAATTTATTCCATTAATAATAATTTCATACTTGTTGATAATATAATATTCACGCCTGCTTTTTGGGCCGGTGTTCAAGGCGCTGCGCATGCTTTTAATTCCTCCACAGTCGAGTAACAATGGTTTTTTGGCATAAAGACCGATTTGTGCTGTTCAAATACTTTGTGCAGCTCCTGTTTGTATTTATCTTCATTTGATTCTCCCATTTTTAGGAATTTTATAAAAACATACCGATTTCAGGTAAATTTATATCAAAATATATCTTATCCGGAGGGCCAATGTGGAGAAAGTTTCCTTATAATGATCAATTCATGAAAACGGCTTAATTCCAGAGTAGATAAAAGCAGACGTTATAGGATGTTCTTTTTCCGAGTAGGTTAACGGCAAATGGGTGACTAGTTCCTGAGTACATCATCTTAACCTAGTTCAGTGTGTTGTCCTGAAATTTATCCTCATAGCAATTAAATCAACCAAAAAGGAACACAAACACTTGTGTGCATTACCATGAATTAAAATTAATATGATCGCGTTAAAAGCTTGTCATCAGTTGCAATCAACTCTGATGCATTAATTAAAGGAACAACCCAACTACGATGTATTAATTGTATTTGAAAACTGAAGTAATCTTATTGCAATTATAAAAGATAAAAGACACATTATTTGTCACGATTGTAAGTAATTTCGAGCGAAAAAAGCTTATTTCACAATTTTGCCTGATCTTGGTTTGCCAATTTGTGAAATAAAATGTAAGATTTTTAGGCAATTTCGTGAAATAACCTAACTTTTAGGTTATTTCGTGAAACGGCAAAAGATTTTAGGCATTACGCGAATTTACCCGACACGGTTTGCCATTTCGTGAAATGGCGGGTTTCCAACATTGACTGTAACATATATACATTTGTGTAGTTACTTGACTATATGTTATTTTTCTTCCAATTAAAGGCGAAAACGTGCAGTCTTGTTGGAAAGTCACGTAGTCCTCTCTACCCCCAGCCCCCTCCCATCAAGACAAAGTGGCCCTTTAAGTGTTGTCTGGTACAACGGTTGGTCCCACAGCACTGGTAGATTTTTTCATGGTTGCTCACAATAGCAGGATCTAATATAGAAACGAGATAGTTCAAACAGGCGCTTTTAATTAAACATCAAATAACTAAAAACAACACAACATGAAAAAAAAACAAACGCTGGCTTCGAAGGTCACTCGAAATTATCACAACATGTTAAAAAAAAAGTTCGCATAAAATTTGAGCGATATCTTAAGAAATGGAAACAACATTACAGCGTAACCCAGTTTGGTTACTCCACGATGGTATGCTCCAAAAACCTGTATTCTCTGAAAAAGGTCGCCACGTGCGTTAACACCTGCCAACAAGGTGGGCCAATAAATGCACAATAAAACTACATTTCTGAAAATGTAACTAATGAAAAAAAAAAAGATACAGAAGTCACATTCTGCCCCCAAACAAGTAAAACTATTGGCAATGGGTAAAAAAATGTCACCTATTAGACAATCTAGTTTGAACAGGTTCTGAGATCATGGCGTTCAGCTTAGTACACAACTTTTGTATCTTTTGTACATGGAAGGCAAGCGCAAAATCGACCGTCTGATGTGTATGGGAGGAGTGTGCGAAAACATTGTCTTGCCGACATTGTAATTTCGAAGAACATTTCAAACCAGTACCCATTTATCCACACGATGGGTGGGGAAAAAACTGCCAATAATTGAATCTGTATCGATTACATTTTGGCTTTGTTACCTTTGGAAGAGGCAATGGTTGCCAATTTATGCATGTAGGGAGTCTCCCATCTTTCCATAACTGGTTTGCCCATGATCTCTAAATGCGTATCGGTCTGGTCATAACCAGCCTGTGCATCTTTCCAATTGGCTTTGCAGTCTTCTCCCTTTGCGAAAATAGCGTCAGTGCTCATTCTGGACTAGTGATACTGAAAAAAAAAGATATCAATGTTGTCTTTAGGCAATAAATAAGGAAAATCATAAAGCATGCTGAACCAAGAAGTTTTCTTAAAATCGGAATATAAAAAAAAACGCGACGTTTTGCGACTTTTCTGCAAAACTGTTTTACCAGGAATTTCACATTTCACAATTGAAGGGGTCCATGCATAAACCTGATAACTGCACTTATCAGCAGAGGAGAAGTTTGAAATTTTAGTGACAAACATAGGCTTTTCCCACCGTATTTTCCTTTAAAAAAATGCCCACTTCTAATCGGTTTTGAGGTGAAAGACATATATATGTGATAGAACACAGACCAAGAAATACCGTGGTGGTAATAGTGCATTTTCCTGATAAGTGGAGTTATCCAGTTTATGCATGGGCCCCTTCAATTCTGTGCATGTTAATGTTTCACGGGCACTTCACTGGGAATTCATCCCAGACTTTCTTGACTTCTTCTGACCGTGGCAACCATGTATAGCACACCGACGAACTTCGGCTAAAAACAAGCACACTGGTATCTTTCGGAGAAATTCTCATTTTGAAAAGGGACAAAAAAAAATGCACAGTGTTTTCGGATGTTGGTGATGAAGCGCTTTTCCTTGAAATGCTAAACTTAAATTAAAAGAAGGATTCGTTCTGTGAGGGAAATATTAATTTATTTAATAAAGATGATGAAATTTTGTACCCAAAGTAAAAATCCTAATGCTAATGTTGATACATCTTAAAGCAGCAGTAAATCTTATAAATCACACAGTCTAATAATATTGACGAAAATCATGATTACTATCCCATATTATCTACAACTAGAAAAATTAATTTAGTAGATCAACCAGTTAGAAACCAAAGGATATAAGACTCCTTTATGTGCGCAATCAGAATATAAATTCGCTCATGGGTTAAAAACGGGTAGATCTTGTGTAATCAGCTCCGACATTGAAACGCAAAATTCTCATGACCTGCTAGTTCTTGATCTGTCAATAATTCAAAATACATGGATCTTAAACTAAACCCTATGTTTTATTGTTGTTTGAAAGGTTTGCAAATAAATCGCATGTTTTAACCAGCTAAACCCAACGAATTTTCGACATGGCAACGAAACTGATTTCGTCCCAACCTCAAATAAATTAAAACCTTAGTGCCTACTTACCATGTGAGATACGGAAAAGTAACAGTGACGATCAGTTCACTGCTGATTGTTCATCATATCTGTGCTGTTACTCCATGTTGGGCAAAATGTGCGCTTTCCCTTTTATTACAAATATTGGGCGATAAAATGAGTTCATTGTCAGTAACAGGTAGGGCTGGAAAAAATCCCGCTTGTTGTTAAATCATGATTTTTTATTTTCTTTTTTATCTAAATCGGGGGTTTTTTTTAAAAATTTATTTTAAAAAAAAAACTCGAAAAATGAAAGTAGAAAAAATACCAAGCTTTCAAAACAATTTATTGCAGACGCCATAACGATCTCTTGCTAGGCAGTTCTAAGTACATTTACATTTGATAATATCTCGAGCACGCCGGGTAGAGACATGCTTGACCTAGCTGCAGCTACCGGCACTGGCCCTCTGGTAACCTGTTGCCCACTGCTAAGCCCGCCCCGCCCCCTCCAAGGTCTGACAACCGTACGATATGAAAAATTTTGTTTAAACAAATGGAGTTGCAAACGATTGCTGAATGCCCTTACTGTGCACAAAGGCTTAATGATGAACGATTTTTAATAAAAAAATAAATAAATAGAAAAATAAAAAATCATGATTTTTTACGTGGATGACTTAATTGACTTAAAGTAATTGATGAAAATCATACCAGCCCTGGTAACAGGACCAAGATTCGAACTGTGAAATCTGCCCTGCGTCTCGACATTCGGCTACCTTAGGTCAAGCTGAACGCGCACAGAACTGACAGATAAAAATCATGAAAATTAGCAAAACTCTATCTTTGCTACAAACATGTTCACAAAGAGGCAGTTTCAAGGGCGGATAACTATTATTGGATAGGTTCACCACTTCAATTCCTCGAGCTGAAACGGCTATATGACTCACTTTGAGGCACCGCGGTAATGACATTATGTCAGATTAAACGATTTACAGGTCTTTATTTAGTAGAACTTGCTAATTCTCAAAATAATACAACACTCATAAAAGGTAATGAGACATGTCGGCCCTTTGCCAGTTCGGAACCACAATTTTGGGACCTTTCGATCTTTGCGAAAGACGTCTCTGCCCTTGTCTGCCACTTCGGTCGTTGCGAAAATTATCCATTCATTATTCTTTTTTCGCGCAAATGTAAAAAAAAGTAAACAGTAAATCTAATGAAATCAATGAGCATGGATGTTTCGAATTGATTGGAACTTCAGTTGCAATTTGAATGAATATATTTATACAAAGCATGATTTCTCTTTCGACTGTAATCACGACGATGCTCCGGAGTCATACATAATTGTATCACTGAGAACGTAAACAGAAGGATATTCCATTATTGCCGTTGTGTGTCAAAACTGCCACAGTACCAAGGACGTTAAAAAGTTCTTAAGTGATACTTTTTATGGGTATGCGGCATAAAGGCTAAGCCTATTTCTGCATCTAGCATTTAACTGAGTATAGTTTTCACAGACCACACATAAACCCTTCATTTATTTTTTGGTTACTTGACTTTGGTCATGTGACATGCAAAACCTGAAACATACACAACAATTTTCAGCTGACTGCAGAAGCTTAGGCTCATAGTTTCTTAAAGTTTTGTCCACTTCTAGGCTTGAAAAAAGTAATCTTCCGGAAAGCTTAAACCTGGTTTTTTCTGTGTTTGTTTTTCCTCCCTGCCAACCCTGACCCTCATTCGGGACTCAGTAATAAGAAGTAAGTATTTGTGAAACACACGCAGGCCCCAACCGCCCCCAAATTCGTAGGGGTATAAAGCGATGACGGACAGACGGACGGACGGACGGACGCCCCAAACCTATAGGCCCCAATCCGAAGGGTTCGGGCCTAAAAATCTCCATTAAGAAAGGTGCATTATTGGAAACTGTCATCAAATTGCAACGCAGATGAACCAAAAACACTCAAAACGACTCCTAAAAAAATCTCACTTGGACATTTTTGGCGTTTAAAAGCAATACAATGCTAGTTGTTGGCAAGGTTTGGTGTGGTGAAAAAAGAGTGCCACCACGGATCTCTTCTGTGTGTCAAGGAATATAATTAGCTCCAAGAAGCCGCTTGATGCTGGAGTATCGGCTACCGCTTCCAATCCTCGCTATATGACGCTATGCAAGTCAACTGCGTTCGATTTGAAGCACCTCTGTGCCACAAAGTCTGTGGCAATATTGTACAAGATTCAACGACCCACAAGTCTTTACTGACAATTGTTTAGGACCCTCAAAGCACAACGGCAACGATATACAACTTCTGTGTTACATTTTCTTTAAAAGAAAAGAATACAGAAATGACCACTTATCTCCTGCAATAATACTGACATTTACTTACATCCAGGGATGATTTATTACGTGAAAAAGTGAGAATAAACTTGGTAAGTATCCACCAAAAACTTGCGAGTTTGTATTTCAAAAAGAACAGAAGAAAGTAAAAGTTAAATATTGTGGGTGTATCGAATAAATTTATACCTAATTCTGCATCTATCAATTGTTCGAGGATATATTTTACAGGTAATCCTTTCACCTGATTTTTGGTCCCTTGTCTTTGGTCACATGGCATTTAAAGTTCAGTAAGTAAACAAAGGTTTAATAGCTCAGTGAGGAGGCTCATTTTTCTGCACTGTAATGAAGAAATAAAAGGTGTGCAGCCCATTTAAAAATGTGCCTGTTGTGCAAAATGGGTATTTTGTGAAAGAATTTTCAGTAAATGCTTGAAAAAAGGGGCTGCTCTGCAGGATTCGTGCCTGCGGTTGACCGAACATATACGGTTGACCGCTGTTAGCGGATCAATGGAAGGCTTCCTAGCTCGAATAAAATACGCAAGAATTTTGAATTTCTACTGCGATGGAACCGGGTAAAAAAATGAAAGAATTTTTGCGCATTTTTATTGAGAATGCCCAAAGTGTGATGTTGCTTATTTAGGGAAGAGCTAGACTCGGTGCTAGCCTTTAAATAGGTGGACATACCCCTCTAAACAATAATTAGTCCCAGGTGACTCTCTCTCTTCTATATTCTCGGGTGTGGCCTGCTAAGGGTCATTCAGGACTAAACCATAGGTGGCTACCAGTGAATTTTACCGGGTGCCTTGAGTTTCTTGATATATATGTGGCTTGAAATAATAAATACCACAGAGATTTTTTACAGATTTATTTACATTTTACTTTTTTACTATTTTCTGTCCTTTCTTATTAAATATAAGCCAATTAGCACTTTGGGGTCTTTCCGGTTGAGGTGTTGTTTCGACTGCAATTTTTTGGGGATAAATTATAAAGAAATGATATGGAAAAAACATCAAAATTCTAATTTTCTTTCAACATGCACATTTTCAAATTTATAAGGCCACTATATGATTTTTTAAAACTAGTTTACATATTATTCAGTCCCTTTAATAACCAACATGTGAATATGTTTCTGTCAAAATGGAATTTTGCTGATTTTTGCGGTTTTTTACTATCATTTCTTTATATCCTTAATCCAAATGAATTCAGCCGAAACGGAAAAACTTTTCGGCAAAAGTCAAAGTGTGAATTGGCTTACTAGTCAACCGCCATTATGAAACGGGCCGTGTCCGTCCGTCTGTCCCCATCTATAGTGGTAAGTTTTTACGCGCCATATGTCTGTAACTAATACAGTTATTTATTTTTATTTTATTCTTGCACAGAGAGAGTACATATACTGGAGGTGTGCAATGCGTGGTTATTTTTTATTTTTCTCGAAAATTGAAAAATTGCCAAATTTTTGAAATGTTGCGAAAATGTGCAATTGCCCCTCTGTGTCGTGGTAAGTTTGTACGCGCTAGATCTCAGTCACTATTAAGGGATTTAATTTTTCTCTTGCACACAGAGAGAGCCTATACTGGAGGCGTGCAACTCGTGGTTATTTTTTATTTTTTTTCAAAAAATGAAAGATTGCCAGATTTTTTGACAGGTGGGTGCGGAAGCTAATTTTTCTGCACTTTTATAAGCAAATAAAAAATATACAGCTCACTAAAAATTGTGCCTGATTTGCAAAAAGGGTATTTTGAGCATGAAGTTTCAATAAATGTTTGAATAATTCGGACTGATATGCAGGATTCGTGCCTCAGAACATTCAAAGTTGATCCCTATTAGCGTAACAATGTAAGGCTTCGTAGCTCTGACAGGCAGATATACGATGTTATAAAAGTCAGAGCTGACTTGGGACTATTCACTGGTATACTTGTTGGTTATAAGACGGGTACATGTATTTACCAAACATTGACAAAGTTTATAAACACTTCGCTATTCGATGTGACTTGATCGATTGTGGCTCAGAGGTGTGTTGCCGTTTCCGAAAACGAGGGCTATGTTTCTACGAGTACGTACAAGTATTACAAGGACGAGATTGTAATTGGGACAAAATAATGGGTTTTTAATGATTTCGTGAAATATCCCTCAACTTACACGTGAACAAATATATACCACCGACAGAAGAGGTCTAACCAAACATTGCTAATACAAAACACAGCAACTTCCCAGTATACGGACAATAAAATACACAAAAGAAAGTACAAATTGCGTTTCTAAGGTAAACAATAGACAAGTTTGGGACATAAAATGTCGACATGAACATGAACCAATCACAAACAGCGTTATAACCGATGTCCCGGAACCACGATGGCGACGTCAACAAATAAACAGCTGATCAATCTGGTTGGTTTTATTAACTTTTCTCTTGAACAACAAAAGATACCTTCAATATTTTATGTTACAATATTATGAGATACACTTTCCCAAGTATGTGGATCTAAGGATATCTAAAAGTAAAATGATTAAAGCAGGTTTCAGCCTATCTGCGTCAAATGTCTCATTCTACCCTCCGTCCCATTCTACTCGTACGGTTTGAGCCTTGTATCGTACTAGACATGAAGAATCTAACTTTGGGCGATAATAAGGCTCTACATTAAAAGACCTGTCAATCACAGAACATTGTCCGATAGAAAAGTGTACGCTATACCAACAACTGAAGATTTTTCTATTTTGCAGAAAAACTTTATTGTTTCCACCACTTTTATTGGAAACCAAATGAGTGCAAGGTGAACGGTGAACACGGACGGTTTTCCTAGCTATTTATCGAGCAGTTAATTTCTGGCAAATTGGCTGTAGCTACTGCGGGAGAGTTGTTAAACACTAAACTAGCATCCTACATATAATCCACGTTCCCAAAAATAGTTCACTTCTGCATGGGGCATTATTGGAATGTGTATAGTTTATTTGTATTCTCCTAGCCAGCCCATATCCATATTTAAACATTAATCCAAATAATATACAATATCGTGTAAAACGAGGAGCACGATTTGATCGGCAAACGCTTTGTTTTTAATTCGGATTTAGTGCTATCCGGCTCTAAAAGGATAATTCACTTTGCTTACAGTAGGCCTCAGCTTTGAGGTAATAGCAAATAAGATGCAAGTACTCTTTACTATTCTGTTGTGTATATGTGTAGCCAGTGATATCCGTTTGTAAATAAAGACATGGCGGCAACTTGGCGTCTGTTTAGTTTCAATTAGTGTTTCCACGTAGCCACCTCACGCATATAACAAATGGCGACGAGCAAATCGTATTGCGTCGGACCGAAGAGGTTATGAGGATCTGGTGGAGAAGAAAGACGCAGAGGAAAGTACCGAAGATAACGGAAAGTGAGTGTTTGCTGAAGTGACTTCTGAATGGTGGCATCACTGATCAGACGATTGGAGCCCTTCGACGAGACTGCTGGTGACAGGGAGCTGTACAAGGAGAGGTTAGAGCAGTATTTCATTGCCATCGACGTAGCCGACGGCAAAAAAGTTGTGTAACTCTTAGTCTGATTGGCGGAAAGACCTATTCCTTGCTACATAGCCTGTGTTCACCTGACAAGCCATCAACAAAGACGTTCGAGCAAATTGGTGAGTTGCTGCAAGAACATCTCAGTCCAAAGCCCAACGTGATAGCAGAGAGATGTCGGTTCTACAAGCGTCAGCAACAGACGGGTGAGTCGGTGACAGATTACGTGGGTGTCCTCCAAAAGCTGAGTGAGCATTGTGAGTTCGGTGATCGTCTGGCAGAGCACCTCAGAGATCAGCTTGTTTGTGGGATAAAGAACGAAAATGTCCTGAAAAAATTGCTGTCGGAGAAGAATTTAACCTACCAGAAGGCCAAGGAGATAGCAATCGCCATGGAAATGGACATGAAGGATGTATCGGAAATCCAAGGAGCATCGGCAAATGTTAACAAGTTGCAGAGGACCACTGGAAATCGTTGCTTTAGGTGTGGCAGGAATGGTCATGGTCCCGAGGATTGCCGTTTTAAGGACGAGAAATGCCACAACTGCGGTAAGAAAGGCCACATTAAGAGAAGATGCAAGATGAAGATATCCGGTAAGTCATCTTCCGAGAGCAAAAAGACCGGGACAGACCAGTTTAAGAAGCGAAAGCCAAAGAAGAAAGTTTTTTATGTTGATGACGATGAAGTGACCACTGATAGTGAAGATTCTAATGGCGACAGCACTTCCTGTTCAGATCTCGGCTATACGGAACTTGTCTGCGATGTAAACCACAATAGCGAGAAGAAATGTGCGTCCATTACGATCAGTCCTAAAATCAACGGTAAAATGATCAAAATGGAGCTTGATACAGGATCTGCGCTTTCGATAATATCGAAAAGGGATTATCAGCGCCATCTTGGTAAATTACGGCTGCGGAGAACAAATGTTGTGTTAAAAACCTATACTGGAGAATGTGTAAGGCCAGAGGGGTACGTGAATGTTCTGGTGGAACACAAAGGTAAGGAACATCGTTTGCGGCTGTACATTCTTCACGGGGGAGGTCCACCTTTGTTCGTTAGAGATTGGCTCCGACACATCAAATTAATTTGGCACGAAATCAAGTCCATACGGATGGTTCGAGGTAAGATCGCCAAAGAAGTACGGTTTCGAGGACTAACTTTTAGTGAAATGTCGTGCAATTAAGATATTTTGCTATATTCAATTATTATTTATTTATTCTAAGCCAATATTAGCGTTTTGTGTTTTTTTAATGTTGCACAGGTGCTGATTTGATAGCTGGTTGCAGTTCAGTTAAAGTGCTGATAACGTTGCTGTAATGTTGACAATTTTTACAGTTAATCGACATTTCAGCTGCTGTAATTGTGTACGGTAAATATAAAGAGAAGAGAATTTTGGATTTATCTTTTGTATGTAATTGCTTATAATATATCTGAACTAAGTGGCAAGTTTAAGGTTATGGTTTAGATATCTCTGAAGTCCTTTATAATTACTTCGAGCTTCATTTCCATGCCTGTTAAGTGATCCTTGAAGTCACACTCATGGATCGAGTTTATGATCAGAGAACGTCGAATCGCAGTGATAGCGATAATATAGAGAAAAGAAAAAAAGGGATCGAAAAAGTAAAATTCCGCAATTTTCAGGTAATTTAATTGATATATTCTGTCTAGTATACTTATAAATTTTATATCTCTTTGTTTGATAATCACCTAAGTGTTCAACTGAATGCTGGTAGCAAAATAGCAGCTAAAGCACAGTTAGGCAGTAAGCTACACAGTAAGTCTTGTTTCAGTACGCGGGTAATGTTGTGTATATGTGTAGCCAGTGACTTCCGGTTGTAAATAAAGACATGGCGGCAACTTGGCGTCTGTTTAGTTTCAATTAGTGTTTCCACGTAGCCACCTCATGCATATAACATATTCGGCAAAAGATAACTACTGTATGAACTGAATTGGTTGAAAAATCTGTGACGAAATCGTGAGTTTGTTTACTTATTTGGCGGCCATTTTGGTGAACTACAAGTGCTTTTTCTCTCTTTGCAAGACCAAATTTAAACTGCTGTAGCTCAAGATTGAAAGCTTTTCACCCTTTCCAAGAACTTTTCCATTAAAGCGAGGGCTTTAAACATACTCCAGATTGTTCAAATAAAAACAAATTCAAGATATCAATGGAGTAAACTGAATTTATATTTGGTCTTGCAAAGAGAGAAAAAACACTTGTAGGACGCCAAAATGGCCGCCAAAAAAGTAAACAAACTAGAGTTTTACAACAACCAATAAGCCTATTCGTACTACCTCGAGACTTCGGCGAGAATCTCATTCAGTACGAGAAAGTTTGTATAACACACCAAAAAAAAAACCAGAAGTTGATTTCTACATGTATTACAGCTACAGACCCATTGTGAGCAGAAATAGAAGAAAATAAGCAATACCCGGGATACAAGAAGTTTGAAAGGTAAAACTATACCCGAACTAATAAGAATGTGGTAAAAATCCCTGTTACCGCACATTTCCGGAATCTGACTTTTATCATTGTAATGATATTTGTTTGCAATATTAAGCAATTTAAAGAAGTTTTTAGGTCTTTTACAATAATTTTTGTTCTGTGAATGAAAGTTATTATTCTGAAGTGTAGTAATGTTGCAAAAAAATACGCCTATTATCGTCGTGATAATCACTGTTTGCAAAGTTCAAGATATGTTTATATAATTAGTACAATTAGATAATGAGAATCATGTTTACTGGAACTAATTGCAACTTGTGGCTGGAAAAATCATGGCATGTACATTAAGATATGCTTGCTAATAACTTGCATTAAAAAAACGAAGAAAAAGCTTTGAGAAGTACTTAAATTAATAAAGAAAGTTTCTTATGAGTTATATAATTATCTCAGACACCTAGATTTCATTGCATAATATTCCATTTTGTCAGTGTCATTGTAGGTTCGACTCCTGCAGGGCGCGAGCATAACGATTTCTTATGCGGACATATTGCGCTCCCCAGTGATGGCACATAACACTTCATGAATGTAATATATAAACCCTGCGCCCCCAAATAATAATAATAATAATAATAATAATAATTTCCACTTTTTTCTTATGCTAGCAGACACTTCAGAAACATGAGTGCTGAGGAAGCTACGCTGAACTTCGAGTCCTTTCAAAGATGGGATATCCAGGCTTTCAAGAAGTTTCTGCGAGAACGTGGCGTGCCTTATGTTGGAACAAAAGCAATGCTTGTAGCTAGGGCGTTTTCTGTAAACGAGCTCCAGCTTCCAATATCAGAGAGTGATAAGCAGTTAGACGAAATACGTGAACAAGAATATCAATCTCTACTTGTCACACCTTGCGAAGGAAAACTAGCAGATCCATTTTTTGACCTCCCAAATGTCTGAAAAAGTGAAAAGGCTTCCATGACAATGTGGCCCCCCACTATGATTCAGGACATAAGTGTGTATTTACACAAGCACGAGACTGTACCAGATAAGGTTTCATTAACAAAAAGATTAATGAGTGATTATAAAGAGCAGAAAGCTTACAGCTGCATATTGCACGTGCTTTGCTGGGTTTGGTCAAAGCTGCAATCATGTTGCGGCGTTGTTGTTTAAAATCGATTATGCGTGGAAAACTGGGCAGACACAGTTGTCTTGTACTTCTCCACCCTGTACTTGGAATGCATGCCGCAAGCCTATTGAACCCATTCTCGTTGGATATATGCACATAACTAAACCAAAAGCTGAAAGAAAGGCGGGTGTGGGGAAAATTTTGAATCCTGAGTCGAAACGCCTCTTTTGTAGTCACCACTCCTCGAAAGACATGACTAATGACGAATTTCTAGAAAGGCTTGCGGCATTAAGTCCAATGTGAATGACAAATTGATTTGTCATTCAGTCTGAAAGAGGTTGAAAATATAGAAAAAAATACCAGAAAACAAGGAAGTGAAATTTGGAAAGCTCAAAGAAAGGGTCGCGTAACCACATCAAAATTTCACCGTGTAAATTCACGAATGGAAACTTACAATAAAAACTGTGATATCGATATGTCAGCGGTTACGTCCGAATTTTTAGGTTATGTGGAGCTCTATACCGAACTGAAAGCACTAAAATATGGGCGAAATCAAGAAAGCACAGCGTGTGAAATGTACGAAAGTGTTCTACAAACTCAAGGGCATAAAAACGTGCATGTGAGAGAATGTGGGCTATTTGTAAGTGCTTCTGCCCCATATTTGGCGGCTAGTCCTGACAGAATTGTAACTTGTGACTGTTGTCCAAAGCGAGTACTGGAAGTTAAATGTCCTTTAAAGTGTCTGCATACTGCGCCTTCTCCTTACTATGTAGAATGTTTAAAAGAGGTTAACGGGACCGTGAAATTGAAACAGAACCACAAGTATTTTACACAGATTCAAGGCCAAATGGCGTTGGCGGAATGTTGTTTTGGAGACTTCTTCGTTTATAGTCCCAAAGGCAATCATCTGGAACGTATTGTATTTATGAATGAAATGTAGTTGGGAATTTTACGTGTTTTTTTTCTCACAAGAGAAGTCCAGAAGCAAAGTGCCCTGAAAAGTAGGCTTAATTGGCAGGGGAATGATTCAAGAGAAGAAAACACAATGAAATTGCCACAAGTTGTATAGAAAACAGAGTCTAAGAAAAAAAGAAAGGAAAACAAATAAAACCAGTGTACACTTGTGGTGCTTGTAAATTACAACTGAAAGATGCCATTTCGGACATTAATGATAACAGTATATACTGTGATGCGTGCACGAAATGGTTTCATTGGTCTTGTGTTAGTATTCGGGGTGAAAGCGATAGTGAATTTGAAAAAGAACAGTTTGCTTGTCAAAACTGTAAAGAACAAGGCGTATAAAATAAAACTAGACCTCCGAATTATTGTATATCTTGTTTTATTTAATGTTTCCACATGCAACAATAAAAGAATTGTAAATGGAAAGCTGAGATCCCTGGCACATTAAACAGGAAAAAATAATTATTTGTGAGATCTTCACGAATGTTTAAAAAGAACATTCGACTATACAAATTTATTCATTTCACTAATGGTATGTCTAAGTTACACAATGTCGCGCATACAATTAAAATGCTGTCAAAATTGGATAAAGCCTGCAGTGACATTTGCTGCCTCAAAATGGCAAAGCGCTTGAGTCGTTCAATCGCCCTTTCAACATGTATTCTAATATTGGCGATTTGTTTTGTTTTCTTCACCTCCGCCCCAATCATTTGATTGTGTCCCTTCGCCGGCGGCGGGACAACGAGTTCTGCTCTCCTCTCAAGTAGTTCCACTTTAATAAGGAAGCCCTGATCTGCCAACCATTGATCTGATGCATCGACATAATCTAGTATTTTAGAATGAATTGTTATATGTTTGTCTGACGCCCTCCCACCCCAAGCCTTTGAAACAAAAGATATATTTCCTCGTGGAGTAATACCAATAAGGGCTTTCACAGTATCATTGTGTTGTAATCACTCCAAGTCTGAGCTTGCAATGTTAAATTCCGGGGCCTGTCAATAAAGAATTCCGTGCAATCTATAATGCATCTGGCATTTGGATACAATTGGGCAATGCATTATGGCAAATTGGCTCTTGTGCTAATCTTGTCAGGCCAGTATATAAGTACTTAAGATTTTACTTAAAGCCTTAATCCAAGTTGTAAAAATACTGCATACAGTTGTTTCGCTGATTTTGAACCGATCAGCTAAATCGTGGCCTAAAAGTCCTAGCCTGAGCCTCATTAGCACCAATAAAAATTCAGTTTTTAATTGCAGTTTTCTGGGACTACCTTTCTTTTTCGGAGAATTCGATAGCTTGTATTTATTTCGGATACGATTTACAACACACGATTTTTTGCGACCTAGCCAGTAACGCATTTTTTTCACTTTCGGAACGACAAAATCGTACAACAAGTTGAAGTGCTCAACACTTCGCAGACCTGTATAAAACTTAACCTGTTTGTCACTGGTAATGTATTTTTCGATCTCACTCTCGGGATTTGATAGATCGTCACACGTCTTCCATCTCTTTTTTTCTTAACATAATTTTGCTTCAAGTCGTATTCTAATGCTGATATTTTTGAAATCAATTCGTTTATGATTTTCTGTTTTTCTACACAGTATTTATGTTCACATGAACAGTCAGTACCAAGTGAATAGTTATGATCTTTTTCTCTGAATTCTGCATTTCAATTGAAACATTTTCGACGAAATTTTCACCACACACATGTTGCTGAATGTTAATATGGTCCAAGCTGATTGAATCACAATCAGTCTTTCGTTTTTGAGATGATGTATTCAGCAGGCGTTTTACAGGGGACTTCCTTTTCCTGGGTGATGTTAAGATCTCCAAATCAGGAGCCATATGCAAGGTTGGAAGGGGATTTTTCGGTAAAGGTACACTATCAACAAAGTGAATCGAGCATATTCTGTCGTTTGGATTCGCAGTCCATGGGTCACCCTTCTTATGTGTATAAACCTGATTGCCATATTTTA
Organism: Protula sp. h YS-2021; assembly: GCA_949752745.1. NCBI lineage: Eukaryota > Metazoa > Annelida > Polychaeta > Sabellida > Serpulidae > Protula > Protula sp. h YS-2021. The sequence goes on from OX457026.1 coordinate 32,955,132, forward strand.
CAGTTCTGGTAACAGCTTCAGTTCTGTTCACGCACTTTCCCCATTCTTTCCTCACCTCATCTACCTTTGGAAAAGGCAGCAGTCTGAATGGAGGTGGACACAAACATGTACCAAATCCCTGGTGGCACCTGTGAATTTCATCTCCCCACTTCTTTAACCTGTAACTTGAGTTGAAACAGCCTACCACTGCATATGTGACTTGAGGCATGTTGGAATGGGCGTCCGAGCAACGAAAACAAATGATAATGCAAATGATATTGAACAGATGTTTTAATTACGAAACAAACTACATTTCTCAACAACCTATCTTAAGTGACAACCCTGACAATTCTTGAAAAAGACATGCAAAAATCTTCGAAATTTCGCTAAATTTTGACAGCTGTTTGTTTACATGGGCGATAAATAGGGTAAATATTTAAAAGCACTACAGATACTACCATATATTAAAGTAATCTTTTAAATGTCATATGAAACTAGGGAGAGTTTATTTTTTTACCTGGCGGATTATTTTTTCAGCAATCTTTTCAGCCATTGTTTATCCCAATTGACCTCTCAAGGCCACCGGATGTTTACATTGCAGTTGCAACTACGAATTCACTTATTGCACAATCACTTTTACTGTTGTGCGTTTTATATTAGAGCCACTATGCAATGGCAAATCCGTCTGCAATGTGGATCACGCTTGCCCTTTTGCAGCGGATATAGATGCATTAGCCCACAAAGATTTTTTCCGCGGAAATAGTCGAATGCCATGTTAATTAATAAAGCTCTGCATCTGCTTATTCAGGATATACCTCCAGTACAGAATGCTGTCCTAGATCTAATCTGAATTGTAATGCTGTAGGCCTCGAATAACATCATCAGGATACAAATCGCATTAACGCTAACTTGCCATTATGATTGTATTTATACCGTTTTCCCTTATATCACAATTAATGGGGTAGCCTTGTTTAGTTTCAAAATATATCTTAAAAATTTTATGTGTAATTTATCAATAATTCCAACATTCTCATATCCCTATACCTCACATCCGTATAATATAATCAGATAAACTGATTTATAAAACGGCTCCATCTGGACGTCCACAGAGAGCTGTAATTTTCTTGCTTTACGTATGATAGAGAAGACTGCTTTCCTTCCCTGATTACACAACATTTTATCCTACATTTTAATCTGCTATGTCTTGTCATAATATGTCCAAGGTATTTAAATTACGAAGCTGTTTCTAAAGTTTTATTACCATACGCAAAAATAATATTCTGTGTAGGGTTTTTATGAGTAAAAGCGTAATTTGCGTTCTTCATTTCAGATGGATTCCTCCGGGCACGAAAATATATTTAAAGATTATGTCACCTAAAAATGATCAACATATAGGTGCTTTAATCTGGTTTGTACCAATAGGGTGCAGTGCTAAACTTCAGTCAAACCATAGCATTTTGTATACCAGCAATTCAGATTTGATTTTTTTTCAGAGGGAAAGCAGTTGGAATCTAACACTGAAGCAGAGAATGCGAACTGTGTTTTAACTCCTGAAAAACATTTTAAGAATAAAATATTGGTCGTGTACTTGTAGATATGAGTTTATTTAAAGTAGATCACAGAAAAACTAGGTGTAAATGCTTCGGCAATGAATGATATTAATTCACAATAAAATTGGAAAGGAAACCTTAATTGATTGTTCAATAAAACTACCATTATAAACTGATTTATTGCCACTTATTGGCAGATTCCAGGAGATTAAAATAAAAAATAAAAATGACTTTTTAAAAATAAATCGTACATACTTAAATAATGGAGCTGACAATAGTAGATGACAGAGATTCGCTGTTCTAGTCTTTTCAAGAGCACATATGAGCCTTAATCTCTTGGAAAGTACCGACTGTTTCTGTCGTTGTGTATGTCTTATGCGAGTTCCTGAGCTTTAATAAGGGTTCCACAAGCTATTTTCTTTGAACACATCCTAGGGCTTGGACTAGTCTCCTTTTACTTGACGCTAGCAGAAAGGCTAAGAGTAGTCACGTTTTGCTTAATTATATGGTCGGTTAAATACTTGCGTACCAACCCATTTGGCTACAATGGTGTGAGTCTGGGGTGGTCAGCTTGTAATACCTAATTAACTGGTCTTCCCCAATTATAGTTAGACATTGACTTTAGCATGCTGTAAGAACCGACCTGCAGTCTTCTAAAGAAATGTAAGTGTTTAAAAAGCTTATCAAGGAAGTTTGCCAGTGAAGTGGATAAAGTTTGAGAAGCCTGAAGATGGTATATTATTTAATTATATTCATTATAAACATATGGGAGAATTCTACTGGGATCTCTCAAATATAGACATGGAAGTCTGATGTTTTTGGCGTCCTTTGCGCTGCCTCTTTCGCGAAACTATGGGAATTTAGGAATACGGGCATAGAAACTATACTAACAGGTAAAGATGAAATTGTTGTCTCCCCATGAGTGTTGATCCAGAAGGCGAAGTGGCAAGGGACTGAGACACAACCCTGATTTTGGTCATTGGACTACGTGTAGAGAATCTACACGTGTGAGTGACAGCTCAACAGAGATGACTGGTCAATAAGTTTGCAAACCTGTTCAGGAAAGACAATGATTTAGTACCCAGAAGAAAAATTTTAACCCACATACCATTTGAGCAAGACCCTTTTGCCCACCAGTAGTGCTGACCTAATATATCCTTGCTTTCATGTGTGTGCTACTTTCTGGACCCTTTTGCCTATCAGTAGAGTTCTGGTATATCTTTGCTTTCATATGTATGCTACTGCAGTATAATTGTCCAGGAGACCTACTGTCATGTCCTGGGTTAAGGGTTCCCAAAACAATTTTCAATTCTATCCCTTTGATGCATTTTTTCTCCTTTGTCCTGTTAAACCTGTAATGAAATGAGAAATCCGTTTCGGAGAAGAGATCTGGGGTTTGAAATAAGATGCTCTTACGCGTGTGATCCTGAAACCCCGGGCGATCCAGAGACATTGATGATGCAGCCAACAGTACGTCTGTGAAATGTGTAATACAGCAGAACCTCGACATCGGACCACCTCCTTATTGGGACCACCTCTGACATGGGGCACATTTTTTTTGGTCCATAGACTTCAATGGTTAAGGAAACTCCCAATTGGGGCCACCTCGGAATGGACCACATCGGGCCACTTTTTTCGGTCGCGAGCACTCAAAATGAGTGATATCGGACCACTGTGGGACTGAGGGAATATCACTGTATGTGTGCGGCACATTATTCACAATACTTAGCCTGTTGCCGTCTTGGATACTGTTGCTGGAGACTATGGTAGCAAATGTGTAACCAGAAAGGGGCTTTATTTTGTTATCTATTGTCTAAACAACAGCACCTGACAACATACAAACTAATTGCCTTCCCTCTGAGTACTTCTTGAGCGCTATAATACTTAAGCCACTGTTACCGCCCCAGCTAATTCTGGTGTTTAAAACTTTTCCGGAGCTCAACCACGTTGAAATTGTACAAAGAATTTCTAATTGCATATTCCATTACTGTCGCTTAGTGCTTTATCTGTCGCTGCATTGGCTACCCTCTGAGTATCTCTTGTGCTCTTGTGCCACCGAACTGCAAACTGTTATCGTGAAATCAAAAGTTATGATAAAGCAAAGTAGCATGGATAGATTTGTTTCATGCTAAGTAAAAACTTATGTTTAGAAAGTCTAGCATGGATAATTTTTGTAGCTATATACATTGGACTGTTTGCTAAATATAGTCGCAAAAGTATGCAAAATTGTGTGTCTATAACATACAGACTGCTGCTCAGTTGAGACGTAATAGATATTGTTGTAAACGAATATTACTTTATTTGATTGTGTTTTGACATCAAAGTTGAATCTATGTTCAACCCACAACATTTTACCCCAGAATGACCAAACCTCCTAAATGGGACAACCTCTGAAATAGGGCACATTTTTTCCGGTCCCAAGGGTGGTCCGATTTCACAGGTTCCCCTGTATTAAAGGCCTGGCAGGGATTCCAACTTCCTTAGAGCCCTAGGATTATGACTGGAAAACATAAAGATTGTTGTCCAAATTTCTTCTGCATTTTCGTCGGCTGGAAAAGCCCTCGCAATTGGAAATTCCTATTTTGTTTGTTTGGAATGTAATGGATTTCATGTTGATGAACTCTAAAACTACCAGTGGTCTGATGGTCTGGACTCTCGCTGCTATGGCAGATGTGAATCTAGGCAGTGATTATGGCCTGTTCCTTTGGAAGGAGCGCTTTGAACGAGCCTTGCCATAGTCATTTTCCACCCTTTTGGCCCAAACGGTCAAGGTCAAGCTGAAAACCCCTAAGTTGACGATTATATCGAAAACGGTTAGAGATAGAGAGTCTTTGGGCATAAACGTTATTACATAAGAGGTACCTCTGTGACCTTGACCTTCCCTGTGTAACAGTATATCTTGCCCCTGTACAGCTTCCTACCCCCCGGGGGAGGGAAGATAAACTAGTATATTTTCCCCCACCTGGTTTTTTGCCCCCTGTTCAGCTTCCTTCCACCCAGGCTAGCTTTGCGCCCCCCCGGCAATTTTTTTCGTTTTTTTTTTTCTTTCTGTCCCTTGTTCACCTCCGCCAAGTCATTCTAGCTTCCTCCTATTTTTCTTCATTTAGTTTTCTTTATGCTGCGGAATAAAAGGCACTCTGTGATCACCAAAATTATTAAGGTTAGTCGGATTGTTTAATCCCCGTTGAATTTACCAATGGCAGTCACATAGCCGCTGTATTGAAGTGAATCTACATCTCTTTTGTTTTAATTTTTATTTATGTTTTCTACCAGGCGATTAAAACAGCCAGATAAGAAATCTCGGATAATTTTAAGCTGCGGCATAAGATTTAGTCCTGACTGTAACTGGAAACTTTTTCACCACTTGGTATCACTTTCTAAATGGAAGATAAAGTTCAACATACAACAAAGCGCTTCTTGGATGATGCGGATGCTATTTATGATAATCTTAGCGACCAGAAGTATCCATCTGTCTATTTAAAAATACTAAAAAGGATATTAAGAAAAAAAAACAAAGAACTTTCTGATCAAGGATGCCTTTTTTTATTTTTATTTGATTTATGTTGAATTTATTCGATAAAGTAGTTTAAGATAGTTTTATACGGTTTGATTGAGTCCATTTATTCACATGAACAAATATTATCAAACTACAAAAAGGTTAGTGGGGGGGGGGGGGGGGTAAATATACTGGAGAGGCAAAGCTAGTCTAATCTAGCTCCCCCCCCCCCCCCCCTCGGGGAAAGCTGTACAGGGAGGGGGCGGGGGCTAAGATAGCCTGTGACGCCGGTCATAATGTAACATAAACATTTTTCTTGTGTTTTTTTTTCAAGTAGGTCATTCTGCTGAATAGTGGATTTCGGTCTAGTTCAGGACATTTTAAAGGTCTCAGGGCAAGAAGAAAATAGTCCTGTTTCACATCTATTTTTTTAAATGAACAGGCCGTTGATCGAAAAAAAATAAACCCGGATGGTGGCGAACTTTTTTATTTTTAGAAAATTTCGATGAGCCGGCATTGACCAAAATTTGTTTTTGTAGGTTTTAAAGGTTTTACCAAATGTTTTTATGAAAAATACCTGATCAGTTTATAGGTTTCAATTTCGAAGTATTTGCTATGCCACTTGTAATAAAGTTTAACTTAAAGATAATTTCTCTTTTGAAAGGTTATTTTCAGGACTTTTCTGCATTCTGGGCAAATTTTTTTTTACTTGTAATTTGTTTTTATTTTACCCGAAAGTTTAGACACGGCCAGGTCACTTTTTCATTTCCGATTTTAGTTAACCGAAGGCAAGATTAGCAGCAATATTTATTGTTTTCTTCTCTTTACTTTAACTGTGTCCTACGCTTTGACATCTTACCACCCATGAAACAATGCAACTCATCTCTCAAAAGCTCTCAACAATCTTACTTCGACACTGCGGGCTCATTGGCCCCAACCAGGTCAAGTCACACAAAGTTCTGCTTATGCATTTATGTTATGTTATATCGAACTATGTTTCGATTCTAGGGAGAATCTATCCAAATTGGATATATGCCAATGTTGGCTTTTGCGAAATAAAAATCTCATCGAATACCGAAATCAGTTTTTCCCAAATGCAATCGCAATCCAAGCAATTCTGAGTGTTTCTACCTCCACTGATCTGCTTCGTTTCCACGCTAAAGATTGTGATAGGAAACATTTGCAAGCCAACATTATGACTCGGAGTGGATAGAAGACCCCATGGCAGCTGTTTTGAATAATGAAGAGTTAACATTCCTTGCTAAATGTTCCTTTCCTCTTCTTTTGTCAATTTTACGTTGAAAATAAGCATGCTATGTAATTCTTCATGCAATCGATTTTTATAATTTAACTGAAATCCACTGTTTTTCAACTTTAAGATGTTTATTATGATTTGTTAGAGTATTTATGAATTCGACCTTATAGCTCATAAAAACGCTGATTATTATCACTATTTCATATCATTGCTACTTATTTTTTCATGTTGGACATGCCAAAAGTGTAGTAGTTTTGCTATCATTAATTACCAATGCATTCAAGAAGTATATAAAGAGAACTAATTTTCAGTTGTTTTTTTTTCCTGAAACGAAATCGTTCAGAAATAAAAGTAGTCAAAAATATTTCAACGACGCGTTTGCTTCTGCGGAAATGTGACTCTTTGAATCCCGATTTCACGCCATTACGTGACTAATTTGGGATAAAAAATAGCATAGAATTTTCTCGGGCATCAAAGCGATTCTAAAAGTAAAATCTTGCAATTACAAAAGAATCTATTTTTCTACATCGTATTAATGTATGACAGTCCTATTGATGTGGATTTATAGTCTGGTGTCGTTACAAATTCAATGAATTAAATAACCCAAGTCTTTCAGTTTCAAAACAGCGATGATTTTTCAAATGGTATCTGGAAATCGAATCCATTTGAGAAAGGACCTTTCAAGAAGAGCAGCCGATAAAAACTTGCTGAAAAGAGGGCCTCGGACAGTTTCCAGAAAACTTTTTTATTCTCATAAAGAACTCACTAGACGAAAAAAATGCAAAAAGGGTCCACAAACAATTCCAAATTTTTCTGAAAATCCTTCACTTTGAGATACATGAATAATTTGGGGACAACGATTGTATGAAATGTAGTGCTGTTCAATGAACGCCAAAGAAAAACCCTGACAGAAGAACTCAAACTACGATAATAGTATTGAATCCATTTAGGAATCAATTTCGACCTCGATTGTTTGCACGCCGTCAGTTCGCTAATTGTGCCATATATAATCCTCAATGACACAACTAATCAGCTCCCTGTCTTTTCTAAGTTGATAATTTGTTGAACGCTTGCATTCACACAGTAAATATGTGGTCAAGCGAAGAACGAATGGTGATACATTGCGCATTTGTCAATAAATTATTTTTTTAATATTTGAAAAACAATTAAGAAAAGCCCAACGGTTTTATTTCACAAGATGGTAAGCATTGTGAAGCGGCTGACATCTAATGTTTCTCAATCAGAGAGAAGGCCGACTGCTCAGGAGGAAACACTATATATGAAACCGTCTCCAAATCGTGGATCTCTGCTTGGGGCTCCCATACTGGATCTTAAAAAGTTTGCCACTATAAACAGTGCCATTAAAGCACAGCGTACAACTCACTTTCAAGGAAGCAGAGAAATTGAAAAATTAACGTTTCCAAACATAACTGAACAGAGTATTTTGAGCTCTCCAAGAGCAAAGTCTATTTGGAAAACACCATGTAAGAACAGAAAAGCTGGAACATCTGGTCAGGGATTGGACGCTGGACTCGGTATTATCCTCACCCCCTCAAAGCCTGTCTTTGACGATAGTGCTAAGGCATTTCCAGTTGTTCGCTCCGGTATTTTGAGTAATGCCGTACTATCCCGTCGAAACTCGTGCGTGGCGAGTGTTCACGGTTGTGATTTTGAAAGCAGCCATCATCGACGCTTCTCATCAACCGAGATACAAATTAGCGACCAGTTACCCCTCACTAAATTGCTGGGAGCCGGTGGATTTGGATCCGTTTACATGGCAATTCTTGGTAGCAAGAAAGTGGCCATTAAGAAATTTCACGCCAAAACAAAGAACGAGAAAGCTAAAGCTGAAAGTTTCCAGGCCGAATCCAAAGCCAAAACACTGCGCCATCCGAACATCGTACGTATATTTGGCACTTCATCCAAAGAAAACATTGATTGTGTCATTATGGAATACACTGGAGATCGTAATTTGCAGCAAATTTTAAACGAAATGGAAAGTCCTTTGGAGATGTCACGGAGAATAAACTATATTCTGGATGTCGTATCTGCACTGCGGTTCATCCACGACAATAACCTGGTGCACTTAGATGTCAAGCCAGCCAATATTTTAGTGACGCCTTATGACACGTGTAAACTGGGGGATTTTGGCTGTTGTCAGGTGGGTTGACTTTATAAATAAAAAAAACTTTGTTTTAGCTGGCGAGTCCATGTCTTAGTAATATAGTAAGATCAGAAAGAAAAGCAGTCTCGTTTATCATTCCTGTTTTTTTTAATTGACCTGCGATCTTATTTTTTTTCTCCGAAAAAAATTAAAGCGGTCATGCTTTTTTTTTATTTTTGAAATTTTCAATGACAAGGCATTAGCCGGAATTTTTATCCCAATTTTTTTGGTAAAATATAGTTTGTTCTACAGTACACAAATAAAAAAAACACACTTCTATTATTAATTTATGTGTTGCTACATCGAAGCGTTTGAATGTAATGGGAAAATGTTATCGCAGAAGACGAGACTTGAAAAACATGTTAGGATAAATGTCTGCCGTGAAAGGCAATTTTCAGTACTTTTGTACCTTCCGTGTAACTCTTTTTCACTTCACAGTTTTACACAAAGCACCGGCGGGCCGAGTGTTTTTTCTCTTCTTTTCTCGAACTTTTCAGGAGCGGGTTGTAGCCCTTATTTTGCCAGCGTTAAGGTCGCTGGTAACAGGTGTGGCATGTATGCATGTATTAAAGCTGGTGTATCGACATGGTGTGCGTGAAACCCCCAGTAAACAAGCAACGATTTTTATACATTTGAGAGACGATGTGAGCCGAGATCGGATCAGTGCCGATTTTCATTTAATCATAGAAACATCGTTGCTATAAAGTTTGATAGATGTTAGGGATCGATGTCACACAGACATCGTGAGAGCGATATTGGATCTGAAAGTGAAATGAACTGATAACTAGACAACCGTAAGGTGTCGAGGTCGTCCTTCCGCTGAAGTATTTCCACCTTGAGGTCACCAGTATAGGATTTGTATCGAATACATTTTCATGAATAGTTTACAGAAGTAGATGGGAAAGAGCTAGAATATATTTGACATCTTATATTTATTAGGTTATTTGGCTGTGTCCCCTTAAATCGACGCTGTGTAGACGTCGAAGTGGTTGCTGATCTTGAGAGCAATACTCATTGCACATAACAATCCATTCGCTAACGTTGTTTGATCAAATAAATATCCTTTTAAAGGTTATGCGTCTTTTTGTTCTTTTCATCGAGATAAAATAGCAACGTCATACTTTTTTTGGGGGGGGGGGGGGGATCCCAAAAAAAGGGCATGCTTTCTACTCAGTGGAAAACTGTGGTATGAGGATATTTTACCAGAAGAGCTTTCTTGATATCCACGAAAATCACTTTTAAGACATTATTCTACTACGCTTTTTGAAACGTTGTCCATCTGACGTTTGTGCAATGTTGAAAAGTTTTTCCACTTTTATTTCAGACTGCGTCTTTTCTCATCAGAACGTTTTTGGAACGTTGTACATTGAGGGACACCGTGCTTTAAATTTGTTATTTTGATAGTACACCTCAAATATGCTCTTCGGTCGGTGTTTTTACAGCTTCTAAACAATAGAATGTTAAAAGAAGAAAGAAAGAGAAAAGACAAGAAGAGTATGATCAGCCATTATCCACATCTATTTACTTTGATACAGTAAAACCTGCCTACACCGGACAACGGGAGGGGGGACTGGCGGATTTTGTCCGGTATATAGAGGTGTCCGGTATTTCAGGGGTCATGTGTATCAATGGGGAAAAACGGGACTGAGAATTCTTGTCCGGTATTGGCAGTTGTCCAGTATTTCAGGGTTTGTCCAGAATGAGGTTTTACTGTATTTTGTTTCAGGTGATTGAAAACGGCACAGGTCGTGCAAGCCCCACAAATCGCTCCTATATGACGGGAACGTTTGCGTACCGTGCGCCTGAGCTGTTACGCGGAGAGCCTCCTACGATGAAGGCAGACATCTATTCCTTCGGCGTCACTCTATGGCAGATGTCAAGCGGGGAACAGCCCTATTCAGGTCAAAATCAACACGTCGTTGTGTTTGGCGTTGTAGCCTACAACTTACGACCGCAGTCGTCTCGTGACGGAGGTGACGTGAAGAACTCACGTGAACAGCATTACAGAAGTGTGTATGGGAAATGCTGGGATGCCAGCCCAGCGATCCGACCATCAGCTGTAGCTCTGCACGACCTGTTTGAGAAACGGAGAAAAGACTATATATTTGAGTGAAAGGATTCTGATTGTTATAACATTTCAAAGATTATATTATAAATCGGATTTTCCCTTTTACAATTGGTTTTATTTTTTTAAATGCGCTTAATTTAAAATTGCCTGTAATTACACTACATCTACAAACGTGTGATCTGATAGAGTTGGGGTGGGGATTTAGGGTGGAGTGAGGTGGGGGCAGTTTACGACTATTTGCTCGTAGGGAGGGGCGATACAGCAAGAGCAGCGACATTCGCCAGAGGGGATGGGTGGGGTTTAACAGCCAAAAAAAAAAAAAAAAAAGAATGCGCAATCCTCTTCCAGAAACCACACGGATTGAGTTCTCGGTGAGAGTGCTATTTTTAGGAATCACAGATACCTTTTCCTCTTTTCTACTCAAACTTAATCTGCATTTTATTTATTTGTTTTTGTTTTTGTTTTGTTTTTTTGTCGAAGGAATCTATGAAACAGCCTTTATGGTTTTAGGAAGGGGTGGGGGGGGGGGGCTCAAATACAAAAATAAGATCGTAATCTGCCCGAGCTAACCGAAAGCTAGGAATACGATTGCTCACTTGAAGGAAAGAACGTTTAAGTGTAAACAAACCTTACTGCCCGCCTCCCCCATTCCCGGAAGAAAGCTCATACGTGAACAAACCTTGCGGCCTCCCCCTCACCCCCCCCATGTTTGTTCATCTGCGTGTTTCAAGTATTCTGACATTCATACGGTGAAAATACAGCAGTTAAAGCAAATGCATGGCTTTACACTCTACAGCATTGTTTGCTTAAATCTTTACGTAGAATTTACCACGAATACCTTAAGATGTCCCCTGATTTCTCATAATTGTCAGGTGCAAGACTGTTGCGTATAATGAGTTGTAATACTTGCGTATAAATACTACCAGAACTGATTGAAAGTTTTTTTCTTCTAACAAATCTAAATGTCTTCACATCAGAAGTTCTGCATAATTTATGGCGAATATGCAGATGTGTATCCACATGTATATGGGTGGGAAGAAAAAAATGTGGGAAAAAGTCCGCAACCCTTTCGGGCTTAGAAAAAAGATTCCAAGCGATCTTTCTGATTCCGATCTTGCATATTGACCTGCACCCTGTGAGTTAACGAATCGCGCATAGCTGTGGAGGCGAACTGAACGAAACCTGCTAAGGGATCTATTTAATTGCATTAAAATATCCAGTTGTATTTTTATAACTAAAAAGAAGCTATATTTTCAAAGGAAGCAACTTTTCAGATGTTTGGTACTGTAAAACCTGGTTAGTGCTGACCACATTTGTCCGGACTATCAAGGTGTCTGGATTACTTAGATTATGTGATATTGGCTTGATTTGTAAAGTAAATGAACCATAGTTGGGTAATGTAAGCATTCTGCCCGCCACTGTAAGCCCCGTCGCTCCCCCCCCCCCCCCCACCTTTCTGCGGTAAAGAACTCCGACCTCTCAGTTTCTCAATATTCCATAATGTTATCATTTATTACCGCGGCTGAATTCTTTTCACTTTAATTGGACTGGATTATCAGTTGCAGTAAGTTAAAACCGGACAGCGTGAATTGCAAACATTAAGCATTTGGGCGTTATAGTCCGTTAAATTTATTTGAATTGGATGCTCAACAGACTATGAAAAAAGGAAGAAATTTTATTTCTTGGTTGTTAAGTCCAACCCCCCCACCCTCAAAAAAAGAACACCGCACGTCTAAATGTGAAGAAATTAAGGGAGGGAGTAGATACACAGAACATAAGGGAGATGGAGTGGGGGGCTCTGCACCACATCATTTCTAACTAGAGCCTTATTTCGCTGGCGAAATGTTAAACACTTGACAAAAATTAAAACGCAAAAATACTTCCTTCAGTGAGTTATTTCTTGAATAATATATTACAAACAACACAGCTTGAATACGTCTTATAAGCCGAGTAGTGTTTGGATTTTGTTGGCTTAAGGTTTTATTGACTGGTCAGGCATACGCCGTGTTATCTATTTACGCAGTGAGGGCTCGCACAAAGCTCAGCAACTGTGTTCTGTGATGTGCGTTAAATGCAATGCATTTACTTGCAAAAATACACTCTTTTCACATGTCGTTTTAACAAAGAAAACGAAATCGAAGACGAAAAAAAAAAGTGACATGCACACGTTCATATCAAGCTCTTCATAGGTCCCAAGTTTCATGGTCCTAGGCCCCATAGTGTCAGAGAAGAAGACACAAAAAATCGGAAAAAGTGTCAGAAAAAAAAATACGAACGGCTGCTCGCACAAATTCATATAACTCTTGCAAGCCAAAAGCTTGTTAAGTGTTAAAATAGGTCCATCAAACAGCCCCAGACGATAACACGTTAACATTTCAATCTCGACTGCTTCCACTTTTAATTTCGGTTATTCTGTTAGTTCCTTTCACAAGTTGAACTAGAACCTGATTTCGCTAGCGAAATATTAAGTTTCGTGGCCCTAGGGCCCGTAGTGTCAGCTGAGTAAAGGACACAAAAAATCCGTTCACTGTCAGAAAGAAAAAAAAAGATGTCAACGGCTGCTCGCACAAATTCAGAAACACCTTGCAAGCCATAGGCTTGTCAAGTGTTAATGAATAATATCAGATACCTAAACATATAATATACGGGGTACATGATAAGCGTTCGATTATGAAACTGATAGAGTCACAATTACTGCAGCACACTCTTATTGACATTGTCTGGGAGACGACAAACGACGTTCAAAGATTGCTCCGTTAGCTTGTCTAAATTTCACTGGTTATTCAGGGAGGAAACCTACAGATGGGCCTGAAAAATTGTGCCCATTGTGCAAACTGGAGAGGTGTCCGAATTATCCAGGTTCTCATTGTATAGAAACCTATGGAAAATTAAAAAGGACTGAAATATTTTGCCCCAATTAGGGAGTTTTCTACATCGGCCCGAGGCAGATTTTACTGTATTTACAGTATTACTGTATCAAGCTTTCCTCGGAGGTTAAGATCAGACAAGTTCTCACCCCAAAATTTTATGCGTACCTCATATTTACCTCTAGGGCAACTGTACAAAGTATCATTTCATTAGTTTGAAGTAACTTTTGAGTTTGAATAATGAATTTGAAACTGTAAGGTTATTTTCGAATTATCTCATATAATTGAAAAAAATATATTACATCTTTGTTTGCTATTAAGACAAAAATTAATTCATTCCTTTTGGCATCTTGTACATTGGTGCACACAAACCTGTTCACTCCGCATGACATTTGAATATAACTGTATTTGTAACCAAAAATATGGGACGCTCTGAAACTTTTCTTCTTGTCGGTCACATATTTACTAGAAAAAGTCTCTTTCGAGAAATTGTCTGACGATGGAAGGAGGAATGGATAATCTATTTGTTGTGTGGTGTTTTGTGTGTTTGTGCTCTCTACTTTGCAGTTTTGTTGCTGCTAAAACGTTTGTTCTCCTTCTTTATTTATTGCTTTATTGTGTTTATATTACTTTTAACATTCACGATATCCGGCCAAGATTACCTTATTTAAACTGTACAAATTAGAAATAAGGATAATGTAACTTATTTCTATTTTCACCTTTATGCCTGAATAGATCACGTATCGAGTGACTATGCACTCTCACATAAAGAAATAATGGAAAATTGGAAGAGTTCAAATTTCCGACAGAATGAACTTATGAACTTGGACACCCAGCCCCATGATATAGCAGAGCGTATCAATTCACCACCCCTACAACACAATTTTCAGGCTTGCCTCCGGATTTCAATAATTTCTAAGATATTAATTCCTTTGATACCCTGTACATTTAAAGGTGTACGTAGAAAGGGTGAAGTAGTGTGTAAAATATTCTTTCCTTCTGTTAAAATCCATTTTAGTGGGGGTGTCAAGAAACTCATTAACACTTCATTGACATGCAGGCGCGACAATCAGGCCGAAAGGGGGGAGTGGGAGAGGGGGAGCCGGGGGGACTGGGGACTTTCTAAACAAAGCTCACGGAATAAATTGCATAGCAAGTTACACAATATATGTCTTGCCCCGTGCAGTGTCGACCACAAAGGGCCGTGCAGTCCAGCTTCAGACCGATTACACTCTTGACAGCAAAGTGCAGCAAAGGGGTCTTTGATTGTGATGGGATGGTAGGGGTGTTGCTGCCGAAATTGACCCTTGCTATGTGGGCGCCTATGATATAAACACGACGCACTTGAAGAGAAAAATTCAGCAGGCGGGTTAGATTCTGTACTTGTAGGATAGTGTTTTATGCATCGGTTCATGCATTGTTCCAGCACAAGGGAAATCCATTAATATTGTGCATCAGTTAAAAATGGATGTTTTGTCAAATAATTCCACCACCCACTTCTTTTATAATGGATATTTTTATTTATTTCTCTTGTTTAACACTTGGCATTTCGCCACAGTGTATAAATCCAGTTCTGATTCCGAAATCTTTAAATTCTTTTTCACTGCCACACTGCTTATTTATATGTCTCGCTCAGATTTGAAGTTTGGGTTCGGCTGCAGTGTAATAAAGAACCCGTAAAGATTTATTTCTGAGGTAGTTTCATTGATTGAATACGAGCGCACGAAATTTAGCGGTCGTAGAATCTACAGAAGTGAATGAACAGACAGTTTGTTTTGTATAGGGTTGGTTTAAATGATAGAAAAAAAAAATACTGACCTGAAATGACGTCATGAAGTGACGTCATACAGTGACCAGATGTGACGTCACGATGCGCGCGCGCGCCCCCTCCCCCTCCCCTTCCCTAGATTTGAAAGGGGGTCTGGATTAGTATTCAGAACAAGCGATCTGTTTTGGATACGAAAGTGGCGTCATCTGTTTTTTGGTACTTTATGTTCTGGATATGTATCCAGAACATACAGCTGTTTTTGAAAGGGTTGGTATAAATGATAGAAAAAATGTTGTTGCGTTGTTGTTGTTGTTGCGTTTTTGTAGCGTTGTTGTTGTAACGTTGTTGTTGTTGCGTTGTTCTTGTTGTGTTGTTGTTGCGTTGTTGTTGTTGCGGCTTGAAGATAAAGGGAGGGAGGGAGTATCAATGGGATGAGTTGGGGCGTAGACACAGGAGCAGACTGGTTGTGGGAGGGAGAGAGAGGTAATAGCAGAGTGAACTTTTATTGGTTACAGAGGGTTAGTGTAAAGTTTAGGGAATTTTTACTACTACGGATGTCCCTCACTGCGCGGAAGGCGTTAGTATGTTTAGTGGTCGGAGTAGTTTTTGTGGAGAGCTGTAAGTGTGGATGTTTCTGGATGCCTGTGGGACGCTTTGTTCACCTGTACTTAAGTGTAGGAGAGTGGTTTTTTGTAATGAGGAAGAATGTCGGGTGTTTCAACAGACTTCAGAGAGCCAGAAGTTCAAGGCGGTGTCTTCTGTTAATTGTATGTTCAGCAAAATATTATGGGCTAGGAGGTTGTCCGTGGTTTTACTCTGGGGATGTGGAACAGTATGTCTAATCTCGAGTCTCTTATGCGGCCAGTCTGTCTTTGAAGTTTTAAATGCGTAGCAGTGGACTGGTAGCCAGCCTCGTGGGAGATCGACTTGGCATGGGAGAGATTCTCCGTCTTCGGAATGCGGCCTGCTGTGTTTTGGGTTCCCTGTTTCACTTCTACTGAAATGGTTGGTACAGGATAGCAGTGCTTGGTGCGAGGAATGGTGTCTAGACTTTTTTGCTTGAGTGACGTCAGAGAACGTGGTGGTTATTTGTCCTTATCTTTATCCGATGTGAGCTTGTGTTATGGAATGGTTTGTTGTAGGTTCCTTTCGCGGGGCGGTTGTGGATGTCACAGGGTAATGGGTGTAGGTGGGGTCCGTTGGCAGTGTTAATTTGGGGCGATCGGGTTCAAAGCGTGGGAGAGTAAACTAGAAGCAGAATCCATCTCCATATTGCTGTGGTTTTAGTTCAAATCCATGGGAGTAGGAGACTGATAGTAGATGAACGAAAAACCATGTCCATTATCCGTTGGATTGGGGAGTCCACCACTTCCCGGGTAACAGCGCATCTATCTGAGTCGAATTTCAAGCACATGGATAGAGCGCCGTCCAGTTCGGCAGGGGAGGGTTTGTGGTCAGCAATTAGTCTGTAATTCCGTGTAATGCTCTCGGAGAATGTCGGCGTGGCCTTCACCTAAGACATGTGGAGGGAAGCTAGTTTTTCCTGAATCCTTTGTCTTCAGGGAGCAGGTTGAAGGCCTGAAAGATACCCCCAGATCTGGGGGAAATATAGTGTTGCTAATTTTGAGGCCACTCGGTGCAATTTATCGGAGAATAGGACACGCACCATTGATTTCCATATCTGATCTGAAATGAAGAGTGTGGATATGATTAATAGTATTGTGATAGCATTGCGGTGTAACAAAATGGATGTACAAAACTTAAAATATTAGTTTAGGGCGGCGCCCTGATGTGTTGGGTTAAGTGGATTACATTAGGACCCCTGTTTGTGGCCGGGCAGGCAGAATGGTCGCTGCCAATGCAGTCGACCTATGTGAGCTCCATTGGATCGATGTCGTATCCGCTAGGCAGCATCGTTGATATGCAGGTTAATTATGATCCTGATCTTCCTGAAGTGAGTGGTGTTCTAATTTAATGTAATGTATGTGAGGACCCAGTTAGTTCCGCACTGGCTAGGGACTATTTTTGTATCATATCTGTATGCTTTGGGGATCGCGTTGCAGTGTTAGCTGTAGTATTTTGGTCCCTAGTTACTATTACAGACTAAAATTTGTGATACAGTAAACTGATATTTAGCTGTGTTAAATATCAATTAAAACTTTCAATTGGTGCAGTTAACTGCTCGGTTAACTCAAGAAGTTAACCTATTCTATTAAGTGTAGAATTATTCGTGCAGTTAGCTTTTGCAATACAGCGGTAGTCGTTTGTTGAAAATATATTTGTGAAAAAAAAAGAAAAGAAAAAAAACGCACAATCGATTTTAGCTGTACATATGAATAAATCATCCGTATGGATCGCGTGCCATACCTTTGCCAAGCAGTTCATTCGAAACCATTTTTTGTCGGAAAAATAAAAAACCCGGAAGTCAGTTTGACAGGAAATAAACAATCACAAGACTGTGGTTAATTCTGCTGCAAACGTCTATTTTTGATACCTTTCCGAGTCAAAATGGTTGATTCACCACAAGTTTCGTTAAAGGTAGACTGTATTCTGACTGCAACGTAATAAAAGTGTAAATTGACCCCGAAGTGGGATTGTCTTAGCCTAGCCCACCGAGTAGATTAGTCCCAGTGGACCCTTTCTGTCTTCCTAGGTCAGAAAGGGTCACAGTTCCTGTAATAGAAATCACCATTGATCTCAATTTTCGCGGCTCTAGATCTTTCGGCGCATGTTCCAGAACACCGAGGTTCGGAGTGGCATGCCTTTTCTTAAAAAGCAAACTGAGAAGTATCCTGGCGCACTATTTTCGACCTCGTCCAAACTACCAAAGTGGAGTAAAGAGTGGTTTTACATCTGCAGATTCATTGTTGTTGTGGGCGATAATGAGAGATTCTTTATTGTGATCTGAAGAAAACATTTTTCTCATTACAAAATTGTTATTTGACCATAGAAATTGTGCGCCATAATTTATAATTGGGTTATTTATGTGATGCACCCTTTCTAAAATAACGCCATTAGCCCCAGTCGTGCGCCGAGATTGAAAAATTGAGATCAATGACAAGTTATATTATAGGAACTATGACTCTTGCTGGGAAGCAAGAGTCATCTAGGACTATCTACTCGTAGTCCTAGATGACTCTTGCTTCCCAGCAAGAGTCATAGTTCCTATAATATAACTTGTCATTGATCTCAATTTTTCATTGATCTCAATCTGGGACTACCGAGTAGACGGTTCTTGCGGTCTTCCTTGTAAGATAGAAAGGGTCCGCTGGGACTAGTCCCACCCCACAGAGGGTACGAGTATTGTACGTTGGTTCGGTTGTTCGGTTGATACAGCCTTTTCGGACACAACGAAAGACGAATGAAGAATTCTTGCGGACAGCATGCAATGCATTGTGGGTAACTGAGGGCATAATTAGCGATATTTGGAGTTTATCGCACTGTTTTATACCAATACTAATCCTTCGATATTTAAGTTAAGTAATAAAATTTTTCTAAACGGTAAAAACTTTTCAAAGAACTAACTTCCTGGCATGTGACAAGTAGGCCAAAATGTATTCAATCGGCCCAGAACGACTGGGGCTAATGGCGTTATTTTAGAAAGGGTGCATCACATAAATAACCCAATTATAAATTATGGCGCACAATTTTTGTGTTCAAATAACAATTTTGTAATGAGAAAAATAGATGTTTTCTTTAGATCAGAATAAACAATCTCCCATTATCGCCCACAACAACAATGAATCTGCAGTTGTAAAACCACTCTTTACTCCACTTTGGTAGTTTGGACGAGGTCGAAAATAGTGCGCCAGGATACTTCTCAGTGTGCTTTTTAAGAAAAGGCATGCCACTCCGAACCTCGGTGTCCTTGAACATGCGCCGAAAGATCTAGAGCCGTGAAAATTGAGATCAATGGTGATTTCTGTTACAGGAACTGTGACCCTTTCTGACCTAGGATGACAGAAAGGGTCCACTGGGACTACCGAGTAGACGGTTCTTGCGGTCTTCCTTGTAAGATAGAAAGGGTCCGCTGGGACTAGTCCCACCCCACAGAGGGTACGAGTATTGTACGTTGGTTCCAAGTCAGTTCTGTTTATCTTTGCTCAGCATGTCAGAACCCACCGATTGTTCGGTTGATACAGCCTTTTCGGACACAACGAAAGACGAATGAAGAATTCTTGCGGACAGCATGCAATGCATTGTGGGTAACTGAGGGCATAATTAGCGATATTTGGAGTTTATCGCACTGTTTTATACCAATACTAATCCTTCGATATTTAAGTTAAGTAATAAAATTTTTCTAAACGGTAAAAACTTTTCAAAGAACTAACTTCCTGGCATGTGACAAGTAGGCCAAAATGTATTCAATCGGCCCAGAACAAGAAAAATACCGTGCTATATTTGGTATAAAACAGTGAGAAAATATGCGTTTTTACCCGACGCAAGCACTGGCACTTTTTGAACTCGTGACGAAAATGTTAATTCTCATTGGTGGATGTAAGGTTGTGACGTGTAGTCGTCTTCAAGAATCGAAAGATGAGACCAATGGTCACTTCTATTACAGGAACTGTGACCCTTTCTGTCCTAGGAAGATAGAAAGGGTCCGCTGCGACTATGAAGCGCTCTTCTGAGCTACTATATATGTATGTAGCTCCAAGAAGCAGCTCTCTACTGGGGGATCAGCTATTGCTTCTAATCCTCACCATATAATGATATCCAAGTCTACTGCGCTTGCTTTGAGGCGCCTCTGTGGCGATGTTATGCAAGATTCAGCGACCCACTTCCTTATTGGCATTTGCTAACGGCCCTCAAAGTACAACGGCAATGATGTACAAGCGTATTACGCTTTCTTTAAAAGAAAAGAATACGGAAATAACCACAGATCTCCTGCGATAATTGGTTTCTTTACATCCACTGAACATGGCTTATTATGTGGAAAAAAATGACAGTAGATTTTGGAATTACCCATAAAAATTTTTTAGTTTGTATTTTAAAGCATGGAAGAAATTTAAAGTTAAATATTGTGGGTGTAGAGAATATATTTGTACCTAAATATACATCTATCTGCTATTTGTGTATACATTTTACAGATGATCAATAACCGCTTTATTTAAATTTTTGGTCACCTCACTTTGGTCACATTTGACAAGTGAGTGAGGAAACTGACTTTTTGCACTTTAACGAAGAAATAAAAGACATGCATCCTTTTAAAAATTGTGCCTGTTATGCAGAAAGAGTGTAGTGTGCATGAACTTTCAGTAAATTTTTGAATGATAGGAACTGATATGCATAGTTGGTGCTTCAGAATTATATGAAGTTGACCTCTATTAGTGGAACTATGGAAGACTTCATAGCTCTCTTAGAGATATACGAATTTATTTAAGGAAAAGCTGAGCTAGTATGTGCGTGTACACGGGTTGTACTCCCGTATCGCCCAAGCCACATGGGTCCAAGGTCTGTCTTTGCTATTATTCTTAGTCCCAGTGGACCCTTTCTATCCCTCACAGCAGAAATGTCCGCCTGTCGGATATTCAGGGACTGAAATTCAACTAGCAGTTTTTTTCTTTAAAAGTACAGTAAATAGAATCGTGACACATTATTTTGAACTTCGACGAAACTCCTAAACTCGAGTAAAGAATGCTATTTTTTTTTTTTTTTTTTTTTAGAAAATAGGTGTCAAATAAATGTATTTTTTTCCAGCTCTCATAGTCATGTGACTAAAGTGACTAAAATCGCAATGTGCTCGTGCTTGATGCTTCTTCAACAGTCGCTAGGTGTGGAGACCGAATGCCTCAAGTAGTTAGTCGTTGGATTCGATAATCACGAGGTCGCGAGTTCAAGCCCCGCTCTAGGCATACTTATTCATTGTCCCCCTTCCTAGGTTTTGCAGGCCATATTATACGCTAAACTGTAATCACCTATACATGTATACTATGCGCCTATATATATATATATATATATAGGCGCATAGTAAACCGACTGGAGCCACATTATATAAAAGCATCAATACAAAAAGAAAGCAAACATTTCGATTTCTTTCTTTTCTTCTTTCTTTCCCTCCTTTCCTCCCTTTCGCCATCCCAAATAGCTCTTTAGCGGAGTTGTATTTTTGTTATCGGTTCGGCATCGATACCAACCGACCAATTCTGATTTCTGATCCAGGGTTGGTCGTTTTTTAGGCCCCAACCCTTCGGATTGAGGCCTATAGGTTTGGGGTGTCCCTCCGTCTGTCCGCCCGTCTGTCCGTCATCGCTTTATACCCCTATGAATTTGGGGGGCGGTTGGGGCCTGCTTGTGTTTCACAAATACTTACTTGTTTTTCTCCGTTTATGGATACAGCATAAATATACATGAACGCCTTCATACTAGGTTTTGGCGTTCGGTAAAAACTGGCCAAATAAACGGATAGCTTTAGGAGAAACACAAGCAATATTGTTCGTCTCACAGATCTAGCTCGATTACTTTTCATAGCAATGTTGGCCATGAGGCCTTCTACCAAATGTAAATTTTGTCAACATTGATTGGGTTCTGCTTCACCCTTTGTAATGTCTGCGCTTTTTTCGGCTGGGCACAATGTCCACGGAATTCTTGTTAAAATACTAATTCAGAAGGAATTATTTACGCAATAAAGCATACCCCACCCGTCTGCAACTAGACTGAAATTCTCAGAAAATAACATTATCTGAAATGAGGTTTTGACCGTACATTCAATGTGGTCACAATGTAGCCATCCATCGTTTGAAAATATACTTGTCACAAAGTTAGATCGTATGGGTATGCAACTTATACCGTGAAAAGTTGGGGTGGCTCACCTCTTTCCAGGGGTGCAGTGAAGTAGGGTTTCAGCAGTACACTTGCCTTTGTTGGAAAGCAGGAAGAGCTCAACGGTGAAAATACGTATTTTGCTAAAATGTAACCATATTCAACAGTTAGTGTGCCGAAACGTTTACCCTGGCAAGTTGTTTCAAATAGCCACGAAAACACTAACTAAATATATGCCGAAACCTTAAGCTTCAAATCCCCACACTTTTTGCCTGCGTGTATTTTTACCTGTACATTGTAGAGCCTCTCGGGCCTAGGGCAAGCCACAAACCCGCCTCCCCCCCCCCCCCCCCCGGGCTATATATTATGTATGGTCGGGTTAACGATCAGGTCTAATATATTTATTTGGTCGAATCGCTTCATGAAATTTGTTACGAAGATTTCGTAGTAATGTCAAGGAATGTTATTAGCAACAAATATGAAAACATGATACATGTTTACATTTTTGTGTCCCATATATTTATTTGACCGATTTGAAAACTGCTATTGGACAGAAAGATGCACCCTATAGGTGCGCTACCAATGCCGTAAAATTTTGGGCGGAACACCCTGCTACTTGGGGAGGGGGGACCTTGAACCCTGACACCCCCCCCCCCCATGGACATATATATTTTAAATGACCGGAAGACCTATCCGTAAGCCGCAGAGGTCATGATCATGAAAAACAGACAATATTTCGAAAGCCGTATGAGAAGCGACATTTTTAAATATTTAAACAAATTCAATTTTTAAACAGTTCAAGAACAGAGACGGCTTTCTGTAGAAGACTGACGTCATTTTTAATCACAGAGGTCAAACACATGTATTTTCTAACAGCTATTGAATATATCGAAAACCGAAAGAGGTTGCCACGTGACAATGCGATATGGGGGCTATGCTGCGTTGAGAATAAATTGTTACACATTTGTTTCTGACTTGGTTGTTTTAGGTCATTGTTGCGGTGCATCTGGTCCTCACCGTCTGGTTAGTAAAGATTTCTTATTGTTTTTGTCTATAAATATAAAAATGAAACCTGTTAAAAAGTTATAAAATATGGAACTAAGTAATAATGATGGTAACAATAATAATAATCACAGTAACAATATTAATGAGCATTGATAAGACTGACATTGGGGTTTCTATTTTAGGGCATCAATGCGAGGGACCCCGTTTCTGGATACAGCATATATATACATGAACGCCTTCATACTAGCCTTTGGTGTTTGGGCAATTGCAGTTCCCGAGTCAGCCGACGCTGTCTTAATGGTAGAAATTATACATTAAATTTGCTTAGTGTTAATAGTTCAGTGAAACAAGGCAGAGAGCCTGTAAGAGTATCTTATTTGTGTGACATGTCTGACTGCTCAGTGCTTCACTATCAGTGCTTTGGTTCTTAGACTACCTGAATAAAACTAAACTAAAACTAAACTAAACATTTTATTAAAAGAAAAAAAGACAATTATTTGAAAGATCTGTGATGTTTCCGCCATAATAGACAACAGACGTTCCATCTTTGTTGTTCTCTAAAAACCTTTTCTTGTCCTCTTTTCAGTTTTTCCTCATGAATGTTTTGAGCATTGTAATGGATATTATATTTTTGGCCACACTAGCACCCACTGCGAAAAGCGCATTTGAGCACCTTGGCGTTGGCGGTAAGGACTATGTTTCATTTTCATTTCATTATTATATTAACTCATACAAAAGTATTTAATTTATGAAACAGTATTGAAAGTTTTCAGGTGCTATTGCTATTTGTCTAGGATTTAATATAGACCTTATGTTTTAATTCCTGCTTCTCACGCGTTGTTTCATAATGAGAGATCATGTGTTACAACAGCATGGGAGGGAGAACATGTAAAATTGTACGTTAATTCATTCTCTGTACCTCTTGATACTATAGTATGGTTCAACATTATCAACAGGCTTGCTCTCGAATAAGTTTTAACTTCCAGCTAAGCCTTTCTAGTCTTATAATGTAATATACTCATTTAGAATTTGTACTCTTCTTGTGTACTGCATATGCATCAAAAAGGTTAAATTTGTATACTTTGTTTGCGGCTAGAATAAATAAATAAATTTTACTAGCAATGAACACTCTCTTTGGGCAAATCGATGGGGCTGGCCCGCTGGGTCTCGACGCTGTGGTGGACCTGTTTTTTTTGTGAATGATTTGCGGTCATAATTTACTGTATTAAAAAAAAAACGAGAAATGTAAACTAAAAGAATGAATGTCATACTTTTGTAGCCGAACTGATTTAGTTAAATAATGAATATGTATTAATTTTATATCGTGTTCTGTTTTATGTTTGCTGTTAAGTGTGAACATAAAATTACATAATTTACAGTCTTAAAAAAATGTGAAGGTAAAGTTGAATATCATACACTGAGTTTTGTAGCGGAATGGATTTAGTAAAATAATGAATATTAACTTTTTATATTTCAGTTGGTCTTTTCAGATTCTCTCTTGGGTATCCTTTTACATTAAGACATCGATGTACTAATAAGCAGAATATAACCTCATGCAGTACAGATTCGTGTTTTTTTCTCTGTTCGCTAGAATATTGAAATGTTTTTAGTTTTTGCTGTGTATTATTGACTACAATAACTGTGAGATGTGAACTGACAAAGCTTCTTATGGTTTTCCTCTGCTCTTGGCAAACCACTACCTTAACTTACATTAGAATGTCCATATTGAATCTTCTAATAAAGCCGTTTACAAGTTTCATACTGTACAGAATCCACCAGAGCAGAGGGGGTCAGTACGGCGACTTGGGCATCCCCGGCGTGCCTAACTTCTCAGGTAGCTTGTCATTTTAGTCGTCTTTTTTTTTTTATTCACAACGATTGGTTAATGAGGCGTGTGGATAACGAAAATATTGGCGTAGGCACTCCGTAATATCTTTTTTTTTTTGGTTATTGCTCTCATTTTTCGAAAATATTCGAAATAGGTCCGGTTTCTGTGTTGATGGTGGTATAAAGTGGCGTTAATCAAAATTGATATTGAATATTTAGCCGAATAAGCATGGGGCAGAAAAAACGTACTGTTTTTGTATTAAAGAGAGCCCTGGGCGTTGTGGTTCGCCTTTAATTTTTGTTACACTAAAAAGCCGTGGACCCGAGTTGAGATCAGGTGGGGCCAAGGGATCGTGGGTAAAGTACCTACCGTTGTGATTTGCGTTTTATGAACCTAATAGCTTCTGTAGTAGATTGAAGTATTAAGTTTCCTTCACATCCTCAGTTGGTTAAGTGCGATATAGTAAGAACGAACAATTTTTTTGTTCTGTATTATGATGAATTTGGTTTTCAAACATACTAAATGTGTGATTTACAAACGTTGCATGAAAGCCGTAGATATAAACGAAAAGGAAAATAGCTAAGCGAGTGCTTATTTAAGATCTTTGAACATTGCCATTTCTAGTTTGTGAACGTGTTTATGTTTTTTTCTTTTTCAGGTCCCTCCACAGCGAGTGGCAGAGGCTATGAGAATATAGATCAGAGTGTTCCATCCAACGTTTCGAATGTGGAAACAGCCGCACCGCACAAGGCGTATAAACCACCGCAATAAGAGGAGTTCCACCCCTCAACGTACACAAAACTCCGTAATTTCAGATAGTTGCACGACTATCAGCCTTGAAATAATTTCTGTCATTTTAGATACTTGAGTGAAAAATTTCTAGGATGTGGTTCTTTTCCAGTTAAATTTGGATACAATTGCTATATGCATGAAGTAACGTTTCTGGGAAAAAGGTGTTCATCTGTTGTTCCTCAAGGCTGTGCTTCTTGCAGTTACCATAGAAATGGTGGTTTTCTGGTGGAGCCGTTTGCATAAAAGTTTCTGAAATGATTCCGAGTGCTGTTTAAGCATGTAAAAATGTAAAGACAATTCTATATATATATAATCGGGGGATTGATTCCTTGTACATAATTGGTAACTAAATATTGTACTGAAATAACGAATGAAAGTCATGTTGTTTGATGAGAGATGTCTGAACAATGGAGGAAATATGTTGCCAGCTGTATAGAGCACGAGGTGTTCGTTGTTTAGATGAGGCATTTAAATTAAAACTTCAGTCAAGTGATAGGCTTTACGGTCAAGGCAAGAGAGAGAATGAGAGATGGTAAAAACTCTGAAATTCAAAGTCAGAAGTGTAAATGGTTTATTTTTGCATCCAATTAAAGTATTTCATTGGCCACTGTAAGAAAGGAAAGGTGTGTTAAAGGTTAAAATATAGCGCATCTAATTTTAAAGACAACAATTTTCTGTGCGTAACTTTATGCTTGCGTTGCAAACTTGCTAAAAAAGGGCGCCTGTCCTCTCATACTCATATCGACGCTTTCAACTGGTCCCACAAAAGTACATTCTTTGTCATAAATACGGTTGAGTATGTGTTTTTTTTATAGCAGTATTGATTTACTTTACGTATTTAAACCTCGCTGACGTCATGTCTTCACTTCGTCTCAGTGTGACCTCTTTTTCCCGCTGCTTTACTATGTTTGTGTTCGCTTAATGCCACCGACTGTTTTACTATTTAATTGTTTCAAATGTTTAAATTCTATCTTATATTTTGATATAACTACAGGTATTTAGTTTGTAGCATAGAGTATGGTAGGGAATCTTTGAAGTCGATGCGAGCGTCCCCATGAACAGCTCATGGTTACAAGACGGTCATAAGCATTGTGTGACGTAACATTTTTTCCATGTTCCGGTTTCATAAAGACGGTGTTTTCTCTCAGTTTGTTTGTGAGATTAAAAAAATGGGCGTGTACTTTTAACTTGTCAACTTCACATGGCTTGAAAACAGAAGAAAACAAAGACAATTTGATTGTGCAGTGTAGCATATACAGATGCAGCTGCTGTAGTTACCCTACAAAGATACTAGAAACAACCAAACATTACCTCCCTCCGTTCTGGACATTCCTTAAAAATCATCATTTACATAGTATATGTATTATTCACTCACTACAAAAAAAGGTATAAAAAATAGGTTAAATCAAACAATTTGGTGTAATTCTTCTGTGAAAGTTTTTTTTTGAAATTGACAAGAATGCAAGACGATTGTGACGTCACCGAAATGGAATGACGTGTTCTGTGGCTCCGCCCCCATTGTAGATAAGTAGTACAGTACTGTATACAGTTTCACTAGCAAGTTGATGTGCAATACTGCTTGGGGAGGAAACCAGTCCTTGTTCTGACATACTACTGTGTTGTCACGATAAGTAGTTTTCTAATAAAATAAGCTTCTAACTAGTCATAATATAAATTGTAGATAACGTGTACGATGTTGTTATTCGAACGCATTTCGAAAAGTACGGGATCAAATGCAATATTATTTCGGTAAGGGAGTGTGAACATTCAGAATGTGCATGCCAAATAGCAGTATGTTTTTCTTGGTACACGGCACGAATGCGTTTAGTGGGAACCAATCAATATCGAGTCATCTGGGCAATTAGAACTTTATATGCTGTTTGTATGTGGCCTTTTGTATGCAGTATATTTATAAAGTTACCACCAAGTAGTGTAGCAATTTGAAAAATAAATGGCCTTTTGTTGTGCACATTAAAATTGAACGCCATACTCCTCTTTTCGTGTCTCTTTGTTCAGTATTTGTTAGTTCTTTTTTTTTTTTTGTTACTACAGAGGGTATTTAAAATGAGGCCAGATGCATTGTCGTACAGAGGCTAAGTATTTATCAATATAGGCAAAAGAAAAAAAAAACAAAAAAGAGAGATTAAAACGTTTACACACTGATGTACAAGTAGAAGCACGAAATAAAGGTGACTAAAGGAGCCACTTGAATTGTTTTAAGTACATGTTATAACAGGGTTCGCGCTGGGTTCTCAGGAAAGTGAGTCAAAAAAGGAAAGTATGATTCAGTTGGGTCCAGAAAGACTCGGTGGGCTCCGAAAAAGTGAGTCGTTTCGTAAAAAATGCCCAAAAAGTGGACAAAAACCCCGCCAACGCGAGCCCTGTTATAACATGGCAACGCTTCTGATAAGGTTTGTCCCGAAGTCAGTATCAATTCACACTATTCTGCAGGCATTTATAGTAATCTGTAGCCTGATGCTACAGTAAGTATGCTGTGGCGGGAAAGCGCTAAACCTTTCAGCATTAAATCAAATACTGGAGTTGTGTCCCGTGGCCAGTTCAACGGGACAGCATAAATACACAGCAGTAATACAGAACAGAGGAATAGGATTATCCTGAGTTACTGCTCCACTCCTGTGGTAGAATATATCTATTTTGGGAAACGTGAATATGTAGACTGGCGCTGAAAACACGCGTGTACTGCCGTGTGTCCAGTCTCACCCCCATACACCCTACCAGTACCTGTATAACATCGACAGTGTGTGAACATGGACTGGGAACCCCATTCTATTTTACTCTAGATATTTTATGTTACTTTGCATATGTTACTGTATTTTTCTTTAAAGCAAAGTTGTGTTCATTTCAGAGAAAACATAATATAGAGATCGTGTATGTACGTTTCTATATCTGGTGTTTATATTTGTGTTCTTAGCCATGGACTATTTTGATAATTCTGTTGGATATTTTTCGGTATTGCTGTCTTCTTAATAATGAGCACATCGCTTTTCTCATACTTTAGCTTAAAACATTCCATTTATCGCACTGGGCTATAAAAATCTTTTCAGGGTTAGAACAAAATTAAAAAAGTTCTCAAGACAGTCACGTTACGCTGGGCGTTACACTGATTTTGAAACCTTGTCAATGAGATTATGTTTCGATAACTATTCTTCACTTGGTCTCATATTTTCTTCACGATTGTCTTCACAATCTCTCACGGCGCAGTCAGTTCTTGTGTGTGGCACTTAAGCCTCTAGCTGTTTCTCTTGGCGGCTTTGCTGGCGGTGCAACCAAAAAATATTGGTTTCGACATTTTCCGGTTTCGGTTGGAAGTAATGTGAATGAAGAACATTGGATATGCACGGTGACCTGTTACTGTGAGTGCATTGATCCTTCCACCAGCGTTAATCACTCTGTGGCAATCACTTCAGAAAGAAGCAGATTGTGTGACAGGATTTAATGTGCACCCTTATGCACCCCCATCCCATCCAAGATTGAAAAGTCTTTTGTTTCGAAGACAACCAGTTCAGATTGTTAGCACCAAAAGCAACTGTAACATTGTTGTTTCCCGGTGCGAGTAACCTGCCACTTTTCATCACGTGAAACTACTAGACATAACTATGTAAACGGCTTTGTCCTTGCATATCACTAATCTCTCAATAAAAACGGGCAATCAGTGACAGTGTGAATTCGCAGGTCTCACTTTCTGCAAACTGTTTGCAGTGAACAAAAGTTGGCTACACAGTATTAACCAGGTACCGTGGAGTCTGATAATGATATTCAAAAGTATATATTTGCAAGCAAGCGTACAGCTTACGAGGCTTTTCACAAGAAAGCTGGTCATATTCTAAGGTATAAATTCAGTCTGTAGTGGGAAAGTTTGCATAATATATTTTGCGAAACTGCTGAAAAATGGGTACAAAATGTTACTGAAATGTTAACATTAAAAATTATCTCGTGACTTGGTGTACGACGGTGTAATAATAGGCTTTTGGCAAGTGTGGTATTGTAAATTTTCTTTATTATTTGAAAACAGTTTTTATCTAGTGGTTGTTAAATAAAATTTGAATTTATATAAAAACGAACGAAGCTGCCTGAACTTTGAAGGCGTAAATGTGATTTCATTGATGTTTTCTCTGTACGTTGATATTGTGATGTTAATCTTTCAAATTGTAAATTCCAGAGTTTGTATTTACTCCATTGTCTTATTGTATTTTTGTTAGAAATAAAGAAGAATAATGTGCCTCATACTCTTTTTGCTGTTTGCCGATTTAAATTGACAATTTTAATGCATTCGGCCGGTTTGGATGAATTGCAGGCATTCGGTCAGCAAGTCTGGGTTAGGTATGGGTCAGCAGGTTTGGGTCACTTGAAGGCATTAATTCAGTAAGCTTGCATCATTTACCGGCATTCAGTCAGCAGGTTTGGGTGACTTACTACAGGCATTTATCCAGCAAGGCATGGCCACAGCAAGTTTGGGTCACTTACATTCATTCAGTAGGTTAGGGCGACTAACATGCATTCATTCAGCAGGTTTCGATCACTTGCAGGCATTCATTCATTAGGTTTTGAGTCGCTTACAGGCATCCAGCAGGTCTAGGTCACTCACAGACATTTGTTTAGCAAGGCATGCCCTCAGCAGGTTTGGGTCACTTACAGTTCGTCATTCAGCAAGGCATGCCCTCAGCAGGCATTCATCCAGCCCAGGAGTGGTATTCTGCTCTGTCCTTATATTTAAGGACGTCCTTATTCTTGAGATTAGATATGTTCATCCTTAATTTTTATCCTTATTTTTAAAAGACCTTGTTAAGTTTGAGGACTGAGCAGAATAGCCTTTTTATCCTTATATTTAAAAAATAAGGAGATCCTTAAAAATAAGGACAGAGCAGAATACCACTCCAGAGCAGAATACCACTCCAGAGCACACATCCGACATCTTGGGGGCTGCAAAATGGTCATTTCGTCACGACGTCAGTGCAACCAAATTTAAAGTTTGAAACGTCGTATAAATGTCGGTTTTGGTCGCAATATATACGTCCCTTTCCAACATCAATGTTTTTATTGTAAAGGTTATGTTACAAAGTGTAAAGGTTATATTACATCCATATATGGAACAGCTTGGTAAACAAATGAAAACGAGTGCGGCGAGAAAAAAAAACAAATAACTAGACCTGCTGAAGCCTGTAAATACGACAACATTCATGTCCCTCCCTCATTCCCCAAATCCTCACATGCCTCTGACTAAAACGTAAGTGGGACGACTGAGTAGGGGGTAGTTCTCCTGAAATGTCTCCCTGAATCAAATGGGTCATATTTCTTGACAAAAACATACAACTCAGGTGTTTATCTTTCCCACATTCTGGCCTGTTCCAGTAGATAAAGACCTCATAATGCACCACAACTGACACTGACCCCTGCCTAAGTGACGTGTCCCATAATATCTGCAGGTGAGTAACGCACGAAAGGTTAATTACACAAAATGTAAGAAATAGCTGTGGATCGATAGTTGTGCTACCAATGTTTTCAAGTACGTCCAAAGAATGCAGGAACATTTTAGAATCTTCTAGAAATGCTGAAATCCCACGCGATTAATGGCTATGCTTAGGTGACAAAACAGCCGACAAAAAGTGGAAATGAGGGTGGGGAGAGGGAGATGTAGTCTTAGATTCAGAGACTGCAAAATCTAATAAATAATACTGTTCACGCGATTGGCACCTTTCTTAATTTTCTAGGAGTTTAAGTTTTTACAATAACCGTGCGGCTTATCCAATGAAAAACTACACCAAGTTTGACGTCGATCTCACTTCCCGCTATCCAGATATTTTTTACTTAGCTTTTTACCCTATGACGTCATGTGTCATTTTTGTTCCTTCTACTTCGGCCGGTTCTTTTAACTTTTAATGAGTGTGGCGCAATTAAGAAACGCCTATGACGTCGTGACGATAAAGTCTTATGTGTGACATTTCTCAGCCGTTCACCATTGGAGAAATTTCATCCGAATGTTACTTGGTAGGCCGGGGAGACACGTCTTAGACATAATCCTGTTCTCAAGAAGCATAAAATCCGCATGTACGACAGTGTTAAAAGTTAAAAATAAATTCTATCAGTGATTTGAATGACGTCAAGGTAACCAAAATCTAATCAGAGCTCATGAAGTAATTCACAGGCTTTAGCGGAATTGCGCCACCCAAATGGAAGCCAGACACGTCAATACAAAATTGTACCACTCATGAACAAATCAGGGCGTGGCATAAAATCCCAGTCAAGCATGGCGCAACAATTACGTTGTTTCTTGTCAGATAGCCATAAATAAATATAAACTTAGCAAAAAGACTATCTTTGGGACATTTACGCCAAGCCATCGATCGAACCAGAACCCACAGCAGGAATTGAGAAATCGTTTGCATTTATTTGAAATAACGCACTGCAGGCAACGTGAGTCTGTTCCACAGACTGTCCTTAATCTTCCTGGAAAATATTAACTTTGACTGGGCCTTGTTTCACAAATAAAATAAAAAAATCACAAAATAATATGGGAATGCTTATTTTTTTGGTACAATCTATTTCAAATATGGCACAACTTTTTACACTGGCAAAAAGGGACGAAAAAACTGACTTAGCTCAAGGCATTGGACTGCAAGTTTGAGGACTGTGCACAATAACCCCGCAGTTGACGTCACTGGAACTTACGAACATTCAAGCTAAGTCTTTAAGACGATGGCTGAGTACGGATGGAACCCCTTCCTAAACCACACACACCCTTTTTCATCCAAATTCCTTTATTATTATTATTATTATTATTATTATTATTATTATTATTATAAACAGGGTAAAAGAAATTACATGAGATGCATATAGTTAAAAATAATACTGGAACTCACGGCGAATATTAATTGATATTTAAAATGCTATAAATTCAAGTTAAATAGCATTTATCACAGACATTTTGAAATGTTTTCCGGAAGAAAAACGATTTTAGTCCTTTCTTGAAAACTTTGACTGAGGCTGCACATTTCAACATGTCGGGTAATTGGTTCCATAAGGTAGGCGCTGCGTAAGCGAATGATCGGTCACCAGCGGACTTAAGCTTTGTTTTCGGTTCCAGTAAGAAGAATTTGGAGTTAGAACGTAGTTTTCATGGTTTTTCGGGAATTACTAAAAATTATCGAAGGTACTGCGGACCGTTTCCATTAATGACTTTAAAGACGATCACACCAATGTAATTTCTGAAGGGCTTCACTCACATGATCGAATTTCCTTAAGCTTTTACACACATCCTATACAACAGCAAATAGTTCTTTTTTAAATTTCAAGACCCCCACCCCCCCTCCCAACCCACACCGAATTATACTCTAGCTCTCCTGGTTTCACTTCTTCAAAGGCCTTCTGACTTGGGTAACCATTCCGTTGTTCGCCTGATGTCACACACATAAAAGCACGAAAACTATATCTGCTTAACTGTTTATTCTTCCATCCACAACATTTGCGTTCTTGTATCACAGTCAATCACCAGTACAAAAATTAAAGTAACTGCTTAAAAACATTCATTAAGGAAAACCCTATATTATAATCACTTTAAACAGTCTATTAACTTCAAAAACAAAAAAGGGTTTGTCACAATATTTCAGCGTAAGCAAACGCCAGCCTGAAACTAGGGCGCCACAGAGGACACACATTGTAAACGAGGTCCCATGCGTGGGAAAGTTTTTCTAAGCCGCCAGGAAGGGGCGGAGAAGGGAAGAAGGGAAAAGGGCCGTACAGTGGCACCAGATAACTAGCCTGACGTGGGAAACGGTCTCTATGCCTCTGGGAAATGCTACTTACACCGTTTACACTTTCCTCAAAGCTTCACAATAATTCGATTAAATGAGAAAAATCACGCTTGGGGAATTCCTGGCCTGGCTGATTTTAATCGTGTTCTGAGTGGTTGACACCGACGACATTACCGAAAAGCACGAGAATGTGATTAGGTTTCTTAATCAAACATATTATTTAAACATTTCTCTGCATGTCTATCGCTTTTTTTCCTTAGGGCGAAGGACGGGGGAGGGGAGAGGGCTGACAAGACTCCACAGCCTGTTTAAGGATGCACAGGTGTCTAACTACTGACTGAAAAGGGACTGAACACATGGCGAAACTTCATTATTACTTCTCACAGGGCATATCATGTGAAGAGCCCAAACCACTCCGTTAAAAAGAACAATACATCCTCAAGTATAACGTATGCCGTAAGGCAGCGTCCACTTCTGATACCTTTATTCTCCTTTACTACATAATTTTAATCCCAACCTCAGCATAATACAACGCGTTATTTTATCAGACAAGACGCCAAGCTCTAGGTATGCAAACACGGAACAAGCAAAGGTTACCCAAATCGCTAACATTGGTAGAACCAAATATTTATCTTAAAAATATCACATAAATTTTTATTACCGATTATGAAACAATTCGAACCCATCATTTGGCAGTAATGACATAGGGAATTCTCACAGAATGTTGTATAGTCCTAAGAACTCCACTACAGACAACACCTACCCGCTCGAGCACCACATACATGGATTATGTTGATACTGCGCACATGCCTTTTGATATGCCACTGCTCGCAATCCCGCGCTTTCCGGCGCGCAATACACTGCCACACGCCGCTGCTTAACAATACCTTCAGCTGACAATTTATTTTGTTTCCGGGATGGTACTGAGACTGATTCGTTGTTAAAAACCAGCTGACCTCTGAGGAGATCTATCTGTTATGTATAAACACAGAACGGATGGATATTTCTATCTACGTAGCCGTACTGTGCTTCCCTCAGTGTTAAGCATTCTGGTGAAAAAGTTGCATATGAGTGTCCAAATCACTAAAATCTATATTTTTCGCTCCTTTATGAGTGCTCTTTTGCGCGGAATCCCCAGTTGGTCTGCGGAGTAAAAGGTGTTATACACAACAGACCGAACCGCGTTGAGGTTGGCTGTTGGACAGCAATGGAGACTGATTGCGTGAGTTATTACTGTGGTTATAATAAACTGCTGATAAGCCGTTTCATAAACAATGCATAGCTTTAGTATCTACATATTGGTGAGATGCATTGCAACCACATAAATATTTCACTTAAAAAAAATTCCAAATTGAAATTCTTTTGAAAGAATAATACTATTTTTATAATACGATGGAAGCTCCGGTAATTTTCAGCCAAAACTTATGACCTTTGTACGCGATTTAAATCATCACCACAGTGGATGGCATGGGCCTCCATAAGAATGACTACTAATGAACACTGCCGTTGTCCCGTCAGTGAGCTGTCACCGGACTGTCGATAAAATGGCATAAAATGAATAAGCGAATTTACAATTAGGTCTCTCATTATCAACAAGGCGATATAATTTCAATGAACTACTGATGGGGGGAATTCCTTTTCTTCGAGCGATCCCCGCTCGAGTTTGATCTACGCTGTCTACGGCGTTACAATCAGCACATTTTCTATTCTGTGGGGAGCGAGAGACCAGCTCCATACCACACCACAATCTTCACCCATGGTGGTCACAAAAAATAACTGTACAGTTAGCTGTACACCAGTTAACTGTTAATCAGCTGGTTTAGTTAAATTACGCAAACATTTTTACGCAGGGACATGTTTTACTACAAAAGTAAAATTTATTAATTAATTTTCAGTTTCTGTTTACTACATGAGCACTTTACAAAATATGTTAACTATGCTGTTCACTTCTGTGCATGCGGCCGCAGCAAGTAATTGGTTTTTATATTGTAATTAGTATTGCAAAGCTGTTAACTGCGCTGTTTTAGCGCACGGGCATAAGTGACGCATCAGAAACCCTATCGCAGCTCTTACAAATAGGATATCGCCTGAACATATTCACCAGATGTAAAATATCGATTTCAGCCTTATTAATATGGAGATTTTTCCATTCAAAATTTGACTACACACAAATTTTCAGTTAGTACGTACAATATTATTATCCAGACCTTACATTTTCAAAGCATTTTGCGTCTCAACACTTCTGAACTGTTAAAGATCGATTTCTTAATTTAGTGTGATCCATGGCATCACAATCAGGGACTCGTACGTTTTACAAAAATATAAAAGGATGTGCGTATTCTTGGACAACACCTCGAGCCTCTCCTTTGACGATCAATACTTTTTAATGCCTTATTTCCATCGGATTCAATCTGGGACTAAAAAAAAATAATATGCGGAACATGATAGTTGGTCACGTTTCTAAGCCGAACTCTTTGTTTAAGGCGTCCACATCGCGCGAGTCGCACGCGCCGTGCAGTTCCGATTTGCCCATGAGCGTAATAGCCATGCGCATGGTCGTCCATATATTATCCGACATCACCGATTGCTCTCCTTGTGGCCCGCGGCTGTTCTTCTGCAGGTTCACCGCGGACAGGAAATGCTCCACAGCTTCTCTGCAAGACACAACAACAAATAGAAAAACAACTAGAACGGTCGGTACACAACAATATCAGTGTGCCCCCAACCCCAACCTAAAACATCGATGTCCATCTATGTGAAGCTTAATACCAGAGCTGACCATTGTTTAACCATAGACATTAAACCTGTCCATTAACAATTAAAACACCAGTGCATAAATCTCTACAAAAGAAATGCAATATTGAATGTTGCTTGTCTAATGCGCACTGTCTCTATAAGCTCAGAATAATTTTTGCCCCTGACTAATAACCACTCACTTATAGGCCCCGAGGTTCACACAGGCAATGCCCAGGTTATAGCGCGTCCTGATGTAGCCGGGGGAGAGCTGCAGGGCCCGGGCATAGGCCTCGACCGCCTCCTCGCTCCGGCTGCCATTTGCCAGGGTCGCCCCTAGCTTGTTCCACAGCAGCGAGTCCTAGTTAACATCAATCAACCATGCGCATTACATAGCCGCACCACGACCTCTCCCCCCCCCCCCCCACCCCACCCTCCCCCCCCCCAAATCGTATTTTTATAAGTAATAGTGGCTATCACAAATAAGCAAAGCAGGTATTCAATAGCTCACGCAAGCCAGAGGACACATAATAGCAAAGCGAAAGTAACGACATGCATTTCTTGCCAAAAATGATCTAATGTCCTGTACTCTTTATCACTCCTGCCGTAAGTCGGGTAAATTTTCCAATATTTCCCAAAATATAATTCATAAAGATGCTTCTCTGTGTACAGTCATGCCGGGAATAGGAAAAATATCTACCTGAAATTTCAGACATGGTTAAAATAAGCCTAATACTCACATCTGGTCGCACTTGTATAGCAGTCCGGAAACAATCGACGGCTTTGTCGTACTCCCCCGTCAGGTTAAATAGCACCCCGAGGCCGCACTGAAAACATGACGTTGCTTTCTTTATAAACTGCATATTTCAGCTTTTTTTTTATTAGTCAGGCAGAGAGAGTATAGGCACCATGAGTTAATTGCTTTTAGTTCATATATTTATTTTTTATTATTTATTTATTTGTTTATTTATTTTACTTTTTCACACCTTCCGAAGCTTCCATACTTTTTTCCTCTCTTAAAACAGCTGAAAATCTAAATATGCAATTTTTTTGCTGAAACTATTTTCAGGAGCATAAAAACAAATGGAATCCCCTGTTTTTATACCATCCTAGTGACAACTGAACACAGGAGTTCTCATCACACATACTTGATCAGTACACACCAATTTTCAGTATATTCATTTTTCACTCTACAAATTCTCAGTATACTGACTTTCTCAGAATACATCGGTTTTCAGAATACTCAGTCTCAATGTACACCAGTTATTAGTATATTTATTTTCTCAGTACACACCAGTTACCAGCAAATCCATTTCCTCGGTACACACGTGTTCTAAGTACATGCGAGCGCTCAGTGTAAAGGTACGCTTACCTGTACATCGGCATCTATTTTGTCCTTGTCGTTGCTTTGTACGGCTTTTATATACAAATCCCTAACTTCATTGTGTTTTGTGCTGAAAGGTAAAAACAATCGCAGTAGCTAAAGATCAATGAGAGTTATCACAAACATCGTTGCTGAATGCCGAAACCAGCTTAGAAACAAGGATAACTGTGATTTAATATTGGTAGAGCATGTCGTCCAACTGACGGTCCATTTCTTTCCAAATACTAGAGCTTCAGAGAGACACGATCCCCCGTGTAGCGCAGATGGCCTATGACACTGGTGTTAAAGTCGGTTTGTAAAGTGCCAAACTACTGTCACGTTCATCACGTTTTTCACAATCTTAACAGTTTTGCATTTTTAAATTTCGACAAATGCTAAGTTTTATATCTACAAAAAAAAAGAAGAAATTTTGACATTTTTCAATATTTGTTTTACCCGCGAGTGAAATGGAAAAAAAAATCAGATGAATCGTTTTGGAGACACAGCCTGGGTAACACTTGAATTACTTACGACAAAATTATATCAAAACGCCATGTTTTACACAATTTCAAAATGCTGTCATTTTGACAATTTTTCGTGATTCCGAACAAAAATACTACAGTGCACACTTTCAATATGTTCTCTATCGGTACATGAAATTTCAAAACAATCCGAAATACAGTTTCGGATATACAGCCCGGACACGCACGCGAACGTATAGACGGACAAACTCATAACTATATCCCTCCCTTAGGCTCGGTGCCACGACCTACTTCACAACATAACTCCCCAGCCCCCCCCCCCCCACCCTCTCTACAGAACGCTTACCTGGGCATGAACGAGGACACATTGACCTTGGAGGCGCCCTCGTCCACTTCCGGTGGCACAAGGCCTGCGTAGGAGGGGTTGTGTTGCAGCCAGCGGCGCAGCGAATCACACGCCTGGCTTTGTAATGACTCGTTCGTATAGGATACGGCTAATGCCATCAAGGCAGTCAGATTACTAGGCTCTAACTCCAAACACCTGGACAGCGAGAACAACAATTTCATACCAATTAAACCGCTAACAATATTTATTTTATTGTGAGTTTCAATTATATGTGGCGTTTTAAGGAATTAAAACGCATTTTTATGTGTTAGGAGTTTAATCTAAGCAATGCTGCCAATTTGATAAATGAAGTCCATCAGTACTTCAGCGCGCAAATAAAATCAATGAAACACTACCACGTGTTTCTTGTTTATGAAACACTACCACGTGTTTCTTGTTTATTTCTCCTTCTAACGAGATTAGGTCAAACTGCCACAAAGGGGGTGACGTCACATTAATTTTTGTGCTTAAAGAAGTCACCTTTCCCCGGTCAAAAGACTATCGTGGGGTATTTGGTGGGAGGGTTAATTTGCTTGGCAGCATTGCTTAGGTTAAACTCCAAGAACACATAAAAATGCGTTTTAATTCCTTAAAACGTCACTTTTAATGTATTTTGGAGCTACTTTAACCCAGCAATGCTGCCAATTTGATAGACGTGAAAACGGAGGTGGGAGTATTTTGTTCCGACATGAAATATTTTTTGTTTTCCATGTCACGTGAATTTCTACGTTACGCGAATTTTCTGTCACGCGAAGCGTGCGGCACCTCCTTTGGGCGTGAACGACAACATTTCTGGAGTATTTGAATTCGTAATTTCTTAGCGAATCAACCTTGCTCTCCTCTCGCCGTTTCTACCCTGTCGGTACCACATGGTGCGGTGAGCAGCCCTGTTTTCTTAACTCGTTACATGCCCCCCCCCCCCTTTTTTCTGTCCTTTCTCTTGCCTTCTGTTTGATTTTTAGCTGTGCTGCCTATTTCGGCAAGGAGAAAAGAAAATATAACTACTGTAAGATTCGGTTAATTTGTGTTCTCATTCTAAACGTAAGCAGTTCTGAATAACACAGTCACTACACAGTAGTGAAATCCGAGTGGCTGGACGACGTATGGTCGCGTTGCGAACAGTCAAATCTTAAAACATGTCAAGCAACACTGTACTGACGAACTGGGTTGTCATGACGAACTGTCATGACAACCCAGTTCGTCAGTACAGAGTTACTGCGCTGTTCGAAATGACCGCTCGCAGTGCGATTTAGACAGTAGTTGCTACATGCTCTGATTTGCACCGCGCGGCTTGGTCGTCTCCTCTTCGTGTGGCTTTCTTTTTTCTTTTTTTTTTTTTTTGTTTTTAAACAAAACCTTCCAGACACACGCACCTCCTTACTGCTACATGGAACTTCAGCAATAATACCCATGGTAAGCTTTTAACCTGTAGCTACATCGGCTTTGTCATGACCAGACCCTGATGTCACACGAACCTCGATATTCATGACAAGCCTAGAGACTGTTGTTTGTAGCGTTCCGGCATAAACGTTCTAAATGTCTATGAAACGACCCTCTTCCGGAAACATGACTTCTTACTGCGACCTAACAAACTAGTGACTTATACTCGCAGTAAGTTTGACTACACATATACTCATTTCGTCATGCCAAAATTTTCTGGTCGCGCAAACCTGCTGTCGTTACAAAAAGCTCGGTGTGTTGTCAGGCCTAAGGGGAGACTCCTCGTAGTTTATTGCTAAGACTGTGGCTATACGAGAGCATTCCGAGAGTGGGGTAAAATATGTGTTAGGTGGGACTATTAGGCAACTTTACCCACTGTAAGTCCGAAACCAGGCCCACTACTGCGGCCATTTGAGTGCAGAATAACTGCTGTTTTGCGGCGTGTCAGCTGTTGTCAGTACAACAAGTCACGTGACGCCGTACAGACAAGGGGAAACTCCGCGGCGCATTCCTTGTTTGACAAAAACAAGCCAACTGTTCTGCCGACGGGATGAAATTTTTTTTTTTTAATTGCATATCGTGCTAAGAGGTCGATAAAACAAAAATCATCCAGGGTTATTATCCCCTTACTGCGTTCTGACAATTCAATATCTGATACCTGCAGTAAATCTGAGGGTGCAGTGAAACTTATTTCTAGCTCCACATCTCTTAATGCTACATAATATTTACGCCCAACTGCCCGTGGCAAGCGTTAACCTTTAGCTACACTATCTTTCGTTATGACGAGACTCCACTGTCGCGCGAGTCTCAGTTGTCATTACAAAAAACCACATACTGCAACGAGTGATCTTCCGACAAATGTATTCACTTTAACCTCGTATCTAGCCATCTGTGAAATACCAATTAAACGGAAGCATTCTTTTTTACTGTAGTTTAATAACCCATTACTCAGAACTCACAGTAAATTCGGTGGTACACGCACTTATCTCGCACGACAGAAACTTCTTGTCACGCGAACCTGCTGTCGTGACAGAGAGGTCGCTGTCTCGCGAAGTTTGGAGTGGAAGTCCTCGTAGTTTAACTGCTAATTCCTAGCTTGCACGAGGTCGTACTCGGAGTGGGGTGAAATATGAATTAAATGGGACTAAAAGACAACTAAATTCCCGATTAGTCCTGCTCAAACCCTTTTACTTTCGCGGTGCGAGTGCAAAATAACTTTGCTGTCGTACGGCGTGTGAGTTGTTGTCAAAACAACAAGTCACGTGACGTCGTACAAACAATGGGGAAAACCCGCGATGCATTCTTGAAGGATTTCCCGAGAAAAAGCACCTAAAGCCTGCCCTGCGGAGCTCGAAACGCCGTGGACAAGGGAGAGGGGGGGGGGGGGTACGCAGCCCTGTTCTGCCAGGCAGTAAGCAACTCATCCATGCAAACTAAACCTGTAGGGCTTGGAAAAACCCATTTTTTCTCACCGCGGTTAATGGTTGCGTGACAGCTATCGTGACCTAGATAATGTCAGGCACCGAAAACCGCCCCAAACTGCAAAGAAATTGCGATTTGGGTAAAAATCCTATGGTGGGCAGCAAGGCCTTAGTGTGAAGAACGCACTGGCGTCGCTGACTGTTCCACCTGAAGGTAAGGGGGTGAGGAAAAAGACATCGAACGCGGCCCCGCCAAAATGGCGTGTTGCTGTCAGACAGCTGCGAACAAAAAACCTTTTCCAGACTCTCCCAAACCTCGGATCACACGACTAAACGCTGCTAAGCAACGTTAGTCGAACCTAGCATAGATCCATTGGCAGAATGTAGCTCCGAGCGAGACGATAGCCCCGAATGAGCAAACACTGGATCTGGTAGGTTCCGAAGCACAAAGTGCCGAATTGTGCAACAACTAAGGCAAGAAACCTAGGTTCCTGGCCACCAAACGAAGCAGAAACTTACATTTGTGAAGTATGTTGAACAATCCAGAAAGAATATCCGAAATTCTCGTGTAAAAACGAAAAAAGATATCCTAAATCGAAAGTGCTTCTGAATTTTTGCGCGCAAAAATAAATGTGACGTCACCCCCTTCGTGGCAGTTTGACCTAATCTCGTTAGAAGGAGAAATAAACAAGAAACACGTGGTAGTGTTTCATAAACAAGAAACACGTGGTAGTGTTTCATTGATTTTATTTGCGCGCTGAAGTACTGATGGACTTCATTTATCAAATTAGCAGCATTGCTGGGTTAAAGTAGCTCCAAAATACATTAAAAGTAATAATATAATATCAGGCAAGAGGCAAAAGAAAGGCAGAACAAAATATGACCGTTCCAAATCATAACGCTTTATTTCTTTTTTTTTTTCCTTTTTGTTCCTTTTTGGATCTGACTGACTCTCAAACGTGAACAGGCAATCTGGTTGCTTCCTTCAGGACAGCTTTCAGAGATCAAGCGATTTTTTTAACTTGTTTTTTTTTTTTTTTTGTTTTTTTTTTACGTCACTGGATGAGAAACAACGGGCTTGTGGCGCGTACGTACTTTCTTAACGCGGCTATTGCTGCAGGCTCTTGTTCATTGGCCGCTTGCGTAGTGCCTAAATACTGCCATGCCTGGAAGAGCAGGTCGTCAAATCAGTTATATGTGAAGAAAACAGATTGAGTAAATATACTTGAAAATAGATGGATTTATTTTTATTTGTTTTTTTTTTTTAATTTTTTGTTCCTTATTTTTGTAATCCGTACGCCATGACCCTTGAACTCAGAACAAATCGCGTCTGTATACTAAATACGTGACTGCACTTATATTTACTACTAGAGGCAAAACAAAATTTGACCGTTATTTTTGGAATTCGTAAATACGCAATACCAGCCTAAGAATTCTAAAAACTAACCGAATGAACTTCCAGATCACTTATACTCCCACTGTCGAGTAATTATGACATTCACCTGTGTGTGCTCGGGGTCTTTCTGCACAGCAGCTTCAAATAAGAGCACAGCATTGGGTATGTCCCCCTTCTGTAGCCTCTGCAAGCCCTCGCCGAATGGATCTGGGTGATCTCGCAAAGGATTTTCTTCCTCAAATTTATATTCCTGGCAGAACAGTATATCAGTATTGTCAACATTATAGACAAGGGCAGTAAACCATTACAGGACAGATCTCACATTTTCTCTCATTCACGCCTACTTGTGCCGTACTTTTTCAATAATTTTTGAAATGTTGTCTTACACTTTATAGAGAGCGCCAAAAGATACGGACCTTGTAATAGTCGTCTGCTTGGTACGTCTCGTAGTCAGACAGCCACGGGTGACTTCCTTCCGTGTCGTTCCTGCAATAATTCTAGTATTAGGCTGTCTGGCTACCTTCTC
This sequence comes from Protula sp. h YS-2021, assembly GCA_949752745.1. Taxonomy (NCBI): domain Eukaryota; kingdom Metazoa; phylum Annelida; class Polychaeta; order Sabellida; family Serpulidae; genus Protula; species Protula sp. h YS-2021. The sequence continues at coordinate 32,998,181 of OX457026.1, forward strand.
TGGTGTAATCACGTACGCTTAGGCGCACACCATTCACTATCAATTTCACCGACACAATTACTTCCTGTGCTGTTTAAAGCTTAAATTTTTCTGCTGATATCCACAACGCTAAACCCATCTCTACTTATGCCGCCCTCTCCCCTCCCCGATGCATACCTAAGCCTTGAGGGGTTTGCTGTCACGGCAGACGGGTGCGCTTGAGGAGGGTGTGTGTGTGGGGGGGGGGGGAGGGGGTGGGCACCTACTTGGCTATATCCTCCCACTGGCGTTGCAGGTCGTCCCAGAAGTCCGTGTCTGTCTGTTGACTGGGACCGCTTTCTTGACGTGACTGCACGTACTCCTGCGCCCACTCGTCTACCTTTGCTTCCTGTGCCATGAAAAAAAAAAAACACACAGCAGTAATTGCCATGAGAATATGGAACCATGTTTTAGCACCACAATGATCTATGAAGTTGCCCAAACCCACTCTTTGGGTGTGTATAGTATTTGTTGGGCGAAAAAAAGACAGAAAATTGTCAAAGCCTTGCCGACGTGAAAGGTCTTCCGCAATAGGCCTCTCTCTCTGCAAGCCAATTTTCTACACTTTCAACGAGCCTTCCAATTTCTGTCACATCAAAAAAAAAAAAAAAAAAAAAAAAAAACAACAAAACAAAACAAACAAACAAACCAAAAAAAAAACATGAATTTCAAAGCAGGTTCGCCACGAGGTTATTTACATTCTCTCATATCTAGGTATTCTAGTGAAAACTAAAGTAACTATCGATTAAAATACACCACCCAGTCGGAGACGCGACACTTACAAAATTTCCAAGGGGATAAAGATTCCATCTCTTACGATGATGTGGTTTTTTTTTTTACTGTGGGCCGTTAACAAAATGTGTGATATCCAGATCTGATCTGAAGGCGAAACTCACTAAAACTCATGCATTGCAAAATACATTAGATAATCGCATAAATCGCTTATAGGCTACAATTAACCTGTTTCGACTGTTAATGAAACGATGCAGACGTGTAATAAATGTACATAATATTAGGATTTCAGCACAAAATAAACATAGCTAGGTTTTTGAAGGAAGTGGTGCTTGGCAAGGTTAGATACAACATCCAAGCATTTACCTTACCCTGAATCCTGAACGCATAAGTTTTTTTCAAAGACGAATCAATATCAAGGCGTCAAGACCGCCTGATGCGCTATTTTTTCGGATTATTTATTTATTCATTAGAAAAGCGTGGGATGTAACTTAGAAAAGTTCCGGGTGAATCCCTGAATATCTTGGGTGAAAACTAAACTGAGTCCAAAATATATATATATATATATACATGAAAAGCATGAAACAGTTTCCTGCGCGTATCAGATTTTTATGTTTCCTTCATTAGTCACATAAAATAAGCTAGAACTGTGTCCGCTCGAGCACGTATGACCACTTTGTGCAATGACAAATAAATGAGCGGTTGGGAGCAGCTAAACAGGTTGGTTGACAGTTCTAAGACATAATTTAACATGACCTTCTAGTTCTTTTTTCCTATGCTACGGTGGTGCAAGCAACTAATAATAACACAGAATCTTTTATTGCAAGCCTATCATTCAAATCTCTCAAGCGAAAAACATTAAGTTGCAACTGTATATGATTACAGACAGACGGTCAAATTAGGAAGTTTACAAAGTTTGAGGAATCTTGTAAAGTGTCCGAATATTTCAGAAATTTTATAAACCTCCTCATTCGGGGCTTGAAAATGTGAGTTATCCTGAAATTGCAAATCATTCACTGTTATAACCATAAGCAAAAGCTGCCCGCAATTCTCATCACAATATTTGCCACAATTCAAGTTCCTGATGGGTAAGGAAGTTTCCAAACTTCCTTAAGTTTTCAGGAACGTTGTAAACTTCCTAACGTGACCGTCTGCCCGCAACATAAACACCTCAGAAATACGACTTGGTCCCCCATGAGGGACAAATGACCGATACCGGTCGTAGTATATACGCATTTTCAATACAACAATGGACGGAATAGTCAAAATATATGACGTTTCAAGTTTGTCGAGTGGGTCATAATAACATCATGAATGAAACTGCCAACTAAAGGAATACATAAAGGATTCTAAAAATCTATGTTTCATAAAATTTGTACCTCGGCCAAAGATCTATCCATATACTCGGTGGCCCAATTTTGCTCAGTCTGGTTTAAGTGAAAAGTTGTCTTTTGCTGCTGTTCCTTTTCAAATTCCCCAACCCACGCATCGGCGTTTGAAAGGCTCCCCAGGGCTCCTGTTTGAAATTGGTCGGCCCAGTTATCGGCCCTTTGAGACGACGTCAATTCGACCACTTTGTTGTTTTCTATCGTAATCTCACCATCCCCAATTCGCTTAATGAATTTCATGAACTGAAAGCACAGCAAAAACGAGGGCTGTAATGTATGGTGATTATGGCTGGGCATCTGTATGGGTATTATATGTGTGAGAACGTGAGGAGATTATAACTAAGCATCCGTGTGGTCATTATGTGTGGAGATTTATAACTGAGCATCTATGTGACATTACATATGTGTTTAGACAATATAGACTGTAAATGGAAAATTAAAAAAAGAAAACTATACTGCGCACGCAACGATCTGCTTATCACTGATCGAAAGTTGCACGTGTAATGTGAAATCAAAATGTCAAACGGCAAGGGAAATGAAACTGCTATGGTAAAAGCATAAACAAACATGGAAACTTCATTTGCTCGGTTCAAAACATTTTTTGCTCAAAGACAGTCAGGCAGCTGTTGGTGTATTCATGTATTGGTCCACACTTTGGTTCCTTTTGAGGAAAGCAATTTCAATAGTGTCTTCATTATTAACGTTAAATTAATAAGGTGCGTTGTTCTTGAACATTAAATCTTATCCGCTAAAATGTGTGCAAAGACAGCAGTGGGTAATAAAAAACTGAACCTCGGAGCAGCATTCACAAGGAAGACCCATAAGCCATGTCGTAAATAAACACAACACAAACAGTGACTAGGAAAGGCCTCTTCTGCCCAGGGATTCCGCACACTGATCACCACTTACAGATACTAATTTTATACGGACTTTACAAGTTTAAAACCATTTTTATCCGCCTCTCCTCCTTTTTTACAAAAACAATGTATTTAGCAATCCCAACGTGGGGCTTCGAGAAGCAAACACTTATCCAAATCACTGCATTTATGTTTTCTCTTGTGGTCGCGCTCTTTTTTTCTCTCTTTCTCTCTCTCTCTATACAATGAATTACTCAACAAAACACTATTTTAAATAATTCCAAAAGCGTCTAATCACCCATATGGTTAAACTTTGCCTGGTTACCCGGGAGAAATCTTTACAACTTTCAACATAGTTTAGTTTATGCAGAACTCACAATGCTTAGTCAATTAGTCTTAACCGAAGTCGCGTCATTCCTCGTCGAGTCAATAAAGGAATGAGTGAAATGACTAAGGCGGCAGCAAAGTCAAAGCAGCGAGTCAAAGTAACAAAAGTCTTCAGCTTAGTTTCAGTGGCCTCCACGAATATAACGTACATAGCAAATAAAAAAGATCAAACGCCCTAATTAGACACCACCCTCCCGTGTTTCTGGTTCCATGATGTACCTAACATTTTTTTCAATATAAATTCAAGCATTTCTTTCAACTCACTATTGCCTTATCTACAGTTTATGAAAGTAAAAGTATTTTTTTTTAATGCCTGTCTTCACCTGTGAATTTGCAAACTTTGGATCGTCAACCATCCCAAGCAGATGATTGGCTGTCGATGCCAAATTTTCATCCTCTTTCGGTGCTGCAAATTCATCCGCCCATTTCTGATCTGCCAACACGTTCTTCTCGAATTCTTCACTCCTACAAAAACATGACTGATGATTTGATACAGAACTCTAGTCCTACTAGGTCCTATAAAAGCATATTATACTCAAAAGAACATTATAAATCCAACAAAATGCCCACTATAGAATCAGACATTACTTTCTCCCAGCCCGAAAATAAACGCGCTCGCAGTGAAATGATCTGAACAAAAAGTGCTTACTCAGTTTTTTTTTCAGCTATTTTACGCAACAGTCTGGTTGTTTTCAATCTGTTTTCAGCTGGAAAGCTATTAGATCTTGCTTCAGTTTTTAAGGTATGAAAAACTGAACTACCTAAAATAGGGAAGTAGAAGTGGGCGGTAACCACCAACATGATTGGACAACCAATTCGACAAGTGTAAGATCTGCAGAGCAGCACTTCTTACAGACAGAATTGTAGAGAGGGGAAGCGCCGAGAAGATTTTGCACCTCTCCTGTAGGAAACTATCCGCTGGCCTTAAACACTGCCTGTTCAAATAACTCCATACAGAACGATTATGCAAGCATTACCACTCCTGGTGTTCACTGTTTTCGAGGAAGTCTTTCGCCCACTGGGTGCTTTCTATTGGCGGAAGGGCTGGGCCGTGTGAGCCGTGCGGCCTCTGAGCTGTAAGGAACTGTTCGGTCCAATCACCGCCTTGGTCGGGCGGCTTATGGGCCTCGGCTTCCAGGAATTCTGCCGCCCAGCTATGCTGAGTGGCCAAGTCGGCAACTGCTGGTGCTAAAAATAAAAACATTTTAAGAACTCAGCGCACAGTGGTGAAGTTGTTAGTTGTCAAATCTACAAAATGATCTCATTTCTGTCTTAGCTTTATGTGTGTTGTTTAATAGTGACCGCCATTTTTAAAGAAGTGTAAAGAATGCACCAGACGACGTTCTTGCCTGTCTTTAAGGGTAAACTTGTGAGCTGGAAAAGCTTACTGCGATATTTTATTTTAAAGTAAAATAACGCGCACCTTGTAGAGGGGCGTGTCTCATTCTTGCTCCTTCAATTTCCTGCATTTCGCGCAAGAGGCTGTCCATTCGAAACGACGTGGGTGCCATCTTGCTGCGAGGATCAGCCACAAATTCATTGACAAGTTCTTCCTCCGTGGCTTGTTCGAATGGTCTCGCCACCTGCACCGTATTGTTATTTGAGATACTTGTCTAAAGTTGTTGATTCAAAATCATAAACACTGATTTTTTTATGTTTTAGTAACTACCTAAACATCTTAGAAATCAACAGGAAATAAAGTAATGGCCTGTTCCATTCTTTCATGCGCTGAGATTCAACATATTTATTCGCCTTGTTTTATTCCGTGGTTCTTAATCTGGATCAGATTACGTGGGAGACGTGTTTCCATTATAAACGACTTACCATGTCGTGTGGGAGAGCTCTGGGCCGTTGAAAACCATCCTGAAACATGAAATATACTAACTGCTAGTAAAGTAAATGATTTACTCTTGTTACTTATAACTACAACAATGTTACAGATATATATATATATTATTTACAAAATTTCTAACAAGTAGCTTTCAATCTTCCAACTCCATTTGAATTTTATCTTAACTTGACACTAACAATAAGCAGTTTATTCAGTATTGTACTATGTTATTAGAATTCATAAAGACTTCCCTCCTAAAATCTTCTCATTTCTAAACACTGGCACGAGAAAAATTAGCATGTTATGCCACTGTGCTGTATTCTACAGACCATAAAAGAATACCACGGAAATGACGCGAAAAAGGTCTTCATACGAGCGAGGTCTAACACGCCAAGACTGCAACTATTGCAGGGCTGAGATTTCGCGGTCGCTCGGTCGCCCGTGGCGAATAAATCTTTTGGCTCTGGCGACCAACTTTTTTCTGAGTATTTTCAGGTAAATTTTGCAAAAATTGCGCAGGGCGACTAACTTTTGTGCAGGGCGACTAACTTTTTAAAGTTTTACGAAGTCTCAACCCTGTACTGCCATTTTGATTGAAGCAAAAACAACCAGATTATGAACGGCATGGTAAAAGGTTTTTACCTGACGCCGACTTTTATCCTGCGTGTAGTGTGTGGTGAGCTTCATCAGGGGGTTTGCGCCCCCGCATTCTCTCTCTACAAGTTCTTTCATTGCCATCGTGTCAAATTTGTAAATATACTTATTCTGAAATAAATCAAAATGGTTTGTCGTGAATAAATGAAGTTTATCAATTCCCGAAGAACGATTAGTCAACAGTAGCTGCTTGTTTTTTCTCTACACTACTTTTCTCTCTCTCTCTCTCTCTCTCTCTCTCTCTCTCTCTCTCTCTCTCTCTCTCTCTTTGTGTTTTCTTGTCAACTCCCATGACTGATCCATTCTAACCTTCACTAAAACAAAACCGCCACGTTACGTGCCTGGGTGCCTCCATTGTAAAAGAAAAAGATCACAATTTTTGCAATTCTTTATTTCGAATTTCTTTTACGACTCAAGAAATATGTAAAAAAATTTACTTTGTTACTATCATTAATACTAATCTTGCATAATCTGATATAAATACTTCACATTATTATTACATTAATGTAAACTTAACATCTACTCAAACTGGGATTCGTCTCCTTTCACCTTTTCCAATAATTATCTGCCTGATTTTTTACGTGTGTGTTAAAGTGCAAAGACAACTTTTTGAACATGGCATTACAAATACCATTATCATTACTTCTGCTATCACAAGTATTATTTCAGCATAACTGTCATATTTTACGCATTTTTAGGTCAGCTGGATAAAACAGCGACATATCTTGTGAGTGTACACCTTTGTACACTTTTTTTGCTTTTATGTCGGGACATGCCCTATTTTTTTTTTTTTTTGTCCATTGCTGGACAGTCCCCTTTATTTTCATTTCAGATCAACATTCCATTGTACAATTTTTAACTTACTTTTGCTATAAGATAATCACTAAGATATTATTTGTACACTTGCCAGTACTCCGCAAACAAGCTGACGTCGACAGCACAGCCCAACCTTAGACGGCGATGAGTAGATTTTAAAATAATTCGATACAGTACAAAGAGACGGACCGGCAGACGGACAGTGCCCAATCCATAATCCACATAAACCCCGGTCGGTGGCCAATGTTTTTGCTAACAAAAAAACGGATATGCCCCCCCCCCCTCCACCTCAATCAGTCACCTCAAACAGACCAAGTACCTCAGTGACCATCTACAGTCAGCGTTCGCGATGACGGCGGTTTTAGGGGGCTTGTGATGCGGCTTTTCACAACCCACTGCGTCACGGTGACGCGGTTTTTAAGAGACCACCGCGTCACACTATCGAAAAAATTATATGTGAAAAATTCGTGTAATGGAGTTTTGAGACAATTTTGATTGATCATTGTTTCATCACTTCTGGAATTTTGTTAATAGCTTTTTTCTACATATCTTTCTTGTTGCACTCGATTTGTCTGCCCTCTTAAAAAAAATTACGTCATAATGTCATCTAAGTTTCAATAATTTGTTACTCTGCTTAGAACTGCACAGAGAACTGTTTTTTTTTTATTTCATTTTTTTTTTTTTTTGCTTAGAACTGTACAAAGGATTATTTTGAGTAAACAGACTTGAATTTGTAATCGACCTAGTCAAGAATTACACTGCATTTTGTGTTTCAATCCAAAATCATTTGTTGTCTTGTATTTGTTATTTAGATAATCGGTTAATAAAAGCAAAAATAAATTTTACTACAGGGGGAGGGGGTAAGTGTTTCAAAAGGTACCAGTACTTTGTTTTGAAAAATGCTTGTGACGCGGGAGCCTGTGACGCGGTGTTTTGGACCCCACCGCGTCACACAATTACGTGTGACGCTGTTTTCTGGAATACCAGCGCGAACGCTGACACTATAGGATCTCTCTTGCTGCAAGATTTGATCAAAATCGAATGGGCCATCTCTGAGATACCGTGTGCACATTGTCAAAAAGCTAAAAACACACCAAAGTGAAAATTGAAAAAAAAAAAATCCTCCAAAATATAATTTTTGATCAGAAGCAACCCCCGTGATGATGGTTTTTCTAATTCCACAGTTTGGTAAAGATCCGATCAACTGTTTTAGAAATATCGCGTAATCAAAGTCCAAAACAGCTAAACACAAACCAAAGTAAAAATATCAAAGGTTCGTCAAAAATTCAATTTTTGACAAAATACAAAATAACCCTTAAGTGATGGTCGTCACTGCATGGTCTTTCTTTCTAAAAGCTTTGATGAAGATCTGATGTACAGTTTTAGAGATGTCACGTTAACAAAGTCCAAAACAGTTAAAAAACACCTAAGTGAAAATTTCAAAAATTCGTCAAAATTCAATTTTTGACAAAAATCACATATCGCATAAATAAAATCTAAAAGCTGCACTGAAAGCAGCAAAATTTTGAACAATCGTAAAAAATCCAATTTTTATCGGACCGCCTAAAAATTTGGAGTACATCAGACTACGGTCATGTGAATCAGTTTTGCAAAATATCAGACAGCATAAAACCCCAGTTGGGGGCTAAAAATACGGCCCAAAAGCATTTATTATCTATTTTTTTTATTTATGACACTTATTTGTCAGTCACTTTGCCATGAACCACTTTTAAACAAATCCTACAAAGGGATATTTTTGAACAACTTTTAAACAACTCCTACAAAGTGATATTTTTGAGCAACTTTTAAACAACTCCTACAAAGTGATATTTTTGAACCACTTTTAAACAACTCCTACAAAGTGACATTTTTGCAATGGGTAAGCCTAAACTAGACAAACAATTGTGTTTTTGGTGGGGAAAAGTTTTGTCGTCACGACTTGGGTTTGCAACAGTTTTTTTGGTTACCAAGAAGGTATGAATGCCCCCCTATTTGGCCAATTTTTAGCGGCTCGCCAAAAAAGTAATTTATCAAGACGGAACCGTCTATGGAACAATCGTACAAAACTGAAACGAAATCTTATCCAAATTGTGGGAGAAGAAAAAAAAACATTTGAACTGCCAAAATAATCATAGAAGCCACGGGGCTTATATTTGGAAACAGTTTCCGAATTGAAAAGCCGAGTATCCGTTTAGAAGCTCAAGGCTTCTTTTCGAAAACTCCCGGTAACATATTTCACCCCTTTCTCCATCAAAATCTTATAAATGCCCATTAAAAAAAGTTATAAAAATTTCGTCTTTGAAGAAAAAAATATAAAAGCACAATGAGCGTTCAAACAGTATTTGGTTTCCATATCGCTGGGCATCATATACTCGTATAAGTCAGAGACACTAGTGTCCCTCATGAGCTCATTCGGGGCCTGGCAGTAAAAATCTCCATTGGGAAAGCGGCATTATTGCAAAGGAGCCATCAAGTGTCATCAAAATGCACTGCAGATGAACCAAAAGCACTCAAAACAATGTACAAAGACATACTTTGACGACATGCCCGTTAATTGAGCTTTTTATTACTGGGCCCCTAATGAGCGCATCAGGGCCAATAGTTCGAAGAAGCGGAGCACTATAAGGCTTCCAAGGTCCCGCTTTAATTCCTCGCTATATAAGGATATTCAAGTTAACTGCGCTCGCTTTGAGGCACCTCTGTAGCTACTTTGTGCGAGATTCAACGATCCACAAGTCTTTACTGACATTCGTTAACGGTCCTCAAATTACAACGGTAATGATATAAAACTTCTGTATTACGCTTTCTTTAAAAGAAAGAAAAGAAAATTTAAATACTGTGGGTGTACAGAATATAGAAATTTGTGCCTTATTCTACATCTACCAATTATATGAGCATACCTTTTACGGATAATCTATAACCCCTTTATTTAAATTATTGGTCACTTGACTTTGGCCACATGACATTTAAAGGCCGGAACGTAAACAAACCTTTAACAGGTGAGTGCGAAAGCTTTTTTTCTGCAAAATTGTGCCTGCTTTACAAAAAAGGTATGTTAGGCATGAACTTTCTTTAAATGTTTAAATACTTTGGACTGATATGAAGTTGACCCCTATTAGCGGAACAATAGAAGGCTTCGTATCGCTGATGGAGAGATATACCGATTGAGTGTAAGGAAGAGCTGACTCGGAGCAAGAGGACCAGTAGTGTATCTATGTGACAAGGACCAAAAGTGTGGGGGTTTGAAGTTTCGTGTTTCGGCATGTATTTATTGGACTTTTTTGTTTTAAAAAATTTGTTTGAATTTTATAAAAGAAGTCCTGTGAATCTCTTCCTGTTTTCTGTATTATTTACGTGTGACGGAAAACATTCAATGTTTCTAAGTATTCACCCCTTAAGGTACTTGTTTGTGGCAGTACGCAGAACGAATCGTTTCATAGTCTGTTCGTGCAACTGTACTTTTCAACCACTCATGTAGAACTAACAGTGTGGCTAGATGAGTTGTGACATCAAGGTGTTAACCACAGATCATATATGTAACATGTATGCACGACGGAGATCTGACCTTGGTGTCACAACTTAGTTAGTTGGATATCAACAACACGAACAGGAACTTACACAAAAAAATGTCCCTTTTTGAAACACATCAAGTAGATATATGACATTTAAAGCTTGGCAGAGTAAAGTACATATGCTTTATCGCAGAACACGTGTTGAATGTTCTCTACGCAAAAAAAAAGGTTTTACCTGGTTAATACTCAGAATATTCGAAACATTCAACATCCTAACTTGGCAGAAAGCAAGCGGAAAGAATAGAATAAACTGAATATAGCCTAAAAAACAAATTCAGTTGACAAAAATACCTATTCTAAGTATACCAAAACAAATTATTGAGAAGGCTTTCCGCATAACAAGTCAGCGATATGGAAAAATCCATGCTTATGCTACAAGCTTTAAATCTTCATACTTTTGGCCCTTGTACTGTTTAAACCCTAAATTATGGTTTTGTTTCTTAAAGCTAAGCTGACATGTAGCTCCCAGTCGGCTCTGACTTAAATAACTTCGTATATCTCTCTGTCTCAACTACGAAGTCTTACACTGTTCGGCTAACAGGGGTCAACTTTATTTATCTGAGGCACGAATCCTGCATGCTAGTTCCTGTTATTCAAACATTTACTGTAAATTCATGCACAAAATACTGTTCTTGCAAACCAGGCACAATTTTTAATGGGCTGCATATCTTTATCTGCTTCGTTAAAGTGCAGAAAAGTTAGCTTCCGCACTCGCCTGTCAAAATGTTTGTTTACGTTCCGGCCTTTAAATGTCACGTGATAAAGTCAAATGATCAGAAATTTAAATGAAAGCGGTCTAGATTATCTCCAAAAAAATATACTAAAATAATTAATATATGCAGAATTAGGCATACATTCATTTTGTACACCCACAATGTTGAACTTTTTTTTTGTGCTTTTTGAAATAGCAATTCAAGAGTTTTTGGCGGATAATTACAAAATTTACTGTCGCTGCTTCACGTAATAAACCACGCTCCCTGTATGTATACAAATGCCACTTACTGCGGGAGATTCGTGGTTATTTCCTTATTCTTTTCTCTTAAAGAAAGCATAACACAGGTCGCATTTTATTATGGCGTCTCGGGAAAAAAATAAAATATGCAAATTAGATGCGCAAACGACCAAATATGCCTGAGAATGTTTCTCAAAACGAACACAATAAAATGGTTCTCAGATTTCCGGGAAAGTCATAACCACAGTATAACTACTACAAAATAAACTTCTAAAATACAGCTTTTCAGACAAATGCTTTGCGTTTTCTAACTGATCCATATTTTACTTTGTGCTGCCATAAGTTTGAAGTTGAAAATGAGTATCTTAACGGAAATACATAATTGTTTTTCTGGGCAAAAACCATGAGGTTTCTGGGCGATAGCTGTGTGCCCTGGTCGCCATAATTCTCCGCGTAACGCTAATCCGCGACCAAAAAAAAAAAAAAGACTGACCAAACCGTGCTCGTTTTTGTTTTTCAAGTACAAAAGAAATAAGAAAACCACATCTGACATAAAATCTAACATCTGTGACTTGTTATAAATATATATTTGTGTAAAATCTTTAAGAAAGCATGAAATGTTATTTTGTAAACATTTCATAATTCTATCCCGGAAGAAGCGATAGAGAAGACTTTATCAATTTTCTGAGAAAGTCGAGAATAAAATTATTACCAAAAAAATAAAACAGTTCCAAACATCCTCTGAGAATAAATATGCAGAATAAAATGCAAGCTCAGAAGTTATGTATCACTGCCGTTGTACTTTGAGGGTCTTTAGCTAATGCAAATAAAGACTTGTGTACATCTTTGAATTTTGCATGAAATCGCCACAGAGGAGCTTCAAAGGCAGTGTAGTTGACTTGCATATCATTATATAGGGAGGATTTGAAGCGGGTACGCCGAACCTCAGCAACAGACCACTTCGTGGAGCTCACTGATTCGAATCGAGATAGTTCCATGTGAATTTCATTGTAAAACAAAGAAATGGGTCCCAGTTGGCCTTACAGCTCACTAGAACCCTCAATTGGGAAATTGTTAGACTGGTTGAAAAGTTCATTTGCTCGCTTACCAGATGTAAGTTTCGGTCAGTACGAGTATTCGTACGAGTATACTCAGTACTGTCAAGCAGTTTCCTGTTGAAGGAGGCACGGGATGTTATACGCGTAAAAATGCTTATTAAGTAACAAGGCGTCTGCGGCAAACTTTCTTGACTAAATCTGAAGTGTATATGGATTACACATATCAAAATTATGGGCTGTCATTAAACTGATCTGCCTTTTGACAAAAAGTTAAACTTTGAACAACCATATTTGTTGTTTACTTTCCGGTGTTCCGTAAAGTGTAATGTGTGCCACTAGTTGCGCCTGTGCTTGGCTGTGAAAACTTTAACCTCAATACTGTTCTCACATGTTAAACACAAATATTAAATATAAAATAATCTTTTAATTTTTAAAATTTTTCTTCTTTTACAGCCTTCTTCATGTAAATCAATATATTCTTCAAAATAATCTTCAGCCACGCATTGTCCAACAGCCAACCTCCACGGCGGTTCGATCCGGTTGTGTACAACACCTTTTTACTAAGCAGACCTACTCGGGAATCCGCGAAAATAGTACTCATACAGGAGAGGGACCAGTTCTTAAAATAACCTGTGTATACACATAACAGATAGATATTCTCAGAGGTCAACTGTTTTATAATAGCGTCTGCTACATTTGTATTAATTTTTATTTCGAAAATATCGGCTTGAAGACTAAGAAGCCATAACTATGGGTTTTCCAATGTGTTCAACATTGGTTATCGCGATCCATAATAATAAAAATCTTTTGAGGAACAAATAGCACCACAAGGGTGCCCTGTTGTTATGTTACCATGCTTGTCAGCTAACCGATCAATCAGCTTCGTTGCAGTTCCTGTCATGTGATCGAGCCATTCCCAACTTATCGCGATCCGAACAACATGAGATTTTTCTCCGTTTAAATTTTTTGAAAATGACAGATCAAAATCAAGTTAAATACATGCCGTTTGGATATTATTTATTTTGGACATTATTTGTACGTACACCGTAAGTGTTATCTTGTTTGGTGTACCTTTGACCGGTTTTGCTGACTTTGCTGATTCCTACACGTTGTAGTTCTGAGTTTTCTCAGACCGGCTTCCCTGCCATCAAGAACCTAATGTAGGTTATATGTAAAAGACAGTGAGATGTCTTCTAGGCGATTTTCTCAATTGCCATTTCGAGGGTTTCCCTCATTGTCAGCAAACAGTTTACATTGAATCGGCTCTGCAAACAGAAAAGTTTCAACTTTCCCTCGTCCCTCTTCCCTTCTGCCGGCACTGTAGGAACGTCGGACACGTAGGTTTAGAAAGTCATGTGTTCCACTGGCTCGATACTGCGGCAACTCTCTTTGGGGAGTTGCATACACTATCTCTTCCTGTTGATAGACACGACAAAGTGAGTGTTGTGACGCTTTATCATGGTATTGAATAATGTAGCCGCTGCTGGCTACATGTGAATCGATGAGCAATCGAACATGTGCTCGACACAGCAGCGTCGTATCTGTGGCGGTTACGATGACTCGACACGGTGACGGGTCGTGTTTGCGGTGACTCACTGTTAAACCGGGTCGTATCCGCAGCGACTCGCTGTTATCGCGGGTCGCCTCTGCGTCTCTGCAGCGACTAACTTTTATCAGGGGTCGTATTTGCGGTCACTCGCTGTTATCACGGATCGTATCTGCAGCGACTCGCTCTGTATTGATCACGTGGCACGGTCGAAACAGGTACGATCACGGGGTCAAGTACGAGCTGACGTCGTGAGAGCTACGACCTGACAAAGGGTTAGCTGATTGGGTGGAGTGTCGGTCTCCTAATCCCAAGATTCCGAGTTCGATTCCAGCTCTGGTGGGTAAGCAGGTGTGATGTTCGCTCCAATTGCCTCAGCTCGAATGCAGTGGGATAAATCACCTGTCGTGTCGTGTATGCTACGAGTCGTGTCGTGTATGCTACGAATCGTCATTGCCACGACCTGTAGCAGTGACGGTTCAACCAGGTGACGAGCTAATGCTATCACGACTGTGCTTGCCACGGGTTTTTATTGTTACGACCCGTAATAGTGTCCTTTATGTGACAGATCGATAATATCATGAGTCGTGACTGTCACGTATCTGTTTGTGATGAGTCGTTATTAGAAACAAGTCTTCGCTGGGAAAGGTCGTTGCTATCACGATTTGTCCACGTGGTGGGTCGTACCTGACCAGACCCGTGACTGCGACGTCATTGTTACCGGGTCGTGTCTGCGGCAACGTCACATGTCACATACTGCAGCGACAGGTGTCGACGCAGTGTCTGCTCGAGCATGTCACGGGTCGCTGAAAATGCGTTTTGGTCACGTGTTAGCAGCGCTGTATCGATTTTAATCTGCGCCCATTGCAGTGACGGGTCGATCATGTTATAGGTTATAGGCCACTGCTATCACTGATCGTGTCGGCAACGGATTGTCACTGTCACGAACCGCAAGGGTGACGAGCCAGTCACGTCATGAGTCGAATATTTGACGAGTCGTTGCTGTCACGTGTTGTGTATGTGACGAGTAGTGATTCTGGCCACTCGTGACTGTGACTGGTCGTCACTGCCTAGGGTCATCCACGTGACGGATCGTATCTGTCACGAGCTGTGACTGTGAAGGGTCGATACCTTGCTTGGTCGTGTCTGCGGTAACTCGATTACGTGTCACTCGGTGAAGTGACAAAGAACTGGGTCGTTCATGTCACAGTTCGTTTGCACAGCAACTCAATCACGTGATAAAGTGGCGAGATTGCCTTTTTGTCACTGTTTAATGTTTTTACGCAATAGTCAGTGATTGGGTCGTGTTCTATTTTATTTTAACAACTCTGCTGACACGCGTAGTCGATACTGCTGCAAGCGTGTTCGTGTTGCAGCGACTTTTTTTTTTTGACAGAGTGCCGACTAGCGGATTGGTTGGCCACGTGTAGTACGGTTATTGAGTTGTTCACTTGGTTGTCGCAGCAGCAACGTATCTGTAGCGGTACATCAGCTAGACACTCTGTCGGGTTGTTGCATCACTGATAGTGTGCATGCATCGTCTCTGTATCCCTGCACGGGTATCCACTATTCTTTCCAACAGTATATAGCTTCAATAAAGGGTTCGTGTATCAATTTCCTACGTGAATTACTTGAAATTCTGGTTGTATTATCGTCACGATTACGTGATCGGGTGTGTGACGATGTCCTGCTGGCAGCGACCCGTGACACTGAATTGGTGTAACTATTCATACGCTGCTGTTACGGTTGTTGCGAAGTCAATTGGTATGTTGTCCTTGTGCCGACTCGGATATGCAACGATTATTCGGTCGGTATTTATGTGCCTGCTTATCGTGTTTCGCACGACTTGTGGCGATGGAGAATTGACCATGTGAAGCCTTGCCTCTATTTGGCAGTCAGTCGCGCATATGGTGTGACTTGAACGTCACGACCCGTGGTTGTGACGTGTTGCGTGTGTGTGATTTGTCGTGATTGTAACGACTCGTGCATGCAACGTGTAATAGCTGTCACGACCCGTGACAGTGACAAGTAGATCATGCGACGGGTCGCACCTGCAACGGTTTGTCACTGTCACGACAGGTGGCGGCGACGGGTCGATCTTGTGACCGGTCGTAGCTTACACGTGCAATGCACCTGGTGTTTGGTTACTGTGGCAACTCGACGCAGGGACTGGTCATCGCCGCCAAGGATCGTCCACGCGACAGGTTGTCACTGTCACGACCCGTGACTGTGACGGGTCGTCAATGCGGCGGGTCGGGGGTGCAACAACTCGATCACGTGTCATTTGCTGCGGTGACGGGTATCGACGCATGTCTAGCATGTCACGAGTCACTCACGGAATGTCTCCATCACGTATTAGTCGTATGGACTTTATATCACACTTTTGAGTGTTTTTATGCAATTTAAAATGATTAGGTCGTGTTATGTTTTATTAATTTCTTATTACAACAACAGTTGTTATTGCTTACTTATGTGGGTTTTTTCTGTTGTAGACCTGCAGTCGATCACGGACTCCTGAGCTCACAGCAAGCAAGCAAGTGATCCGCACACGAGCTGCATAGAATTTCTACCGCTCTGAGGTATACAACTTTTTATTTTTGAGAACAATCGCGACCAATGGGTGCACTTGGAGGATTCAATCTGTCTTTCCTATTGAAGCTGAGGGAATGGGCTTGTGTGTGGGCTAAGGGACGCAACCGTTCAAAGAGTGATAAGCCGTCTGCGCATACTTTCGTTTCAAGATGCGACCTTCCAAACTTTGTGCAAATTTTTGGAAACGGAGACAATTTATAGTTTGGTCGCGTGGTGGCGTCTTCCGAGCTATTTTAAGTGCAGACTACAAGAACTTTCGTCATTAGGGATGACGGCGGAAACGCGAACTGCACCTCTATTGGCCACCGACGCAGCAACGCGTCGATCGCTAACACTGCTAAATCTGGGCAGGGTGAAATGCACACTGGAAGACGATGATTGAGACAATTGGCAAAGACATCGACTTGGAATGGACCCTAATGAGACTGAGCTTTGTAATCCACTAAAGCCCACTAGGTGTGAACAACCTCGCCCAAACGAGAAGCCAAATCTGCGAGAACATTCAGGCTGCCTGCAATATGTGGCGGTTGAATGAGAAACCCACAATCGCGTGCATGCAATAGAACATCCTTGATGAGACGACATAATGTCGGTGACCGAGTGGCGCCCTGCTTGCAATGTAGCTAGAATTTGACGAGCAAAAAATACCGCCTTCATCTCCAATACACTGGCATACAAACTGCGTACGAGAATGAACCAGTTGCGCCTTGCTTGTGCGTCAATGGAAAACGAAACCCCACCCGTTGCAAGATGCAACGGTCTGTACCGCTTCAACGAGACTGGAAGAGAAAAGGGCACACCGTTCAAAAGGTTGGGTTGACCAGACCACCAATCCAGTACCTGACCGCTAACAAGTAAAGTCGAGTTTGATGATACAGTCACCTATCTCGACACAATGCCTTTGACACAAACCGTTGAAACTCCCGGACATGACACCTGCCTAGCTCGACCGTCTTCTCCGTTGTTACCAATAGACCGAGAAGTGACTCTTATTGGGAAACACGAGGCTTTGTATCCGATTTTGAGCGGGGAATGCCCTGGCCTTACAAGACAACTAACAACTCACAACTCTCGCCTAAGCTCTATTCTCTGTGCTGAAATCGACTCTGACTTGCCGCGATTGATCATCAGACCCAAGGTATCACACTGTCTAAGCAGTGTGTCCAACTGAGTTAAAAGAAGTTGCCCTATAGCCGATCACCAACAACCAATCGTCGAAATACTGGAAAACAAGCAAACCTACTTGACGGCCTAGCGTTTGACTACCTTCATCACCTGTGTAAATACAAACGGTGCTCTTGACAAACCGAATGGAAGGACAAGAAGCCAATAATTCTGATCCCTTATTGTGAAAGTCAGATAAAGACGAGACGCTTCGTGCATTGAAATATGCAGGTCTTCATAGGATAGATCCACTGAAATGGACCACATGCCATGACTTAGAGTGGATTTGATCAATTGCAGAGTTTCCATATTGAAAGATGTCAGGTGCATGAACTGATTGAGACGCGAATTTCCCGATTCTTTGGGAACCAGAGGGACCCGATTGGAAAACCCGTGAGTGCCTATAGGCATCTGTTCTGTGGCTTTCTTTTCTATCAGGTATCGAATCAATATATACAACGCCAGTTGCTTCTCTGGCTGGTGTCGGTACGATATGACTAAAGAAGGATTGGTAACTTTGACAAGCGGCGGAATGATTTGACGGCCCGCCCGTCTCTTGCAAACGATAATGGGTAGCCCTGACGCAACCACCGGATTATCTTTTTGGGAGCTCCTAACGCTTGCCAAGTTTGCAACTCTACAGCATTCCCTCTACGGAATATTTACGTTCGATTTGGGGAATGGATAAACCAATTCTTCTCAGAAATCTAACTTATCGATCGACATGAAATCTGTTCCGGATACTTTGATTGGTTGCTACCTCTGCTTAGGAGTCGTAGTCTGTTTTTTGTTTCCATCTTGTGTTTTTTAGCTGTGGCGTCGGCAGCGGCACTGGACTCGGCCTCTCCTTTGGCGTTGCCGTGGGAAGGATCGCCGAGTGGCACTGCTTCGGCTTGCTGGCGTGAAATGTTAGTGCTTTGCGCATCAACGATTTGATTCGCGGAGCCCCAATTACAGTCTTGAGTATTCTCGGAGAAAAGAAATCCGATTGTCCATCAATAGGAGCGAAACGACGTTTGCGTGCAACCTCTGTTCTGACATTGGAGTGCGGCAGTACTTGATCTCGGCGAAGAACGAAGAGCGATGTCGGCATATCTGCAGTTAGCGTTAGAAGATCAGACAACGCGGCACCGGCGGAGTCTAAAACGCGCACCAATAAAGCATCATGTACGTTCTGTAACTCGTTCATTCGTGCTTGCAAACGCAGACGGGAGCCGTCTATAAATCTATAAAGTCTTCACGTCGATTGTGACTGGGCCAGAAAGAAAAAGGAAGGTCGACTAAGCTGTTGTTTTGACGTTGTGACGTTATGAGACATACGAGTTATCCGCAATAAACTCGATAATATCTTTAAAGGGAAAGTCTGCTGCCGAGAAATTTACTGTCGACGTTTCATCCCATTCATTTGGTAAAACCTCTACGCCTGGAGGAGTGGTGGTGAGCACACGTCACAGGGATTTCTAATCCTCCGGTGTCATGATCCGAGGCGAGGCCTGAGATACCGTCGAAGATGTAGCGAGGGTAATCAGCCAGCCGTAGTTGCGACGGGTGACAACGGTATTTTCTTCACGCCAGTTTCTGTTACGATTATGGCACTGCGTTCCTTATCACTGACAATCACTGGCTCCTCCTCACCGGACGACGAGTTTTTTGCCGACAACGACGAGGATGCATAACTCGAATGTTGTAGCAAGCGAGTTTACTGCCCCTCAATGGTTATATAGGGGCCATGAGGGAAATAGCTTCAGGCTGTGTATCTATCGCTTAGGACGATTCAGTCGCAACCGTGGCCGACGAAACTGAGTTAAATCTTTAAGTTTCCGAAGCCAAGGACCCGGATTTGGAAGCAAGACTGTGCAACATCGTGAGTCCTTTTAATGTATCGGGATCTAAATTCAGATTCAAAGATGAATGCTCTTGCCTTTGTGGAAATGTACCCGATAAAGCATGCTTAACTTCGGTAGAAATATAAAAATCCACTTCAGTCGCAATCGCTAACTGCTGCACTGAAGCATCCGGAGGTAATGTGTTTGTCTCTAACGTTAGATCACTAATCAAAGATGTCTCTAAAATAGACTGGATGGGAACCTGCGTACCGGGCGTCGCAGTCACAACACGAGTCTCCATCGCAGATTTCGGACGTCACCGGGATCAATGAAATAAATGCCCGGTGTCGATGTGGAAGTATCTTGTAGTGGCAACGAAAGCGATGTAATTTTGAGTTTCTTCGGTTTTCGCGAAGCATCTGCGTCCGCATCTTATTTATCCACAGTAGACAGCGCAGGAGACTAACGCGTATGAATATAGGCAGACGTCTTGTCACTCCTAGCACGCTTGTGACCCTTTGTCCGGACTGTAGCAGTCTCACTGTATCCACATAATTTTTAATAATAAAATATGCAGAAAGTTCACATAATAGCATTAAAATTGTTTTCCAGATAATGCACAACACGACATCTTGTCGATACCCCTCACCGCAGCAAGTACCACGTGACTGAGTCGCCACATACACGACCCAACACAGTCAAGGATCGCAACAGACACGACCCGGACTTGCGACGACCTTTGACAGTGTCGTGACAATACCGGAACGTGGACAAGTCGCCACAACATCGACCCGTTACAGACACGACCCGTGACAGTCACGCCTAGTGGCTTGATCGACGTCTTACACATCGAGCTAGCGAGTCGGAACATAACACAGTCAACCTGAAATAAGAGCATAATTCGTGCCACAGTTGATTGTAGAACTACATTACTGTGATCACGCGCATTTATGGCCTGATTCGACACATGCTCGACCTGTCACTTGTACGAGTCACTGCAGACACGATTCGTGACAACAGCGAGTTGTCACATGACCGGATTGCTACTGCCACGGGTCACGAACAAAGCAAGACATGCCTGCATCACCCGTGTTATCTCCGAGCCGTCATTTGTTTTACTAGTCACTGCAACGAGTCGTAACAAGAACTTATAAGATCTTTAAAATCTAGGGGTCTGTCCCCATCAGCCGATTCTATTCAAAATGTCATTCAGCAACGCATAGCAAAATCAAGAGGTTCAAGAGCTGGTGCGAATAAGCGAGTATCCACACACCCCGAACATAATTTTAGAAAGGTAAAAAATCCGCTGACAGTTCATGTCTGAAACAAATAGAATTCCAGGAACCGAATACTTTTCAATCGGTTTTATAAATTGCCAATCCTTGCGCAACAAATCAAAAATTCTGTTGAAGCATACCTGCAAAAACGCATTATCGCTGTGCTTTTTGACCGAAATATTGATGCCAAAAGATCTGCCTTGTGATGTTTATCAAAACCCAATGCACCATGGCCAATGCAGTGGTTGGTTGGCCGTTATCATTCAAAACTCCATTACAACAACGAATTTTACAGCCGCCTTCAAAACGTATTCATCTTTTGAATTTATCGCAAATAAATCAATAATTCGGGGAGAACAGGTTACTCTTTATACAGTCTATCGACTCGTCCCTCATTCGCTAACAGGCTGAAATTCAATGATTTTCACACTGAATTGGCAGACTTTTTAGAAAATATTGTTTTAACTCCAGGAACAATATGTATTCTGGGTGACTTTCATATTCACTGGGACGTGTCAAGCCATCCCGAAAACAAAGAATTTTCTTCCCTGCTATCGTCGATGAATCTTAAGCAACATATTCTCTATACGACATATGTAAAATGTCACATCCTGGACTATATTATGTCATATACTTGGGGGTAGATTTCATTTACTAGTTTCCCTGATAACATATCACGTCTCCAAAATCTGCACCCAAGATATGTTGATGTACGTCTACCTTCGTAAATAAGTCTGCTGCAGTTGTTCTGGTAAGTAGTTTGGCACTGTGTGACGCACAGATGGTATCACAGTCACTCTCGCTATCTCGATGATGGTATCCTGGTGTCTGTAAATCCGCCAGTTAGACATAAACTTGCTTCTTTAGTTGAACATCGAATCTCTTGACGTTTGTTAAATACTGGGCGCTTGCAGGTAGTATAGAATAAACAGAGCTCGAAAGCCAAGAAAAGGAACAAGATAAAATTTCCATATTTAATTGGAAATATTCAAACGATAAAAATAACAGGAAACAAATCCGAAGTAATAATAAAAAATAACATAACCACCTCTAATTCCCAAACTAAATCATCCCGGATAACTGAGACACACTTTCTGACTGAATTCAGACCTCAGACAACCTGACAAACTCCTATGCAGCTCGAGATAACTGACTGTTGTAAATAAACTCCACTGCAGTAACGATCCAAGTACCGATGTAAGTACTATCTGATTAGACAGCTAAAGTAATTAATACTGTTTTATGAACCCGAGATATCTGACCAAAATATCCAACTTTGAGCGCCAATATATATACATATTTACATAATTTACATTATAGTAAGCTTCCACTAAATACACCAAACTCCAATTGACTATAATCTCCATTATAAGGTTGTTGAAAAGCAGGTAATGTTTAAAAGATTCCACCATTATTCAGAACCTCAGAATCCCGATTGCGACCCAATCTCCTAATCCCCGAATCATGAATCGACTCCCTGGATCATGAATCGAATCCGTGAATCATGATTCGAATCCCTAAATTATAACTCCTAAAGGATTCGGATTCAAACACCAAACATGGGTAAATTGCTGATATGAAGCTCAAAATCTGGTCGAAATGTTAAAGTGAGAACCTGAGCTGTATATTTTTTTCTTTTTGGCCGCCTGAGTTTTGAATTTCATCGTAAGCTGAGCAGAAAGTGGAGCTGAATCTTGAATCAAATCACAATATGGAATCATGATTCATCTTGCAGGTTCATACTTCAATTTGGAGGAAGAACGATTTTGTGCAGATTGAAGTCAATTGGAGAAATACCTCATCTTATATCTGCACTCTGCCACGGTGAAATCCCATTCTTGGTCTGATACCTGGTGATGAACGGTGTGGCTTCAGCTGCATCCAAGACAGACACTGAGCTGTGCTCACCCATATATGTACTTGTTTGGCCAAATAACGCTAGCAACACAGTTGTGACCCTCCGCGACCCGAACTAGTTCACTTCGTTACCAGTACTTTTACCACTTAACACTAATTTGAAATATATAAAACAATTAACAAATTATTTTAATACCAACTTTCGGATATTTCGGCAATAACTACATTCAGAACGCTGAAAAATCAGCCATTTCCCCTATTTTTGTGAATAAATTCCCACGAACCTGCCAAGGTAACATGTAAACAACCGCCATTTCCAAATGGGGGCATTAAATATAGATTTTGATTTTTAAAGGTTTTGGGACGTTATTCAAACTTCCCGGAGCTGAAAACGACGACATTATTAACTTTAATAACTCTCTTCTTACCATAAAAAGGTAATTTGATAAATCAAACGAGAAATTAAGTAAACATTCGAACCTCAGCTTTTCACGAATCGCGACTATCACGAATTATCACCCATTGTTTTACCTTAAGTTTTCCCTCTAAAACGGTTTTAATTTTTAAAAATAAATGTCTTATGCTATTTTCCAATACCTATTTCAGTTACTCCCGGCATATGAAATACAAAACCGTGTTCGAAAATTTTAAAAATGAAAATTGAAATAGTTTGTAATTACTTCCGGTTTTCACAGAACTGCCAAAACAGACTTTTTAAATGGCCGTTTAATCCTAAAATGCTGTTTATATGCATAAGGTTTTAAAAATGCCAAAACTACAAGGCATGATGCGCCTGAATTACAAACAAAATAATTTTCCGTAAATAGATTTCTACGAGTTTCATGAGTTTTAAACAGAGCTTTCCCAGTCAAAATAGCAGAATTTTAACGTTCACGTAAAAGTCCTGTAGTGGAAGTCGAGCCCCAGACCAAACGCTCTATCAACCACGCCCCTGAGCTAATTTTACGACTGAGACCTGTCATTATAATACATGTAAAAATCAGTATTTCAGTCCTGGGCGAATTTCATAATTATTACTAGAGCCGATGACGAACTGCTTTCATCGTGCGCTGTCAGTGATCTCATCTCGGACCACCATGTCGTACATGGATATTAGAATAAAAAATCAAAATTTGAACAAAAACATGTTACGTACAGAAAAATTAAAGATATTGATACTGATTTATTTTGCCATGATGTCGAAAATGCAAATTATTTGTAACGACCTGGCGACACAGCGACCACCCTTCAAGAAAGATACGATTTCTCTCTGTGTAATATTTTGGATAAACATGCACCAGAAAAAACATCAGTAATTACCATCCGACCTAAAGTTTCCTGGTTTTCGAACGATATCGCCATTGCCAAGACAGGAAAAAGAAAAGAGGAAAAGACTACGCAAAAATGCAGAACTCCAGTAAACGTTAATCAGTATCGGCAGGCTAGACTTAAATTTGTAAACACCATTCAGAAAGAAAAACAATCATACTGTTCGCAACAAATTATTGATTGTGAATTTGACCAAAAAAGCTGTTTAACGAACTGAATGAGTTGCTAAAAAGCAAAAATAAAACCGTTTTACCTGACCATTCATCCAAAGAAAATTTGGCAGAGAGGTTTAGCAACTTCTTTCGGATAAAATTTAAAAAATTAGAAAAACTGGACAAAAATTGTAGAGCATATATTTTAATTTCAGAACCAACGTGTGATACGAAACCATCGTCTTTCATTACCTACACCGTTTTCTAATGGGTCCCGAAGATTACAAAATTTACACCTTGTCGGTAGTAGATAAACGATCCTACTGATTTTAATTATTCGGTGAGGAAACTGTAAGCATGTATTGAAGAAATTAGACTCTGGATGTCGGTCAACAAGTTGAAGTTAAATGACTTGAAGATCGAAGAGCGTGTCATAACTTCATCATGTCACGGTACTAGTTTTGGTTTAGATGGCATTGTGATTGGTGAAACACATATTAGCTCAACGGATAGTGCAAAAACATTGGAATAATATTTGATTTACATTTGCCACTAGAAAAGGAAATATTGCAGCCATGTAAGACGTGCTTATATCACACTGTAAGAACCTAGTACATGCACTGATATTCTCCAGGTTAAACTACCTGAATGCAGTACTATATGGTCTTTCTAAATACCGCATCAGTCAGCTACAACGGATACAGGATATTGTATCTAGCTTACTGACGTGCAACAGAAAATATGACCACGCCACCTCCATTTTAAATTAGTAGTTCATCGCAGAACTGAATTTAAAATTCTACTATTAACATTTCGAATTATCCAGGGCACAGCTTCAGAATATCTTTGTGAACTACTCTCACTTTACCAACCTTCTAGAACTCTACGTTCAACACATAAGAATTTTTTAAATGTGCCAAAATCCCGGACAATAACCTGTGGTAATAGGGCTTTCTCTGTTTCGGCACCGCGACTGTGGAACAACCTACAACTGCCCCACGTTTAGAGGCGAACTACCTGCCTTTTAAGAAGAAAGTTAAAACTTCTTTATTCGGCATTTCGTATCTGTGATAGCAGCCTAGTCAAGGTCTTTTAGCTATTTAACTTTGAGATCAGTTATTTTATGTTGTTGTACCATGTCTTTGAATATTGTTTAGAACTATGCACGTAAAATCTATTAACTATTTATTAATTCGGTTTAACTGTGTTCGAATAAACGAGCTGTTACTGTAAATTAAATTCGAAAGCCTAGACTATAATAAAGATGAAGCTAAATACAGGACAAAATAATTCAGAAATAAATGATCCAGTGATAAAAGATGTCATTTGAAATAATTTAAAAAAGCAGATATCTATGCAACTGGTTTCAATGAAAAATTATGGTTCAATCAATCATAACTGGCCCAGTAATGAAAAAACTACACCAAAACTTAAATTACGCTGTTATGATTATGTTCGAATTCAAATGGCGGACACTTATGACATGTAAACATCATCCAGAGTATTACGCTATTAAACGAGCCATCCTTGAAAGCATGCAAGACAGGATTGCGATTCCAGGGATTACAAGGCCTTATTAATAAAACTGTGCAGTAGCATCATTTGGATATCATATGTTGTTCTAATTGATAAATTTAGAACTTTTGCTGAAAATCACTAACTTGTTTTTTGTGTATGTTACTCTGGTTACTAGATACTATGGAAGTCATTCTGAGATGGTAGTTATTTAAGTTTTCTCTTTCAAATCTAAAGCCAAAATTGACCATGCCATTGAAGCGGTTAAGCTGTATCTAAATTTGAAAATGCTTTTCATGTTATCGCGTTGAGAAGAAATTATATTCCAAATCGAAGCTGGCAACTGGTGATCATTTTGAATTTTACTACCATTTACTACCATTTTACTACCATTTTGATTTTGGATAACGTATATGTAAACTTTAGAGAGATTCGAAAAGTGTTTATGGGTTCAATTATGGGTTCAATTAAATTGTGTGCCAAGAAGTGAAGCTGAAACCGAGGCTTCTTGAATCAAATGCATGCAACATACTCCCTTGACACTAAACTTGTGTTTCAAGAAGCGCTGCTAAAGAAGTAGAGGTTTAAACTGACAATTATTGTTTGCAACTTTTGGTTGAGGTGGAGAGTAGCTTTTCAAAATTGATTTCGTTTACGAATAAAGTCTTTGTGAAGAAGTGTTTGGAAAACATGCTCACCAGTTGAAAAAGAATTGTATGAAAAATGGTAGATGATGTGTATTTACTCAAAGTACCAAATCTCTCATCTTAAGTTTGACCAGTTTTAGTACCCTCCTCAAATAAGAACACAAGTGTTGGGAACTACCTGAGGAATATTCCATAAAACCTCAAAGCTAAGGTTAGACGTGTTTTGCTTGTGCTTAGTAGAAAACACCACCTTCACTATTTTGCCCATTGTTTCGTTTATTATAGCTTCTCATCAAATTGGGAACAATCATGGCAGAAGCAGTATTTTTTGGCCTGATCCAGGAGCCAGTAGCAAGAGGTTATTCGTTTTCGCAAAATTTTGGTTGACTTGATCGCTTTCTTCAATTTGGTATTTGAAAGCAATGAGATAATAAGTGTTGAAAGAGCAGCATTTTGTATATATTAGGCCAAAGTTCCAACAGTTGACCTGTATTTGACTAATTTTGGCACATTCGCCAACTAAGAGCAAACGCGACAGACGACCACCTGAAAAACATTCCTGTCAAATTTGAAAGCACTCGGACAAGAACTACAAAAGGAGTATTTTTAAAAGAAAAATCATATTCACACCAGGAAAAATTGCGAAAATGGGTCAGAGTCAACAAAATAAGACCATTTAGGAAAAGATTATGTGATTACAAATATTTTTTTTAAGTAAGTGCAGAATTCAAAATTTCGAGCAATTAAAACAAGAAGCTTATAATATCACTTCTATGGTAACAAAGAAGTTACACTAAATTGAAAAAATGTTTAGATTGATGAATATTTCAATGTGTTGCCGCCCTTTCCATCAGGTGGTGGAGAGTGCATTTTGACGTTTAAGTGGAAGGAAAGATATATTTTTGGAAGAAAAACCAGGATTTTCAGATCCTTTTGTTTGTGATGTCATGATATTTGTAGCATCAGATGAAATGCAACTATGGTACAATGACCGACCGTTATTCACCTCAACAACACAAATGCAATATTAGCCACTTACCTGTGGTGATGTTGCATGTGAAGTGTGACATTTTGAGCCCTTGTTCTAGCCGCTGGAAGATAAATCCAAACTCGGCATCCTTAAATACTCACAGGTCTCTGACTGGCATAGTAATTATCTCACTGAAATTGTAATGTTCCCACAGCAAGAGAGCTGTTTCGTTCCATTTTCTAGCATCATGACTTCTGAAGTGAATATTCGTTTGAATATTTTAGAATGAAAAGCATTTCCTATTTGTTTCATGCAAACAATTTTTTAACATTGTGACTTATGTTTCTCTTTTCGTTATTGTAACAAATTTCACTCATTTTGCACTGTTTCCTAATTTACTGCGTTATTAAATTTTGAGGGTCCTTAACGCGTTTTGTTCAGTGTTCAAGATTGAGTTTCATTAGGTCGGAAACTTCAAAGAGAGGCATTTAAGTAGCGTTTTCCTGTGTATTGAAGCTGTGGTGAATGCTGGCATTGACTGTAATTTCATTCCAAACTTCTGTTTCTTTACAATGGAGTACTAATTTTCTACTTCTTGGTGATATTTGTTGATTGTTAAAAAAACAGGAGACTGATTTCTTCTTTCTTGCCCCTGCTGCATATGCAAGCAGTTCTGGACAAGACAGTAGAAAAGATAAATCTTATTCACGCTGAACATTGAATCATCAATTTAAAAAAAGATAGTTTTAAAACGTTGTTGCTCAACATCTAACCTCTACAGCGTCAACCTCTATGACCTGCATAAAAGTCTTTTCTCCCCGAAAATATTGCTCATAAAACAGAGGAACTATATTTTAAATAAGCATACGCTCTGTGGTGATTGGAGATAGATCCCTTCAGAGGTCAGCTATTTGATAACAACAACACGAACTCGTTTGTCTGAAACTGTTCCGCGGTGCCGAGAACTACTTTTCGGCCATATTGATTGTTGACAGAAAACCAAGGAAGTTTTACAGTTGACATCTCGTATTAGAAAAAGCTACACGCTGAAGACAGCAATAATAAAACCATGCCAGGTTGTGCAGAAGATATATTAAAGGGATTTAAGTTGTATCTTTTCTGATTTATGTACTCATAGATAATACATACGCTGGGATTTGGACTCTTAATCGATAGTTCGATGAAATTGGTTAGAGTACGATAGATATAATTGGTGGATGTAATTGGTGACAACAGTATGTTGAATTCTAACTAAAACTTAATAAGCCAGGAGTGGTATTCTGCTGTGTCCTTATATTTAATTACGTCCTTATACTTGAGATTAGATGGTTCATCCTAAATTTTTATCCTATTTTTTAAAAGACTGTTGAGTTGGAAGATAGAGCAGAATAACTTTTTTATCCTTATTTTTAAAAATAAGGATATCCTTAAAAATAAGGACAGAGCAGAATACCATTCCTGTAGCCATTCGTTCGCATGGTTCCGAGTCAGCCCTTCCTTAAATTACTTCATATGTCTCTCTGTAGCCGGCCTCTTTAACCGTATCATGCCAGTTCTATTGCACTTTGCTTTGGTACTCCAACTTACAGGGTTCATGCATATCAGGGAAATCCTGATAAAATATTTTTGTCAGCGGATTTTATCTTGCTGAAATTGTCAGGGAATTTTGTTAAAATGTCAGGGAAAATGGTATTATTTGGTAAGTAATTTTTTTATGTTATTGACAAAATAGTTATCTTGGTTCAGAGTATGTTACTTTTAATAGTTTTTTTGTTGGTTAAAAAGTTTCTTTTATCTCTCTGTGGGTTTGGGGAAGTTAGAATAAACCCACGGCGTTCTGTTCTGTGCATGCCGTAAAAAGCGACTAATCGGAGCAGCAAGGCTTGAGCTGGTGTAGTGCAATCTCTTTGTCAGCGCAGGAAGGCCGATAAAAGTACAACATGACATGTAAGTAAATAAAGAATAGGAAAATAACGGTTACTGGGTTTTCTTACTTACTGATGAATAGCAAATAATAGTATGTCTTAAAATGGGTTATCTGGTGGAAATTTAATTATTTTGTCATGGAAAATGTCAGGGAGTTTATCATAGAAAAATTGTATGCACCCTGCAACTAACACTTCTGGGAATTTTGTTGTATGCTACGTTTCGACTACGATTTCGTGGGATTAATATAGAGAAATTATAGGGAAAACATCCAAACTATTTTTGTCCATACATGCTTTTCGAAATATCATAAGCTTTTATATACTTGGCACGGTATGTCTCATAATACTGTAACATTTAAAATATGTTGTTCAAGAAAAAGTTAACAAAAGTGAACAGAGTGAGGGCCTGTGTGGTTGTGTAAGATCGTTTGTATCGCCTTTGCTGATGGGTTGGCGTGAAGATCGTCTCCATGTTGGTTCTGCTACGTCGTTTGTATCGCTGTTGGTGATTAGTGCACGTACAGACCGACGTTTTATTTCCCAAAACTTACATTGTTTACCATAGAAACACCATTTATACTTTTGTGTATTTATTATACCAGGAGTTCGCTGTGTTCTGGATCAGCAATGTTTGGTTCGACCTCCTCTGTCAGTGGTATATTTTTTTCCGTTTCGGGTGATTTAAAGCATAATTTCCTGAATCATTGAAAACCCATTATTTTATCACAATTACTGTCTCTTACTCGTAGGCTATTTGTGAGTATTTGTGAGGAATCTGTGGCTCTCTAAATGCATCACTAATATATATATATGCTATAGATATATATATATATCGATATATATGTGTGTATATCTGTGTGTGTTTTTTTATATTAGAATAGAGAGTATATACAATGTTGCTTAATCTAACAATTCGTTAGAATTGTTATTTTATGCGATGTTTTAGATAACTTGTTAAAAGGTAAAAGGATTTGTTTGCATCATGCCAGAAACAAACCAAGACATCAGTTTGAACAAAAACTGTATTTGCATTAAATGTATCCTCTCCGGTTTAGGGTCAACACGGCTCTGGCATGATGCCAGTATAAATACATTTTTAAGCGAAACGAGGAAGTTGGTATATACCAGAAAATGGGGAAGTAGTTTTGTTTATCTATACATTATTTTCTTCCGTTCATTGGACCGTTGCTTTTGATATGTTGTCAAAACCGCCATACAAACATAAAGAGAAGTTAGGGTCTTCACTTAGATCCGTTGCTATGCTCTAAAAATACAGTGTTGTCAATAATTGGAAGGCGCCTGCAGCTGAGAGATTTGTTTTAAAGTTCTCGCATACCGGTTCATATTGGTTTTTTTTTGTGTCGTCACATTTTTTGTGTGTTCAATTTTATTCTATTCACCTCAGTTATATTACTATTTTCTTACCAAGCACTGTAAACACCATGGAAAAGATGCAATGATGCTCGTGACGTTTTGCCCTACATTGTGGAGGCAAGAAATGCGCAATTCCCAACTCATGTCTGTGTTTTATAATCAACCGAAGCTGGTAGCACCGTGTCGATAGTCCCACAGACGAATACCTCTCCTACTGTGGCCTCAAAGTGTGGTGAGAATTTTCAGCTTGGGGAAAATGAGTAACCCTTTGCGAGACCAGAAGTCTTTGCTAGAATATTGTACGCGTTATAATACTGATTTGTCTGTATCCACCATTTAATTTAATTACTTCATAAAGCTAAATGAAATGCGTTTAAAATAAAAACAACTGGAAATTGTTTTATTGGGCTAACCGGACTAAGTGAATTTTCGAACGGTGGAAATTATCCACACAGAACCCCGGGAAGGGTGGGTGGTCGCAGAGATATTTATCATTGGACTGCCACGATTATCCTTTGGAGTTGATGACTTCTTATGCTAAGCGCGGTTCATACGTGGACTCATACGCGTTATCCATATGCGAATAGTTACGCGTCACCATTCGTGAATGTCTGAAGAATAGCATCGTCTTTGTGTCCTTGCTTCAATTCCTTAACGTAACACTAAGAAACTGGATGAACCTGAGAGATGCCGATTCGGGGAAGATTCTTTGGCAGAGCAGCGACGATTTGTAAGTAATAACGCCTCTGACATTGTAGTTCGCTTCGCATGGCAGGAATGGCTAGTTCTAAACTTGCTTTGTTAAAAAAAAAAATAAAATAAATCAATGGCAGCGGCAAGTTATGTTAGTTTACAAAAAAAAAAAAAAAAGAAAAAAAAAAGTTTACAGCAGAGCCTCGTTGGTCTTGCCATGCTTCCGTGTTTGAAAGTATCGGATATAATTCAGGACCCTAGCTGTGCTTTGTATCTTACTGGGAGAGCATAGGTATGGAAGCCAGAAGAGCCATTTCGGACCACCAGCTGTACTGTTGGAACTTGACAGTTTCCTTGATATGTTGCTTTATGCCCGTGAGGATGATGTTTAATAGTTTAAATGCACTTCTGTTTTTTTTTTCAGGTCAAAACCAAAAGTAGAGCATGAAGGTTAGCAAATTTCTTTACAGCCATATGTTGATCATTCGGTTGAGAGCGTGATATCAAGTTTTATTTCACAAGTGATAAAAATTATGCAAAGCCGAAAGTTTTTGGGATATATGTTTCTCCAGCTTACAACAACCACATGATCAATTAAATTGTATCCCGTTTATTTTGTACAAGATTTTCTGTGACACCATTTAACAAAGACATTTAAGAGTTTATTTGTGAGAGTAATACCACTTAGTGGCATGGTGACGAAGCGTTCGCGGTGACTGTGAGACATCTCGACCAGCGAGAAATTTAAAACTGCAATATTACACCATTTTGACTTGGCTTTCTGGTACAGTAGGGAAAGAGTTGCGTAAAAAAATCAAAAGCTCACGCGTATGTCTAATCAGTGTCACGCGTTTTGCGTCTGAATTAAAAAAAAAAAACAGAAGATTTCGGAACTATGTACGTGTTTTTTTAAAGTCGTTTAAGCGTGTCATTTGGTGATTGATTGTTCAGTTTCGTTGAGACTAGAATTTTCTCCCTTTTTAGCTCGTGTACCAAAAAAGATTTTGAAGTGTCGGGCCGTCGCCAGAGAAATTAACTTTTCGTCAAAGGAAGGCATGGACAAATTCAGATTAGAACAACGTGTTCTATATAAAGGAAAATGTTTAGAAGGTAAACATTAAGGTTTGAAAGTGAATGTTTTTTAGGAGTAGTGATAGAATGAAGTTGATTCATCATTAGGCCCCAACCCTACAGGGTTGGGGGCCTATAGACTTGGGGTGTCTGTCCGTCCGTCTGTCCGTCATCGCTTTTTTCTACAAGCGATATCTCGAGAACGCAGAGGTCTAGAGACTTGATGTTGGGCTCATTTGAAAGGTCTCGACTTGTAGATGTGCCTTTTGGCCATTTTGGCCAAATTCGATCACGTGATCTTGGCCAAATTGGCCAAAAACGCCAAAAATCGACTTGTGTTTGTACAGGCGATATCTCGTAAACGCAGAGGCCTAGAGACTTGATGTTGGGCTCATTTGGAAAGGTCTCGACTTGTAGATGTGCCTTTTGGCCATTTTGGCCGAATTTGATCACGTTATCTTGGCCAAATGGGCCAAAAAACGCAAAAATCGACTTGTGTTTGTACAGGCAATATCTCGAGAACGCAGAGGCCTAGAGACTTGATGTTGGGCTCATTTGAAAGGTCTCGACTTGTAAATGTGCCTTTTGGCCATTTTGGCCGAATTCGACCACGTGATCTTGGCCAAATTGGCCAAAAACGCCAAAAATCGACTTGTGTTTGTACAGGCGATATCTCGTAAACGCAGAGGCCTAGAGACTTGATGTTGGGCTCATTTGAAAGGTCTCGACTTGTAAATGTGCCTTTTGGCCATTTTGGCCAAATTCGATCACGTGATCTTGGCCAAATTGGCCAAAAACGCCAAAAATCGACTTGTGTTTGTACAGACGATATCTCGTAAACGCAGAGGCCTAGAGACTTGATGTTAGGCTCATTTGAAAGGTCTCGACTTGTAGATGTGCCTTTTGGCCATTTTGGCCAAATTCGATCACGTGATCTTGGCCAAATTGGCCAAAAACGCAAAAAATCGACTTGTGTTTTTACAGACGATATCTCGAGAACGCAGAGGCCTAGAGACTTGATGTTGGGCTCATTTGAAAGGTCTCGACTTGTAGATGTGCCTTTTGGCCATTTTGGCCAAATTCGATCACGTGATCTTGGCCAAATTGGCCAAAAACGCAAAAAAATCGACTTGTGTTTGTACAGACGATATCTCGTAAACGCAGAGGCCTAGAGACTTGATGTTGGGCTCATTTGAAAGGTCTCGACTTGTAGATGTGCCTTTTGGCCATTTTGGCCAAATTCGATCACGTGATCTTGGCCAAATTGGCCAAAAACGCAAAAAATCGACTTGTGTTTGTACAGGCAATATCTCGAGAACGAAGAGGCCTAGAGACTTGATGTTGGGCTCATTTGAAAGGTCTCGACTTGTAGATGTGCCTTTTGGCAGGTTCAAAACCATAGACGACCCCTTACAATTTTGGGGGCGTTGGGGCCTGTTAGTGTTCACTGAATACTTGTTTAGAAGTCTGTTATTGTACTGGAAAACTTCGAATGCTGAATGTTCAGGAGTCTTTTTTGAATTGAAATAATGTAACAAGGACCATTTTATTGTTGTCCGAAACTCTTCGTTATTTGGCCCGTACCCAGTCTCTCTGCTTCAGAAGTCATGTAGAGTGTAGTGTTGGTTTGGTGAATGAATTGCAGAATGGTTTTTCGAATTTGGTTTTGTCATACCCGATTCTACGAACACATGGCAGTCTATCATAGAGGCAGCGCCCGAAGAACAGATGATGCCAGCAAGTGTTTTAAAGTGAGTATCACCAACGAGGTTGCTACCTCGGGTTGAAGTGTCACAAGGCTTAAATTCAATAAATCAAAAGTCCTGCTTTATTATTGAAAATAACATTTCACATATTTACTCACAGGTTTAAAAAAGAGCCTGGAATAGGGAGGTACGATCAATATATATATACACACACACGCATATATATATATATATATATATATATATATATATATATATATATATATATATATATATGTATATATATATTGGGTACCAATTCATGTAAAGTCCAACGTGACTGCTAATTTTTCGACTTGGTTCAGGATATTTTCGAAAGACTATATAAATAAAATTGTGAAATTATTAGACGTAAGTGCTTGATTATCTTTTTTTTCAGCGGAAATGTGACGATAGAGACTAAATTTTACAACGCCGATCTTCATGTTAGCACTTCAAAAGTACGCGTGTTCTACTTATAAAAGAATGGTCAGCAAAACTGCATCGGTCCGCGTAGGCGCAGGAGTAACGGATTGAACTACATCACGGCCCATCTTGAGGTGATACTCAAGAGATAACTGTTTTGAAAGTGGTATTTTTTTTTTCGGAGAAGGGTGGCGCTTAAAAGGAAGTCTATTTGTTTTGTGTGAAATTTTCTGTTAAAGGTAACTAAACCACAGGAACTAACAGTGAAATCTCGTGTAAGAAATTCCGGCTAGTCAAATGTGGAACGCAAAAAAATGTCAAAAATAACCCCTCCAGTACCACCCCCAACCAACTTTCGCGTAACTCAAACGGAGTTGAAGTAACCACCAATCAAGGAAATTGTATCCATGTCTGATGTGGTTAGTGCTTTGGATCCTGAACACAGAGAACCTAAATTGTGATGGGCAAAAAAAAAAAAGGAAAAAAGAAAACCTTGGCTGAAGATATTAAGGCCTTAACATCGTTCTGTCATGGTGAAGCGATTCTGGCATTTCCTTATAGTTATTTCTTTATATCGTTTTCAAAGAGAAAAAACTCGCCTAGTGTGTGATAAGTGGAGCTTAATTTATGCTGTAACTGCCAGTATATTTGGTTTTTATCATCATATATAAAATGTAGTTTTGAAAGAAAGTCAGTTAAATTCTTATCTGAAAACCTGCCTACAAATTGCCCAAAAATGCCTGCAAATTTGAAACAATAATTGCGGTGGATTTGTTTTAAGGCCTCTACAATAAAACCCACAAATCGCCGTTGAAAGTCAGTAGTAGGTGCCCAGTTTGTGCTCGTCCAAAACGCATTGCTACATCTGATGATTTTTGGCAATACCGTCCACACATAGTATTATACAGTGGCATATTGTTGAAGTTCGTGATCCCTATCGCTGCCAAATAAAATATATTTGACATACCGCAATTAATTAGGAGTTGGAAGACATGACCTATATTTTAATGGGGAGATTTTTTGCGAGTTCTTTGGTGGTTGGGGTGGCAAGTTTTAGTGCTGTTACATTTTTTTTGCTATAGCCTTTCGCATTGTTATAGAGATTCCGTCCATAGCTTTAGTTTTAAAGCTCCCAAATGTAATGGCATGAGAAGTCGTTTAATTTTTAAAATATAAGTCAAGTGAGAAAACGCATAAAGAATGTAGAATTAAGCTCAGAATAAACCTAAGTATCTAAAGGGTTTCTGAGCTTTGTTAGAGAGTTGCTGTTTTTATGTAAAATTTCCAATATCTCGCGATAAAAAATCTGGATCAGCAAAAATGATTGTTCGGTTAAAACCGGCAAAATCAGATGATAATGATATTTGTCTGTATTTAAGGAGAGTTTTGATTGGGCATAAGATTATTCCTGGGAATTCGAAATCGTTTCGAAGAAAAGTTGTTAAAGATGGAACACATGAGCAGTTTCTAGTGTTGAACGTTTCTGTGTAATTGGTCAATATTTCCATGTAATTCGCAAAGTGCCGCAAGTTCAAAAGGTGTAGAACTTACATTTGACGCTCGTTAAGGAAATGGTTGTTCTGACCATATCTAGTGAAGGAGCCGGACGTCTTCGTTCTCTGAGGGGATTGTCTCTGTCTTGAACGCTGGGGCTGCTCTGACGTGAGTGCTGGGGTTATATCTGTTGTGAACGCTGGGGTTTTATCTGTCATGAACGCTGGGTTCTCTATGTCTTAAACGCTGCATGTCATTTATGTGCTCAACTCAACAACTGCGCAGGTTCTAACATTTCGCCAGGTGAAGCGTTGCTTGTGATTTCAGTGTGTCGAAATAACACCCATCTGTTGTAAGTTTGTCATGAACTAATTTTTCCTGTTGTATGGGGATGTATAAACCTCACAAGATTATGAGGGTACTCTTAAAAACGGTTGATTTGCACAGCCCATTTTGCTACAAAAAGTTTTGTGTTTGTCCGTTTTTATGCCATTTTCCGGTAGATTTTAAACGTGAAACAACTGCATAGGTTTGACAGCTAACCGATTTGAGCGGTTAACCGTTAACCGACTAACGGTTATACGACATCATAATGAAGATGTGAAATTAAAGTCACTTGCTTAGATGACATATTTATTGCTTGAATTGAAATTAACTGCACTTCCATTCACGAATCACAATAAAATCACAAGAATATGTCCACAGTATAATCCCTGACTAGACCAAACTGTCAACATATCTCCGGTTCAACCCGCTTACACAAGTTAACCGTTACCTTAAATGCCTCGTTTCTGGACGCAGTACGGTCATTTTTAATCCTTAATGTCTGGGGAAAGCGGCCCATTAAAGGGGCTGGGGCGAGGGGGTGAAGAGCAAAGGGTAGACAATATCAAAAACAAACACTGATAGGACCAAGCTCAATTGTTATGTGTTTAATTTGAGCGTTTCGTTGCACTGGTGAATTCGGTACGCAGCGTTATGCGATTGACGATATTTACCCCAATTTACCTGGGAAAATGTGTGCGACTAACCGGTTTATGCGTTAAAGCGGCGTGCAATTATCCGGTAAATTTTCTTATATTATTAATGGAAATGGTTTGGGATATCGCAATTCTATGCGATTAACCGGATTATGCCTTTATCCGGTACCCGATTAAGTGATTTCGTGTGTATATTTTATTAAAACGTTTGTTGCGATACTAGACCAGGGATTTTACTTGGGCACCGATACTTTTACATCAACAAGAGATCTTTCAATAGCTATTGTTCACATGCATAACAGAGAAATGTTAACACGTCTGTGTGACGTATACTCACCCGAGCACGTGATTGTTAGTGAACTCATTTTGGATGAGATGTTGAATTACTGTGTGCCAGATATTGCTCAGAAACTAAAATAATAAAAAAATGTTAAAAAAAAATGAATAAGAAGAAAGCGTAGAAAAATCAAAGAACGTGCCTTGTATTATCCGCACTGGTTCACCTTTTTTGCAGATGAGATGACGTCAATCAAAATAATTTATTTCTCGGAATTCCATCGCCGAAGTGTTCTGTAGGAGAAAGTGCATAATTAATAGGCATCTCTCTGTCTTTAATTATAGAGCTATCTTTATGCCCCAACCAGATTGGGTCAAAAGGTGCATTCTATTTTTAACTTGGCCGTCTGGCTGCCCGTCCGTCGCGCTTTCCGTTTTGCCAAAACATGGCATACCTTTTAGTTTTAAATGTGTCATATGTGTCTGGTGAACAGGGTTCAAGCGTGAACGAATTTGCGCGATGTGCGCGGATGAATCAGTCAGGCAGACTGATCTGTCTTTGGCGGGTCATTCAGGATTACCAGCGAATTTTTTGTCACTTTTATCACTGGTATGCATTTGTAAGCACGATTTTGTGAACATTTTTTTTTTTTTGGCGAAACTCGGGGTATTATATGAATGACCCCGAATTAATTATATTTGACATTGAGAGGTCACTGCTAGACTTTGAACTTCAAATTTACTTCATGCTGTTATTACTGTTAACATCTCCTGGCGTAGATATCGCATTCAACTAACCACCCCAGTGCTGGATCTCACAAATATAGCACTTGGGCGAAAATATGAATGAAGTGTATATCCCTGTAGTGTGTTTAGTGCCTGATTGGAGAAAATACAGGTCAGTATTTAATGCTTGAATTCTTTTTTTTTCAATACTAAGCCCTTTTTGTGATTATAGTAACTTTTCGCACAGATAAGGATATTTAGTCAATTTATCTGATAAAGGTCTGATATTTGAAGAAAGGCTGCTGCGTGTGTTGCGTGACATTTCTATTTGCACTATTTGTGATGGTTACTGTAGTAAAATTAACCGTTTATATATTTATCTGAGGAGAATATTTTGTCAAGAAATAAATCTGTATGTTTCACAATTTTGTTTATTTTTCTTTCGTGCCACATTTCTTAGCCCCTCATCAAAACTGACCGAAAGTTGTTGTATATTCAGCCAGTAGTGGCGAAATCTACCTATTGAAATGCTAGGAGTCAAACGCCGTTATTAGATCTCCTTATAGCCCAACCCCATCCCCCCCCCCCCCCCAAACCACCAAGCCTCCTGACTTGAACAACGTTACGGTATCTCGGATCCTTTTACTGGCATCACTACTTAATACCACATTACTCGATATATCACCTGCTTTGTGAAAAGGTATTATTTTCGAAGTAATTGTGCTAGTCTCCCCTTTCCATTATACGTCCAAATATTCTGAATAAAAAAAAAAACAAAAAACGAAAAAAATCCTAGATTGCACATTCCCCGCTGCGCTCATCTACATTACATATATTTTCTCCCCTTAAGGTATAGTGAACAACAAAGTCCAAATTGTGAAAAATCGCCCAAATTACATTATTTTTTTTTTTTAAATCGAAAAATAACACGAAGCACGACTACATTGTATATACTTCCTACCTGTAGGGTTTTGTTGGTGTACAGCCTGGACAAACTTGTCTGATAAACAACAAAGTCTAAATTGTGAACAATCGCCAAAATTACATTTTTTTAAAGAAATCGAAAAATAACCTAACATTGCACAACTACACTTTATACACTTTCTATCTGTAGGGTTTTATTGGTCTACGATGAATTATAACAAAGATACAGCCTGGACAAACTTGTTTGAAAAACAACAGTCTAAATTGTGAAAAATCGCCAAAATCACTGGACAAACTTGATCTGGAAAACAGAAAAGTCCAAATTTTAAAAAAATCGGGAAAACTACATTATATATTCTTTCATTCCCCGAGGTATGGTATGCCTGCGATAAATGGTTACGGAGATACGGTCTGGACAAGCTACCCTAAGTCCAAACATTTCAAAAAGTCCACAACTTTGACATTTTTCGATGAAATCAAAAATTAACCTGACATTGCAAAACTACATTATATATTCTTTCATTCCCCAGGGTATGGTATGCCAGCGATCAACGGTAAAGGACATGGCCTGGACAAAAGTGATAACGGACGGACGGACATGAGGCGTTTCTATATCCCCCACCTCCGCTAGGACGGCGGGGGATAAAAATCTGAATTTTTCCGACTGCTTTTGTTTTAAAATAACGTGCCCTGTGTAGATGATGGTGTAATAAACTTTGGTTTTTAGATTTGATAATGAAAAAAACCCCAGAAAAATGAGGAAAGTTTAGTGCAAACAAATCATCGCGAAATAGTGCACACTGCAGTTTCCTAGTGTTTCTGGAAATAAGGGTTTGTGTACTAAAACAAGTTCCTAAACTTTTTTAGCCTTTGTATGTTTTTTAACAGGTTGGGCTTGTCAAGTGCGATTGAAAGGGGTTACCCGTCGTCCGTATGCGTGTATGTATGTGCGTTAATCAAACTTTCAATACTTCAGCTACTTCAAGATTTGTTCGAATTTTTCTGATATTACAACCGAATGTTTCACTAATAGTCATCTTTTGTCTTGATGATGCCACAAAAATTAACACAATGGTGTATTTTTAAAGATTTTTAATTTTATTTTAAAAAAAACCTTTCTGCACCAGGTTTTTTGTCGGATGGCCTTTGATTTTGGTCTGAACGCCTCTTAAACTATTCGCTACTAGACCAGGATTCTTGTGGTGATCTGTCAAAAACTGGCAGAATGGCAGAACTTGTGACAATTTTAGACTTTGATTCTGGGAGATTTCCACATTGATTTTCAAAACGCTAAGACTGCAAAAGTTTTTTACCTGACACTTTCAAATTTGACTGGGACATTCTCTGTGAAATTTAATCTAAGGCCAGCAGTGTATTTGGGGATCTCCCAGAAATTGGCGATTTCGAAAACTGCTAGAGACACTCATTTGCTGACTATCTGTCGCACACGTTTTAATATAAAATGTAAAATTTGTAAATTGTTCAGTCTGGTCAATTGACGTCTGGTTAAAATAAGAGAAAGAAGATTTTTCCCAGAGATTCTTAAAGATGCAGTGTTTTGGGCCTAATTTGCAAACTGCCGACAGTACAACTGCTATGCATTTTGATTTAAATTAATGTCGCCAAACGGGCTAATTTTATGGAATGCCGTTTTAACATTTAATGCTTATTTCTTATATAAAAATATAATTCAAGATATTAATAAATCAATGTTGATCTCAATAATTTATATTTTACTATCAATAATTGAATTTTAGATGGCAAAAATTTATTTTTGAGATCAAAAAATCAATTTTACAAACTAAAAAAATCATAAGGGAGACAGGCATTAACATAAAATATAACGAATCGTCAATTAAGTTTTGGAGATGAAAACTTGAATTATTGAGATCAATAATAGCAACACAATTTTTGATCTCAAGAATTGCTTCTTTTTGGTGCAGTAAAAATTTAAAGGAAGATTCGTACTATGGAATGCCATATTCACATTTACTACGGAATTATTGATATTAAGAATTAATTTTTGATCTCAAAAATTGATTTTTTGATGGCAAGAATTAATTTTTGCTATCTGTAATTGTATTTTTAATATCTCTAAATGTATTCTTGACCTCAAAAAATAATTTTTGATATCAATAAATATTTAGAGATATCAAGAAATATTTATTGATATCAAAAATGATTTAATGACATCGAAAATTGATTTTTTTGAGATCAAAAATTAATTTCTTGATAACAAAAATGAAATATTTGAGAGCAAAATATCAGTTTTGAGCTCAGTAATTCATTTTCCTTTTATTGCTTTTATTGATATCAAGAATTTATTTCAGATATCATTATTTCAAAAGGAGACTTTTTAATTTGTATTTTGAAATCTGCAAATGCCTTTTTTATCTCAAAAATTGATTTTTGATATCAAAATATCAGTCTAATTTTTAAAATAAAAATTCAGAAATTCAGAAGTCTGTAAATTAAAAATGACTGGTCCTTGTATACAGAATCGTTCTTTAAATTTTTTGCTGTATAGAAAAGAAGCAATTCTTGAGATCAAAAATTGTGTTGTTATTATTGATCTCAATAATTCAAGTTTTCATCTCCAAAATTTAATTGACGATTCGTTATATTTTATATAAATATGTATCTTCCTTAAGATTTTTTAAGTTTGTAAATTTTATTTTTTGATCTCAAAAATAAATTTTTGCCATCTAAAATTAATTATTGATAGCAAAATATAAATTGTTGAGATCTATATTGATTTCTTGATATCTTTAATTATATTTTGATATAAAAAATAAGCATTAAATGTTAAAACGGCATTCCATAAGATTCTGTATACAAGAACCAGCCATTATTTGTTTACAGACGTGTGTTTCTGATTTTTTATTTTAAAAAATAGACTAATATTTTGATATCAAAAATCCATTTTTAAGATCAAAAAATCATTTGCAGATTTCAAAATACAAATTAAAAAAGTATCATTCTGAAATATTGATATCTGAAATAAATTCTTGATACTAATAAAAAGAAAATGAATTATTGAGCTCAAAATTGATATTTTGCTCTCAAATATTTCATTTTTGCTATCAAGAATTTAATTTTTGATCTCAAAAAATCAATTTTAGAATCAATAAATCAATTTTGATATCAATAAATATTTCTTGATATCTCTAAATATTTACTGATATCAAAATTGTTTTGAGATCAAGAATACATTTAGAGAAATCAAAAATACAATTACAGATAGCAAAAATTAATTCTTGATATCAAGATATGGATTTTTTGAGATCAAAAATTAATTCTTGATATCAAAAAATCAATTTTTGAGATCAAAAGTTAATTCCTGATATCAGTAATTCTCTAACAAATGTGAAAATGGCATTCCATATAATCTGCCTAAATTCCAGAAAAAAACTGGAATCAGAAACTGTAACACACAGCGGCTGTAATTTAAAGTAAAATTTAAGTTAATTTGGTCACGGGTGAAGAAAATTATTCTAATAGTAATACTAGCAAATTTTTTTATTCATTACCAAACTTTGTCTTTACCAAAAATAACATGGTGCCGGTTTTACTTTGATTGGATTTTGGTGTTATTACAGGAGTCCCTGGGCAATTCGTCCTCGGTTAATTCGTACCCTAGGTTAATTCGTGCCATTTTCGCCGGTCACGAATTTGGAACCTATTGACGCCTGTGGTGAAGTACAAATTAATGAGGGTTTGGTTAAATCGTCCCAAATTTTGGACCCCAATTTTTTTTATTTTGGGCCTATTTTGATACAAAAAATCAACAGCAATACGCCTTAAAATTTGTGTCATTTTAGCCCTCAGCCATAAAATGGCAAAGGGCTATTTCTATGGCCGTATCCGTCCGTCTGTCGGTCCGTTATAATTTGGCTTGTGAACACTCCCCAGCCTACAATTCTTCCGCAGTTGCTAAGATATTTGAGACGTAGCTAGTATATGGACTAATAAAGATCGGTATTGTATATGAACCATGTTCGTCCAAGGACAGTGGCTCAGCAGAGTGTTCACAAGCCAAATGGTAACGGATGGACGGACAGACTGACGGACACGAAAAGTCAGCCATAAAATGGCAAAGGGCTATTTCTATGGCCATGTCCGTCCGTCTGTCCGTTGGTTAACATTTAGTTTTTGAATACTATCTGGAATGCAATTCTTTTGCAATTGCTAAGATATTTGAGATATAGCTAGTATATGGAACTAATATAGAGCAATATTCCCCAAAGACAGTGGCTCAGCTTGACTTTGAAATTTTTTTTATTTCTACCATTATCAAGTGTCGTTAACATTTGGCTTGTGAACACACCTTGATACTCTTGAAAGGCCTTTATTACCACTCCTTGCTGCCAAGAAAGGCCTTTGTGAACAGTCCTATATACTCAAGAAAGGCCGTTAACTATGAATACTCTTTGATGCTTGTGAAATAACTGAATGAAAACTATCCATTGTTCAAAGCTGCATTTATTAACTATATTTCTGCTCAACTGTGAGGACTGCTTTCTAAAGGCAACTATCAATTCGTTAATTTCCGAAAACCTACTTTGGTTAATAGCACAAATACTACATAAGCCATATCCGTCCATTGACAGTGGCGCAGTTGGACTTTGAAAAGGACAGTGTCTCATGGTAAATGTTTTTGATTTCTTTCATCTTAAGCCCCCGAGTAAATTTTGCTGTTTTAACCATGGTACAAGCTCCACCCCTTTTTTTGCAAATGAGCTGGAATATATCAATCATCTCAGCTGAGGAAATTAGTAAAACACAGCACGTTTCTAACAAGTCAGTTTTATTGTGCTCAAATAATTATCACCAATGCGTGTTTAATTACATTTAGAGTAGGGAATTTACTATCGTATGAAGCATTCTTCTAGAATTTTAAGCTGATTTCTCTCAAGCATTTTTAGCACCACTTGTGTCCCATGTAAACTTACGGAGACTGGATTTGGATAACACCCCCGATCTCATTTTAGAAAGCATTCAGGCATAATTTCTCTTCTCGAAATTAAAAACTGTGGATCTTCTCGATCGATAATCCTTCTTTTTTTTTAAATCGATTTTGCTCCAAGTTCCAAACGCCTCTATTTCCCATCATACCCCAGAATCGCTGATAACAATTGTTTCTAAGAACAGAATTTTCATCGCTTGGAATTTTCAAATTTGAAGGCCAACAGAACTGCCTGTTACTTTCATCCGTAAAACACGGTAAACAGAAATAACAAGCACTTTTCTGCCTCTAACTCAGATGAGAAAATATTTTTCTCTCATACCTGGTTTTCTATATCCTTTTTAGTTGTCTTAGTTTTAACGTCACTATCCTTTAGCAATGATTCCCCATCATTTTTTGGAATAAGTCCTCTATAGCCTTTCTCTGTAATGGTCATTGTTGAGATAATTATCACGGTAAGTTACACGTAATTATTAGTGCTCTTTATAGCAGAATGTCTAGCTCTATGACGGGTTTTCAATCAAACATAAGTAGGTCATGTCATTTCTACACGCAGGTCAGGTCATTTCAACTTTGAAATTATGAAGCTATTATGAATTCCCTTTTTCGCATTTCAACTTTGAAATTATGAAGCTATTATGAATTCCCTTTTTCGTTTTGTATTGACCGTCAAAATTAATGTTTTGCAGAATAATATCGATATTAGTGTGGGTGGTGCATTGAAGTAAAATTTATGGACTTTCCAAACCTCTTCTTTGAAAAATAAACAGTAAAAAGTTGGCGGCATGTGATGTTTACTGCTTGGTGATTTGCATTAGAATGAAAATGGGCGGCCCCTTGCTCTCC
Organism: Protula sp. h YS-2021; assembly: GCA_949752745.1. Lineage (NCBI taxonomy): Eukaryota > Metazoa > Annelida > Polychaeta > Sabellida > Serpulidae > Protula > Protula sp. h YS-2021. The sequence continues at coordinate 33,042,749 of OX457026.1, forward strand.
TTTTATGCCTGGGCGCTGGGGTTTAAAGCACTGTCATCCTATTTCAAGTGCTGAAGTACTTGATGCATTTTTATCGTATGTTTCATTGTACTGATTGGTCCCCTCCAGTTTTGCTGTTTCTTTTTTCGAGTATGTTCCCCATGGCTGAGGGTTTTGCATCTCTAATGCCTATGTTTTAAGTACTGTGTACGTTTGATTGCAAGATAAAACGAGTGATATTACCGCATCAATGCTTCGCAATTGCACCTATTTTGGAATAAGTGGTAGTGTATTATGTGTCACTTTTGGTGCACTGCGTAATGTATGAGTGTGGCGGTTAGGATTAAGATTAGACCACTCCGGAGTGTTCCCTCTGTTTTGAGCGCTATTCACATGCTTACGGATGTTCATGTAACCCTGGATACGTGCCAAGACGCCTCTAAAGCCTTCAACCATGCGAATTTTCTCATAGACTTTCTCAGCAAGGATCGTCACACAAAACAATCGTCAATAAAGGATTATTTAAATGTTAAAAATGGAGTGACAGTGTGTAATATATACTCAGAAAAAATGAAGTGGCAGTTTATAATGAATGTATAAATTGAAGTAACAATGTAAAGTGACATTCAGGAAAATTGGTTAAAAACTGTTCTTAGCGCTGTAGAAATTATAGTGTAAGTTGTAAAATTTGTGAAAAAAATAAGTGTAAATTTTTTAGATAACTGTTGTATATAAACAACAGTTTTGGACGGCAGTTTACTGGTGATGGGCAGAAATAAACGTGTTAAGGTAATATTTGTTTTCTCCGGGGGTCGAAATTGCGTTGTTTGGGAGTCCTGTATTTATTACTATTTAAGGATATATAGAAGACAGTTTCTATTTATAAGTCACCAACAGCACACTTTGGTCTTTACTACACAGTTTCTTGAAATAATAGAGTAGAAAAATAAGAAATTTCACTTGCATTTATATACTACACAAAGCTTGAGTAAAAATGACTTTCTTAAACATCACGATTTCATATATATCGTATAAGCAGAAAGGCGATGAATGTTGTAATTTTTACTGGTAGCGGATCAGTCCTTGCAACACTTGTATTACATAACTATGAAAAAATGGCACAATTGCAGTTACTACAATACACATGATGAACTTTAAGTGAATAGATATTACAATTAATACAAAAGCAATAGCGTTCTTTTGCATTCTGTTCAACATGATTTGAATTGCAATTATTTGAATTGCAATTATTTCCAGTGTAAGATACCTTCCTGTGAGGAACACTTTATAAATTGTGGAATAAGTAATATTTTGGGACAGAGTATTTAAAATTCTGAGTAATTTAAAAAGCCAATTATTTTGTGTAATTGTTTATTCGGAGAGCAATTCTGTCACAGTACAATAGGCCATGTATTTTCAAGATTGAACTCTGCAAGAAGTATGAAGTTACCAAGAAACGCTTCATATCCAAATAGGAGTACTATTCAGTCTAGTTATAAAGGACGATATAAATATTACCTACTTCAAAAGTACGAAGTGCTTCAGTGCATTGATGTGAAGAAGTTCATCAAGTAGGAGACAGATACAGAGGGGGCGCCCTTCTACTGTGTCAGCATTGAGGATTCCTTTGACGCAATCAAGCGGTCTTACATCCTTGTGAACAGCTTGTACCCAGTAGTATTTGCACGCATTGATAACACTGTGGCTAACAAGGCGCACGGTGGGGTCAGTTATCTCAAGTCCAGCGTATGATGAAAGAGCGTGCACTGAACTTGTGAACTGAGAAACTGGCTACAATGTCGCTGTTCCCATGCCTCTTGTAGACAGGGAACGAGGCTATCTCGCAATATTTTAGGTGTCATTGTTGACAAAGATAAAACCGATTTGTACAAGAGAAGTGTTAAAGCCGATGTACTAAAGGATAAATGTTCACGTAATCAGCACAACACCTGCCCCCAGCACTTACTTGAAGAATCTGACGTCTGACTTAACTCAAGGAATATCTGTATCTCAAATGTTGGCACAGGAATCCAGTTCAGGTGTGGTAACAGGGTTTTGTCAGATATAACTGTGGACAGAGTAACAAATGTCGTGAAGGGACTAGGTGTAAATATTTCAAAAACAAAGAGAACTGTTCCAGCCGGTCCCGCAGCTCCCATACTCTGTAAAAATATAGTAATGTATATTTTGGTGCACTGGTGACATCATAATAGACATCAGTGCAATCTGCCCTGCTCTGTGAAAATAAGTAAGGTATATTTTGGTACATTGATGATACACTCTAATTTCAGCCAATACTCGAATTGCTTGAATATTTTAGTCACTACACGTATTGCCTGACTCCTAACGTATTGTTCAAAAATTCAGTCAGTACACTTCAGTCTAATTGCAATATACTAGTCATCATGTGCATAGAGTAGTTTTCGTGAGAACCTAGTTTTCCAACCCCACGCAGTACTACCATCCTTGAACATACACACAGCTCAACACAAGGGCATATAGAACCAGTTGGTTAAAATGCAGATTTTAAAATTTAATATTTTATAGCAAACAAATTGTCCTGTTTTGTGTTTATAGCAAACAACTAGCATATTCTTTTCAAGGAATACGCGAATTTTATAACCCTTCATTTCAGGGAATACGCGAATTTTTAGGGAATAGGCGTATATCCTGGGTCGACGGAGAATACATGAGTTCCCTGAAAATTTCCTGTATATCCTGTATTTCACGTATACGAATTCCCTGTATGTATACAACGGAAACGCGGAAATAAGACCGCCATTGGGGCTGAACTAATGTGGTCCGAGTTCCAGGATCCTCTCTGTAGGGTTCTTCATGAGGAAAGGCACTCGGAACAGACTATTGAAAAGTGTTAGTATTTGTGAGGTGGTCCTATTTGCATGGTGGCCTTGTCTGGGGTTCTGCTGCATGTTTTAACTGATTCTTAAGTAGGTTAAGGAAATATGCACTCAGGTACATAATGTTCATAAGCTCGATACTGGTCAAGTCCGACATAACAATAACTACAAAAAAAAAACGTAAAAGTAAAACATGGATAAAATACTCAGTATAAAAGTAGTCTAAGATACAAAACAAGACCAGTTTCACTACCGAGAGCGCAATTAAATTTGAAATACATTAAATATCTAATAATAAGTGAAATAAACAGAAACAAAATATTTGAATATGAGTATACGAGATATACAACTATGAGATTTTAGCCACCAAACGTGCTTGGAGAGTCTGGAGTCATATGTGAGATAATGAGGCTCCTTAGTTCCATTCATTGTTGCCCTCTGTCCCAAAGGTATAGCTCATGGGCTGAAATGGGCCCCATTTGTATGACAAAACTAATTAGGAAGAATGATGCATTTAAAATGCAAATATGTATATACTATGCTTATACTAAAGCCTAATGTATTTCATACAAATCAGCAGAAACATGGAAAGAAAACTCCACGAAAAATGTTAATAACTACATGTACAATGGAACACGGTATGTAAAAAGCACCTATGAGAAGCTTGATGTCTAACGTGATTTAACAAATCTGAAACACACAACACACTGTAATTGCTCAGACACACTGGATAGCTGAACGATAGGTATGTTGCTAAGGCTGTGTGTTCTGTGATCAATTATAGGTTGTGCCTTATATATGGGCTTCAATAAAAATGTTGTTTTATATCAAATGCAATTAAATTTCAAAGCATATTAGAGGAAGAGAAACTGGACGTGCTGCAACATGTCTGCCAGATTGGGTCTTTTTCACCACAACCGTGCCATACTGGTTAAAAGAATAAGCCAGTACGAAGAAAAAGGCAACAGACGGAAATGCATTGCACAAATTCAATAAACTATGGGGATCGGAAATCCGCAAGAGTAATGAAACTGGATCGTCTGGTGCGGTATGGAAGGCTCATCCATCGTATGTGCTTTTTTGATTCCGTTCCGTTCGGGCATCTTTGTACAAATTTCATATGGATGTTTTTAAAAACTCATTGGTGTTTAGAATTTACAAGGCTTCAGTTCCAGTTAAACTCTGACTTCAGGAGTCAGTTTATTAGAAATGTGGATAAAATGTTCATTATGATTTGCTACCTTCCATTGTTATTGTTATTATTATAACTACTACTACTATTATTATTATAATACTATTATTAGTGTTCTTGTTATTATTATTATTATTATTATTATTATTATTATTATTAGTAGTAGTAGTAGCAGTAGTAGTAGTAAAGTAATGGTATTATTATAATTATTTTTTTAAAGCCATCAGTTATATTTTTACAATTTAATACTTTTAGACAAACTCTAGTCAAAATGATCAGATGAAATTTTGAAGTGTCAATAGCTAATTATTTTGACATCATAGAAGTTCACACTACAAAAACAAACGAACAAACAAACAAAAAAGTGACCAAATTTCACAAGAACACCAAGTTGTGTATATGATTTAAGCATCAAAATTATAAACTATTTGCTGTACCAGCAAATAACGAAAGTAGCAATTTGAAATACAATACGATAGCAGTGGAATAAAATAAAACGAGCTGTTATAAGGCCAAATTTCAATTATTATTTGAAATTACATTGTAGTTTCATTCCAGTTTCCCATTTTAAAAGACGTAAAATTTTAATTTGCCGTAATAAGTGCTTGTGCCCAATGAAAATCTGTTTCAAAGGCCGATCAGGTATTAATACATTAGGAATTCTCGCCAATCAATATAAAATATTGTTTGTTACCCAAAGGAAATAGTCACTTTCCAACCTCTGCAATATTTCAGCGTACTCTGGGAGGAGACACCAACAATAATTGTTTTATTATGTACCATAAACCTGCATTGAATTGTATAAGAAACTGCCCTCAACAAAAAAGTAATTTTATTGCGACCCCATACTGAAGAAAAGTTATTTTAATAGCCAGGCGGACGGACGGTTTGACAGACACACCCAAGGTCCCATGCTATGGAATGCGCCAGTTTGCTATTTCAGGAATTTCCGATGGGAGCCATATTTCGACTACAAGTCTGTTAGGTACAAAGCACTGATAAGGAAAACATCAGCACTCTAACATACATGTGTCACCCAGTTGGTTGGCGGAAGCTTAAGAACAGACCCACTGTTTTCTGTTCCTTGCATGTCGTAGGATACGACTGATCGGAATGCTTTTCTTTCTAGCTCTTCTTTTACTATTTCTTCAGTCTTCCTTCTTGTTTCCAGCACGTTCCTTCAGTAACTGCGTCCCAATATGGCTATCATAGCTGCTGAACGAAACGTTAAACACCAAACAAACAAACACGCATGCGCTTCGAAATGCACTAAATTCTTATATATTTTACATGTTATTCTGCATGTATAATAACCTAATTGTGAATAGGCTTCTAGTAACGTAGAGTTTTATTGATTTATTGCTAATTGATTATTAATTAATTAACAATAAATTAATTAAAATCAATTAAATTAGTTCATTTAATCAGTTCTTGATAGTTTATCTCAACATGTTGCATATTTTATTAAATTTCAAAGTGCGTAAACCACGGACACATAGTAAGCGTCTTTTAACCATATATTTCAGCATGCTTTACACAATCGCATTTTCACTCGCGGTTGCTGTATGGGTATTACGTCATTAACACATATCCGTACGAAACAGCAGAAAATTTATGGTTACCATAGTAAACACATACATAAATGTCTTCTGGGAACCACAGATAACCCCATTTTGATAGTTTTGTATGGCACCTATAAGGACATCATTCGGTTAACAAATAATCATTAACAAATACTATCCCATATATGGTTTTAAACTTAAACCTGCTTAACTGAAGAATTTTTAACCACGCACCTCCTGGTAATTTTCCCCATGCCTCATTGTTTTGTTTTTAGTGATTTTGAAGTATTACTTAAAAAGAATAGTTCTATCGAAAAAATCAGTTGCAATTGCAGCTCTTACGAATGTAATAGGTGGTTAACTTTGCAGTGTATAAAAATTATAATAAAACTGCAATTAGGTATAAGGTGGTTAACTCTGTAGTGTATTGGAATGATAATAAAATTATAATTAGGTGTTTGGTTATGTAAATTGCATTTGAAGAGATAATACACTAAATAAAATTATACCTTTAATTTTCCAATTGCAATTTATTAATTAAATCGGTATCTTTGTTGGCATAAATATCATTGGTTTAAATGCTATTTTTCAGTATACGAAACAAAACCCTTAGAAAGTTTCTATAAATAGGAGGAAATGTACAATAAAAAGAAATTAGTTGATGTAAGAAACTGCCTCAGGTGAAAATCCGGGGAGTATCAGGGCAATCCGTCTCGGGGGGGGGGGGGGGCAGCATTCTGGGTCCGTGTTTACCACATGTTATAAAACGTAATAAAATACAAAATTATGTTCTTTTCAATTTCAGAATAATACCTTGAAGCAGAATTTGTAGGTTTGAACCGTCCAAGATAACAAATCGCACCTGTCGTTCATGTTAAAATAAGCGTAAAACAAGCGTTGCGACACTGCGGTAAAAATATGCACCAATGTAAGCAGCATTCTCAAAATAACTTAGCAAACACACACTACTTATATATATATATTTCTTTGAAAGTATACCATAAACACGATCGTTTCTTCTCCTACAGCAAGGTTTTTTTGGTATTGCATCTGCTAATGACTTCTAACCGTTGCCTTGGTAATCTGAATGTTTTGGCTCAAGCTCTGTTTGAGGTGTTGGCTTGTATAAGTGAGCTGATCGAATTAGATTCCTATCACAGAATTTGAAATTAGTGCCCAAGGAATCTTTCGGACATCATTCTCAAAATACGGTTGCAAAATAAAACGTTTACTCTTACTCTTCGAGAACTGTTATTATTTAACAACACACAAGGCACTATAGTTCGGTTGAGTCAAAATTTTAATATTTCCACGCATTACGCTTCAAGCGACAACTTCTACATTTTATACTTTCGTGATCTTTATCACATGGGTGACACTTTTTCGGGCAAATATGGGTACACTGCAGTCGAATGTTGCACATTTTCAGACATCCACCTTCTGGTGCCTTATTTCTAAAATCTACGGCAGATTTAACTCTAAAACCTTTACTGTTTTTGTGATTTTGGCAATAAAGAGGCAGTGAATCGCCATAGCATTGCGCGTTCTTTGCATCCTGAATAATATCTTTAATCAAGGGACTTTTCTCAGCCATCATGGCAAAATTTCCAATCACAAACAACCCTTTTCTGGCTCTTGATAATGCCACACAAATTCTATTGCTCTCCTGGATGAAACCGATCTTTTTTGCGTTATTACTTCGTACCAAAGATAACAATATTATGTCGTTTTCCTCACCTTGGTAATTGTCAATTGTTGTTACTTGTGTCTCCGTTCTAATATAAGCTTTTAATGTAGACTTAATTGCATTGACCTGCCGTTTGTATGAGGCTAATACAGTGATCTGAGAAGGTTTGTATCCTTGTTTCAGGAGGTACAAGTAAAACGAAGTCATAAATTTCTCTTCATGTCGGTTACGGAAGCTGTTTGAGGATACATCTACTTCTTCTTTTTGGTCATGATTCAAGAAGAAACAGTTCTTCGAAACACCTAGTATATCTTCAATACCTTTCACTGTTTGGTGATTTTTCAGTTCAGGATAAATGTGAAGAAGATATTTCGATATCTCAGGTCTCATTCTGTGCTGCTGTGTAAGTGTAACATATGGGATGCCATTATTGATCAGTCTTTCAAAAAGAGATAAATTTAGATTGTACTTTTTTCCCAGCACATTCACAGCTGAAGACGGCCTTAGTTGCTGATGGTCTCCAATAAGAATAAGGTGCTCGCAAGATGAACTTAGTGCTGTGATTATGTGCGCTTCCAATACCTGCGCAGCCTCCTCTACTATGACTATCTTTGGGCCGATTTTTTCCAGAAGTTGGCTATATTTGGCTGCAGTGGTTGTGGTCATTCCAAGTACCTTTGCATTACCCATAAGAAGGCCATCAAGCATCTGTTCATGTTTTTGGCACCTTTTTACCGCGGCCTCAAATTCCGATTCACACTTAGCCTTATCTGATGTCCAGTGTTGTCGATATTTGCTCACCCAATGGCGATAAAGCATCCACCGCTCGCTCAGAGAAATGAACCACACATCATCAACCTCTTGGAATGCCTGTTTGCTGGTCCTTATTATCTCCTTCCTGGCAGAATTGTGTAATTGTTCATAGTATTTAATATTTACACCTTTCAATTTGTTTTCATCTGGCTCTGTGTCGTAAAATTGAGCTGGAACATACATTGCTAAATTCACTTTCTCACAACTAAATTCATCACTAAAGATTTGTTCTTCAAAATCATCATATTCTGTCGAACTTTCTGAAAACTGAATTTTGTTTTCGTCAATTGTCTTAGATTGTTTAAATATGAGAAGTTTTTCTACATCAAGCCACTGTAAAATAGCCGACGTATCGGACTGACATTTATGTAACGACTCGAAATGTTCTTCTTTCATAAACATGTGTAATGGTATTTCATGCAATATCCCGTTCTCGCTAAAGTAAAGTATATGATTGATGTCTTTCAACCTGTTTCTCCTTTCATAAACATCAGTTTTTTGTTCTTTATACAAGTCACGCTGACGTTCTAAAGCTGTTTTTATTTTCATGCTGCTTGTCGCCAAAGTCAGATGGCGGCGAAGATGTTTAAGGGTGCTTTGCGACAAAGTATTACTTTCGCTTCTGCTTCCTGCGCGCACAATGAAATCTGTTCGAACAAATTCAGAGATCCCTTCAAGAAATTGATCCAAAGCGTGATTTGTAAAACACACCAAAAGTATTGGCTTTGGCACGTTGTTCTTTAGAAGTACCCGAATAATTTCAAGACCTATATAGGTTTTGCCAGTCCCTGGAGGGCCCTGTACAATGGCCAGCTCTTTTGTCAATGCCGTCATTAAGGCTTGGTATTGGGATTTGTTCAGTCCTAATTTAGAACACAAAGGCCATGTTGAAGGATCTTCCAGTTTAACTTTATCGCAGTTTACAGTCGGGCGTCCTTTGTCTTTTGACTGATCAAGTAAATTTCTGTCACACAAGTTGGATAAATCAACTACTGGATTGCTTGAAAAATGTCTTGGTAATCGTATGTCAACATTAGCATAAACAACAAGCCTTTGGAATGGAAAATTTTTATCAATACACTGTAAACTTGCAAGCACATGACGATAGGCCTCAAAGAAAGCAGGGCTGATCACCATTTGATATCTATTAGTTTTACTAACTAAATTAGTGCTGGTGTTTTCAAGTCGAATTTCTAATTCTGTGTTTTTCAACAGGACTTCATCGGCGTTATTTACTGTTGCAAATATAAAGTCTGTTGAGAAGTTGTCACATGATAAACAGAGTAATGACCCAAATTTCAATTTGTCAGTATCTTCGTCCCGAAATTTTTCTCCCGTTGAAATTCTATAACACAACCCATTATTGTTGTAAACACTAAACAGAATGCTCACGGACATGTACACAAATATTTTCTTGTTCCCTGACTTGTTTTGGGTTTTGTGAAACTGAATGCCTTCTATGAGTTGCTGAAGGCAGTCTTCTCGTAGCAGGTGGAATTGTACACCAATATAGTGATCCAAACAGTGGTAGGCTCCTTTGCTTTTGTTTTTCTCTAGCGCTGGTTTTTGCTTTCGTAGAATATCATCAGCTGTTGGCACAATGCTTACTTGTCTAAAATTGTTGTAAGATGATATTTCTGTTCTGTTGTTACAAATTCTTTTTTGAAATATTTCAGTTGGAGGTTGCTCTGAGCTTTTTCTTTTACGTTCCAAATTGACGTTTGCTTCACTGAAAAAGAACCTAAGAATAGACTTGCAATTTGGTGTTTCTTTCTTGTGAGAACAATTAGCAAAGAGTACAATAACACAATAAAAAAGTTTAATATCTTTTAATACCTAGGCTCAGAACATTAAGTATTTAGATTAAAACATTAGGTTTGCAGAATTTAGTTAGCAGTGCGCACTATTTGTAGTCTGCATAAGGATATATCGTTATATTATATCATGGAATCGTTGTTTTAACTATATACATGCCTTTCGCCAACATTCTGTTTCACATCACGTATTAATTCATTTGTGGCACAAGTGGATGCTTGGATACTTTCTTCAATCTTTTCCATGTTTTGAACGAACAAACCTACAATAAACCAGTTCAAAGTAATTATAATGTATTGTTTTGTAGTTTTCATCTCATTAGGCATCTTCACAACGCATTGTTTCTTTATTTGCTACGTTTTTCGTATTGTGGCATTATAATTTTTAATATGCGTGATGCTGTCAATACTTAAAATATAAAATGAAATTTTTATAGCCTTTCACGCTCTATCAAGGTCCTACAACTTGGGATGCATGATTCCTTTTTTTTGCCATAATCTTGTCAAGCGAGCATGTCTGATACAATTAAGTATAGGATGGCCAAGTTTGGCACAGATATATTATCCCATGTCTAGTTTCATCATCTCAAATTTAAAAAAAAAATAATTCATTCACATTTTATATGCAAATTTTGTCACTGAAGCCTTTCACTGAAGCATTTCCATAACATTAAGCATAGGAAAAAGCTGATTGTTCAGTAAGGAAAAGCAACGTCACATCCAAACAGCGTTTTTATACAACGGCAGCTTGGTGGGTGTTAAAGATAAATCATGACCAAATTACATCCGGATTTAATGCTGCGAAAGCAAGGTTTTGGCAAGAAAATTAACCACACATCGTTTCTTATCCAGGGTTTTTTTAACGTTGTCAAAGAGGTTGGTTTATCGTCACGACCACTAAAAACAAATTACAACCAAATTTAACATTTCGATTTGGCCGGGTCACTGACGCGGCCTCAAATCGACTTTTGGTCGACGTCAGAATATTTACTGGGATGAAGTCTTAATCCAACTGGCAACTTAATTTACATGACTTTAACAAAGAGTCTTGAAGAATTCTGAATTCAAGTATTCAGAATTATATTTTTGTGACCCAAGTGTAAAAATCAGCAGCGAAAACCTTCTAGTTTTCACTTAACCTCCAAAACGGTATTTATTTTTCAATACATTAACTGGGGAGGGGCAGGGGGCCCGTGATCTTAAAATAGTAATACTTCATTCTGAGTGCGTACGATATTGTTTTTTGCCTGAAGCCGTAAGGCCGTACGGACTGACCCCGAAGGGGGAGGTCCGTACACACATAATTTTGCCTCGTCACACACTGTCAGTAGTTTGTCAAGAACTTGTCAGTTGATTGTCAGTTTGACAAGTTTGGCCTTGTCAGGGTCTTGACGAGTTTCTGACCAATGCTTCGTCCCACATTGACAAACACTTGTCGCTATCTTGTCAGAAACTTGTCACAAATTTGTCAAGTATTGCGTCACCATGATGTCACATGCTTTGTAAAACAAGTGAAAACACGCGGACATCCTTTTTGAGATTTATTGGGTTTTAATTAATATTACTAGAAGTTTCAAATTATCACCTCTTAAAAACATGTTTATTGGATAAACCATGATGTAAGTGCACACATCATATTCTCTGCATGTTTTGAAATAAGTTGTGATGTTTGTAAAATGCTTGTGAAATTTGTGAAAATTGTATTATCGCCCGATGTTGCAATGAATAATGTATATTGTGTACTTACTGGCACGTAATTAAACAGGGTGAATGGATTCGATTATTTTAGTGTTTAATATAACAAAACCTGGTGGTATAACTATCAAAATAACAACTGATGGTATAAATATCAAAATCTGCAGCTTATGCGTTCGCAAGTAAACCGCCATGTGCAATATATTATATATTACAATACTGCAAAACTTGTCAACAAATTGTCATAAAATTGTCGAAACTTGTCACAAGTTCGTCAACCTGACCAATTTGATCTGAAAGGACTGCCCTGGGAATTTCATGCCTTACAATGTGTCCGCCTCTAAAGCTTAATCTTTTAGAAAGAAACTCCATTCAGTCGTCATTTCAGAAATCAGTAAATAAATAATATCAGTTAATAAATAACAAGCATGTCCAAGGACATGACCCAGCCGAGTTACCAAAAAAGGAAAGAGAGGAAAACTCTGAAACGAATACTGTTAGGCCAAAAAATGAAGAACTTTGTTTCTGAACGTAACGTTTTCATAATTTTAATATACAAAAACGAGTTTTCCCGGGTGGTATCTACCCAAAAAAAGGATGTTGGAGAGGTTCGGTTTTGACGATTCACGTATTTACCAACATTTACACAATTTTACAAAATGTCTAAAATTCCACCATCCCTGCCTAACATCTAAACGATTGGAGTTAAACTGTAGGAGGAGTAGCATTTTAAAGAAAAAGTTTAACATGCGCACATACATTCAAGACATTCAATAAGAATTTTATTGATATAATAGATAATCAAAAATCAGCTATCGAAATGAGTAAACAAATCCTCTTTGCCACAGTATCATTATAATATTCGTGACTTCATCAAAATTATCAAATAACACTTTCATTTTTTTGAATGAATTGTAAACCGCCATGCGCAATAAATTACACCTTGTCAGCAACTTGTCATAAAATTGTCGGAAACTTGTCACTGGTTCGTCAACCTGACCAGTTTGATGTGAAAGGACTGACCTGGGAATTTCATGCCTTACGATGCTTCCGCCTCTAAAACTTGATCTTTTAGAAAGAAACCCAATTCAGTCGTCATTTCAGAAATCAGTAAATAAATAATATCAGTTAATAAATAGAAAATATAAGAATTTTTTCGATATAATATTACATCAAAAATCAGCTATCGAAAGAAGAAAAAAAATCCTCTTTCTCACAATATCATTATGTTATTCGTGACTTCATCAAAATGATCAAATGGCACATTCAAATTTATTGGAGTTAATTTTCAAAACACTTCTATTATTTTCGTCGGACTGCTTTCAATTTATTATGAATGTTACCAAGGTAGTCCTCTCTTGAAAATATGCATTTTGATTATTTTCAATTTTTTTTTCGGGTTATTTTCAAAATGTTTTGGCTTCCAATTTAGTCCGAATGGTTCTCAGGTGAATCTTTGTTTAAAGACATACTTGTTGAGTACTTGGATAATTGTCGCAAAAAGTTGGCTCAATGGATCCTCAGTAAGAAGGATGTCTTTCTGTGCCTTTTCTGCTTTTTTCTGCTGATGTAAGTACACTTTGGGTATGGCCCCATACAGTGAAAGAGGTAAGGGGGTTAGTGTTGAGATCCGTGCCGACATTAGATGGAAGTGGGGGGCGGTTATCAAAAACAATGAAATAGGGAATTGGCGATGTGGCGACCACCTTTCAGATGTTTCACATCAAAATAACAGGGCATAACTCATTACGAGCGACAATCTTCAAGATCCGGATAACAAGACAGGAAAACCTGTTTTAGCCACCCCCTTCCAGAATCAGATGAAAAGACAAACAGTAAGACCTGCTTGTCGTGACCCGGATGAAAAAGATTTACAGTAAAACCTTTTACAGTGACCACCTTCCAGATCCGGATAAAAAAGACGTAGAGTATAAGCTCTGTTTATAGTCGCATATTCCACATGGTTAAACATGTTCCCATATTCATTCATATTTATATAAGATAATAATCTTAATGTTGAAATAGTACAAAATTGTAAAACTTTGTAAACAGGAGAGGCAGGCGGTGAAAAAGGATGGCAGGGGAGGAGGGCGGGGATGGCCTAACATTTGTTTTTGTTGACAAAAACAAAAAACAATGATCGTCGACTACCTAATAAAAGAGTTTGACATGTTCGGGTATTCTGATGTTGGTGTGCACAGGCCACTCTATTATAATTAGATAATAATGTTTGCGGCTGGTAACAATGCCCCTGAACATTCTTATTATACTTGATTAACTTGAACTTGGCTGGCCACAATGTCCTTAGACAATGGTGTTAATTTAAATGTTTTCAAATCGTAATTATTTTGTCTAATATTCTTTACTCGGATAGTTCGTCAATCACTTGTCAAAGATATCTTGATGAATTTGTGACAAGATATTGACAAACTAAAAATTAGGATTTGACAAATACATGACAGGAAAATGACAAGCCAGTGACAAAGACAAATTTTTGACAAATTTACATTGTTGAGTTAGGCATCGTCAGGATGACGAGTTTAGGGTCGTCAATCAATTTGACGAAGTTTTGACGAATTTCTGACAAATTGACAAGTTCGAAATGACGAGTTTCTGACGAGTTATTGACGAATTATTAGCATGACGAATTATTGACAAGGTGTAAACTGACGAATTTATGACAAATTTATGACAAAGTGTTGACAAATTTTTGATTGGAATTCGTTGAATTGGGCATCGTCAAATGGACAAGGCAAAGTAGTCAGTCTCTTGTCAGTTCGACAACTTTTCGACAAATTTTTGACAAAGGCATATTATGCGTGTACACGCCCGTAGGCTAAAGGCAAAAAACAATATCGTACGCACTCAGAATGATGCATTACTTTTATTATATGCCTATTTTTGCTATTTTTATGTCGTGCTTCAAAATTTTACCACGCACTATTTTTGCACTCAGTATGCTCAGATGGGGTGACGCGTAATCGGTATTGCGGTCAGCGAGCATTGGTATTTGACTCGGGTTTTTGCACTTAAGAAAATAAATATTAAGTATTTATTTGCTACGTGTAATGATTATGTCTGACGTAATACCCCCCTCTAGCCGCGGCATTATATCAGTTATATCTTTATTAATTTCAAATCAATGCACACAAAATCACCCGAAGGGCGTGTGTAAAATTACCAACAATTTACCCTTTAAAATAAATATTTACCTTCAGAAATGCCTTCCTTTCTGTCATCAGTGATAATACACTTTAATTTATGTGCCTTAAACTCATGTGGTTTAAGAAATAACCTCACAAGCCCCCCTTATAAACAAGTATTTTCTCCCTTTCGATCGTTCCTTCTTATTTTTGTCAGGTCAACGAAGTAACTTATTTCAATTCAAGTCGCGAAATAACAACGAAACAAATACAAATGGCGTAATTATATGACATTTGTAATTAGCTGACGTTTCGTTTACAGGCTGTACTGTATAAATATCGTCACAGTAATGACTCATTTATCGATTTTGAGGACGGTTGCAGTTGATTGTGACACACTTTCTCTTCACTTTTAAGTCCGAAAACACGTGTTTTTTTTGTTTACTCTCATCATCTGATCGCATTATGAATATGCTTATAGGGGGGCCACCATGCAATCTGGCCTATGAAAACTGCATGTTAGTTTTTTTTTATCTTTTCTTTGTACGCGGACCTCTAGGCATATAATAAATGAAAAGATGAAATGGGTAAATGCGGGTTTGGGGCTGCCATATTTATTCACATGTGATTGTAACCCCGGAAATATGACCACCAGCGAGACTGCACTAAGTGCTTGTATTTGTGGAATTTGTCATAATGGAGCGCCGTCTTGAACATACTGAACGTGACTAATGAGAAGTGGTCCTACTTGTGAGGTTGTTGCACTTGCAGTTTGTTTTTATTCTTTAACGTCACTATAACGTGTTTTGATGTTTTAACAGAATTTATTAACATTTTATTTTTTAAAAAATCTACCGTAATATAGAACGGTCACTCCCTACAATGCGTCTACTGGATGAATGGAAAGCGTACTTTTTTATTGTCACAGAGGAGGTTTGCTTTTATTCTTTAACGTCACTATAACGTGTTTTGATGTTTCAACAGAATTTATTAACATTTTATTTTTTTTTAAATCTACCGTAATATAGAACGGTCACTCCCTACAATGCGTCTACTCGATGAAGGGAAAGCACACTTGTTTATTGTCACAGAGGAGGTTTGCTTTTATTCTTTAACGTCACTATAACGTGTTTTGATGTTTTTTAACAGAATTTATTAACATTTTATTTTTTTTTTAAATCTACCGTAACATAGAACGGTCACTCCCTACAATGCGTCTACTCGATGAATGGAAAGCGCACTTTTTTATGGTCACAAAGGAGGATCAATCAAGGTGCGAAAAAAAAATAAAAACCTGTTCCAAAGAAAGTGGCAGCAGCGGCCGAGATGCAAAATATCTCCTTTGATCTGCTTTGAAAGTCCAATTCGGATTATAAGATGAAAAAAAAACGGAATTAAATTTCACAATAACGTGTATTATACTTTTTGTGACAAAATAAAAGAGAAAAAAAACGTTGCAAAGGCATCAGGAGACGTTTTGCAATCGTCATTGGAGGCGCCACTGGGTTGATTAGAACGTTGGCCTGGCCTACCTTAGGTCCTGGAATCGAATCCGGCTCGAGATAGTAATCAGGAGATTGACGTCCTTTCTAATTTTGTAAACTTATCGAATACAGTGGGTACTTGCCTGTCACGGAATTCAAAATTAACACCTACGGTGTATTTCAACTTTTTTTTAAAGAACGCTGTACGGAAGTGTGAAGGAAACGGTTAGTAACGTTTTTCTCTCGCCGTACGTCTACACAACATACAATAGTAATACTTCATTCTGAGTGTGTACGATATTGTTTTTTTTTTTTTGCCTGAAGCCGTAGGGCCGTACGGTCCGACCCCTAATAGCGTTTTTTCTCTCGCCGTACGTCTACACAACGTACATATTTATGGAATGCCGTTTTCACATTTATTAGTGAATTATTGATATCAAGAATTAATTTTTGATCTCAAAAATTGATTTTTTGATATCAAGAATTAATTTTTGATCTCAAAAAATCCCTATTTTGATATCAAGAATTCATTTTTGCTATCTGTAATTGTATTTTTGATATCTCTAAATGTATTCTTGATCTCAAAAAATAATTTTTGATATCAAGAAATATTTAGAGATATCAAGAAATATTTATTGATATCAAAAATGATTTAATGATATCTGAAATTGATTTTTTGAGATAAAAAATTCAATTCTTGAGAGCAAAAATGAAATATTTGATAGCAAAATATAAATTTTGAGCTCAATAATTGATTTTCTATATATTGATATCAAGAAATTATTTCTGATATCATTATTTCAGACTGATACTTTTTAATTTGTATTTTGAAATCTGCAAACAATTTTTTGATCTCAAAAACTGATTCTTGATATCGAAATATCAGTCTATTTTTTAAAATAAAAAATTCAGAAACACGCATCTGTAAATAAATAATGGCTGTCCTTGTATGTGGAATCTTTATTTTAATGTTTTACTGTACAAGAAAGAAGCAATTCTTGAGATCAAAAATTGTGTCGTTATTATTGATCTCAATAATTCAAATTTTTATCTCCACAATTTAATTGGCGATTCGTTATATTTTATGTGAATGTGTGTCTACCGTAAGATTTTTTAGGTTTGAAAAATTGATTTTTTGATCTCAAAAATAAATTTTTGCCATCTAAAATTCAATTATTGATAGCAAAATATAAATTAATGAGATCTACATTGATTTATTGATATCTCTAAATATATTTTGATATCAAAAATAAGCATTAAATGTTGAAACGGCATTCCATACATATTAAAATATGTATTCAACGTTTATTTATAGGTAAAAGTTTATATACGTCATTAGAGGATGCTGTTTTGACGTCTTAAGGAAAGTGATATAAATACAGGTTGTAACTATTTTTTTTAACTTTTGGTCGGTTTATTTCTTTGCTCTGGGCAATCATATAAAATGCCTAGTCAACGTCTGCTTGTCGAATTTTCTATTCTTGTTTATTTGAGGCTATCAGTATCTAGTCATCAAGTTCGCTTAGTAACTAAATCTATTTTCCTTTACAAAAATAATAACCTAACATGGCGTAACAGGTTATTATTAACAACAGAAGTGGATTGCAGACATAGCAAAGACAGGTTTTTTTTTTTAAATAATAACCTGCTTCATGAATACAGTGACATCATAACCATGATTCAATATGAAGATATTAAACCTTTTACGTTAGATTTGAAGACTGATTTTATGTGGCTGGGGCATTGTCTACTTTGAGTCGTTCACAATTCCGACTTCAAACAATTAGAAGTTCTACCGTTGTCCATTTTATTCCCATCATTGTGTTACAGGCTGCTCAATATAAGACAATACAGTTATAAGAAAGGAGAATTTCTTTAAAAAGGGTAATCTAACTTTAAAACAAACAAAAAAAAAACAAAACAAAAAAAAAAACAAAAAAACAGTACACACAAAATATGTTTGTGGGGAGGGGAGACAAAGGAAACAAATCCAAACCAATCATTTTAATAACAACTGAATTTTAAGCTTTTTATTCCATACCTTTTCGTAGCAGTTTTATCCAGCCATTAATTTTTCAACTTTTCTATGAAGACTGCGGTTGTAATTGATAATTTGATGATAGAAAACTGTTCATTTGACCCCCCTTCTGACGTGTTTCATATTTGCCAATACTTCTGTGTTAATGGCAGCATGCCATTAAACTGAAACTAAAAAGGTGAATGGAAAACGATCCTGGCACTCGGAATTGCCAATAGTTAGTATTCTAAAATGCTAAAAGGATAATGTCACGCTGTTTGTGGATTGCCATGATTAACTCAATCTTGTACTTTAGGTCTGCACTTCACGAAGCATTCAAGCATAGTAGATATGCTGGTATGTTCGGTTGTGTCGTTTCGTCATCGTGCAATATGTAATTCGAGGGTGCAGGAAAAATGACAACGGAAAAATGGTAACTGAAATAATGGTACTTAAATAACGGCAAACGAAAACAATTGTAAACGGAAAAAAGTAGTGTTGAAAACGGGAAAAACTGGTACAGTCAATTTAATGTTCTCAGGTATGCAATCAAGTTTTTTTCTAGCAAACAACTTTGCATGCTTACTCAACATCGAAGTAAGTTCACCCAATGCCATAGAAGCCACAACATACCAAAATGCCAGGTCGTTGCGGATTACAAGCTCCTCTTGCACATATTACATCTACTAAGCATGCAATCATTTTCTCCATTTTTAACACTTTGCTGTTTTTTTTGTTTTGTTTTTTTCGTTTACCATTATTTTCATTTACCGTTATTTCCGTCACCATGTTTCCATACCCAGTAATTTGCAGGTGCGATTTTGCAAGCCCGATTACGGACTGTGTCGTTTCAATCGTTTTGTCACCTCCAAAATACGTTGTTTTCGGTCTCGTTTTTTTCAATCATGTTGTTTTAGCGAAATTGCAATGATCGCGTCTCTACATCACCTTTACTATGTTGTTTTCAGGTAGTTTTGGCGATGTCGCAACGCCCGACGTTGCAAAGGCGTTATTGCGACGTCATTTTATTGCGCCCGTGCGATGTCGGGACAACGTATTCAGTCGATCGAATGTGCGTTGGGAATAGCTAAGCTGTGGCCCAAAATGTATGGAATGTGGTAAAAATGTGAATCTGAATAGAAAATGAATAAGACGACCGTCAGGGATTGCTCTCAGTAAATTACATCTTTTGATCGGTGCCACAGAATATCAAAAACTCAGCTGTTGTGAGACCGCTCAGATGTAGTTAGTGTAAAGAGTCATAACAGTGAAAGAAATTTCTCGCACAGTTTCAGACTCTCAGCTGGAATATTTTCCAACACAACTCAAGATATCATCACAGCGACGTAACTTTATATTTTAGGCAGCAAATGCATAGGTCATAACAAAGTAGACAGATGCATTTATGTTCCGAGAAAAAAGTCAAATTTTTAGGAAATCAGTGGCAAAAGCCCCCAAAAATCGCTCCCAAGGTGAGGCTTTTCAGCACATTTATAGAAAACCGTCCTGTAAGTTGGCCACTTTTTCAACGGTTTTGAGTTTACCTTCTATGTAGCCCCTATTGAGCAGAGCTTCAAAAATTCTCACCTACTGTTTTTCAAAATTAGACCATAAAAACTTTCACACTCCTTAAATTCTCACATCGTTGTCCTTCATTTTTGCATGTTTTTGAAAGGATCTGTAATGGTTTCCATTTCCGGTGACTTCATTAGGATGTCACTTGGTTGTGACCCCAACATCTATACACCGTCGATTTTCTGGCCTCTTTACAACGCCAATTTTCCCATGTTTATTCAATGTATACCAGTGATGTTGATAAGATGTCAAGAAAAGTTAGAGTTTGGCCACATCTAAATAGTGAAAGTGAAAGGGCCTCTCATGGGCTCTTGCAGGACTACCGCGTATCTTCCTTGATCAACTGTTTCGACATTAAGTATTGACGTGTTATGTTTTAGGCATTAAGTGGAGTACGGTGAAACTTCTCTTCAATATTAGGGGTTAAATGAAGTGCATAAATATAGTCATCTGGTGATTCAGATTTCTGCAAGTTTCGCAAATGTTTTCAAGATATGCATTCCGACTCCTACATTGCCTGGATATAGAGATCAACCATGCAATTCATTGTAGGTGTAAACTTAACGAAGTTAAAACCTTACTCTGTTACCAAAGCTTCTCGTGTTATTCCATTTTTGTGGTCTTAGGTCAAACTGTAGAAGATTGAAAACGGACAAAAACAAGGACGAAAAATTCAGGAGCGCGGAAGTTGTTTCGCACAGTTAATGAAGAAAAAGGACATACATATTCTGCGCTACCGAATGATCCAAGGGTGGTTATTCCGATAGAGACAACTACACTATCCCCGCCACTGCCAGATTGTTACTGTCCTGAAGTCTAAACATCGTTGCTTTTCCGATATCTGTACAAAAAATGTCATACAGAATACAAAAATTATAGAGAGAATTTAATTTTGGCGAATTTTGGATTTTCCCAACTCGAAAAAATCTCGAAATTAAAAATCGGCTCTGGTACTTTGTTTTTTTTTTAAATTTTAGACCCATTCTACCGTCACGCAAAATTTCGAGTAAATTTAATATTTGTAGAATGGGCAGTTTTTTCCAAAGTGGGCCACATTCCCAGAAAATTTTACTGCTGTCCGACGAAAACCGAAAGAGGATAGCGAAAAAAAAAAAACGGTTGGTAGACCGCTGGAAGGAATGGACAGGCGACAGAGGCCTGACTGTTTCTCACTGTGGAGCTGGAAGTGAAATGCCTGAACCCTGCACTGTTCGACGGGTTTTTACTATAGTTTCACTGTATACCACGTTAAGCACCAGTAAACATGTTTACATGCTTTATTTTTTCAAGTAGCACTTCTAATGTGAAACCAAAACTCACTTAATTTTGCGTCACATCTTGATCGATCATTCTAAATATGGTTATGTGTAAACAGGTTTGGCTACAGGCGTACCGGTGTGAAGATCGAAGTGCTGAAAGCTGGCTCTTCTTGCAAAATTTGGCCCGCCTCTTCCAAAAAATAAGAATAAAATGACTAGTCGACAAGAACTGCCGAATAAAATTTATTGTGTCCAAAGTACCGAAAACTGATCTATTTTTAATTTAATTTTCGCTTATTCTGTATTGGTCAATTAAACACGCGTCTGGTAGGAGACTGGTTACAAGATCATTGTCGGATGTGAAAGCAATCGAACAAGACTTGCAGGAGCAGCATTTTATAAATTATAATCTAAAGTAATACAATCCAGATCGACCAGTGCATACAAAACATCAGTGAACACGGATATATCCTATAATTTCAATTGAGACCTATTTAATTTCTTGTTTTTGTGAACAGAAAAAAACACGCCACCCTGGTCAGATCCATACTTCTACAATCCCCAGTTTCCATTTATCCTTTTAAAGTTTTATAGACACAAAGGAATGATTTTTATACTACCTTTTCTGGAAATATAATCTAAATTCATAATGAAAAATTCAGAGAAAACAACAAATTACAAATTCACAGGAATCACCGTCAAATATTTAAAAACACTTGCAACATGTAATTATATGCAACATGTTTCAGTTCTGGGATACCTTCCCCGGAAGAGGAGTTCATTAACACAGAAAAAGACAGTGCAAGAGTCATGCAGCGTATGCCAGCGGCTTGACCTATGCTGTCACTCCTCAAGAACGGAGGCACGATCACAACTGTCTTTCTGGAAAACGCTGTAATCCTAAGTGTAGTAATAAGAACACAATTTTACTCACGATACTAAACAGCTTAGTAGGAGAGAGGGAAGTTCAGAAAAAGGAAAATATATCTTTCAGTCTTTCAAACCTAGCAAGCAACAATCACACCAGGTTTGAGCAACCCCCGAGGTCCAGCGACTGAGAAATCTGACAGAAAAGAGTTTTATATAATGAGGTCAGACGCCTTCCTTAATTTCGCCACACGAGTCAGAACTTGATAGAGCTGTCCGATTGACCCAAAAAAGGACCCATACAGAGTTTGAAGTAGATACGCCTTTCCGTTATCGAGATATTCTGTAAACAAAATCTTGTTAAAACTAGACCGAATTTCGCTACACGTAGCAATGGTACAATCTATCTGGTCAAAGACACATTTTTCAGTGTTTCGACATAATTGTCAGCTTCCGAATTGTGAACGAGGACATCGAAGCAAATCTAATGTAACTAATGTAATCTCAAATAATCAAATTCAGTTTTCTAACTGTTTTTGACATAATGGTCAACTTCCGGTGACTATAATGGAGGAGGTCAAGGTCACCGAAATACCTCTTATATAACGTCTTTTAGGCCCAAAGGGTCGAAAATAGCTCAAAATCGCTCTGTCTTTAACCATTTTCGAGATAATGGTCAACTTCCGGTTTTTGACCTTGACCATGACGGAGGAGGTCAATGTCACCGAGGTACATTTTATATAACGTCTTTTAGTCCCGAAGGATCGAAACTAAGCTCAAAATCGCTCTGTCTTTAACCATTTTCGAGATAATGGTCAACTTCCGGTTTTTGACCTTGACCATGACGGAGGAGGTCAAGGTCACCGAGGTACCTCTTATCTAATGTCTTTTAGACCCAGAGGGTCGAAAATAAGCTCAAAATCGCAATACTGCAATCTGCCTGGTCAATTCTCAAGTCAATTGTGTCTCAATGTTGACTGGATCGTAAAAGTCGATAGTTATTCTATTTATTTTCAACAGAGACGAAACATTTTGTTACTGGCCAATAACTTCTTCATGATTTTTGTATTCCAGTTTACACTGAAAAAAATGATTGACTTGAGAATTGACCGGCCAAATTACAGCATTTCCCCACGTCACATAACATTTTCATATATTCTTTACTAATAATTGAATTTTCAAAAACATTGTAAAAACGTTTACAAACTAGACCGAATTTCGCTACACGTAGCGAAATGACACCTACTTGCAATGGTACAATCTATATGGTCAAAGACACATTTTTCAGTCTTTCCACATAATTGTCAGCTTCCGAATTATTATCATGAACAAGGACATCGAAGTAAATATAACGTTATCGCAAATAATCAAATTCAGTTTTCTAACCGTTTTTGAGATGATGGGCAACTTCCGGTTTTTCACCTTGACCATGACGGAGGAGGTCAAGGTCACCGAGGCATCTCTTATAAAACGTCTTTTAGGCCCAAAGGGTCGAAAATAAGCTCAAAATCGCTCTTTCTCTAACCGTTTTCGAGATAATGGTCAACTTCCGGTTTTTGACCTTGACCATGGCGGAGGTCAAGGTCACCAAGGTACCTCTTATATAACGTCTTTTAGCCCCGAAAGTTCGAAACTAAGCTCAGAATCGTTCTATCTCTAACCATTTTCGAGATAATGGTCAACTTCCGGTTTTTGACCTTGACCATGACGGAGGAGGTCAAGGTCACCGAGGTACCTCTTATCTAATGTCTTTTAGACCCAGAGGGTCGAAAATAAGCTCAAAATCGCAATACTGCAATCTGCCTGGTCAATTCTCAAGTCAATTGTGTCTCAATGTTGACTGGATCGTAAAAGTCGATAGTTATTCTATTTATTTTCAACAGAGACGAAACATTTTGTTACTGGCCAATAACTTCTTCATGATTTTTGTATTCCAGTTTACACTGAAAAAAATGATTGACTTGAGAATTGACCGGCCAAATTACAGCATTTCCCAACGTCACATAACATTTTCATATATTCTTTACTAATAATTGAATTTTCAAAAACATTGTAAAAACGTTTACAAACTAGACCGAATTTCGCTACACGTAGCGAAATGACACCTACTTGCAATGGTACAATCTATATGGTCAAAGACACATTTTTCAGTCTTTCCACATAATTGTCAGCTTCCGAATTATTATCATGAACAAGGACATCGAAGTAAATATAACGTTATCGCAAATAATCAAATTCAGTTTTCTAACCGTTTTTGAGATGATGGGCAACTTCCGGTTTTTCACCTTGACCATGACGGAGGAGGTCAAGGTCACCGA
This sequence comes from Protula sp. h YS-2021, assembly GCA_949752745.1. Taxonomy (NCBI): domain Eukaryota; kingdom Metazoa; phylum Annelida; class Polychaeta; order Sabellida; family Serpulidae; genus Protula; species Protula sp. h YS-2021. Next base: position 33,067,012 of record OX457026.1, read on the forward strand.
GGCATCTCTTATAAAACGTCTTTTAGGCCCAAAGGGTCGAAAATAAGCTCAAAATCGCTCTTTCTCTAACCGTTTTCGAGATAATGGTCAACTTCCGGTTTTTGACCTTGACCATGGCGGAGGTCAAGGTCACCAAGGTACCTCTTATATAACGTCTTTTAGCCCCGAAGGATCGAAACTAAGCTCAGAATCGTTCTATCTCTAACCATTTTCGAGATAATGGTCAACTTCCGGTTTTTGACCTTGACCATGACGGAGGAGGTCAAGGTCACCGAGGTACCTCTTATCTAATGTCTTTTAGACCCAGAGGGTCGAAAATAAGCTCAAAATCGCAATACTGCAATCTGCCTGGTCAATTCTCAAGTCAATTGTGTCTCAATGTTGACTGGATCGTAAAAGTCGATAGTTATTCTATTTATTTTCAACAGAGACGAAACATTTTGTTACTGGCCAATAACTTCTTCATGATTTTTGTATTCCAGTTTACACTGAAAAAAATGATTGACTTGAGAATTGACCGGCCAAATTACAGCATTTCCCCACGTCACATAACATTTTCATATATTCTTTACTAATAATTGAATTTTCAAAAACATTGTAAAAACGTTTACAAACTAGACCGAACTTCGCTACACGTAGCGAAATGACACCTACTTGCAATGGTACAATCTATATGGTCAAAGACACATTTTTCAGTCTTTCCACATAATTGTCAGCTTCCGAATTATTATCATGAACAAGGACATCGAAGTAAATATAACGTTATCTCAAATAATCAAATTCAGTTTTCTAACCGTTTTTGACCTTGACCATGACGGAGGAGGTCAAGGTCACCGAGGTACCTCTTATCTAATGTCTTTTAGACCCAGAGGGTCGAAAATAAGCTCAAAATCGCAATACTGCAATCTGCCTGGTCAATTCTCAAGTCAATTGTGTCTCAATGTTGACTGGATCGTGAAAGTCGATAGTTATTCTATTTATTTTCAACAGAGACGAAACATTTTGTTACTGGCCAATAACTTCTTCATGATTTTTGTATTCCAGTTTACACTGAAAAAACTGATTGACTTGAGAATTGACCGGCCAAATTACAGCATTTCCCCACGTCACATAACATTTTCATATATTCTTTACTAATAATTGAATTTTCAAAAACATTGTAAAAACGTTTACAAACTAGACCGAATTTCGCTACACGTAGCGAAACGACACCTACTTGCAATGGTACAATCTATATGGTCAAAGACACATTTTTCAGTCTTTCCACATAATTGTCAGCTTCCGAATTATTATCATGAACAAGGACATCGAAGTAAATATAACGTTATCTCAAATAATCAAATTCAGTTTTCTAACCGTTTTTGAGATGATGGGCAACTTCCGGTTTTTCACCTTGACCATGACGGAGGAGGTCAAGGTCACCGAGGCATCTCTTCGTCTTTTAGGCCCAAAGGGTCGAAACTAAGCTCAGAATCGTTCTATCTCTAACCATTTTCGAGATAATGGTCAACTTCCGGTTTTTGACCTTGACCATGGCGGAGGTCAAGGTCACCGAGGTACCTCTTATATAACGTCTTTTAGCCCCGAAGGTTCGAAACTAAGCTCAGAATCGTTCTATCTCTAACCATTTTCGAGATAATGGTCAACTTCCGGTTTTTGACCTTGACCATGAAGGAGGAGGTCAAGGTCACCGAGGTACCTCTTATCTAATGTCTTTTAGACCCAGAGGGTCGAAAATAAGCTCAAAATCGCAATACTGCAATCTGCCTGGTCAATTCTCAAGTCAATTGTGTCTCAATGTTGACTGGATCGTAAAAGTCGATAGTTATTCTATTTATTTTCAACAGAGACGAAACATTTTGTTACCGGCCAATAACTTCTTCATGATTTTTGTATTCCAGTTTACACTGAAAAAAATGATTGACTTGAGAATTGACCGGCCAAATTACAGCATTTCCCCACGTCACATAACATTTTCATATATTCTTTACTAATAATTGAATTTTCAAAAACATTGTAAAAACGTTTACAAACTAGACCGAATTTCGCTACACGTAGCGAAATGACACCTACTTGCAATGGTACAATCTATATGGTCAAAGACACATTTTTCAGTCTTTCCACATAATTGTCAGCTTCCGAATTATTATCATGAACAAGGACATCGAAGTAAATATAACGTTATCTCAAATAATCAAATTCAGTTTTCTAACCGTTTTTGAGATGATGGGCAACTTCCGGTTTTTCACCTTGACCATGACGGAGGAGGTCAAGGTCACCGAGGCATCTCTTATAAAACTTCCTTTAGGCCCAAAGGGTCGAAAATAAGCTCAAAATCGCTCTATCTCTAACCGTTTTCGAGATAATGGTCAACTTCCGGTTTTTGACCTTGACCATGGCGGAGGTCAAGGTCACCAAGGTACCTCTTATATAACGTCTTTTAGCCCCGAAGGTTCGAAACTAAGCTTAGAATCGTTCTATCTCTAACCATTTTCGAGATAATGGTCAACTTCCGGTTTTTGACCTTGACCATGACGGAGGAGGTCAAGGTCACCGAGGTACCTCTTATCTAATGTCTTTTAGACCCAGAGGGTCGAAAATAAGCTCAAAATCGCAATACTGCAATCTGCCTGGTCAATTCTCAAGTCAATTGTGTCTCAATGTTGACTGGATCGTAAAAGTCGATAGTTATTCTATTTATTTTCAACAGAGACGAAACATTTTGTTACCGGCCAATAACTTCTTCATGATTTTTGTATTCCAGTTTACACTGAAAAAAATGATTGACTTGAGAATTGACCGGCCAAATTACAGCCTTTCCCCACGTCACATAACATTTTCATATATTCTTTACTAATAATTGAATTTTCAAAAACATTGTAAAAACGTTTACAAACTAGACCGAATTTCGCTACACGTAGCGAAATGACACCTACTTGCAATGGTACAATCTATATGGTCAAAGACACATTTTTCAGTCTTTCCACATAATTGTCAGCTTCCGAATTATTATCATGAACAAGGACATCGAAGTAAATATAACGTTATCTCAAATAATCAAATTCAGTTTTCTAACCGTTTTTGACCTTGACCATGACGGAGGAGGTCAAGGTCACCGAGGTACCTCTTATCTAATGTCTTTTAGACCCAGAGGGTCGAAAATAAGCTCAAAATCGCAATACTGCAATCTGCCTGGTCAATTCTCAAGTCAATTGTGTCTCAATGTTGACTGGATCGTGAAAGTCGATAGTTATTCTATTTATTTTCAACAGAGACGAAACATTTTGTTACTGGCCAATAACTTCTTCATGATTTTTGTATTCCAGTTTACACTGAAAAAACTGATTGACTTGAGAATTGACCGGCCAAATTACAGCATTTCCCCACGTCACATAACATTTTCATATATTCTTTACTAATAATTGAATTTTCAAAAACATTGTAAAAACGTTTACAAACTAGACCGAATTTCGCTACACGTAGCGAAATGACACCTACTTGCAATGGTACAATCTATATGGTCAAAGACACATTTTTCAGTCTTTCCACATAATTGTCAGCTTCCGAATTATTATCATGAACAAGGACATCGAAGTAAATATAACGTTATCTCAAATAATCAAATTCAGTTTTCTAACCGTTTTTGAGATGATGGGCAACTTCCGGTTTTTCACCTTGACCATGACGGAGGAGGTCAAGGTCACCGAGGCATCTCTTCGTCTTTTAGGCCCAAAGGGTCGAAACTAAGCTCAGAATCGTTCTATCTCTAACCATTTTCGAGATAATGGTCAACTTCCGGTTTTTGACCTTGACCATGGCGGAGGTCAAGGTCACCAAGGTACCTCTTATATAACGTCTTTTAGCCCCGAAAGTTCGAAACTAAGCTCAGAATCGTTCTATCTCTAACCATTTTCGAGATAATGGTCAACTTCCGGTTTTTGACCTTGACCATGACGGAGGAGGTCAAGGTCACCGAGGTACCTCTTATCTAATGTCTTTTAGACCCAGAGGGTCGAAAATAAGCTCAAAATCGCAATACTGCAATCTGCCTGGTCAATTCTCAAGTCAATTGTGTCTCAATGTTGACTGGATCGTAAAAGTCGATAGTTATTCTATTTATTTTCAACAGAGACGAAACATTTTGTTACCGGCCAATAACTTCTTCATGATTTTTGTATTCCAGTTTACACTGAAAAAAATGATTGACTTGAGAATTGACCGGCCAAATTACAGCATTTCCCCACGTCACATAACATTTTCATATATTCTTTACTAATAATTGAATTTTCAAAAACATTGTAAAAACGTTTACAAACTAGACCGAATTTCGCTACACGTAGCGAAATGACACCTACTTGCAATGGTACAATCTATATGGTCAAAGACACATTTTTCAGTCTTTCCACATAATTGTTAGCTTCCGAATTATTATCATGAACAAGGACATCGAAGTAAATATAACGTTATCTCAAATAATCAAATTCAGTTTTCTAACCGTTTTTGAGATGATGGGCAACTTCCGGTGACTATAATGGAGGAGGTCAAGGTCACCGAAATACCTCTTATATAACGTCTTTTAGGCCCAAAGGGTGGAAAATAAGCTCAAAATAGTTCTATCTCTAACCGTTTTCGAGATAATGGTCAACTTCCGGTTTTTGACCTTGACCATGACGACGGAGGTCAAGGTCACCGAGGCACCTCTTATATAACGTCTTTTAGGCCCAAAAGGTCGAAAATAGGCTCAAAATAGTTCTATCTCTAACCGTTTTCGAGATAATGGACAATTTTTCTCAAACGGATTACGATATACAAACGTCACATGACCTTGACCCTGAGTGTCGAGATTCAGTCCACGATGTACTGCCTACTGACACCGTACACGTGTTGAAACAAGGATTTGGGCCCTATTTCCAGCAATATTTCATGATGAATAGGGTTTTGAAAAAATATTTTGACCTCAATTTGACCTTGACCTTGAAGGTCAAGGTAAAACATTTTTGCGGATTTCACGACAACTCATTACCCTCTATGCCTCTGTAAAACGCCGTCTTTCTACTACAAACCCTGTAGGAGGTGTTTTCTGGAAACCACTTTGAGGTAAAAAAAATTTAGACCTCAATTTGATCTTGACCTTGAAGGTCAAGGTAAAAAAAAAATTCCGAATTTCACGACATCTCATCACCCTCTATCACACTGTGCCAAATTTCATCGTCCCACGTCAAATAGCGTAGGAGGAGTTTTCTGGAAAGCTCCGAGACGAAAAAAAACCCCAGAAAAAACAAGTAATCAGTGAAACTAATGAATGTTCCCCGCCACGAATTATGGTCGAATCGAAAAATAATGCGACGTCGGACAACTTCAATATATATATTTTCACTGAAGCAACAATCAAAAGCCAGGGTTGAATAGCGGGTGGGATATCGCGTGCACAAAGTTGCCCTTAGGCAACAAAAATACTAAAACATTGCTATTTTCAAAAAGTCGCCATTTCGTCATTTTTTGGTCGAATCGAAAAATAATGCGACGTCGCACAACTTCAGTATATATATTTTCACTGTAGCAAATATCAAAAGCCACCGTTGAATAGCGGCTGAGATATCGCGCGCACAAAGTTGCACTGTTGGCAATAGAAATACTAAAACAGTGCCTATTTTCACCAAGTCGGCAATTTTTGGTCGAATAAAAAAATAATGCTACGTCGCACAACTTCAATATATTTATTTTCACTGTAACAAAAATCAAAAGCCAGCGTTGAATAGCGGCTGAGATATCGCGTGCACAAATTTGTGCTTCCAAGTGTCGCCAGACAGACGGACGGACGGACGGCAGGACGGACGGACAGACGGACAGACAGACCCGAATACTCTAGTCCTCCGCTCCGCGACGGCGGGGGACTTAAAAAAAGGAAGGAACAAGGGTGTCAAATTTCATTGTGCTAGCTTCAGCCGTTTCGTCGGAAATGTCTGGAAACCGATTGCAATAACTTCGGTTGAAAAAAAAAACAAAAACGAAAAACTAAGAAAACAAGCATGTCCAAGCACATGACCCAGCCGAGTTACCAAACAAGGAAAGAGAGAAAAACTCTGACACGAATACTGTTAGGCCAAAAATGAAGAACTTTGTTTCTGAACGTAACTTTTTCATAATTTTAATACACAAAAACGAGTTTTCCCAGGTAGAAGTTACCCGAGAAGAGCTGTTGAAGAGGTTAGGTTTTGACCATTCACGTACTTAGCGACATTTACACAATTTTACAAAATTTTTAAATTTTTTGTCATTTGCGAAAAAAGCAAAGTCTAGGTGGAGAAGCACCTAAGAAACTTTCGATTAAAATTTTATAACTATTTGAAAAAGACTGAGAGAAATGAATGGTTTGACAATTCAGTTATTTACTATCAGTTATTCTAGTTTTAGTAGGCGAACCCCTGGGGAACATCCCTGCGTAACATCTAAACGATTGGAGTAAAACTGTAGGAGGAGTAGCATTTTAAAAATGGGTCAAAACGGGCACAAAAAGTGCCGCCATTTTGTCAGTTTTTCGTCGCTCGTCAAAAAAAGTAATAGCCAGGTGGGGGACCACCCAGGGAACATTTCTGTGTAATATCAAAACGATTGGAGCAAAACTGTGGGAGGGGTAGCATTTTAAAGAAAAAGTTTAACATAAGCACATACATTCAAGCCCCCATAGTGATACGACTAACCCAGTCCGACAAAGTCGGCTGGGTTAAAAAGAGAACGTTCTAGAACCCAAGCAAAAAGAACCACGTTTGAAACGTTAACGTTTCAAGCGTAATAAACAGCCAGAATTCTTAGCAAAGCATACCCATTTGCAAACTATGTTTGCAAGTGGGAAATATATACATGTTTACGCAATGACGTCATCTACCATAACCGTTGGTTCTACTCGCGACAAAACTTGACAAAATTTTGAGGACCTACCAAACAACAACCCACCAAATTTGAACCACCTCCAATATTCAGCGATTGAGAAACTGGTCACACGAGATTGTTATATTTTGATGTCATACGCCTTCTCTGTCAAAAGTTGAAAGAACCACTCGACCTACTCAAGGAATAAACAGACCAAGTTTGAAGTCGATCCAACTTTTCGTTCTCGAGATATCCTGCAAACAACATTTTGTTCACAACAGACTGACACATATACACACACACAGAACGCACAAACACCATATGCCTCCCCTTGCCAAATTTCAGTAAATTTGTGTCCATTTCCCAAAATACATGCGAGTCTGTTGGGTGATCATTTATGAACCAATTCTTGCCAAATCTGAAAGCAATCGGACACCAATTGTAAAATTTTCATTAACACTTGACAAGCCTTTGGCTTCGCAAGGATTATATGAATTTGTGCGAGCAGCCGTTCGTCCTTTTTTTTTTCTTTACAGTTTTCCGATTTTTTGTTTCTTCTTCTCTGAGACTATGGGCCCTAAGACCATGAAAATTGGAACTTATGAAGAGCTTGATCTGAATGTGTGCATGCCACTTTTTATTTTCGTCTTCGATTTCGTTTTCTTTGTTAAAACGCCATGTGAAAAGAGTGTATTTTTTTAAATGCAGAGCATTTAACGTATAGCACAGAACACCACACAGTTGCTCAGCTTTGTGCGAGCTCTCACTGGGTAAACAGATAACACAGCACATGCCTGATCAGCCAATCAAACCTTAAGTCAACAAAAACCAAACACTACGCGGCTTATATGAGGTATTCAAGCTGTGTTGTCTGCTAATATATTTAGCTGGTATTAATTTTAGAACATTATAAGCCGCATCCATGCTGTGCCATAAGCTCCGTACATAGTTGTAACACACTGTATGCATGTTGTAAAATACTTTATATTATTCAAGAAATAACACACTGAAGGAAGTATTTTTGCGCTTTAATTTTTGTCAAGTGTTTAACCTTTCGCTAGCGAAATACGATTCTAGTTTCATATGTGTTCAAGTCTAAAGCATTGAAAACTGAGCTGCTCTGGGCTCGTTTGCCACAGACGTGGTGGGGGCTCAGCTTGGGCAGCAGTCCTGTAAAATTTGACGGCACTCACCGAAGAAATTGTTGGAGTAGCATTTTGAAAACTAGAAATCGAGCCCTGTAATTCAAGAAGCAGTTGTCTGGCAAAATATTGCGAGAAATGTACCCCCCCCCCTTTTCCCACTCCCTGGTCTAAAACCCCAGGCAATTCTTCTACAGCGTTAATCTATAGACGGTCACAACGAAGGAGATTTTTACCCACGACTACGTGAACCTAACAAAAACTTATTTACGCTACATTAAAAAAAAAAGAAAAAAAAAAAGAAAAAAAAAAAAAAAAAGAAAAAACACTGACGCAACAACTGCAATGAATCCTTACATTTCTCTCCTCGATTTCGATAATGACAATGGTCCCGTGTGTGATTCAGTGTGTTCTTTGCAGTCTTTGTAATAACAATATCACTTCAGGTTTTAATAAATAATCCACACCAATTGTTTCTGTTCCTGTGTCTATGTCTATTAATTAAATATCATTATTACAAAGTTGAACATTCGTTAACTGAGGGTCGGGTTGCTAGGGTTACGTAGCTCACCACGCAAATTTCAGAACGGTAAATTTATTTTCAATCTCTGGTTATTTCATTTCTATTACTGTTATTTTTATTTCATTAAAACCGGCGGTCAAATCGCAGGACATTTTACTTACTGCATTATCTGGTCAACAATGAAATGAACAAGTCTATTGGAAATCGCGTTTGTTTTATTATGTATAACAAGCTTTCAAAAACTGCAGTTCATATTACTTTGTATCAGAATTTGGACAACTCTTCCAGTTACTTGCATCTAATGTCACTGTGGATTTTCCTGAGGTTGACACGCTATTCACCTCTCTTCACTGTATGGTATCGCTACACCGGGGCGTTACAATATCATACACGTTTGAATATAACTTTTTCATCTTCTCATTTCAATAGCACTCATTTAATGTATCCCATTTTTCAAAGCTTATCCGTAATAAATCGACAAAGAAATGGAACTCAAGCTATAAAAAACATGCAAAAATCCACAATACTTATAAAAACATAAAACAGCAAGCCTTTCGGGTCTACCTTTGCATACTTATGTTTGGTTTTTAATCACTTTTTTAAAACTTAATTTTGCATGTCGGTTCAGCAACTGTAGGACGAAGCCTTTTTTTTTTAGCTCACCACACTGCACAGGTGGAGCCGCGGGAATGTCCCATCGCTCCTTATACGCATCGTTGTCACATCAGGTGTTACCTTGTTCGACCCAGGTGTCAACTTTTTACATTTCAAAACATACATGAGCGCACTTCCAAATTCACTCAAGGTATTACACGTCCTTCAAGCTGCACACTTCTATATCCGAGTGTTATCTTCTCAGTTATCACAAATGTGGTCAACTACGTTGCTAGATTTTCACTCAAATGACGTCACGCGCGGCTCGGGTTAGGTTGTCGGGCTGACAGAGGACAAGTGTTCTGAAAGAACGTAAAAACAAAGACAAAAAATATGGTCACTACTACGTGGTTATCAATTAGTTTCGTTAGTATTTAACATGCCAGATGAAGGAGGTCACAGTTTACGAACCTCGAAGGCAGTGACATGACTTCACAATGTTTTTACATAATGAACTGAGAGTGCGTGAAGTAATGATTTGTCATCATTTCTCGCGAAGAACAGAACTAGTCCTGCCATCTATGGTTACTGACCCAGCTCTTGTTCCCATTCATAAAATATCCCCTCTAACCGTTTTTTTTTTCACACTACCACTCTATCACAGCTCGGAATGAAATCGTTATGTTATGCGCACAAAGCCACGGTGAACTAAAAATGCTCTAAAACCAGAATTAACGGTGTACCCTAACATCAGTGCTCGCTAGCATTACCCACATTCAATTACCATTTAAGCTTTTAAAGGCACACTTATTCCGAGAAGCCTGTTATATGTCGTAACTGATGTGCCCTCAGTGGCAAGGCTAAATGAGCGCTATACAAGCGAAACCATGATGATGATGATGATGATGATGATGATGATGATGATGATGATGATGATGATGATGATGATGATGATTCCTCTTTAGTAACTTATTGCGTCAGCCATCTTTACCTCTAGAGGGTATAAGTATTCTGTCACTTTCTTGAAATTGACACACGTGAAGTTGGTCTCTAAATAAATACGTAATTAGAAGTTGCTTGTCTTCCCCTATGCATGGGTCGTAAAAGCCAGGCAATTCACTCTGCAATTTAAATAAGAATTACATTAATTCTAAAATTTTGTAGAGGTCTACTGTTGGGAATCCTGGTGATAATGTGATCTTATTCAAACAAGGAACAAAGAAATCCAATGAAGAAATCCAAAATAGTTTTCTTTACTTAAATTTTTCTTTCAAATTTTGTAGTTTAAGATTTATTTAGAAGAATATACGTGACTAAACTACTTCTTGCTTCAAATATTAAGAACCCAAATTTCAATATCGGTGACAATTATTCAGAAACTTGAAGTTAACAACTTTCAGACCACCTTTTAACGCAACTACGATTTAATACTTACAAGTTTCGTGTCAGCTGCTAAGGAAAGTTTGGAGTCTTTAACCAATGCTTGTACTTGTATTGTAGCGTTTATGACGTCTTGTTCGTCCGTGTTTTCGCCGTTCAATTTCCCATACATTGCCTTTTTAATGACAAGTCCGTGTTTTTCAATTTCTACTCTAAATGATCTTTCTATGGTTTCTGTCATTAGGTCCAGCTGCAAAACAATTAAAAATATTTTTCAATTTTTTTCTAAGTACAAGAAGACTTTCGTTAAGGATTCCTTCCAATGTATATAAAAACTTCACTGCTTTGTGAATAACGCATTTCCACAACCTGGCTAACGACTACAAGATAAAACTTACTTTTGGAAACTATTTAAAGTTTGCCATTTAAGCAGCCATGTGAACGGACCTTGTTTTACAGTTGTACAAAACAGATCATCAGTATTGTTAACTTTCCAATTTTGCCTTTCTTTAAACATTAGAAAGATGAAAGGAGAAACCGACCAATTTTGACAAAATTTAGATTTGGTAGAAGGCCTCGTGGGCAACATTTCTATAAAAAGTAATCAAACAGGATCTGTGGGATCACCAACAGTTTCTTGTGTCTCTCAACGTTATCTGTTTATTTGGACAGATATTAAAATTCGATATCGCCGGGTCACTACGCGAGGTTTTCTTCAGTTAAAAAAATTAACAAGTCAAAAGAAAAATAATAAAAACAATAATAATAATAATAATAATAATAATAATAACAACACCTCCTTGGCTTTAGTTCAGAAAGACTAAAACGCACGCGAGTTTCCGAAGCGCCAAAATATAATCTGAAGTGAAGTGGTAAAAACACGCGGCACTCACAGTGGCCTCTGCTTCACGTTTTTTCTGGGCAAGCCTAGTCGCGTTCGCTTCTTTCCTCTTGTTTAAATCTCTGTGAAAAATGGAGAAAATTCCGTTTGAATGCGCTTGTTGGATAAAACGAAAGAAAAAAGTAGCTTTTTGGATTCTGTTTTGTCTTTTTTTCTCGCTTCTAGATTTATACGTTACAGCGGATCTCTAGAATCAGCGGATCTGTAGATTCGCTGAAAATTTCAGAACCGCTGGTTTTAGGCTAAGAAAATTCTACAGATCCGCTGCAATGTTTAAGAGCGATAGATTTATGGTATTTACACGACATTTATTTACTTTTGTGTCTTAAGTGTTTGCTGTTTTGTGTTTTATGTATTTCTAGAACATTTTAAAAACAGATGAAAAAGGTTAATCGCCCACGACTATATTCACAAAATTTAACTGTATAATTAACTGCTCTGTTGGCAACCAGAACATCCGGAAGTAAATAAATAAATTTAACATGCTTAACAAACAAAAATGCACTGTTTGCGTGATACAGCTAGATCAAGCGATTTTCGCTCCGATGGGTATAGTTAACTGTACAGTTAACTTTTGTGAATACCGGGGCTGGTGGGTAAATGCACAGTGCTGGGAAATCCCTCATCGTTTCGGTGTGAATTCAAAACGTAACGGATAATCGCATAAATAGTTTAAAAGGCTCATGAAAAAAGCTGCTTTAAACCATGGAACAGACCACGTCCATTCCTTGTGATTGACAGGTCCACCTCTAAAGCACACTGATTTTTGGAAGTTAACAGTACAACATCCTCATCACCATTCTTTGCTCATAACTTTCTTCGGAAAATCGGCTATGAAATCAACCGGTTTCGAAGATATGGCCAGAAGGCAAGAGCTGCAAGACGGTTGTTACTATTTTAAAAGCCATATGATATTCAAATAATCTCAAAACCATACCCTTAAATACGAGCGTTTCTTACTTTTTCACTCTCTACTACGTAAAAAAAAGACAATAAATGTAAACCGTAAATATAAACACAGGTGGGTCTTACTTTTCCTCTTCGCTCCGTAAGAACGGGTTGACGATGAATACTTTGATGATGGTGTAACTTAACAGTGGCACTACTGTTCCGTAGAATACGGGCTCAAGTATGGCATGCTCTGACAGATGAATGGGAACTATAAAAGCCTGGTTTCCCCGGAATAACCTGCACTCCAAGCAATTCAAACACAATGACGTAAATCCACAGCGGGAGATGTATCTTCTCACTGTTGTATCTTTGTCCAAGCCTAAGCAGTATTTATTTTCTTCAAATAATTTTAATATTAATTAACAGATAGTAACTTAAGTTGAGGACATTTGATTTGTTTGAATTCATTTGGGAATACAGAACAATTATTTCCCGGTCAATTAAATTATCATTTTTCTCAACGAAAAAAAAATTCTGCAAAATTTCCACACAACAAATACTTACAAAAAATTAATACAATACAATGCAGAATATATATTGAAAGTACTTCTTTGAAGTTCTGCCAAATTAGATTCGCTCCAGAAGGAGCATTTTTTCCACTCACTTTAGCTTGAGTTTAACGCCATGCGGTACGGAGACCGACACGGAAGCCGCAACTGTGCTGAATTTAGTTATCTTTTTGGAGCACCCACACTCCACTGAAGAACTCATTGTACCAACCCTGTAAAATCCGCCATCAAATATAAATAAATACATAAATAAATAGAAAATAACTTGCACCTTTCTGTGTCTAGTTTGATTTTAGTCGCTACAATCTCTGTTTAAGACTGCTGCCATTGAAGTCTGGAAGTGAATCAGCAGATAGTGACTTATGAGTCAACATGAAGAATTACTACTCAACAAGGAAATGTTGACCTTTTGCGTTCCGGTCGACATTGAAAAAAAATATTGACTTTGGGATTGACAGATCACCTCACAGCACTTACTTTGTAATAATTTCATGGGTTTGTCTATATATTAGCCAATAAATTAGTTGCTACCAATTTCTTGTCGGTATGTTTGTTACCAATCACTCTTCGCTTCTGTTATCAAAGCGCCATTTTTTTACGGTCCATTCATTGTTCTGAAGGTTTAATTATCAACATTTGAAGACAACGAGAACAGTGTCAAGCTATAAGAATTTTTGAGGAAATAATATTCTGGAAGCAAGTTATCACTTGTACTCTATTTAGTTTTTCCCCTTTTCTTTCGTTCTACTGTTTTTATTCTATTATTTTCTCCCAACACTTCTATTCTTGAACTTAATTTTAATCCGAATTTAAGCAAAACTTTTATTTTTTTCTGTCTTTTGCAAACCACCTGCTGAGATAATCTTCTATACATACTTGACTTGTATTTTAAATACGAGATCATAGTCGGGGATTTTGTAGTCAAACTTCATCATGACGAAACAGTTTGGCACACCAAGCTAAAAACGAAACAAAGGCATGGCATAAAATTTTACCCTGTAATTAAGTCATTTCAAGCCTTTTTTCCCCGTAATTGATGTTATTACAGTGATCTGAGACTGGCTGTGGTCATAGACAACATTTAATTTCTGTGACATGATTGTAATTTTTCAGTATGTTACGTATTCGATGCATCCCACTCAATAATGCTTAATCTCGAGCCTTTTCTGTAATACAGCTGATTCTAAAATGGCAAATAACGCCACTTATTTATAATTATACATTACTTGCGAGATGCCGGTCGGTTTACCTGCACGGCAAATAGCGCCTCCTTGGTTGTGTCGTCATAGGCGACTAGAGTCTGCAGGGAGGAGTGTCTGGGGGTCAAGGTCAGCACCATCCTGCCCTGCACGTGCTTGCTGATTTGCTGAGCCGCAACTGAAACAGATTTGTATTGTAATGTATTGTTCTTTAGATCCCTTTCAACTGCTATGGTTATATCGGGATCCCCCTGCCACATTATACTGAAATGGGGCATTCCAGCACTCCTTCTAACCCTTACATGTGGAGTGCCTCACAGGGTAGCAAGGAGGAGTCCCAATTTTAAAGTCTTAGGTATGACCCGACCGGGGTTTGAACCCACGATCTTCCAGTCTCGAGGCGGACACTCTAGCCACTAGGCCACCGAGGCTGGCCACTGAAACAGAACCCCCGCGGGGTGTGGGTTGGGAGTGGTTTATTCACTCCACACCTCAGGATGGTTGCAGGCGTGTTTGGGGCACGAGCGGCAGCTTACACATAAGCCTAGGAGGTTGCTTGTACTCACACAAACTTAAAAGGCATAGAAAGAATACTGTCAAAACATATACAATCCATTCTCTTGCAACTCAGCTGTCGTAATATGATTTGAAATTCATCAAGTGTATGTGAGGTTTTTAAGTTACTTCAGATCTAAACAAAAACTGCCTGAACAGTCACCGAGACATAATTTGCCATTATATTAGACTACCTTCCCCTACGGAAATACCAGGAAAAAAAACAAAGGGAAATACGCACCCGTGGTCCATATAGGCACGAAGCCCCTAGGCCTCAACTGCAAAGAACCGGACATCGTGCCAAACCTGAAAAAAGCATCACATGAATACGTGTCACATTCAAACGACTCCGTAACAACCTGGCTTCTTATTTCTTTCAAACTGAGATTTTTGAAGGAGCAGTGAAAGGACTCCAGGGCTGATTACACTGCAAAAAGAAGTTCGCATCTGTGGTACAATGGCCATACGAACTGGGGATGGTGTATAAATACGCCTCGTAGTGACACGAAATATGTAAACAAACATGTACTTGTAACCAGCAGAAAATTTTTATATCCTAGAGACGCATTTTAGTTAATATTTCTCTTCATTTATGACATAATAGGAGCTAAAACTCCTCCTGTCGTAATTTTTAAGTTACTGGTAAAGACACTTGTGTTCACGAAACTACTGGCAAAATTGTACTTTCATGTAGTGACTGGCGTAGGTATTTTTCTCTTGTTACGAAGATATTTACGTAGCTTTTTATTCCATACTTTCTTGTACTGCTACTGCTGTACCTTTCAGAGCATTTAATACAGTCCTTCAGTACTTTTCAGAGTACGTATTTCTGTTAGTGATGACCTTGCTTTCGTACTTATGCTGTGTTGAATTACGTATCTATGGGCTTTTCAAATAACAATTCGGTGTTTGTGTAGTACATTTGGTGTTGATACTTCTGGACGAACACACAGCTAGCGATACTTACGCACTTCGCCAAAGTCGTCTAAACCCTTTTACTTCCATCCCACCGTGATTCCCCAAGCTCAGTCGACCCTTTAATCAAGGCATAAAATCAAATGACAACAAATAACAAACACGTGGATCATACTGATTTGCTTTTGAAGGGGGCAACTTCCAAAGCCTATTTTTTTCCGGTGGGTAAAATTTCACATTTTATCAAAATTCAACATCTTAGACATGACACAACGGTTCCCTAATCTTTAAGTAATTTACCCACTACTTCCGTTAGAGTCATTCATTGCTACAGCAATTAATAAAGCCAGATCTTCATTTCAGTTTCCATCCCTTTACTGTGTCTTTCACCATGAAACAAAAATTAATTTTCGATTTAAAATTGACGATATAAGTACTACGGTAGGCGTGAGACATAACATAAGCTAGCAAGCAAATAAGGTCTCCATTGATAATGCAGCGTTAACGCCGTTGATACAGAGCAATTAATTAATTAATTAATCACCTCAGCCCAGGTATTTTCAGACAGGACCCGCCTGTAAGTGGCGGCAACGGCCCCAGCGCCAACACTTTTGTCTATGCTCACGTTGGCACCGAGAACGACAGTATCCTTGGTCGTTAGGGGACAGTCCACCGACATGGCGACAGACATCTGACTCAGTTCAACATTTGGAATCCGCGAGCTGAAAATAATTTTGTTTTCTTTCAGACTAAACTTTTAGTGATTTCGAGAGGTTTCGGCTGTCGTATTTGTTTGTTTCTTTGGTGTTTAACATCCTATTCAGCAACAGGGGAGACTATATTGGGACGCACTTGCTGAACGAACGAGAGGGAGAGGGAAAAAGACGGAAGAGAGCAGAAATACTAACAGATGAGTTAGAAAGTAGGAAACGCACGGAACGGACAACAGCAACAAAACCAACAGACCAGGCAAAGTATTCAAAATGCTTACCAATCTCACAAACTATTCAAGAAACTTTTCGCGGTACATAAGTGCGATTACAATGATTTTGTGTACCCGTATTCTAACGCCCTCAAAACTTCATATCTGTCAAACACGTCAGTGGCATCGATTTCGGCCGTCACTTGACATGACGGGTTGGTTTTTTGCTGTAATTTTCGCTCCTCCTCCTCCTGTTTTAAACGCTCGTATTCCTGTAGAATCTCGGCAGGTGTTTTCTCCCGGCTGACCACCTGCCACACAAAAAGTGCACCACGGTGTCAACATGTACTCAGCCAGGGATTTCGTACAACATATTCTGGAATATGGAAAATGGGGGATTAGTTAATAGTGAGTTTTATGTAGGCGTTTTGGGACCTGGGATGCTATAGTTTGGTCAGCTTTCAGGGGTTGTTTGTCCAAAAAGTACACCACGCTGTCAACAACAAATACTCAGCTAAGGGGGAGGCGCTTGGCGACCTGAGATGCTATTCAGGGGTTGTTAGTCGTGTTCCTTCAGGGTATGGGGTAGTCAATCCCAGGTGTTATATAACGACTGCAAGTGAAATATACAGTCATTTGCACACAGATGCATACTCATATCCTAGTGGACTTTTTTTCTAAAATCACGCTTTAAACCGCGGTTAGTTTTTGCTGGAGTTTTATAACCCTTTAAAAACGGTTTTGAATCCAAGTACCACTGTAGTTATTCTCTTTTCCCATAAACCTTTTACGACAGATTAATACCTTGACATTCAGCAGAGTCTGCGTCCACGTCTTCATACTCCTGACCAGGTAAAACGGTAGATTGTTGGACGGGGCCACTATTTTTAAGATATCATCATTATTTAATTACTAGTATTTTTTAAGACATCTTACCTGCCACCCGTCCGTTTCTAAACCTTTCACGCCGACAGTGTCGTAGATTGCCCTTTTGTGTGGATCACTAAGGACTAAAAACAATTAAAATCATGTCTGTTTGATGTTGCAAACATAGTACAAAACACAGAAGAACAATATCGAGAAGCTTCATTTAAGTGTTTTTAAGGATATAAAACAGCTTATGATGTGATTACACCTTCTTTATATGTTTCTTAAGTTTTCATTTCCTAACAAGTTTGTTTCGATTACATTTTCTTAAAACTAGTTAACAATGGAATCATGACCCAATTACAATAAAATGTTCAACTGCTGACCTGTATTTAAGTCTAATTGCAATTAGATAGTCATTATATGAATAGAGCACGCCCTAGATTTCCATTCACCCACACATCACTTCCTTCCACGAAACATATTAATAAAATGTGACACAGAAGGGGGCCGAAGGTTTATTGAGGTTGGGGTGGAGCTTTTCACTTAGAACTGTTAAAATTGAACATCTCTCACAACACAGGCAATTTAGAGAAATGTAATTAAAACCACCTCCTGTAAAACTGCAGCACCAGAGACAAGAAAACTATTAAATTTAACTAGTTTTTACAAGCCATCGTGGAGGGAAACAGAACTTTTGGCGTTTGAGCATTTGGCGGTGGGATTTTTGGCAATACAGGACTTGTGGCGGTGGGAATATTGGCGGTATTTTCTAAAAGTGTTTAATACTTGACAAGTCTTTGACTTGATCAAGGCTTATATGAATCTGTGCGGGCTGACGTTGGTGCTTTTTTTTCTTGACAGTAAAAATTAATTTTCTTGTCTCAGCTTCTCTGACACACCGGTCCTAGGACCAAAAAACTTTGTACTTATGTAGAACTTGATCTGAGGGTGTGCAATCCCACCTTTTTTCGTCACGATTTCGTTTTCATGCTTAAAACCGTAAAACGCCATGCGAACACAGCTGATTTTAAAATAAATAACAAGTGTTACATACAGCGCATTTAAAAGCAAAGTAACGGTTGAACAAAATAGCACAGCTTATGGGCGTAACGCCAGCTCTGCCTGCATAGAGAAAAAGTGCTAGTCCGTTCAATCAATAAAGCCGTTGAGCTAACATAACCAAGCAGATGTACACGGTTTATAAACGCTGTGATGTTTGCTAATATATCAATGGCATGACAATTCATTATAAAACAACTGACATACCAATAAGTCCAAAATATTAATATTATTTGAGAACGGAGAGGGCATCCAGGTGGTTTCCGCGGGAGGGGAGGGGGGCTTTAGAGTCATTGAGGAGCGCATGCCAAAATGAGATTTGCTTTTTAGCTTTTAATGTTTGTCAAGTGTTGAAAAAATTGCTTCTGGTTTTTCTTTTGGTGTTGGGGGGGGGGGGGGGATTCATTGATGCTTCTTTAATGCTGTCATCAATGGATAAAATAGAAATTGTACTATCTGTTGACAATATGTAATTGCAATTTTGAATAATTACATGTTAAAGTAATTTCTATTTCTATATATAATATATATATATATATATATGGGCTGTTTCAATTTGATTCATATCCATATCAAGACATGGAATTTATCACACGTAATCGTTTTTTATTTGAAAATACCGCGAAAAGTTCAAACGCCAAATGTCCCACCGCAGAAAGTCCTAGACTCATCGTGAATAGGACAGCCGACCCCCTCAATCAGACGGTTAGGGTTAAAATGAGTATGAAGTAAACATCTTATTCTACCATGACTGAACCTAACCAACACTCAACTTTTTTCTACGTGTGAGTACATATGTATATAGAAGCCTCTATAGACTAACCCGTCTAGAGTACACCCAAGTATCAGCCAATATGACACGAATAAATGTGTGTACCGCTCATCCGGCTGAAAAATCGCCATAACAGCGATTCTGGCACAAACTTTTAGGTTGAACTAGAGCAGTGTGCGTAGCCCTCATATTCCCCACAGCCCCACCAACCCATAAGTTAAATACGGCCATCAATAATGAATCATGAGCTGAAATTTTCTGAGTCCTGCTGGTCCATTTTCCTTGGACGAACCGATCTGTGTTTGTTCCCCTAGAAGCTACATACCAAGTTTTTATAAAATTCTTGCAGCAGTTTTTAAGTTCTCGTGCTAACAAGCTCTTGATGACAGACCGACAGACCGATACGCGGTTGATCACATATATTCCCCCTGTTGGGAATAAATTAAGGACCTAACCTGGGGCAAACTCTCCAGCCGCTACTGAATAGCTACTGAATACCTGATAATATTCTCACAGTTTACAAAAACATAAAGACCGCAACTACAAACCTTCATAAGCCTTTTTTATCTTAGTGAATAAATTTTGGGCATCTGCTTGTGCTTTCTCGTTCGAAGCATGCTTGTCTGGGTGGAAGAGGCGACTCATTTTTCTATACGCATTGCTTATTTCTTCTGCACTCGCCTGGAAAAAGAATCATTTAACACTCTCCATGCTAGAAAACCGGCAAGGGATGGTGGTCGACAAGGATGTACAGGGCATTGTAGCCAGTCCAACACTGAATCAGGGTTGGCATTCTTCCGGGAAGAAAGGAATTTCTTCCCTTCCCAGAGAAGAAACATGGGAAAATAGGGAAGAAATGGAAATTTCCGGGTATAAATGGAAGAAGTAGGGAAAAAACCGCTTATTCATGTCTATATGTATGCCAATTGTTTTAATATCCAAAATGTATCTCACGTATGCACACAAATTAAAAATACATTTCACAATTTGTAATTGTCGTTTAGATATTGTTTGATTTTCATTTTAATATTCGATTTTTGAAGCTCCTCGGAGCATGCTGTAGCAGAACAGAAGTTTCGATGCCTTTTCGCTTCCAAGGCGGTGGCGGATTCGGTTGTGAATGATCACAAAGTTTAAAAACACGCGCTCAGTAGCCGACGATGAGCATAGTAATGATTAAAAGATGAATAGCCATGTGGGCAAATGTTGCAGGGATGTTTCGGCTTTTAAGTCCCTCCCACCGCGTAGCTGGGTCTAGGTTGCGCATCTGGTGGATAAAGAAGGGAGCCAGTAAGTTCTGAAGGCAAAGGGGTGGTGCTTAGCAACAGGGCACCTCGATAGTAGTAGGAGGCTACTTGTGTATGTTTAGAGTGTTTGTTAAAGTGACTAATCGCCGTACGGAGTAGAATTATATGTGTATTTTGTGTCATTGATAAAGATGTTTAAAAATCTTTCTTCCCTAAGGAAATTTCTCTTGGAAATTATCCGGAAATTTCCCTCGAGGGAAGAAACTTGCCAACCCTGCACTGAATGAGTGATTCAGATTTGAAAATATAGTAGAACCTCGTTAATTCGTACTTTTCGGGACAAGCCGAAAAGTACGAATTAACCTGGGGTCAAATTTTCGGCCTTACAAAATCCAAATATGTACGTACAAGTTTTATTACATTCTCTATTCTGACCAGTGAAATAATACATAATACATGTTCAATGGGTACACACAGATCGTCGGTTAAAAGCAGTTTCGTTCTCGATATCCAAGCCAATGTTTTTCAATTCACAGTTGAACACCGAAATAGTTATCATTGATGTTTGCTTTGTTTTACTTGGCGTGGTTAAAAGCCTCTGTAGCATTCTCGCATGTACCAGGAGTCAAACAAATGTCAGTAAACATTTGAATAGGGCTAGCAACTGAGGGAACACGGACTACTCTGGAGTAGGTAATGAAAAGGGCACGACACATGATAGCTGAGTGTGTTCTGTGGTACTAACCCCTACAAATACGCAATTAAGTCGTATTTATACTATAATGTCACTCTTTTATTGTGCAATCAATTAAGCTTGAGGAATTTGTTAATCTAATATCTTACAAGATGTATTTTCTTTGTTCTAAAACTGGCAAAAAATAAAAAAAATTGTTAGGTCTCAAATTTGGGACGAATTACCTGAGCCCTCGTTAATTCGTACTTTTCCATAGGTCTCAAACTCGGGAGCGACGAATTTTGTACGAATTAACCTGGCTTACGAATTAACCGAGGACGAATTAAGGAAAAGCTCCTGTAATAACAATATTTTCACTGTTTAAGATTGAATATCGAAATTGTCGATACTACAGAATTTCGAGGTAAAACACAAATCTTAATCTTGTGTACGCAGGAGACACATGTGAGCAGTTTCAATAATAACTGTTATTGCCACATTTTGAAGTTGGTGAAAAATCGATATTTTTGGAAATAAAATGGTGAAAAATCAATATGTTTTGGACAATTGTGAACAAACAAAAGTCTCATTGGGGACCCACTGGGGCAACCAACTGCTGAGTTCGGAGATGGGCCGTCAAAGAGCAATATGACTTCACCTTTAAAACCAAATGAAGACAATTTTGATATTGATAACTCTCAATGCAAAGAACATTGAATAATCGTGCAAATTCCATTATCTTTTCACAAAAAGTCGTTTTAATTGATTGTAGGAGACGATACATTTTAAAGTTTGAAATTTACTGATATATTATATCATTTTCAAGCAATTCATAAGCTTATTTTCCTGGTGTTCGTTGACATTTTTCAGAAAAAATTGCTTTTTCGTTGATATTTCGGCAAATTTTTGACGAGTTACAAAGAAGCGAGAGAGAGAGAAACAATAGCAAAGAAGGTTCGAATATCCGCTTCCCTAATTCAAAATTTTAAAAAGGTAAGGTTATAACTGGCGTTAGTTAAGATTTAAGTAAGAAACTGGTTTTTCGCCGCCAAATTTTCCGAATTACGAATAAAAGTAATAGCCAGGTAAGCACCAATGATGACTATCTTTATCTAAAATTGGAAGACAGCAGTAGCAAATAAGGTAGTAGTGTCTGCTACTGTTGCTTAAAATTACAATGGGATGACCTTATTTTCGCCTATTTTTGGGCAATCACCAAAAAAAAAAAAAATAAATAAATCAATAAAAATAATAATAATAGCCACTAAGGTCATATTGCCTGCTATTTTTTCTTAAAATATCAAGACTATGGCGATCAGAGTTAAGGTTTTACTGATTTTTTTTAGTTTTTCGCCAATTTTTTTCCAATCACAACATATTTATTGTAACAGCAGCTAGATAGTGTCTGCTACAGTTACTTAAAATAACAATGCAATGATCTTATTTTCCTGGAGTTCGTTAATATTTTACTTACATGTTTTTGGCTTTTCGGAAAAATTTTCGCCGTTTTTTTTTTTTTTTGTCAGCGACCAAAAAAGTAGTATCCAGTAAGGTCATATTGCCTGCTACCTTACCTTTTAAATTTCGAGACACTAAAACTATTTTCCTGGAGTTCGTTAAGATTTTATTGATTTTTAACATTTTTTGGCCAAAATTCTCGCCAATTTTTAACCAATCCCCAAAAATTATAACAACAGAAAAGTAGGAAGCCTGCCACCTTTCCTTAAAATTTAAAGACAGTCAGACTATTTTTATATTTTTTACATTCTATTTTATCAAGATTTTACTGAAAATTTTTGGTTTTTCGCAAAATTTCGCCAATTTTTGGCCAAACAATAGAAAATTTTGGCGGATCGATGGACACCGATTCACCCTACCTTCCACCAAAATTGTAGAATGTTTCTATGAAAACCTTAGGAGATACGTTTTACAGAATATTGTTTTTGGTCAATATTTCCATCAATTTTTGGTCACTTGCCCAAAACAGAAATAGCCACTTAGGTAGTACCGTGTGCTACCGTTGCTGAAAATAACAAGACAATGAGGCTGTTTCCCTAGATTTTACCGATTTTTTTTTCTTTTTCGCCAAAATTTTCAACGATTGTTGGCCAATCACCAAAAATTGTACCAGCTAGGTAGGCAGGAAGGCCTGCTACCTTTTCTTAAAATTTCAAGAATTTAAGACTATTTTCCTGGGGATCGTCAAGATTTTACTGAAAATTATTTGGTTTTTCGCCAAAAACAATTCCGCCATTTTTTGGCCAATCACGAAAAAACTAACAGCACGGTATATAGTAATGCTAGCTACCTTTACCTAAAAGAGAGTAATATTAGTTTTCTAGAGTTATTCAAGATTTTACCGAAAATTTTTGGCATTTTTTGAGAAAATTTTCGCCAAATTTTTGGCCAATCACCAAAAAAAAGTAAAAACAGTTAGGTAGTAACGCTTGCTACTCTCACTTACAATTTCAAGACAGTAAGACTATTTTCCTTGAGTTCATTAAAATTTGACTGATTTTTTTTTTTTTGGGGGGGGGGGGGGAATGTATCGCCAAATTTTTTGACAATTTTTGGCCAATCACTTAAAAAAAGATACAGCCAGGTAGATAGTAGTGCTTGCTATCTTTACTTAAAATTTCAAGACAGTAATACTATTTTCCTTGAATTATTGAAGATTTTACTGAGAAATTTTTGGTTTTTTTGCCAATTTTTGGCCAATCACGAAAAAACGTACCAGTGAGGTAATACTGCCTGCTACCTTCACGTTAACGTTCATATCACCAGAAAGTAACATTTCAAAAGAGGACCACGTTTGACTAATCTGTAAAATAGTTTTTAAAAGACCATATGGTGGTTTTTTAAATTCAAAAGTGTTGAAAGAAAATTAGAATTTTTATGTTTTTCTCTTATCGCTTCTTTATAATTTATCCCAAAGAAGTGCAGTCGAAACGACACCGCCATCGGAAGGACCCGAAAGTGCAAAATGGCTTATTGCTCATTGGATAAAAAAGAAAATCGACATCCAGGCAAAATCTGTCTTTTCTTTCATTTTAACCTGGTTTGTGTTCAAAACACAGGGCTTTTGCGCCTATTATCCGGAACGCCAACAGTTTTGTTTGGCTTTTCCTGCGTCCTTTTCATCTATTTACAGTAAACGAATTCGTACTTTCGGATCTTTCCTATGGAGGTGTTTCGACTGCAATTTGTTGGGATAAATTATAAAGAAATGATAAGAGAGAGGCATGAAAATTCTGATTTTCTTTCAACATGCACATTTTCGCATTTAAACGGCCATCATATAATCTTTTAAAAACTATTTTGCATATTATTCAGCCCCTTTAATAGCCAACATGTGAATGTCTTTTGGCAAAATGTAATTTTGTTGATTTTTGCCAGTTTTTCCTAACATTTATTTGTATTTGTATCCCAACTGAATCGTTCGGCAAAAGTCTAAGTATGAACCCCCTTGAGTCAACCTAATCCAGTCGAAACGCTAAAGGTTTTCAACGAAACTCTGGAGTACGAATCTGCTTATTACAAAAAATGCATCTGAAGACACATTGCCATTTAACATTAGCAGTTCTCTCACAATCTGGTGGTAAACTGTTTGTCAGAAACTGCAAAAAAATACGATGCAAACTGGGCGATAATATAACATATCTTTAAAAATTCACAAAAACTCACCCTCTTTCCAAGAGCTAACCATGCATAGTAATCATCACTTTCCAAAAGACTAGTTTCTTCCATTTTCTAAAAAAAATGCGCCTAGTGTAGCATGAAATACTCTTCTTTTATGTTTTCGAAAGACACAAGTAATAGCTATTCATCAAGCAAGTTCATTGAATAATTTTCCCGTGTTCGATGCTATTTCGTAAAATTTAAAAATTAAACGAATATTACCTGATATGAAGTTTGGTTGGAATTCTGTCCTAGAGTTTTCACATGTAGGTCTAATGAATAAAGGTGAAAGATATTACAATAATTAAAAATATGTCTAACTTTGCATTTTGTTATCATGAATTTGGGTGAAATAAACTATAATACGTTTTGAGTGTTAGATTTTTTAACAACTCGAGATTCTCTTGCTCATTGTTCTATAAAAGGTATTCCTTGAACAAAGAGGGAAATGATAAAAAACTAATCCCGTTGATTCATATATCCTTGATCCGTCTTTTACTATCACATAAAAATCGAGTTATTGTCATTTTTCAAACGAAATAAAAATAAATAGTCAAGTATGAACAAAAAGGAACAAAATAAAGGTAAATGATTTTTTAGTCTTTGTTTTTAACTAATTAGGAGAAAGCCTGCATATTTGAGGACAAGAGTGTGGTCTTGGCTCAGCTGCGTATAAAGACTACCATACATCCCGGGGACAGTTCATTCGCATTGTGAATCTTTGAGGAATTAATATGAGGAATTATCTGTCTCTCATGATAGTCAGCTTTTAGCTATGCTGAAGTGCTAATGATTAGGAAAGCTGTTTAACAAGTAACAATTTTTCATTTTTGGTTGACATTAAATGAACATTTTTTTGTAATTTCTTTTTAAAATTAGACACAGTTGAAAGAAGTAAAAAATGTTTTTATGTATGTTGTGGATCCCAGCTGTAATAACTAAATTAATCGAATTTAAATTTAGGCTCCTTTGGTGTCATTATTTACCAATATTGATTTGACCAGTCATTGGGTGGTACTTAAAATATTGAGAACTTTTCATAATTCTTTTTTTTTTTCAGTCTAAAAAGGGCGGTTAATGTATGCACTTATACAGACTCTTGGTACGGATTCAATGTCTAAAGTGAACTAAAATCACATTGCTAAACGACATTTCAATGTTCTTGTGTTTAGTGTGCGATCAGCGACAATCATCTGGCATGAAGCCCACGAATTCCTTTTATATGAGGACTGAAATAGCCACGTGCTTGTGTTTACCTCTAAATCTAAAAATAGAAAAATGAGTCTTCCTACTTGCTTTGCGCAATCGCAGTGGCTATTTCCGGGCAAAAATTACTTCCGAGTTCTGTTTAAGTTGTTAAAGTTGCTGATTTTTCTTATTACACGGTGTTGAATTTAACAAAACTGATATTTCTTACACAAATCATCCGGGATTTATCATATTAAGGTAAGAGAAATGTGATTCCATCAAGTATTAACGAGTTTTCATTAATATAAATACTGTCGGCAACGGCATTTTTCTCAAGATCAGCCGAGATAACCACATAAAATGTATTTAGCTTGTAATTGGTGTGTACTTGGTGTACAAAGATACCGGAATAAAACGGATTCAAAATAAAGCTCTCAGACAGTGGGCTGCAAGAATTCTAAAATTTCAAAGTATGGTTCCGAATAGCCATGTTACTCGTACGAGTGCGTGAGGGAGGAGAACGAATGGGTAACCAAAACTGCCAGATTGTTTCAGTGTAGCTAAAAAGCTCTCAGACAGGCGGCCCCAAGGATTCTAAAATATCAAGGTATGGTTCCGAATAGCCTTACTACGAGTACGTAAGGGAGGAGAACGAATGGGTAACCAAAACTGCCAGATTGATTCAGTATATCTTGACGTGTATTAATAAGCGGATTCATTCTTCGATTTTTCCGAAAAGTTCTTTCGTTCCAGTGGTATTCAGTTGGGATAAGCATTTAAAGAAATGATAGAAAAAAAAATTGGCAAAAAAAAAAAAATCAACAAAATTCCATTTTGCCAGAAACATATTGACATGTTGGTTATAAAAGGGGCTGAATAATGTGTAAAATGGTTTTTAAAAGGTCATGTGATAACCTTTTTAATTCGAGAATGTGCATGTAGAAAGAAAATTAGAATTTTGATGTTTTCCCATATTATTTCTTTATAA
Source organism: Protula sp. h YS-2021 (assembly GCA_949752745.1). Classification (NCBI taxonomy): domain Eukaryota; kingdom Metazoa; phylum Annelida; class Polychaeta; order Sabellida; family Serpulidae; genus Protula; species Protula sp. h YS-2021. Next base: position 33,093,948 of record OX457026.1, read on the forward strand.
TTTATCCCAAAAACTGTGCAGTGTAATCGACCCCTCCATCGGAAAGATCGGAAAGTGCGAATTGACTTATTGCTTAGGAGTATTTTTATTTTGTTATCGTTCGGATGCGGGTAACCCCAAGGTAGATGATAGAAAGTGAGGTGCCTACAAGTCTGAGGTGGGCACACCTACAAATACCAGATTGTTAGTCGGGATATCAGGGTTTGAAATTAGCGCTGGTGGGGGGGGGGGGGGCGATTTGCTACAAAGTTCTGACATTTCACCACCAGAAAAAATCTTGGTGGCGAAATTTTGCCACCAGAAAATCTGAGGAAAATATAGTTCACAAATTTAAACAATTCTCTTTTCATAGGCGGTCTGTCAAGTTGGTTAGGTTAATACCGGTTTATTGATAATAAACAGTGGAGCGCTTATTTGACTTGTTGTTTTCATGTTGTTGCCAGTTGGCCACTTTCGTCACGGATCGACTCAATTTCGCCACCAGAACAAAAAGTTGGTGGCGAAAATCGCCACCATGTCAAAAGACTTAAGTTCGAACCCTGGATATAGAAACAGTCTGGCAGTTTGGAACGAACAAGATTATAGCGAGTAGATCCAAATTGGTGAAATGAAAAACCACAGCTTCCATCCTTGTAAACGCTTTTCAATAAGTAACGCAAAAGAAGGAATGTTTGAGTTGAAAGGGTTGTCGAATTTGCTCCAGCTTGTTAAGTGGAGTCGTATTGTAATATTTTGTTGTCACCAATTGTAATTCACTGTATCCGATGCTGTCTCCTCTCCCTCGCATAAGACTGAAGTCAGTGAACATTTCAGACAATAAAATAGATGTAAACACAAAAGTTGCCCAGATTCATGCCCTGAGATTTGTAGTGTACAAGAAACCTGTATCTGAAAACTGTAAACCCCTCTTGCTGTGCAGACCACATGAATGGATTACAGGTTTAAAACACTATTGTTTTGACACATTCAGTTACTTTGATTTAAGTAGCATGTGACACAGCTCTATAAAAATCTAACAAATCTAGACCTTAATAACTTCGACAAAACCTAAAATATTTTTTACAGTTTGGGCAGTAATGTGATTGCCCGTTAAAGTGTATCATAACAGATTATATTTATGAAGAAAACTTATTGATACAGTCCTCCCCCTCAAAATGATGGCCAACTGCTTTCTCTCACGCAAATGTAGGTAGGTACAAGTGTCCCTGCTCACTCTTCTTGTTAAAGTGTTAGTAGTCCAGTGATTCTGCATATTTATAAAAGTATCGAAAAAGAAAGCAAACATTACAAACCTGTTTCGGTTGAATGTTCAGGTATTTAAATATTCACTCTTCTTCAGTTGTTGTACATATTACGGAGGAAAATACAAACACAGCTGTATGTGCTTTAGAATTGAATACTCTTTGAGTATGTCATCACCCTATCGATGTTTATTTGATTATTTACAACAGTTTGTGAGGTGTTGTGTCACCTTTTGACACTGATATGTCCGTATTGATATCAAAGAAAGGGTATGTTTATATGTGCCCACGATTCCCTTTTTTGGTTGAGTTCCAAACACGGCCCCGACTCTTTCGATACTTAAAATTGTGCGGTATGTACGAGTAGAGGTTCTGTTATAAATCCGCAGCGATTCTTTCTTTTTGTAGGGTAGAAGTTCATCAAAGCAGCCATGCAGACAATAAAGTGTGTAGTTGTTGGTGATGGAGCGGTCGGTAAAACATGCCTTCTCATTTCATATACAACAAACAAATTTCCTTCAGAGTATGTGCCAACGGTAAGTACACAGTACTTTTTGCGCTTAAAAGTTGCATTATATTATGTTACCGCAGAGGTATCACTGTCTGGCCTCCTCACGATTCCATTTGGCTCGTTTCTGGAACTTCCGTTACGACTCGTAATCGGAATTAAACTAACAGTGACATCCTTTGATATAATCCACCTTTAACTTATCTGAGCCAAATACTTTGAACTGCAACTTTGTCATGACACCCGATTACGAATCAAGTTTCTTAAATTTCTAACGCACTTGGAAACTGTTGCGAACAAATGTTGTAAAACAAAACTTCCTAGTTAATGTTCGAACGTAGAATGAATCTCTTTGTGTATTACACAGGGATATTTTGCTCAGTAATCCGCATAATGCAGTTTGTCTGAATTTAAACATTAAAAAATGTTTATTTGAAAATACAAAAGCGTAGGAAAAAAATGGCGCTTCAGGTTTTCAACGTCACACTTCGATGTGAGGCATCGTGTTGTGATTTCGATTACTCGTAACACCTCTTTCTGAAAGTGACCGTCGAGGTGCTGATTTTGTCTGGCATACAAGGCCAATGCTACTGTAAAATTTCTGAACGATTACGTTATCGAAAACGCAGAGAAGACACCTTGTGGTTTTCAGGGATTGTTTTGGCTTTTATTTCTATAAAGATAAGCCGGTGGTGCATAAAAGAATTGAGGGGTGTAGAATGTGTTCTGTCAGGTTGAATAAATGAGAAATCGTTTTCAGGTGTTTGATAACTATGCAGTCACAGTCATGATTGGAGGCGAACCGTATACATTAGGACTTTTCGACACAGCTGGTATGATTTTAACTCCAAATATCTTTTACCTCGTGTTGCTGAGGCGATGTCCTGGTCTAAACATTTTGGTTAAATTGTCACAATAGTTGATAAAAAGTAAATGTGGATTAAGAGTGACAGTATGCAATTACAAAAACGTCCTGTTTTTAGCCTAGCCGACTATCGTGGGTGGGTTATTCTCATGACTTGGGGAGAATTTGCTGTTCGTTATGATGTGTGTGTAAACAATTGTTTATTCCCTACAGGGGGAATATATGCGATCGACCGCGTGTCGGTCTGTCGATCGGTCTGTCATCAAGAGCTTGTTAACAAGATAACTTAAAAACTGCTGCAAGGATTTTAATGAAATTTGGTATGTAGCTTCTGTGGGAACAAACACAGATCGGTATTGTAAATGGGCCAGGTTCGTCGAAGGAAAATGGACCAGCTGGAGTTGGAAAATTTCAGCTCTTGATTGACTATTGATGGCCGTGTTTAACTGATGGGAGGCCTGTGGGGAATATGTGGGCTACGCACACTGCTCTAATTAACACTTGACAAGCCTTTGGCTTTGCAAGAGTTATATGAATTTGTGCGAGCAAAATTCGTCCTTTTTTTTTTTTTTTCTTCGTGACACTTTTTCCGATTTTTTGTGTCTTCTTCTCCTCTGACACTATGGGTCCTACGACCATGAAACTTGGGACTTATGAAGAGCTTGATCTGCACATGTGCATGTCACTTTTTATTTTCGTCTTTGATTTCGTTTTCTTTGTTAAAACGCCATGTAAAAAGAGTGTATTTTTTGCAAGTAAATGCGTAGCATTTAACCCACATCACACACAGTTGCACATCGAGCTTTGTGCGAGCTCTCACTGCGTAAATAGCTAACACGGCGTATGCTAGATCAGTCAATAAAGTCAACAGAAACCAAACACTACTCGGCTTATAACACTGATTCAAGCTGTGTTGTTTGCAATATATTATTCAAGAAATAACCCATTGAAGGAAGTATTTTTGCGTTTTAATTTTTGTCAAGTGTTTAACATTTCGCTAGCGAAGTGAGGTTCTAGTTCAAAATGCTACTGTTACTACATTCTTGCCGATTGCTTTGAAATGTGGCAGGAATTTTTTTCTCTATTCCTCATACAGCTTGTATTCTTTTTTTTTGGGGGGGGGGGGCGATTTGCCCAAAATACTGGACAAATTTGGGAAAACTAAAAAATGCTACTCTTTCTACACATCCGAGCCGATTGCATTGCAATTTGACCCGGATGTTCTGCTCAACCTCCTACATCCGGCTTATATTTTGTTGGGCGATTTGACCAGTATAGGTCAAAATAAGGGCCAAAAAACAGTAGAATATCAAACAAAAAAAAAAAAAAAAATCACATTGTGCTCGTTCTTGATGAGCCTTGATCAGTTGCATGACCACTTGCCTCGATAGCTCACTCGGTCAGGTGCTGGACTGACAGTCATTGTAATATTATTAGAATAACATTAAAAATATTGCCATGCGCTTGGGCTTGATATTGCTTTACTGATCACCTTGTGATTTGCCTCGATAGCCCAAGCGGTAAGGTATGTGACTGAATATCACGAGGTCGTGGGTTCAAGCGCCGCTGAAGGCGAATTTTTTCATCGTCCCCCTTTATTGGCAGTGGTTTGCGTTGTCGCCTGCAAAGCAAGAGGTTGTGAATTCAAGCCCCATTCAGGAATCAATTTTTTTAGTGTGTGTGTCTGTGCGTTTTGCTTGCCATCTGTATCTGTAGTGTTGCTCAAGGTGCGTAATAATACTGGATAAGTATTCATTGAGTTGTAGTATTTTGTTCTCAGTTCGGCAAAAAAAGGAAAATAATAGAATGGATAGCTTTAAGAGAAACACTGTTCGTCGAACAAATTCTGTCCTATTGATCTTGATAGAAGTGTTGCCAATGAGGCCTTCTATCAGCTGTAAATTTTGTCAAAATTCGTCGGTTTCGTCGGGCACTGTGCCCACGGACATTCTTGTTGTGGTCCGCTCAGACTTTGCTAGAAAATTATTTCGGTGAAACAAATCTTTTAAAAAGGAGCGTGATTAAATGAGATAAAAATTTCGAGCATTGCTCTGTTATATTAGCTGACAATATAGGTTGTATTCTTCCTGATTTATGTAGGTCAAGAAGATTACGACAGGCTACGACCATTAAGTTATCCACAAACTGATGTTTTCTTAGTTTGTTTTTCTGTCGTGTCTCCAGCATCTTTTGAAAATATTAAAGAAAAGGTAAAGATTACTTTTGGTTTCTGTTTCTGCACAGGTCCGACCCGAACTGAAATCGTCACGTGCTTTAATTTTGTTGTTTATTTTATTGCCTAAAATAGTATGTTGTTATAGGTTGAGAGCCCCATAGCTGATCAGCTTTTAGTATCGGTGTAATTTTGTCCATAAAATCATGTTGATTTAAGTGTTGATAGCGTTAAGAAAAACCTGTTTAACAGTATAAAAACAAGAATAAAAAGGGCCAGTGTCTAGTGAAGTGGACAAGATATATACTATGAATTAATGTTGCGTAATAGCTTTGTTAGGCAAGGTATTTATCATTTTTTCCTTCGCATTTTAGTGGGTGCCAGAAATCACACATCACTGTCAAAAGACACCCTTCCTGCTAGTCGGCACCCAAATAGATTTGAGAGATGACCAAGCAACCCTAGATAAACTGTCCAAGAATCGACAAAAACCAATATCGTACGAGATGGGAGAAAAGCTAGCAAAGGAACTTAGGGCAGTAAAATACGTCGAGTGTTCTGCTTTAACGCAGGTTGGTGTTTCAGTTTTTACCCTAATAGTTTAACGTGTTTACCGATATCTGAACCTTAAATCACGAGGCTGCAGATGAGATGTCGTGACCGGGAAGACGTTGGACCTATATCCTTGGTGGGATTATTTTGATCAGTTTGTGCCGGTATTTTCAGAGCCATTATATGAACAGCAATGAAATCAACAAAAAAAAAAAAAAAAAAACACACACACACACATAAAAAAGCAAAAAAAAAAAAAAAAAAAAAGAAGAAAAAAAAAGACAAATAAAAAAGAAAGAAACAAAAAAAACTTAGCGTTATGGAGAATGGAGAAACTGACTATTTCAGAAAAAAATACAGTTGAAGTCGTCTTGTAAAATAATGTCAGTACGTACTTAGATTTGCATGCGTCGGCTTCGATATTTTTGAGTTAAAGGGTAGCTATTTGTTTTTCTTACAGAAAGGGTTGAAGAATGTTTTTGACGAAGCCATTCTAGCAGCTTTAGAACCCCCAGAGCCAAAAAAGAAGAGAAAATGTGTTCTTTTGTAATGGACCAAGTCGTTATAAACTAACATGTGAAAAAAGTAGCGTAAATGTACTTTTCGCCTTGAATTTAAAAAAAGAATACCTTATATTGACAGCATGTTGTCTTCGCCTTATTGGGGCCATTCTGAGTTTCGATCCACATAACGTCAATCAAAATAGATTTTAGTGAAGGGTTGGGGTTGGGTGGGGGGGGGGGGGGAGGGGCATTCGAAATGATGGACTTGTTATGACGTCGGCTTTATCTATTTCTTCTGGTGTGTTGGAAGTATCTAAATCTATTTGCAGAATCACCGCTGGCGAGTGTTCTACGTCTGTTCTTTCTAACACTGGAACCTAATTTAACTAATATTGCTTTGTGATTTTAATTATCCCCCGTGTAATGGAAGGCTATAGTTTTGAGCCTTGCGCCTCTGTTTGCGTGCGTGTCCGGACTATATCTCCGAAAATATTTGTCGGATTATATTGAAATTTCATACACGGATAGAGCACATATTGAGGGTGTGCATCGTCGGCCTTTTGCTCGGATTTGCGAAATGACCGAATTTTTTCGATTATTGGAACAAACTTAGCATATTTTCTACGTCATGTCCAGGCTAGATCTCCAAAACTGTTAACTGGATTGTTTTGAATTTCACATACGGTCATAGCACATATTGGAGGTGTGCAATGTTATGTTGGTGTTGTTTTTTTTTTCTCATTCATGAAAATTGTCATAATGACAGTATTTTGAAATTTGGTTAAAGTTAGCATTCATACAGTTTTGTCCGCATAGTGGGTCCGGGATATGTCTCCGAATCTATAGACCTGATTGTTTTGAAATTTCACGAACGGATAGAACACATATTGAAGGTGTGCATCGTCGATTTTGGTTCGGAATCATGAAAAATTCTCAGAATGATAGTATTTTGAAATTTGGTAAAACCTAGTGTTTATGTAATTTTGTCGGCATATTAGGACATCGTGTTTTAATGTTATATTTCTTAAACTATACGTCGGATTGTTTTGAAATTTTACACACGGATAAAATACGTGGAATGTGTGCAAAATCGTGTTTTTATTCTAATTCGTGAAGCAGCGACATAATGAATGTTTTTTTTCCGATTATTGAACAATCACCCACACGGATAAAACAGATTTGAAAATTGCCAAAATGTCTTTTTATATAGATACAACTAAGTTTTAAAAACGTGAAACTGTTAAAGTTGTAAAAAATGTAACGAAAGTGGCAGTAGTATGCACTTTGCAAACCGACTTTAGCCCCGATTTCAATAGGGCAACCACGTTACACGGGGGATCATGTCTCTCTGAGGCTCTAGTTCCTTCTGACTAATTCACTTATTTGTTTGTTTTTGTTTTTTTTTGGTTTTTTGTTTTTTTTTTTGTATCAAAGTTACATTTGCCAAAGCCAAGTCGTGACAATCGCTAAACACCTGGATGATCTTGGGCAGAAGCATTTAAGAGTTGAAGAGTAGGGGCGGGGGTTTGTTTTGAATGGGCCTTTTTCAGTGGGTATTCACGGGGCTGGTTAGCAGTTCGGTTCTGTGTATGCAACTGACGCAGTGTTTAGCACCATCTGCAACCCCGAATTTATGTGGTGCTGTCGGGGTGAAAAACAAAATAATAAAGAAATATGTACCGTAAATGGCTTTGGTAAATGACATATAATAGAGTCATTAAAACTAACTTTCACTCCTAACAGAAGACACACTGTTACTAACATTTTTCACATCTTCTCCTTTCTAATCGTAAAGATATTCTTAGTGATTTTCTTGTTTTCTTTCCCGTTATAGAAAGGCTTAAAGAATGTCTTCGACGAGGCTATCTTGGCAGCGTTGGAACCACCGGAGCCGCAAAAGAAAAGAAAGTGTGTACTTTTGTAGACACGAAGCTATCTTGTAGGACGCCTTGTCGAGCTTTTTTTTTTTTTTTTGGTGCTTGAATTTAATGCCCAAAGTAGTAAAATTCGTCGAAGTATTTAGTGGTCGCCCTTTTGCATAAACGAAGTGGCAATGCTGCCCAGTGTTTAGTGATGAAGATGGGAAAAAAGCTAAATTTTCAACTGAAATGCTGGAAATAAGGTGTCGATTAACGCGCTAACAAACTGGACCATTCTAACAGACACTGTATTAACAGTCCGTCAAGCAGGCAAACACCAACTTCTCAGTTTTCTTGTTTTTTCTTCATACTTAAGTGCTTTCTTTGTTGTTCACAATTTTAATGCTTATAAAAAGAAAGGTAAAGTGGCAGTGTAAAATGGAATATCGAGATTTCTTTTATTGTCACAAACATGCACTTGTTGCTTTAAATGGAGAAGTGATTCATTGTGGAAACGTATTTGCAGCAGTCGGCTTTTAACGTATTCTTTGATTCAGTTTCGCTTCAAAGGCAAAGAAATTTCTGGTTTCTCTCATAGCATGCGGTCACAAAAAAGTAAATAACATTAACAGACTGGAATAAGGTATAAAATTTGCACAACCCTCCGGTTATGGTTATTTTTATTTGATGAGAAACTAGATTTTTAGGTTGACCTAACTATCATCAAATGTTCGGATTATTTGTGGCGGTCTACTGTTGAAAAGATGACAAAAAGAAAAAGAAAAAAAGCGAATGTTCAAATTTTGGGCTGACTGGCGTGGCGTGATATTAAATGCCACATGTGTATTTGAGGCGGAAGAACATTTCTGCTCATGGCAGTAAAAATACAAGCGAAAGTACTTGTATTGCTTATTGGTTGGTTCATTCATCTAGTTGGCGAGTAGCCAAGCGCATATTTTTAATGATCCAGATAATTTTTTGTTGATTTTGAACCGATGGAGCAATTCAATAATGTGTAAATTGTATTGATAATGTTCAAGAATCATATGGGGATGGTTTCACCGAGTGATTTATAGTGTGTAGAATACAGATCAGTTGGGCAAGTACCTTTGGGCACATACCTGTGTAAATCAGAAAAATGAAGATTTTATTCTGGGAAACTACGGAAGTTGTAATTTTATAATTCACAATAAAGTGCACCTTTTGGATTGCATTATTGCAGAAATTATGCATGGTCAAGGGGGGGTTGGTCGCTGGTTAAAAAATGTTGCGCTTAAGGGTCTTTACGTAGATGAAAAGATCGTACGTTCCTTTAGAATTATAAGTTAAAATAAATATTCGTTTGGAAGTCGTTATTTAATTTTTGACCATTTGATCAGAAAATTATACGGGTAGATTTCAAATTTTCGCTAATTTTCCTCAATTCTAGAAGATAAGGATCGGAAAGAACAGTTGGTCGAGTGTGGCTAGCTGGGACTGGATTTATTTTTTTGAAGAAAAAGATGACACCTAAGCTGAAATAAAAATAACATCGAAAAGAATAAAATTTAGTAACTGCCTGATTATGAAATCTGATTGAACGTCACGGAAATATGGAAATCACGTGATGAGCATTGTCCAATTAATTGCCAGTTTTGGTCTTTTATTCTCTTTCAAGAAGGTCACAAGAGAGAAAGATTCCATGTGTGGTTTAAAGTGTTGGTAGGTGAAACGTACGAAATGTTCTCGGATGTTCGCCTATGTTATGTAGTATGATGAAAAAAAAAAACAGTGTTAACTTGTTACATACTGTAGAACCTCAGTATTTAAATGTAGTGTAGAAACGAATATTGGGTCAACTTCAGATAGCATGCAACTTCAAAAAATAGAATTTTTAAATCCATATTTCTGTGTCAGTTAGTTTAATAAATTTGTAATATTTTTTAAAAATATAGATGTGTGCTAGATGGTTTTCCTTGTTAAAAAAAAATTCAGTAAAATTAGAATGCCTTTTTTTGTATCAAAGTGTACAGATATATAACAAGTATTTGTAATAAAATTACTAGAATCTAATCCAGCGATGTTTCTTTAGGTCTCACGCATTCGCTAAACCGGAATGCAACATATCACCGTGAAAGTGATATGTAACTTCGCACTGCGGGCTTCGGCCCGCCCGTCTTTAGCCCAGCCGACTGTCGTCGGTAGGATATACTCATCACTTGTAAAACAATTTTTCGAAAGGTTACTTGTTGTGTAATTCGGCATGAATGTTCCCTGGGTGATCCTCGACATAGCTTGTATATATTTTTTTTAGTCCCCCGCCGGGGGACTATAGTTTTCGGGTTTGTCTGTCCGTCCGTCCGTCCTGCCGTCCGTCTGTCCGTCTGTTGACACTTTTTTGTTAACACACTCAAGCCTATATTTTTCCACCGATTGTTAAGATATTGTATATATGGGTAGTACTGGAACGAACAAGGATCGGTATTGTAAATGAGCCATGTCGGCCCAAGGACATTGGCCCAGCTGAACTTCACAAATTTTATCAATCCTTACTCAGTCGAATGAGTTTGTTAACACACTCAAGCCTACATTTTTCCACCGATTGTTAAGATATTGTTTCTATTGGTAGTACTGGAACAAACAAGGATCGGTATTGTAAATGAGCCATGTCGGCCCAAGGACATTGGCCCAGCTGAACTTCACAAATTTTATCAATCCTTACTCAGTCGAATGAGTTTGTTAACACACTCAAGCCTACATTTTTCCACCGATTGTTAAGATATTGTTTCTATTGGTAGTACTGGAACAAACAAGGATCGGTATTGTAAATGAGCCATGTCGGCCCAAGGACATTGGCCCAGCTGAACTTCACAAATTTTATCAATCCTTACTCAGTCGAATGAGTTTGTTAACACACTCAAGCCTACATTTTTCCACCGATTGTTAAGATATTGTATCTATGGGTAGTACTGGAAAAAACAAAGTTTGCTATTGTAAATGAGCCATGTCGGCCCAAGGACATTGGCCCAGTTGAACTTCACAAATTTTCCCAATCCTTACTCATTTGAATGAGTTTGTTAACACACTCAAGCCTATATTTCTGGATCGATTGTTGAAATCTTTTAGATATAGGAAGTATTGGAACCAACAAAGGTTGGTTTTGTAAATGAGCCCTGTCGGCCCAAGGACATTGGCCCAGTTGAACTTCACAAATTTTCCCAATCCTTACTCATTTGAATGAGTTTGTTAACACACTCAAGCCTATATTTCTGGATCGATTGTTGAAATCTTTTAGATATAGGAAGTATTGGAACCAACAAAGGTCGGTATTGTAAATGAGCCCTGTCGGCCCAAGGACATTGGCCCAGCTGAACTTCAGAAATTTTCACAACCCTTACATACTGGAATGAGTTTGTTAACACACTCAAGCCTACATTTTTTTTAAACAATTGGCAAAAAGTTATACACATAGGTAGTATGGGTGGTAACAAGAATTGGTATTGTAAATGAGCCATGTTGGCCCAAGGACATTGCCCCAGCTGGAATTTTAAAATTCACGAATATGATACGAAGGGTTGTAGTCCAACCTAAAAAAATCAAATACTGGGATTGTACGCCGGCGGGGGACATAGTCAGTTAACTGACCCACTTGTTTTTTTTTTGCGATTTGGTCAACATATTGGCCAGATTTAGGAAAACACAGTGTTTATCTTCGTACAAAGTCTGCTTGAATGTGTTGGAATTATGTTTTCCCGACAGTCCTGTGAAAAAATGTATGGCAAAAGTCGGCCTCAAACTTAAATCTCTTTATTTCTTGGGCTGGTAGAACAGTTCTGTCTTTTGACGCATGTTACGTTATTAGAGAAGGCGTCATTACGTAAAAATCCTGTTTGCAAAATTTCTCAGCCGCAGAACATCGGAAAAAGTTCAAAATTGTCGCGAGTAGAACAACGGATTATGGCGTCATCAGGTAAAATAAGTACAGTAAAACCTGTGTATTAAGGACACCTAACTGACTAAACCTTTTGTCCCTAATAGGGAAGTGTCCCTAATAGACAGGTTTGAGGATCAAAACAGAAATAACCAAATATAATAAAAAGTTTCTTGCTTTGTTTGATTTTCACGCCTCTTCATACAGTGAAATTCATTATGCATGTCCGACCAGGGGGAGACATATAGTGTTTGGACGTTCTCTGTGTGTGTGTGTCAGTCTGTTGTGAAAAAGATGTGTGCAAGATATCTCGAGAACGGAAAGTAGGATCGACTTCAAACTTGATCTGTTCATTTCTTGGATAATTCGGGCGGTTCTGTCAATTTCTGACTCGTATTGCATTATTGGGGAAGGCGTATGAGGTCATAACATAAAAATCTTTCCTGCGGTGTATAGACTTCTGTGTTTTCAAAAAGGAACTAACAACCTATCTATTTAAAAAGTTTTATAATATAAACTATTGTTTCTGGCTTGTGTGTAGGTATTCTATTCTATATGTTTTTCTCAGATTTTTGTGGTACAGTCATTGTGTAAGGTAGTCATTTTTAGTACAGCAGTTTTAATAAGTTGTAATTTTTAGCTTCAGGTATTACACAATAATGTTCTGGTGCTATTGTAAAGCGCTTAGAGCTTTAAGTAGATCAAGCGCTATGTAATTACTAGGTTCCGCTTAAGTTATTCAAAAACTTAACACGATACGATAATATCTCTAGTGTTGGTTTTACTAAGGTGCAAAAGTTAAAGAAAATCCGATCAAATTGTTCGAAAAGAAGCATTTTAAAATTGGCAAACCAAAAAAATATAAATGCCCCCAGTTGGCCAATTATTGGCGGATCGCCAAAAAAAGTACTTTTTCAAGAGAGGCCTACCTAGAGAAGAATTGTACAACATAGGAAAGGAATCCAATTAGACATCTCAGAATAAAAAAATTTAGCCCCCCATTTAGCCAATTTTTGGCGGATGGCCAAAAAAAGAAATAGTGCGAGAGAGGTTAACTCAAAGAACATTCGCACCAAATGTAAAGAAAATCAGATAAAGAAGCATTTTGAAAATTGACAAACGTTAAATTATAAATTCCCACCATTTGACCAATTTTTGGGGGATCGTCAAAAAAAAAAAAGGAAATTTTCAAAGGCGGACCAAGTTAAGAACATTCATACAAAATTTGAAGAAAATCTAATCAAAATTGCGGGAGAAGAAGCATTTTGAAAATTAGACACCTAAAAATGAAAAACAAATGCCCCGGATTTGGCCAATTTTTTGGCGGGTCGCCAAAAAAAGTAATATTGCAAGAGAGGCTTACATAAAGAACATCCGTAGAAAATTTAAAGAAAATCTGATCAAAATTGTGTGAAAAGAAGCATTTTGAAAATTGGCAACCATAAAATTACAAATGCCCCCCCCCCCCCCCCCCCATTTGGCCAATTTTTGGTGGATCGCCAAAAAAGCGTGACTTTTCGAGAGAGGCCTACCTAGAGAACAATTTACAAAATTGGACAGGAATCCGATCACAATTGTGGGAGAAGAAGCATTTTGAAAATTAAACACTAAAAAATTAAACCCCCCCTCATTTGGCCAATTTTTAGCGGATCTCCAAAAAAGTAAATGTTCAAGGGAGGACTACGTTAAGAACATTCGCACAAAATATGAAGAAAATCTGATCAAAATTGTTCGCGAAGCATTCTGAATATTGCCAACAAAAAATTTTAAATGCCGGCCCCCCCACTAAGTCAATTTTTGGCGGATCGCCGAAAAAGGTAATTTTTCAAGAGAGGCCTACCTAGAGAACAACTTCAAAATTACAATTCGACAACGTATATTGATGGTGTGCAACATCGTTTTTTTTTGTTCGATATGGTGAAAAATTGTCAAAATGACAGTATTTTGTAGATAGGTAAAAATTTAGTTCCAATTTACAAAGATGTCACTTTCTGTCCAGGCCGTAACTCCAAAAATAATCAGACCAATTGTTTTTAGATTTAGCATGCGTTAATACGTATATTGAAGCTGTGCAACGTCGTGGTTTCGGTCGATTTGCTGAAAAGTTGTTAAAATGACAGTATTTTGAAAATACATAAAAATTTAGTTTGGATGCACACAGGTATGACTTTTTGTCCAGGCCGTAACTCCAAAACTATTCATGCTAATGCTTTTTCGTTTTGCATGCGGTTAACACATATATTGCAGGTGTGCAACGTCGTCTGATTTTTTAAATCGACCAAAAAGTGTTAGGCAATGTAGGATTTTCAATTTCAATGAATTTACTAACATCCAGTGATATTATGTGTTACACGGGGGACCTTGCCTCACTGAAGCTCTAGTTTTTTTTCAAGAAAGCCCTAACTAAACAACAATTGGAAAGGAATCCAATCAAAGTTGTGGGAGAATATGCATTTTGAAAAATTAGCAACAGAAAAAATCAAAATGCCCCCCATTTGGGCAATTTTTGGAGGATCGCCAAAAAGTAATTTTTCAAGAGAGGCCTACCTAGAGAACAATGGCACAAAATTCAGAAAGGAATCCAATTAAAATGGTGGGAGAAAAGGCATTTTGGAAACTGGAAGCCATAAAATTAAAAAATGCTTCCCATCTGAACAATTTTTGGAGGATCGCAAAAAAAAAACAAGTAATTTTTCAAGAGAGCCCTACTTAGAGAACAATCGTACAAAATTGAAATGGAATTCAATCAAAATTGTGGGAGAAAAAACATTTTGAAAATTGGCAACCGAAAAATGATAAATGTCCCTCGTTTGGCCAATTTTTGGCGGATCGCGGAAAAAAGTAATTTTTTAATTTTCAGAGTGGCCCACTTAGAGAACATGTACACAAAATTTGAAAGGAATCCGATCAAAACTGAAGGAGAAGAAGCATTTTAAGTAAAGGCTTACATGCGTACATGTGTACACAAGTACAGGCGATGGATGCCCCTCTATTGCAGTGCTGCTAGTACGTTTTATTAAAAAAAGTATATTTTCACCGAAAAAAAGTATTCAAAAGTTGAAAAAAAGTATTAAGAAAGTATGCAATAAAACGCATTACTAGCTTTATGAAAGTACTTCAATATTAACTTATTGAGTAAAAATACTTATTCCTTCTAAACAATCTTGTTTTGTTCGAGTCAAATTTTTCTGAAGCAACAACATCTGGTTGGTCCAGTCCGTGCTTTTGTTCCCAAGCAGGTGAGCTCAACCAGTGCGCATGTTTATTTAACTTGTGTTGATGTGCGGTTCGCATTTCGGACCAGTGGGCATGTCTATTCAACTTGCGTTGATGTGCGGTTCGCATTTCGAACCACTGCGCATGTTTACTTAACTTGCGTTGATATGCGGTTCGCAATTCGGGCCAGTGCGCATGTTTATTTAATTTGCGTTGATGAGCGGTGCTTAGTTTGGACCAGTGCCTATATTCACTTGAATTCCGCCGATGTCCGGTTCTTATTTCGGACCAGTGCGCATTGCTGCGCATATTTATGTACCTTGCGTCCATGCGCAGTTGTTATTTCGGACTAGTGCGCAAGTTCATTTAACCTGCGTCGATGGGCTGTAGGAGGAATTTCATTTTATTTTTTTTATAATTCCGAAAAAAATTCAAAAATTTTCCATTACACTCAAAAAGCACAAGACGTTTGCATGACCCCCTAGAGACGGCTCATACCAAAAATAAATGACATCTGATAAAAACTGTAGGACGAAATGCACCTTGAGTCTTTTTCTTCTAACATTTTCTGATCGAACCAAAAAGCACAAGCCGTATTCACAAACGCCTAAAGCATACCTCACACCTAAAATAAATGATACCGGACCAAAACTGTAGGAGAAGATGCATTTTGAGGTATTTTCTTCAAAAATTCGACCAAAAATTAAAAATTCCCAAATTGAGTCAAAAAGCACTAGCCGTATGCGTGACCTACCTAAGGATGCCTCATAGCAAAAATAAATGAAATCGGATAAAAACTTTAGGAAGAAATGCATTTTGAAGCTTTTCTTCAAAAATTCCAAAAAAATACAGAAATTGTGGGATCGACTAAAAAGCGCAAGCCGCATGCTCAACCCCTTAGGGATGCCTCAAAACCCCCCCCCCCCCCCCAAAAAAAAAACAGAAATCGGTTCAAAACTGTAGGGGGAAATGCATTTTGAAGTTTTTTTCTTCAAAAATTCCCTAAAAATAGAAAAACTGCCCGATCGACTAAAGAGCACAAGCCGTATGCACGACCCTTTAGTTTGCCTCATACCAAAAAATGACATCAGATCAAAAAAGGAGATACATTTAAATTTTTTTTCTTAAAAATTCTCCAAAAATTCAAAAATCACCCCATCGACTAAAAAAGCACAAGCCGCATGCACAACCGCTTAGGGATGCCTCACACCAAAAATAAATGACATCGAATCAAAATTGTAGAGGTAGATGCATTATTTTCGAAATTTTTGCTTTAAAAAATCCCCCAAAATGCAAAAATTGTCCGATTGACTAAAAAAGCACAAGCCGTATACATGACCCTTTAGGGATGCCTCATATCACAAATAAATGAAATCGGGTCAAAAATGTAGGAGGAGATGCATTTTAATTTTTTTTCTTTAAAAAGTCCCCAAAAATTCAAAAATCCCACGATCGACTAGAAAAGCACAAGCCGTATGCACGACCCCTTAGGGATGCCTCACAACATAAATAAATGACATCGGATCAAAATTGTAGGAGGAGATGCATTTTGAAACAGTTTACAGCGAACTAACTAACTAACAGACGCCATCCGCAGACCGATAGGAATACCCCAGCTTACGTGTAACGTAAGCTGGGCTAAAAAGCACAAGCCGTACGCACGATCCCTTAGGGAAACCTCAAACCGAAAATAAATGATATCGGTTCAAAAATGTAAGAGGAGATGCATTTTGAATTACTTTTGAAAAATTTTCTTTAAAAATTCACCAAAAATACAAAAATTATCCGATCGATTAAAAAAGCACAAGCCGTATCCATGACCCCTCAGGGATGCTCGGATCAAAAATGGAGGAGATACATTTTAAAATTTTTTCTTCAAAAATTTACCAAAAATTAAAAAATTTTCCCATCGACTAGAAAAGCACAAGCCGTGACCTCCCAAGGATGGTTCACATAAAAAATAAATGATATCGGATAAGAACTGTAGGAGGAGATACATTTTGAACAAAAGTTTAGTAAATAAACAACTACCTAACGAACGAACTAACTAAGGGACGCCGTCTGCAAACCCATAGGGAAACCAAGCTTACGTATAGCGTAAGCTGGGCTAAAAACAAGTATAATGCTTTTAAAAAGTATATTCTAGCAGTACTGCGACGGATTAATAGTAATGCTCTGATGAAAAGATTCTGGGATATCACCCTGACAAAAAAGTTTAAAGTGCGACAGACAGACAAACGGACTGACATGTAAGAAACACAACTCGACGTTCACACCTAGACATGAACTTTCTTCCTGTAAAGTTTGGTGAAGCTTTTTATAAGATTTCGCGCCGACAAAATAATTGCATACCGACGGTTCGACGGGCGGAGGCACAGAACAATAGCGATAGCCTTCTGACAGTATTGTATAAGGGTCCAAAATTTAAAAAAGGAATAGAATTGAAGGAAAAATAACAAAAGAAAACTAGATTAAAACTAAACTAAAAAATTTTTGAAGCTCACAAAAAATTTAAAATGACATTTATGACATCGAACAAAAAAAGTATGCAAGACGAAAAAAAGTAGAAAAAGTATAAAAAGTATGTTTTTGGCGAAATCTAAAAAAAAGTATAATACTTTTAAAAAAGTATACTCTAGCAGCACTGCTATTGATGTGATAATACTAGTCCGACAAAGTCGTCTTGTCTAAAAAAGGTACTTTTATATCACAAAATCAAAATCGTGATAGGGATGCAACACTTGGGGCAACACACCCGCGATAATCCATTTTTTCATTTGAACTTTGGATTTGACACTTTTATGTTATCTCAAGTCAATCTACATTTGTTCAGTTGAAAATCGATTATGCGTTTTTTTTTTTCATAAATATATTTTAAGAACTTATTAATAGATACTAAGCAAATATTTGCATACATTCGGCGCTCGTTAATCCAAACACAGTACTAGCTCTCCACACAGCCTTTTGGTGGGTTGGTATGCGATCACATACTGAGTACTGAGTTTTTACTGAAATTATTCAAACGTATGATGTCTCTACATCAAAACTTCAACACTCTATTATCACAACAGTTTATGGAAACAATAAACACAAGACTGTCCAGGGACAATGAGACCAGCCGCACAAATGTTCTGTACGGTAAAAAATAAAGGACAGACAAAACGAATTGTTTAGAACCACCAATTTGACATACCTAATTTATTTAGAGAACAAGCATGTCCATGGACATGACCCAGCCGAGTTACTAAACAAGGAAAGAGAGAAAAACTCTAAAACGAATACGGTTGGGCCAAAAAATGAAGTATGTAAAATGCATATACAGTAAGCTCTCGATAAGTCAAAGTGGTCGCGACCAAGCAAAATACTTTGAGTTAATCGAAATTATTTGAGTTATCCGAAATTTGCCCTGCCGAGTGGTCACGTGACTCATGGTTTCGCAATAAGTGATTATTGTTTTTATGGTATGGTGATTGTTTAACTCATCCGCTTTTTTCCCTTTGATTTTACGCCACGGTTTACTTATAGCAACACTTTATACTTGAAGTCTATAGATTTTGTTTCAAGTTTTCTTTTCTTTGACTTTTTTCCATGTTTTCGTTGTTATTTTACCTTCGCATATGATGTAATGAAAAGCATGCTATTTTATATATGCTAATAGACATGATGCAGTTTGTCAGTTTTAAGACATAGTTCCAAATCCTTATTGTCTTGTGTCACTCTGGGTGCCGCTATAGATCAAAGATTTGCACTTGTACTCATCATAACAATTGTTAACAAGCCGCGCGTTTCGTTTGCACTTCAGGTTGTAGAATCACAATAACAGATTAACTCCGTAACCGCGGAGACCATTATCAAAGAATATGTACTCCGTTGCTAGGGTCGGTCGTGTCGTTAAAAAAATCATTTAACTAACTAGCAGTTGCTAGGTTACTCGGTGTCATTATGTGTAGAGACAAAGCCACACCAATTCTACACAAAGGGGTTTGCATATGCAAACAACTGAGCCATGCGTTTCCGTGTTATTTTGGTGACAATACAAGGATTTTCTTGCAAAAAAAATCGAGGGTCCAAAAAATTACTTTGAGTTAAACGACAACCTCATTTCGCTAGCGAAATGTTAAACACTTGACAAAAATTAAAACGCAAAAACACTTCCTTCAATGGGTTATTTCTTGAATAGTATATTGCAAACGGTAAACGTTCATCTGCCCGCCCCCGGTCAACTGCCCCCAGTCAACTGTCCCCCGCTCTTTTGCAACCCAGTCGACTGCCCCCTCTGCAATTTGACGGGGTGGTCATCTGCCCCCCCCTCCTCCTTATTTTTAGTGGAAAATTTTTTTTTAACAAATTAAGCAATTGTGATGTCCCCGTCTACTTCCTCTCTGAAACAATTGATCTTCATTGATCTTTAACTCTGTTTAAAATAAAGAGATGTGAAAAACTACTGGTCTATTCATCGTCTCTGAACAAAAAGAGATCTAAGAGCCGATTGGTCTGTTCTTTGTGGCTAGTTAAAATAGATATAAAGAACGATTGATCTGTTCATTGTCGCTCAGTAACAGGGATGTAAGAAACGATTGATCTATTCACCAATATTGATCTTAGGAGAGACTGATCCCTAAACTAAATGCAATTAAACTAGTGACTAAAAACTGTAAAAACGGACTGAAAATAGTGCTGCAAAATGGACATTGAAAACATGAGAAGAGCATTTATTTTGTTTGCTTATGTTATGAATATTTTGTTTGTATATGCTAACAATTGTGGTAGAAGTCCAACGTTAGGCAAATAGAATAAAATATAATTTTAGTTATTGTGTCTGTGTAAGCCAAGAATCCAAGAAAAAAATAGTATATCGAGGGCGAGGGGGGGGGCAAATTACCACCCCTACACTTTGAAGGGGCAGTCGACCGGGTTGCAAAAGGGGGGAGATGACAGCGGGGCAGTTAACCGGGGGGGGGGGGGTCAGATGGCCGGGATTCATTGCAAACAACACAGCTTGATATGTCTTATAAGCCGAGTAGTGTTTGGTTTTTGTTGACTTAAGGTTTTATTGACTGATCAGGCATACGCCGTGTTATCTATTTACGCAGTGAGAGCCCGCACAAAACTAAACAACTGTATGTTCTGTGATGTACTTTCAAAAAGCACACCTTTTTTACATGGCGTTTTAACAAAGAAATCGAAATCAAAGACGAAAATAAAGAGTGACATGGACACGTTCAAATCAAGCCCTTCATAAGTCCCAAGTGTCATGGTCCTAGGGCCCATAGTGTCAGAGAAGAAGAAGACACAAAAAATCGGAAAACTGTCAAGAAGGAAAAAAAGGACGAACGGCTGCTCGCACAAATTCATATAACCCTTGCAAGCCAAAGGCTTGTCAAGTGTTAAAAAATTGACTTAAGCGGTGAATTTAAAAGACTTACATAGTTAAAAGATACCGGGACTTCTAAATTAATTTGAGTAAAGCGAAAATTCGAGTAAACCGATTTTGATTTAAATGGAGGCTACTGTAATTCGAAGTTGGAAGCTACCCGAAAAGTCATGTAGGAGAGGTTGGGTTTTGACGATTCACGTATTTACCGACATTTACACAATTTTACAAAAAATTTTAAATTCCACCATTTCGGTATTTTTTCCGTCATTTGCGAAAAAAGCAAAGCCCAGGTGGAGAAGCACCTAAGAAACTTTCAATTAAAAATGTTAAAACTATTTGAAAAAGACTGAGAGAAATGAATGGTTTGACAATTCAGTTATTTACTACCATTTATTCCAGTTTTTGCCAAACTTCAAAGTTCCGCCATTTCGGCAGTTTTTGGCGAACGGCGAAAGAAATAATAGCATGGTAGGCGAGCCCCTGGGGAATATCCCTGAGTAACATCTAAACGATTTTAGTAAAACTGTAGGAGGAGTATCATTTTAAAAATGGGTCAAAACGGGCAGAAAAAGCACCGCCATTTTGTCAGTTTTTCGTCAATCGTCAGAAAAAGTAATGGCCAGGTGGGGGACCACCCAAGGAACATTCCTGCACAATATCAAAATGATAGGAGTAAAACTGTAAGAGGAGTAGCTTTTAAAGAAAAAGTTTAACATACGCACATACATTCAAGCCCCCTATAGCGATACGACTAACCCAGTCCGATAAAGTCGGCTGGATTAAAAACCACAGTAAAAACAACAATCGGAATCCCGTAGGGAAAATATGCTGGAATTGCAAATTTCGATAGGATTCCATCAGTATTCTGCTCAAATTTACGGGAAGTCCGGTTTAAATAACATGAAGGCTGTCAGTGACGGAGGTACGACAGGTCCTGGAGAAAACCCTTCTTGTTACAACACGGCGGAAGTAGACGGTACTCTGGAGAAGTGCCTCCAGGTGTAGACACGGTGCAAGAACTTGAAGGACATACATGTATTACTCTATGAATTACTTAGGTATAATGGTTGGTATAACAACTTTATTCTAGGAAGCTTACATAACATTGTTTTAGACATTCCCCCACTGACTTTTTAGGTCCACTAGGTCAAGTTTTCCATGCTTGAGTACCATTATACATGAGTACATTTTCTTCATTCACACATAAAATTTTATTTTGTTTACATCCTTCAAATATTAAATCTTAAAAAAAAAAAACATTATCATATTCCCAATCAGCCCTATCACTGCAAGCTCAAACACAAATGTAACACGATAAGGTACCACCAAAATGCATTGAATTTAAACATGTACATATTTCGCACCATTTGAATTTCTGCCCTCCCCCTAGCCTAAAATATCAATTCCATGTTGTCTTCAACCTTCAGTACCACAGTTCACTTTGAAATACCCAAAAAGTAAGATGTCTTAAAAAAGTCGAATGAAAATACTACATGAAATAAATGACAGGGTGGATTCAGTAGACTGCTAAAACGTCTAACTAAAATAAGTTCAACATGAACATTTTTTAAAGTTGCATATGTACAACAGAGTGTAGTCAAACATACAATTGTCCAGCCATATATACATATGTATATGCTAAAGCACAAAGAGAATACCATAATGTACAACCACATCAAAATAGGGCTCAACATTAGTAAGATCCTAACGGTTTATCAATGGCAAAACTGATTTTCAAACTACCAAAATCACAGAAAAAGGAGCGGTAAAAAATGAAATAAATTTAATAATTTTTACCATCTCAAACAGTTTACTTTTGAAATATTGAGCGACACTTTGAGACAGTATAATGTGGCAGATCGTCATCCTTACTGGTTTTGATTTGCAATACTGGAAGAGTAAGCGCTATCCTTCTGTGCAAATTATAAAGGGGAGATGCTATATAAATACTAAAGAAAGATAGACATATCTTCACGCTTCTAGAACGATATCTAAAACTATAAACTGGTTAAGTGGCCACATGAACATGTATACCCCTTTCAGAATTTTTGTCTATGTAAAGCCCAACGATGCAGGGATAATGTACCTCCGAGGATGTTTTTTCCCAGTGATGCATAAACTGAAACAGGTGACAGTTACGCCTGCTTGCCAGAACGCATGAGATATTGACTTATTTTGAGTCAACTCATCATGAAGTCTTATTTACCTGAAAGAAAATGTTGACCTTTAGTTAACTGCTTAATGACACCTTCATGCTGACTCTTAATTAGTCCATATATGCTTTCTTGCATGACGTAACTTGCTTTCTTGCATGACGTAATTGCAAATATTGCTATATCTATCGACATTTTGTGTTTCGGTCAACACTGACAAATTATTCACTTGGGAATCGACCAATAAGATAAAGCATTTACCTAAGTCATGTAGCATTTTCAGTTACTGGAT
Organism: Protula sp. h YS-2021; assembly: GCA_949752745.1. Taxonomy (NCBI): domain Eukaryota; kingdom Metazoa; phylum Annelida; class Polychaeta; order Sabellida; family Serpulidae; genus Protula; species Protula sp. h YS-2021. The sequence goes on from OX457026.1 coordinate 33,116,597, forward strand.
GGAAAACAGCTATTGACTAATTCTCAACAAATGACAGTATTGATCACACTTTCCAAACAATTATTTTTCAAGTTAGAATAACATTTTTGACAAGATTTCTTAAAAATATTTTGGCTCTCATCCGGCGGGTTAAAACAAAAGGAATTACAAGGGTTAGTTGCGTTAATAATGTCCAAAGATGCCTATACCATTCCTGAATGTAACTCCATATTTTAAAGGTTAGTACAACTCAGTATATTTTTAACGTGTGGGCTGGCCAATTACAACAGGTGATTTAGACATCTCGAAGACTACTCCATTGATAAAGCGTTTAACTCCGCCACTTTCAAAATACAATACCCCCAATTCAACCCGCAGCTTAATAACAATGGAAGATCGTTATTTTCTCCGGCGCCTCTTCCGTTGCGAATGCTACCGCCGACTGAGAGCATAACTGTAGCCCACAGCCGAGTCACATTTACAATAAAAAAAGCATATTAAGTGAATATGTTTACATGTATATAAAAATATCGGATAGGTTTTCTTTATAAAAAACACATTCTTGTTGATGACGCGGCAGAGGAAAGGAAGGTGAGAAATTTCTGTAAACTGCGTAAACACTCTGACCGCATTTATCCTTACCTTTGGCATAACACTTCGTAGAGGGCAAGGGGGGGGGGGGGTAGGCGAGATAACATTCACTAATATTCGCTCTCTTACTGTATATTACCTCACATTGCTTGATTTATATACACAGCTAATAACTAATAGGACTTCTTTGAACTGGGTGCAGCGGGAAGTGAAATATATTTACGTATTTGAATAAGAACACTTTTTGCCGTGCTCATCGAAGCAAATTGCGCACTTCAGTCAACAGCATTAATCAAGGAACTGAGGGAGCCACACTCCAGGCAAACACTGGCATGCGTGTCCATGTATCAAACACAAGTGACGTCACGTGCTAAAAAAATTCAGCATCCGGGGTGTAGTGGGGCAGCTGCTTTACTAGATGTGTTCTCTATCAGTAGTTATCTATATTTTAGTAGGTGCTTGGAAAACCTTCCTTTTAATTACTCTAGCATGTGACATAAGTGAATTTAGTTTCAACACTGACATCTACTACTTTATAAACAGTTTCAGCAAATGTCCTCACTAATTCTCATCTTATCAAACAAATAAAATCGTGTGCTTTTGTCAGAAAAGGTCATTTCCATGAAATGCAGGTTCAAGGTCATAGGTCGTTTAGACGTCAATTAGACGCTTCAGAACCGATGAGACAGGTCGGGCCGATTCCTCTGGATTGCTGGGGTCGGCAGGTTCGATTCCTCATGGGTGCTGGGGTGGGGTAGGTTCAACACCTCAGGACTGCTGGGGTGGGTGCCTTCGTGGCGGGACTTGACTTGGATTCCAATGTTCAGATTTTGATACGTAGCCTCATCTTGGTGCGGTAATCTATCGAAATAGAAGGTATTAAAATCTTTTCATGCTAAGAACTTCATTGATTTTTCGTAAAATTTGACACTATATTGTAACAAACACATTATCGTAAGTTTTGCAACAACAACAAAAAAATTGCTGGAATAAACAAGTACAGTAAGTTTTCGACAACTCTAACCTTGTTGGACCAAAAAATATTTAATATGCCGAGTGATGGGTTATGAAAAAAAAAGAAAACAACTACGTAGGGCCAAGAAAAACAATTCGATTTGTATGGCATCTTGGTATACTGCGTATCTGCTGTAACTTGTGCGGGTGGCTTTGTCTATATTGCCGCGAGAGCCCGCGATCACAAACGTAATGACCGGTCCAATGTTTCTTCCCTACCTATAATGGCAAGTGTTCTTATAACTCAAATCACTATTCAGGGCGGACACTGCTACTTATGTACTGGGGTAAACAGATGGACACATCTGCGCAAAAGCTGATTTTCGTATAAAACACAATATAAAATCCATTCCGACAATGCAGTACAGGAAAACCTGTTGAAATGTACCAAGCATTGAAAAAGACTTCCGCTTACGGGGCGAGCCTTGCTACACGGTTGCTAGGTGACCGCTGCGCTGTGGAGCCCTGGGCAGCTGGGGCTACGGGCGCACCTCCGACCCCCATGCGGGAGAGCTGATTCTGTACATCACCCCCACCGACACCAGTAGATGAATACTTGATATTCGTGTAGTCGCGATTGAATTTGTTGCTTCTCTGAAATTAAGCAAAATACAGAATAAAAAATGACAAGTATTGTGTTTCTAGTAGAAATTTTCTAGTACAAATCTTCTGCTGTTGCTTGCTGTCTGCTACTATTCTCAAGTGTTTTCAAAAGTTTATTGTTTGTAAAAAAATTAGCGTAATGACATACAAATTAATAAAATTTCAAGTCGTCGAATACTACTCCTACTACATTCCCCATACACACCGATTCCTCTCTCATTCGCTGCGTGACAGTCTCCACATAGTGCGTCACGGCCATGTAAACAAAGCGATACTGTGCCTCGGTTTGCACCATGCCCGATCGCTGCGAGCGTACGTGCTGTATTGTCTTCTGTACATCTATCTCACAGTCCAAACCTAAAACAAGACGCAGGGGATGCGTAACCTCTATCAGTAAGCGACAACTGATCCAGCGGCAATCAATTTCAAATTGACAGATTACGTCAACTGACAAAAAATTTCAAAGCTACTCTTTTTTAATACTTTCGCTAGTAGGAAACTCGACACATCTAACAGTCCAATTTTAATGAGGGCATATGCTATATATCAGTGTAGCACAACACATAACATAACACAAGTAAATACTTTATACAGAACCGACCGAACCGCCGTAGAGGTTGGCTGTTGGACAACAACGTTTTCTCTCTCCAATGTTTTCATGGATCAGACTTTCCTCTTTCACCATGCGCCGATGACACAGATGCTTAGACATGAACTGTTAATGCATTAATGTACGATTGATGACTGATTTTTCAATGTTCACAAACCTTTTTCCTTAATAGTATTGAGGATGATATCTATCACAATAAATGTTCCTGTTATGCCAATTCCGGCGCTGGAAAATAAATAAATAAATAAACACTTAAAATCAGACTGCAGCAACTATCAAAAACTGAGTTAACTTGATATCTGTCCATATATGAACAATATTTGTTATAAATCGCCAAATACTTCAGCTGGTTTGACAAACTTACAGCTTAAAGTGAAGTTTTCTACACGCATTCTTATGCCAAGACACACACGCTTTATTGCACAAAAAGAAACCACAGACGGATATGCGGTACTTCTTTCAGTTTTTAAGGTAATCATCAGGTAAAAATAGCCACTAATATGCTAAATATTTTATTAAAGTACGACCACTGCTTAATACTACATATTTTTTTTACTATCTGTGTCAGAATAACAAGAACGTTGATAGTCTCTCTCGCTTTACTTCCACGAGCAGCCTTTCTTAAGTTAGCAGGAAAACTTAGCACTTAATTCATACGGGTTGCTTATTTGAGTTCGGAGCAGGTTGCCATATCATCAGTTAAATACAAAGACAATCAATCAAACATATTGTTACATGACTTGGTTAAATATTCTAATTTGATTGGTCGACTCCCAAGTCAACAAGTCAATAATTTTTTAATGTTTACCAGAACGCCAAAGTGGATGGATATTGTAGCTGCTGTAATGAAAACGCAAGTTAAGTCATGTAACAAACATATATTGACATATTTCGCGTCAACATGAGGATATTATGGGCCAGTTGCGAAATAAGTCAATAGCTGCAAAATGAGTCATTATCTGCTAATTACAAACAGAGCCATAGCCATGCAGTGCAACAATATAAATGAAACCCGACCGGAGTCATTAAACCTACACACAAAGCTTACCATTTCGCGTGGCGTCACTGATCATTAACCAGCATAACCACAGCTGTTAAAGACAACGAAATCGTCAGTGGTAACGCCGGGCAAAAATTAGGGAGAGTTCCCAAGCGTACCGCATCATTCTAATATCAGTAGAGAAATGTAGCCGAGTCAAACCTAACTTCAACTCAATAAAATTCAATACAATAAACTTCATCTGAATACAATGTACTTATCCATCCAACACAAGAGATGTCCTCACAAAACACACAGTCCTGGACGAAACAGAAAGGCGCAAAAATGTTCGGAGTCACCTGGGAATCAGGTCCATTCATATTTCTCTACACACATCCGGGTATAAACATCGGGCACAAACGCTGGCTACTGTTATAGTTCTTGTATGAAGACTGCCTAGAATTTCTACTTATGTTTCTTGTTACACTACTAACATTCCACGGGTTTATTTTGACATTTGAATGTTCAATGTTTGTCTGGATGGAATTGATCCTCTTTGGATGGCATTGCCAATTGCATTTTTAAAGGTTTTTGCATTGTTAAACTTCTTAATGGTGCTATTTTATGGCCCATGTATTACAAGTGAACTGTATAATCGTGTGCTGGGAACCAATTTACAACATCCGCAAATAATAGTGAAGAATTAAAATACAGCAGATGCTCGTTAATTCGTGCAATTTAGCACCAGTCACAAAGGTACAACGCATCCTACAGTCAAATAATTGTGTGAAAAAGTACACTGAAAAGTACCAAAGTGGGACTAAACCTACAACTGAAGCAATTCAACGAATTAACTTTATGCACCATTTAACAAGCATTTTACTGAACCGAAAACTTCAATGTTGTCGCAAATTTGCTTTGATGTGAAAACTGGCAGCAGTCTGCAAATATATCCTTTAAACAGAAGCGTGAGTATTTTGATACGTAGGTCTGACCACAAAGCAAATAATAATCTCTTTTCCTTAATCTTAAATGGCATGTAGATGAACAAAGAAACAAAACAACAACACAAGAAACAAACTCCTGATGTCTGGATGAATAAGACAACATCAAAGCAAGTAAACTCTTAACTTTGTCACAAAATGACGGTACACAAAATGACGGTACGACAACACTGAAAGGAGAGCGGGGGAATTCCACGAGTTGTCTCGTTAAGACAACACCTGCAGTGGACAATGAATGGTCCAGCCCCTTTAAGACTCTCATGTTTATCAGTGATGTTCTGAAGGAAACTTAGCACACATCCGGGATCTTGAGGGAGACCATGGTCGGGCCACGCAAGGAAATGGTATTGATATATAACCCGTGGCTGAATGGGCAAATCTCGACACTTCGGTTTGCAGCAATAAGAAATTAATTCAATTTGTTCTTTTAAAAAGACTTTTCGATCATGTAGACAGAAGTTAAATAAGTCTTGTTTCAAAAAGCAGTTACCATGCAATTAGCAATAAATCAATGCTATATCATTTAGTTTTATACATTAGTACAGATTCCATATTTTAAAATTCATAAGCAGTAACACCGTGTGTAACGGACAATGCTCCACAGCAGACAACATTTTTTCTGACTATAAACGTGATGCAAGCTGAAAGAACACGAAACACACATCATTTATTTTCAAGTTCAACAGCGAGTTTATTGTCATGTCTCATAGCCATAACTGGTATGAAACTGAACCTTGGGGAAATTCTCTTCAAACAGAAAAGCACTGCAGAATAGACAAAAAGACAGCCACCCCGTAACTCCTATATGGCATGAAAGTGACAGCACAGAAGAGAACGAGAGTGGACTATAAACTGTAAATGACCAACAAATATCACCCACTAACAACTACACAATGCTATCAACCATGAAATTAAAGTTGTCTTTTGCTCTAAAAACATTATGTGAAAGCGTCAGCTAAAAAAGTTCTCCAGGGCTCGAAATATGCCTAGGTTGCAATTGGGACGGTGGAAGGAGACCGAAATACAATTGCGGAATGATAGTCTTGTGGCTCGCCATGGGACGGTGTTAACAGATGGCCATCAGATGTTTCATGCGGGTAGTCACTCGGCAGTTTTAGTGTGTGGCCACGGCAAAGTTCTTGCGGATTGCCACCGGACAAGGTGGTCACCACCGGGAAGGGGGGGGGGTACCTGATAAGGTTATCATTGCAACTTTGCTTACATATTTTCAGTATTTCATGGGTTCAATGTCGAACCCTGGATTTAGCAGGAGCGCTTTCATTCCAAATACCATGGTAACTGCAGTTCAAGACTAGCCTGGCAATCCCATCGTATTTTAACAAGCCATGAATCACCCAATTCAAACAGATTCGCCGCATTTTACCATGACAATTCTGAACTGAAAAACGCTCCAAGAATATATCTTTCTTGGTTAATGCATTAGTAAGACCCTCAAATGGCCTCATTAAATTAATAAAAAAAATCACCTGAAACTTGATTAGCCGTAATGATTGAAAATTTGGTGTTAATGTTGCGGCTAAGCTTTCGGTATATTGCAGCACTTGCCAGACAGACTTCAAATTACTTTTTGTGTTTTGTGTGACCAAGTGAAAATAATAATTTCATTTTGTACATCATTTTTCGTTTTTATCCCGAACAATGGAATATTTTAGGTCATACCGAAAATGAGTTATAGCCAAAAGAACGAACACCAGGACAAGTGCGCGTTTAAACGTTCTTCTTCGAAGTCGGCCCTAGTTGGTGCACAGGTAACTGCATCAAACCAACACAAGTATCTTGAATTTAAATTTACGGAATGGCACGAAAATAATGACGTGATATGCCCTCAGAGCTTGGCTATTCTACAGGTTGAAAATGTGCGCAACATGTCATTGCTTACTGGAGCAGTAAGATATGGCTGGAAGGGGTGTGGGGGAGGTTGATCCCATTTTCCAGCGGGATTTTGTGCAGCTTTTGATAGTCATGGCGATGGATTAATTTACAGACCAAGCAAGTGTGATTACAGCATAGGGTTTTTAGATTTACAGTACTCAAGGCCCTGAAGATAAAACAGTCCTGTGCACTAAATGTGATCAAATGCGATGCCTCCCTATTAAAAAAATTAAGCAAGGAAAGGCTACTGTTTACCGCAAACCTCCACCACCATTGTTACCTGCAATGTACTATTAAGGGGCCCTTATCTTGAATTTCTTGCCGCTTTTTATGGATATCGTGCATATAGCTTAGAACGCCACCGGCTTGTGACGGCACCGACTTATCAGGCCACGCCGTGAAGTGGAACTGGAAAACTTGGCGTTTTGCCACCATATGCTTTTTCTGTTGTGGATTCAGAGAGGAACAACACATACGCACACATTATACATGAAACATATGCGGTGTGTTCTACGAGAATGTGAATAAAATCACCGCCTAACAGAACGACCCAATGCTGTAATATTGATGCGATCCGTTACAGCAGTTGGGACGTAAACATAAGTTAAGACGCAAACATGTATAATTCTTACCTGCGCATTCTTAACTAAAATATCCTTTTTGTTTTTTTTCAGTATTTTTTGTCTCCTTTTCGTTTTCTTTCCTTTTTTTAAAAACAAAGTGCTCTAATCCAAGCATGTAAAAATAATACCCCGTTGTATTTATGTTTTACAAATGTTCGCAGAAATCATGCGGTACTCTTCCCAATTTTGTACTTATCGGCTACTAAGTCTTTGATTCAAAATGATACATTTCATCAGTTCTATTTAGTCACATGCTAATACCCAGATAAACCTCCCCACAAGCTGTTTCTTACAGTTTACAAACTACTCACACTGTCGCGTTGTATGGTAAATTCGCGCAACACATAATCTGACGTCTGTTCTTCAGAAACAAACTTGACTATAATTTTTCCTAAATGTGTTTCGAATTCTTTCAGGTTGTCCTTGTCTTCTGGCCAATATTTCACACATTTATTCTGCAGCAGATGGGGTTTTTTGTTACTTTACATCAAAACTTGTATTAAAACTTGTATTTCTCCTCCAGTGAACGCAAAACCGAAATAAGCTTAAATTAAGATGTTCTCACAGTTTATCTGAGCAAAACTGCGTCTTATGACGAAAATGTGAAAGGCGTATAGTCGAATTTATTCATGTAATTTTGAAATTAAGCCTGGAGTGGTAAAATTTTGTCCTTCTAATTGATGTGCTCTGTATGAGTACACACAGTGTAGGAGAACAGGCAAGAGAAACAAATAAGATTACGTTCCTCAAAGGTACCCACAAACTAGAAAGTACATCAAGTATCCTAAACTTAACTTTCTGAACAGAGTATTCATAGAAAGATTCAGGCTGGAGACGCGCAGGATTTACTGGTTTCTGGACACTTTTTCGCATCCTTGCATTTTTGTACTTTTCTGGACGCTTCGTAAGCTACTTTTTTTCCACATCACACCCCTGAGTAAGACACTTCGTAAGGCTCTGTTTACTATTTCGCGAATTCCTATAGTTACTCCAGAAAAGTCAACATCATCTGCCACAAGCAATCAAATGATTGTCTGGAAGGCGAGAACACAAATTACCGGGGACTCTCACTTGGTGTTTAAAAAGTGTGAAGGCTGTGTTCTTATGGTCCTGCAGCAGGAGAAATACTCCTGGATACTAGAACACGCACTGGCAGGGAGTTGCATGGAGTGTCTTTCAAAAGGATATTAGTGGTAAGTGGTAAGGGAACGAAATTGCAAAGGTACGAGATGTCTTGTTTCTCTTTATTACAACACGGAAACTTGAAACAAGTCCAATAATATAAGACAAATGCTTACTTTGCCACGTTCTATCAATTTTGTTGTCATGACAATAATTTTGGAATTTTCCTGAAGCACCATTCGCCAGAGGTCGCCCACGGTTTCCTTAAGGCACCCTTGTGTAGCAATATACTGGTTCTGCCAGTGACCATGGCTATTCGCAGCACTAGCACGAGATTGCATACTTTCTTCCAGTTCCGGTACCTACAGACACAACAACAGCAGAGTTAATGCTGGCGAACAAACAGGCCAGTAAGAAAAGTTTCCATCACAACGATACAGTTTATTTTAAGTACAATGAACTTTACTGTATACACGCCATTTGATGCAACTAGAAGTGACATGTCAATGCGCTAAACCACACTCAGTCATTTGCAAACAAAAACTGCGGTATTGCTACAATGCTACGGGTCAGTTGTGATCGATCAAATACAAAAAGAAGGTTGACTTGTTTTGGACCTGTTGCAAGAAGAATTCCCACCCCCTTTCGCACCGGCCGAAAGCTTCGTTTCAAGGGCATACGGGCAAGCTTTTCATATTCCATGACCGCACAGATTCGAGTAGTCCATAGAGGGCATCGTCAATCAAGCCCAATGGCGGTGCCGGGGGGTTGACCACACCCTATGCAGACAAGCAAGCACACGATTTGTGCTGCTAGCTTACCGATACAACGTTTGCATTTATGTAATCAGAACCTGCAACATCCGGATACCCATCTCTTAAAATCACCCGTGTATGATCAACTGAAATACCAAACAGAAATGCAAATCCCAGTAAACTTTAAAAGCATGCGGCATAATTTTGATTTCGGACATTTAAACTGACTGGGTACTAAAGCACATACTGAGGAGTAAGATAATCACTTTACTTTCTAAAAACATTTATTTGCAGTTTTGTGCCTGAACGCATACCCACATGAGACAATGTGATTGAACCCATTTAAGCTGAACGTGATAAATAGGCACACGAACTTTTTGGCTTTGGACAGTTGATCGACAATGCTTGCAAGCAAACAGAATTTCAGAAATTATAAGAATGGGACAACTTACACGGCAGAATATTTTTGTATCTATTTTTCGGCCGGTTCTCTGGTTTTTGACCGTCTTTTCTTGAAAATAAATGCATGTGTTCCTGTTGTTGTAATTGCTGAAAAGTTACGACAAAAAATCCAGTACAGTAATTACCAAACTGCTTATTAATTATATAGGAATCTCAATCTTATTTCATAGTGTGCCATGCTGATTCGTTTCTTAGAGCACCACTATTACCACAGTAACTGGGTGACTCAAAAGATTATAATCAAATGGTCAGTGTTGTAAGGTTTTCTATTAACATGCATTTCCTACTCGGCGAACCTGTGTTGTTTTATCCAGGGGTTTCGCTCTGAATATTTAAGTTGTTGTATTGGTGGCATGTTATTGGTGACAATAATTCATGATATTGATCAGCTACAATTTTACACCATCGCCATACACAACTTCATACGGCATCCAGACAAAAGGGCTCCTGGACATAAGGGTCTTTACAACAACGGATTGAGACAAAAGGGCGCCGGGACATAAGGGTCTTAACCATAAAGGATCAAGACAAAACGGCCCCTTGACATAAGGGCCTTGAACATAAAGGATCGAACATAGGGAATCCAGAAGTAACAGCTTCAAATGAAAAATAGGACAGAAAGCCCCCGAAAATTACTTTAACAGTTCCTTCATATCCATACAGTGAAACTTCTTTTTAGAACAGTGACTAACTGGCAGTTTTTTATCTCGGACAATCGGATTTTTTTTCATCGTACCTCAAATTCCTCCCAGAAGCCTCCCTTATTACTGCTTTGTTTGTCTTCCTCTTGCTTCGACAATTCGCCCACGCGGCTCTTGATGTGAGATACGTTGATTCGCGTAGCGTTGAAGGGCTGAAAACGGAAACAGTCTTCAATATCAGACATGTACGCGTGGAAAGTTTCATTCCCACCTTACTTATCGATCGCTGTGCCTATGACAGATCACGAGACGTGAATGTTTTTCAGTTCTTTGAGGCTCTTGGCTGACCCTCAGAAAATCAGTCTACATGATCTTATTCGCCCGTACTCCCATTTAAACCGAAGTCTTCTTGAGCCTTGCATACCCTATGAATAGAAGTAACTGTGTTTCTAGAGCGGGCTAATCCATAACGTGAATCTCGGCGAACGCAAAGCATATGCACGAGACATCACATATTTCCGGTCATCGAATAAGAAAAGACAGATAATTATGAATCTTGCCAGTGCTGATATTGATTTAAGCAGACGAAGCTTGAGGTATGCAATGAATGCATTTTTTCCCAAGTGATACAGGTCTAGCCTGTATGTTTGCGCTTCAAATTTCTTCTGAGATCATGACTTTCTTACAGTATGGTTGGTGAGATTAGGAAGGGTTTGACACCTACTGCTTTTAAATGCACAACAGTTCCTGTCGTTTCCACCATTGGGTTTGTTTTGTAATGATCAACCAGATCTGCTAAATTTGAGAACTGCTCTCCCCCTCCGACGTCATAACGCGGGCCAAGTTCTGTGTCCTGATGAAAACAATAAAAATTGCATTCACTACTTAATATTTACATCTGTCGAAGTTAAACCGTCAAATCATGCACATTGCAATCTGGTTGAATTTTTTAAACCGTGGCGATTGGACTTTTGTAACAAGGAATTTTTTAATCTGCCTGAATACAGTCGAATCCATTTAAACCGACATCGTTTTAACCGACATGTTTTCACGGTCCCGAAGGATTTACCCCATTGACCCCATTATATAACGTCGGTTTAAATAAATATCGTTTGTCCGACGTAAATTTTGCTGTCGAAGAAATTTTTCAGCCCCTTTTTTCGACATATAATGATGATTGACAGATCCCTTTTGTACGATATTATACCTATTGTCATTTCACTGTGATGTTATACATTTGAGTCATTGTTTCTATTAACATCACAGAAGTTATGTTCACACCGAAGCATATTCATCAGTACTCAGGCCATTCAAAGGTATGACATCTACTCGGGATTTCAAAGATGTTTGGGTTTGAGTGTAATCGTTACATTACAGAAAACAATGCTTCATGAACAAACTGGACATTAAAAAGAATTGCTCAATAGCTCAAACGATTCTTTAGATTTCGATTGATCAGAACATAAAGAAGCGATTATTTCGTGTGATTTAAACTTCACAGGTCTTTTTCATGTCTGTTAATCATGCCACTTGATCGCAATTTGAGCAGAAATTTTACATTGCAATTTAATCAACTGCAATTTTGTGAATGGCAATTTCATCAATTGCAATTAGAAAATAGTGTTGTAAATTGCAATATAGACCCTACCTGTACAGTATAAAAAGGCTGTAAGAATGAATGCAAATGAAATGCGATACCGCTCAATATGGCTAGGAAACGAAAGCATTCTCTCTACAGTCTCTTCAATAAGTTTCAGTGCTTGCTAGTTGTGTCTTGATTAGACAGCCTGATTGTAATTTATTTACTCAGGTACACCAAAATATAGAATAAATGGCGTCGATTATTGTATTTAATTTTCAGTGTGCTGTGAAATATTTTAAAAGCGTAATGAGTTCGTCTCAATTCGAAAAAGTGTAAATATTGCATAAATGTTGTTAAATATTTTGATAGAAACAATCCTGAAAGTATCAAGAGTGTAATATTATGTATTTTGGTATAGCATATTAATAAAATATGATATGGATACACTTTTTCTTTCTTACGAGTTTCAAACCTTTAAACCAATATATCGTTTAACCGACATTGTTGCTCAGTCCCGGCGATTTCGGTTTAACGAGATCTCACTGTAGTGATAAATAAAAAATAGTGAGAGACGCCACGAGACACAACGCTCATATATTGCCGTAAAAACACTAGGAAGTTAAGAACTGTTTTTAAAATGGAACTTGACGATTCAAAGTATAACACTAACCCTGTAAAAAGCATCTTATACCTGATCCTAACACATAATCCTCATAACATATGTTACATGTGACTTGTATTACACACGACCCACGCCGTACTGTTACACATGAAATATGGGAGAATATCACGAGTCATTTTACATTACAGGTGACTTGCATGACACACCCACGTCATACTGTTATATCGTACGTGTCTCACATAACGTGACTTGTGTGATGCATGGCCCATATCACAGGTGTAATACATGACTTACGTTACACGACTTGAGCTACACGACCCACGTCACAGATGTAACAAATGACTTATGTTACACGACTTGGGCTACACACGACCCACGTCACAGATGTAACACGTGACTAATGTTACACGACTTGGGCTGCACACGACCCACGTCACAGATGTAACACGTGACTAATGTTACATGACTCGTGTTACACATGACCCACATCACAGGTGTAACACCTGACTAACGTAACACAGTTGTGTTGCACATGACCCATGTCACAGGTGTAACATGTGACTGACGTTACATGACTCGTGTTACACAAGACCCACATCACAGGTGTAACACCTGACTTACGTTACACAGTTGTGTTACACATGACCCACATCACAGGTGTAACACCTGACTTCCGTTACACAGCTGTGTTACACATGACCCATGTCACAGGTGTAACATGTGACTGACGTTTCACGACTTGTGTTACACATGACACACGTCACAGGTGCTACACGGACTTACGTTACATCTGATTTTGATGTGTGTGATTTTGGGGTCTTTGCTGTTGGCCTCGTCGACACGAACAGAAATGACGAAGTCGCCGGGTTTGCTTTGGCTTTTTCTCACTAAATAACTTCCGTTTTTGCCCTTCTCTCTCAACATCCGGTCTGCGTCACGCCCGGAAATATGCCCGTGGAACCATCTGAGAAAAAAACCAGAAAAAATCAGAATACTAAGAATAGAATATAACACTGTATTATTTAAAATAAGAATTTATCAAGAAAATAAAATTTAGATAATTTTTGTCATGGGTGAAATCGGCTAAATTGACTAGGGTAGTCTATTCTGGAATACGTTGGAAGTCCAAATTACCCAAGCCTGGTTAACTCTTTTGGTTGAGGTCTTACAGGTGACTTGAAAAATGCTGCTTTTTTGTCAAGTTCCTTACGGATACGACGTTTTCTTACATGTGGGATAGTGCGTCTCCATACAAGATCACGAGCATCTCAACGAGAGTAATTTTCGTGGTATCACAAATTAAAAAAAAACGCCACAAGACACGTTAGAGGTAGGATGGGCATGGGGGTGCATAAACATTACCAGTTGGCATAAATGCAAACAGCGCATCGTAAATGTGTTTTAAACTGCTTGCATTTTAGTTTGAGTCTTAACCTAATAAACGCCACATGATGTTTTCTGGACAACTTTCAGGTCACAAGTTTGAGTATCTTAGTTAATTCTTAATGACAGCCTCAGAGAGACACGATCCATCGTGTGACACGGATCATGCACACCTTCACTATGTGCTGTATTTCAAAACAATCGGACCTACAGTTTCGGAGATATAGTCCGGACACGCATGCGGACAGACGGACAAGCTCACAACTATATCCCTCCGTTGCACCGCTTTATAATGAGATGAATTTTAGCAGAATGGGCATCCTGATGTACACAGGGAAGAGAAAAACAGACAGGGAAGCAGAAAATTAATCGAGCAACTATAAGTGTCTGAATTATACATCAAATCTAAGTTAACAATTAAAAACTAGCGCGTGTCGGAGAATGAAAGGCCCATCCGTGGGCTCCACGAAAAATACTGAGCAGTGAGAACCACTGTGGCTCCGTGGACGGACCTCAAATATATACACCCTCCACCAACACCCCCTATATCCTCTCTTAACTACAAGCCATGTACAGTCGTCAAATTAATGCTTAATTCGAGTTGTTGAGATGCGTATGAACTATCTCTCAGGATTTCACTGATTTACGAGTTAACTAAAAAGTTAAAATCAAAGAATGACGAGACACGTGTGACAAAGCCTCACGAATGACGAGACACGTGTGACAAAGCCTCACGAATGACGAGACACGTGTGACAAAGCCTCACGAATGACGAGACACGTGTGACAAAGCCTCACGAATGACGAGACACGTGAGGCTTTGTCACACGTGTCTCGTCATTCGTTGATTTTAACTTTTTAGTCAGGCTTAACAAAATAGTGTTCTGCTGATTACAATGTTCTGCTCATCAATCAGTCTCTACTGTGGCTTACAAAGTGTACTGAGTGCTTTAACAACAGGATGTTAATTTCGTTTTTTTCCCAATGCAAGAAAGGTGGTCTTCAATGTTTAACAATATACATATCCCACCTTCATTAAAAATGAGTGAAATTTTAAGAAACAATATAAAACATAAACATTAACTACCCAAAGTATGATTTTAATCACGAGATTAACATCAATATTTTCTGCAATTATTAGGCCTCCCTTTTTCATACCGTACAAAACGACAACATACCTCTCAGTGGTGGGGTCCGCAGAGTACAGCGGGTACTTGAGTTCAACCACTTGACCATTTTTCTCCTTCAACTCATTGTTCTCAGTGTAATGCTGTACCAGCTCAGTCAGCGTGGCGAACTTCTCACCACCATAAAGATCATACAAGTCACCCGTGTTTTGTATTTTAATATGCGTCACCTCTCCTCTTCGCCTGCAAAGTTAAACATATCTGTGAAATACGTAAATAAATTCGGAGCGATGCTCTGGAACTGTACTTTCTAGAACGCTTGCAATCAAGTTGAAATTCGTGAATAGCTCACTAATCACAGACATGCCAAGACATAACGCTTTGGTTCACTGGAGATGTCCATTAATTCGACCGCACGTAAGCATTTTTTTTGGTTTTGTTTTGGTTTCAGTGATGATTAGCAACCAATGGATCATCTGAACCAATACAAAGTATTTAATGCCGGTATTTTTTCTCAACACTCATTTCATACTTTGAAGGGCCACTGCTTTGGCCGACAAGCAATATCACACAATTTGAGGGAAACGTCGGCTTATTTGTTACTAGTTATCCATTAAGTATATCCCATTACTTCTCACCAAGCACTGAAATCAAAGCTTTTAAGCAATCACCAAAAATCTGCTACACAAATTTTCCCGTTATTGTTAAACCAAGTGCAGCAAATTTTAGAAGTTAGCATAATTTTGTTTTTCTCTGAACATCAACAAAAAATGTGCTTTGTATCCATTCGTTCGTACGGTCAGCCACAAATCATCAATTAACATTTCCTGCATGACTTGAGTAAATGATGCAATCTGACTGGTCGATGTTCGAGTTTAATGCTAATTTTTAACGCCGACCCAAAGGCAAATGTCGATAACTATTGCAGTTAAATCGCCAAAGCGCCAGTTAAATCATACCACAAAGTTTATGTTGACTGATTTTGAGTCAACATGAACATATTATTGACCAGTTACCAAAATGTTGACATAAAGGTCAACACTTTCTTGCTAGTCAATTATACTTCAGATTGACTAAAAATACGTTGCCATATGCTAATTACGTTTGATGCTTTAACAAACGTTTTTAAAAAACATAAAAACAAACCGGAAATGTTTTTCTGGTCGCTTGGTTCAGCAGCATAGTAATTTAAACATTAGTTCCAATTGCATAAGCGCGTAGTAATACCTGACGGAGAGCGTAAAATCGCCAGGATTACTTTTGCTTGGCCTACATAAGAAACTGCCATCGAAGCCGCCACTCATCAGAAGCTCCTCGGCCTCGACCCCGCTGACGTTGGGGTGGAACCATCTGTAATCAAACCAGAAGTATTTCAACTGCAATTCGAATTTATTTAGCACACGCCCATCGCTGTTCGGGCACCGGGTATTCTTCATGACACAATCCGCTGTTGTTTTAATCATTTCATTTCCAATGTTTTTAGTATTTACTCCTAAAACAAAACTTCCGTTTTGTTGCGATCGAATACATATACATGAGTGTTCCTGTTATTATTTCCTGTTCAGTTTCCTGTTGGTTAATCTGTTTAGTAACATTTCACCTATTTTCCATTTAACTGAGCACAATAACTGCCCTTTATGCGTCTTTTTAAACTCTCCGTTGCATAACATAGTGTATTAGTCACAAGCCTTTCTTACCTTTATAAACAATGTGAAGAGGTACTACGGATCAATGTTATCAAGGGGCGAGCGGAGGACGCGGTAGTTCTTGATTTATAAGTTATTTTGATGTCCCTTTGGAGGCGACATTTCGTATCCTTAGCTCTATATGCCCGTGACTGTGAGTGACGTGTCGTTTTACGACATTTGCCCCCTTTTGGCTATTAATTAAGAGATGTGACTACATTTGTCAAATTTCAACATATTTACAGACCTCTACATGCATTTAGAATTATCTTGAATTTTATAAAAATTACGGCATATTCCTAACAAATGTATGCTTCACTACGTTGAGCTAACTATGTCATATATATTCTTCTTAGTAATTTCTGCAACAAATTAACATCAAGATACGATGTCAGGATGTCTTGATCTCAAATGCTATTGTTTCAGTTCCAACTGCACTTGGATGATATAGAAATTTATGTCGTGATTGTCACTGTGCTAACTCTTCACAGTATGTATAAGAGGTAGATACTCACAGATCTACGCCCCAATCTGTATACATCATTACGCGGTACTTGAATATGTACTTTAACAGTAGTGTTCGGAATCGGTTGAGTTTTTCGAATCGATTAATTGAGAGCCTCCAGTGACGATTAATCGATTCTGGAATCAGAATAGAAAATACAACTACTTTTGTCCAATACGCAAAAATATGTTTTATTTTGTTAGGATATACTTTACAAGCCATTGTTGTTGGAGCATTAAAACAACTTTTTATTATCATAGGAGATGACATAAAGGTTGAGCATAGTCGAAGCAGTATGTTAATTCAATATTTAGTACAACTGTAAAAATCTGTCCACAAAGGAATCAGAACTATTTTTGGTGGGGGGGGGGATGGGGGCTGTTTTTTTCTGAAGTTTATTGTGTGTGCGGAAAGTCGTGGAATCGATTCTACGTATCTGGGATCGATTCAACGTCGCCAGAAGCTGAAATTGCCGACGAATTGATACTTTAGTAGGATCGTTCCGACAGAGCAAACGTGTAGAAATCATCCGAGATTATAAATAAATGAAATTCCTAAAGTTAAAGTGAAACCGACACTGAGTTTTAGAAGCAGTCCACACACTACCGCGGTTTGATTATTACCCTTTATATGCACGAGGACAGCGTATTTCTCGCACGTAAGTGATTGCCAATTCTAGATATTTACACAGTCGACGTTTTATCGGTCGACGCACTGGTCATCACTTAATCGGAACATGCGATGATCGGCATTTATACTACATATCGATGCGCTATGAAATGGACATCCTAACTCGAAGTTCAATCTTTGAAAAAAAAAGAGTCCACTATCTTGAAACAAACTGGTGGAAGGATGCGTTGTCTTTGCTGGCCAGGAGCTGTTTTGTTACTAAAATGTCTTTTGGAATCAACTAAATAAATAAATAAACAACAACACAAAAGCACAGCCAAAAACACTGATATCACATGCACTCAAAAAAATCGTTTGCGTATGGACGTCTGTTCAGGTGGCTTGCGGATATGTTGATGGCTAATGGACAAGTTGTGCCGATATGAGCGAACAGGGTACTTAAGCCGTTAACTGTGGAATGCTTTTAACATTTAATGCTTATTTTTGATATCAAAATATAATTAAAGATATCAAGAAATCAATGTAGATCTCAATAATTAATATTTTGCTATCAATAATTGAATTTTAGATGGCAAAAATTTATTTTTGAGATCAAAAAATAAAATTTACGAACTTAAAAAACCTTAAAGGAGATACACATTTACATAAATTTAACCAATCGTCAATTAATTTTGGACGCAAAAACTTGAATTATTGAGATCAATAATACCAACACAGTTTTTGATCTCAAGAATTGCTCCCTTTTGTATAGTAAAAAAATTAAACAAAGATTCTGCACACAAGGGCCAGTCATCATTCACTTACATATGTGTGCTTCTGAATTTTTCATTAAAAAATACTGATATTTTGATATCAATTTTTTATATCAAATCAATTTTTTATATCAAAAAATCATTTGCAGATCTCAAAATACAAATTAACATAGCTTCATTCCGAAATAATGATAGCTGAAATAAATTCTTGATATCAATAAAAGGAAAATGAATTATTGAGCTCAAAATTAATATTTTGCTCTCAAATATTTCATTTTTGCTCTCAAGAATCGAATTTTTGATCTCAAAAAATCGATTTTAGATATCATTAAATCATTTTTGATATCAATAAACATTTCTTGATATCTCTAAATATTTATTGGTATCCAAAATTATTTTTTGAGATCAAGAATACATTTACAGATATCAAAAATACAAATACAGATAGCAAAAATTAATTCTTGACATCAAAATATGGATTTTTTTACATCAAAAATTAATTGTCAAAAAATCAATGTTTGATATCAATAAACACCTAATAAATGGGAAAACGGCATTCCATAGTTAACGATATTCCGTATACAGTGCATATGAATCAAACATTTGGTTTTGGCAACATAAACTCTTCTAATCCATGTGACACAATTGATTACTTTTTACTTCTCTGTGCATGTGTCTACGAAAAAAGCCCTCATTTCACCAGAAAGTGTTTTGTTGATCGAAAATCAAACATTACCTCTAAAAAAATGTGAAGAACCAAAATATGCAGTCACTGAAACTGTTAACAGTGTTATTAAAAGACCTGTTATTTATGTATTTTTAAAATACAGATCTATTGCTCTGTTATTTCTTTGGCCTTTATTTCACCTTATATTTACCTTTTTCGTGCTGCCTCACAGATTAGTACATTACACTTGTGCACTACTAAATATGGATCGAGTAAAACTTACTTCCAGGGGTCAAGATCGTGATTTCGGAATACGAGGTAAATCTTCCGCGTTGTCATCTCAGTTACATTAAGTATCCACTCAGTAACGTCACATGATTTCAGTACAACAACTTTTTATTCTATTACTTAATTTGTACAAAAACGTATCAGAACGAGTATCTCGAGAATGTTTTGTACAGGCAAAGTGTTTTGCCAAGGTAATTTATATTACAAATTCGTCCTCCAAAACACAACATGAACGTAAATTAATCTAGTTTGTAGTTATTATTATCCTCCATGCATACATATTTTCCTGATATATTACACTGAAGCAACTCACTGCTCACAAATAAAATAGATACGTTTATTTTGAATTGATGTTATCAAAATGACGACGGAAGATAACTCTAATCGAACCACATTGGAAATTTTATTTCTTAACTACTTGACCCACATGACTCACGGCAGAGATAGAAATAAGCTGCTTTTGGTTCCAGGATATTAAGTCCCAAAAAAATCCCAGTACTACCGAGTTCCGAGAACTTGACAGAACCGGTAATTACAAAAAAAGTTTGAGTAAAAAAAGCAAATAAGGCAAATGCCCAATGACATCGATTATACGCTATGGGCTGACTAACGACATTCTTGTGACCAATTCAATCATTCTAAGTGAAAAATACAAATTTATATCAAGCCTATATAGTGTTGTAAATACATTTCTGTTTTGTTTACCAGTAGCCCTTTTTTCGTATATAACTAGTACAGTTGTGCAGGCCGATTGTTGGGCCACCCATCTGAGGTACTTCGACTGGTCCCAACGGCTTACGTTGTCCACTTTATTAAAATATTCTTTCTGAAAACTGGCAAGACCGCAGGATAGCCTACATTGTGAGGTAAACGGCCGAAAGAAGGAGTTAAGTCCGGAAAAGCTTTGTATCTGCCCGGATTTTCCAACTTCAAAGCTGACCTCTACTTAAATAAACAGTCTTGCAACGCTGGGACTTTTTTGGACCTTGGCTCGCAATTTTTCATTTCAAGCAATTGGACAGACTGTAAAAAATGGCAGTCCCACGGGCCAGCGGATTAAATGGCAAAAGCAAAACAAAGCTGCTGTACTCGATCCGTTTATGCGCAGTATTATTTTTAAGTGGTATTCATCTCTATTGATTGCCTGCGATGTGTTTAAAATCTGATAAGGCTGCTCTTGTTTGAGAAGTAATTACAGTAGAACTCCGCTCTATTACATTGGATATAACGACATACAGCTCATGACAATATCATTATTTGGACCCACGCAACCACTATTTTTTTAATATTTTCTTGTTAAATGTGTGGTAGAGTCTTGTCCGTTTATCTCGGCACACACGTGAGAAGGCCCAGTATCTGAGAGAAACCCTGGCAGTCGATCTCAACGGGTTGGGCCGTATCGTAGAAAAGGAAGAGGGTGCATTCTCAACATATCAACATGGGCTTGATGTCGTTAATCACAGGTTGATAAACAGGCAAGACATGACATCAGTTATCCTCATAAAGGTTAACCGCATAAACCGTTTTAACTGCCGAGCTATTTTAAAATTATATTTTGCTCTTTTATGTATAAGGTATGAGCAGTGTCAGTTAAATATGAAATGGTGCTTAACTAGTGCAAAAAAAATTTCAAAGCAAATCTATCCACAAACTGTTGGTCTACCATTTGTCTACAATCCTGTAGGCTCGCATACAGATACCGAAAACCATATATACCCACATGCAACACATCAAAAAAAATTTTTCAGTGCGCAGTGTTTAAACTCATTCCAGCACAGATCAGCATTAGTTAAAATCCATAATTTCTGATCAAGTCGTACATGTCCATTGTCAGTCAAAGAGAAAAAATACAATCAGTGTACAACTACAATTTATATTCCTTCAAAGATTTCCCCAGTAGTGTTGGAGATCTGGCAAGCAATGGGTACGTTAAATTTGAAGAACCACAAAAAAGTAATTGTGAGGTAGATACAAATGATGGCTACCTTTAATCAAAACTTCAAGACTATTCCTTGACTATATTTCACTTCACACAAGTTTTTTTAAGCCAGTTCAGATTTAACTGAAATGTATTTTATCCAACATCCCCCCCAATATTTGGCTAGTCACTGAAAAAACTAATAGTCAAGTAGGTACTAATGTCAACTGCCATTCACCAAAATTTCAAGACAGTAAGATTATTTACCTGGCATCAGTTTCGATATCAGAAAACAAAAATGGGGTTTTGTCACTAATATTTCCCTCCTTTTTTGGAGAATCACGAAAAAGTAATACCTAGGTGGGAGCTAACGCCAACAGTCAACATTTCTGCTAATTTTTGGTGGCTAAGTTCGGTTATTCAAAATTTTAAGACGGTAAAATTATATTGTCAGTGTACATTAAGAGTTTTGTAAGAAACTGTTTTTTGGCAACATTTCACCCAGCCTTTTCGGCGAATTACAAAAAACTTATAGCCGGGTAAGTACCAATGATCAATAGCTTTACTTAAAATTTGAAAATCTTACGAGAGAAATATGCTTTTTGTCCAATATCTCCACCATTTTTTTACGAACTGCCAAAAAAATACTAGCCAGATAGATACTAATGTCGGGTACTTTTTTCACGCGTCTGGTAGGAGACTGGTTACAAGATCATTGCCGGATGTGAAAGCAATCGAACAAGACTTGTAGGAGCAGCATTTTATAAATTATAATCTAAAGTAATACAAACCAGAACGACCAGTGCATACAAAACATCAGTGAACAGGGATATATCCTATACTTTCAATTGAGACCTATTTAATTTCTTATTTTTGTGAACAAAAACACATGCCACCCTGGCCAGATCCATATTTCTACAATCCCCAGTTTCCACTTCCCCTTTTAAAGTTTTATAAACATAAAGGAATGATTTTTTATACTACCTTTTCTGCAAATATAATCTAAATTCATAATGAAAAATGAAAACAACAAATTGCAAATTCACGGGAATCACCGTCAAATATTTGCGACATGTAATTATATGCAACATGTTTCAATTCTGGGATACCTTCCCCGGAAGAGGAGTTCATTAACACAGAAAAAGACAGTGCAAAAGTCATGCAGCGTATGCCAACGGCTTGACCTATGCTGTCACTCCCCAAGAACAGAGGCACGATCACAACTGTCTTTCTGGAAAATGCTGTTATCCTCAGTGAAGTAATAAGAACACAATTTTACTCACAATACTAAACAGCTTAGTAGGAGAGAGGGAAGTTCAGAAAAAGGAAAATATATCAACCGCGATTTTCGCGTAATGACGTCATATGCGTCTCTTAGCTTCGCTATACGCGTAAAAAGTTGATAGAGCCGTTCGATTACCAAAGGAAAAAAACATGTAAGGTTGAAAGTCAATATGAGTTCCCTTATCGAGATATTTTGCACGCAAGATCTTGTTCAAAATATATCCACATTTTACGGATATGCTATATGCTATATCTCTTCCTTATACTTTGCACAAAATTTGACAGTCTTTCAAACCTAGCAAGCAACAATCACACCAGGTTTGAGCAACCCCCGAGGTCCAGCGACTGAGAAATCTGACAGAAAAGATTTTTATATAATGAGGTCAGACGCCTTCCTTAATTTCGCCACACGAGTCGGAACTTGATAGAGCTGTCCGATTGACCTCAAAAAAGACCCATACAGAGTTTGAAGTAGATACGCCTTTCCGTTATCGAGATATTCTGCAAACAAAATCTTGTTAAAACTAGACCGAATTTCGCTACACGTAGCAATGGTACGATCTATCTGGTCAAAGACACATTTTTCAGTGTTTCGACATAATTGTCAGCTTCCGAATTGTGAACGAGGGCATCGAAGCAAATCTAATGTAATCTCAAATAATTAAATTTCGTTTTCTAACTGCTTTTGACATAATGGTCAACTTTCGGTGACTATGATGGAAGAGGTCAAGGTCACCGAAATACCTCTTATATAACGTTTTTTAGGCCCAAAGGGTCGAAAAAAAGCTTTAACCACTTTCGAGATAATGGTCAAGTTTCGGCTTTTTGACCTTGACCATGATGGAGGAAGTCAAGATCATTGAGGTACCTCTTATATAATGTCTTTTAGACCCAGAGGGTGGAAAATAAGCTAACCGCTTTCGAAGTAATGGTCAACTCCCGGTTTTTGACCATGACCATGACACAGGTCAAGGTCACCGAGGCACCTCTTATATAATGCCTTTTAGGCCCTACGGATCGAAAATAAGGTCAAGATTGTTCTATCTCTAACCGTTTTTGAGATAATTGTCAACTTCCAGTTTTTGATCTTGACCATGACGGAGGAGGTCAAGGTCACCGAGGTACATTTTATATAACGTCTTTTAGGCCCAAAGGGTGGAAAATAAGCTCATAATCGTTCTATCTCTAACCTTTTTCGAGATAATGGTCAACTTCCGGTTTGTGACCTTGACCATAATGGAGGAAGTCAAGATCATTGAGGTACCTCTTATATAATGTCTTTTAGACCCAGAGGGTGGAAAATAAGCTCAAAATCGCTCTATCTCTAACCGTTTTCGAGATAATGGTCAACTTCCAGTTTGTGACCTTGACCATGACGGAGATCAAGGTCACCAAGGTACCTCTTATATAACGTATTTTAGGCCCAAAGGGTGGGAAATATGCTCAAAATCGTTCTATCTCTAACCGTTATCGAGATAATGGTCAACTTCCTTTACCATGACGGCAAGGTCGCCGAGGTACCTCTTATATAACGTCTTTTAAGCCCAAGGGTCAAAAATAAGCTCAAAATAGTTCTATCTCTAACCGTTTTCGAGATAGTGGACAATTTTTCTCAAACGGATTACGATATACAAACGTCACATGACCTTGACCCTGAGTTTCGAGATTAAGTCTTACTGACATTGTACATGTGTTGAAACAAGGATTTGAGCGCTATTTCCAGCAATATTTCGTGATGAATAGGGTTTTAAAAAAATACTTTGACCTCAATTTGACCTTGACAAGGTCAAGGAAAAAAATTGTTGATTTCATGACAACTCATTACCCTCTATGCCTCTGTAAAACGCCGTCTTTCTACTACAAACCCTGTAGCAGGTGTTTTCTGGAAACCACTTTGAGGTAAAAAAAATTTAGACCTCAATATGATCTTGACCTTGAAGGTCAAGGTAAAAAAATGATTTCACCACATCTCATCACCCTCTATCACTGTGCCAAATTTCATCGTCCTACGTCAAATAGCGTAGGAGTTTTCTAGAAACCTCCGAGACAAAAAAAAACAGAAAAACCAATCGAAAAATAATGCGACGTCGGACAACTTCAATATATATATTTTCACTGAAGCAACAATCAAAAGCCATTGAATAGCGGGTGGGATATCGCGTGCACAAAGTTGCACTGTAGGCAACAAAAATACCAAAACATTGCTATTTTCACTAAGTCGCCATTTCGTCATTTTTTGGTCGAATCAAAAAATAATGCAACGTTGCACAAATTCAGTATATATATTTTTACTGTAGCAAATATCAAAAGCCACCGTTGAATTGCGGCTGAGATATCGCATGCACAAAGTTGCACTGTTGGCAATAGAAATACTAAAACCGTGCCTATTTTCACCAAGTCGCCATTTCGTCATGTTTTGGTCGAATAAAAAAATAATGCAACGTCGCACAACTTCAATATATTTATTTTCTCTGTAACAAAAATCAAAAGCCAGCGTTGAATACCGGCTGAGACATATCGTGCACAAATTTGTGCTTCCAAGTGTCGCCATACAGACGGACGGACGGACGGCAGGACGGATGGACAGACCCAAATACTATAGTCCCCCGCTCCGCGCCACACGGAACAAGGGTGTCAAATTTCACTGTGCTAGCTTCAGCCCTTTCTTCGGAGATGTCTGGAAACCGATTGCAATAACTTCGGTTGGAAGAAAAACTAACAAAACAAGCATGTCCAAGGACATGACCCAGCCGAGTTACCAAACAAGCAAAGAGAGAAAAAGAGAGAAAAACTCTGACACGAATACTGTTAGGCCAAAAAATGAAGAACTTTGTTTCTGAACGTAACTTTTTCACAATTTTAATACACAAAAACCAGTGTTCCCAAGTAGATGTTACCCGAGAAGAGCTGATGAAGAGGTTGGGTTTTGACGATTCACGTATTTAGCGACATTTACACAATTTTACAAAATTTTTAAAAAGTCTAGGTGGAGAAGCACTTAAGAAACTTTCGATTAAAATTTTATAACTATTTGAAAAAGACTGAGAGAAATCAATGGTTTGACAATTCAGTTATTTACTACCATTCATTCTAGTGTTAGTAGGCGAACCCCTGGGGAACATCGCTGCGTAACATCTAAACGATTGGAGTAAAACTTAGGAGGAGTAGCATTTTAAAAATGGGTCAAAACGGGCACAAAAACGGCCGCAATTTTATCAGTTTTTCGTCGCTCGTAATAGCCAGGTGGGGGACCACCCAGGGAGCATTTCTGTACAATATCAAAAGGACTGGAGCAAAACTGTGGGATGAGTAGCATGTTAAAGGAAAAGTTTAACATACGCATATACATTCAAGCCCTCATAGTGATACGACTAGCCCAGTCCGACAAAGTCGGCTGGGTTAAAAAGAGAAAGTTCTAGAACCCAAGCAAAAAGAACCACGTTTGAAACGTTAACGTTTCCAGCGTAATTAACAGCCAGAATTCTTAGCAAAGCATACCCATTTGCAAACTATGTTTGCAAGTGGGAAATATATACATGTTTACGCAATGACGTCATATACCATAATCGTTCGTTCTACTCGCAACAAAACTTGACAAAATTTTGCGGACTTACCAAACAACAACCCACCGAATTTGAACCACCTCTAATATTCAGCGATTGAGAAACTTGCCACACGAGATTGTTATATTTTGATGTCATACGCCTTCCCTGTCAAAAGTTGAAAGAACCACTCGACCTACTCAAGGAATAAACAGACCAAGTTGGAAGTCGATCCAACTTTTCTGACACACACACACACACACAGAACGCACAAACACCATATGCCTCCCCTTGGACGGGGAGACGCAATTACGCTAGCATTAGCCAAATTTCAGTAAATTTTTGCCCATTTGCCAAAATACATGCTAGTCTGTTGGGTGATCTTTTATGAACCAATTCTTGCCAAATCTGAAAGCAATCGAACAGCAATTGTAAAATTTTCATTTCATATGAGTTCAAGTCTAAAGCTTTGAAAACTGAGCTGCTCTGGGTTCGTTTGTCACAGACATGGTGGGGCTCAGCTTGGGCAGCAGTCTTGTAAAATTTGATGGCACTCACCGAAGAAATTGTTTGAGTAGCCATTTTGAAAACTATAAATCGAGCCTTGCAATTCAAGAAGCAGTTGTCTGGCAAAATGTTGCGAGAAAATGTACCCCCCTTTTCCCCACTCCCTGGTCTAAAACCTAAGGCAATTCTTCTATAATGTTAATCTACAGAGGTCACAAACGACGATTTCTACCCACGACTACGTGAACTTAACAAAAACTTGTGTCACTTATCTACGCTATGCTAAAAAAATACTGACACTGCAACTGCAATGAATGCTTGCAATATCTCCTCGATTTCGATAATGACAATGATCCCTTGTGTGATTCAGTGTGTTCTTTGCAGTCTTTGCAATAACAATATCACTTCAGGTTTTAATAAATAATCCACGCCAATTGCTTCTGTTCATGTGTCTATGTCTTTTAATTAAATATCATTATTACAAAGTTGAACATTCGTTAACTGAGGGTCGGGTTGCTAGGGTTACATAGCTCACCACGTAAATTTCAGAACGGTAAATTTATTTTCAATCTCTGGGTATTTCATTTCTATTACTATTATTTTTTTTCATTAAAAACGGCGGTCAAATCGCAAGACATTTTACTTAATGCATTATCTTGTCAACAATAAAATGAACAAGTCGATTGGAAATCAAGTTTGTTTTATTATGTATAACAAGCTTTCAAAAACTGCAGTTCATATTACTTTGTATCAGAATTTGGACAACTCTTCCAGTCAATTGCATCTAATGTCACTGTGGATTTTCCTGAGGTTGACATGCTGTACACCTCTCTTCACTGTATCGTATCGCTACCCAAGGGCGTTACAATATCACACACGTTTGAATATAACTATTTTTATCTTTTCATTTTAATAGCACTCATTTATGTATCGAATTTTTTAAAGCTTATCGGTAATAAATCGACAAAGAAATGGAACCCAAGCTATATAAAACATGCAAAAATCCACAATACTTATAAAAAGATAAAACAGGCAAAACTTTCGGGTCTACCTTTACATATTTATGCTTGCTTTTTAATCACTTTTTAAAACTTAATTTTTCATGTCGGTTCAGCAACCGTAGGACAAAGCCTTTTGTTTTTTTAGCTCACCACCACTGTACAGGTGGAGCCGCAGGAATGTCCTATCGCTCCTTATACGCATCGTTGTCATATCAGGTGTTCACTTGTTCGACCCAGGTGTCAATTTTTTACATTTCAAAACAAACATGAGCGCACTTCCAAATTCACTCAAAGTATTACACGTCCTTCAAGCTGCACACTTCTATATCCGAGTGTTACCTCCTCAGTTATCACAAATGTGGTCAAATACGTTGCTAGATTTTACTCAAATGACATCACGTGGGGCTCGGGTTAGGTTGTCGGGCTGACGGAGGACAAGTGCTCTAAAAGAATGAAAAACAAAGATAAAAATACGGTCACTACTACGTGGTTATCAATTAGTCTCGTTAGTATTTAACATGCCAGATGAAGGGGGTCACAGTTTACGAACCTCGAAGGTAGTGACATGACATCACAATGTTTTTACATAATAAACTGAGAGTGCGTGAAGCAATGATTTGACATCGGTTT
This sequence comes from Protula sp. h YS-2021, assembly GCA_949752745.1. Taxonomy (NCBI): domain Eukaryota; kingdom Metazoa; phylum Annelida; class Polychaeta; order Sabellida; family Serpulidae; genus Protula; species Protula sp. h YS-2021. The sequence continues at coordinate 33,144,995 of OX457026.1, forward strand.
CTCGCGAAAAACAGACCTAGTCCTGCCATCTCTGGTTAATGACGCAGCTGTTGTTGCCATTCATAAAATATCCCCTCTAACGGTTTTTCCCACTACCACTCTATCACAGCTCGGAATGAAATCGTTATGTTATGCGCACAAGGCCACGGTGAACTAAAAATGCTCTAAAACCAGAACTAACAGTGTACCCTAACATCAGTGCTCGCTAACATTACCTATTATTGTAAATTATTGTAAATTATTGTCCGCCATCCTTACCTCTAGAGGGTATCAGTATTCTGTCACTTTCTTGAAATTGACACACGTGAAGTTGGTCTCTAAATAAATACGTAATTAGAAGTTGCTTGTCTTCCCCTATGCATGGGTCGTAAAAGCCCGGCAATTCACTCTGTAATTTAAATAGAATTACATCAATTCTAAAATTTTGTAGAGATTTACTGTTGGGAATTTTGATGATAATGCGATTTTATTCAAACAAGGAACAAAGAAATCCAATGAAGAAATCCAAAATAGTTTTCTTTACTTAATTTTGTTTCACATTTTGTTGTTTAAGAATTATTTAGAAGAATATAAACTCTTTTACTTCTTGCTTCAAATGTTAAGAACCCAAATTTCAATTTCGGTAATAATTATTCATAAAGTTGAAGCTGTTAACATATTTGAGACTACCTTTCAACGCAACTTAGATTTAATACTTTCAAGTTTCGTGTAAGCTGCTAATGAAAGTTTGGAGTCTTTAACCAATGCTTGTACTTGTTTTATGGCGTTTATGACGTCTTGTTCGTCTGTGTTTTCGCCGTTCAGTTTCCCATACATGGCCTTTTTAATGACAAGTCCGTGTTTTTCGATTTCTACCCTAAATGATCTTTCTATGGTTTCTCTCATTAGCTCCAGCTGCAAAACAATTAAAAATATTTTTCTAATTTTTTTCCAAGGACAAGAAAACTTTTGTTAAGAAATTCCTTCCAATGTATATAAAAATTTCACTGCTTTGTGAATAAGACATTTCCTCAAACTGGCTAACGACTACAAGGAAAAACTGACTTTTGGAATTTGTCATTTAAGTAGCCATATAACGGACCTTGTTTTATACTTGTACAAAGTAGATCATCAGTATTGTTAATGTGGCGGCTTAAGAAGACAACGAGGTAGTGAAGACTCTTTTATTCAAAGAACGTAGAACTCGAGAACAAAAGGTCATCTGAAACATCATGAAAATAACATTAAATCTTTTGTCCGAAACTCATGATAAACTAATGGACAAAAGTCAACGAAGCCATTACACTGGTGTAAAGGCATTCTACTTACATAAATAATAAAAAGCAAAGATACCAATACACGACTTCGCATTACATGGCTGCTCGTGCAGCATGATTACGCAGCACAAGAAAAGTACAAGATTAATATATTTACCAACTATCGCTCGCCCATGATCCTCAAAGCAGCATGGCACTTGATACTACCGTGAACTAGCAAACAACTGTGGCCAAGCATAAAAATCATGGCTTTTAATACGAGGTTACACGTGGATTGTAGGCTCGGGCCAAAAGAACACTTGATTAATAACCCCGCATAAGGTGGGAACACTTGTTCAATGATCCCGCATCAAAAAGTAAACACAACCTAAAATCGCGTTTTCAAGAAACTTCAGTATGGGTATCAAAGACACTTGTGTTCGTTGCTGTTAACTTTCCAATTTTGCCTTTCCTTAAACATTAGAAAGATGAAAGGAGAAATTGACCAAGTTTGACAAAATTTAGATTTGGTGGAAGGCCTTGTGGGCAACATACCTATAAAAAGTAATCAAACAGGATCTGTGGGATCACCAACATTTTCTTGTATCTTTCAAAGTTATCTGTTTATTTGGACTACTTGGGGTATTAAAAAGTCTGAGGTTTTTGCTTTTTGAACATACAAAAGCAACGTTCGCGATGACGGCGTTTTTACGCGGATTTTAGCACTCTTTGGGCCTTGTGACGCGGCTTTTCACAACCCACTGCGTCACAATGACGCGGTTTTTTGGAGACCACCGCATCACACTATAGAAAAAATCTGAATAGACCTAGTCAAGAATTACACGGCATTTTGAGTGTCAATCGAAACTAGTTTGTGGTCTTGTATTTGTTATTTAGCTAAGCCGTTAATAAAATCAAAAATAAATGTTACTACAGCTTATTGTTGCATGGAGGAGGTGGGGCAGGGGGTAGGTGTTTCAAAAGGCACCAGTACTTAGTATTGAAAAATGCTTGGAGAGCCTGTGACGCGGTTTTTTAGATCCCACCGCGTCACGCAAATATGTGTGACGCGGTTTTCTGGAAGGTCAGCGCGAACGCTGCAAAAGGATTATCGGTACCCTAAGTCGACCACAACTTTGACACATTATGCAATAGAAAGGATGTTCGTTTGAAGGCCGAGTAGCACTGATTGGAAATCGAGTAGCAGTGAGTGGAAATCGAGTAGCACTGATGGAAATAGATATAACAGAGCGTGACAAACAAGTAACACTAAGTAAAATATAAGGCTCTAGCAGTGTCATTTTGACCCCCTTGCACTTTTTCGGGTCATTTTGGACCGGGCGATTTTGACCTGGATTCACATTGACCTATTGGACTACAAGTACACTTCATAATTTAAAATTTAAATTGTGCGTCTTAAAGTTGGTAACCTTCATTTAAGTGTTTTAGGGCCTTAAAAAAGCTCATGATGTGGTTACATCTTCTTTAGATGTTTCTTAAGTTTTCATTTCCTAACAAGTTTGTTTCGATTACATTTTCTTAAAACTAGTTAACAATAGAATTTATAACCCAATTACAATAAAATGTTCAACTGTTGGGCTGCATTTAAGTCTAATTGCAATTAGCTAGTCAATATATGAATACAGCATGTCCGAGATTTCCAATCACCCACATATCACTTCCTTCAATCAAACAATGCATAAAACGCGACAGAGAAGGGGACCAAAGGCGGCTTTTGATTGAGGTGGGGGGGGGGGCTTTTCACTTAGAATTGTACAAATTAAACATCTCTCACAACCCCGGCAATTTAGAGAAATGCAATTAAAACTACCTCCTGTAAAACTGTAGCACCAGGGACAAGAAAACTATTAAATTTAACTAGTTTTTACAAGCCATCGTGGAGGAAAACAGAATTTTTGGCGTTTGAGCATTTGGCGGTGGGATTTTGGGCAATACAGGACTTGCGGAGGTGGGAATATTGGCGGTATTTTCCAAAAGTTTTTAATACTTGAAAAGTCTTTGACTTGGTCAAGGCTTATATGACTTTGTGCGGGCTGCCGTTGGTCCTTTTTTTGTCTTGACAGCAAAAAGTCATCATTTTCTTGTCTCAGCTTCCTCTCTGACACAACAGGTACGTTGTGCGCATAACTTTGTACTTATGTAGAACTTTTTCGTCCACGATTTCGTTTTCATGCTTAAAACGCCATGCAAACACAGCTGATTTTAGAATAAACTAGAAATGTGTTGATCTTAGGTTTGCCTGGATCGACGGTCTGATCGAGCACATTTGCCCAGATGACGAAGACAAGTGGGTTCTAAATATAAAGCAAGATATTCTCAGCAACCTGCAGAACACCATGGAGGGCTGGGATACCGACCGTGAAGCTACAGAGGTGCGTTTCTGCGTTTGCCTTGGCAACACAAGTATTTGATCTATGGAGAGTACTCACTGATAAGTGGTTGAGTACACTTGAGCGGAGCGATACTGTACATATGCCCCGGAGTAGCGGAATTAAAAGTGTGTAAAATCCAAATCCAAATGCGGGATTAATTTATCTAAAGCTACTTAAATCTTTAAAAAGACAACAACAAAAACATTAAATATGTATTAAAAATGTTAAAATTTAACTTAACACAGGAAATCTTTGTTAGTTGCGCAGAACCCGCAAGACAGGACGCACAGGACATCTGACTCATCCTGTCCATTGTTCTCATCCTGTGCTTTGACCCGAAATAATCAACTATAAAAGATAATACTAAGTGCTCAGAGCGCACTTTTGAGATAATTAATAATATATTCATGAGATAATTTGCATCGATGTGTATATCAAAACAAAGCTTTATCATTCGTTAGGAGGTCCTACTTTTGCCTGATGATTGAAAAAAAAACTGCGAAAATAATTGAAGTACTCTTCATCAGCCGTTGTGATAAGAATTTATTTGTTCTCCGTGTTCTTTTGTGATATGGTATAAATTGTGACCTACCAACAGAGCATACAGATTGTTGTTTTACAGCTAATTTTTTGCTCGCTTATTAATGGTGTTGGATTATTTATTGCCGCTCTTTGTTTGATATATGCGTGACTTTTGTGTGGAAATTTCCTGAATTCCGGTCATTTTGGGGTCGAACGGGTTGTTCTTAAGAGTAATGCAAATCCGATGAGCTCTGAAAACATGATTTTCAGAGGGGGTGTGGGAGTGGGGGGAATAGAGAAATACTTTTTGGCTGTTTCAATATACTGACCCAAAAGCGTGCCTTCGGATTGACGTGATAAACTAGAACCTGATTTCGCTAGCGAAATGGTAAACACTTGACAAAAATTAAAACGCAAAAAAGACTTCCTTCAATGGGTTATTTCTTGAATAATATATTGTAAACAACACAGCTTGAATACGTCTTATAAGCCGAGAAGTGTTTGGTTTTTGTTTACTTAAGGTTTGGTTGACTGATCAGACACACGCTGTGTTATCTGTTTACGCAGTTAGAGCTCGCACAAAGCTGAGCAACTGTGTGGTGTTCTGTGCTATACGTTAAATGCCCCGCATTTACTTGCAAAAAAATACACTCTTTTCACATGGCGTTTTAAACAAGAAAACGAATTCGAAGGAGAAAATAAAAAGTGTCATGCACACGTTCATATCAAGTTCTACCTAAGTCCCTAGGGCAAGTAGTGCCAGTGGAGGAGATGACACAAGAAATCCGATCACTGTCAAGAAAAAAAAATACCAACGGCTGCTCGCACAACTTCAAAAACAACTGGCACACTAATAGGTCCTAAATCTTAATATTATTTGAGAACGGGGGGAGCTTTAGAGTCATTGCGGAGCGCATGCCAAACTGAGTTTCGCTTTTTAGCTTTTAATGTTTGTCAAAAAGTGGAAGATTTCGCTTGCGAAATGCGGTTCTAGTTTTTCTTTTGGGGGTGGGGTGATTCATTGATGTTTCTTCAATACTGTCATCAATGGATAACATAGACATTATATCTGTTGGCAATATGTAATTGCAATTTTGAATTGCATTTGGAAATTGCAAATAATTACATATTACAGTAATTTCAATTTCAATTATGCGGGAAAGTGTAATTACCTTTTCTATGATGCATTGTGATCCGGAGTTTATCCTCATTCCGGAGTTGATTCATATCCATATCAAGACATAGAATTCATCACAAGCAATCGATTTTTATGTGAAAATATCGCGAAAAGTCCCAACGCCAAATGTGCCACCGCAGAAAGTCATAGACCCATCGTGAAGAGGACAGCCCACCCCCTCCCCCAGACGGTTGGGGCTAAAATGACTATGAAGTAAACATCATATTGTACCATGACTGAACCGAACCAACACTCAACTTCTTTCTACATGCGAGTACATATGTATGTAGAGGCATCTATAGACTAACCCCTCTAAAGTACAACTCAGCACTAGCGAATATGACACGAATATATGTGTGTATCGATCATTCGGCCGAAAACTGGTCAAAACAGTGATTCTGTCACAACATTTTAGATTTGAATTAAAGGGGAAAGGACTTAACCAGGTACGAACTCTCCAGGCGCCACAGAATATTCCATAACATTCTCACAGTTTACAAAAACACCAAGCACTCAACTACAAACCTTCATAGGCCTTTTTATCTAAGTGAACAAATTTTGGGCATCTGCTTGTGCTTTCTCGTGCGAAGCATGCTTGTCTGGGTGGAAGAGGCGACTCATTTTTCGATACGCATTGCTTATTTCTTCTGCATTTGCCTGGAAAAAGAATCATTTAACACTCTCCATGCTAGAAAACCGGCAAGGGATGGTGGTCGACAAGGATGTACTGGGACATTGTAGTTAGCCCAACACTGAATCAGTGATTTAGATTTGAATATACAGTAGAACCTCGTTAATTCGTACCTTTCGGGACAAGCCAAAAAGTACGAATTAACCTGGGGTCAAATTATCGGCCTTATAAAATCCAAATATGTACTGTATAAGTTTTATTACATTTTTACTCTGACCATTGAAATACTACATATACACAAGAACATTTATCTGTCATAGGCATTCATGAAAAATACATGTTCAATGGGCACATACAGATCGTCGGTTAAAAGCAGTTTCGTTCTCAATATCTAAGGCAATGTTTTACAATTCACTGTTAAACACCAAACTAGTCACCATGGATGTTTGCTTCGTTTTACTTTTTCTAGCCAGAAAGTCCAAAAGAAAATTGGCGTGGTTAAAAGCGTCTGTAGCATTCTCTGATGCACCAGGAGTCAAACGAATGTCAGTAAACATTTGAATAGGGCTAGCAACTGAGGGAACACGTACTGCTGCGGAGCAGGCAATGACAAGGCACGACACATGACTGGTTAGTGGGTGGTGTTGTACTAACCCCTACAAATACGCAATTAAGTCGTATTTATACTATGTCACTCTTTTATTGTGCAATCAACTAAGCTTGAGGAGTTTGTCAATCTCATATCTTACAAGATGTATTTTCTTTAATTCTGTTCTAAACACTGGCAAAAAATAAAAATTATTAGGTCTCACATTTGGGACGAATTACCCTCGTTAATTCGTGCTTTTCCATAGAAGCCAATAGGTCCCAAACTCGGGAGCGATGAATTTTGTACGAAATAACCTGGGTTACGAATTAACCGCGGACGAATTAACAACATTTTCCCTGTTTAAGATCGAATATCGAAATTGTCGATGCTACAGAATTTCGAGGTAAAACACAAATCTTAATGTGTGTACGTAGGAGACACATGTGAGCAGTTTCAATTATAATTGCAATTGACACAATTTGAAGTTTCTAATTACCTTACATAGTTACATCGTTTTTGAAGTTCGGAAAAGAATAAGCTGGTGAAAAATCGATATTTTTGGAAATAAAATGGTGAAAAAATCATATTTTTTTGGACAATTGTGAACAAACAAAAGTATCATTGGGGACCCGCTGGGGCAACCAATTGCCTAGTTTGGAGATTGGCCGTCAAAGAGCAATATGACTTCACCTTTAAAAATGAAGATAATTTTGATATTGATGACCCTCAAATTAAAGAACATTGAATAATCTTGCAAATTCCATTATCTTTTCACAAAAAGTCGTTTTAATTGATTGTAGGAGAAGATACATTTTAAAGTTTGAAATTTACTGATATGTTCAGGAAAATAAGCAATTCATAAGCTTATTTTCCTGGCGTTAGTTGACATTTTTCAGAAAAAATTGCTTTTTCGTTAATATTTCGACAATATTTTAACGAATCACAAAGAAGCGAGAGAGAGAGAGAGAAACAGAGAAACAATAGCAAAGAAGGTTTCAATATCCGCTTCCATAATTCAAAATTTTAAGATGGCAAGGTTTTAACTGGCGTTAGTTAAGATTTTAGTGAGGAACTGGTTTTTCGCCAATATTCCTCGCCGAGAGAGAGAGAGAGAGAGAGAGAGAGAAACAGAGAAACAATAGCAAAGAAGGTTTCAATATCCGCTTCCATAATTCAAAATTTTAAGATGGCAAGGTTTTAACTGGCGTTAGTTAAGATTTTAGTGAGGAACTGGTTTTTCGCCAATATTCCTCGCCAAATTTTCCGAATTACGAAAAAAAGTAATAGCCAATGATGACTATCTTTATCTAAAATTGGAAATCAGCAGTAGCCAATAAGGTAGTAGTGTCTGCTACTCTTGCTTGAAATTACAATGGAATGATCTTATTTTCGACTTTTTTTGGCCAATCAAGAAAAAAATAATAATAGCCAGTAAGGTCATATTGCCTGCTATTTTTTTTCTAAAAGTATCAAGACTATTTTCCTTGAGTTAAGATTTTACTGACTTTTTTTAGTTTTTCGCCAATTTTTGTCAAATCACAACATATTGTAACAGCAGCAGCTAAATAGGTTGTGTCTGCTACTGTTACTTAAAATAGCAATGCAATGATCTTATTTTCCTGGAGTTCGTTAAGATTTTACTTGTATGTTTTTGGCTTTTGGCCAAAATTTTCGCCGATTTTTTTTTGGTCAGTGACCAAAAAAGTAGTATCCAGTAAGGTCATATTGCCTTTAAAATTTCGAGACACTAAAACTATTTTTCTGGAGTTCGTTAAGATTTTACTGATTTTTAATTTTTTTGCCAAAATTCTCGCCAAATTTTTTGGCGGATCTACAAAACAAGTAACAGATAGATGGACACCGGTGCACCCTACCTTCCACCAAAATTGTAGAATGTTTCCATGAAAACCTTAGGAGATACGTTTTACAGAATCAGGGGTGCACATAAGGAGTTTTTTACCTTCGCCAATTGGGTTTGTTCAGCTCACCTTCGCCAAATCAAATTCACCTTCGCCAAATTAGCCCTCTTACTAAAACTGTAACTTAATTTGTTTATTGCATATAAGCTATACATTTTCTTAACTATATTGTCCAGTTTATGTCTTTATAGAGCTACATCGGTAGTTACTCAGTCCTGACCGATTTGTAGCTTTCATCAACCTTGATTATGAAAAAATTCACCTTCGCCAAATTGGCGAAGGTGAATCTGTTAACCTTCGCCAAATGAATTTCAGCTTCGCCATGGCGAAATGCGAAGGTCTTATGTGCACCCCTGCAGAATATTGGTTTTTGGCCAATGCTTCCATCAATTTTTTGGTCACTTGCCCAAACAGAAATAGCCACTTCGGTAGTAACGTGTGCTACTGTTGCTGAAAATAACAAGGCAATGAGGCTTTTTTCCGGGGTTTTACGGCCTTAAGTTTACATTTTATATTTATATTTATATAATCTGTAACTATATTTTAGATGTCTGTTATATTATCCATTCCTCCCCCGCTTGTTGCTTTTCTATTTTATTTAGAATATCCTATTGCTTCAGTCTATAATGCTTAACATGAAAGTCAGTTTCAAAAATTGACTTTATACCCTTTGAAGTTGAGGGCGGTTGGGGCCTGCTCGTGTTTCACAAATACTTACTTGTTTTTTAGCCAGTGAGCAATAAGCCAATCCGCATTTTCGGGTCCTTCCGATGGAGGTGTCGTTTCGAATGCACTTTTTTAGGATAAATTATAAAGAAGCGATAACAGGAAAAGCATAAAAATGCTAATTTTGTTTCAACACTTTTGAATTTGAAAAACCCCCATATGGTCTTAAAAACTATTTTACACATTAGTCAAATGTAGTCCTCTTTTGAAAAATTACTTTTCTGGTGATCCGATATTGAAGTGAAGGTAGCAGGTTCTATTACCTACCTCATTGGTATGTTTTTTCGTAATTGGCCAAAATTGGCAAAAAACCAAAATTTTCTCAGTAAAATCTTAAATAATTCAAGGAAAATAATATTACTGTCTTGAAATTGAAAAGAAAGATAGCAAGCATTACTATCTACGTGACTGTTACTTTTATTTTGAGCGATTGGCCAAAACAATTGTCGAAATTGTTGGCGAAACACTCCCCCTCCCAAATAAAAGTTTCAGTTTCAGATAGTTTCAGTATCATTCTTCGCTGCTCAAGGGATAGAGTTCTCATAACTTGAGCAAGTACCAGTGAATTAGCATGGATACACATTTCACTTCGTTAGCTTGATATGAGGAATGAACTTGGACTTTCAAAAACTTTTCAAACATATGAATTATTTCCGTGTCACGTTTCTGTACAGGTCGAGACTTTTCATTTGAGCCTAACATCAATGCTCTACGTCTGATGGAACTGGAGATATAGCGTGTACAAACATATTTATCTAAAACCCCAATTATCGTCCATTTTTGTAAATTTGACCACTTCCGGATGACCAAATCTGATCAAAAGTACAAAAAGGCATATGTACAGGTCAAGACCTTTCATTTGAGCCTAACACCAATGCTCTACGTCTAATGGAACCGTGGATATAACGTGTACAAGCTTATTTCCCTAGAAACCCCAATTATCGCCCACTTGGTCAATTTTTCCACTTCCGGATGACCAAATCTGACAAAATGTACAAAAGGCACATCTACAGGTCGAGCTCTTTTATTCGAACATAACATCAATGCTTTGCGTTCAATAGAACCGTTGACATAGCGTGTACAAGCTTAATTTACACAAAAAACTTCGATTATCGTCTATTTGGTCATTTTGACCACTTACGGGTCACGGGTCAATCTGACCAAATGTGCCAAAAGGCACATCTACAGGTCGAGACCTTTCAGTTGAGCATATTCTCAATGTTCCACGACTAATAGAACCGAAGATATAGCGTGTGCAAGCTTATTTCGTAAGCACAGTAAGTGTGCAAAGTTATCTAAAAAAAAGCTTTAACTGATTTACAAGGCTCAGAATGTATGTGGTTTTGCAATAATTGTAAGCCATTTGTTTTCCCTTTTTTAGATGACGATGAATTTTATTAAATATGAACGCTACAGATATTGAGCTGTCTTCGTTATATAAAAAATGTAAATATTTTTAAGTAAATACAGACAACTAGTTTGACAATAATTTTACTTCGACAATAACATTGATCCAGAAACGAATTTTTATAATAAACTGAATATAAATTGTGAGTACTTCCTTGATGAACAGTTCATGGTACAAGTTAAAAAGACTGACGGTTTTAGTATAGTCACTTCAATGCCAGACGTTTAAATGTAAATTTCAGTCACATTAAAAATTACTTATGTAGTTTAAATTTTGATTTTGACATTATATGTTTTTCCGAAACATGGACTGAAACTAATAGTCTAGATGACTATCTGTTAAATAAATATTTATCTTATGGTGTATCACGTGTTAATAAAAGAGGAGGTGGAGTGGCAATAAACGTTAAAAATCACTTAATCACTCATTCATTAAGAATCTTAGCTACAGTATTGATGACGTACTGGACTGCGTATCTGTTCAGATTCAAATCAATAATCAGAAAACAATTAGAGCAGGGTTCTCGTTGGCGGGGTTTTTGTCCACTTTTTGGGCAATTTTTACAAAATGACTCACTTTTTCGGAACCCACCGAGTCGCTGTGACTCACAGTTTTAAAACCCACCGAGTCGCACCTTGCAAAGAAAACATATTGTAATAATTAAATTAATTATAATATTTTTGCAGTGAAAAAGTCAGCCGAATGTCAAAATTATACACACACCACTTTTTCGTTTTATTGGGTCATTATATAACCATCGGACACCTCTTAAGGTATATTTTCGGAGAAAATGGCGCCAGTCTAAGTAAGTTGCATTTCAAAGTTTCTCCATTCAAAAGAAAAACCGCTGTTTTCACGTTTGTCTTACATGATTTTTTATTTTATAAGCTTTAAGTTTAATTCAATGTGTTTCCGTCACAGCGATTTAATGAGATGAAAGTGACAAAACATCATTAAAACAACGTCAAGTAATCGTCTCTGATGACCGACTGGATCAAATTCTTCGTGTGTCCGTAAATGGTCTCGATTTTGAATCCTTTGACTACACCAATGCAACAAGAAATTTCAGGGAAATCAGAAGCCGGTTCTAGTAAAATATGGAACAAAAAAACGAACATATTTTCTTGGAGATTTGCTTTTGCTGTTCGATTAGCACACTGCAACAGTTTGAGTTATACGAGTAGATTAGCTATGGACCCGTTTAAAACGAATTATTTGCCAATGAAGTCGTAATCTGTTTTATCATTCCAGTATTATCCATAATTAGAATCCAATTTTTTCCGTAGCGCAGTATTTAATTTCGGATTTTTTTCCGTCAAATTATAGCATAGCCATTGCATAATTGTGTTCAGAGTAGGCATAGCAATTACTTTTGTTTTTAAAGCGCTCAAGTTTTTCAACGTTAAATAAATAATCAAGTTTAAAAAGTGTTCTTATAAGAAAGAGCGCCGTTGGGGGGGGGGGGGGAAAGGGGTATGGGATGGGTGGGGATTAAAGGGGGATAGAGGTGTCGTTGCAGGATGTTGTGACTCAGTTTTCTGGACCCAACTGAGTCACATTTTCCTTTTTACTCAGTTTCCTGAGAACCCAGCGCGAACCCTGTAGAGTCTAGGTAAATTACAGACCTCCTAACACTGATATCCCTTGTTTTAACAACCATCTCGAGATCTTGTTAAAAGATTTTTCTTAAAAAACCCTATATATGAGGTGATTTTAACATTAATCTATTATACACTAAAGAAGATTGTCATACCAACTGACATAATATAATGTCAGTGCTAATCATAAATGATATAACTGATCACCTGCCTATCTTCTCCATGAGTGATTATAACGTCACTAAAAATTCCGTAAGGTATTTGCTTAAACGTGAAACTAAAGAGATAAATATAAATGCATTTCTAAGTGAGGTGAGAAATACTGACTGGGTTGGTGTGTTATCTAAATGTTTGTAAATGAAATCTGTAATGCATGTGATGTTACATGTGCTATTAAAAAGGCTAAAAAGACAGAAAAATCACATCAGAAACCATGGCTCACCCCTGGTTTAATTAACGCCACAAGAAAAAACGACAAATTTTTGGGATATGATTAAAACAAAAAGCGAGGTTTCGAAACAAAGGTATAAATCATACAGAAATAAACTTACAAACGTCTTTAGAAACGCCGAAAAAATGCACTACAGTAACTTATTGCAAACTCATAAGTGTGACATTAAACAAACTTGGGTAATCATAAATGATTGTATCAACAGAGGGCGGATGGTATCGGCTTTTCCAGAATCTTTTAAACGTGGTGATAAAATACTAACTGACAGTAAAGATATTGCCAATGGATTTAATGATTTTTTTTACAAATGTTGGCCCTAATTTGGCTAAAATCATACCGAAATGTAATGCTTATTTTTCATCTTTTCATCTTGGTTACGACGGTATACCAATGTCTATTGTTAAGAAAATCAGCATAGATATCGCTGACCCATTAGCACATATATTTAATATCTCATTTGAAACAGGTATTTTTCCTGATAAAATGAAAAAGGCAAAAGTAATTCCATTATTCAAATCTGGTGACAACAGCATTTTTACCAATTATTGTCATGTAGCTTTGCTACCACAATTTTCGAAAATCGTAGAAAAACTCTTTAACGTTCGTCTTCTATCCTTCATCAATAAACATAGCGTCTTCTATTCTGGCCAATATGGTTTTAGACAAAACCGTTCTACTTCTTTGGCATTAACAGAATTTTTAGAGGAAATAACTGACTCACTAGACAAGCAAAAAGCAGTTGAGTTTTTATTGACTTACATAAGGCTTTTGATACCATAAATCATGAAATTTTGTTTAAAAAACTAGAAATGTATGGCATTCGAGGTACAAGTCTACTTTGGCTGACTAGTTATTTGTCTTCAAGACTACAGTATGTTTATTACAACGGCGTGGACTCAGATGTTTTAAAAGTGGTCTGTGGAGTTTCACAAGGCTCAATTTTAGGACCAACCCTATTTCTGTTATATATTAATAATTTGTGCAACGTGTCTGATTTAACGAAATTTGTATTATTTGCTGACGATACAAATTTGTTTTATACCAGCTCAGAAGTAGATGAAATATGTGAACTAATTTGTTTAGAGTTAAAAAAGCTAGCTGTATGGTTCAAAGCAAATAGACTATCGTTAAATGAGGTAAAATTAGATTTTTGCATTTTCAAATAAGCATTCTAATTGCGATTTCAATTTCAATACAAATGGTTCTGCATTAGAAAGAGTTTTTTCGACGAAATTTTTAGGAATAATTAGTAAATTGTCGTGGTCGAATCAATTAAAACATGTGCAGAACAAGGTAGTTTCGGTACTGAATAAAGTGAAATATCTGCTCGATTGCCCATCTTTATATACCTTGTATTGTGCCCTAATCCTACAGTATCTTAGCTATTGTTGTGAGATATGGGGAAATACATATCGATCAAGATTAGAAAGTGTTATAAAATAACAAAAGAAAGCAGTTAGAATAATTGACCAGGCCCCAGCTAGATCACACACAGATCCAATCTTTGTCAAATTTAATCTTCTAAAATTTGTAGAAGTGGTAAAGCTAAAAAACTGGCTGTTTTATGTACAAAGCAAAACAAAACCGACTACCTGAAAGAATCAACAATCTTTGTCTGATTAATAATCATAGCACAAGGCAAAATGGAAAATTCTGTGTGAAATATAAAAGAACAACCCTCAAAAGTTTTCGTTTAACTGCAGTTGGTGTTAACTTATGGAATAGTCTGGACTGGAAATTAAAAAATAAAACTACTTCTGAAATGTTCAAAAAAGCGTACAGGGCTAGTTTGATGAGTACATATAAATAATCGAATACAGCATTTTTTATAACAGTTAAACATAATAGTGTAATTCTATGTATGTAAGCGTCTGAACTAAAATAGAATTAGGAAATAATTGTTAAACATGCATACATAGCATGCTGAGACATAGCGTTTTGTTAGATAAAAGTGTGTTTGATGTAGTTCTATAGTATTAGTAAAGTTAGGCAGCATATAGGATCGGCTCTTCACAAGTTATTAACTTTGTCGATCTACCCTTTTCCGAGAATAGCTCATTTAATAGACAGTATGAATTAATGTTTTTTTTCGAAGTAACTAAAACGATGACATTTTTGTTCTTTTACATTGTACAATGAATGTATCCTTGGAAAATAAACACCTTGACTGATTGATTGATTTTGTTAAAACCCCAATTATCGCCCATTTCGGTCAATTTGACCACTTCCTTAACCAAATTTGACCAAAAGTACGAAAAGGTACATTACATGTCGAATCCTTTCATTTGAGCCTTCTCTCAGTTTTCTACGACTAATAGAATCCAAGATATAGCGTGTACAAGCTTATTTCCCTTAAACCCCAATTATCGTCCATTTTGTTCAATTTGACCACTTTTAGATGACCGAATCTGACTAAAAGTACCAAAAGGCACATCTACAGGTCGGGACCTTTCATTTAAGCTCAGTATCAATGCTCTACGACCAATAGAACCGGAGATATGGCGTGTACAAAACAAGTAAGTATTTGTGAAACACAAGCAGGCCCCAACCGCCCCAAATTCATAGGGGTATAAAGCGATGACGAACAGAGGGACGGACGAACAGACGGACACCCCAAACCTATAGACCCCAATCCGAAGGTTTGGGGCCTAAAAAGCGATGGCTGACAGCCGGACGGACTGACACCCCAAACCTATAGGCCTAAGAAATTCGATATCCAGGCAAACTCTGTCTTTTCTTTCATTTTGACCCGGTTTGTATTCAAAACACAGGGCTTTTTCGCCCATTTTCCGGAACACCAACAGTTTGGTTTCGCTTTTCCTAGGTCCTTATCATCTATTTATAATAAACGAATTCGTACTTTCGGATCTTTCCTATGGAGGTGTTTCGACCGCAATTTTTTAGGAGAAATCATAGAGAAATGATAAGGAAGAAACATCAAAATTCTAATTTTCTTTCAACATGCACATTTTCGCATTTATAAAGCCATCACATGATCTTTTAAAAACTATTTTGAATATTATTCAGCCCCTTTAATAACCTACATGCGAATGTCTTTTTGGCAAAAATGGAATTTTGTTGATTTTTTGCCAGTTGTTTCTATCATTTTTTTGTATCCTTATCCCCACTGAATCTTTCAACAAAGTCTAAGTACGAAATTCCTTGATCCAAACCTAATCCAGTCGAAACGCTTAAGGTTTTCGACGAAACTCTGAAGTACGAATCTGCTTATAACAAAAAAATGGATCTGAAGACACATTATCATACATTTCATTAGCAATTCTCTCACTTGCGCGTAGAGGCCTCTACTTGATCAAGCTTTTCGTAAACCGTTGGTCAGAAACCGCAAAAAAATACGATGCAACTTGGGCGATAATATAACCTTCTTTAAAAATTAAAAAAAAACTCACCCCCTTTCCAAGAGATAACCATGCATAGTAATCATCACTTTCCAAAAGACTAGTTTCTTCCATTTTCTAACAAAATGTGCCTAGTGTAGCAACAAATAGTCTCATTTATATTTTCGAAAGACACAAGTAACAGCTATTCATCAAGCAAGTTCATTGTGTTCTATACAAGGGGGGTGGCTACGTGGAAACACTAATTGAAACTAAACAGACGCCGAGTTGCCGCCATATCTTTATTTACAACCGGAAGTCTCTCACTGGCTACACATATACACAACATTACCCGCGTACTGAAACAAGACTTACTGTGTAGATTACTGCTTAATTGTGCTTTAACTGCTATTTTGCTACCAGCATTCAGTTGAACACTTTATCTGATTAACAAACAAAGAGATATAAAATTTATAAATATACTAGACAGAATATATCAATTAAATTACCTGAAAATTGCGTTATTTTACTTTTTCAACCTTTTTTTACTCTATATTATCACTATCACTGCGATTCGACGTTCTCTGATTATAAACTCGATCCATGAGTGTGACTTCAAGGATCACTTAACAGGCATGGAAATGAAGCTCGAAGTAATTATAAAGGACAACGAATACGCAAAATAACTACTTCAGAGATATCTAAAGCATAACCTTAAACTTGCCACTTAGTTCAGATATAATATTAGCAATTAAACGCAAAAGATAAATCCAACATTCTCTTCTTTTTATATTTACCGTACACAATTACAGCAGCTGAAATGTCGATTAGCTGCAAAAATTGCCAACATTACAGCAACGTTATCAGCACTTTAACTGAACTGCAACCAGCTATCAAATCAGCACCTGTGCAACATTAAAAACCATAAACATTAATATTGCCTTAGAATAAATAAATAATAATTGAATATAGCAAAATATCTTAATTGCACGACATTTAACTAAAAGTTAGTCCTCGAAACCGTACCTCTTTGGCGATCTTACAGAACGACCTGATCGTGATACACGACTACCGACACTTGACATTTTAGTTTTTGCTTTAGCCGGTGAAACGGGGTGTGAAACATTGACAGAAGGCTCTTGAATTCTAACTGTCACAGTTTTTCGGCTAGAAACAACGCGTTTCTCTTTTGAAATCATGGTTTCACCAGATGTAGATGGCGCTATGCTACACGGAATAGCTGTACGGTCTACTGTCGGGTTAGGTTCAATGGGCTTGGGTAAAACAGTTTATGGCTGAGGGGTATTATCGCTCTTGATAGGTTTTTCTTCAACCGGGTGTTGTGAACAACGGATTTGGTCAACGTGTCTTCTCCAAATTGAATTGTCAACCAAAACTTCATACATTAACGTTCCGATTTTTCGCGAGATAACTGCAAATGTCCATTTTCCGTGCTTTTGTCGATAGTCCCTCACAAGCACTTCATCACCCACACTAAAAGAACGGCGCTGAAATTCGTCTTTGGTGTTTACATTTCTGTAAATGATGTCGCGCAAACTGGATTTTGCCAAATCCAGCCTTGTTTTGATTTCACGTCCTAGGAATAACAAGGATGGGGTCTCGTTGGTAGTTGCGTTTTTAGTTGATCGATACATCAGTAGAAATTTGACTACTTTCTCGTTCATTGAACGAGATTCGTGCTTCATCGATTTGAGACTAGATTTAAGACTCTGAACCATACGTTCTGCTAAACCATTTCTCGAGGGTTTAAAAGGGCTCGTAGTTTTGTGAATAATTCCATGATGTTTTAAGAATTTCTGGAAGGCTTCAGAATGGAAGGTTGTACCATTGTCTGTACAGATAACTTTACCGGGCCAGCCATTTCTTGTGAACTCGAAAACTCTAGACAATACCTGGTCTTTTGACGTTGCTTGGACAATTTGTTTGAAGTCGGAAAGTTGTCGAGTAGGGCAGCATAGAATATTGCTCTCTCTCCT
Organism: Protula sp. h YS-2021; assembly: GCA_949752745.1. Taxonomy (NCBI): domain Eukaryota; kingdom Metazoa; phylum Annelida; class Polychaeta; order Sabellida; family Serpulidae; genus Protula; species Protula sp. h YS-2021. Next base: position 33,162,979 of record OX457026.1, read on the forward strand.
CTCCTGACGAATTTTTCTGGCTTGCCGGAAGGTTGTGTCTACTTAACCCTTAAGCGTTGACGTGTTCACTTGTCTTTCGGTATTCAATTTCATGATTATAGCCAGTAAGGAAAATGGCGTATCTTTGCATCTGCGAAGCCGTAGTTGTTGAAATACCCTTTTTGGGATTGAAGATCGAAACCAAAACTTTGCAGTCGGTAACTAGAGTAAATTTTCGGGCAAACAGGTACATGGTGAATTTCTTGATGCTCTAAATGATGCTGAGGGCCTCTCGATCGATTTGTGAGTAATTTTGCTCAGCTTTTGACAATGTTCGGGATGCAAAACTAATGGGGCGTTCGCTTCCATCTGGGTAGATATGCGAAATAACTCCAGAAATATCTTTTGATGATGCGTCACAGTGCAGCCGAAGCGGCAGTTTTGGATCATAATGTGCTAAAACGAGATCAGATGTGATGAGATCCTTCGTTTTCTTAAAAGACATTTCGCATGAGTCTGTTCATAGCCATTTCTGATTTTTGTGGAGCAACTGGTGCAATGGATGTAGTACCGTAGACAAGTTGGGTAGGAAGCGGTGGTAGTAGTTCACCAGGGCGACCCAGCTTCGTAATTCAGAAAAATTTCTTGGAGCTGGCGCATCTGTAACTGCCTTGACTTTCGAATCGGTCTTGTGGATTCCGTCTTTGTCGACGATGTGAGCACAAAATTCAATGGAATCTTTGAAAAACTCACACTTGTTGGGGTTGACTTTAAGGCCGTATTCTATTAATCGCTGAAAGACTTTCTAGAGGGTACATAGGTGATCGTCATCGTCTGAACCGGTGATTATCATATCGTCCAAAATACACTGCACGTTTTTGATACTTTTTAAAACCTGTTCAATTGCGCGTTGCCAAATAGAAGCAGCTAGGGAAATACCATACGCCAGGCGATTGAAAACAAAAATTCCTTTCTATGTGTTGATGGTCAGGTATTTTCTCGATTCTTCGTCCACTACCATTTGAAGATATGCCGTTTTGGGGTCTATCTTTGAAAATCTATCTCCACCTGCCAATGTTGCTAACATGCTCTCAATAGTAGGCAATGGGTACGAGTCAACGTGGAGCTGTGGATTGACAGGTGACCTTAAAATCGCCACATATCCTGACAGAACCGTCCTTCTTCAGAATTGGGACAATGGGTGCAGCCCAATCACTCCATTCTACAGGTGAAATTATCCCTTTACACACCATGTTGTCCAGCCCCTTGTCGACCTTGCCCCTCATTGAAAACGGGACTTGTCCAGTATAGGTTTTTAACACAACATTTGTTCTCCGCAGCCGTAATTTACCAAGATGGCGCTGATAATCCCTTTTCGATATTATCGAAAGCGCAGATCCTGTATCAAGCTCCATTTTGATCATTTTACCGTTTATTTTAGGACTGATCGTAATGGACGCACATTTCTTCTCGCTATTGTTGTTTACATCGCAAACAACTTCCGTATAGCCGAGATCTGAACAGGAAGTGCCGTCGCCATTAGATTCTTCACTATCAGGGGTCACTTCATCGTCATCAACATAAAAAACTTTCTTCTTTGGCTTTCGCTTCTTAAACTGGTCTGTCCCGGTTTTTTTGCTCTCGGAAGATGACTTACCGGATTTTTTCATCTTGCATCTTTTCTTAATGTGACCTTTCTTACCGCAGTTGTGGCATTTCTCGTCCTTAAAACGGCAATCCTCGGGGCCATGACCATTTCTGCCGCACCTGAAGCAACGATTTCCAGCGGTCCTCTGAAACTTGTTAACATTTGCCGATGCTCCTTGGATTTCCGATACATCCTTCATGGCCATTTCCATGGCAATTGCTATCTCCTTGGCCTTCTGGTAGGTTAAATTCTTCTCCAACAACAATCTTTTCAGGACATTTTCGTTCTTTATCCCACAAACTAGCTGATCTCTGAGGTACTCCGCCAGACGCTCGCCGAACTCACAATGCTCACTCAGCTTCTGGAGGACACCCACGTAATCTGTCACCGACTCACCCGTCTGTTGGTGACGATTGTAGAACCGGTATCTCTCTGCTATCACGTTGGGCTTTGGACTGAGATGTTCTTGAAGCAACTCACCAATTTGCTCGAACGTCTTTGTTGATGGCTTGTTAGGTGAACACAGGCTATGTAGCAAGGAATAGGTCTTCCCGCCAATCAGACTAAGAGTTACAGCAACTTTTTTGTCGTCGACTACGTCGTTGGCAATGAAATACTGCTCTAACCTCTCCTTGTACAGCTCCCAGTCACCAGCAGTCTCGTCGAAGGGCTCCAATCGTCCGATCAGTGATGCCATCATTCAGAAGTCACTTCAGCAAACACTCACTTTTCCGTTACCTTCGGTACTTTCTTCTGTGTCTTTCTTCTCCACCAGATCCTCATAACCTCTTCGGTCCGAAGCAACACGATTTGCTCGTCGCCATTTGTTTTATACGGGGGGTGGCTACGTGGAAACATTAATTGAAACTAAACAGACGCCGAGTTGCAGCCATATCTTTATTTACAACCGGAAGTCTCTCACTGGCTGCACATATACACAACACATTGAATAATTTTCCCGCGTTTGATGCTTTTTTTTGTAAAATTTAAGTAAAGTGGGAATTCTATGTAGGTCTAGTGCATAAAGGTAAAAGATATTATAATAATGAAAAATATGTATAACTTTCATTGCATTTTGTTAACATGAATTTGGGTGAAATAAACCTATAATACGTTTTGATTGTTAGATTTTTTAAACAACCTGAGATTCTCTTGATCACTGTTCTATAAAAGGTATTCTTTTGAAAAAGAGGGAAGTGATAAAAATCTGACCCCATTAATTCATATATATTCGACTTTTACTATCACACAAAAATTCTATTTATTGTCATTTTTCAAACGAAATAAAAATAAATAGTCAAGTATAAACAAAACGGAAGAAAATAAAGGTGAAGATTTTTTAGTCTTTGTTTTTAACTAATTGGGAGAAAGCCTGCACATTTAAAGACAAGACTGTGGTCTTGGCTCAGCTGCGTAGAAAGACGACCATACATCTGGGGAACAGTTTATTCGCATTTTGTACCAGTAAGAAATTAATATGAGGAATTATCTGTCTCTCATGATAGTCACCTTTTAGCGCTTTTAAAATTGGACACATTTGAAAGAAGTAAAAATGTTTTTATGTATGCTGTGAATCCCAACTGTAGCTAAATTAGTTTTATAAATTTTGGCCAATTTGGTGTCCTTATTTACCAACATTGCTTTGACCAGTTATTGTGTGGCACTTAAAATATTGAGAACTTTTCATACTTCTCTTTTCAGTCTAAAAAGGGCGGTTAATATATACACTTATACAGACTCTTGGTACGGATTCAATGTCTAAAGTGAACTAAAACCACATTGCTAAACGACATTTCAATGTTCTTGTGTTTAGTGTGCGATCAGCGACAATCCTCTGGAAAGAAGCCCACGAATTCCTTTTATATGAGGACTGAAATAGCCACGTGCTTGTGTTTACCTCTAAATCTAAAAATAGAAAAAATGAGTCTTCCTACTTGCTTTGCGCAATCGCAGTGGCTATTTCAGGGCAAAAATTACTTCCGAGTTCTGTTTAAGTTGTTAAAGTTGCTGATTGCTCTTATTATACGGTGTTGAATTAACCACAACTGATATTTCTTACACAAATCATCTGGAATTTATCATATTAAGGTAAGAGAAATGTGATTCTATCAAGTATTAACGATATTTCATCAATATAAATACTGTCGGCAACGGAATTTTTCTCAAGATCAGCCGAGATAACCACAATTTATTTAGCTTGTAATTGGTATGTACTTGTGGACGGCAACAATTCTAAAATGTCAAGGTGTAGTTCCGAATAGCCTTACTACGAGTATATGTGAGGGAGGAGAACGAATGGGTAACCAAAACTGCCAGATTGTTTCAATGTACCTAAATAAACAAAGGATTCAAAATAGAGCTCTCAGACAGACGGCTCTAAGGATTCTAAAATATCAAGGTATGGTTCCGAATAGCCTTACTACGAGTACGTGAGGGAGGAGAACGAATGGGTAACAGGGCAAAAGGTTAACTTTTCAGCTCGGGGTCCCGCTGGAAACCGACCTCTGAAACCAGGGGTCCCGAGGTAAAGTTGGGGCGAATTAGTGATATCATGCAAATCACAAAACTACTACTTCCAACAACAAAAAAGAAAGACTGAATGATGCTACATTGAACAATGAAAAAACCAATCCTTTTCGATCTTAGCGGTGATAGTGAACAGTTGCAAGAGAAGACCGTCTTTTTTCTGGGATTCCGCGGGACCCCGGGGTCAAATTTCAGGGGTCCCGAGCCGAATATCAGTGGTCCCCGGGACCCTTTGAACTTTATGCCCTGGGTAACCAAAACTGCCAGATTGTTTCAGTTCATCTTGACGTGCTATTAATAGGCAACTTTTCCGAAAAGTTCTTTCGTTTCAGTGGAATTCAGTCTGGATAAGCATATAAAGAAATGAAAGAAAAAAATTGGCAAAAAATCAACAAAATTCCATTTTGCCAGAAACATTGACATGTTGGTTATAAAAGGAGCTGAATAATGTGTAAAATGGTTTTTAAAAGGTCATGTGATGACCTTTTTAGTTTGAAAATGTGCATGTAGAAAGAAAAGTAGAATTTTGATGTTTTCCCCTATTATTTCTTTATAATTTATCCCAAAATCCATGCAGTCTAATCCGATTGACTCCTCCATCGGAAAGATGGCTTATTGTTTAGGAGTATTTTTATTTTGTTATGCGGGTAACCCCAAGATAGATGATCGAAAGTGAATGAACAAGTCTGAGGTGGTCACACTTACAAACTCCAGATTGTTAGTCGGGATATTAGGGTTCGAAATTAGCGGTGGTGCGGTGGCGATTTGCTACCAAGTCCTGACATTTCGCCACCAGAAAAAAATCTTGGTCGCGAAATTTTGCCATCAGAAAATCTGAGGAAAACATAGTTCACAAATTTAAACAATTTTCTTTTCATGAATAACATAATTATTTGGCAACTAGGCGGTCTGTCAACTTGGTTAGATTAATACCGGTTTATTGATAATAAACAGTGGAGTGCTTATTTGACTTGTTGATTTTACGTTGTTGCCATTTGGCCACTTTCGTCACAGGTCAACTCAATTTCGCCACCAGAACAAAAAGTTAGTGGCGAAAATCGCCACCGTGTCTAAAGACTTAAGTTCGAACCCTGGATATAGAAACAGTCTGGCAGTTTGGAACGAAAAGGTCACAGTAGATCCAAATTGGTGAAATGAAAAACCACAGCTTCCGTCCTTGTAAACGTTTTTCATTAATTAAGTAACGCAAAAGAAAGAATATTTGAGTGTAAAGGGTTGCCGAATTTGCATCCGGCTTGTTAAGTGGAGTCGTATTGTAACATTTTGTTGTCACCAATTGTAATTCACTTAATCCGATTCTGTCTCCTCTCCCTCGCATAAGACTGGAGTCAGTGAAAATTTCAGACAATAAAATAGATGTAAACACGAAAGTTGCCAAGATTCATTCGATGCGATTTGTGGTGTACAAGGAAACTGTATCTGAAAACTATTTAAACTCCTCTTGCTGTGCAGAATACATGAATGGATTACAGGTTCAAAACAACTATCGTTTTGACACATTCAGTTACTTTGATTAAAGAAGCATGTGACAGCGCTAAAAAAATCTGACAAATCTAGACCTTGATGACTTCGACAAAGCCTAAAATAGTTTTGCAGTTTTGGCATTAAAGTGATTGTTCGTTAAAGTGTATCATAACAGATTATGATAAATAGGGTTTAAATATACATATTTATGAAGAAAACTCATTGGTACCCCCCTCAAAATGATGACCAACTACTTTCTCTCACGCAAATATAGGTAGGTACAAGTGTCCCTATACTCTCTTGTTGTTAAAGTATTGGTAGTTCAGTGATTCTACATATTTATAAAAGTATCAAGAAAGAAAGCAAACATTATAAGCCTATTTTGGTTGAATGTTCAGGTATTTAAATATTCACTCTTCTTCAGGTGTTGTACATATTACGGAGAAAAATACAAGTACAGCTGTATGTGCTTTAGGATTGAATACTCTTTGAGTATGCCATCACCCCATCGGTGTTTATTTGATTATTTACAACAGTTTGTGAGGTGTGGTATCACCTTTTGACACTGACATGACCGTATTGATATCAAAGAAAGGGTATGTTTATATGTACCCACGATTCCCTTTTTTGGTTGAGTTCCAAACACAGCCCCGACTCTTTCGAAACTTCAAAATTGTGCGGTATGTACGAGTAGAGGTTCAGTTATAAATCCGCAGCAGTTCTTTCTTTTTGTAGGGTGAAAGTTCATCAAAGCAGCCATGCAGACAATAAAGTGTGTAGTGTTGGTGACGGAGCGGTCGGTTAAACATGCCTTCTCATTTCATATACAACAAACAAATTTCCTTCAGAGTATGTGCCAACGGTAAGTACACAGTGCTTTTTGCGCTTAAAAGTTGCATTATATTATGTTACCGCAGAGGTGTCACTGTCTGGAGTCCTCACGGTTCCATTTGGCTCGTTTCGTGAACTTCCGTTACGATTCGTGACATCTTTTGACCTTATATAATCCAGCTTTAACTTATCTGAGCTAAATATTTTTAACTGCAACTTGTCATGACACCCGATTATGAATCAAGTTTCTTTAATATATAACACACTTGTAGACTAACGCGTTGTGAAACGTTGTGAAACAAAACTAATTAATGTTCGAACGTAGAATGAATCTCTTAGTGTATTACACAGGGATATTTTGCTCTATAATAAACATAATGCAGTTTGTCTGAATTTAAACATTACAACAATGTTTATTTGAAAATACAAAAGCGAAGGAAAAAAATCGCGATTTAGGTTTTCAACGTCACACTTCGATGTGAGGCACCGTATTGCGATTTCGATTACTCGTGACACCTCATTCTGAAAGTGGCCGTCGAGCTGCTGATTTTTTCTGGCATACAAGGCCAATGCTATTGTAAAATTTCTGAACGATGACTTTATCGAAAATGCAGAAAAGACACCTTATGGTTTTCAGGGATTGTTTTGGTTTTTATTTCTATAAAGATGAGCCGGTGGTGCATAAAAGAATTGAGGGGTGTAGAATGTGTTCTTTCCGGTTGAATAAATGAGAAATCGATGTTTTTGATAACTATGCAGTCACAGTCATGATTGGAACCGTACAGGCGAACCGTACACATTAGGACTGTTCGACACAGCTGGTATGATTTTAACTCCAAATAACTTTTATCTCGTGTTGCTGAGGCGATGTCAAAACACTTTGGTTAAATTATCACAATAGTTGGTAAAAATGTTGCCCATGAGGCCTTCTACCAAGTGTAAATTTTGTCAAAATTCGTCGGGCACGGTGCCCACGGACATTCTTGTTGTGGTACGCTCATAGATTTTGCGAGAAAATTATTTCGGTGAAACAAATCTTTTAAAACGGACAAGAAGCGTGATTAAATGAAATAAAAATTTCGAGCATTGCTCTGTTATATTTGCTCACATTATAGGTTGTATTCTTTCTGATTTATGTAGGTCAAGAAGATTACGACAGGCTACGGCCATTAAGTTATCCACAAACTGATGTCTTCTAAGTTTGTTTTTCTGTCGTGTCTCCAGCATCTTTTGAAAATATTAAGCAAAATTTAAAGATTACTTTTGGTTTCTGTTTCTGCACAGGTCCAATCCGAGCTGAAGTCGTCACGTGCTTTAATTTTATGTTATTATAAGTTGAGAGCCCCATAGCTGATCAGCTTTTAGTATCGGTGTAAAATCATGTTGATTTAAGTGTTGATAGCATTAAAAAATCCATTTAACAATATAAAAAAGAATAAAAAGGGCCAATGTCTAGTGAAGTCGGCAAGATTGATATTATGAATTAATGTTGCGTAATAGCTTTGTTTGCCAACGTATTTATCATTTTTTTCCTCGCATTTTAGTGGGTGCCAGAAATCACACATCATTGTCAAAAGACACACTTCCTGCTAGTCGGCACCCAAATAGATTTGAGAGATGACCAAGCAACCCTAGATAAACTGTCCAAGGATCGACAAAAGCCAACATCGTACGAAATGGGAGAAAAGCTAGCAAAGGAACTTAGGGCAGTAAAATACGTCGAGTGTTCTGCTTTAACGCAGGTTGATGTTTAAGTTTTTACCCTAATAAATGTAGTTTAACGTGTTTGCCGATATCTGAACCTTAAATCACGAGGCTGTAGATGAGATGTCGTGACTGGGAAGACTGCACCTACTTCCTTGGTGGGATTATTTGGTTCAGTTTGTGCCGGTATTCTCAGAGCAATTATATGAACAGCAATGAAATCAACAAAAAAAGACACAAACACATACACGCAAAAAAAGACAAATAAAAAAAAGAAACACAAAAAAACCAAGCGTTATGGAGAAACTGACTATTTCAGAAAAAATTACAGTGGAAGTCTTATTTTAAAATAATGTCAGTACACACTTATATTTGCATGCGTCGGCTTCTGTGTTTTTGAATTAATGGGTAGCTATTTGTTTTTCTTACAGAAAGGGTTGAAGAATGTTTTTGACGAAGCCATTCTAGCAGCTTTAGAACCCCCAGAGCCAAAAAAGAAGAGAAAATGTGTTCTTTTGTAATGGACCAAGTCGTTATAAACTAACATCTGAGAAAAGTAGCGCAAATGTACTTTTCGACTTGAATTTAGAAAAAGAATACCTTATATTGACAGCATGTTGTCTTCGCCGTATTGGGGCCATTCTGAGTTTCGATCCATATAACGTCAATCAAAATCGATTCTTATTGAAGGGTTGGGGTGGGGGAGGGGCATTCGAAATGATGGACTTGTAATGACGTCGACTATATCTATTTCTTCTGGTGAAGTATCTTAATCTGTTTGCAGAATCACCGCTGGCGAGTGTTCTACGTCTGTTCTTTCTAACACTGGAACCTAATTTAACTAATATTGCTTTATGATTTTAATTATCCCCCGTGTAATGAACGGCTATAGTTATGAGCTTGCGCCTCTGTGTGCGTGCATGTCCGGACTATATCTCTGAAAATATTTGTCGGATTGTATTGAAATTTCATACACGGATAGAGCACATATTGAAGGTGTGCATCGTCGTCGTTTTGCTCTGATTTGTGAAAATAACCGCATGTTTTCGATTATTGGAATTTAGCATATTTTCTACGTCGTGTCCAGACTAGATCTCTAAAACTGTTAATTGGATTGTTTTGAATTTCACATACGGTCATAGTGCATGTTGGAGGTGTGCAATGTTCTTTTGTTTTTTTTTTCATTCATGTAAATTGTCAAGATGACAGTATTTTTTCGCATAATGGGACGCCGGGTCCGGGATATGCCATCGAATCTATAGATCGGATTGTTTTCAAATTTCACAAACCGATAGAACACATATTGAAGGTGTGCATCGTCGTTTTTTGTTCGGAATCATGAAAAATTCTCAGAATGATAGTATTTGGAAATTTGGTAAAACCTAGTGTTTATGTAATTTTGTCGGCATAATGGAACGTCGTGTTTTAAGGTTATATCTCTTAAACTATACGTCGGTTGTTTTGACACTTTTCACACACTGATAAAACACGTGGAATGTGTGCAAAATCGTGTTTTTATTCGGATTCGTGAAACAGTGACAAAATGAATGTTTTTTTCGATTATAGAACAGTCACCCACACGGATAAAAGAGATTTGAAAATTGCCAAAATGTCTTTTTATAGATACAACTAAACTTTAAAAACGTGAAACTGTTAAAGTTGTAAAAAAATGTAACGAAAGTGGCAGTAGTATGCACTTTGCAAACCGACTTTAGCCCCGATTTCGATAGGGCAACCACGTTACACGGGGGATCATGTCTCTCTGAGGCTCTAGTTCCTTCTGACTCATTCACTCATTTGTTTTTTTTTATAACAAAGTTACATTTGCCAAAGCCAAGTCGTGACAATTGCTAAACACCTGGATGATGCATTTAAGAGTTGAATAGTAGGGGCGGGGTTTTGTTTTGAATGTGGGTGTACACGGGGCTGGTTAGAAGTTCGGTTCTATGCATGCAACTGACGCAGTGTTTAGCACCATCTGCGACCCCGAATTTATGTGGTACTGTCGGGGTGAAAAACAAAATAATAAAGAAATGTGTACAGTAAATGGCTTTGGTAAATGACTTATAATAGTGTCATTAAAACTAACTTTCACTCCTAACAGAAGACCGTCACTTACACTTTTCACATCTTTTCCTTCCTAATCGTATAGATATTCTTAGTGATTTTCTTGTTTTCTTTCCCGTTATAGAAAGGCTTAAAGAATGTCTTCGACTAGGCTATCTTGGCAGCGTTGGAACCACCGCAGCCGCAAAAGAAAAGAAAGTGTGTACTTTTGTAGACACGAAGCTATCTTGTAGGACGCCTTGTTGAGCTTTTTTTTTTTTTGGTGCTTGAATTTAATGCCCAAAGTAGTAAAGTTCGTCGAAGTATTTAGTGGTACCTCTTTTACACATTACGCAGTGGCAATGTTGCCCAGTGTTTAGTGATGAAGATGGGAAAAAATCTAAATTTTCAACTGAAATGCTGGAAATAAGGTGTCGATTAACGCGTTAACAAACTGAAACAATCTAACAGACACTATTAACAGTCAATCAAGCAGGCAAACACCATCTCCTCAGTTTTCTTGTTTTTTTTTATACTTAAGTGCTTTCTTTGTTGTTCACAATTTTAATGCTTATATAACGAAAGGTAAAGTAGCAGTGTAAAATGGAATATCGAGATTTCTTTTATTGTCACAAACGTGCATTTGTTGCTTTAGATGGATAAGTGATTCATTGTGGAAACGTATTTGCAGCAGTCGGCTTTTAACGTATTTGCTTCAGTTTCTCTTCAAAGGCAAAGAAATTTCTGGTTTCTCTCGTAGCATGTGGTCACAAAAGTAAAAAACATTAACAGACTGGGATAAGGTATAAAATTTGCACCGTCCTCCGATTATGGGTTTTTTTATTTGATGAGAAACTAGATTTTTTGGTTGACCTAACTATCATCAAATGGTCGGATTATTTGTGGCGGTCTACTGTTGAAAAGATGACAAAAAGAAAAAAAAAGCGAATGTTCAAATTTTGGGCTGACTGGCGTGGCGTGATATTAATGCCACATGTGTATTTCAGGCGGAAGCACATTTTTGCCCATGGCAGTAAAAATACAAGCGAAAGTACTTGTATTGTTTATTGGTTGGTTCATTCATCTGGTTGGCGAGTAGCCAAGCTCATTTTTTTAATGATCCAGATAAATTTTTGCTGATTTTGAACCGATGGAGCAGTTCAACAATTTGTAAATTGCATTGATAATGTTCAAGAATCATATGCGGATTGTTTCAACGAGTGTTTTATAGTGTGTAGGATACAGATCAGTTGGGCAAGTACCTTTGGGCATATACCTGTGTAAATCAGAAAAATTTTATTCTGGGAAACTACGAAAGTTGTAATTTTATAATTGCGCAATAAAGTTCACCTTTTGGATTGCATTATTGCAGAAATTTTGCATGGTCAAGGGGGTTGGGTCGCTGGTTAAAAAATGTTGCACATAAGGGTCTTTACGTAGCTGAAAAGATCGTATGTTCCTTTAGAATTATAAGTTAAAATAAATATTAATTTGGAAGTCGTTATTTAATTTTCGACAATTTGGTGAGAAAATTATACGGGAAGATTTCAAATTTTCGCTAATTTTCCTCAATTCTATAAGATAAGGATCGGAAAGAACAGTTGGTCGAGTGTGGCTAGCTGGGAATGGATTTATTTTTTGAAGAAAAAGATGACACCCAAGCTGAAATAAAATAACATCGAAAAGAATAAAATTTAGTAACTGCCTGATTATGAAATCTGATTGAACGTCACGGAAATATGGAAATCACGTGATGAGCATTGTCCAATTAATTTGGCAGTTTTGGCCTTTATTCTCTTTCAAGAACGCCACAAGAGAGAAAGATTCTATGTGTGGTTTAAAGTGCTGGTAGGTGAAACGTACGAAATGTTCTTCTCAGATGTTCGCCTATATTATGTAGTATGATGAAAAAAAAAACAGTGTTAACTGTAGAACCTCAGTATTTAAATGTAGTGTAGAAACGAATATTGGGTTAACTTCAAATAGCATGCAACTTCAAAAAATAGAACTTTTAAATCCATATTTTTGTATCAATTAGTTTAATAAATTTGTAATATCTTTTAAAAATATAGATATATGCTAGATGGTTTTCCTTGTTAAAAAAATTTCAGTAAAATTAGAATGCTGTTTTTTTGTATCAAAGTGTACAGATATATAACGAGTATTTGTAATAAAATTACTAGAATCTAATCCAGCGATGTTTCTTTAGGTCTCACGCATTCGCTAAACCGGAATGCAACATATCACCGTGAAAGTGATATGTAACTTCGCACTGCGGGCTTCGGCCCGCCCGTTTTTAGCCAAGCCGACTGTCATCGGTAGGATATACTCATCACTTGTAAAACAATTTTTCGAAAGGTTACTTTTCCTACATTTTGCTCAGTTTGTTGTGTAATTTTGCATGAATGTTCCCTGGGTGATCCTCCACATAGCTTGTATTTTTTTTGGCGATTTGGTCAAAATATTGGCCAGATGTAGGCAAACACAATGTTTATCTTAGTACAAAGTCTGCTTGAATGTATTGGAATTATGTTTTCCCGACAGTCCTGTAAAAAAAATGTATGGCTAAAGTCGGCCTCAAACTTGAATCTCTTTATTTCTTGGGCTGGTCGGACAGTTCTGTCTTTTGACGCATGTTACGTTATTAGAGACGGCGTCATTACGTAAAAATCCTGTATGCAAAATTTCTCAGCCGCAAAACATTGGGAAAAGTTCAAAATTGTCTCGAGTAGAACAACCGAGTATGGCGTCATCAGGTAAAATGTAAAATAAGTACAGTAAAACCTGTGTATTAAGGACACCTAACTGACTAAACCTTTTGTCCCTAATAGGAAAGTGTTCCTAATAGACAGGTTTGAGGATCAAAACAGAAATAACCAAATATAATAAAAAGTTTCTTGCTTTGTTTGATTTTTACGCCTCTTCATACAATGAAATTCATTATGCATCTCCGACCAGGAGGAGACATATAGTGTTTGGACGTTCTCTGTGTGTGTGTGTGTGTCAGTCTGTTGTGAACAAAATGTGTGCAAGATATCTCGAGAACGGAAAGCGGGATCGACTTCAAACTTGATCTGTTCATTCCTTGGATAATTCGAGCGATTCTGTCAACTTCTGACTCGTATTGCATTATTGGGGAAGGCGTATGAGGTCATAACATAAAAATCTTTCCTGCGGTGTATAGACTTCTGTGTTTTCAAAAAGGAACTAACAACCTATCTATTTAAAAAGTTTTATAATATAAACTATTGTTTCTGGCTTGTGTGTAGGTATTCTATTCTATATGCTTTTCTTAGATTTTTGTGGTACAGTCATTGTGTAAGGTAGTCATTTTTAGTACAGCAGTTTTTAATAAGCTTCAGGTATTACACAATAATGTTCTGGTGCTATTGTAAAGCGCTTAGAGCTTTAAGTAGATTAAGCGCTATATAATTACTAGGTTCCGCTTAAGTTATTCAAAAACTTAACACGATACGATAATATCTCTAGTGTTGGTTAAGGTTTTACTAAGGTGCAAAAGTTAAAGAAAATCCGATCAAAATTGTTCGTAAGAAGCATTTTAAAAATTGGCAAACCAAAAAATTATAAATGCCCCCATTTGGCCAATTTTTGGCGGATCGCCAAAAAAAAGTACTTCTTCAAGAGAGGCCTACCTAGAGAAGAATTGTACAACATTGGAAACTAATCAAATTAGACATTTAAAAATTTAGCCCCCCATTTAGCCAATTTTTGGCGGATGGCCAAAAAAAGAAATAGTGCGAGAGAGGTTAACTCAAAGAACATTCGCACCAAATTTAAAGAAAATCAGATAAAGAAGCATTTTGAAAATTGACAAACGTTAAATTGTAAATTCCCACCATTTGACCAATTTTGGGGGGATCGTCAAAAACAAAAAAAAAAAAAAAAGGAAATTTTCAAAGGCGGACCAAGTTAAGAACATTCATACAAAATTTGAAGAAAATCTAATCAAAATTGTGGGAGAAGAAGCATTTTGAAAATTAGACACCTAAAAATGAAAAACAAATGCCCCGCATTTGGCCAATTTTTTGGCGGGTCGCCAAAAAAAGTAATATTGCAAGAGGCTTACATAAAGAACATTCGTAGAAAATTTAAAGAAAATCTGATCAAAATTGTGTGAAAAGAAGCATTTTGAAAATTGGCAACCATAAAATTACAAATGCCCCCCCCCCCCATTTGGCCAATTTTTGGTGGATCGCCAAAAAAGCGTGACTTTTCGAGAGAGGCCTACCTAGAGAACAATTTACAAAATGGGACAGGAATCCGATCACAATTGTGGGAGAAGAAGCATTTTGAAAATTAAACACTAAAAAATCCCCCCCCCCCCCATTTGGCCAATTTTTGGCGGATCTCAAAAAAAGTAAATGTTCAAGGGAGGACTACGTTAAGAACATTCGCACAAAATATGAAGATCTGATCAAAATTGTTCGAGAAGCATTCTGAATATTGCCAACAAAAAAATTTAAATGCCCCCGACTAAGCTAATTTTTTGGCGGATCGCCAAAAAAGGTAATTTTTCAAGAGAGGCCTATCTAGAGAACTGTTCAAAATTACAATTTGACAACGTATATTGATGGTGTGCAACATCGTATTTTTGTTCGATTTGGTGAAAAATTGTCAAAGTGACAGTATTTTGTAGATAGGTAAAAATTTTGTTCCAATTTACAAAGATGTCACTTTTTGTCCAGGCCGTAACTCCATAAATACTCAGACCAATGCTTTGTGATTTAGCATGCGGTTAAAACGTATATTGAAGCTGTGCAATGTCGTGGTTTCGGTCGATTTGCTGAAAAGTTGTTAAAATGACAGTATTTTGAAAATACGTAAAAATTTAGTTTGGATGTACACAAATATGACTTTTTGTCCAGGCCGTAACTCCAAAACTATTCATGCTAATGCTTTTTCGTTTTGCATGCGATTAACACATATACTGAAGGTGTGCAACGTCGTCTGATTTTTTAAATCGACCAAAAAGTGTTAGGCAATGTAGGATTTTCAATTTCAATGAATTTACTAACATCCAGTGATATTATGTGTTACACGGGGGACCTTACCTCACTGGAGTTTTTTCAAATAAGATCTAACTACACAACAATTGGAAAGGAATCCAATCAAAGTTGTGGGAGAACATGCATTTTGAAAAATTAGCAACAGAAAAAAATCAAAATGCCCCCCATTTGGGCAATTTTTGGAGGATCGCCAAAAAAGTAATTTTTCAAGACAGGCCTACCTAGAGAACAATGGCACAAAAATCAGAAAGGAATCCAATCAAAATGGTGGGAGAAAAGGCATTTTGGAAACTGGAAGCCATAAAATTAAAAAATGCTTCCCATCTGAACAATTTTTGGCGGATCGCAAAAAACAAGTAATTTTTCAAGAGAGCCCTACTTAGAGAACAATCGTACAAAATTGAATTCAATCAAAATTGTGGGAGAAAAAACATTTTGAAAATTGGCAACCGAAAAATTATAAATGTCCCTCATTTGGCCAATTTTTGGGGTATCGCGAAAAAAATTAATTCTTTAATTTTCAGAGTGGCCTACTTAGAGAACATGTACACAAAATTTGAAAGGAATCGGATCGAAACTGAAGGAGAAGAAGCATTTTAAGTAAAGGCTTACATGCGTACATATGTACTACAAGTACAGGCGATGGATGCCCCTCTATTGCAGTGCTGCTAGCACGTTTTATTAAAAAAAGTATATTTTCACCGAAAAAAAGTATTCAAAAGTTGAAAAAAAGTATTAAGAAAGTATACAATAAAACGCATTACTAGCTTTATGAAAGTACTTCAAGTTTAACTTATTGAGTAAAAATACTTATTCCTTCGACACAATCTTGTTTTGTCCGAGTCAAATTTTTCTGAAGCAACAACATCTGGTTGGTCCAGTCCGTGGTTTTGTCCCCAAGCAGGTGAGCTCAACCAGTGCGCACGTTTATTTAACTTGTGTTGATGTGCGGTTCATTTCGGACCAGTGGGCATGTCTATTCAACTTGCGTTGATGTGCGGTTCGCATTTCGAACCACGGCGCATGTTTACTTAACTTGCGTTGATGTGCGGATCGCAATTCGGGCCAGTGCGCATGTTTATTTAATTTGCGTTGATGCGTGGTGCTTATTTTGGACCAGTGCCTATATTTACTTGAATTCCGCCGATGTCCGGTTCTTATTTCGGACTACTGCGCATGTTTATTCAACTTGCGTCGATGCGCGGCTCTTATTTCGGACCAGTGCGCATGTTTATTTAACTTTCGTTGCTACGCGGTTCGCATTTCGGACCGCTGCGCATGTTTATGTACCTTGCGTCCATGCGCAGTTGTTATTTCGATGCGCTGTAGGAGGAGTTTCATTTTATTTTTTTTTTATAATTCCAAAAAAATTCAAAATTTTTCCATTTCACCCAAAAAGCACAAGACGTATGCATGAGCCCCTAGAGACGGCTCATACCAAAAATAAATGACATCTGATAAAAACTGTAGGACGAAATGCACCTTGAGTCTTTTTTTTCAAACATTTTCTGATCGAACCCAAAAGCACAAGCCGTATTCACAAACGCCTAAAGCATACCTCACACCTAAAATAAATGATATCGGATCAAAACTGTAGAAGATGCATTTTGAGGTATTTTCTTCAAAAATTCGACCAAAAATTACAAATTCCCAAATTGAGTCAAAAAGCACTAGCCATATGCGTGACCCACCTAAGGATGCCTCATAGCAAAAATAAATGAAATCGGATAAAAACTGTAGTAAGAAATGCTTTTTGAAGTTTTTCTTCAAAAATTCCCAAAAAATACAGAAATTGTCGGATAAACCCAAAAGCACAAGCCGTATGCTCAACCCCTTAGGGATGCCTCAAACCAAAAAAACGAAAAAAAAAAAAAGAAATCGGTTCAAAACTGTAGGGGGAAATGCATTTTGAAGTTTTTTCTTCAAAAATTTCCTAACAAGTTTGTCCAAGGACAAAGTCCCAGCTTACGAAAAGCGATAAGACCAATTCCAGCGTGCATGAGCAAGGGAATTTTCCTGAAAAATTGGGCTTCAAAAGATGAGACGGCAAAGAGCTAGCTCAATAATTAATTTAGCACCGGACCAGAACATAGACCGATAAATGCATACAAAGATTTCTTTCCCAGAAAAATGGGAAACAGATTTTTTGTATCTCTGGTAGACTGGATAGTCTGCCATAGATACCTTCAAACAACGCTCGCATTTCGGACCAGTGCGCATATTTATGTAACTTGCCTTGATGCGCGTTTCTTATTCAGACAAGTGCGCAGGTTTATTTAATTTTGCGTAGATGCGCGGCTCTAATTTTGAAACAGTGCACATGTTTATTTAACTTGCGTTGATGTGCGGTTCGCATTTCGGACGAGCGCCCATGTTTTTTTACCTTGTGTGGATGTCCGGTTCTTATTTCGGATCAGTGCGCATGTTTACTTAACTTGTGTTGATGTGCGGTTCATATTTCGGATCAGTGCGCATGTTTATTTACCTTGTGTTGATGTGCGGTTCTTATTCCATACCAATGCACATGTTTATCTTACTTTCGTTGATGAGCGGTACTTATTTTGGACAGCCCAAGTTTCCTTAGGTTGCCTTGATGCGCGGTTCGCATTTCGGACCAGTTTGCGTGTTTATTTAACTTGCGTTGATGCACGGTGCTTATTTTGGACGTGTGCATATGTTTATTTAACTTGCGTTGGTGCGCGGTTTGCATTTTGGACCAGTGTGCATGTTTATTCAACTTGCGTTGATGAGCAGTTCGAATTTCGGACCATTACGCATGTTTATTTAACTTGCGTTAATGCGCGGTTCTAATTTCGGACCAGTGCGCATGTTTATTTAACTTGCGTTGATGCGCAGTGCTTATTTTGGACAAGTGCGCATGTTTATTTAACTTGCGTTGGAGCGTGGTTCGCATTTCGAACCACTGCGCATGTTTATTTAACTTGCGTTGATGCGCGGTTCGAATTTCGGAGACGTGCGCATGTTAATTTAACTTGCATTGATGGCCGGTGCTTATTTTGGACCAGTGCCAATGTTTATTTAACTTACGCTGGCGCGTGGTTCGCATTTCGAACCACTGCGCATGTTTATTTAACTTGCGTTGATGCGCGGTTCGAATTTCGGAGAAGTGCGCATGTTTATTTAACTTGCATTGATGGCCGGTGCTTATTTTGGACCAGTGCAAATGTTTATTTAACTTACGTTGGCGCGTGGTTCGCATTTCGAACCACTGTGTATGTTTATTTAACGTGCGTCGATGCGCGGTTCTTATTTCAGGCCAATGCGCATATTTCTTTAACTTGAGTTGATGCATGGTTCTTATTCTGAACCAGTGCGCATGTTTATTTAAGTTGCGTTGATGCGCAGTTCTTATTTTGAATAGTGCGCATGTTATTTAAGTTGCGTTAATGGGCAGTTCGCATTTCGAAAAAGTGCGCATGTTTATTTAACTTGCGTTGATGCACGGTGTTTATTTTGGTCCAGTGTGCTTGCTTATTTAGCTTGTGTTGATGTGCGGTTCGCATTTTGGACCAGCGCGCATGTTTTTTTTTTAACTTGTGTTGATGCGTGGTTCGCATTTTGGACCATTGCGCATATTTATTTAACTTGTGTTGATGATCGGTACTTATTTTGGACCGGTGCAAATGTTTATTTAACTTGCGTTGATACGCGGTGCTTATTTTAGACCAGTGCAAATGTTTATTTAACTTACGTTGGCGCGTAGTTCGCATTTCGAACCACTGCGTATGTTTATTTAACGTGCGTCGATGCGCGGTTCTTATTTCAGGCCAATGCGCATATTTCTTTAACTTGAGTTGATGCGCGGTTCTGATTCTGGACCAGTGCGCATGTTTATTTAAGTTGCGTTGATGCGCAGTTCTTATTTTGAATAGTGCGCATGTTATTTAAGTTGCGTTAATGGGCAGTTCGTATTTCGAAATAGCGCGCATGTTTATTTAACTTGCGTTGATGCAAGGTGCTTATTTTGGTCCAGTGTGCTTGCTTATTTAGCTTGTGTTGCTGTGCGGTTCGCATTTCGGACCAGCGCGCAAGTTTTTTTTTAACTTGTGTTGATGCGTGGTTTGCATTTTGGACCATTGCGCATGTTTATTTAACTTGTGTTGATGATCGGTACTTATTTTGGACCGGTGCAAATGTTTATTTAACTTAGGCTTATGTGCGGTTCGCAATTAGGACCAGTGTGCATGTTTATTTAATTTGCGTTGATATCCGGTTCGCATTTCGGACCAGTATATCTGTTTCTTTAGGTTACGTTGATGCGCAGTTCGCATTTTGGGACAAGTGAGCAGGTTCATTTAACTTGCGTTGACGCGCGATTTGCGTTTCGGACCAGAACGCATGTTTATTTAAGTCCTGTCGATGCCCGACTCTTATGTCTATTCAACTTGCGTCGATTCATGGTTCTTTCTTGGGACCACTGCGCATGTTTATTTCACTTGCGTTGATGCGCGGTTCTCATTTCAGACCACTGCGCATGTCTATTCAACTTGCGTCGATACGTGGTTCTTTTTTTTGGGACAAGTGCGCATGTTTGTTTAACTTGCGTTGATGTGCGGTGCTTATTTTGGACCGGATCGCATGTTTATTTAACTTCCGTCGATGCGCGGTTCGCATTTCAGGCCATTGCCCATGTTTATTTAACTTGTGTTGATGCGTGGTTCTCATTTCAGAGCAGTGTGCATATTTATTTAACTTGCGTTGTTGCGCCGTTCGCATTTCGGACCACTGCGCATGTTTATTTAATTTGCCTCGATGTGCGGTTCGCATTTCGGACCAGTGCGCATGTTTCTTTAGGCTGCGTTGATGCGCGGTTCGCATTTCAGACCACTGCGCACGTCTATTCAACTTACGTCGAAGCGTAGTTCTTTTTTCGGACCAGTGCGCATGTTTATTTAACCTGAGTTGATGCGCGGTGTTTATTTTGGACCAGTTCGCATCTTTATTTATCTTCCGTCGATGCGCAGTTCACATTTCGGACCAATGCGCATGTTTATTTAACTTGCATCGATGCGCAGTACTTAATTTGGAATACTGCGAATGTTTCTTTAACTTGCGTAGATGTGCGGTTGTTAAATCTGACTACTGCGCAAGTTCATTTAACTTGCGTTTATGCGCTGGAGGAGGAGATTCATTTAATTTTTTTTTCAAAAATTCCGAAAAAAATTCAAAAGTTTTCCAATTCACTCAAAAAGCACAAGCCGTATGCATGACCCCCTAGAGACGGCTCATATCGAAAATAAATGAAATCTGATAAAAACTGTAGGAGGAAATGCAATTTGAATTTTTTTCTTCAAAGATTCTCTGATAGACTGTAAAAGACGGGCTATATTGACGACACCGTAAGCATGCCTCAGCCCCAAAATAAATGATGTTTGATCAAAACCGCAGGAGAAAATGCATTTTGAGGTATTTTCATCAAAAATTCCCCCCGAAATCAAAAATTCCCAAGTCGAGTCAAATAGCACAAGCCGTATGCGAGACCTACCTAAGGATGCCTCATAGCAAAAATAAATGAAATCGGATAAAAACTGTAGGAGGAAATGCATTTTGAAGTTTTTCTTCAAAAATTCCCAAAAAATACAGAAATTGTCGAATCGACTAAAAAGCGCAAGTCGTATTCTCAACCCCTTAGGGATGCCTCAAATCCCAAAAAAAAAAAAAAAAAAAAAAAAAAAAAAGTTCAAAACTGTAGGGGGAAATGCATTTTAAAGTTTTGTTCTTCAAAAACTCCCTAAAAATGCAAAAATTGCCCGACCGACTAAAAAGCACAAGCCGTATGCACTCACACCAAAAATAAATGACATCGAATCAAAATTGTAGGGGTAGATGCATTTTGAATTATTTTCGAAATTTTTCCTTAAAAAATTCCCCAAAAATACAAACTAAAAAAGCATAAGCCGTATGCACGACCCTTTAGGGGTGCCTCATACCAAAAATAAATGACATCGGGTCAAAAATGTAAGAGGAGATACATTTTAAAATTTCTTTAAAAATTCGCCAAAAATTCAAAAATCACCCGATCGACTAAAAAAGCACAAGCCGTATGCACGACCGATTGGGAAATCCTCACACCAAAAATAAATGACATCGAATCAAAATTGTAGGAGTAGATGCATTTTTTTCAAAATTTTTGCTTAAAAAAATCCCCAAAAATACAAAAATTGTCCGATCGACTAAAAAAGCACAAGCCGTATGCATGACCCTTTAGGGCTGCCTCATACGAAAAATAAATGACATCGGGTCAAAAATGTAGGAGGAGATACATTTTTCATTTTTTTCTTTAAAAATTCGCAAAAAAATCAAAAATCACCCGATCAACTAGAAAAGCACAAGCCGTATGCACGACCCCTTAGGGATGCCACACACCAAAAATAAATGACATCGGATCAAAATTGTAGGAGGAGATGCATTTTGAAAGAAAGTTTACAGCGAACTAACTAACTAACTAACTAACTAACGGACGCCATCCGCAGACCGATAGGAATACCCCAGCTTAAGCTGGGCTAAAAAGCACAAGCCGTATGCATAACCCCTCAGGGGTGCTCATACCAAAAATGAACGACATCGGATCAAAAATGTAGGAGGAGATACATTTTAAAATTTTTTCTTCAAAAATTTACCAAAAAGTATCCCATAGACTAGAAAAGCACAAGCCGTACGCATGACCTCCCAAGGATGGCTCACATAAAAAATAAATGACATCGGATAAGAACTGTAGGAGGAGATACATTTTGAAGAAAAGTTTAGTAAATAAACAACTACCTAACGAACGAACTAACTAAGGGACGCCGTCTGCAAACCCATAGGGAAACCGAGCTTACGTATAACGTAAGCTGGGCTAAAAAACAAGTATAATGATTTTAAAAAGTATATTCTAGCAGCACTGTGACGGATTAATAGTAATGCTCTGATGAAAAGATTCTGAGATATCACCCTGACAAAAAAGTTTAAAGTGCGACAGACAGACAAACGGAATGACATGTAAGAAACACAACTCGACGTTCACACCAAGACATGAACTTTCTTCCTATAAAGTTTGGTGAAGCTTCTTTTTTTAAGATTTCGCGCCGACAAAATAATTGCATACCGACGGTTCGACGGGCGGACGCACAGAACAATAGCCTTCTGCCAGTATTGTATGAGGGCTCAAAATTAAAAAAAGGAATAGAATTGAAGTAAAAATAACAAAAGAAAAGTTATCAATAGAAAAAAAAACTAAAATAAAAAAATTTTTTGAAGCTCACAAAAAAATTGAAATGACATTTATGACATCGAGCAAAAAAAAAGTATGCAAGACGAAAAAAAAAGTAGAAAAAGTATAAAAAAGTATGTTTTTGGCGAAATCTAAAAAAAAGTATAATACTTTTGAAAAAGTATACCCTAGCAGCACTGCTATTGATGTGATAAGACTAGCCCCACAAAGTCGTCTTGTCTAAAAAAAGGTACTTTTATATGACAAAATCAAAATCGTGATAGGGATACAACGCTTGGGGTAACACACCCACGATAATCCATTTTTTCATTTGAACTTTGGATTTCACACTTTCAGTTTATCTCAAGTCAACCTACATTTGTTCAGTTGAATTTTTTTTTTATAAATATATTTTAAGAACTTATTAATAGATACTAAGCAAATATTTGCATACAATCAGCGCTCGTTAATCCAAACACGGTACTAGCTCTCCGCACAGCCTTTTGGTGGGTTGGTATGTGATCACATACTGAGTATATAATGAAATGTTTCAAATATATGATATCTCTACAGCAAAACTTCAACACTCTATTATCAGTTTATGGAAACAATAAACACAAGATTGTCCAGGGACAATGAGACCAGCCGCACAAGTGTTCTGTACGGTAAAAAATAAGACAAAACGAATTCTTTATAACCACCCATTTGACATACCTAATTTACTTAGAGAACAAGCATGTACCAAGGACATGACCCAGCCGAGTTACCAAACAAGGAAAGAGAGAAAAACTCTGAAACGAATACTGTTGGGCCAAAAAATGAAGTATGTAAAATGCATATAATTCGAATTTGGAAGCTACCCGAAAAGGGATGTTGGAGACGTTGGGTTTTAACGATTCACGTATTTACCGACATTTACACAATTTTACAAAATTTTTAAAATTCCGTCATTTGGGCAGTTTTTGTCATTTGCGAAAAAAGCAAAGCCCAGGTGGAGAAGCACCTAAGAAACTTTCGATTAAAATTTCATAACTATTTGAAAAAGACAGAGAAATGAATGGTTTGACAATTCAGTTATTTACTACCATTTACTACCATTTTTGCCAAACTTCAAAGTTCCGCCATTTCGGCAGTTTTTGGCGAAATGCTGGGGAACATCCTTGAGCAACATCTAAACGATTGGTGTAAAACTGTAGGAGGAGTAGAATTTTAAAAATGGGTCAAAACGGACACAAAAAGTGCCGCCATTCTGTCAGTTTTTCGTCAACCGTCAAAAAAGTATTAGCCAGGTGGGGGACACCCAGGGAAAATTCCTGCGTAATATCAAAATGATTGGAGCAAAACTGTAGGAGGAGTAGCATTTTAAAGAAAAAGTTTAACATATGCACATACATTCAAGCCCCCTATAGCGATACGACTAACCCAGTCCGACAAAGTCGGCTAGGTTAAAAACCACAGTAAAAACAACAATCGGAATCCCGTAGGGAGTAGGGAAAATATGCTGGAATTGCAAATTTCGATAGGATTCCGTCAGTATTCTGCTCAAATTTACGGGAAGTCCGGTTTAAATAACATGAAGGCTGTCAATGGCGGAGGTACGACAGGTCCTGGAGAAGGCCCTTCTTGTCACAACACGGCGGAAGTAGACGATCCTCTGGAGAATGCCTCCAGGTCAAGACACGGTGCAAGAACTTAAGGACATACATGTATTACTCTATGAATTACTTAGGTATAATGGTTGGTATAACAACTTTATTCTAGAAAGCTTACCTAACATTGTTTTAGACTTTCCCCAACTGACTTCTTAAGTCCACTGGGTCAAGTTTTCCATGTTTCAGTACCATTATACATGAGTACATTTTCTTCATTCACACATAAAATCTTATTTTGTTTACATCCTTCAAATATTAAATCTTAAAAAAAATTATCATATTCCCAATCAGCCCTATGACTGTATGCTGAAGCACAAATGTAACACAATAAGGTGCCACCCAAAAACATTGAATTTAAACATGTACATATTTCGTTCCATTTGAATTTCTGCCCCCCCCCCCCCCCCAGCCTAAATATCAGTTCCATGTCATCTTCAACCTTCAGGACCACAGTTCACTTTGAAATACCGCAAAAGATGCCTGAAAAAAGTCGAATGAAAATACTACATGAAATACATGACAGGGTGGATTCAGTAGACTGTTAAAACGTCTAACTAAAATAAGTTCAACATGAACATTTTTTAAAGTTGCATATGTACAACAGAGTGTAGTCAAACATACAATTGTCCAGCCATATATACATATGTATACGCTAAAGCACAAAGAAAATACCATAATGTAGAACCACATCAAAATAGTGCTCAACATTAGTAAGATCCTAACGGTTTATCAATGGTAAAACTGATTTTCAAACTACCAACATCACAGAAAAAGAAGTGGTCAAAAAAATGAAATAAATTAAATAATTTTTACCATCTCAAACAGTTTACTTTTGAAATATTGAGCGATACTTTGAGATAGTATAACGTAGCAGATCGTCATCCTTACTGGTTTTGATTTGCAATACTGGAAGAGTAAGCGATATCCTTCTGTGCAAATTATAAAGGGGAGATGCTATATAAATACTAAAGAAAGATAAACATATCTTCACGCTTCTAGAACGTTATCTAAAACTATAAACTAGTTAAGTGGCCACATGAACATGTATACCCCTTTCAGGATTTTTGTCTATGTAAAACCCAACGATGCAGGGATAATGTACCTCTCAGGATGTTTTTATCCAGTGATGCATAAACTGAAACAGGTGACAGTTACGCCTGCCTGCCGAACGCATGAGATATTTACTTATTTTGGGTCAACCCATCATGAGGTCTTATTTACCTGAAAGAAAATGTTGACCTTTAGTTAACTGCTTAATGACACCTTCATGCTGACTCTTAATTAGTCCATATATGCTTTCTTGCATGACGTAACCTGCTTTCTTGCATGACGTAATTGCAAATATTGCTATATCTATCGACATTTTGTGTTTCGGTCAACACTGACAAATTAGTCACTTGGGAATTGACCAATAACATAACAGCATTTACTTAAGTCATGTAACATTTTCAGTTACTGGATGGAAAACAGCTATTGACTAATTCTCAACAAATGACAGCATTGCTCACACTTTCCAAACAATTATTTTTCAAGTTACCATAATGCCTAACAAGATTTCTGAAAATATTTTGGCTCTCATCCGGCGGACTACAACTAAAGGAATTACAAGGGTTAATTGCGTTAATAATGTCCAAAGACGCCTGTACCATTCTTGAGTGTAACTCCATATTTCAAAGGTTAGTACAACTCAGTGGATTTTTTTAACGTATGGGTTGGCCAATTACAACAAGTGCTTTAGACATCTCGAAGACTACTCCATTGACAGAGCCTTCAACTCCGTCGCTTTCGAAAGACAATACCCTCCCCCCGCCCCAATTCAACCAGCAGGTTAATAACATTGGAAGATCGTTATTTTCTCCGGCGCCTCTTCCGTTGGGAATGCTACCGCCGGCTGAGAGGATAACTGTTGTCCACAGCCGAGCCACATTTACAATAAAAAAAATCATATTAAGGGAATGTGTATACATGTATCTAAATATAGCGGATAGGTTTTCTTTATAAAAAAACACATTCTTGTCGATAACGGGGCAGAGCAAAGGAAAGAGAGAAATTTCTGTCAACTGGTTTAACACTCTGATCGCATTTATCCTTACCTTTGGCACAAGACTTCGTAGAGGGCAAGGGGCAAGGTTGGGGGGGGGGGGGGTAGGCGAGATAATTTTCACTGATATTACTATTACTGCATATTACCTCACATTGCTTGATTTATATACACAGCTAATAACTAATAGGACTTCTCTGAACTGGGTGGGGCAGGAAGTAAAATATATTTACGTATTTGAATAAGAACACTTTTTGCCGTGTTTATCGAAGCAAATTGCGCACTTCAGTCAACAGCAATAACAAAGGAACTGCGGAAGCCACACTCCAGGCAAACACTGGCATGCGTGTCCATGTATCAAACACAAGTGACGTCACGTGCAAAAACAATCCAGCATCCGGGGTGGCGTGGGGCAGCTGCTTCATTAGATGTGTTCCCTATCAGGATTTATCTATATTATAGTAGGTGCTTGGGAAATCTTCTTTTAATTACTTTAGAATGTGACATAAGTGAATTAAGTTTCAACACTGACATCTAATACTTTGTAAACAGTTTCAGCAAATGTCCTCACTAATTCTCATCTTATCAAACAAATAAAATCGTATGCTTTTGTCAGGAAAGGTCACTTCCATGAAATGCAGGTTCAAGGTCATGGATCGTTTAGACGTCAGTTAGACGCTTCATAACCGATGAGGTGGGTCGGGCCGATTCTTCTGGATTGGGTCGGCGGGTTCGATTCCTCATGGGTGCTGGGTTGGGGGTTGGTGCGACACCTCAGGACTGCTGGGGTGGGTGCCTTCGTGGCGGAACTTGGATTCCAATGTTCAGATTTTGATACGTGGCCTCATCTTGGTGCGGTAATCTGTCAAAGTAGAAGACATTTAAATTTTTTACGCTAAGAACTTCATTATACATTCGTATAATTTGACACAGTTTTGACACACATTATCTTAAGTTTTACAACAACAAAAATAAAAAAAAATTGCTTGAATAAACAAGTGCAGAAGGAATTCGACATTCGACATCTTGTGCGGACTGCTTTGTCTATGTTGCCGCGAGATCACTCATTCACATACTGACACCGGTCCAACGTTTCTTAGCTTTCTATAAGGGCAAGTGTTCTTATAACTCGAACTCGAGCAGTGTGCGTAGCCCACTTATTCCCCACAGGCCCCCCATCAGTTAAACACGCCCATCAAGAGTCAATCAAGAGCTGAAATTTTCTAAGTCCAGCTGGTCCATTTTCCTTGGACGAACCTTGGCCATTTACAATACCGACCTGTGTATGTTCCCATAGAAGTTTCATTAAAATCCTTGCAGCAGTTTTTAAGTTATCGTGTTCACAAGTTCTTGATGACAGACCGACAGACAGACCGACCGACAGACCGACCGACACGCGTACTGGGGTAAATAGATGGCCACATCTGCGCAAAAGCTAATTTCGTATAAAACACAATATAAAACCCATTCCGACAAATGCAGTCCAGGAAAACCTGTTGAAATGCACCAAGCGTTGAAAAAGACTTCCACTTACGGAGCGGGCCTTGTTACACGGTTGCCAGCCGACCGCTGCGCGGTGGGGCCCTGGGCAGCTGGGGCTACGGGCGCACCTCCGACCCCCATGCGGGACAGCTGATTCTGTACATCACCCCCACCGACACCAGTAGATGAATACTTGATATTCGTGTAGTCGCGATTGAATTTGTTGCTTCTCTGAAATTAAACAAAATACAAACTAAAAAAATGACAAGTATTGTGTTTCTGGTAGAAATTTTCTAGTATAAATCTTCTGCTGTTGCTTGCTGTCTCCTACTCTTCTCAAATGTGCATATGTGCTAATGAATTTTTCATTTCAAAATTCCACAAAATTATAAAATTATTGTACTGACACACAAATTAATAAAATTTCAAGTCGTCGAATACTGCTCCTACTACATTCCCCATACACACCGATTCCTCTCTCATTCGCTGCGTGACAGTCTCCACGTAGTGTGTCACGGCCATGTAAACAAAGCGATACTGTGCCTCGGTTTGCACCATGCCCGATCGCTGCGAGCGTACGTGCTGTATTGTCTTCTGTACATCTATCTCACAGTCCAAACCTAAAACAAAACGCAGAGGATGCGTCACCCGTATCAGTCAGCGGCCATTGATCCAGCGACAATCAATTTAAAATTGACAGATTACGTCAACTGATATAAAATTTCAAAGCTACTCTTTTTTGAATACTTTCGCTAGTAGGAACCTCGACACATCTAACAGACCAATTTTATTGAGGACATATGCTATTGTATCGGTGTAGCACAACACATAACATAACACAACACAATAAATAGTTTATAACCGACCGAACCGCCGTAGAGGTTGGCTGTTGGACAACAACGTTTTCTCTCTCCAATGTACTCATGGATCAGACTTTCCTCGTTCACCATGCTCCGAAGACACAGATGCTGAGACATGAACTGTTAATGCATTGATCTATGATTGATGACAGATTTTTTTTCAATGTTCACATACCTTTTTCCTTTATATTATTGAGGATGATATCTATCACAATAAATGTTCCTGTTCTGCCAATTCCGGCGCTGGAAAATAAATAAATAAATAAATAAATAAACACTTAAAATCAAACTGCAGCAACTATCAAAAACTGCGTTAACTTGATATCTGTCCATATATGAACAACATTTGTTATAAATCGCCAAATACTTCAGCTGGTTTGACAAACTTACAAATTAAAGTGAAATTTTCTACACGCATTCTTATGCCAAGACACACACACTCTTTATTGCACAAAAGAAACCACAGACGGATATGCGGTACTTTTTTCAGTTTTTAAGGTAATCATCTGGTAAAAATAGCTACCAATATGCTACAACTGCTTAATACTTCATCTTATTTTACTTTCTGAGTTAGAATAACAAGAACGTTGATACTCTCTCTCGCTTTAATTCTACGAGCACCCTTTCTTAAGTTAGCAGGAGAACTTGGTACCTAATTCATGCGAGTTGCTAATTTGAGTTGCCATATCATCAGTTAAATGCGAAGACAATCAATCAAACATATTGTTACATGACTTAGTTAAATGCTTTAATTTGATTGGTCGACTCCAAAATCAACAAGTCAATAATTTTTTAATGTTTACCAGAACGCCAAACAGAGTCATAGCCATGCAGCGCAACAATATAAATGAAACCCGAACAGAGCCACAGCCATGCAGCGCAACAATATAAATGAAACCCGGGTTCAGAAAACCTACACCCAAATCTTACCATTTCGCGTGGAGTCACTGGTCATTAACCAGCATGACCACAACTGTGAAAGACAACGAAATCGTCAGTGGTAACGCCGGGCAAAAATTAGTCAAAGTTCCCAAGCGTACCGCATCATTCTAATTTCAGTAGAGAAATGTAGCCGAGTCAAATCTAACTTCAAATCAATAAAATTCGATACAATAAACTTCATTTGAATACAATTTACTTATCCATCAAACACAAGAGATGTCCTCACAAAGTACACAGTCCTGGGCGAAATAGAAAGACGCAAAAATGTTCGGAGTCACCTGGGAATTAGGTCCATTCAAATTCCTCTACACGCATCCGGTTATAAACATGGGGCATCAACGCTGGCTACTGTTATAGCTCTTGTATGAAGACTGCCTAGAATTTCCACTAATGTTTCTTGTTACACTGCTGTCATTCCTGCTGTTTTTTTGACATTTGAATGTTCAATGTTTGTCTGGATGGAATTGATCCTCTTTGGATGGCATTGCCAATTGCATTTTAAAGGTATTTGATTGTTTAACTTCTTAATAGTGTAGTTTTATGGACCATGTATTACAACTTAAATGTATTGACGTCTGCTGGGAACCAATTTACAACATCCGGAAATAATAGTGAAGAATTCCAATACAGTAGGTGCTCGTTAATTCGTGCAATTTAGCACCAGTCACAAAGGTACAACGCATTCTACAGTCAAATAATTCGTGTGAAAAAGTACACTGAAAAGTACCAAAGTGGGACTAAACCTACAACTGAAGCAATTCAACGAATTAACTTTGTGCACCATTTAACGAGCATTTTACTGGACCGAAAACTTGAATGTTGTCGCAAATTTGCTTTGATATGAAAACTGGCACCAGTCTGCAAATATATCCTTTAAACAGAGGCGTGCGTATTTGAGACGTAGGTCTGACCACAAAGCAAATAATAATCTGTCTTCCTAAATCTTAAATGGCATGCAGATGAACAAAGAAACAAAACAACAACACAAGAGACAAACCCCTGATATCTGGATGAATAAGACAACATCAAAGCAAGTAAAACTCTTAACTTTGAAACTGAAGAATTTGTCACAAAATGGCGGTACACAAAATGACGGTACGACAACACTGAAAGGAGAACGGGGGAATACCACAAGTTGTCTCGTTAAGACAATACCTGCAGTGGACAATGAATGGTCCAGCGCCTTTAAGACTCTCATGTTTATCAGTGATGTCCTGAAGGAAACTTAGCACACATCCGGGATCTTGAGGGACACCATGGTCGGGCCAGGCAAGGAAATGGTATTGATATATAACCCGTGGTTGAATGGGCAAATCTCGACACTTCGGTTTGCAGCAATAAGAAATTCATTCAATTTGTTCTTTTTAAAAGACTTTTCGATCATGTCGACAGAAGTTAAATAAGTCTTGCTTCAAGAAGCAGTTACCATGCAATTAGCAATAAATCAATGCTATATCATTTAGTTTTATACATTAGTACAGATTCCATATTTTTAAATTCATAAGCAGTAACACCGTGTGTAACGGACAATGCTCCACAGCAGACAACTTTTTTTCTGACTATAAACGTGATGCAGGCTGAAAGAACACGAAACACACATCATTTATTTTCACGTTCAACAGCGAGTTTATTTTCATGTATCCCAGCCATAACTAGTATGAACCTGAACCTTGGGGATATTCTCTTCAAACAGAAAAGCACTGCAGAATAGGCAAAAAGACAGCCACCTCGTAACTCCCAGATGGCTTGAAAGTGAATAGCACAGAAGAGAACGAGAGTGGACTATAAACTGTAAATGACCAACAAATATCACCCACTAACAACTACACAATGCTATCAACCATGAAATTAAAGTTGTCTTTTGCTCTAAAAACATTATGTGAAAGCGTCAGCTAAAAAACGTTCTCCAGGGCTCGAAATATGCCTAGGTTGTCACCGCAATTGGGACGGTGGAAGGAGACCGAAATACAATTGCGGAATGATACTCTTGTGGCTCGCCATGGGACAGTGTTAACAGATGGCCATCGGATGTTTCATGCGAGTAGTAACTCGGCAGTTTTAGTGTGTGGCCACCGCAAAGTTCTTGCGGATTGCCACCGGACAAGCTGGTCACCCCCGGGAAGGGGGGGGGGGGGGGGGTTGGCACCTAACAAGGTTATCATTGCAACTTTGCTTACATATTTTCAGTATTTCATGGGTTCAATGTCGAACCCTGGATTTAGCAGGAGCGCTTTCATTCCAAATACCATGGTAACTGCAGTTCAAGACTAGCCTGGCAATCCCATCGTATTTTAACAAGCCATGAATCACCCAATTCAACACGACCACGTGATTTCAAACAGATTCGCTGCATTTTACCATGACAAATTCGGAACTGAAAAACGCTCCAAGAATTTATCTTTCTCGGTTAATGCATTAGTAAGACCCTCAAATGGCCTCATTAAATTAATAAAAAAATCACCTGAAACTTGAGCGAGGAAGGAGATTAGCAGTAACGACTGAAAATTTGGTGTTAATCTTGTGGCTAAGCTTTCGGTATATTGGAACACTTGCCAGACAGACTTCAAATTACTTTTCGTGTTTTGTGTGACCAAGTGAAAATAATAATTTCATTTTGTACATCATTTTTCGTTTTATCCCGAACAATGGAATATTTTAGGTCATACCGAAAATGAGTTATAGCCAAAAGAACGAACACCAGGACGAGTGCGGGTTTAAACGTTCTTCATCGCAGTCGGCCCTAGTTGGTGCACAGGTTACTGCATCAAACCAACGCAAGTATCTTGAATTTAAATTTACGGAATGGCACGCAAAAAATAATGACGTAATGATTGCTTACTGTAGCAGTAACACACGGCTGCAAGGGGTGGGGGGAGGGGGTCATCCCATAGCGATGAATTACTTTACAGACCAAGTAAGTGTGAGTAAAGCATAGTTATAAATTTACAATACTCAAGGCCATGAGGATAAAACAGTCCTGTGCACTAAATGTGATCAAATGCGATGCCTTGCTATTAAAAAATTAAGCAAGGAAAGGCTACTGTTCTACCGCAAACCTCCACCACCAATGTTACCTGCAATGTACTATTAAGGGGCCCTTATCTTGAATTTCTTGCCGCTTTTTATGGATATCGTGCAGATAGCTTAGAACGCCACCGGCTTGTGACGGCACCGACTTATCAGGCCACGCCGTGAAGTGGAACTGGAAAACTTGGCGTTTTGCCACCATGTGTTTTTTCTGTTGTGGATTCAGAGAGGAACAACACATACGCACACATTATACATGAAACATATACGGTGTGTACTGCGAGAATGTGAATAAAATCACCGCCTAACAATACGACATAATGCTGTAATATTGGTGTGATCCGTTACAGCAGTTGGGATGTAAACATAAGTTAAGACGCAAACATGTATATTCTTACCTGCTATCCTTAACTAAAATATCATTTTGCCTTTTTCAGTATTTTTTGTCTCCTTTTCCTTTTCTTTTTTACAACAAAGTGCTCTAATCCAAGCAAGTAACAATAATACCCCGTTATAGTTATGTTTTACAGATGTTCGCAGAAATCATACGGTACTCTTGCCAATTTTGTAATTATCGCCTACTAAGTCTTTGATTAAAAACTATACATTTTATCAGTTCTATTTAGTCATATGCTAATACCCAGATAAACCTCCCCGCAAGCTGTTTCTTACAGTTTACAAACTACTCACACTGTCGCGTTGTATTGTAAATTCGCGCAACACATAATCTGACGTCTGTTCTTCAGAAACAAACTTGACTATAATTTTTCCTAAATGTGTTTCGAATTCTTTCGGGTTGTCCTTGTCTTCTGGCCAATATTTCACACATTTATTCTGCAACAGATGGCGTTGTTTTTCTGTTACTTTATATCAAAACATATACTAGAACTTGTATTTTTCCTTCAGTAAACACAAAACCGAAATAAACTTAATTTAAGATGTTCTCACAGTTTTCTGAGCAAAACTGCATCTTATGACGAAAATGTGAAAAAGGCGAATAGTCGAATTTATACATGTACTTTTGAATTTACCCTGGAGTGGTAATATCTTGTCCTTCATATTGATGTGCTCTGTATGAGTACACACAATGTAGGAGAACAGGCAAGAGAAACAAATAAGATCACTTACGTTCCTCGAAAGGTACCCACAAACTAGAAAGTACATCAAGTATCCTAAACTTATCTTTCTGAACAGAGTATTCATGAGAAAGATTCAGGCTGGAGACGCGCAGGATTTACTGGTTTTTGGACACTTTTTTGTACCCTTACATTTTCGTACTTCCCGTAAGGCTCTGTTTACTATTTCGCAAATTCCTATAGTTACTCCAGAAAAGTCAATATCATCTGTCACAAGTAAACAAATGATTGTCGGGAAGGCGAGAACACAAATTACCCGGGACTCTCACTTGGTGTTTAAAAAGTGTGAAGGCTGTGTTCTTATGCTCCTGTAGCAGGAGAAATACTCCTGGGTGCTACAACACGAGCGGGCAGGGAGTTGTACGGAGTGTCTCTCAAAAGGATATTATCAAGTGGTAAGGGAACGAAATTGCAAAGGTACGAGGTGTCTTGTTTCTCTTTATTACAACACGGAAACTTGAAATCAGTCCAAGAATATAAGACAAATGCTTACTTTGCCACGTTCTATTAATTTTGTTGTCATGACAATAATTTTGGAATTTTCCTGAAGCACCATTCGCCAGAGGTCGCCCACGGTTTCCTTAAGGCACCCTTGTGTGGCAATGTACTGGTTCTGCGAGTGGCCATTGCTATTCGCAGCACTGGCACGAGATTGCATACTTTCTTCCTGTTCCGGTACCTACAGACACAACAACAGCAGAGTTAGTGCTGGCGAACAAACAAGCCAGTAAGAAAAGTTTCCATCACAACGATACATTTTATTTTAAGTACAATGAACTTTACTGTATACATTTGATGCAACCAGAAGTGACATGTCGATGTGCTAAAACCACACTCAGTCATTTGCCAACAAAAACTGCAGTATTGTTACAATGCTACGAACCACGGGTCAGTTGTGATCGAACAAATACAAAAAGAAGGTTGCCTCGGTTTGGACTTGTTGCAAGAAGAATCCCACACCCCTTCCGCACCGCCCGAAAGCTTCGTATCAAAGGTATACGGGCAAGATTTTCATATTCCATGACTGCACAGATTCGAGTGGCCGATAGAGGGCAGCGTCAATCAAGCCCGATGGCGCTGAGGGGGGGGGGGGGGAGGGGGCGGGGGGGAGAGGGGGTTGATCACACCATATGCAGACAAGCAAGCACGCGATTTGTGCTGCTAACTTACCGATACAACGTTTGCATTGATGTAATCAGAACCTGCAACATCCGGATCCCCATCTCTTAAAATCACCCGTGTATGATCAACTGAAATACCAAACAGAAATGCAAATCCCAGTCAACTTTAAAAGCATGCGGCATAATTTTGATTTCGGAGATCTGAACTGACTGGGTACTAAAGCACATACTGAGGAATAAGACAATCACTTTACTTTCTAAAAATATTTATTTGCAGTTTTGTGCCTGAACGCATACACATATGAGACAATGTGATTGAACCCATTTAAGCTGAACGTGATAAATCGGTCTACTAACTGTTTGGTTTTGGGCGGTTGATCGGAAATGCTTGCAAGTAATTTTTTTTTTAGAAATTATAAGAATGTGACAACTTACACGGCAGAATATTTTTGTATCTATTTTTCGGCCGGTTCTCTGGTTTTTGACCGTCTTTTCTTGAAAATAAATGCATGTGTTCCTGTTGTTGTAATTGCTGAAAAGTTACGACAAAAGAATAATGTTATGCACGATTAAAAAAAAATCCAGTACAGTGATTATCAAACTGCTTATTAATTCTATAGGAATCTCAATCTTATTTCATAGTGTGCCATACTCATTCGTATCTTAGAGCACCACTATTACCACAGTAACTGGGTGACTCAAAAGATGATTATAATCAAATGGTCAGTATTGTAAGGTTTTCTATCAACATGCATGTCCTACTCGGCGAACCTGTGTTGTTTTATCCAGGGGTTTCTCTCTGAATTTTTAAGTTGTTGTATTGGTGGCGTGTTATTGGTCACAATATTTCATGATATTGATCAGCTACAATTTTCCACCATCGCCATACACAACTTGACATGGCATCCAGACAAAAGGGCTCCTGGACATAATGGTCTTAACAATAAAGGTTCGAGACAAAAGGACCCCAGACATAAGGGCCTTAGCCATAAAAGGTCAAGATAAAACGGTCCCATGAAATTAGGGCCTTGAACATAAAGGATTGACCATCGGGAATCCAGAAGTGACAGCTTCAAATGAAAAATAGGACAGAAAGCCCCCGAAAATTACTTTAACAGTTCCTTCATGCAATGAAACTTCTTTTTAGAACAGTGACTAACTGACAGTTTTTTTTTTATCTCGTGGTATCCACAATCGGATTTGTTTTTCATCGTACCTCAAATTCCTCCCAGAAGCCTCCCTTACTACTGCTTTGTTTGTCTTCCTCTTGCTTCGACAATTCGCCCACGCGGCTCTTGATGTGAGATACGTTGATTCGCGTAGCGTTGAAGGGCTGAAAACGGAAACAGTCTTCAATATAAGACATGTGTGCGTGGAAAATTTCTTTTCCCACCTTACGATTGCTGTGCCTTTGACAGATCACGAGACGTGAGTATTTTTCAGTTCTTTGAGGCTGTTGGCTGACTCACAGAAAATCAGTCTACATGATCTTATTCGTCCGTGCTCCCATTTAAACCGAAGTCTTCTTGAGCCTTGCATACTCTATGAATAGAAGTAACTGTGTTTCTGCAGCGGGCTAATCCATAACGTGAATCTCGGCGAACGCAAAGCATATGCACGAGACATCACATATTTCCGGTCATCGAATAAGAAAAGACAGATAATTATGAATCTTGCCAGTGTTGATATTGATTTAAGCAGACGAAGCTTGAGGTATGCAATGAATGCATTTTTTTCCCAAGTGATACAGGTCTAGCCTGTATGTTTGCGCTTCAAAATTCTTCTGAGGTCATGGTTTTCTTACAGTATGGATGGTGAGATTAGGGAGGGTTTGACACCTACCGCTTTTAAATGCACAACAGTTCCTGTCGTTTCCACCATTGGGTTTGTTTTGTAATGATCAACCAGATCTGCTAAATTTGAGAACTGCTCTCCCCCTCCGACGTCATAACGCGGGCCCAGTTCTGTGTCCTGATAAAAACAATAAAAAATGGCATTCACTACTTAATATTTATATCTGTCGAAGTTAAACCGTCAAATCTGAATTTTTTAAACAGTGGTAATTTGACTGGTGTAACAAGGAATTTTGTAATCTGCCTGAATACAGTCGAATCCATTTAAACCGATATCGCTTTAACCGACATATCGTTTTAACCGACATGTTTTCACGGTCCCCAAGGATTTACCCCACTGACCCCATTATATAACGCCGGTTTAAACAAATATCGTTTGTCCGACGTAAATTTTGCTGTCGAACAAATTTTTTCAGCCCCTTTTTTTCGACAAATAATGATGACTGACAGATCCCTTTTGTACGAAATTATACCTATTGTCATTTCACTGTGATGTTATACATTTGAGCCACTGTTTCTACTAACATCACAGAAGTTATGTACACAGAGAAGCCTATTCATCAGTACTCGGGCCATTCAAAGGTATGACATCTACTCGGGATTTCAAAGATGTCTGGGTTTGCGTGTAATCGTTACATTACAGAAAACAATGCCACATGAACAAACTTGTGATCATACATTAAAAAGAGTTGCTCAATAGCTCAAACGATTCTTTAGATTTAGATTGATCAGAACATGAAGAAGCGATTATTTCGTGTGATTTAAACTTCACAGGTCTTTTTCATGTCTGTTAATCATGTCACTTGATTGCAATTTGAGCAGAAATTTTACAATGCAATTTAATCAACTGCAATTTTGTGAATGGCAATTTCATCAATTGCAATTAAAAAATAGTGTTGTAAATTGCAATTTAGACCTACCTGTACAGTATACAAAGGCTGTAAGAATGAATGCAAATCAAATGCGATACCGCTCAATATGTCTACGAAACGAAAGCATTCTCTCTACAGTCTCTTCAATTAGTTTCAGTGCTTGCTAGTTGTGTCTTGATTAGACAGCCTGATTGTAATTTATTTACTCAGGTACACCAAAATGTAGAATAAATGACGGTGATTATTGCGTTTCATTTTCAGTGTGCTGTGAAATATTTCAAAAGCGTAATGAGTTCGTCTCAATTAAAAAAAGTGTAAATATTGCATTTCGACTGATAAATGTTGTTAAATACTTTGATAGAAACAATCCTGAAAGTATCAAGAGTGTAATATCATGTATTTTGGTATAGCATATTAATTAAATATGACATGAGTACAGTTTTTCTTTCTTACGAGTTTCAAACAGCCAGTACCTTTTAACCAACATATCGTCTAACCGACATTGTTGCTCAGTTTCGGCGATGTCGGTTTAACGAGATCTCACTGTAGTGAAAAATAAAGAATAGTGAGAGACGCCGCGAGACACAGCGCTCATATATTGCCGTAAAAACACTAGGAACTGTTTTTAAATGGAACTTGACGATTCAAAGTATAACACTAACCCTGCAAACAGCATCTTATACTTGATCCTAACACATAATCCACATCACATGTATTACACGTGACATGTATTACACACGACCCACGCCGTACTATTACACATGGAAGATTATCACGAGTCATTTTACATTACAGGTGACTTGCATGACACACCCACGTCATACTGTTATACCGCACGTGTCTCACATTACGTGACTTGTGTGACGCATGGCCCATGTCACAGGTGTAAAACGTGACTTTAGTTACATGACTTGCGCTACACGACTCACGTCACAGATGTAACACGTGACTAATGTTACATGACTCGTGTTACACATGACCCACATCACAGGTGTAACACCTGACTAACGTAACACAGTTGTGTTACACACGACCCATGTCACAGGTGTAACATGTGACTGACGTTATGTTACACGTGACATGAGTTATGTTACACGTGACACACGTCACAGGTGCTACACGGACTTACGTTACATCTGATTTTGACGTGTGTGATTTTGGGGTCTTTGCTGTTGGCTTCGTCGACACGAACAGAAATGACGAAGTCGCCGGGTTTGCTTTGGCTTTCTCTCACTAAATAACTTCCGTTTTTGCCCTTCTCTCTCAACATCCGGTCTGCGTCACGCCCGGAAATATGCCCGTGGAACCATCTGAGAAAAAAAAACCCAGAAAAAAATTAGAATACTAAGAATAGAATATACTGATACCACAATATGTACAGTGAATATTGTACGTTGTAAGCCCAAATTACCCACGCCTGGTTAACTCTTTTGGTTGAGGTCTTACAGGTGACGGGAAAAATGCTGCTTTTTTTGTCAAATTCCTAACGGATACGACGGTTTCTTACATGTGGGATAGTGCGTCTCCATACAAGATCACGAGCACCTCAAAGAGAGTCATTTTCGTGGTATCACAAAGAAAAAAAAAAGCGTCACCAGACACGTGAGAGGTAGGATGGGCATGAGGGGGGGGGGGGGGGATGCACAAATGTTGCCAGTTGGTATAAACGCAAACAGCGCATCGTAAATGTGTTTTAAACTGCTTGCATTTTAGTTTGAGACTTAACCTAATAAACGCCAATTGATGTTTTCTGGACGACTTTCAGGTCACAAGCTTGAGTATCTTAGTTAATTCTTAATGACAGCCTCAGAGAGACACGATCCCCCGTGTGACACAGATCATGCACAGCTCCACTATATGCTCTCTTCGTGTGTCAAATTTGAAAACAATCGGACCTAAAGTTTCGGAGATATAGCCCGGACACGCATGCCGACAGACGGACAAGCTCACAACTATATCCTCCCCCCCCCCCCCCCCCCCCGCCCCCGTTGCACCGCTTTGGAATTTAAGCAGAATGGACATTCTGGTCTACACAGGGAAGAGAAAAACACACATGGAAGCAGAAAATTAATCGAGCAACTATGAGAGTCTGAATTATACAGCTGCCAAACTTCTCTAAATCGTATGATTTACAGTGGCGGAACACTTTTCAGTGGTTTACCGTTCTGTTTTCCAATTTCACGGAAGGACCTGGAATGATCACCGACATACCAACTGCTGAACATTGCTGACTATACTAGGTATTCGATAAATCGAACTTCGACGGAAACAAACAAATACTTTGAGATGGCCATTATCAAACAATTGAGTTAATTATTAAGAAAACACAGAAGCAATAACAGCAAATTAAAGATAACAATTAACAAGTTTGTCCAAGGACATAGTCCCAGCTTACGAAAAGCAATAAAACCAATTCCAGCCTGCATGAGCAAGGGAATTTTCTGAAAATTGGGCTTCAAAAGATGAGACGGCAAAGAGATAGCCCTATAATTAATTTAGCACCGGACCAGAACATAGACCGATAAATGCATACAAAGATTTCTTTCCCAGAAAAATGGGAAACAGATTTTTTGTATCTCCGGTAGACTGGATAGTCTGCCATAGATACCTTCAAACAACGCTCGCATTTCGGACCAGTGCGCATATTTATGTAACTTGCCTTGATGCCCGGTTCTTATTCAGACAAGTGCGCATGTTTATTTAATTTTGCTTAGATGCGCGGTTCCCATTTTGGAACAGTGCACATGTTCATTTAACTTGCGTTGATGTGCGGTTCGCATTTCTGACGAGCGCCAATGTTTTTTTACCTTTTGTGGATGTGCGGTTCTTATTTCGGATCAGTTCGCACGTTTATTTACCTTGTGTTGATGTGCGGTACTTATTTCGGATCAGTGCGTATGTTTATTTACCTTGTGTTGATGTGCGGTTCTTATTTCGGATCAGTGCGCATGTTTATTTACCTTGTGTTGATGTGCGGTTCTTATTCCATACCAATGCGCATGTTTATTTTACTTGCGTTGCTGAGCGGTACTTATTTCGGACAGCCCAAGTTTTCTTAGGTTGCCTTGATACGCGGTTCGCATTTCGGACCAGTTTGCATGTTTGTTTAACTTGCGTTGATGCACGGTGTTTATTTTGGACGTGTGCCTATGTTTATTTAACTTGCGTTGGTGCGCGGTTTGCATTTTGGACCAGTGTGCATGTTTATTTAACTTGCGTTGATGAGCAGTTCGAATTTCGGATCATTACGCATGTTTATTTAACTTGCGTTAATGCGCGGTTCGAATTTCGGACCAGTGCGCATGTTTATTTAACTTGCGTTGATGCGCAGTGCTTATTTTGGACCAGTGCAAATGTTTATTTAACTTGCGTTAGAGCGTGGTTAGCATTTCGAACCACTGCGCACGTTTATTTAACTTGCGTTGATGCACGGTTCGAATTTCGGAGAAGTGCGCACGTTTATTTAACTTGCGTTGATGCGCGGTGCTTATTTTAGTTCAGTGCAAATGTTTATTTAACTTACGTTGGCGCGTGGTTCGCATTTCGAACCACTGCGTATGTTTATTTAACGTGCGTCGATGCGCGGTTCTTATTTCAGGCCAATGCGCATATTTCTTTAACTTGAGTTGATGCGCGGTTCTTATTCTGGACCAGTGCGCATGTTTATTTAAGTTGTGTTGATGCGCAGTTCTTATTTTGAATAGTGCGCATGTTATTTAAGTTGCGTTAATGGGCAGTTCGCATTTCGAAATAGTGCGCATGGTTATTTAACTTGCGTTGATGCAAGGTGCTTATTTTGGTCCAGTGTGCTTGCTTATTTAGCTTGTGTTGCTGTGCGGTTCGCATTTCGGACCAGCGCGCATGTTTTTTTTTTAACTTGTGTTGATGCGTGGTTCGCATTTTGGACCATTGCGCATATTTATTTAACTTGTGTTGATGATCGGTACTTATTTTGGACCGGTGCCAATGTTTATTTAACTTGCGCTTATGTGCGGTTCGCAATTCGGACCAGTGTGCATGTTTATTTTATTTGCGTTGATATCCGGTTCGCATTTCGGACCAGTATACCTGTTTCTTTAGGTTGCGTTGATGCGCAGTTCGCATTTTGGGACAAGTGAGCAGGTTCATTTAACTTGCGTTGACGCGCGATTTGCGTTTCGGACCAGAACGCATGTTTATTTAAGTCCCGTCGATGCCCGACTCTTATGCCTATTCAACTTGCGTCGATTCACGGTTCTTTCTTCGGACCACTGCGCATGTTTATTTAACTTGCGTTGATGCGCGGTTCTCATTTCAGACCACTGCGCATGTCTATTCAACTTGCGTCGATGCGTGGTTCTTTTTTTTCGGACAAGTGCGCATGTTTGTTAAACTTGCGTGCTTATTTTGGACCGGATCGCATGTTTATTTAACTTCCGTCGATGCGCGGTTCGCATTTCAGGCCATTGCCCATGTTTATTTCACTTGTGTTGATGCGTGGTTCTCATTTCAGACCAGTGCGCATATTTATTTAACTTGCGTTGATGCGCGGTTCGCATTTCGGACCACTGCGCATGTTTATTTAATTTGCCTCGATGTGCGGTTCGCATTTCGGACCAGTGCGCATGTTTCTTCAGGCTGCGTTGATGCGCGATTCGCATTTCAGACCACTGCGCATGTCTATTCAACTTACGTCGAAGCGTAGTTCTTTTTTTGGACCAGTGCGCATGTTTATTTAACCTGCGTCTGACTACTGCGCAAGTTCAT
Organism: Protula sp. h YS-2021; assembly: GCA_949752745.1. Taxonomy (NCBI): domain Eukaryota; kingdom Metazoa; phylum Annelida; class Polychaeta; order Sabellida; family Serpulidae; genus Protula; species Protula sp. h YS-2021. The sequence continues at coordinate 33,205,170 of OX457026.1, forward strand.
TTAACTTGCGTTTATGCGCTGTAGGAGGAGATTCATTTAATTTTTTTTTTCTTCAAAAATTCCGAAAAAAATTCAAAAGTTTTCCAATTCACTCAAAAAGCACATGACCCCCTAGAGGCGGCTCATATCGAAAATAAATGAACTCTGATAAAAACTGTAGGAGGAAATGCATTTTGAATCTTTTTCTTCAAAAATTCTCTCATCGACTGAAAAAGACAGGCCATATTCAGGACACCCTAAGCATGCCTCAGCCCCCAAAAAATGATGTTTGATCAAAACTGCAGGAGAAAATGCATTTTGAGGTATTTTCATCAAAACTTCCCAACGAATTCAAAAATTCCCAAGTCGAGTCAAATAGCACAAGCCGTATGCGAGACCTACCTAAGGATGCCTCATAGCAAAAATAAATGAAATCGGATAAAAACTGTAGGAGGAAATGCATTTTGAAGTTTTTCTTCAAAAATTCCCAAAAAATACAGAAATTGTCGGATCGACTGAAAAGCGCAAGTCGCATTCTCAGCCCCTTAGAGATGCCTCAACCCCCCCCACCCCCCCTCCCCCCAAAAAAGGGTTCAAAACTGTGGGGGGAAATGCATTTTGAAGTTTTTTTCTTCAAAAACTCCCTAAAAATACAAGAATTGCCCGATCGACTAAAAAGCACAAGCCGTATGCACTCACACCAAAAATAAATGACATCGAATCAAAATTGTAGGGGTAGATGCATTTTGAATTATTTTCGAAATTTTTCCTTAAAAAATTCCCCAAAAATACAAACTAAAAAAGCATAAGCCGTATGCACGACCCTTTAGGGGTGCCTCATACCAAAAATAAATGACATCGGGTCAAAAATGTAAGAGGAGATACATTTTAAAATTTCTTTAAAAAATCCCCAAAAATTCAAAAATCACCCGATCGACTAAAAAAGCACAAGCCGTATGCACGACCGCTGAGGAAATCCTCACACCAAAAATAAATGACATCGAATCAAAATTGTAGGAGTAGACGCATTTTTTTCAAAATTTTTGCTTAAAAAATCCCCCAAAATACAAAAATTGTCCGATCGACTAAAAAAACACAACCCGTATGCACGACCCCTTAGGGATGCCTCACACCAAAAATAAATGACATCGGATTAAAATTGAAGGAGGGGATGCATTTTGAAACAAAGTTTACAGCGAACTAACTAACTAACTAACTAACGGACGCCATCCGCAGACCGATAGGAATACCCCAGCTTACGTTACACGTAAGCTGGGCCAAAAAGTGGCGCGTGCCGGAGAATGAAAGGTCCAATCCGTGGGCTCCAGGAAAAATACTGAGCAGTGAGAACCATTGTGGCTCCGTGGATGGACCTCAAACATATACACCCCCCCAACACCCCTCTGCCCTCCATATCCTCTCTTAACTACGAGCCATGTACAATCGTCAAATTAAAGCTTAATTCGAGTTGTTGAGATGCGTATGAACTGTCTTTCAGGATTTCACTGATTTACGAGTTAACTAAAAAGTTAAAATCAAAGAATGACGAGACACGTGTGACAAAGCCTCGGAGGCTTAACAAAACAGTGTTCTGCTGATTACAATGTTCTGCTCATCAATCAGTCTCTATTGTGGTTTACAAAGTGCACTGAGTGCTTTAACAACAGGATGTTAATTTCGTTTTTTTTCTTTTTTCATGCAAGAAAAGTAGTCTTCAATGCTTAACAATATACATATCCCTTCTTCATTAAAAATGAGTGAAATTTTAAGAAACAACATACAACATAAACGTTAACTACCCAAAGCATAATTTTAATCACAAGATTAACATCAATATTTTCTGCAATTATTAGGCCTCCCGTTTTCATAACGTACCAAACTACAACATACCTCTCAGTGGTGGGGTCCGCAGAGTACAGCGGGTACTTGAGTTCAATCACTTGACCATTTTTCTCCTTCAATTCACTGTCGTTCTCAGTGTAATGCTGTACCAGCTCAGTCAGCGTGGCGAACTTCTCACCACCATAAAGATCATAGAAGTCACCCGTGTTTTGTATTTTAATATGCGTCACCTCTCCTCTTCGCCTGCAAAGTTAAACATAATCTGTGAAATACGCAAAATAAATTCGGAGCGATGCTCTGGAAGTGTCTTCTTTCTAGAACGCTTGCAATCAAGTTGAAAATCGTGAATAGCTCACAAATCACAGACATGCCGAGACATTATGCTTCGGTTCACTGAAGATGTCCATTAATTCGACCGCACGTAAGCACTTTTTTTTGGTTTTGTTTTGTTTTCAGTGTTGATTAGTACCAATGGATCATCTGAAAAAATACAAAGTATTTAATGCAGGTATTTTTTCTCAACACTCATTTCATACTTTGAAGGGCCACTGCTTTGGCCGACAAGCAATATTACACAATTTGAGGGAAACATCGGCCTATTTGTTACTAGTTATCCATTAAGTATATCCCATTACTTCTCACCAAGCACCGAAATCAAAGCTTTTAAGCAATCACCAGAAATCTGCTACACAAATTTTCCCGTTATTGTTTAACCAAGTGCAGCAAATTTTAGAAGTTAGAATAATTTTGTTTTTCTCTGAACATCAACAAAAAATGTGCTTTGTATCCATTCGTTCGTACGATCAGCCACAAATCATCAATTAACATTCCTGCATGAGTTGAGTAAATGAGTTTCTGGTCGCTAAGTTCAGTAGCATAGTAATTTAAACATTAGTTCCAATTGCATAAGGGCGTAGTAATACCTGACGGAGAGCGTAAAATCGCCAGGATTACTTTTGCTTGGCCTACATAAGAAACTGCCATCGAAGCCGCCACTCATCAGAAGCTCCTCGGCCTCGACCCCGCTGACGTTGGGGTGGAACCATCTGTAATCAAACCAGAAGTATTTCAATTGCAATTCGAATTTATTTAAAACACGCCCATCGCAGTTCGGGTACTGGGTATTCTTCATGACACAATCCGCTGTTGTTTTAATCATTTAATTTCCAATGTTTTTAGTATTTACTCCTAAAACAGAACTTCCACTATGTTGCGATCGAATACATATACATGAGTGTTCCTGTTATTATTTCCTGTCCAGTTTCCTGTTGGTTAATCTGGTTAGCAACATGTCACTTATTTTCCATTTAACTGAGCACAATAACTGCCCTTTATGCGTCTTTTTAAACTCTCTGTTGCATAGTGTATTAGTCACAAGTTTGCCTTTCTTACCTTTTATTAACACTGTGAAGAGGTACGACGGATCAACGTTATCAAGGGGGGGGGGGGGGGAGCCGGTCGTACTTGATTTATAAGTTATTTTGATGTCACTTTGGAGGCGAAATTTGGTATCCTTAGCTCTATATGCCCGTGACTGTGAGTGACGAGTGGTTCTACGACATTTCCCCCCTTTTCGCTATTAATTAATGCAAATAAAAATCTTATCTATCTATAACTAGGACGCTGTCAATCCTGTTGTTGATTTTGTTTGGTTTTATGTTTCCACAATATTTTCTCTCAATTATAAAATAGCTGGTCGAACACAAGACGTGGGAGTATGATAAAAAATTTATCATATGATATTAAATATCTAAAGCGCAATATGACAGATTGCTTTGAACTTTAACCGAGAAAGCTATCGACGAAAAGTCGATTAGGCCACATCAGTCCATGAATTCTCAGTCTGGACACGACCCAGACATTGTATAGGTGATACAACAAATGCGGAATGCCATTTACATATTTCATGTCTAAAATCAATTCAGTTTATGTCTCAATAATTAGAGATATATATTACTATGAATTTGATATTCAAATCGCTTTTGGGGATATCTAAATTTTAAGAGATGTGGCGACATTTGCCAAAGTTCAACATATTTACAGGCCTCTACATGCATTTAGAATTATCTTGAATTTAATAAAAAATAAAAATTATGGCGGATTCTCAACAAATGTATGCTTCACTACGTTGTGTTTACTATGTAGTACATATTCTTCTTTGCAATTTCTGCAACCAATTAGCATAAAGATACGATGTCAAAATATCTTGATCTCACATTCTCCTGTTTCAGTTACAACGGCACTTGGATGATATGGAAATTTATGTCGTAATTGTCACTGTGCTAGCTCTTCACAGTATGTTTAAGAGGTAAATACTCACAGGTGTATGTCCCACTCTGTATCTATCATCACGTGATAGTAGAATATGTACTTAAAATAAGTGTTAGGAATCGGTTGGAATCGATTAATTGAGAGCCTCCAGCGACGATTAATCGATTCTGGAATCGGAAACGAAAACACAACTACTTTTGTCCAATACGCAAAAATATGTTTTACTTTGTTATATTCTACAAGCCATTTTTGTTGGAGCATTAAAACAACTTTTTATTATCATAGTAGATGACCGGAAAGTCGTGGAATCGATTCCACGTATCTGGGATCGATTCAACGTCGCCAGAAGCTGGAATCGCCCACGAATTGATACTTCAGTAGGATCGTCCCGACAGAGCGACACAGCCGAGCGAACGTGTAGAATTCATCCGAGTTTATAAATAAATGAGATTCTTAAAGTTAGAGTGAAACCGACGCTCAGTTTTACTAGCAGTCCACACACGTACTGGCCATCACTTAATCGGAATATGAGATGATTGGTATTTGTACTACATATCGATGCGCTATGAAATGGACATCCTAACTCGAAGTTCAATCTTTGAAAAAAAGAGGCCACTATCTTGAAACTAACTGCTGGAAGGATGCTTTGTCTGCTGGTCAGGAGCTGTTTCGTGACTAACATGTCATGCTCTTTTAGAATAAAATAAACAAATAAATAAATAAACGACAACACAAAAGCACAGCCAAAAACACTGATATCACTTGCACTAAAAAAAAAAAAAAAAAAAAACCAGTTTGCGTGTGCACCTGTGTTCAGGTGGCTTGCGATATGGTAGATGCCTAATAGACAAGTTGTACCGATACGAGCGAACAGTCGTACTTAAGCCGTTAACGACATTCCGTACATATGAATCAAACATTTGCTTCGGGCAACATAAAATCTTCTAATCCATGTGACACAATTGATTACTTTTTACTTCTCTGTACCTGCGTCTACGAAAAAAAAAAACCCTCGTTTCCCCAGAAAATTTGATGTCCAAACACATATTTTGTTGATCGAAAATCAAACATTACCTCTAAAAATGTGAAGAACCAAAATACGTAGTCACTGAAACTGTTAACAGGGTTATTAAAAGACACGACATTTATATATTTTTAAAATACAGATATACTACTCTGTCATTTCTTTGGCATTTGGCATCTATTTCAACTTATATTTACCTTTTTTCGTGTTGCCTCACAGATCAGTATACTACAGGTATGCACTACTAAATATGGATCCAGTAAAACTTACTTCCAGGGGTCAAGGTCGTGATTTAGGAAAACGAGGTAAATCTTCCGCGTTGTCATCTCAGTTACATTAAGTATCCACTCACGTCACATGATCTCAGTACAACAGCTTATGCAAACGCTTTTTTTTTTATTATATTACTTAATTTGCACGATAACGTATCAGAATGAGTATCTCGAGAATGTGTTGTACAGGCGAAGTGTTTTTCCAAGGTAATTTATATTACAAATTCGTCCTCTAACACACAAGATGAACATAAAATAATCTACTTTGTAGTTATTATTATCCTCCATCAATGTATATTTTACTGATATATTACACTGAAGCAACTCACTGCTCACAAATAAAATAGAAACGTTTATTCTGAATTGTTGTTATCAAACTGGCGATGGAAGATAACGCTAATCGAACCACATTGGAAATTTTATTTCTTAACTACTTGACCCGCGGCAGAGATAGAAATAAGCTGCTTTTGGATCCAGGATATTAAGTCCCAAAAAATCCCAGTATTACCAAGCTCCAGGAACTTGACAGAACCGGTAATTACAAAAAAAAGTTTGAGAAAAAAAAAGCAAATAAGGCAACTTTCCAATGACATCGACTATACGCTATGGGCTGACCAACGACATTCTTGTGACCAATTCAATCATTCTAAGTGAAAAATATAAATTTATATCAAGCCTATTTAGTGCTGTAAATACATTTCTGTTTGATTTACCAGTAGCTCGTTTTTCGTATATAACCAGTACAGTTGTGCAGGCCGATTGTTGGGCCACCCATCTGAGGTACTTCGACTGGTAAGAACGGCTTACGTTGTCCACTTTATTAAAATATTCTTTGTGAAAACTGGCAAGATCGCAGGAAAGCCTACATTGGTCGTCGGCGTAAAAAAAAAGTATCCCTCGGCCCTCCCCTTTAATTTCCATCCTTCTCAACGTGCCGATTCAATGAGGTAAACGATTGCCATGTATCTGCCCGGATTTTCCAACTTCAAAACTGACCTCTGCTTAAACAAACAGGCTTAGAACGCGATGACTTTTTTGGACCTTGGTCGCCATTTTTCATTTCAAGCAACTGGATAGACTGTAAAAAAATGGCAGTCCCACGGGCCAGCGGATTATTTTATTAAATGGCAAAAGCAAAACAAAGCTGCTGGACTCGATCCGTTTATGCGCAGTATTATTTTTAAGTGGTATTCATCTCTATTGATTGCCTGCGATGTGTTTAAAATCTGATAAGGCTGCTCTTGTTTGAGAAGTAATTACGGTAGAACCCTGCTCTGTTACATTGGATATAACGACATACAGCTCATGACAATATAATTATTTGGACCCACGTAACCACTATTTTTTAATATTTTTCTTGTTAAATGTGTGGTACAGTCTTGTCCGTTTATCTCGACACGCTCGTGAGAAGGCCCAGTATGTGCGAGAAACCCTGGCTGTCGATCTCAACAGGTTGGACCGTATAGTAGCAAAGGAAGAGGGTGCATTCTCAACATATCTCAACATGGGCTCGATGTCGGGAATGACAGATAAACAGGCACGACTTGACATCCGTTATCCTCATAACGGTTAATCACACAAACCGTTTTAATTGCCGAGCTATTTCAAAATTGTATTTAGCTCTTTTATGTATAAGGTATTAGCAGTGTCAGTTAAGTTATGAAAAGGTGCTTAACTAGTGCAAACAAAAATCAATTTTCAAAGCAAATTTCTCCACAAACTGTTGGTCTACCATTTGTCTACAATCCTGTAGGCTCGTATACAGATACCGGAAACCATAAATACCCACATGCAACACATCAATAACTTTTTTTTCAGTGAGCACGGAAACCATAAATACCCACATGCAACACATCAATAACTTTTTTTTCAGTGAGCAGTGTTTCAACTCATTCCAGCACTGATCAGTATTAGTTAAAATCCATCATTTCTGATCAAGTCGTACATGTCCGTTGTCAGTCAACGAGAAAAAATACAATCAGTGTACAACTACAATTTATATTCCTTCAAAGATTCCCCCAGTAGTTTTGGAGATCTGGCAAAGGAATGGGTACGTTAAATTTCACAAAAATTTATTTATGTTTGATCAAGTCCTGTGGGCGATAGAATGCCGTTTTAGCATTTAATGCCTATTTTTGAAATCAAGATATAATTAAAGATATCAATAAACCATTGTAGATCTCATTAATTTATATTTTGCTATCAATAATTGAATTTTAGATGGCATTATTTATTTTTGAGATAATAAAAATCAATTTTGCAAACTTTAAAATCTTCAGAGAGACACACATTTATATAAAATTTAGCGAATGGTCAATTAAATTTTGGAGATGAAAACTTGAATTACTGATATCAATAACAACAACATAATTTTTGAGCTCAAGCTTCTTTTTTGTATAGTGAAAAATAAAAGAAAGATTCTGTACACAAGGACCAGTCATTATTTTATTCAGATGTGTGCTTTTCAATTTTTTATTTAAAAAATACTGATATTCCGATATCAAAATTTAATTTTTGTAAATAAAATAATTCTTGTATACAGAATTTGCGGATTTCAAAATATAAATTAAAAAGTCTCATTCCGATATACTGATATCGAAAATAAATTCTTGATATCAATGAAAGGAAAATAAATTATGAGCTCAAAACTGAAATTTTGCTATCAAATATTTCATTTTGCTATCAAGAATTGAATTTTTGATCTCTAAAAATCAATTTTAGTACCTCTGCCACCACCCCCCCCCCCTACGGGGTAAGATTATATCCTTGGCGTCAGTTCAGATTTTACTGAAAAACTTTTTTTAGCTAATTTTCCACGAGGTGGGTCAACGTCCGCTAACTTTAGGGAGGGCAGGGCTGCAATTCTCGCGTCAGTTTGGATTTTAGTGAGAAATAGATTATTCGCCAATATTTCGGCCAGTATTTGAAGAATCACAAATAAGTAATTGTCAGGTAGATACAAATGTTGGCTACCTTTAATCAAAACTTCAAGACCATTCCTTGACCATATTTCACTTCAAGTTTTTTCAAGCCAGTTCAGATTTAACCAAAAAATGTATTTTCTCCAAAGTTTCCCCCCAATATTTGGCTAGTCACTGAAAAAAGTAATGGACAAGGAGGTACAAATGTCAACTGCCATTAACCAAAATTTCAAGACAGTAAGGTTATTTACCTGGCATCAGTATCGACATCAAAAAACAAAAATGGGGTTGTCACTAATATTTCCCTCCTTTTTTTTTGGAGAATCACGAAAAAGTAATACCTAGGTGGGAGCTAACGAGAACAGTCAATATTTCTGCTAATTTTTGGTGGCTCACGACATAAAAATAGTAGGCACACAGGTACTAATGTCCACTACCTTTAACCTTTAATTTCAAGAGAGTAAGACTATATACCTGGCGTTAGTTAAGATTTCAATGAGAAACTGGGTTTTCACTAATGATTTCCGCCAATTTTTTGTATATAGTCAAAATAAAAAAGAAAAAAAGCTAAACAAATAAAATAATAAATAAATAATTAAATTCCGTTATTCAAAATTTTAAGACTGTAAAATTATATTGTCAGTGTACATTACGAGTTTTGTAAGAAACTGTTTTTTTGGCAACATTTTCGCCCAGCCTTTTTGGCGAATTACAAAAAACTTATTGCCGGGTAAGTGCCACTGATCGATAGCTTTACTTAAAATTTCAAGACAGTAAGGTTATTTGACTGGCGTCAGCTACGCTCCCTGATTTCTATGAAAATCTTACGAGGAGAAATATGTTTAAGAAAGTTGCTTTTTGTCCAATATCTCCACCAATTTTTGGACGAACTGCCAAAATAAGAGTGTCCAGGGACATTGTGACCAGCCGAGATCTAGTGAATCTATGAATAAGCTTGTCTGGTTGCCGAAAGTGGTAGTCACATTGTACAAGCTTGTCCAAGGACAAAGCCCCAGCTAACGAAAAGCGATAAAACCAAATCCGGCGTGCTTGAACAAGGGAGTTTCCCTGAAAAATTGGGCTTCAAATGACGAGATGGCAATGAGCTAGCGAAATAATTAATTTAGCAACGGACCCGAACATAGACCGATAAATACATACAAAGATCTTTTTCCCAGAAAAATAACTTCGAACAACGTATCGAAATTGTATCCACACATGTGTACTGTTGACATGTACTGTCGGACATACACAATTAGTTAAGCAGCAGAAACGATCAGAAACGACCAAACACATGTGCCTTTTGAAAAGAAGAAAACGCCGCATCTAAAACATCATTACTTAAGTTTAATGTTTTGGTATGTATTATTTTGCGGGTTTTGCATTTCCGACCAGTGTGCATGTTTATTTAACTTGCGTTGATGTGCGGTTTGGTGAACTGAAGTCTCAATATAATGAAAAATGAACAAAAGCTTGCTGATGCAGAAAAAGGTTTTCATCAACTGAGTCAATTATACAAAACTAGAGCAGTGTGCATAGCCCACATATTCCCCACAGGCCCCCAATCAGTTAAATACGGCCATCAACAGTCAATCAAGAGCTGAAATTTTCCAGATCCAGCTGGTCCATTTTCCTTGGACGAACCTTTGCCCATTAACAATACCGATCTGCGTTTGTTGCCACAGAAGCTACATACGAAGTTTCATTAAAATCCTTGCAGCAGTTTTTAAGTTATCGTGTTAACAAGCTCTTAATGACAGACCGACCGACCGACAGACCGACACGCGGTCGACCGCATGTATTCCCCCTGTGGCGAATAAATCATTTACAGATGCAACAATTCCAACACGATAAATGGCTTTCAAAATAAAAATAAATAAATAATAATTTCAAAATCATTTTCTTGACTTTTCCTGACTTTTTGTTCATTTTTTAGTGTCTATCCTACTTTTCCTGACTCAAAATGCTTTTTTATTTTACTTTTCACGTTTTTCTTGACTTGTGGCCACCCTGGATAATCGGCTGTTTGTTCTGAAATCGCACAGTGTACATTAATAGCATTGCCCTGCCCAGACCCCCTCCCCACACGCTGCAGTACTCACGCTCTCAGTATGAGTTTCTTATTCCTGCATTCTTGTGCTTGTGTCGTATTCCAGTAACCCATGTTTGAACTGCCTTTTCTCTTGGCAATTTTAACACTATTTCAGTCATTAAATTCAGTTCTAGCAAAATGAACAAGGATATACATTCAACACCTAATTTTCTAAATGAAAAAAAAATCTCCATACAAGGAAGCTAGTTTTCAGGTGACAAGATAGCGATTTCGGAACGTAAACTGAGGCAAGTGCTCTTGTTAAGATAAAAAGCATGGACTTAGCTCCAATTAAATGACAATACCTCCCCAGTGAAATCAGTTATGATACGCAATAAAGCAACCTGTACATATATACACAACTAAGGTCACTCGTGCACATTAAATATGAATTGATCAAAAACACATAACGACCACCTCTCAAACAAGGTGTATGATAACTGGCCACCAGTCCTAGTGGCCACCTGAACTTACGACATATTTTACTTCTGTTAATTATAACAAATCCATCAATCAGATGATTTCAAATATAACACGACAACGCGAATTGGGACCGGGGTTCGCGTTGGCGGGGTTTTTGTCCACTTTTTGGGCATTATTTTACGAAATGACTCACATTTTCGGAACCAACCCAGTCTCTCTGGACTCAATTGAGTCACACTTTCCTTTTTTTTACTCACTTTCCTGAGAACCCAGCGCGAACCCTGACAATGACTGTCCCGATCTTCAGTTGATGGCGGCTCGTCATTAAGCGTGGATGCATGAGCGTTCCAGATATTAGGAGGGAATCGTGGGGGAATCCGGCTCCTGCGTACTGCGTTCGCGTCTTCCCGATTTGCGATACGTTCCAGATAAGTATGTTGTGTCAAAGTTATCCTCTAACAGTAGAGCTCCGTCCTGAACAATTTCGCTGAACAAGTCAGCTACACCTGCAGGCACATTGGTCGGTGGAAGGAATGCCAGTCCATCTAATTTGACATAGAACATCCGAAATTCCTCATTTTTCTTGTACAGCTGGACGAGCCCCAGCTTTTGGATGTTTCGCCATGTTTTCGACAAACGTTTCGGCACATTCAACTTCAATTTTCAAACTGGAACTGTATTTCGCTAGCGAAATGTAAAAAAACTTGACAAAAATTAAAACGCAAAAATACTTCCTTCAATGGGTTATTTCTTGAATAATATAAATTATTTTACAACATGCATACAGTGTGTTATACAACTATGTACAGAGCTTATGGCACAGCATAACGAAATCGAAGACGAAAATAAAAAGTGACATGCACACGTTCAGATCAAGCTCTTCATACGTCCCAAGTTTCATGGTCCTAGGGCTCAGAGTGTCAGAGAAGAAGTAGACAAAAAAAATCGGAAAACGTGTCAAGAAGAAAAAAAGGGACGAACGGCTGCTCGCACATATAACTCTTGCAAGCCAAAGGCTTGTCAAGTGTTAACTATTCAAACTGTCCGGTACTGGGGAGGGTGTGTTTGGCGCGTTGTTACTGCATCACACACCCGAGCTTGGCATCTTTGGTGAGAAGCACAGCAGCGTCTATCCCAATTTTGGCACGCTTGGTATTGATCGTATTTGAAGAATTTTCCCTAGTTTCAGTTTCCTTATATATTAATTTAAGTCACAACGTTTGCCGCAATAACTTAGCTTCACTACCATCATTGTTTCCAGCATTTTATGGCACAGGATTTCTCATGTCTCATGTTTGCAAAATTGCTTTACGATGTGAATTCTTTTTTTTTTTTGTGCACATTCATATCATCGATTGTTTGTAAAATCCCATATGTGAATATCCGTCAAATAACAACTGTGGTTTCAGTATTTCGATGTTGAAATTTCCATTGCGAAACAGTACGATTTTCTCCCTAAATGACTTAGTTTATATAAACTGGACCTGTTCTCCGGGAAAGCTGAACCTGTTTATCCGATGCTTCTTACTATTACAGGGGCCCCTTGTCAATTCGTACTCCTCGGGACCAAGGGAACAAGTACGAATTAACCGAGGGTACCAATTAACCGGGGGTCAAATTTTCGAATGGACAAAAACAACAATGAACCTTCAAGCCTTGTGCGCTTTCGAGCAGGCTCAAACTGGCTGGTTTCAACACCATTGATTATTTTATCCTTATTCTTTATCCATGAAGCAAGTGTATTTTTAGGTACCCCGCACTCCGTCATTATTTCGGTTCTGGTTTTTGAGCCACTCGTTATTTGCTTCAAACCTTTGAACTTAAGGTTGATTGTGTAATCACTGTGTTTTCGGTTTGATGCCATTTTGCAAGTTGAAATGCTTGATCACTGTTCACAATTTATATACACGCTCCGGAGCGCGAAGTGTCCACAGAAGACAAACGGCATCTTAAGATGCTGCATAGTACGTGACAGACGATGCTCCGGATTAGTGCCCAGTGAAAACGCTGTGCACACTAAGACACTCGGTGTATTGAGTAGATCACATCAATCATAATCCCTAAAACCCCACCATTACTGCCCCTCAATGTGCATTATGCAACCCCGTCATCTCGCTACACATGATGCCTGAGTAAAGTGTTGTTTTAACTGGTGGTATGCCTAATCTGTATGGCTCTGCATTGATAAAAGACCGGAAAAGAAAAAAAATTGAGGGTAAATTTTGGGACGAATTATCCGAGTCCTCATTAATTCGTACTTTTACATGGAAGTGAATGGGTCCCAAAATCGGGACCGACGGAATTGGTACGAATTAGCCGAGGGACCGAATTAACCGAGGACGAATTAACGAGGGGTCCTGTATCTCGAGCGACTGATTATCCGATCAATGCCTTGCAATTATTGTAACTGTCAATTGCAATTCGATGAATACTTGCAATAGCGCAGTTTTAAAATGCCATCTCCGAAACACCATCTCATCAGTCTATCCTTAATGGACCAATACAAACCCTGACATCGAGATTTCAAATCGAGCAATTCAATGCACGGACGATTTATAAAATAATTAATTCCACAGCTTTTCAGTGCCATGTCTGACAAGTGATAAATTGAACCCTTTAATAGAACAATACATCTTTGAAATGGACACTAGACAGCAAATTCAATACAAGGACAATATATTTAATACTGCAATGAAATGGGTGATACTCGCAGCACCGATGGCTTAAAAAGAATTCACCAAAATGATACATTATTATCCCACTGTTTCCCAATTTCTATTTGATAATATAATAAAAGAAAAGACACAAACCACACTTTGGTGAATCAGTTAAATTTCACAGTGTAAGAACTGAAATCCTGGTCGAAAGAGGTTCAAAGAATCTCTGTACACAAAAGTTCAGGCAGCAATATGCCACATTTTGATACAAATTCAACAAAGTATTTTCCAGTCAATTTTCAATCGATCTCAAATAATAATAATAATAATAATAATAATAATAATAATAATAATAATAATAATAATAATAATAATAATAATAATAATAATAATAATAATAATAATAATGAAGACGATGATAATAACGATAATAATGATGATAATAATAACAGTCATCATTGTAGTTGGGATTATTTACCTTGTGCAGTTCATTAAAATGGCTTCAATTGAGATTAATGAAATGGGTCGACCAAACTGTAAATTCAAATTGTAATTTGATTACGGATAAAAACAACTGCACCAATGTTGTGATTGCAATTGAGAAAATGGATCAATCAAATTGAACTGCTATTTGATTACGCATAAAAGCACCGGCATAACCAATTGCAATTAGATTGATTTTAACAAAATAATTCCTTTTTATGGCACTATTTAAATAAATATATGCGAAATATATATTTTGGAGGATTTGTCTTTTTTTCTGCTTAAAGAACTTACCTTTCGAAACCCTTTCTTATTTTTCACTCACTTAAGAAAAACATCAACAGCAAAATTTACACACATGTTAACCAATTACAGCCTTAAATATGTCACTTCATGAGTTATTACAATAGCGCAATTTGAAAGAAAACCCATAAAACAAAATAAATACAGAAAAGGGACGTTAATGTGCAGCAGGCGCTTTGCTCCTACTTTGCAAGAATGTTGGAGTTCCACTCCGGGGTCACCTTTGACCGGGATTCGATTTATGCAATTAATTGGTATGCAAAGATTTTGAAAATACGTTAGCCAGTATCGGAAATGGTCTAGAATTTTGGATGTTTCATGTAATTAACCGATTCATGCGTTCAACCGGTATGAGAGTTATAAATTACGTCTGTATTCGGAACCACCACATGAGAACAATTTCAGCTGTTACTGTCTTTGTACTTGTTACAAGGGAAGCGACATATATCAAACTGATTTACACGAACGCTGGGAACGATATGGAAATGGAACAAATCTAAACCTAATGACTTTGATCAAACCTAAAGTGTCTACAGACTGTCTTCATTAAAATATAATAATTGTCCATTAAAGTGTATCGTAAAAGTTTCTTCCCAGAAAAAAAGACTTTTACGCGCAAAATGAACTTTTCAAAAAAAAAAGCCCGATTTCCACAGGCTGGGTGCCATATACAAGGACAGGTGCTGAAAAATGGTGATGGAAATATCCACAAACCAAAACAACGGTATATTGAAAAAAATGGCAAAGTGTTTAAAAACGAAAAAAAAAAAGAAAAGAAATGGTCGAAGTAACCTTTTGGAGGGATGTTCGTTTATCTGCGATCTGAGACACACAAGTGTACTCTCCTGATAAACTCTATAGATTTTAAAAGAAAGACTTTCCAAAAGTATGTTTCAATGAAAGGAAACTACGAAAGGGAAAGGGGATGACGGTTAGCTCAGCTTGGTACAGCGTTGGTCTGGTAATACCAAGGTCCCGAGTTCGAATCCAGCTAGGTTCGTTACATTTGCCTAAGCTAAGCGAAAACAGTGGGTCAGATCGCCTATCACGGAACTCAATATTAACGCCCATTGAGTCTTTCAGCTATCATTTTAAAAAACTATGAAAAGGTTGTCTTCGTTTCTGCCAAGTTACGGGGAATATAACGCTAGGCAGGGCTGGAAAAAATCCGATTTAAAAAAAAAATCATGATTTTTTATTTTTTTTATTTAAATCGGATTTGTTTTTATTTTTTGATTTAAACCAAGCCACCTGTTCCCCTCCAAAAAAAAAAGAAGACTCATTATACTTTCTTGTAAGACATTTTTAAACACATTTACAGTTCACACAATAGGTGAAAACTGTCCTCAACTTTCAAATATTCAGATAATTGTCTACAACTTCAATTCTTCATTTATTGAGCGATCGGTAGCAAAACGGTAGTTTTCCAGCCTTTTCCACTCCGAGGCTTTCCACTCAGCCTTTTCCGCTCGACGCGTAACAGTAACCCTTTGTTTTCAAGCACACGCGGTTGAGACGAAAGACCGGACTACGTTGCAGATATCCGTGCTGCCGGGAGATTAGTTGCGCGATTACTTACCCACTCTAGAGTACATGCTCAAACGGTCTTAATACTATGGGGTGCAAGGCCTTCTTTTCAAACACTACCGACATTGACCTGCTTGAAGCGTGCTGTCCGTCGCTAACCCCCCCCCCCCCCCCCCCCCTCCCCACCCTTCGGAGGCTCATGTGCACTAATAAGCGTACGGTATGAAATGCCTTGTTTAAACAAAAGGCGTCTTCAAGTGCCTTCACTGCACACAATCTACACACATGACACACAATTAAAAAAGAAAATACAGGCGTAGAAAAAAAATCAAAAATCGTGATTTTTTATGCTGATTTAGATTACGACTTAAATCAACTGATTTAAATAACACCAGCCCTGACGCTAGAGGATTCTCGCCATGAACTATTTTCGGTGGTTTAAACCAATATATACTCTGCACAAAAAGTTCCCGATCTACGCTTGTAAAGCCATTAAACCCCACTGATACACTGTCAAATGGTTAAACTAACCAACAGTATAAAAATACTTTTCGGAAAAATGCTACAAGGCCAAAAAATTGGCCTTCAGAAAAAATGTCGGAAACTTTTTGTGTCAAGTATATTTCCTAAATTATAACACCAGTCTGCTATGGGTAAACCTTTTTCGATAATCAAAATTTAAAATGTGTTACGTGTATCGGTTGTAGGACAAAATGGCAACGGACAAAATGGCAACGGACATAATGGCAACGGACATAATGGCAAGCGGATATAATGGCAACGGACATAATAGCAAGCGGGCATAATGGCAAGCGGACATAATGGCAAAGTGCCAGGGCGGACAAAATGGCAACTGAAATACAAAAGACGATATTTCAACTGAACTTTTATTCAACGCAATGGCATTTAATGACTTCATAAATAAACATATTTGAATTGATGTGTAATGCATCTATTTAGATAGTCACTTATCCAATCAGTTCACAGTTCTCATTTACTGCTGTGGAACATTTCCCCGAGGTTTTCCCCGAATGTTGTGGCCTGCTTAAGTAGAAACGTAGGGAACACAGGATGACTGCCCAGCCGGATGACAGCCCCACTATTTGTGCAGCCTAGGATGACTGCCCCACCGGCGCACTGCCCCACCGGGAACCTTCACTATTATTTTTCATCTATCTGGATAGTTTTACTTCTATGAGACTTGAAACAAACCCATTAAGTTATCAATCAGTCCTCTGATCAATCAACTTGTCGATTGAATACAAAAATGGGGCGGGGTGGGGGTAAAAAGCATGGGAGTTCGAAAGGGAAGCTTTAGCCAAGAAAAGTAAGGCTATCCAGACAGATGAAAAATAATTAGGAAGGCTATTGGTGGGGCAGTCATCCGATGGGGCAGTCATCCGTTCATCAATTTTGGGCCCCCCTTTGTTTTATTCCAAGTAACCACACAGTTAGAAGGTAGGCAAGATTAGAGCCACCCCCCGCCTAGATATGAGGTGGATGCACTGTAAACTTGTTGTCTTATAATGCGGTTAATCGAACATTTTTTCATTCATTTTTATTTCATTTTTCTTAAGTTGCCATTTTGTCCGCTTTGCCACTTTGCCATTATGTCCGCTTGCCATTATGCCCGCTTGCCATTATGTCCGTTGCCATTATATCCGCTTGCCATTTTGTCCGTTGCCATTATGTCCGCTGCCATTATGTCCGTTGCCATTTTGTCCGTACCCCCGTGTATCTGTGCAGACATAAGAGTTTGCAGGTTTATGTCACACACTTTCAACCGACATCTATGTAGTTTCTTGCTTTTGTAAACAAAAACTAATGTGTCCCCGACTAAATCCATAATTCCCCAATAAACAAAACATTTTCCATTTTTTGTCAGAAATAACAAATTCATTTCTGCAAATATAATCATTCACTGTCAAATCTTCAAAGATAAACAAAACTAGAGCGGTCACTGCTCACCAACACATGTCAAACACTTTCGTTTTGCAAACAAACAAATGTTTCCCCCGACAGCTCTTTCACAAAGCTTTATCTGAACACGTTTGTACTATTTTCAGAATATTAAGCCCTTTTATGTGCCCAGAGGTCGGGTTGTATATCGTCTTTATCCTAGTTTGGGGGTGGGATGGTGGTTAGGTAGCCTGACTTGTGGGTTTTTCGATCTTCTTTTTCTACACAAGTCCATGTACAGGTGTTTTATACGGGTCTGGTCACTACGAACAGGTTTCACTGTACGTCTTTTTCTGGGTCTGGAAGGTGGTCACTAAAACAGATTTTACTGTACGTCTTTTTTTACCTGAGTCTGTGAGGTGGTCGCTATCCTTTTTATCCGGATCGCGGAGTTGGTCACTACAGCAGTTTAACGTTTACGTTTTTTATCCGGGTCTTGACGGTGGCCGTTACAAATAGTTTTTACCACAGTCGATTTTTTTCCGCGGTAGGAAGGTGATCGCTTTATCTTTATTTCCCAACTTCATAGATTTTTTTTGCTAACCATCTTCCCCCTCTTCCCGGCCATCTAATGTAGGTAGGACTGTAAAGCATCCCCAACCCCTTTACCTAAAGTTACGGTAAGGGACTGTACCCTAAGTGTAGTAATAGCTATGATATATACAGTAAAACCTCTGTTTAGTGAACACTTTTGAGACCGGGAAAAATGTCCATTATGTCATCAATTGATGACTAGAATACCTTTTAATTCACATTTTCTATCAGCTGCTTATTGAAACCAAGTAATTTCTGTCCTTAAAATAAAGAGCTGTATATAGTCTACAAAACTGTTTTTTAGTCCAGCTTGCTTCTACACAATGTACAATTTACTCGGATGGTTTCTTTAACGCGAAGAAGTCTGTAAGGTAGGTCTATTTCTTTTTCTGATCAGTAAACAACAATGAACGTGTTTTAATTGTTGACTAGTTTAAGACTTGGGTATTTATAGGAATTTGACCAGACCATATCACAAAACACAGTCCATTGTTAGTGCAAAAAACTGTTTTCACCATTTATCCATTGAGTCAATGGGATTTTGTCAAAACGACTGTATAATTCTCTTATTGATACGGTGACATATATTTTTTATTTGCTTAAAACATTCTGTATGACGTGTTCTTCAAACAGGGAAAAAATGAGGCAATTGTCAATTGTGATTATGTGTGAATTTTGCATTTTGATTGAAAATTCTTGGTTTTCCCAACAGTTTCTGTAGTAAAAGTACGCGACCTTTCAGTGTCTTTATTTCTCTTATAACATCGGTGACCCCCCCCCCCCTTTTTTTCTTTTCAATTCTCGAATGTATACCCTCAAAGCATTAAACTGTGAAAGTATGAAGGAAATGTCAATTGTAGCTGAGATACCCGCATTTCCCTTTAAGTCAGGTCATTGTTTTATTCATATAAAGCATTTCTTTGTACTTCACACTTTAATAATATAAAAAAGGGTTTCCATACACAAACTTTAAAAGGTACGCATCGATTTACAGGTTAAAGTGCCACTGAAATTAATATGCCCACACACTTCTTGTCCACTGTTCATAGTGCGTGTAAATCAAGAGGCCTTCTGGGTAAAATCAATCGTAGGCCTTCTTGGTAAAAAAATCGTAGGCCTTCTGGGTAGAAAAAGTGTAGGCCTTCTGGGTCGTAGGCTTAGTGGGCCGTAGACCAAGTAGGCAGTCAACGCCTTGATTAGGCTTGATTCCCACCGCTACGCGTAATGTGTCATTATTTCACTGCTTTGTCCCATTGTCCCCAAGTAGCTGGAGGCGATACGAACGTAATTCAGGCCGAAACGGAGTAAACCATAACTAATCCCCCACTAATATAGGCTAGATTGCATATGGGGCAAGATAGGATGGCCAGTAAATGTATAAAATGGGAAAATATCTTGTGTTCAGTGAGTAGAGGCTTGTTTACACTGACCATCTGGTACCCCAGCAAGTGTTTGCTGTTCAGAGTATAGCGGTGAATACTAACGAGAAATTACAATAAAATACCTATGGTTAAGCCAATGGCAATATTTGAGACCGAAAAAATCGTTTATTACATAGAGCTGTTCACTAACGAGAGGTGTTCACTGACTGAGGTTTTACTGTATGTTCTTTCACTTTCACGGAATAGTCACACACCCAAAATGGAGACACTGGGGGAGTGGACGCCTATTGAAAAACTGTGAGACTTATCCAAGGAATAACAACACCATGTCTGTAGTCGATCCGACTTTTCGCTATAGGAATATTTTGTTTAACAGATAACTTTTGCACAATTACGTCATATACCGTTATCGTTCGTTCTACTGGCAAATTTTGAAAGAATCATTCGGACATCCAAAGCAACAATTCCACCAAGTTTCAATTTTCTCCGATAAAAATTTTCTCCGAGAAATTATCATATTCACATAATATTTTAAGTCGATGCGACTATCGATTATCAAAATATTTTACGTACGAGATATTCTTCAAAATATATGATGACGTCATTAGCCTTACTCATTCGTTCTACTCACGACAAAAATTTATAGAATCTTTCAGGGATGGCAAAACAATTATCAATGACAATTGTCATTTGATAATTATCAAGATACAATTTTTAAAAAAAAATCAACGAAGAATTCAAGTAAATTCAACGAAAAATTCTAGTACATGTTGATAAAATCCTGCATGATTTCAAAATCAACATCTTATATTAGTCATACGGTATCCGGACATAACGGCGACGGCCAAAACGGCGACGGCCATAACGGAGAAGACTAAAACGGCGACGGCCGAAACGGCGATGGCCAAAACGGCGACAAGTGCAACCCCGGACAAAACGGCGACGGAGTTTTTTTTTAAGTTTATGCTTTAAAACGCTTATTAAAAAAACAAATAGTAACAACGTTGCCAACAAAGTTTATTTAACCATCAGCGATATATAAATTTGAACACAGTGCAGCATTTCTCCCAACGTGCCCTTCCTGCCCTCCCTAACCACCTCCTTCCTGTCACAAGTCGCTGTCTCAGTAATCTGCTCAAGGAATGATTTACTCACTTACCTTTTCTCAGGTAAAACTGAAAATTATTTTCTCAGAGAAAATAAAATTTAATGTTATCTTTCATTGGTGTGGATTCGTATATAATAACAGCATTTCACATAACCGATACAGATAAATATTAGCTCATTAAGGCGATTAAAACATCGGTCTTTCATTGCTGATAATCCGAAGTCTTTTTAGTGGCATTTTTATTTTGCCTTTTATTGATGTGGATTCACGTGCAATAAAGGATTAGTGGGCACAGTCGCTAAATACAATTGTCTTTCAAAATGTACTTGCTTACCCCCCCCCCCCCCCACACACACACACACGATGGATTATCGTATAATTGCAATTAGGAATATATGAGAAAATAGTGTTAAATTATCCATTTTATTTTGCCCTTTTAAATACTGGTTCAAATTATACTTATCTTCAAGTAGAAATGAATTGATTTATCTGGCAACATCATTCTTTGTATTTTGATTTTCTACATTAAATTATTAATCTTAGTCGCCGTTTTGTCCAGGGTTGCACTTGTCGCCGTTTTGGCCATCGCCGTTTTGGCCGTCGCCGTTTTGGTCTTCTCCGTTTTGGCCGTCGCCGTTTTGGCTGTCGCCGTTTTGTCCGGGATTCTAGTCATACACTAAACATACACTTTACTTTCTTAGCGCCTTATTTAGGCGTTGTGTAAACATTGTCGCCACATACTCTCATTAATACCCCAATACCACTCCTTTTTGTCATCATACTGCCTGAGTAGCTGTTGCCAGGCCCGTTTATAGACAAAACAACAAACGTTCCAGGTGCACTGTCTACTTATCTAAGTTTATAATTCCTAAATCCTGACTATCATACAACTTTGCTTGAGATATTTTCCATAAATTGTGTGTAATTAAGATTTTGATGTCGCTTCAATGTTGTAATCAAAAGAGCTATTAGGAGTTAACATGCATAAAGTCTCGGTACTTAAATTCAGTTTGGCGACATTATGAGCAAGACACTAGTAAATCAGATAACATTACGGCAACTTGTATAAAGATGCGGAAGTGAAATTGGTAATAATTGGTATAATAGACCAGCATGTTTCTCAGTGCAAAAAACTGGATAAAATTAACGGCAAGGGTTCGTACAAAGTTGAGCTGGCCAATTTCCAGGGTTTATGCCACCCAATTTCCAGGACTTTTCCAAAGACTGTTTTCAGAACGCAAAATACGCAATCCTACAGCGTAGTTGTCTATGTCACAACTAACATATAATGTGGAACAACAGCAAAAATCATGTATCATATTTAAAAAAATATAAAAAAAACGTCCATCAAGCAACTTCCTACTCAGCCAAGAGTCATCGTATACAGCTTCCAGAGAGCTATGACGATATCTAACAATCCAAATTTTTGTATTAATTCACAACAGAAAAGCAATAGTTATATTCAAAGTTCTCAGGTACCATCGAGCTGCCGTTCGGACGATAAACGCAATTGTCTTACAATATTACAAGCATTAATATAACTTTATTTGTTTATGAATCATAAATAAACATTAAAAATGATTTTATGGAGTAGGAATAAAGAGAAAGGTCACGGTGCTACTTGTCAACTCATCTCACGATTTACTCAATTACTAGGATGCAACGAGCAGTTTTGCTGCTGCACATGGATCAGTTTCGTAAAAATCAGCTTCCAAGGTTCTCTTGGCATGAAAACTTTCTGAATGATCCCAAAAACGTGACCCTAAAACGTTAGCGATATCCGAATCGCAACGGGATAAAGTGTGTTGTTTAACAGTTCGCATAGCCCCGAAGCGCGAAGCATATAATATTATTATTTCATCGTATTTATTTTATTTATTGGTGTTTTAAGTCCCTTTGAGCTGCGAAAGCGCTACATCGGGACTACCCTCCCATGGGTCATTCCAGTTCAGTTCGAATCCCTAGGGGGAGCATTATTGGCATATTTCATTGTAAAGTCGGTGGTTTACACACACATCGGACATGGGTGTTAGAAATAAATTATGCGGTTAATAAAGTCACTCCAGTATTTCAACAGCCTGTTACTTGTATGGCAGCCTCTACAACAAATCTAATATTTTAGACTCTAAAAGACGACATCGTGAGAGTTCGCAACGATTTGGCATCGCACTGTGTGGGGGAGCACGAATACTTATCTCTGAAAAATCACCCCCCCCCCCTTTTTTTTAACTGCAGCATGGAAAACCTTGAAAATCTGCAGTACAATTTGGTCACAAAATATACTTATAAATTTCCAGTTGAGTAACCTTTAAAGCCCCTTCACAGTCATAACAATATTTCAGCGCACAATAAACTGAAGCGGAAATGCAGCAACACTCTTACACAAAGCACTTACTCGAGTAAACATATGATACAAAATGCAGTTCTAGTAGTCTTTATCTGGTGTGAACAAAACATAATTAGTTCTCAATTGGAGAGATCATTTTGAGCCTACTGTTAAGGTTGACATTTCACAATTACTGCTATCGATTGTGCAACCACATACATATCAACAAAGTAGCAAATTGCCCAAACAAGTTTGTCCCAGGACAAAGTCCCAGCTTACGAAAAGCAATAAGACCAATTCCAGCGTGCATGAGCAAGGTAATTTCCCTGAAAAATTGGGCTTCAAAAGATGCGACGGCGAAAAGCTAGCTCAATACTTAATTTAGCACCGGACCAGAACAGACCGATAAATGCATACAAAGATTTGTTTCCCAGAAAAATGGCCTGGGTCGCATGGTCGCATCTTTTGAAGCCCAATTTTTCAAAGTTGTGCTGATGCGCAGTTCTTATTTTGAATAGTGCGCATGTTATTCAAGTTGCGTTAATGCGCAGTTCGCATTCCGAACCAGTGCCCATGTTTAACTTGCGTTGATGCACGGTGCTAATTTTTGGTCCAGTGTGCCTGCTTATTTAACTTGTTTCGATGTGCGGTTGGCATTTAGGACCAGTGCGCATGTTTTTTAAAAAAAAAAAACAAAAAAACTTGCGTTAATGCTCGGTTCCCATTTCTGACCAGTGTGTTTGTTTATTTAGCTTGCGTCGATGAGCGGTTCGTATCTTCCACCAGTGCGCATGATTATTTAACTTGTGCTGATGTGCGGTTCTCATTTCGGACCACTGCGCATGTCTATTCAACTTGTGTCGATGCCTGGTTCTTTTTCGGACCAGTGCGCATGTTTATTAACACTTGACAAGCCTTTGGCTTGCAAGAGTTATATGAATTTGTGCGAGCAAAATTCGTCCTTTTTTTTTCTTCTTGACACTTTTTCCGATTTTTTGTGTCTTCTTCTCCTCTGACACTATGGGCCCTACGATCATGAAACTTGGGACTTATGAAGAGCTTGATCTAAACATGTGCATGTCACTTTTTATTTTCGTCTTTGATTTCGTTTTCTTTGTTAAAACGCCATGTGAAAAGAGTGCATTTTTGGCAAGTAAATGCGTAGCATTTAACCCACATCACACACAGTTGCGCAGTGAGCTTTGTGCGAGCTCTCACTGCGTAAATAGCTAACACGGCGTATGCCAGATCAGTCAATAAAACCTTAAGTCAACAGAAACCAAACACTACTCGGCTTATAAGACATATTCAAGCTGTGTTGTTTGCAATATATTATTCAAGAAATAACCCATTGAAGGAAGTATTTTTGCGTTTTAATTTTTGTCAAGTGTTTAACATTTCGCTAGCGAAGTGAGGTTCTAGTTTAACTTGCGTTGATACGCGGTGCTTATTTTGGACCAGTTTGCATGTTTATTCATCTTCCTTCGATGCGCGGTTCACATTTCGAACCAATGCGCATGTTTATTTAACTTGCATCGATGTGCGGTGCTTATTTTGGACTACTGCGAATGTTTATTTAACTTGCGTTTATGCACTGTAGGACGAGATTCGTTTAATTTTTTTTTTTTCAAAAATTCCGAAAAAAATTCAAAAGTTTTCCAATTTAATCAAAAAGCACAAGCAGTATGCATGACCCCCTAGAGACGTCTCATATAAAAAATAAAGGAAATCTGACACCCTAGGCATGCCTCAGCCCCAAAATAAATGATGTCTGATCAAAACTGTAGCAGAAGATGTATTTTCATCAAAAATCGCCCCACCCCCCATCAAAAATTCCAAAGTCCAGTCAAATAGCACAAGCCGTATGCTCGACCCCTGTGGGATGACTCATACCAAAAAAAAAAAAGAAAGAAAGAAAGAAAGAAATCGGTTCAAAACTGTAGGAGGAAATGCATGCACGACCGCTTAGAGATGCCTCACACCAAAAAATAAATGACATCGAATCAAAATTGTAGGAGTAGATGCATTTTTAATTATTTTCAAAATTTTTGTTTCAAAAATTCCCCAAAAATACAAAAATTGTCCAGTCGACTAAAAAGCACAAGCCGTATGCGCAACCCTTTGGGGGTGCCTCATACCAAAAATAAATCAAATCGAATAAAAAATGTAGGAGATACGTTTTAAAATTTTTTCTTCAAAAATTGCCCACCAATTAAAAAATCACCCGATCGACTAAAAAAGCACAAGCCGTATGCATGACCCCTTAGGGATGCCTCATACCCAAAAAAATAAATGACATTGGATCAAAATTGTAGGAGGAGATGCATTTTGAACCAAAGTTTACTGAATAAACAACTAACTAACTAACTAACGGACTCCACCCGCAAACCGATAGGAATACCCCAGCTTACGTGTAACATCCTTAAATCATTATTTCAGGATGTTCAATTTGCAGGACCTTCCAGGACTTTTTCACTGACTGCCAGGACTTTTTAAGACGTCCAGGACCCTGTAATGGTAACGCCAGTGCCTTAGTACCACAGAAGCGTTCATTTGATAGCAGTTCTGATTCGGATAACTCAGAAATTACAAATCCAAGGAAACTAAAATTTTCGTTGGATGACTTTCTGTGAAAACTTCGGTTCAGGAGAAAATGTCAGAGAATTACAAAGATATTTTCACTTAAAAGTGAAATTTATATCTTTTTCTTATCTTTTTCACTGCTAATTATAAAAAAAATCGACAATTATCAAAAAATTTAAAAAATTATGATTTTTTTTTCAAAAATTATGAATTTTTGCCAACAGTGGAATCTTTCAGACGTACCAAGCAACAAACACACCAGGCTTGAACTTTTTCCAATGTCCACCGTAAGAAATTCTGCACAAATATGACGCCATACGCATTCCCTTATAACGTGAAACATGTCGTAATTTGAAAGAACCGTCCGACCTACCAAGGGGCTTTTCGTTTTTTTTTTTTTTATATCTTCCGCACAACATTTTGTCTTAAACAAATAATTTGCCTAATTTAAGGGTACCAACAATGCTTCCATACTCCGATATGCATCTGATCGGAGAAGTGTAAGGGTTTTCTTGCAATTTGGTGGTAAAAATTCGCCGCAGGATGCGATAATTACTATTTAGAAATAATTCAACGCCGCACAATTCGATTCACAGTTCAAGACTGTGAATCAAGGATTTACGATGCAAAACCGTGAAGGCCCTGGGTTTACCTACACTACAAGAAAGACGGTTGCTCAAAAGACCAGTATGCTCCCATAAAAGTCGCAAGCGGACTGGTGCCGGCAGTACATGCAAAGGACTACCTCAACCCTCTCTCAGATAGATGACGGAAAGAATCATTACCATTCTTGGATGCGTGACATATAATTTTGGCTAGGAGCGTGTGAAATAACTTAACTTGCTAGAAAATCATAAATACTAATAGTACTCATCATAAAAACTCTTTTCTTTTGGTGAAATCTTGGAGCGATTGGAACCTTTTAGACAACAACTTGAACAGTTTGAAGAACGATTACAGGATGACATGTCTTGTGCAGATGTTATGGGCCTTCCTATAAAACGCTATTGTGTGGCTCCTGTACCCCTAAATTGGCATAGCGGCAATACGATCACTTACGATGTTGTAGAGCGTGGTTGATTACACGATAGGCTAAGCTGTCTTTTTCGTGATGATTAGTTAATAAACCTCCCACTACTGTTGGGATTATGGATCGTAAGAACACCGAAACAGAAAGCAGGGTTCATAGCGAAAACCAGACGTCAAATTCCAAGATTTCCAAGGACATTTGGAGGTAAAATTCCAAGATTTTCAATGATATTTGCAGGTGAAATTCCAGGATTTTCAAGGATAGTTTAAAATGAAATGCCAGGATTTTAAGGATTTTTCCAAGAATTTTAAAAACATTTTAAATTCAAGAATGTCGTTTATTTGTACTTCTAAACCAAAAAATTCGATTACCTATGTGTACATTATATTTTTAAATCATATACACACGAAAAATAGGTATATTTCATAAACTAGAAAAAAAAGTTACGAATTCCGAATTCCGGGATTTTCAAGGATTTTTTTGTCAGATTCCAGGATTTGCCATGATCCTTGAATGATTTTGCCGAATTCCATGATTTTCCAGGATTTCAAGGATCGCTATGAACCCTGGGAAGGGATCCGCTTGGGCCAAATGCCAAATACGAGGTGCGGTATATGCTGCCCAGCCATATGGAAATGAGACGCTTTTTCAAACATTCATTTTGCATAAAACGTTTCGCTTTGCAGATAAAACTTTCATAATGTATTTAATGGACACTTCTTGTATTTCAGTAAAGAAAGATTAGCAATATTTTAGTTTCCTGAGAGTTAGTAGGGTTAATTTGTTCCATGTTCATGTCACTGTGTAATTTTCATGTCGTTTCCCTCCATCACTCCCCTCGTAATACTTTTACTTCGAAGACGGGACATTTACTATACCAGTAACCTGGATTAAACCCGCCTAGCTTCGGCACCTCCCGAAAACAACAATTATCCCGGTAACGATCATTTTTTCTGAACCTCCCAACAACTGCCACTGGTTCTCGAATGCAAAATACTGAGCTGCTATAAGTAAAATGTTAGTATACACATATGAAGTCAGGTTTATGCTCACACGTAATCCTTATAGCTCTCAACAGATATTTTGAAAAGCGAGTTGACAGTCTTACAGTTTGCACTTAAAATTTATATTTAGGGATGATAGAATAAAGTGGTGAGTTACGGCTCGAAAATCCTGCCCGAAAAAATACATCGGCCTGGCATTTTCGTAAATCACGACATTTTACTTCGCGCATAACAGAAAAAAATGTGTAAAATCCTGTATTTGCTACATACAAAAGCATATCCGGATCGCGCCCAAATAAAACACGAGTTATTGCGCAAAAACCATTGAAAAGTGTCGGACGATCCTAGGTTACTGGTACATTTTATATTTCAATGAAGATATTTTAGAAGTGCTTTACGTTCTGCCAAAGTTTTTAAGGGTTGAATTTCTTCGAAGTCATTGTCGAAGTGCCAAAAGCCAAATCACACTTTGGGTGTTTCGAATAAAATGCCCAAAAACTTTGAATTTCGATTGCGAGGGAACCGGGTAAAAATGAAAGAAATGATAGAAAAATATGGAAGTATATCGCCAAAACACGTCATACTCGGAACATAAAAGAAATTGAAACTTGAAACTATTTGTTAAAACTTTTAATAAATTTTGAAAATAGAATACGGCTTGATAAAAACCAGATTGCTGTTTGGTGCAAGAGAAATTTCACATTTAGGCGAAATCTCTTTATCATTTCTTTCACTTTTTACCCGGTTATTTTTATTCGAAACTCGGGATGTTTGGGCATTTTACTGGGAACGCCCAAAGTGTGACCTGGCTTATTTAGATACCGCTTCCTTCATACAAGGCAAGGAACATTCAAATTGACCAGCACATCGTAATTGGTTAATTTACAAACTCATCTGTTGGCTAATGAAAATTATTATGACCCATAATAAGAATGTAATAGCGAATGGCATGGCTTAAAGTTTGTAAATAAACATCGAACAACCGCCGCAAACGCTGTTCTCGCATTAAAAGAACACATTTTCAGTTTTGCCAATTACGATGTGCTGTTCAATTTTATGTTTCTCTCCTTGTAGACTTACTCGAGAAATACTTAGATACGGTAAAAAATAATAAAAATTAACAGTGGGACTCCCTTTCGGTTTCTTTTCAAAGGGCAAGATTAATTTACTAATGCTATATCTATGCCACCATAATATAATATAAGTTTAATTAAAAATACCTTCTTAACATTTTAAATAGCTATTTTAAAGTTATTTCTAAAACGCGGAAGTAAAATCCGTCCTTCACGCATAGGCTATTGGCAGGGTTGGCTGTTAAAATTGCTGTGCTCTCCATTCGCTGGAGGTGCGTTCAAACTGAGTAAGAAGTTAACCACTAACCGCCATGCTGAAAATGTTTGAAATAGAATGGGTTTTCCCCAGAAATACTGCAAAATAATAAACATAGAAAATTCGAATGTATGTGAATGTGTTACAGTCGATCTGTGTAGTCAGTCAATACGTGTATTGACTGAACTTTTTAGGCAATACGTGAAGATGATTTAGGCAATCTGTGTATTGTAAACTTTTGGTGATCAGCCAAATATTGGTTAAATAGGATTATTTATAGTTGTTTGCTCGCCAGTTTTCAAAATACTTCTCCCTCACTTTTGATAAGATTGCCTTTAAACTTTGCATAAGCATTCAACCAGCGATCCTATCTTTTTTTACAATCCGAAAAGTTTTGAAAACAACAACAATTTGATAGAATTTCTTTCCAATTTTGCGCGAATATTTGCTATGCTGGCCTCTCTTGAAAAATTGACTTTTGGCGATCGGCAAAATACGATTTTTTGGACGATAATCATAAAGTGTTCCTATTTGGCCAATTTTGGACGGGTAGCAAGAAAACAAACTTTAGTAGAGAAGGCTGTACACTCGACATTCTGCCAAATTTAAAAGGGATTCGATCAAATTTCGGGGACATTTTGAAATTGGCTATAGACAGTTTAAGAAATGCCTGCATCGCAGGATGACACCTATCCAGGAAACATACAAGATTGGAAAGCAACTTTATTAAAACTGTACATACAGACAATGGATGTCGCAATAGATGTGACCAGACCAGACCGACAACATATGAGTAACCTGTGAAGTAACCCATGTATTAATAAAGCATAGGGTAAAATTCGGTGGTAGCCGCCAATGGTTCAGAGGGATACGTCCACCTATTAAGGCTTACTTGATACATTGAACAGATCCATCATCCACTCTATTTTAGCCACACCAAACCTTGCCAACAACTAGCCTTGCGTTGCTTTTATCAGCCAATAAACAAGCTAATTTGAAGTGTTGTATTTTTTATTACATATTTTTTAGTGAAATGACTATTTGACGCGGCAATATTTGTATGGAATAAGTAATTCGCTGCACGCTCAGTCGTGATAGATAAAGCAATGGTTGACGTACACATGAAACTACTTGCGCGACGTTACGCGCTTCGGCACTGTTTTAGACAGGTTTTCGTTATCTAACCGTCATACCTCATAAATCATGAATCTGACGGACTGTTTCTATGTTACTGGGTAGCCATACGTGATTTTCTTGTAGTCTGAAGTTTTTTGCCCTTCGATTTTATTCAACATAACATTACCTGTTATTTGATCACGGTACTTTTACCTGACTTCCAACTTAGTTATAGGACCGTTAGTTACGTCTCTTTCGTTCAATGGCGGTCTGTTTCTCAGTTCTTTTGTGACTCAATGGCATTTCTTCCCCATTTCTGTAAATTTTTGTAGATAGTTCATGTAAAGCTCAGAGATGTTGCAATGTGTGCCATTTCAAGGCGTCAGATTTGTTTGGATAAGTTTGCGTATGGCCCATAGTTGCAATATCCCAGATCAAGTCGTACAGCTCCCTTAGTACATGTTCAATCTGTTCTATATTAAATCTGGACTCCATGCAGATGAGGCATATTCCAGTTAAAGTCTAACGGAGGCTTTATATGCAGTTTCCTTGGCCTTTGTGTCACAGAGTTTGAGATTTTGACGGCAAAAGTTTAACAGATTTTTAGTTATGTTATCAATAACTCATTGAAGGTAAGTTTGTTGTCCAAAATAACCCCAAGGTATTTGTCCGAACTAACTTCTTCGAGGGATATTGGTTCTGATCAAGGCTGCTTCATACAATATGCATGGACTATTTTATTTTTTTAGTTCTTTTTGGAAAATCGAATTATTTTGCAATTTTTCATTTTGAATTTCATTTCCTATTTATGTTTCCATTCCTGAAGCTTAAATATGTCATTTTGTAAATGTGTGGCGTCTCAGTTAGATCGTATTTTGCGGTAGAGATGGCACTTTCATTAACAAAGTGCGGATTTTTGATGTGATCTCATTTCTGATGTCATTTATATGTGCATTAAAATTAAAAGCAGCCTGAGAACCGTACCTTGAGGAACACCACAGGAAATTTTTTTTTACGCCTGGAACCTTGGCCATTTACAACTGCGTGTTGTGTCCTGTTTACAAGGAAAAATTTTATCCGTGATGAGTTGAGGCCGGTTACACCATAACCACGAAGTTTGTGTTATATTCTCATGTGTATAGAAAGCTTTACCAATATCTAAAACAATATTGTCAACTTGGCCTTAGCCGCGATTCATGACTTCAGTTCAATTGTATATTGCCTCTGTTAGCTGTGTTTTGCAAGACCGTGCTGGTTCGGAGATACAATGTTATATTTATTCTATGGTACCATGTTTCAGAAATTATGAGATGTTCTACTGACTTACACTTGGCTGTAGTCAGAGATTCCATTTGATCACATTTAGGTAAGTCTTTTTGACCTTTTTTTAATATCGGGCAAGCCATGGCGTGTTTGCAAGATGAAGTAAGAGTAGAAGTGTTATAAGACGGTTCAATTAAATGATAATGAATAAGTAAAATTTCTGAAGCAGTCTCTCTCAAATGTCTAGTAGGAAGGTCGTTGAGACCACCACTTTTGCTCAGGTTTACAGCTCTAAATAACTTAGTGATTCCTTCCACTCCGAAGATAATCTTTGCCACATTGAGACATGTTTTTGATGTCGCATAGGCAAGGAATCTCTCTTTTCTTTATTAAACAAATGTGAAAATTGTCCACAAGGGCACAGTACTTGCTATTTCAGTGTCAGATGCAAAAAATATACCTGCTGTAGATTTTAATGTTGGTACACTGCTATTGTTTTTCTGTAGTTATGTCATAAATGACCAAAAGAGCTTTAGATTTTCTTGAAGATGGCTTTTTCACGTACTTGTGATGGCTTTTTCTGAGCATATTTTTGGCCTCATGTTTTCAATGTATAAATTTTCGATACTTTTAGGGTCTTTTACTTTTACCTCATCGACATATGCTTTATCGTGATTTGTGTGCAAACGTTTTACTTGAGTGCCATGGGTTTATTGACTGATAAAAGCAATGCAGAGCTACTTGTTTCTCAAGGTTGGCGTGTCAAAAATTGAGTGGGTGGGAGCGGTTATAACACCGACGAGTAGGGGGACAACAGTAGTTCTGGCCCAGGAAGTGACGTCATCATGACGTCATATTGTGTTCCAGAACGCCTATGGGGGTTCTGGCACAGATGATAATTGATAGAGCGAGCGCCCATGTCAATGACGCCATAATGACGTTATAATTACGTCACCATGACGTCATCATCATAACGTTATGATGACGTCATAATTACGTTATGACGTCATGACATCATACTAAGACTCTCCTAAGCAGCATAACCATAAGTCACTTGTCAATCATCGTGACGTAGTTAGTCACGTGACCTGTCAATCAGTGGCCTGGAACTCTTGTTAGGGTGACGCTAATCCTAACAAGAGTTCCAGACGACTTTTTGACGTCATAATGACGTCAGACCCCTAGGAGACGTCTCTTCTACCATCTGTTTATTATGAGGAAACGAGAGTTCCACGCCACTTTTTTTAGAACATGCTATTGGTCCAGAATCCCCTTCTACCAGATGTCCCTTCTACCATCTGTCTATCATACCTTTAGACCCCCCGGTCATAACGCACTCATTCATAACACACATTCATCATACACATTCATCACGTTTTCATTCGTAATGTACTCATTCATAATACTCATTCATAATACACATTCACAGTGCACTCTATGGTTTAGGGTTAGGCTGCCCATACCGGGACTAGAACCACCAACCTTCCGGACATGGGTCCAACCAGGAGTCCACGCTCTACCAACTGAGCTATTCCGGACTGTACCAGAATGTATTGTAAAATATGCCATATAAGGCTATAATGCACACATTCATGTCTGGTCCAAAAACCCCCATGCTATAGCAGTGGGAAAATGGTGGTTCTAGACCAACTTTAATAAATTTAGTTTTTGAAAAACATATGATGTGTAAAATAAGTTTTAGCATTTACCATTCTACTTATTCGAATGTTCTAAAGTTATAGTAGGGGAAAAATGGTGGTTCTAGACCAACATTAACAAATTTAGTTTTTGACAACATATGATGCATAAAATAAGTTTTAGCATTTTAGCATGCTACTTATTCAAATGTTCTAAAGTGATAGTAGGGGGAATACGATACTTCTAGACCAACTTTAACAAATTTCGTTTTTGACAACATACGATGTATAAAATAAGCTTGAACATTTTACCATGCTGTAGTAGGGGAAAATCAGAGTTCTAAACCAACTTTAACAAATTTAGTGTTTTTTGAAAACATATGATGTATAAAATAAGTTTGACATGAAACAAGTTTTTTTGGTGAGAAGAACACACCATTCAAACATGTATTCGAATCGCAAGCCCCATTCAAAGACGTGTTTGAATGGCAAGTCCCATTCAAAATTATGTTACGAATTATTTTTTAAACATATTACGTCACAGTAATGTTCAACAAATTGTCCAACATGTTCAACATGCTCAACGTATTCAACATCTTGTTCAACATGTTGTTCAACATGTTCAACATGTTGTTCGACATGTTGCTCAACATGTTGTTCAACATGTTCAACATAAAGCTATGTTTAAAGACTTTCTCATCATTTGAAAAGTGTATGTTGAACCGAAAGGATGTTTAAATGCAACATTTGTTCTAAATCTTACAATTGACCACAAAGTCTTAAAAGGCACTTAAAGGTTGCCCACACTTCAGATGTGGATGAAGAATCGGATATGGAAAACCCTGTAAAACTACCTTTCACGGAAAATTTAGATGAGTCTTCTATGGAACGTCAAAGCGTCAACATGGCTGAAAAGAATGCACATGCTTGTACAGAATGTGGTACATTATACAACAGCGAAGAAGCTTTGTTCAAATATAAAAAGCAGTGTGGTGAGGATGCTGATGACAGGAGTTCTGAAAGTGAGTCAGAAACAGACTCTGAAAGTGAGTCAGAAATAGACTCTGTTTGGCATGATATGGTCCAAGAAATCTGCGATGACTATGATGACATATTTCAAGAAAAGGTTTCAGAATATGAAGAACAAGGACTTGAAGATGCGCGTGAAATAGCAAGTTATGACCTTCGACCCATTTATAAGCATGGACTAAAACAATTGTTCCACTATACCCTGCGTCTAGAACAAAGCCAACATTATCAAAAGATTTTAAAGGACTTTAATTACTTTGTTGGTGAAAAACATTATAAGTATTCAAAGGCACTAAAGGCGGCTATAAGGAAAAACAATGCATTCTTTGAAGAACTACTAGATATGGAAGAGTTTGATGACAGCAGTGATGAAGAAAGTGGCATGGACAGTGAACAGAGTGAAACAGGTGCAGAAAAACAGTCTTATTTGACTGAACTTTATAATAAAGACTTTGTAAATGTTGTAATATTTTATTAACTTAAGCGTTGTATCTTGCTTTGCAACATATGAAGTCGCGAGAGGCTAAGATCCCTGGTGCGGTGTGAATTCACCCGTAAACCATATATCATATATTATGTATTATAATTAATTTTGTATTATTATGTATTATATTCAAGTATTGTATCATTATGTATTATATTCAAGTTTTTTATTATTATGTATTATATCAAAGTATTGTATGAGAAAAATAAATAAGTTGAAAAGCATAATATGTGTTTCTTTTATTAAATATTACAAATATTTACAATTATGATAAAAACAAAACAAAAATATTTCAAACACATATTATGCTAATACATGTACCCACTCATAGGAACTTAAATTGATAAGTTTACAAATGTTATAAAAACTGACTTTACATCAACATAGAAAATGTTAATTCATTTCATAGTAATACTGTTAAAATTGCATACAGTCGCATATGACTTTCTACTCAACAATCTTCTGACAGTCACTACATTTATGCACATCTATTTTCTGAAGCATGAGATCCACTGACGTCATTTGCTTCTTCAGCATTTGCCAGTCTTTCAATGAGAACAAAATTCCCTTCTTGGTAGGATATAACCTCTCAGATGCATGATTTGTAATATATTTACGAATGTTAACCATCACTTTCTGATGATATTTTACCAATTTAATATATGTTTATCCATTACTGGTTATCATAACCGGTAAATCGTCTACACGCATGTTCTTCATAGTGGTATCAGCTTTCGCTCCGGTTCTCGCTTCATTTTAGGTTCTGTCTTAATTTTCGCTTTTTACACGGCGACGTCGTAGCAGGTAACTCATCTCTTTTCATCTTTCTAAGATGCAGTCGCCTTTGACGTAACTTCACCTTAGACTTTACCATGGGCATTGCCTTAGACTTTGCTGTAGGTATTGCCTCAGGCTTTGCTGTAAAATTTTCTGCAGGCATTGTCTCAAACTTTTCTACAGACATTGTCATAGTTGTTGTTTACTCTTCAGTATCTTGATACAGAATGCGTTACGTTTGAGGACGGCTGCCTTTCATACTCTATATACTCTCACACTAGACACACTATGTCCTAATATGTTTAGAAATAACTTTACCGAGAAATTCTTTAAACATAGCTTTACATACAACAACTTGTTGAACAACATGTTCAACTTCCCCAACATCTTGAACAACATGTTGAACATGTTGAACAACATGTTGATTGAATATGTTGAACAACATAATGAACCTGTTGAACATGTTGTTCAACATGTTGTTCAACATGTTGAACATGTTGAACGTGTTGAACTTGTTGCATATATTGTTGAACATATTGAACATGTTGTTGAACATGTTGAACGTGTTGTACATGTTGTTGAACATGTTGTTGAACACGTTGAACATGTTGAATATGTGGTTGAACATGTTGATCATGTTGTTGAACATGTTGCTGAACATGTGGTTGAACATATTGAACATGTTGATCAATATGTTGAGCAATTTGTTAAGCAATTTGTTGAACAATTGAAGGGGTCCATGCATAAACCTGATAACTGCAGTTATCAGCAGTGGAGAAAAACGCTTTTAAAGTTTGAAATTTTAGTAACAAACATAGTTTTTTCCCATCGCCTTTTCCTAAAAAAATGCCCACTTCCAATCGGTTTTCAGGTGTAAGATTTACATATGTGATAGAACAGAGGCCAAGAAATACCGTGGTGGTAATAGTGCATTTTCCTGATAAGTGGAGTTATCAAGTTTATGCATGGATCCCTTCAATTGTTAAACAACTTGCTAAACAATACCATAACGTAATATGTTCAAAAAAAAAAAAATAATTCGAACACGTCTATGGAATGGGGCTTGCCATTCGAGCGCATGTTTGAATGGGGGAGGGGAGGGGGGCTTGCCATTCCAACACATCTTTGAATGGTGTACTCTTCTCGCCTGTGCAAATAGTTGTGACCACTGTGCATTTTGCTTACAGCCACATGTGCAAATAGCCTGTGACTACTTTATATTAAAACTGGAAATAAAACTGGATCATACGGTGGTATTTTTCATTCAAATCGGTTGAATATGCTGAAAGTTATCTACTTTTTTCCAAAAATTACTAAAATATACATAATGCTTACAGCCACATGTGCAAATAGCCTGTGACTACTTTATGTTAAAACTAGACAGACAACCGGATCAAACATTGAAATTTTCATTCAAATCTGTTGAACATGCTGAAAGTTATCTACTTTTTTCTAAAAATTACTAAAATATACATTAGGCTTACAGCCACATGTGCAAATAGCCTGTCACATAGTATCTTCTGGAAGGGAGTCACAGTGATGTCATAATGACGTCATAATGACGTCAAAATGGCGTGTAGGGTGTTCTAGAACTGTCATGATAGTTCTGGAACAGATAGGAATGTGTGCTTTATAGCCTTATATGACATGTTTTCACAATTATTCTGGTTAAGTCCGGAATAGCTCAAGTGGCAGAGCGTCAGACTCCTGGCCGGACCCATGGCAGGAAGGTTGGTGGTTCGAGCCTAGGTATGGGCAACCTAGTCCATGGTATGTAACCAAATCACATTACCTTATAACGCATACATTCGTCACGCACTCATTCATAACACACATTCATCATACACATTCATAATGTACTCAGTCATAACACATTCATCACGTACTCATTCATAACACGTTCTTCACGTACTCATTCACAATACACATTCATAATGCACTCTGTGGTTTAGGGTTAGAGTTATGCCGTTTAGGGTTATGACGTCATCATGACGTCATCATGACGTCAGTATGATGCCATCATAACGTCATCACGTCGCCATCATCACGTTATTATGACTTCATCCCAACACGCGCGCGCTCTATCCTAAAACTGGTCCAGAAACCCCATGCCGGTTCTGTCACACCCTATGACGTCACTGTGGTAGAAACCCCATGCCGGTTCTACCACACCTATGACGTCACTATGACGTCACTGTGGTGGAACCGGCCTTTTCCTACTACTATGATGACGTCATGATGACGTCATTGACACGTTCGCGCGCTCTATCAATTACCATCTGGGCCAGAACCCCCATGGGTGTTCTGGGACACCCTATGATGTCATTACGACGTCACTTACTACGCCAGAACCCCCGTTTTCCCCTACTTTCCCCTCTGAACCATAGACGGCTACCATTGAATTTTACCTTGTGCCTTGATAATTACTTGGAAAGTAAAAATGTGTGATACAATTGTAAATGGAAAGGGTGGGCAGTATATAAGTAACACGTATTTCTTGCTTTACCCTTCTGATTTCATCATTCTAAAATAGGTGTCATTAAATACCTACTGTATGTAATTAAATACTTCTATACTTCTGTTAAATTGTATGTAAATAGTAATATCTTCAAATTTTATTTTCCTTATTCATTATGTATATACAAGTGTTGTCAATCTGGATGAAATGAGAATAAATTATCTTTATCTTATCTTATCTTTTTAAATGTTATCTCTTTTAATTATATGGGTTATGACTGCTCTCTGTAGTTATTTCTTCTAGCTTGCATTGCATGTGAAAGACCTCCTTTCCAAGAATTTTCGCTTGTTTGCAAAATCTTGTGATTTGCTTTGCAAATGTTGTCACCATTGTAAAGAATTAACTTCAACATGGCTCAATTGATGACATACTCGTAATAATTTATTGTAGCAGTTATATACAGAAAATGGTTCAGATGAGTGTTTCCAGATACCAAACGTTATTATCCAACAGCCGACCCCTACGGCGGTTCGCTTCTACGTCTCTGAGAGGTAATCTGTTTTATAACAACGAATGCAAAGTGGCATGAAAGTTGAAATGAAACTGAAACCCACATATCAAACCATGAAATAATTATTTGTTATTTCGTTAAACCACACATTTTTTATATTACAGTAGGGATAGATTGATATCATGAAAGGTAAGTAGAAAATCACTAATCGCACAAATATCAAGCACCAAAGAGCAAGTTCTCAGTTACGTACTTTGCCTGTGATCTGTTTATGTACGAGTAGTAGTAGTACAAGCTGTAGTAGTGGTAGAGTTTATTTCGAATCGCAACCTTTACAGCTGAATTATATATTATACGGTCTATACAGCAGGCACTAAAAGTGATGCTAACAGGTTCTCATATATAGCATGTGTTCCAATTATACTACAATGCTCAGGGCATGATTCCATTAGCTCCGAGTCAGCCCTTCCTTAACTTACGAGTACTTTGTATACCTCTCTGTTAGAGCTAACTCCGAATGAGCTCTGACTTCAATCACTTTGTATAAGCCTAATCACACTTTGCTTGGGTGTTTCGAATAAAAAGCACACAATACGTTTTGTTTTTGCAAAACAGGCACAATTTTTAATGGGCTGCATTTCTTTTAAGTGCAGAAAAGTCACTTCCTCACTAGCCAATCACCTGTTTGCCTTCTGATCGAGCTTTTAATGTCGTGTGATCAAAGCCAATTGACCAGGAATTTATTAAAGGGATTAATGATTATATGTGAAATGCTGAGTTATTACGAAAGCTACTGTCCTTTTTCACGATGTAAACCATGCTGCTTGGACGTAAAAAATGTCATGTATTGCGGGAGATTAGTGGTTATTTCCGTAATCATTTCTTTTAAAGAAAGCGTACGTAACGCAGAAGTTTTATATCGTTTCCGTGTACTTAAATGGCCTTAAGTAAGTGCCAGTAAAGATATGTGGGTCATTGAATTTTGCACAACACTTTCACAGAGGTGCCTCCAAGTGAGCGCAGTTGACTTGCATATCGTTATATAACGAGGATTTGAAGCGGTAGCCGATCCGTTGGTAGCGAGCAGCATCTTGGAACTAGTTCGAGTCAGCTATTCTTTAAATTAACTCGTATATCTCCCGGTCAGACCTACGAAGCTTTCCATTATTCCGCTAATAGTGGTCAACTCCGTATGTTCTAAGGCACGAATCCTGCAGTTCCTATTATTCAAATATTAACTCAAAATTCGAAAACACAGTACACAATTTTGCAGAATAGGCACAATTTTCAATGGGCTGCATGTCTTTTATTTCTTCGGTAAAGTGCAGAAAACTTAGTTTCTGCACGCACCTATCAAATGTTTGTTTACGTTCCGGACTTTAAATGTCATGTAACCAAAGTCAAGTGACCAAAAATTTAAATAAAGTATTACGGATTAATTGCAAGATATGTACTGAAATAATTGACATGCAGAATTAGGTATAATTTTATTCTGTATACTTTCAATTTCTTAGCAAGCAGAGTTGACTTGTTTATCATTATATAGAAGCGGTAGGCCGAATACCAGTAGCGAGCCACTTCTTGGAGCTAACCGACTAAATAAGCTAAATCACACTTTGAGGGTTCCGAATAAAATGCACAATTCTATGTTTTGTTTATAAAATTACAGGGTAAAAATGAAATAAACTAGACCGATTTCCCAACCGAGTTGCGAAACAAACACTTGGGATACAAAAAAAAAAAAAAAAAACTTAGTGACTGAGCTGAAACAAGGTCAAGGTCACCGAGGTACCTCTTGTGGAACGTTGTTTAGGGCCAAAGGATCGAAAATGAGCTTAATATCGGCCTATCTCTAACCGTTTTCGAGATAATAGTCAACTTTCGGTTTTGACCATGATCCAGAAGGTCAAGGTCACCGAGGTACCTCTTATGTACCGTTGTGTAGGGCCAAAGGGTCGAGAATGAGCTCAAAATAGGTCTATCTCTAACCGTTTTCGAGGTAATAGTCAACTTCCAGTTTTTGACCTCGACCGTCATCTAGCTACCTCCTATGTAACATTGTTTAGGCCAAAAGCGTCGAAAATGAGCTCAAAATCGTTCTATCACTAACGGTTTTTGAGATAATAATCAACTTCAGGTTTTTGACCTTGACCGTTACCCAGAAGGTCAAGGTCACCGAGATACCTCTGATGTAACGTTCTTTAAAGTTAAAGGGCTAATCCGCTCAAAACCTTGGCGATGCACATGTACGGGTCATGGTGAGTGTCAGAATATCTTTGGATCTGTTAGCGTATGTGTTGGATGTAGTTTGATTTTGGCGTTGAGGCTTTCTTAACACTTTGCGCGAGTATCACGGCATATGTCGACAGAATACGTCGTTTTGGTTATGTTTAGTTCTTAGGGTACGCCAAAGTGATTTTCTGGGCATGCATGTGTTGTTGTCGCGTCGTGAGTTCGTCAGAAAACTGATGATGTGACGGTTTTCTTACAAAGCGCAAAAGGCCGCGACGGATCTTGGTGTGGTGAACACGATGGAATTATTTAGTTCGTTTGATGTCGTTTCGTAAGATTTTGGGTCATTTAACAATTTACTTATATATCAAGTATACCGGATATCTTTAGAAGACGATGTCGAAATTTCAAGTTTCACATAGCATTGTGTAGAACGCGTCAAGATTGTGTATATGGCAATATTTTTGTGTTTAAAAATTTTCATTTTGTTGGGTTTGAGACGAGAACAATTTTTGTGCTACCTAGCACAAACTTTTCATGTAATTTTCAAGTATTTGGAAATACCATAGATTATAACCGATAAAGCCTTTTTGTAAAAGATTTCGTCCCAAAAAGCTGTTCTGCCAGCAAGTATATAAGGAACTCGCTTGCTGCGCCGTCAGCAGTCGATTTCTTGAGAGCATAGAGCCCACACGTCAGTTGTGAGACCTAGTGGTGCACAGGGAGGTGCTATTGTGGTGCTGGTGCACGGAGATTTGTTGTTAAGGATAAAGTTTAAATAAGGAAAATAAAAACAAATATTCAAGAGAGAGATTAGTTTACTTCCACTGCAGTTTTACTGGGATGTAAAAAAACGGGATTTCAGAAATTATAAGACATTTCAATCTTGCTCCGTCGAAAGTCACACGACACCTTACACGAGGACCCGCTAATATCGTGACAGTGAATAACTTACCAGATTTGGTGATGCTACCATTACTGGTTTCCGAGTAGTGGCCTGGACAAAATTTCAAAGGCCAAGGTCACACTGCTGAAAGGTCAAATCCGCCCCAAAACCTTGAAAATGCACATGTTTCGGTCATAGTGATTCACTGTGTTAAGTTTGGGGCTGCTAACATTAATAGTTACCAAGTGGTGACCTGGGCAAAATTTTTAAGGTCACGGTCACACTGCTAAGGTCAAAGGTCAAATACATCCCATCCTTGACGATGCACATGTCTGGGTCATAGTAACATACTGTACAAATGTTGCGATACTATTGTCAGTAGTTGTTAAGTACTATCCCGGCCAAAATTTCAAAGGACAAGGTCACAAATTCAAAGTATGCACCCATTGAGGTTTTCGAAATAATATCGTCACAAAATAGTAAGAGTGATCAATAAATGAACAGTACAAAGTTATCACTACCACAATTCATTCATTATAACATTCATTATATTCACAAATTGTAACGCAGTTTCATAAGTTTCATAAAAACACAGCATTTGCTCTCCATGATCAACTTTTCACTGATTACAGCATAGAAAAAGCCCAGTTCAGTACAGGCAGCTACTTACAAAACAACAGTACTGCATGGTCACGTGGCCACAGAGTAGCTTTTTACAGGAGCGTTTTACAGGGCGTTGGAGAGTTTAAAGTAACTTTTATCCGTCAATTGGTATTCAGTTAAGTGTCTCTATACCGCTTTCAAACCAGCCAGGAACAAAAAAAAAAAAAAAAAACGAAAGTGACCTCAATATGATGTCATACGCTAAAATTAAGGTTACCACGCTGTTCTTTGTCAAAAAGTAGTCTCATAACGTATTTGACGCCAAATATCTAGCTCCAGCCGTTTTGAAGATTAAGCTCTAAAATATTCATGACGTCATAAGATACGGAAGATGACGTCATGCGTCAAATTTTTTTCGCTTGGTTGGAGTTTACCACATATCCTATACATGTGCCAAGTTTCATTTTCCTAGCGATAGCTGTCTCAGAGGAGATATGCTGACACGGTTATAAAACTAGACCGAATTTCGCTACACGTAGCGAATTGGCACCCACTTGCAATGGTACAATCCATCTGCTCAAAAACATTTTTTTCAGTGTATCGACATAATTATCAGCTTCCGAATTATTTGAACGAGTACATAGAAGTAAAGATAATGTAATCTCTCTTTGGTACAAATAATCAAATTCAGTTTTCTAACGGTTTTTGAGATAATGGTCAACTTCCGGTTTTTGTCCTTGACCATGACGGAGGAGGTCAAGGTCACCGAGGTACCTCTTATATAACGTCTTTTAGGCCCAAAATTTGGCCATAATAACTGATAATGGAGTTATTAATGTGATATACCCTTTCTAAATTAATGCCAGTGGCCAGTGTCGTGTGCCGAGATTAGCAAAATGAACAACAACGGCGAGTTCTGTTACAGCACCTATGACTCGCTGTCATTAGAAGACAGCACGAGTCATCCGTACGAGAAAAGTGGTTTTGTGGACAGGAATTCATTTGGTGATAAACAGACCCTCTCAGTCACTGAGTTGGAAAAAGATAGTTTACTCTGCCTGGAGCGTGGCGATATAGTATTAGACGCTTTTTCAGCCGTTTATTTTGCAAATAAAACTTCAGAGACGAAGCTTTTGTAATTCATTTTAATGGGCCGGTTCTTTTTTTTTTTTTTATTTCAGCAAAGAAAGTTTAGATTTGTTCCATTTCCGTATCTTTTCCCTTGTACCCCCTCTATATTTTAATCGCCCTAGCAATTACCAAACCAGATCCAAGTGACTAGTCCTTATTTCTGACTATCTGAGTGTGAGATGCCATCCGTGATAAGAATCGTAGGATGATATAAATTGAGATACATAAAAGTGGATGCATAAATTTAAGTTCTATGCCAGACTATGGGAGTGAGTGTAAGTTATTACCACGTTCTCCGGTGTAACAGGCTATTTTACCTCCCCTCGGGGGGGGGGGGGGGCTACACTAGGCTATCTTCCCCCCTCCAGTCCTTGTTAAGAAAGCTAGTTCTTTATTTTTCTGTTAATATCCTTTTTTAGCATTTTAGAGAGCCCGGATGGATATTCCTGATCGCTAAGATATCATAAATAACATCCACATTAACCAAGAAGCGCTTTCTTATATGTTCAACTTCATCTTCCTTTTAGAAAGTGATACCAATGGGGGGGGGGGGCAAAAATAGCAGGTGGGGGGCGGTGCTGTTACACCGGGGCTGCTAAGAACGGCAGGGACTAGTGTGAGCGAGTTAAGAGTTCTGGGTACGATTGATCTAGTGGTGCGGTTAATGAAACCAATACAGTGAATTTTCCTCAGGGCATAATTATACTCCATGTTTGAATGTAGTGGTCGAAATTGCAAAAATGCTTGCAGCCAATTCATTTTTTTTCAGTTGCCGCAGACATATTATCGGAATTTCTTGAAGTGGCTTTTCATGCCATATTGTATGTGAGAGAAATCTATCCAAATTCTGTCTTTGAGAGGAGAAAAAAGTACGATGTTCCAATTCAGGTAATACTTGATTAGTTTTATTGTTAGTATTTGCAAAACGGCCCATGGGCACCCACGGTGATTCTCATATTAGAAGACTGACGAGCAATAAACAGCATCCGTTTCAGGGAGAACAAGTCGCTGTCCATCAGGAAAAAAAGTCTGCCCGTGAATACGTTTGAAATTTATGGTTTGCCACAGTTAATACCTAGACAAAATTTCAGTTCTCTAGCTTTCGGATCGTGACAAGTCCTTAAAACGCAGGGTCTAGGACTCCGAAATCTTCCTCGATTCGCTTTCCAACCTAATTCGAATGTCGAACAATTATTTTGTCGGCCAAGAGTAATGCCCTGTTATTCTTTTAATTGCAACGTCAATGGCACGTCAATAACACGTTTATAAGAAAATCCACTGGCCGCTTTTTGTAAGACAAATCTTGTTCAGGTTAAAAAAAAGTCATCGATTGTGTTCCAGCTATAAAACAGACTAGATAAAAAAAGTAATAATAGTAAAAAATAAACGAACCGTTTGAGTATTTTCCGTCATATTTTATGCTGTCTTTCTGTAGGTTTGCGTGCACCCCGAGGTTAGACAGTACATCACTGACCTCCTCGGCTCCTTGGACAGTCTGCTGAGTAGCTCACAAGTCGACAGTGTCGTACTCGCCATACTAGACAGCACGGGCAAACCCGTCGAGAGATTCGTCTTCGAGATTATAACGCT
Organism: Protula sp. h YS-2021; assembly: GCA_949752745.1. Classification (NCBI taxonomy): domain Eukaryota; kingdom Metazoa; phylum Annelida; class Polychaeta; order Sabellida; family Serpulidae; genus Protula; species Protula sp. h YS-2021. The sequence goes on from OX457026.1 coordinate 33,249,936, forward strand.
GTATAACGAGGCTGATAAGTGAGTTAATGCGGAACTGTGTTCTCGGTTTTTTTTAAGCTTATCATCATCCCCATAGCGGTGCTTAAGACCCCGGAGGGGGACTATAGCTTTGTGTATTGTCCGTTTGTCGCTGGCTGTTACTGCCACCCTGTTCATCTACCTCCTGTGATACAGGTTGTATAGATGACCTATCACAGTGGGTAGTTACAGTGACTGTTACACATCATTTTTATTTGGATTTTGACCCAATTTCAAGGTTACACATTTCGCACTCCTGTACGGCTGAGGTCTGTGCTCTCCACGATGGCTTGTTCTACGTAGGGTTACAAATTATAACCGTAAGAGGTCACAGCGAAGGAGACTATTTTTCGCACAGTTTGCGTCAGGATTTTAAATTGGGAGTTTTTTTTTTTGTTTAACACTGGGTTCTCAATTTGGATTAGCGAGCTTTTGTAAAGTGTGAAGCTTCTCGACAAGTCCAAAGTGTTTTCATCCTGGACTTCGAAAAACAAAATACTATTAATATATTTTAATTCAAATATTAGCTTTTGGCTTTATTAAATCCACTACTTTTTTATTTAACAGGGACGCTGGGTATATGCTGAGGCTCGAGCACACACTTAGGGCATTTCTACTCAAGCTTTACACTTGCGATGCCGAGCTAACACCAAGACCAAAAGGTGAGCAGCTTAACAACACATTGTAAGTACTCACAGTCTAGGACACGGCGTGCTGATGTGGTTATGTGTAAGTTCACGTGCGGACTTTCGTTCCTAATGTATTGGTCTTTGTCAAAAGTATCGTATTATCTTCCATAATTGATATTTAATGTTTTATGTGATGGTCGTCAGAATCGGCTTGTAAGAGCAACATACAGGTAGTTGCAAGTGAGGATTTTTTCTCAGACAGCTGAATTAAATGTTGTTAAAATCTGGTCAAAAAAAAAAAAAAAAAAAAAACTTCCCTGCTGAGAGCTGTCAGAGCTGCCACTACATGTCTTCCCTGCTCATTTGTTTGAAATTTTCTGCTTTAGTATTAACAAGTTGATTCGGTTGTGGTGTTGGAAAGTCACTACGCGGGAACTGTTTCAGATTGCTCATGGGCGGTACAGGTACACACCAAAGAATCTGCGGTGTTGGATATGCAGCAGAAACAGCGGATAGAGGTGAGCTTTGTCGTTTTACGTTTCATATCCCCTGGCAAATCTTAAAAGACGAATTGCCCGTTTCTTTCGCTTTTTGTGGTCGGTGTATCCGCTGTTGAGCAATTCCAGAAATTAAGCAAAGTTACTTTAATTGGCCAAGGTTACTGTATATAACAGTAGCGCGTGATTCGGCGGCCTGATTCTTGTGAGATATTATTTCTAGTTTTCTTCTTTTTTTTCGCATTTTCCGGAATTTTGCAGGATTTTAAATGGGTGGAAGCAGATAAGAAAGATATAGACTTACCCAGCGCCAGACTTATCCCACTAAAAGCCATGGATTCGTCTGTTATGAAGGTTTGTACCATTAAAGTTTTTGGTTTGAATATGGAGTGCGTTATGGATTTAGACTGGCAGTTCCTTGGGACAACCTTATAACCCTGGTCATGACATATCATTCATTTTCGTCGCTTTACTCAAAATAAACCGAAACGAATGAAATTCCTCTCAGATTGATTTAGATTTTGGTTGTTTTTCCAAGTTATTTTAAGTCGCTGAAGATATGACTAGATTTTAGTCATTAGATTTTAGTCATTAGATTTTAGTCAATAGACTTTAGTCAATAGATTATCTCAGGTGACAGTGATCTTAGAATTACTTTTGGGTGTCGGAGTCCCGCGCTTTTGCCGAGCGTGGGTTTTGCCATATTCTTTATTTTTCGACTTTAGATCTAGATTTGTTCTCTCTCCTAGATGCAGCTCTATGCAGAAGAATCGACATTGAAGAGGTGACACAGATAACTGTCCCAAGCACTGGACTTGCAGAATACCAAGTGTGTGCAACATAGCAGAAATATTTGACGGATTGCATTTGATATTATTATTATTACCAATGTCAAGACATGTTATTGATAGATCTGTTATTTTTTTACGACGGTCGGTGACGTATGAACATTGAAGTGATATGTTTTCTAATTACTTGTTAATATTTTATGCCTGATCCGGTCTTAATCATCTTCGCTGTTGGGACTTTACACAGTTGTATTATTCATTGTATACTCTTTGTATTGATAGTAAACGCAGAACTTTAGTGATACAAGAATAGCTATGCAAACACTGTTACAACGTCGATACGTGATGGGAACTAAAAAATATTAAGATGCTCTAGAGGTGAAATCGGTTTGGGGGTGGGGGGGGGGGGGGGGCACTGAGTATTCTGAAATATGTGTGCAGTATATTATGCTTGTTTTCGGTTATATGATCGTGTACCGGAGTTGTGGGGGTACTGCCCTAGACAATGGGTGTTTCTGTCTTTATCAGGACATGCCACCTCACCTGCATCTCCCCAATACTCCCTTGTATATGTCACCATCAGTGACGTCACCGTCAATTCTCAGCCAAGTTACCTTACTCTGAAAAGCCTGTGAATTGGCGTGTTTTCCACACCATAATTTTTGAAACTAAACTACAACCTTGCACAGTGAAAATATATATATTGAAGTTGTGCAATGTCGTGTTATTTTTCAAATCGGTAAAAAGTTGCCAAAATAGCCACTTGTCAAAAATTGCCAAATTTTTTTAGGTAACTCTAATGTAAGACTTAGGTGATTTCCACGCGAGTTCTCCGAAACTATTTACCCTAGGCATATACAACCTTGTATAGTGAAAATATATATATATATTGAAGTTGTGCAACGTCGTGTTATTTTTCAAATCGGCCAAAAATTGCTAAAATGGCGACTTGTCAAAAATTGCCAATTTTTTAGATAACTGTAATGTAAGACTTAGGTGCTTTCCACGCGAGTTCTCCAAAACTATTTACCCTAGGCATATGCTACCTTGCACAGTGAATTATATACATATTGAAGTTGTGCAATGTCGTATTATTTTTCAAATTGGTCAAAAATTGCCAAAATGGCGACTTGTTGTGTCCGGTTGGGGCCTGCGCCTTCGACAACGGCTTGTTTATGAAAAAAAACATAATTTGTGAAACTAAACTACAACCTTGCACAGTGAAAATATATATATTGAAGTTGTGCAATGTCGTGTTATTTTTCAAATCGGTAAAAAGTTGCCAAAATAGCCACTTGTCAAAAATTGCCAAATTTTTTTAGATAACTCTAATGTAAGACTTAGGTGATTTCCACGCGAGTTCTCCGAAACTATTTACCCTAGGCATATACAACCTTGTATAGTGAAAATATATATATATATTGAAGTTGTGCAACGTCGTGTTATTTTTCAAATCGGCCAAAAATTGCTAAAATGGCGACTTGTCAAAAATTGCCAATTTATATACATATTGAAGTTGTGCAATGTCGTATTATTTTTCAAATTGGTCAAAAATTGCCAAAATGGCGACTTGTTGTGTCCGGTTGGGGCCTGCGCCTTCGACAACGGCTTGTTTATGAAAAAAAAACAACGACAACGTGACAACACTGCAATTAAGGCGCTTAAAAATTATATTCAGTGCTCAAATCACAAGGATTAAAGAATTGTGATTAATGATTAATGATAGCAGGAGTACATGTTGGCAACAAGTGCCTTTGACAAAAATGTGATTATTTATAACAATAATGTCAATTGCATGTGATTTTTAAAAGAAGCCAATTAATTATATTTTAAAAGGGGATGTTTTTCATCATATAATATAACAGGATAGTGTCTCGCATATCCGGAGCTATTCGCCCGTGTCACGTGTCCGCCAGCAGCAGTTCTTGTTAACACGAAATGAAATACTACTTGACTGGTCATCAGCAAATGTTAGACAAGGCTTTATCAATTAAAAGCATGGTCAGGGTTGATTATGGTATCGATCAGAAAATTAAAAATGGCCGTTAAAATAGGTTTGTTTTCACATTTTCTTGAAAATGTCACAAGAAAATGCGAGAAAATGAGAACTCATAAACAATGTTATACTTCGTCACCAAATTAGGCACAGAACTGATTTCGGGGAAAATTCAAAATGGCCATCAGTCGCCATCTTGGATTTTCATCCGAAGTTCTTGTGGGTACGATAACACCAAAACTACGAGACCGATTCTCACTAAATTTTAGGCAAGACTTAGCGATTGAAAATTCACGCTTACTCTCCGCCCTGGTGCACTTCCGGTTTAATAATCCAATAAAGACACAATTTAATTGCCTTCCATGGAGTATTATCATAACACTAACAGTTGTTTCACTGATAACTGCTGTGTAATGCCCATGTCTGGTTGGGACCTATGCTCTGTACACTGACTTGTTAATCTAAAATGACTTGATTATTAATTGAATTTTCATAATACTTTATTTACTTGCAATTATATTGTTAGAAATATGATCTCATAGTTCCATGTAATTATCTGTTCGTTCTTTTTAATTTTGGGTCAGTGAGCATTTTAAACTTACAGTAGTTTGTACAACAGCAACCAATCCATCAGTTATGTGTTTATTCTGTATTAGCATGTGGCAAGTAAAACTTGCAAAGAGTATATTGAAATTATACAGAACATTCTTTCGCACTTTTTTTCTCATCAGTGGTCCGTCATTTTTGCCCTTGCTTCCCAAGGCCCACTGAATTTTGCACATATATAGTACTTAATGCGAAGTAGTGCATCAAACATTTTGTTTCCGCCTTTTTTTTTATTTTCATGATAAAAAACAAAGCAAGTAATACCGATTTTAATATTCACTGCGTTTAAAGTTTTAAAGTTCACTGCGTTAGCGCTGCAGCGGCATTGAAGACAAAGTCTCTTGCGTATGCCAACAGCCACTTGCGCTTTATTTGCATGCGCAAAATATTCCGAGTCCAGTGAAATGGTTGTGTTGGTGTTATAAGAACGAGGCGTGAATACAGAATCTAACCTGGCCATTTTAAATAGAATTAATGCGTCTGTAAATTATAAAATACGGGTTTGCACACAATTGTCGAGATGCTGTTCTTAGAATTTGTAGCAAATATTTCGAACTGTAAAAAAGTTTTCTTAGAAAGGTTTGAAATCTTTGGACAAAATCCGTTACTGTAAAATCAAACCAAAAACACGCAGAAGTCTTTAAAACTCTTTTTAATATTTCGCATTTGAGATATGTTCTCGTTTGTAAAAGCTTTACACCTTCGGTGGATTAAAACAACCATTTGCTGTTCAACCCTGCCAAATATTACGCCCCCACCAGATAGAAACTTTTTCTAGTTTTTGAAAATTCTAATTTTTATTGGATGAAGTTTTCTTTGAATCGAGACTCGGGAAAGATAAACATAATAAAAGTATAAAACAGTGATTTTTCACCCAGTTAGTAATATAATTAACACATAATAGCAAGGTCAAGAATAACAGGATCATTGTTTCACATCCTCAGGCCGGACACTAAAATCGTATAACTGAAGAAGTGACCCAGCCTTGTTTAAATAATTTCTGGGTAAGAAAAATCAATTACGAATAATTACTTACTGTATACCATAGTGATGTTCACAAATACATGGTTCAACGGATCTGTTAACGTTGGCAGCATGAGTCCAGCGACATTGTGAATGTGCTTCAAATTTTAGCGGTTTTACAAAGTCGCCACGTTAATCTGCGACATAACTAAAATTGATGAAATTTCAAAGATTCGCTGCAACGTTTATATATACAGCTTGCAGCTTACAAAGTGCCTGAAAATTTCAGGCATTTTGTTAACTGCCTGGATCAGTTAGGAACTTGAAAACTGCTCAAAATTTGACAGTTTGCTTGAAATGATATTTACTCCATAGTGCTGACAGAAAAAATGCTAATTTGCTTTTATCTGTTCATCATAATACTTAAATAATCTACTTCGGGTCTTCTTAGTCTTAATAGTAATCACATTACTTGATATTTAGAGAAAACCTTGAAAACTTGGATACCAGCGTCGTGTATAAAACGTTGGTTACAATTATTTGTGTTGGGCTTAAGATTGCAAGCGGAAACCATTATAAAAATGAATCTGTGTTTAGTCTATCGATAATGACTTTGTGGCAGTGAAATTGTGCAAATCGTTCGCAAGATTTTTTTTTTGCTGATGGAAATGAACCTCTATTTGGAACCCACGTAATAATTACGTAACTTATTATATACCGGGTTATTATATGTATTATTTTTACTGAAAATGAATTGGAATGAGACAGGTTTGGTTTTCCAAATTGCCACCAACATCTTACAAAATGACATTCTAATGCAAGTTGAAGTTTCTATTCTGTATAATAGTAAGATTGTTGAGAATAAACCTGGAGTAGGTCATCTATCCATAAAAGATGGACATTTAGAAGAAAAGTAGTCGTTTCTCTTAACACGCCAGAGTAAATACCATTTCAGACAAACTGCTTAAGTTGCCAGTAGATGCAACTACTCCGGTGTTGGTCAATCTTCTCTCCACCGCCTGTGCTCGAGATATTGTCAGATATAAATGCACTCAGAACTGTCTTGCAAGAGAGCGTTATGACGTCTGCACTAAATTGTTAAAAGGTTGTATTTTTTTTGTAAGGTTGAATTTTTTTATTTTCTCTGCTTTCATCTTTAGAGTTTGGTTTAAATAAAAAAATCCGATTTAAATAAAAAAAAATCCGATTTAAATAAAAAATGAATGAAAAGCCATGATTAAAAAAATGGACTTTGCCAGCGCTGGGTTGCACTAATGCCATATTTGAAACGCATGCTCGATATCAGCGCAGTAATTTCCCATGTGTTGACACTAAAACTGTCTAAAAGCTCAATATATGTTTAATTTTTGTCCATACCTTTTGTCCATACACTGAAATTTTCAGTGAATTTTCAGTGAAAGTGGGGAACTTATTTTTCGTTGCTTATGAAGCTTGCTTTGTGATGTATATTTCTGGTTAAATGACACATTGTGCTTGAACGCTGACAGTTGCTATGGTTGTCTGTTATTATAAACACTAAGTTTCATTAAGCTGTAGCTTAAAATGTCTTATTTCCTGTAGGCTGTCCAAATTTGACAAACACGCTGTCAATTTCAGTGACTTTGTAAAGTACTTGTAAAGTGAATGCATATGGATATCTGTTGAAACCAGGACGGAACAAAATCAAAAGGAATAAAATGTCTATGTTTAGAATAAAATTCATTTCTTTATCTACTGTTTACATAAACTAAAACAGCGTCACCATTGACAAAAGTTCCTTTAATGGAAACAGTAAACAGACAAACGTTCTCAAAACTTCAACACAAACCGTATTAACCTTGAACACATTTTGACTATTTTCTGTCTCTCGGCCACTATATATCGCAAACTGGCGGCTTTGGTTAGGCAGATGCTAGTGTCTCAAAACACTCTCCATATAACTAAATATAATAACTCGTCCATATATCGAAAATCATGCTCTGAGAGAAAAAGTGCTCATCCAATTAATGCTGTTATTCGACTATTTCCATTGGTCGATACTCTAGTCCGACCCCGCCCCTTAGCCTCTTAAAAACAGGAAACGTTACTTTAAATACCTGGTTTCTATATATATATATATATATATATATATATATATATATATATATATATATATATATATAAACGGCAAAACCTATTTGAACAGGAATATCGATTAAGTGATGCGCTATTAAATGTCTTCTTGCCTCATCTTCATTCTTTACTGAATGTAACATATCAATACTCTTCCAATCGATGATGACCGGTTCCTTTTGATGATCAATTTCGAGACTGAAGATGTGTGCATCAGCACATTTCACACGCAAAACCTTTAAATAACTCCAGATCACGCCTGCTCCACCGGCAACATTTGAACATCCTGCGTACACTTGAATCGTGTGAAGTTCTACCTTTTTCTGCCGCCTTTTCTTTTCCTTTTTTGCTCAATAGTCTTTATTTCATTTTCCAGTTCAACACACGCACGCTCTATCTCGTAGTTTTTACTGACAAGACCGACCCAGCTGCAAATAAAACTAAAGCAACTCTAATAGCAAAATAAACGTCGTAATTGGTATGATTTAGTGAGATAGGAGCCCTGAATGAAGGACATAAAAAAGGTCACATAAAGAACTATGTCAACATTCATATTACTTTACTATTCTTGAATATACAAGGCATCATTATTGAATTCAAAAGAGATTCAATTTTAAGCTTTAGAGTGTGTGATGAAAACATAAAACGTCACTTATTTCATCATTGCTACCCTATTTTACCAGTGCGCAAAGAATAACTTCACACAGTGACAATATAGCGGAGATATTTTCATGAACAACTTGCCTTTCTTCAAGATTCTTGAGGGTTTCTCCTGCTTGCTTTTGTTCCGTTTTTCTTTGCCAGTTTATCTCCTGTACTTTTTTCCTACAACAGAAGACCATACTGATATGCGGCACAGAAGAAAGAACAAACACATAATAACATGCAATGCTGACGTGTAGAGCGCAAAGTGGGAACAAATCGGACGGACTAATCCAAAGAACACGCTCTAATACTCACATGTTCGGATTGCACACTATCCGCCCAAGTGCGTCGCTTATGCTGTATCCGTTTTCGGCACGAGGACACGACCTTCCAAACTTTGAGACAGTCTTTTCCGTTACACACATTGGATTTTATATCTTCACGTTTCATCGTTTAACAGGAACGCGCAAGTAATTCAACTTTCCTTTTTCAAGAGCTCTGTGTTTTTCTTTTGGCCATACCTGAGCTCAACCAACTGTTTTTGGGCCACTTCAAGCATCTGTATAAGCACCGAGTTATACATCTTCCACGCTTCCGCTCCGTATTCAGACATTAACTCCAGATTGGCAATCCTGCAAAGATACCACAGTATAGGTAATAAGACAACACAAAAATCAAATTGATCACCCAAACTCGCCTACTCACACTTAAGTAGAAGCTTACATCAACGAGAATATTATTTACTAATTTTCTGGTCGAAAAAAAAACCTGTTTCTTTATTTAATTACACGTTTATAATAACGAAGGGAGCAAGTATTCAACTAATTTAAGCATGCGTTACGACCATTACCAGAAATGCAGCCTTACAGAAAACTGTTGCCGAATATTTAACGAAGGATGAGTTTAACTCACCGGAGTGCCTGGTGCTCAAGCTGCGCCTGCGAGTTCTCAACACATTCCATCCATGCCGTCACGTCGTTCATGCGACCGGCAGACGGCGCCGGGAGCTCGTATCTGTAACACAAGCACACCATTACCAAGCACATTTCCGATGGAAAGCAGTCTACAAACTGTACGTCAAATTGTGGTTGTAAGTTCGATGAATCAGCACAAGAACCTCATTAAACTGTGTGCCAATGCAGTTTACTTCATGTTAATTAAAAATTTAAAATTTCAAGAGACAAAATATCCTTTTCTATGGCACATATAAATACGGCTTTGAAAATAAATTAACAAAACCAAATGATCACGCCATCGGTGAGAGTAAAGACTCAACCGAACTGGGCATTTAATGGCATCTATCACTGATACTACTGTTAGTATTATAATACTTCATGGTACGGCAGTAGAAAATGTGGGTGAAAATCCAAGATGGCGGCTGGTGGCCATTTTGAATTTTCCTACACATTCTGAAATGAAACCTGACCGTGCTTTCGAACTCTTTAAGCCTATGTAAAATTTGGCGATGATCAGTCAAACAGTATTTATTCAATCATGTTAACAAAAAAATTTCGAGTGAAAATACAGAATAGCGGCAACTGTGACCTTGAAATTCGATCATGGTCAAAACAAAAATGACACAACTGCGATAGATCATCTATAACCAAACACCACAAGAAGCAGATGGGAGTAAAGTATCAGGGTGGGAGTAAAGCCGGCGATGGACAGACATAAAGGCCCTCAACATAGAGCATTACAGTTCCCAGATCTAAAATGTTGTACCTTTTCATGCTCAACATCTCACTTGGAAGCTTTGCTTGTAAGCGTTCAAACTCAGTCTTCATGATTTCCGTCTAAGAAATGACATGACGTTTAAAATGATCGTGTAGTGAATTAGACAAACGGTATACAATATTATTGTTGATAATATAAATATTATATTTTAGGATCTATCAATCCAGCTTTTAAATTTACACAGCAGTTGTCATAACAAACGATTCACACATAAGCACAAGTATGTCCTCGCAGGGGCTTTGTCTGTGGCAATCTTTTTTTCTCATCACACCTGGTTATCCTTCAGCATTTGAGCCTTGCCGGGCTATATTATCACACCAAATATAACAGCTTACCTCAAATGCATCGTATTTTGCGGGAGGCAGGTGGTCGAGATAGTTCTTTGTTGGCCTGTACCGCCTGGTTTCTTCTTCAACCAAAGCCAAAGCCTGATAGCATTCAAAAGGTAAAAAACACACTTCCATGTACAAACTGCCGTTAATTTAAGAAAAAAATATGACTGGCTGACAGCCAAAATAATAGCTTTTGCCAATTAAAGCAAGGATCACTCTGGCATTTCAGTCTTATTTTTCCGCTATTCATATATTTTTTCCTGCCGTTACATCCCTGAAAATCAACCCTATTTTGTCGGTTGAAATACAAAAGCAATAATAGAGCTTAGAAATAAAAACAAAATATTTTTGTTGAATGCAACGAAGTTGATGATAAATCAAAACCGCGTATCAGTAAGGAAAAAGCTGTCCTACCTACAAGAATTCACTTGGTGACAAACAAAACATCTATATCAATCACTTGAAAAAATTAGTTATGTAACCTTATCTTCTGTTGCTAAACTCGATTTACAAAAGACTATTCGCATCGAGTAGTCAAAAACACATAGGTGACAGAAGAGAACTTTTGACTTTTCCAGGGTATTAGTGTACTGAATTGCTGGCGGAATTTTAATTTCCAGTTTCTTTGCTTTGAATGCAACAGGAATATGAAAAGATTCTGAGATGTTTTTTCCATTGGTGAAAAGTTTGTACTTTTAGAATTTCCGAATGAGTTTGTGTTTCGACTACAAGTTCATTGGATTAAAGTGAAAAGAAACCACACTAAATGACATGAAAATTATAATTTCTGTTGCATTCATGCGCTCCGATATGTAATAAGCCCTAATCTGAGTTTTTAAAAACCATTTTACATGTTATTGCATATTTGTGAATATGCTCCTAGTAAATTGGAGTTTTGTTAATTTTTCGGCATTTTTCTACCATTGGTTTACAGCTTTAACCCAATATGCTGCAGTCAAAACCTCAAAACTTTTCTTGATATTAAAAAACCCCCTGTTGAAATTTTACCCTAAATATAAAAAAATCATTTATTTTTTACCTTGATGTAAATCATGATATAAATCAGTGGATTTAAATCATATCAGCCCTAGTAATGATACCAACAGAAAACTACGAGGGAGATAAGTTACAGCACATTCACATTGGCGACAACAAAATGTAGCAGATGTTCTATTTAATCTTTCCGATTTTGACATATGATAAGCATTTGTTTTCGTTTCCCTCTTCGAATAAGATTTTTTCCGAGTATGTATTTTGTTTTTATAAGCCAAATCACACTTTGTGTGTTCCCAATAAAAATGTGCCAAAATTCTGCGTTTTGAATAAAATAACCGGTTAATAAAATGAAAGGAATAATAGAGAGATTTCGCCTGAATACCGAATTTCTCTTGCACCAAAGAGCAATCGGGTTTTTAACAACCCGTATGCTATTTTAGAAACTTATTAACAGTTTGGGCAAATAGTTTCTCGTTTTAATTTCTTTTATGTTCTGAGTATGAGCTGTTTTACGATATTTATTCCATATTTCTCTATAATTTCTTTCACTTTTTACTCGGTTCCTCGCAGTCGAAATTCAAAGTTCTAGCTTATTTTATTCGAAACACCAAAAATTTCATTCGGCTTATTTTTTGTTCGCTTCTAAGGAAGAAACTGCTGGGCGATAAATGAGACACCCACATGAAACAGTTCACGGCAAGACGCATTTCACTTCGGCTTAGTTTTTGGTAAACCAGATGTTATTGCGTCACCTAATAAACACCCACCGCTTCTCGAACTCCTGATTCGTCATAGCCCTGGTCGAAATACGGCAATGCATCAACTACAACTTCTTTTTCGCTTGCCATTTTGAAATAACTACGCGTAATCACAATGGTGTTCCTCAAATATGCACCATAGTCTGAAATTTTAACAAATAGGCTAGTGAAACTGAGTGTCTCTTTCTGCGCACAATCCTATAAATAGATTCCGGTAAAGTCGACCACAAGCTTTTAGTGATCTTCAAAGGGAGAAATTTTTGGCATTTTAAGAAAAATTATAACAAATACTTGTTGCACCAGATATAATTTATCTTTCCATATTCAAAAAAATAATTGAATCACCTGGAGTGAGGGACAAATTTTGGCATTATTTTTCTACAATGCAACATATTTTCTTGATAAATAATTCCATTAAAAACTTATTATGTGCAAGAGAAGAAATGACTTCAACCAGTTATTACCAACATATATGCCGCACACAGGAATCACTTTCTGTCTCACTACATGTATTTTCGTATGTTTGTTTCAGTTCTTGAGAAACATAATCCTTAGTTGCACAACTCCAGTATAAGGTATTTCTATGCCTAACAAGAGAATTAAACCCCTTATTGGGCTGCACGGATGTGACCGTACAAACTCGAGGTAGAAAATGTCACACATGAGATTTTTAAGTTTTCATATTTTGAGAAAAACACGAATCAATCCAAAATTACGCGGTTTTTTAATGCATAAAAAAATGAATGTGAGTTGAATTTACTGAACAAAGTCCACAAAAATCGTAAGTTTCTCTGAATTTCACTGATTGTCGAAGTTGTTGCGCGTTCAATTTTTCAGCACAATAAAAGCTCTACAATGAGTTATTACTTTGCGAAAGAGAAATATAATCCTGATAGTTTACAGTGTGGCTAAATTTTTTTATATGAACATAATTGAATACCTTTGGTGGTTATATTTATATGGAACCCATTATCTAAAGAATCCATAGAAGAGATTGTTATATTTTTTCATATTTTTTCGATTTTTAATGAAATTGAACATATAAATACTCGATTCTAGCCAGATGCATATAACTGCTAATATATTTGATAAGCGTTTTATGAAGATAGTGGTGAATTGAATAATAATATGACTGTCCTTAAAAGTACTAAATACGAGTGACACAGTAACATAGATACAGCGTTTTATTTTCAATGATGACATCTTGCGAACAATTTCATTCTGTTCTGTATGCTAGGTGGTTACTTTACAATTGGAAGTAACGCACTGGCTACATGTATACACAACATTACGAGCGTATTGGTACAGGACTTGCTGTCTAGACTACTGCTTAACTGTGCTATAACTGCTATTCTGCTACCAGCATTCAGTTGAACACTTTATCTGAATATTAAACATAGGGATACAAAATCTGTAAGTATATTAGGCAGAATATATCAATTGAATTACCTGAAAACTGCAGAATGTTTTACTTTTTCCACTTTTTTACTCTGCATTATTTCTATCTATAAGTATACTAGGCAGAATATATCAATTAAATTACCTAAAAACTGCAGACTTTTTACTTTTTCCCACTTGTTTACTCTGTATTATTGCTATTGCTGCGATTCGACGTTCTCTGATTATAAACTTGATCCATGAGTGTGACTTTTAGAATTACTTAACAGACATGGAAATGAGGCTCAAAGTAACTATAAGAGACAACGATTAAGGAAAATAATTACTTCAGTGATATCTAAACCATAACTTTAAATTTGCAACTTTGTTCAGATATGTTATAAGCATTTAAAAGAAAGGAAATAAATCCAAAATTCTCTTTTCTATATTTACCTTCATCAACCATTCTAAACGAACGGCGCAGAAATTAGTCTTTGGTGTTCACTTTTCTGCGAATGATGTCACGTAAATTGGGTTTTGCCAAATCCAGCCTTGTTTTGATTTTACGTCCTAGGAATTACAATGCCGGGATCTCGTTGGTAGTTGCATTTTTAGTTGAGCGATACATCAACAGAAATTTGGCTACTTTCTCGTACATGGAACGAGGCTTAGTGTTTCATCGATTTAAGACTAGATTTGAGACACTGACCATGCGCTCTGCTAAACCGTTTCGCAAAGGTTCAAAAAGGGCTCGCAGTTTTGTGAATGATTCCATGGAGTTTCAGAAATTTCTGGATGGCTTCTGAATGGAATGTGGTACCATTGTCTGTGTAGATAACATCACAAATTCCGTAGGCGCTAAACAGTTCTTGAAGGGCTTTGACAGTTTTTGGGGTAGTGATTTTTTCCATGATCCGTACCTCTGGCCATCTGGAGTGTGCGTCGACTATTGTGATGAACATATGGCCTTGAAAAGGTCCTGCGAAAACATGATTTGGATGACTTGGCTATTCCCAGGGATTAACTGCAGTTCTTGTTGGAGTTTTGCTTATTTCTGAGCAAACTGTTACACATTTTTGCTTGCGTTTCGATATCTCTCGATATTGGGCCACCAAATATACAGTCTAGCCAATTTTTTCATTTTCAAGTTCTTGCGTGAAGGTTCTCTGGAACCTTTCCGGAGTAACATTTCCGTTTAAAATCAGCAGACACTCTTGTGAAATCGATAATTCTGATTCTTGTGAATGATAAAGGGAAAGACTTTCCTCAACTTTTGCGGGCCAGCCATTTCACGTAAACTCGTCAGCTCGTGACAACACCTGGTCTTTTCAAGTTTCCTGGACAATTTGCTTGAATGAAATCGGGAAGTTGTCAAGTAGGGCAGCATAGAATATTGCTCTTTCTTCTGATGTATTTTTCTGGCTTAACGGAAGGGGTAGTCAACTTAAAATGTCACCTTGGCGTGTTCACTTGCCTTTCGTTGTTCAATTTCATAATTATAGCCAGTAAGGAAAATGGCGGTCCTTTGCATCCTCGAAGCCGTAGTTGTTGAATTGCCTTTTTTTGGGATTGAAGATAGAAACCAAAACTGATTCTATTTAAAACGGCAATCCTCGGGACCATGGCGATTCCTACCGCAGCTGAAGCAAAGCAACAATTTCCAGCTGTCCTCTCCAACTTGTTAACACTTGCCGGTGCTCCTTGAATTTTTTATGCATCCTTTATAGCCATTTCCATGCCCAAGGCTATCTCTTTGGCCTTCTGGTAGGTCAAATTCTTCTCTGATAACAATCTTTTCAGGACTTTTCGTACTTTCTACCACATGCCAGTTGATCTCTTGGATGTTCTGCCAGATGCTCGCCGAATTCACAATGCTTACTCAATTTCTGGAGGACATCCATGTAATCTGTCACGGACTCATCCATCTGTTGTTGACGCTTGTAGAATCGGCATCTCTCTGCTATCAAGTTGGGCTTGTTACTGAGATGCTCTTGCAGCAATTTGCTCAAACGCCTTTGTCGATGTCTTGTCCGGTGAACACAGGCTATGGAGCAAGGAACAGGTTTTTCCGCCAATCAGACTAAGAGTCACAGCAACTTTTTTCTCATCGGCCACGTCGTTGGCAATGACATACTGCTCTAGTCTCTCTTTGTACAGCTCCCAGTCACCAGCAGTCTCGTCAAAGGGATCCAGTTGTCCGATCAGTGATGCCATAATTCAGCAGTCAACTTTAGCAAATACTCACTTTGTTGGCACTATCCCCTGCATCTTATTTCTCCAGCAGATCTTCATAACCTCCTTGGTACACCGCAGCACACTCTGCTCGTCGCCATTTGTTCTGTATGCGAGGTGATTATGTGGAAACACTTCATAAAATTAAATAGACGCTAAGTTGCCGCCATGTTTTATTTACAACCGGAAGTAACGCACTGACTACACCTATACACAACACATCTTTAAAAAGTGTCAGGTAAGTCAAATTCTCATGTCAAGTTTTTGCAAACAAAGAAATTCAATGCTCAAAGGACAAATGAGAAGGCAATTATTCTAAATATTTAAAAATAGTCAATTAAATATGATTCCACTGTCAAACGAATTGCTCAGCCGGATGAATACAAATATCTTGTAGGCATACTCAAAAATAGCTAAGATGGTTTAGTAAATATAATAGACTCCAAGCCGAGAAAGCAAATCCGAGATAAAATACTGATACAATAATATAAATTCACATCAAAGGCTGGTATGTTGTTGGACAAGTATTGTGTACAGGAAAAGAGACTAATATCGCAAAAAGCTGATGTAACACACAAAATACGTAATCCTGAAAACGTGAAACTCATATAGCTATTCCGGCATCAAGCTGAATTGGAATGTCAAGTGTTGGGAATATGAAAATGAATTTCTCAATGACTGGGGTGGGGTGGCAAGGGGCGTTACTGAATGATAAACATATCCCAGTACTTCTTCCCCACAGGAGGAGGAGGGAGCTGCATCTGAGGGAAAATAATACCAAAAAGCATATGACAGTACCAGTACTCTCCACCTCTCAATCCAATACTGGCTTGCGAACGCCATATGCGCATTAATGACGATGTAATAGATACAACAGTTATTATTATTAGAATCAATTTATTATATGTATATTTTATTTGAAGATCGAGAAAAATTACACGGTCCCCAATGTTTCGTGATTCCCAATGGGTTCACTTTGAAATGCAGACATTCTGTAAAATAGGTTAATGCCACGTGCACCATGTTAAAATCTGTCATGAAGTTGGTTGAAAAATGCTTATAAAACAGTTTTCTAGAAATGTAGCTGACGATTTTTTAAACAATATAATATTATATCATTACAAATAACTAGAACCATTTAAAAATAGTGAAAAAATATCGTTTCTAAGAAAATAGCGTTTGAGTAGGGTTTCAATTCCTTACGGGCATTTTAATGAGCACGTGGAGTTGATATGAAATAAAAAGTATATACAAAGGGTTTATCATCATTCAAGTGCATTGAGACATGAAAATTACTAATATGATTGAGTGTCTATTTGTCTTTCTAAAATGTGTTATTAACTAACAATGGTTAATGTGGGCAAAGAACACTTGGTTAAGGTTTGACACATGTTTTGCATGTAGAATGTGTGTTGTGCGTGGCATTAAATTTGTTATGTAATTGGAATGCATATCTTAAGTTATTATTAAGTAGAAAAGCTTGTGTTGTATGAGAAGGAGCCTTTCCACATGTATAGAATATAATTGTTTTTATGAAATAAAAGATTGATTTACTACTGTGCCAAATTTGTAGTGCAGTAGCGCATTTTTCTGGACCAAATATGCAATTATGATATAACTGAGATGTATTTTAATTCTTTAGCAGTAATTTTGAGCTACGCTTGTAACATATATACGGGAGCCACGAAATTCAGGCTGAAGTATATCTATCGTTCCCGTATTAAATATTTTTGTCTCAACACCACAGCACAGATGGCGGAATGAACTTGCTAAGGTAGTTAAATCGATGCTTTGTAGTTACAAGAGTATGAAATAATAAGAAATAGGAAAGTTTATGTGTGCAGCAGCGACCAAAAGTGTATTACCTTGTTGATGAGATACAACACTACTTCAGTAAGTATATTTTTAACCAAACCCTCATGTCCACACAGACGAAAGAAAATGACGTTATGTTATTCATTTAAAATCTCACAACAATTGCGTTACTGCTTTTTGGCAGGCTGGTTAAACAGAATTAGAGAAATTGTAACTATTTTATTAGCCATGTAAAACTTCTGCAATTTCAATTGCTTTTTATAAGAAGAAAACGCATCTCTTATTTTGAGAACTGATAGTACATAAAAACTTTATCAGTTATTAAGCCGTTTCACAACATGAAAAGTATCATTTTACTTTCTTTAATTACATTCTAAAAATTAAAATGCAAGTTTGGATTGTTTTATACTTCATTCAAAGCCTTGAACCTGGTAATTCAAGTATTATTTGTACTGTAATTTTACATAAATTTTCCCGAAATTGTTTTATAAATTACAAATAGTGGCTGAAGCAGCCAGTGGAATTTTCCATAAAACCGTAATACACCATAGAACTCCATGGATTACATTGTCTCCGTTCTTGGAATTGCATGCTTACTGTGTAAAAACATTACCTTGGCGTAACTGTCAAATGTGGAAGAATGACTCGATTATTTTCTTTGGTGTATGTATAGGGTTCTTGATGACTTTAAAATCTTTTTTTAGATCTGTTAGAAGAATAAATATGGTAAATATCTGGTGCAAGATGTATGAGTTAGTCTGTAAAATGTCCACTTATCGGAAACACCCGTATAAAATGCAGATATAAATGGGTGTTTCCGTTGAAAACGCCTAAGAGAAAGTTCATGAGACATGCATGGAATTGGACCACCGCGTTAACACAACGAAGCCTCGTCTTTTTGCCCTATTCATTCATGTGTAATGGTGTCATTAATGAATCACCACCACCACCACCACCACCACCACCACCACCACCACCACCACCACCACCACCACCACCACCACCACCACCACCACCACCACCACCACCACCACCACCACCACCACCACCACCACCACCACCACCACCACCACCACCACCACCACCACCACCACCACCACCACCACCACCACCACCACCACCACCACCACCACCACCACCACCACCACCACCACCACCACCACCACCTCCACCACCACCACCACCACCACCACCACCACCACCACCACCACCACCACCACCACCACCACCACCACCAACACCAACACCACCACCACTACCAAAACAACCACCACCACCACCATCAAGGGTATATGGTTATAGGTTTAAACATATGCTGATCATTATTTCTTTAACACAGACTCAGTTTCAACATATCTGTAAATGTAATATGCTACAACATGTTACTAATGTGGGAACCAAATGATTTATCTGTATATTTTTAATCCTATAACCATATATGGGATAACATACATTAAGTATGCATGATAATCGCATATTCGTCATGTCCACATTATGAAGCTTAAAACCTTACAAAAAATTTGTTAACCATGTGATTTCTACATAATGTGGGTATGATTGTGACTAGCAATTATTTAGCGGTGTTCAGTTAACACATGTTTACTAAATTTCAATATGTGATAACCATGTAGTTAAATACTACCATATGGTAAAACATGTGGTTAAAATATATTTACTATATAATCATATATGATTTGTAAAGTTTTTGCTGTAATGAACTGAACAAATGGCTACTGAATGGTTACCAAGTGGCTACATAAATGCAGTTCCTTAGTGACCAATGGGCACGAAGCAAAAAAATAAAAAATAAAAAAATAAATAAAAAATGAAAAATAAAAAAGGATAAAAGTGGACTATGTTTCTGATATATTCAGCTGGTGTTGTACTTGTAATATATAGACTACCTGAGACCATTAAGATTTTCACTATACCAAACTTACAGACCAGACCCGCAAAAAAAAAAAAAAGAAAAGAAATCCAGTTTTGCAGATATATAAAAATATATAATATAAAAATTTTTATGGTAAAGATAATGCGGAGCCAAAAATTGTGTATGAAAAATAAGGGAAAATGTCTTGCATGGATGATTTATGACGGGAATAACAATGGATTCAAATGGGCAAGAAATCTTTCCCTTAATTACATACACCTTTAAATGATGACAGTTTGAAAAGAAGTCCTGTCAAGCTAATGAAACATAAGATCGTGTGAAAATGCTTGTTGCGCCTCTTTCATTAGTAAAATAACATATTTTTATGCTTAGTTTTTTAACGTGAAATCTGTAGACTAAAATTGCTTCTTCTTTATTAGCTTTAATTAGACATTTGTCTTCAAAACATGTGGGCGAGGTCACATGTTGATTAAAATTTATCCTAAACATTATGCAAACAATTTGAAATTGATTGATGTATCAAAAATCAATGAAGAGTGATCACGGTTCTGAGGCAGAGTATCTTCTCGAACACGTAACATTTCTATGTTGACGCTCTATGCGTTTCATTATTTTTAAAATTCCGACAGCCTGGTTAAAATTGATAGTTTTGTTGTCTGACTAACAATTCTCTTAACAGGCATAGCACAGCGAAATGTTGCAAACGCCTTTTTGTGTTTGGCTGCTGTTGGCAGCGTACCATTAAAATGAAACAACTCCCGTCGCTGTATTTACAAAAGTTCTGTGAACATTTAACAAATAGATTTCATTGGATGACAGTAAACTCTCGATAAGTCAAAGTGGTCGGGACCAAGCAATATACTTTGAGTTAACTGAAATTTGACTTATCCGAAATTGGGCCTGCCGAGTGGTCACATGACTATCATGGTTTCGCATAAAGTGTTTGTTGTTTTTATGCTATGGTGATTGTTTTATATGATGAATAATATTCGGCTGTGACAAATATAATTTATCATATTAATACTTAATATTTATAACACAGTGAAAATCTTTTTCATATTTTATTTATGGCGACCTTCTGAAATACATATACAACATTTTGATTCCATTTTCTATCACACATATATTAACTGCGAAAGTGACAAGGGGCGCCTACTCAAAAAAGGTTAACACGTGTGTTGTGTTTGCCCTTCAGGTTGTAGAATCACAATTACAGATTAACTCCGTAACCGCGGAGACCATTATCAAAGAATGTGTACTCCGTTGCTAGGTTACTCGGTGTCATAATGTGTAGAGACAAAGCCACACTAAGACAATTGAGCCATGCGTTTCCCTATTATCTTGGTGAAAATACAAGGATTTTCTTGCAAAAAAAGGAGGGTCCCAAAATTACTTTGAGTTAAAAAATTTGACTTAAGCGGTGAATTTAAAAGACTTACATAAGTAAAATATATCGGGACTTTCAGATTATTTGAGTAAAGCGAAAATTTGAGTAAACCGATTTTGACTTAAATGGAGGCTACTGTAGTTTAGTTAGGTAACGAGTATAAAAGGTCTTTATTATAATAAATTTAATTAATTTCAACCAAATGAGTTTACATAATTGATATAAGGATTTTGCTTATTAAAAACTGTTTTTTCCAGCAAAATATTCTTTTTGAAAACTGTTTGCGAGTAGTATTCAATAGGTAACCCTTGTGCCTCTGCTGTTATTAAAAAAAAAGTAAAAGAAAAAAAGTGGGTGTTCTGTCTTCGGCACTTAAGGTTGCAGTGTTTCGCCTCTGGGGCAATATCTCGTGTTTGTGCTTACGTCTTACCGTAACCCAGTAAAAAGTTGGAAAATTCATAATGGAAATGGAGAAACACAGGTAACGTCGTTGTAAAATTCCATGTTAAATCGTAGCACCTTAAAAGGATCATGGTCACAGGGGCCACCCCAAAAGTACCTAGGTAAAATGGTGCATCCCCCATCCCATCCCCGCATGCCCGCTTTATTTTAGACCCTTATCTCAGGGAAATTTAAGACACTTTGCTGGAATACAGCCATAAAAGTCATCGCAGGACATGCTGCAGCATTAAAATCTTGGGTGCGGGATACTCCCAAATGTTTCAAGAGTCATGGTTTTTATAACATTTCTTGTTCAGAGGGCCCTTTTTTTTAAGCAAAATGTGTTCCAGTTGATTCACAGAGTATCATTACAAGTAATAGTGTATGCCTTAGTATTTGCACACTGTTAATGAACGATAGTTCTGGTAAGTTCCACTGGGTAACAAAAAGCAAAGATGATAGATGGAATTGACTGTAAATGGGGAATAATTGAAAAGTTTGACCGATAAAGATAAAAGATGCCATCTTTAGTTATGGGTGAGACATCTCCCAAAAATCAAATATTGTGGTTACAATTCTGTCGCTTGCCTGAGAGAAAAAATATGTTAATATCTTCTCAGGAACTGGATAGTAATTTGTAGGAATAAAAAAACGATGGATTTTAAACGCTCTTTTGGTTGCTGCCGAGGTCGTCTTTGCTTTGCTGTCGCTCTTCATCTCTGGATATACTCAGGTAGGATATATATATATATATATATATATATATATAGCATGTGTACCAGAAATATGCCAAACCTATCAGCAAAATACATTTCTAAAAACTTTTAATGAAAGGCTCAAGAAAGATATTAAAAAGCCAAGGACACCATTCCATGCCCCTGTGGCATTTTTTTAAATGCAAAGGCTGATATAGGAAACAATGTCAGAAGGTCTGGCAAAAGTGATTTTATCTTCGAGATTTTGGTATTCAAAATTAAATTATTGAGTCAATAATTCAGTTCAATCAATTGGACTGAATATGTGATATCAAAAATTATTTTGATATCAAGAAGGGAATTTTTGATACATCACTAAGTCTCTGATTTCAAAAATTAAATTATGATATCAGTAATTCATCCCGGTGACAAGAAGTAATTTACATATTAATTAATTATTTATATATCAATTAATTAATATATATATATGCATTTAAGTTTGTGATATCGTTCATTGAATTGTTAAATTAATGATAACAAAACAAGAAACGGAAATGAACACAGCATGTTATTGTAAACTGGCAAATAACCAAGACTGACAAACATTTTTATTGTACTTAATTAAATGCAACCATACACACAACACACTCACACCAACACACATACCAACACACACACCAACACACACACATCGACGCGACTTAACGAAATTGATATAATATATATTAAATCAATGGGTGATATCACAAATTTAAATACATATATTAATTAATTATTGCAATAGGAATAATTTACTGATATCAAAATTTAATTTTTGAAATCAGAGACTTTTAGTGATGTATATAAAAAAACTCCTTTTTTGATATCGAAATAATTTTTGATATCACATATTCAGCCCAATTCCTTGAACTGAATTATTTAATGAAGTTAATTTTGAGCACCTAAATCTCGAAAGCAAAATTGTTTTTGCCCGACTTTTTGACATTGACATTGTTTCCTGTATCAGCCTTTGCATTTTTTTTTGAAAAAAAAATGCCGCAGGGGCGTGGGATTGTGTCCTTGGCCTTTTAATATCTTTACTAATCTTTCAATAAAAGTTTTTAGAAACGTATTTTGCTGATATTCGTAGCATAGTCCTGGTACACGGCGCTTTTAGAACTAGTGAGGTTAACTTACAATAGACAGGGCTAGAAATGATTTATTTGGGAAAACTTTGAAAGATGTTGATTTACATTGCCATGACTTTCAAAATTGTGAATTCCAGAATTTAACTTTTCGCTATGACTGAATCAAAGTATGGCTACATTTCGTGGTTGCCATTCATTTTAAAATAATTATCAAAGCCCTCAGATATCAGACATATATGCTCCCTGCATTTCTCAGTCGCATAAGTGCACAAGTACTGTGTTTGTTCTGGTATTTAGCACCACGTAATGCTCAAATCCGCGCTATGTAAAGACGATTCTGTTAATTAGAATGTATAAATTAATTAAAAACAGAATTGCTGATGATGCGTCACTTCTGATTTACTTAACTTGCTGCAGGGGCAATGAACAGAACTGGAGCTGCAACAGCAATGAATTCTTTGGATGTCAGTGTCACAGAATCAAATGCTGCAATGGAAACTAATGCTACTGTTGGGGCAGTGCCATCTGATGCTCGCACGACGGAATACGTAACAGAGGAAAAGACAAGGGAAGCAGCTTTTACAGGAGAAATCACAACGTCTATAGGGACAGCTTATCCCATTGCTTTTACAGGCGTTACCAAGGGAACACATAAAATTACCGGACATGTAACATTTTCAGCTTCAGTTACTGGTGCCATTTCAGAAACAGAAGATACAACTGACTTTCTGCAAGTCAAACATAAAGTGACCGATACATTTTCAGAAACAGGAGCGATGACTGATTTAATATCATTGACAGATGTAGGAACTGATGCAGAAACAGAAGCAATAACTGATTTTGTAACAGTAACAGATGTAGCGACTGATGCGCTTTCGGAAACCGAAGCAGCAGCTGATTTTGTATCAGTGACAGATGTTGCGACTGATGTAGTTTCAGAAACAGAAGTAATAACTGATTTTATATCAGTGAAAGAAGTGTCGACTAATTTATCTTCTGAAACAGAAATAACAACTGATTTTACACGAGTGACGGATGTAACAGAGGTAATAACAAATTTTGTATCAGTTTCAGATGTAGCGACTGATGCACTTTCACAAACAGAAGCCATTATTGATTTTGCGTCAGTGTCGGATGTACCGACTGATGCACTTTCGCAATCAGAAGCCATAACTGATTTTATATCAGTGGGAGATGTTGCAACTGACGCACTTTCAGAAACCAAAGTAGTAACTGATCTTGTATCAGTGACAGATATAGCGACTGATGCACTTTTGGAAACAGAAATAATAACTGATTTAGCAACAGATGTAGCGACTGAAGCACTTTCAGGAACAGAAGTAATAACTGATTTTATAACAATAACACAAACAGCGACTGAAACAGTAACAGATACAGCGACCGAAGCACTTTCAAAAACTGGAGCTATAACTGGTATTGCATCAGTGACAGATATTGTGACTGATGTAGTTTCAGAAACAGAAGAAACAACCGATTTTGCAACATTAACAGACACAGCAACAAAAGCAGTTTCTGAAACAGAAGCCCTGACCGATTCTGTATCGAAAACAGATATTGCGACTGGTCCACATTCAGAAACAGGAGCAATAACTAATTTTGTATCAGTGACAGATGAAGCCACTGATGGACTTTTACAAACAAAAGCAATAACTGATTTGGTATCAGTGAAAGAAGTAGCGACTGATTTAGCTTCAGAAACAGAAACAATAACTGATTTTGTAACAGTAACAGATGTAGCCACTGATACACTTTCAAAAATAGAAGACATTACTGATTTTGTAACAGTGACAGATGCAGCGACTGATGCATTTTCACAAACAGAAGCCGTATCTAATTTTGTATCAGTGACAGATACAGCGACTGATGCATTTTCACAAACAGAAGCCGTATCTAATTTTGTATCAGTGACAGATACAGCGACTGATGCACATTCACAAACAGAAGCCGTTATTGATTTTGTATCAGTGACGGATGCACCGACTGATGCACTTTTACAAACTGAAACAATAACGGATTTTGTATCAATGACGGATGAAGCCACTGATACACTTTCACAAACAGAAGACATTACTGATTTTGTATCAGTGACAGATGTAGCGACTGATGCATTTTCACAAACAGAAGCCGTATCTAATTTTGTATCAGTGACAGATACAGCGACTGATACATTTTCACAAACAGAAGCCGTATCTAATTTTGTATCAGTGACAGATACAGCCACTAATGCACTTTCACAAACAGACGCCATTAGTGATTATGTGTCAGTGACAGATGGAGCGACTGATTCACTTTCACAAACAAAACCATTAACTGATTTGGTATCAGTGAAGGAAGTAGCGACTGATTTAACTTCAGAAGCAGAAGCAATAAGTGCTTTTGTAACAGTAACAGATGGAGCGACTGATGCACCTTCACAAACAGAAGCCATTATTGATTTTGTATCAGTGACGCATGTACCGACTGATGCACTTTTACAAACTGAAACAATAACGGATTTTGTGTCATTGACGGATGAAGCCACTGATGCACTTTCAGAAACAGAATTCATAGCTGATTTTAAAACAATAACACGAACAGCGACTGAAACTGTAACAGATATTGCGACTGAGGTACTTTCAGAAACTGAAACAATAACTGAATTTGAAGCATTATCAGTTACAGCGACCGAAGCACTTTCAGAAACTGAAGCTATAACTGATATTGCAACAGGGACAGATGTTGTGACTGATATAGTTTCAGAAACAGGATCAGCAACCGATTTTGCAACATTAACAGACACAGTAACAAAAGCAGTTTCTGAAACAGAAGCCCTAACTGATTCTGCATCGAAAACAGATATTGTGACTGGTCCACATTCAGAATCAGGAGCAATAACTGATTTTGTAACAGTGGCAGACGTAGCGACTGATGCACTTTCACAAACAGAAGACATTACTGATTTTGTATCAGTGACAGATGTAGCGACTGAAGCATTTTCACAAACAGAGGCCGTATCTAATTTTGTATCAGTGACAGATACAGCGACTGATGCACTTTCACAAACCGACGCCATTAGTGATTTTGCGCCAGTGACAGATGAAGCGACTGATTCACTTTCACAAACAGAACCATTAACTGATTTGGTATCAGTGAAAGAAGTAGCGACTGATTTACCTTCAGAAATAGAAACAATAACTGATTTTGTAACAGTAACAGATGTAGCCACTGATACACTTTCACAAACAGAAGACATTACTGATTTTGTATCAGTGACAGATGTAGCGACTGATGCATTTTCACAAACAGAAGCCGTATCTAATTTTGTATCAGTGACAGATACAGCCACTAATGCACTTTCACAAACAGAAGCCATTAGTGATTTTGTGTCAGTGACAGATGAAGCGACTGATTTACTTTCACAAACAGAACCATTAACTGATTTGGTATCAGTGAAGGAAGTAGCGACTGATTTACCTTCAGAAACAGAAGCAATAAGTGCTTTTGTAACAGTAACAGATGCAGCGACTGATGCAGATTCACAAACAGAAGTCATTATTGATTTTGTATCAGTGACGGATGTACCGACTGATGCACTTTTACAAACTGAAACAATAACGGATTTTGTGTCATTGACGGATGTAGCCACTGATGCACTTTCAGAAACAGAATTCATAACTGATTTTAAAACTATAACACGAACAGCGACTGAAACTGTAACAGATATTGCGACTGAGGTACTTTCAGAAACTGAAACAATAACTGAATTTGAAGCATTATCAGTTACAGCGAACGAAGCACTTTCAGAAACTGAAGCTATAACTGATATTGCAACAGTGACAGATGCTGCCATTGATATAATTTCAGAAACAGGATCAACAACCGATTTTGCAACATTAACAGACACAGCAACAAAAGCAGTTTCTGAAACAGAAGCCCTAACTGATTCTGCATCAAAAACAGATATTGTGACTGGTCCACATTCAGAATCAGGAGCAATAACTGATTTTTTAACAGTGATAGACGTAGCGACTGATGCACTTTCACAAACAGAAGCCATTACTGATTTTGTATCAGTGACAGATGAAGCCACTGATGGACTTTTACAAACAAAAGCAATAACTGATTTGGTATCAGTGAAAGAAGTAGCGACTGATTTACCTTTAGAAACAGAAACAATAACTGATTTTGTATCAGTGACAGATGTAGCGACTGAAGCATTTTCACAAACAGAGGCCGTATCTAATTTTGTATCAGTGACAGATACAGCGACTGATGCACTTTCACAAACCGACGCCATTAGTGATTTTGCGTCAGTGACAGATGAAGCGACTGATTCACTTTCACAAACAAAACCATTAACTGATTTGGTATCAGTGAAGGAAGTAACGACTGATTTAACTTCAGAAGCAGAGGCAATAAGTGCTTTTGTAACAGTAACAGATGGAGCGACTGATGCACTTTCACAAACAGAAGCCATTATTGATTTTGTATCAGTGACGGATGTACCGACTGATGCACTTTTACAAACTGAAACAATAACGGATTTTGTGTCATTGACGGATGTAGCCACTGATGCACTTTCAGAAACAGAATTCATAACTGATTTTAAAACTATAACACGAACAGCGACTGAAACTGTAACAGATATTGCGACTGAGGTACTTTCAGAAACTGAAACAATAACTGAATTTGAAGCATTATCAGTTACAGCGAACGAAGCACTTTCAGAAACTGAAGCTATAACTGATATTGCAACAGTGACAGATGCTGCCATTGATATAATTTCAGAAACAGGATCAACAACCGATTTTGCAACATTAACAGACACAGCAACAAAAGCAGTTTCTGAAACAGAAGCCCTAACTGATTCTGCATCAAAAACAGATATTGTGACTGGTCCACATTCAGAATCAGGAGCAATAACTGATTTTGTAACAGTGATAGACGTAGCGACTGATGCACTTTCACAAACAGAAGCCATTACTGATTTTGTATCAGTGACAGATGAAGCCACTGATGGACTTTTACAAACAAAAGCAATAACTGATTTGGTATCAGTGAAAGAAGTAGCGACTGATTTACCTTTAGAAACAGAAACAATAACTGATTTTGTATCAGTGACAGATGTAGCGACTGAAGCATTTTCACAAACAGAGGCCGTATCTAATTTTGTATCAGTGACAGATACAGCGACTGATGCACTTTCACAAACCGACGCCATTAGTGATTTTGCGTCAGTGACAGATGAAGCGACTGATTCACTTTCACAAACAAAACCATTAACTGATTTGGTATCAGTGAAGGAAGTAGCGACTGATTTAACTTCAGAAATAGAAACAATAACTGATTTTGTAACAGTAACAGATGTAGCCACTGATACACTTTCACAAACAGAAGACATTACTGATTTTGTATCAGTGACAAATGTAGCGACTGATGCATTTTCACAAACAGAAGCCGTATCTAATTTTGTATCAGTGACAGATACAGCGACTGATGTACTTTCACAAACAGAAGCCATTAGTGATTTTGTGTCAGTGACAGATGAAGCGACTGATTTACTTTCACAAACAGAACCATTAACTGATTTGGTATCAGTGAAGGAAGTAGCGACTGATTTACCTTCAGAAACAGAAGCAATAAGTGCTTTTGTAACAGTAACAGATGCAGCGACTGATGCAGATTCACAAACAGAAGTCATTATTGATTTTGTATCAGTGACGGATGTACCGACTGATGCACTTTTACAAACTGAAACAATAACGGATTTTGTGTCATTGACGGATGTAGCCACTGATGCACTTTCAGAAACAGAATTCATAACTGATTTTAAAACTATAACACGAACAGCGACTGAAACAGTAACAGATATTGCGACTGAGGTACTTTCAGAAACTGAAACAATAACTGAATTTGAAGCATTATCAGTTACAGCGAACGAAGCACTTTCAGAAACTGAAGCTATAACTGATATTGCAACAGTGACAGATGTTGCCATTGATATAATTTCAGAAACAGGATCAACAACCGATTTTGCAACATTAACAGACACAGTAACAAAAGCAGTTTCTAAAACAGAAGCCCTAACTGATTCTGCATCAAAAACAGATATTGTGACTGGTCCACATTCAGAATCAGGAGCAATAACTGATTTTGTAACAGTGACAGACGTAGCGACTGATGCACTTTCACAAACAGAAGACATTACTGATTTTGTATCAGTGACAGATGTAGCGACTGAAGCATTTTCACAAACAGAAGCCGTATCTAATTTTGTATCAGTGACAGATACAGCCACTAATGCACTTTCACAAACAGACGCCATTAGTGATTATGTGTCAGTGACAGATGAAGCGACTGATTCATTTTCACAAACAGAACCATTAACTGATTTGATATCAGTGAAAGAAGTAGCGACTGATTTAGCTCCAGAAATAGAAACAATAACTGATTTTGTAACAGTAACAGATGTAGCCACTGATACACTTTCACAAACAGAAGACATTACTGATTTTGTATCAGTGACAGATGTAGCGACTGATGCACTTTCACAAACAGAAGCCGTATCTAATTTTGTATCAGTAAGAGATGCAGCGACTGATGCACTTTCACAAACAGACGCCATTATTGGTTTTGTGTCAGTGACAGATGGAGCGACTGGTTCACTTTCACAAACAGAACCATTAACTGATTTGGTATCAGTGAAAGAAGTATCGACTGATTTACCTTCAGAAACAGAAGCAATAAGTGCTTTTGTAACAGTAACAGATGCAGCGACTGATGCACCTTCACAAACAGAAGCCATTATTGATTTTGTATCAGTGACGGATGAACCGACTGATGCACTTTTACAAACTGAAACAATAACGGATTTTGTGTCATTGGCGGATGTAGCCACTGATGCACTTTCAGAAGCAGAATTCATAACTGATTTTAAAACAATAACACGAACAGCGACTGAAACTGTAACAGATATTGCGACTGAGGTACTTTCAGAAACTGAAACAATAACTGAATTTGAAGCATTATCAGATACAGCGACCGAAACACTTTCAGAAACTGAAGCTATAACTGATATTGCAACAGTGACAGATGCTGCCATTGATATAATTTCAGAAACAGGATCAACAACCGATTTTGCAACATTAACAGACACAGCAACAAAAGCAGTTTCTGAAACAGAAGCCCTAACTGATTCTGCATCAAAAACAGATATTGTGACTGGTCCACATTCAGAATCAGGAGCAATAACTGATTTTGTAACAGTGATAGACGTAGCGACTGATGCACTTTCACAAACAGAAGCCATTACTGATTTTGTATCAGTGACAGATGAAGCCACTGATGGACTTTTACAAACAAAAGCAATAACTGATTTGGTATCAGTGAAAGAAGTAGCGACTGATTTACCTTTAGAAACAGAAACAATAACTGATTTTGTATCAGTGACAGATGTAGCGACTGAAGCATTTTCACAAACAGAGGCCGTATCTAATTTTGTATCAGTGACAGATACAGCGACTGATGCACTTTCACAAACCGACGCCATTAGTGATTTTGCGTCAGTGACAGATGAAGCGACTGATTCACTTTCACAAACAAAACCATTAACTGATTTGGTATCAGTGAAGGAAGTAACGACTGATTTAACTTCAGAAGCAGAGGCAATAAGTGCTTTTGTAACAGTAACAGATGGAGCGACTGATGCACTTTCACAAACAGAAGCCATTATTGATTTTGTATCAGTGACGGATGTACCGACTGATGCACTTTTACAAACTGAAACAATAACGGATTTTGTGTCATTGACGGATGTAGCCACTGATGCACTTTCAGAAACAGAATTCATAACTGATTTTAAAACTATAACACGAACAGCGACTGAAACTGTAACAGATATTGCGACTGAGGTACTTTCAGAAACTGAAACAATAACTGAATTTGAAGCATTATCAGTTACAGCGAACGAAGCACTTTCAGAAACTGAAGCTATAACTGATATTGCAACAGTGACAGATGCTGCCATTGATATAATTTCAGAAACAGGATCAACAACCGATTTTGCAACATTAACAGACACAGCAACAAAAGCAGTTTCTGAAACAGAAGCCCTAACTGATTCTGCATCAAAAACAGATATTGTGACTGGTCCACATTCAGAATCAGGAGCAATAACTGATTTTGTAACAGTGATAGACGTAGCGACTGATGCACTTTCACAAACAGAAGCCATTACTGATTTTGTATCAGTGACAGATGAAGCCACTGATGGACTTTTACAAACAAAAGCAATAACTGATTTGGTATCAGTGAAAGAAGTAGCGACTGATTTACCTTTAGAAACAGAA
Source organism: Protula sp. h YS-2021 (assembly GCA_949752745.1). NCBI lineage: Eukaryota > Metazoa > Annelida > Polychaeta > Sabellida > Serpulidae > Protula > Protula sp. h YS-2021. Next base: position 33,281,323 of record OX457026.1, read on the forward strand.
ACAATAACTGATTTTGTATCAGTGACAGATGTAGCGACTGAAGCATTTTCACAAACAGAGGCCGTATCTAATTTTGTATCAGTGACAGATACAGCGACTGATGCACTTTCACAAACCGACGCCATTAGTGATTTTGCGTCAGTGACAGATGAAGCGACTGATTCACTTTCACAAACAAAACCATTAACTGATTTGGTATCAGTGAAGGAAGTAGCGACTGATTTAACTTCAGAAATAGAAACAATAACTGATTTTGTAACAGTAACAGATGTAGCCACTGATACACTTTCACAAACAGAAGACATTACTGATTTTGTATCAGTGACAAATGTAGCGACTGATGCATTTTCACAAACAGAAGCCGTATCTAATTTTGTATCAGTGACAGATACAGCGACTGATGTACTTTCACAAACAGAAGCCATTAGTGATTTTGTGTCAGTGACAGATGAAGCGACTGATTTACTTTCACAAACAGAACCATTAACTGATTTGGTATCAGTGAAGGAAGTAGCGACTGATTTACCTTCAGAAACAGAAGCAATAAGTGCTTTTGTAACAGTAACAGATGCAGCGACTGATGCAGATTCACAAACAGAAGTCATTATTGATTTTGTATCAGTGACGGATGTACCGACTGATGCACTTTTACAAACTGAAACAATAACGGATTTTGTGTCATTGACGGATGTAGCCACTGATGCACTTTCAGAAACAGAATTCATAACTGATTTTAAAACTATAACACGAACAGCGACTGAAACAGTAACAGATATTGCGACTGAGGTACTTTCAGAAACTGAAACAATAACTGAATTTGAAGCATTATCAGTTACAGCGAACGAAGCACTTTCAGAAACTGAAGCTATAACTGATATTGCAACAGTGACAGATGTTGCCATTGATATAATTTCAGAAACAGGATCAACAACCGATTTTGCAACATTAACAGACACAGTAACAAAAGCAGTTTCTAAAACAGAAGCCCTAACTGATTCTGCATCAAAAACAGATATTGTGACTGGTCCACATTCAGAATCAGGAGCAATAACTGATTTTGTAACAGTGACAGACGTAGCGACTGATGCACTTTCACAAACAGAAGACATTACTGATTTTGTATCAGTGACAGATGTAGCGACTGAAGCATTTTCACAAACAGAAGCCGTATCTAATTTTGTATCAGTGACAGATACAGCCACTAATGCACTTTCACAAACAGACGCCATTAGTGATTATGTGTCAGTGACAGATGAAGCGACTGATTCATTTTCACAAACAGAACCATTAACTGATTTGATATCAGTGAAAGAAGTAGCGACTGATTTAGCTCCAGAAATAGAAACAATAACTGATTTTGTAACAGTAACAGATGTAGCCACTGATACACTTTCACAAACAGAAGACATTACTGATTTTGTATCAGTGACAGATGTAGCGACTGATGCACTTTCACAAACAGAAGCCGTATCTAATTTTGTATCAGTAAGAGATGCAGCGACTGATGCACTTTCACAAACAGACGCCATTATTGGTTTTGTGTCAGTGACAGATGGAGCGACTGGTTCACTTTCACAAACAGAACCATTAACTGATTTGGTATCAGTGAAAGAAGTATCGACTGATTTACCTTCAGAAACAGAAGCAATAAGTGCTTTTGTAACAGTAACAGATGCAGCGACTGATGCACCTTCACAAACAGAAGCCATTATTGATTTTGTATCAGTGACGGATGAACCGACTGATGCACTTTTACAAACTGAAACAATAACGGATTTTGTGTCATTGGCGGATGTAGCCACTGATGCACTTTCAGAAGCAGAATTCATAACTGATTTTAAAACAATAACACGAACAGCGACTGAAACTGTAACAGATATTGCGACTGAGGTACTTTCAGAAACTGAAACAATAACTGAATTTGAAGCATTATCAGATACAGCGACCGAAACACTTTCAGAAACTGAAGCTATAACTGATATTGCAACAGTGACAGATGCTGCCATTGATATAATTTCAGAAACAGGATCAACAACCGATTTTGCAACATTAACAGACACAGCAACAAAAGCAGTTTCTGAAACAGAAGCCCTAACTGATTCTGCATCAAAAACAGATATTGTGACTGGTCCACATTCAGAATCAGGAGCAATAACTGATTTTGTAACAGTGATAGACGTAGCGACTGATGCACTTTCACAAACAGAAGCCATTACTGATTTTGTATCAGTGACAGATGAAGCCACTGATGGACTTTTACAAACAAAAGCAATAACTGATTTGGTATCAGTGAAAGAAGTAGCGACTGATTTACCTTTAGAAACAGAAACAATAACTGATTTTGTAACAGTAACAGATGTAGCCACTGATACACTTTCACAAACAGAAGACATTACTGATTTTGTATCAGTGACAGATGTAGCGACTGATGCACTTTTACAAACTGAAACAATAACGGATTTTGTGTCATTGACGGATGTTGCCACTGATGCACTTTCAGAAACAGAATTCATAACTGATTTAAAAACAATACAAGGAACAGCGACTGCAACTGTAACAGATATTGCGACTGAGGTACTTTCAGAAACAGAAACAATAACTGATTTTGTATCAGTAACAGATGTAGCCTCTGATACACTTTCACAAACAGAAGACATTACTGATCTTGTATCAGTGACAAATGTAGCGACTGATGCAATTTTACAAACAGAAGCCGTATCTAATTTTGTATCAGTGACAGATACAGCGACTGATGCACTTTCACAAACAGACGCCATTAGTGATTTTGTGTCAGTGACAGATGAAGCGACTGATTCATTTTCACAAACAGAACCATTAACTGATTTGATATCAGTGAAAGAAGTAGCGACTGATTTAGCTCCAGAAATAGAAACAATAACTGATTTTGTAACAGTAACAGATGTAGCCACTGATACACTTTCACAAACAGAAGACATTACTGATTTTGTATCAGTGACAGATGTAGCGACTGATGCACTTTCACAAACAGAAGCCGTATCTAATTTTGTATCAGTAAGAGATACAGCGACTGATGCACTTTCACAAACAGACGCCATTATTGGTTTTGTGTCAGTGACAGATGGAGCGACTGGTTCACTTTCACAAACAGAACCATTAACTGATTTGGTATCAGTGAAAGAAGTATCGACTGATTTACCTTCAGAAACAGAAGCAATAAGTGCTTTTGTAACAGTAACAGATGCAGCGACTGATGCACCTTCACAAACAGAAGCCATTATTGATTTTGTATCAGTGACGGATGTACCTACTGATGCACTTTTACAAACTGAAACAATAACGGATTTTGTGTCATTGGCGGATGTAGCCACTGATGCACTTTCAGAAACAGAATGCATAACTGATTTTAAAACAATAACACGAACAGCGACTGAAACTGTAACAGATATTGCGACTGAGGTACTTTCAGAAACTGAAACAATAACTGAATTTGAAGCATTATCAGATACAGCGACCGAAACACTTTCAGAAACTGAAGCTATAACTGATATTGCAAAAGTGACAGATGTTGGCACTGATATAGTTTCAGAAACAGGATCAACAACCGATTTTGCAACTATAACAGACACAGTAACAAAAGCAGTTTCTAAAACAGAAGCCCTAACTGATTCTGCATCGAAAACAGATATTGTGACTGGTCCACATTCAGAATCAGGAGCAATAACTGATTTTGTAACAGTTACAGACGTAGCGACTGATGCACTTTCACAAACAGAAGTCATTACTGATTTTGTATCAGTGACAGATGATGCCACTGATGGACTTTTACAAACAAAAGCAATAACTGATTTGGTATCAGTGAAAGAAGAAGCGACTGATTTACCTTTAGAAACAGAAACAATAACTGATGTAGCAACAGTAACAGATGTAGCCACTGATACACTTTCACAAACAGAAGATATTACTGATTTTGTATCAGTGACAGATGTAGCGACTGATGCACTTTCACAAACAGAAGCCGTATCTAATTTTGTATCAGTGAGAGATGTAGCCATTGATACACTTTCACAAGCAGAAGACATTACTGATTTTATATCAGTGACAGATAAAGCGACTGAGACATTCTCAGAAACAGAAGCCATTACTGATTTTGTATTAGCGACGGATGTACCGACTGATGCACTTTTACAAACAGAAGACATTACTGATTTTGTATCAGTGACAGATGTAGCGACTGATGCACTTTCACAAACAGAAGCCGTGTCTAATTTTGTATCAGTAAGAGATGCAGCGACTAATGCACTTTCACAAACAGACGCCATTAGTGGTTTTGTGTCAGTGACAGATGAAGCGACTGATTCAATTTCACAAACAGAACCATTAACTGATTTGGTATCAGTGAAAGAAGTATCGACTGATTTACCTTCAGAAACAGAAGCAATAAGTGCTTTTGTAACAGAAACAGATGCAACGACTGATGCACCTTCACAAACAGAAGCCATTATTGATTTTGTATCAGTGACGGATGTACCGACTGATGCACTTTTACAAACTGAAACAATAACGGATTTTGTATCGGTGACGGATGTAGCCACTGATGCACTTTCAGAAGCAGAATTCATAACTGATTTTAAAACTATAACACGAACAGCGACTGAAACAGTAACAGATATTGTGACTGAGGTACTTTCAGAAACTGAAACAATAACTGAATTTGAAGCATTATCAGATACAGCGACCGAAACACTTTCAGAAACTGAAGCTATAACTGATATTGCAACAGTGACAGATGTTGCGACTGATATAGTTTCGGAAACAGAAGCAACAACCAATTTTGCAACTATAACAGACATAGCAAGAAAAGCAGTTTCTGAAACAGAAGCAATAAAAGATTTTGAAAAAGTAACAGATGGAATGACTGATATATTGTCAGAAAGAACAACATTATCTGATGTAGGAACAACAACAGATGAAGTGGCTTATTCACCTTCTGAAACAGAAGAAGAAATTAATTTTTTGACAGTGACAAGTGGGGCGACTGATGCAATTTCAGAAGGAGAAGCAATAACAGATTTTATAACAGTAACAGATGAAGTGACAGATGCACCTTCAGAAACGGAAGCAATAACTGATTTTGCAACACTAGCATCTGGGTTGACTAGTGCGATTTCAGAAATAGAAGGAATAACTGAGATTGTAACGGTGACAACTGGGGCAACTGATGCAATTTCAGAAAAAGAAAGAACAACTGATTTTGCAAACACGAAAGACTCAGTGACGGATGTGATTTCCGTAACAGAAGCAAGCAATGAAGTTGTATTAGTGACAGATGTGGTTACTGATGGCATTTCACTCACAGAAACGCAATCTGATTCTGCAACATTTACTGAGATAATTACTTACGGCACTTCAGAAACAAGAACTGATTTGGCAAATACGACAGATTCTGCAAATGAAATAATATCTGCAACAGAAACAGTTACAGGTCAATTCACTGACAATATTTCATTAACAGAAGCCAGAGCTGACTTTGTAACAATGATAGATACATTCAGCACTGATATTTCCGCTACAGAACTATTCATTAATGGCGTTACGAGGGATGAAAGAACAACGACGGAGGCTCAGAGCTATAGTGTTTCAACAACAGAAACGGGAACTGATAATTTGTCTGTGGCAGATGTTGTGACTGAGGGAATATCAGTTACAGAAGCAAAAACTGATTTTATCACAATTGCGGAAGTAATCACGGATACAAGTTCAATAATAGAAGCAAGTACTATTGATGTAAATGTAACAGATTCAGTGACAGATATGATTTCTGTGAAAGAAGCAACAGATGATATTATAACAGTTACAGGAGCAAGAACCGATATTGAGACAGATGAAGTGACGGATGTCACCCCTGTTACAGGAGCAAAAAGTGATTTTCTAACGGTGACACAGTCAGTTATTGCTGGAACTTCACCAACAGAAAAAAGAACTGAGTTTATAACAACAACAAAGGCAATGAAGGATGTTTTCTCAATAACTGAAACAGGAACTGATTTAGTTTCAGTCACAGATGCAGAGACTGATGACACTGATGTTGCGTCAGTAACAGATATAAAGGCTGGTGGTTTATCAGTAACACCGTCAGTTGCTAATGGTGTGGCGAGTAGCCATGGTGTTCATGTAACCGATAATGTTGTGACTCATTATCCAAAAGAAACGAACTCCGCAGCTCAGAGCACTCTCTTAACAGAAACTGCTTCTGGTGGTGAGCGAACTGAAACAGTCTCAGAAGCACTGAATGATGGTGCGACTGGACAACCAAAGTTAACTGCTGCTGTGACAAGGGAAGACTCTATAGCTTTGAATGAATCTGTAACTGGAACAGAGTCTTCAAAAACTACAGGAACAATAACCTTGATTGATGTTGCAACGGAAGCTGACACTGTAGCTGTGACCGATGGTGTGGCAGGAAAAGACACTGTAGCTGTGACCGATAGTGTGGCAGGAAGAGACACTGTAGCTGTGACCGATGATGTGACACTAAAAGACACTGTAGCTGTGACCGATGATGTGACAGGAAAAGACACGGCAGCTGTGACCGAAAGTGAGGCAGGAAGAGACACTGTAGCTGTGACCGAAGATATGACAAGAAAAGACACTGTAGCTGTGACCGATAGTTTGGCAGGAAAAGACACTGTAGCTGTGACCGATACTGTGGCAGGAAGAGACACTGTAGCTGTGACCGATGATGTGACACTAAAAGACACTGTAGCTGTGACCGATGATGTGACAGGAAAAGACACGGCAGCTGTGACCGAAAGTGAGGCAGGAAGAGACACTGTAGCTGTGACCGAAGATATGACAAGAAAAGACACTGCAGCTGTGACCGATAGTGTGGCAGGAAGAGACACTGTGGCTGTGACCGATGATGTGACAGGAAAAGACACTGTAGCTGTGACCGATGATGTGACAGGAAAAGACAATGTAGCTGTGACCGATAGTGTGGCAGGAACAGACACTGCAGCCGTGACCGACAGTGTGGCAATAAGAGACACTGTGGCCGTGACCGATGGTGTGGCAGGAAGAGACACTGTGGCTGTGACCGATGATGTGACAGGAAAAAACACTGCAACTGTGACCGATAGTGTGGCAGGAAGAGACACTGTGGCCGTGACCGATAGCGTGGCAGGAAGAGACACTACAACCTTGACTGATGGTTCAGATTCTGCAAGTATGAGTGACAAAAGTGTTACAGAAAGAAGCACTGTGGTTCCCACTGAAAGTGCAAATGGATCGAATTTCAGGGGTGTTTCTGAAAGCGTTCCTACCACTGAAAGTTCAAAAGTGACAGATTCTGTAACTATGACTCACAGTGCGGTAGGAACAGAGAGGGAAACTTCAACTGCAAGTGGAAAAGGGTCAGAGGCAACTGATGCTGACAGAGGAACGAATAATGCTCTAACAGATAGAACAACTAGCAGAGGCTTTGTTCCTACTGCAGATCACGCCACGGAAAGGGATACTACTACCCGTCACCAAACTACTGGAGCGACGCCTCAAACTGGTTAGTTGCATTTGCGTTTTGCTATTTATAATAGCCATTATGCAAAGTGGACTCCAACTGCTTCAGTCATTATGTACATAGAACATTGATACCAAATGACAGCAAAGTTTGAAATTTTGTTAGTATTCCACAATTTTTTTCCTAATCCACACAGTTTTCAAATTCCCTTAATTTTTTTTTTCGAATAGTTATGTTTTTCTGGCTATTTTATTGTGCAGATATTTCCATCTACTAGTTATGATTTCGCCCTGATAGCATAGTTTATATTTAATTTTAAAGTACACGGCCTAGTAATGTGAGGAGTCACAATTCTAAATTATATGCAAGCTGATGAGGAAACCTTAGTCTTAAACAAAATGTCACGCCCTCACAGTCCAACTAAATATTTCAAAAGCGTAAGCCTAGCAAGAAAACTTTTCTTGTTTCACATCCAAGTTAGAAAATAAATGACCGGGATGGTTACCTTTTTTATTCTCTGTTTAGAAATTAACACCCGGTCAGGGTAGCCTTTTTATCTTTAAAAATTTGGTGACTTTGGATTAACCAAAATTCTTGTTTCTTTTATATTTCTCGTCCAAAAGGTCATTTACAGTACGTTTTCAGTCTTCTGAATAATTTTTTTAATTAAAAATTTTATTCACCCGACCGGCCGGTCGATCTCTAATTTTTTAAATTTAGTTACCCGACGTGCGTAAGAGAAACAAGGTTATTTTTCCTCGCATAAAAATTAAAGCATAGATACAATTTTAAAACAGATATATAGTGATAAGACGGCACACTATCAATTGACTAGGTAGTCTTTAAAGTGTTTTTTTTTTTAATTGATGACAGTGAGCAAGTGTGTTGTTTGGATTTTGCTGGGTACCACATGGCACGATAACTACCGTGTATCATCTTCACAGTTGTACAAGGAACTTGAAGCTACATCTATATTATTTGTAAGTGATCACTTCTTCTGCAATTATTTTACGGTGTTTATTTTTTGTCTCATTTTCTCTCTTTGTTCTTTTGTTATTGTCTTGAGTTATTTCCACAGTTATCTTTTATCGGATGGGGTAGGGAAGTGGGGGTGGGGGGGGGGGTGTGTAATTGATTGCTTTTCCTGGAGGTGAAAACAATTCTGACCCGCGATCGGGGTAATCACATAACTGCGTGGACAATTTCATCAGGAAAAAGTTTGGGAAGGTAGAGACCAGTGCCTTGCTAAAGAGGTATCATCATTATTCAAAACGGTACCCTGCAAGGATTGAGGTATAACTACCGATGTTGTAATTATCAGATATTTTTTTCAGCTGCGAGACATTCATAGCGATCGCAAGATTTACTCGGAGATAGATATTTTACGGTTCAGGTAAGTCGTTAATTCATTAAGATTTAGAAAGAATAGCTTATGTTATTATTACTATTTTGTCGGTTGGTGTTTTCCAAAGGAAGTGTTATGCATAGCTAATGGAACAGAGGGTAGAAGGAATCACCACCCATTGAATTTCCTCAAGCAACAGACATATAAAAATATACTAGACACAATTGGCCTGTATAATTATTCTGACATATTATTATAATATAACTATAATTTGTTCGCTGCGCATCATAGAACTTGATTTTGGTTTAAGCCCAGTAAACCTTACGACGTCGATTCAAAATTTATTTACCCATTTCCACTTTTTTAAAAAGATATATTTTGTTATATTTTTTATGGTCAAGTCGCAACTTCTAATGATAAAGCCACGCAAGAGAGGGGGGGGGGGGGGGGGGGGGACTCCTGCAACCTATAACACTGGCAGCACGAGCCTAAAAGTATGGCTTTTTATTTCATTATTTTTAATACAAATATATTCTATTTATACATTTATATTTTGCACTCTCCTGCGGTTTTTCTGTCGCATAGTTGCGTTGTTATGGCGTGTTGGGGGGCAACGTTGACTAGGTAGCTGTGACCGAAGATATGACAAGAAAAGACACTGTAGCTGTGACCGATAGTTTGGCAGGAAAAGACACTGTAGCTGTGACCGATACTGTGGCAGGAAGAGACACTGTAGCTGTGACCGATGATGTGACACTAAAAGACACTGTAGCTGTGACCGATGATGTGACAGGAAAAGACACGGCAGCTGTGACCGAAAGTGAGGCAGGAAGAGACACTGTAGCTGTGACCGAAGATATGACAAGAAAAGACACTGCAGCTGTGACCCATAGTGTGGCAGGAAGAGACACTGTAGCTGTGACCGATGATGTGATAGGAAAAGACACTGCAGCTGTGACCGATAGTGTGATTTGTTGTTATGGCGTGTTGGGGGGCAACGTTGACTAGGTATCGATAACTCAATGTTTGAATGGAAAATTTTTATGGAATGCCATTTTCACATTTATTATCGAGTTTTTATATCAACAGTCATTCAAAGATATCTGATATTAAATTTTAGATATCTTGGTTTCAAGATTTAATCAATTTAGGTTATAATATATGCTACAAATCATGACATCAGTATTTCTGAGCTAGGCCATTGTCCATGAACAATCTTCCTTATCAAAATATCGTCACGTTTGCTTGGTAGACGTTGAGGCAATTAACCACAAAAGCACTTTCGCTTGATTTCCTCGATTACTTTGCTTAGGCAAAAGAACTGTTGGGAGGGGACCTCACAGTAATTTTTACTGAATCGCCACACTTTTCAGGAGGGTTACGAATCAAGCTGCTCCACCCCAAATTAATAGCCCTCGAACAGGATTGTATAAACGTTCTTCTCACCCCTAAAGGCGAAATATTGGTGAAATAATGTTTTTCAAGAGCAAACAAAGTGATAGATTGTTCGAGCACTATGTCACCCGGTGGCGTAGGATATGCGCATCGCCAATATAGACACAAGACAAAGGCGATTGCAAGAATTACAGAATCATTACTGGCAAACTAGTTCTATGGAGAAACCAAAAACTCTTTGACAGTTTATTTCGAAGCTCGGTGTGTTTTCCGTTCAAGTGCTGCATTTGTCGAACTGACCAAATCATTTGACAGAATAAGTACTAAGGCCTGTAATTCTGAAAGAAAACTGGCTGCCTACCCATTTAGTCCAGTAAATTTTTCCACGGAAACACAGCCAACTCTGGAGCACGGAGAACTTCTGCTAGCCTCTAAATAAAGGCGGGAAGCAAGGATGCGTTCGTCCAGCGGTCATGCTCTTTTCTATCTTTTTTCTCGATGCCGCGTAGCTACGCCTCTAAGGGTTTTGGGAAAGACATTCACACTTACACTATGACGGAAAACAAAAGCGAAATGGCGTACATTAACCATCATGGAATTGTTCTTCCCTGACGATGCTGCGGTTTCACCACACAGAATAATACAACTGCAAGCTCTAATCTAGACAGTAATGAAGAGGCTTGAAAAAATTGTCTCCTGACAATCAGCGAGAAGAAAGCTGCTTTTATGACTCAAGGTGTTAGCCGCCCACCAGTCATAACTCTCAACGTCAACCTCTTCAGAAGTAAGCATAATATGCCACCTGCGCTAATGCTGAGAACACATCATTAGACATCAGAATAGGAACGGCTGCTACAGCTTTAGGCCAACTCACAAAAAGCACGGAAAACACATAGCCGAGATCCCAGTTTTCCATGAATACATTCTCAATATGCTATGTTTCGGTAGCGAAGCATAGGCAAGCTACTGCCATTAGGCAACATGGGCAAACTACAAAGAAAAGAAGCTGAATAGCTTTCATCTCCATTGCTTGCGTCACCTGTTTGATATCAGCTGGAAGGAAAAATTCTCAAACGAATCCCTGCAGAAAAGAAACTCCCGACAGTATCTATATTCATCAAACAGCTACGTCTACGCTGGCATGGTCATGCTCATTGCATGGATGACGGCCGAATGCCAGAAATCCTGCTTAACGCCAATACTGTTCAAGCAAAACGCCCGATTGCCGGCCCCAAGTTCCGACTAAAAACGATCTCTAGCCGACTGAAAACTGGAAATAACAGCTGAAAACCAAAAGTAGGGGGCTTCCCTATCCGCGGCGGAGCTCACCAACATAAGTGGACAGGAGAAGCGAGAAGAGTTAATGTAGTCGAAATCAACCAAACACCTCGAAATAGAGAGCGAGATTCTGCAGATGTGCATCGAATCCTGTCGACGAGTGGGTGATGACCTCAACCCCCGAATTAAAAGCTCCCGAATACCATTGTATAAAATATTTTTCACTGACAGGAACATATTAATTTCTCACTAGGTGGATCAACCGTTTTATTGTAAACATTTATCACAATTTTAAATAACAAAAATATCTCACCTTTCAGATGTCTCTCATTAAAATTGAAATTTCTTAAATTGGATTTTAGATATTAAAAATAAACTATATGTGAAATAAATAAAATACAAAATACCTAAAATTCAGTTTTAGCTTCCTAAAGTTGAATCTTACACATGTTTATTGTTGATATCTGAAGTTTGACAATAAATCGCAAACGGCATTCCACCTCTTTGACCATTGCACACACAGCCAAATCACCACGAATAAAATCGTTACTTGGTTCTTTATACAATTACTTTGTCGAGTTGTTTCGACATCGGAAAACTCAGTCCAAACAAGCGTCACGATTACGAGGTTGTAGTTATACGGGATAGGAACGAAATATCAATTTTCAGTCCAACATCAGATGGAACAGGAACTGTCCTTGAATATTCACTAAGCATAGCAGATGACGTCACGTGTTCATCATACGACAGAATGTTTCAAGAAGCAATCAGATACACGATAAAAGCAGGAAACATTGTGAATGCAGCTGCACTTGGTGTAATAGCTGTTCGCCTGTTATCCATTTGGGACACAGACCCCGGTGATCCTGATGCTGTAAATATCACGACAGGTAGAGAAATAAATAAAAAAAAAAAAAGATGTGATTTAAAGTGCCAATTATTGTAAATGTTAAATGAAAAAGATCTTAATAGTCACTGTATTTTGTGTCATAGAAGTTCAAGCATCTGAATGAGATGGTTAAGACAAAAGTAAGTTAATATTTCCACTACAGAATGGGGTCTATCATCGTAATGGTAAAACTATTTTTTTGAATTTCAACAAAATTAGAAAAGACAGATTTAACTTTGAGCACGAAGAAAAATAAGGTGAATCGTCCTTTCACATTCTCGATTATAACTCAAAGATGCATGTATTTGTCAACAACCTGTGTTTTAGACACATATTTCAACGATATTCATCCCTTCCACAGTTGGCTTCAGCAAGTATTGCAGTGACACATCTACTCTGGGCCTTTGTGACAACGGCGGTAGTTGCGTCATGAGTTATGACTACGCATACAGTTGCAGGTACTCATGCTTCACCCTGCACGTCTTATAGCAGGAAATGATTTATCATTGGAACATATGAAGATAGTGAGGTGCACCCCCTGGCAAAAGAGGTATCATAGAAGCCCTTAAAAACTCTTCACAACCGCCTGCTTGGAAATTTCAGGGTAATATCAGAAATATTTTCATGTTATCATAGTGCTCGCACAAATATCTTGATAATGTAAATAATTATTTATAAGATCCCTCATACTGAATTGTGACGTTATATATAGTTGTCATGAGGAATATACCGGAGTACTATGTGAGTCTCACGTCCCAGTGATGTCACAGTCAGAAGGAAACAGCGATGTTTTGATTGGTGGAATAGTCGCTGGATCGCTGCTACTCGTGGCACTTGTGACTGGTGCTAGCCTTGCGTGTTTATCAGTTGTGAAGAGGAAACCTGTATTTCTATCAAGATTTAGGACAGTAGCTGTGGAACGATTCTATCTGCGACGATCTACACGGTACAGTCTTAACTGGGGAAGACGGTACATATTGTTTCACTAATTTAAAAAAATATAAATTATACATTGAACTAAGTTACTAAAATACTTGTGTTCAGTCATACTGAAACTCTCAAGATACAACATACTGCTCAAAGCTTTCAGTAAGTTCTAGCCAACATCTCAGAGCTCAAACCGAAACTGATGTTCATTATCACACACTTATATCATAATAGGTTAGACGGGCATTCACCTAAATACTGTTATCTGACTTAATTATCTTAATTTCCTCCTTCGAAGCGAACATTTGGTCAGTTCATGCAACGTCGCGTCAAACAAATGTATCTCTTGGCTTAAATGCAATGTCCAAAATCGCCGAAGTGGCTTATAAGCTACGTCGCTGAGGCGTTGAAAACTGACATAAAGCGACCTAGCAAGGATGTTATCTGGAGGTCGTTAAAATTAAAAAAAAAAAGACACACATTTAAAGCGCAGTCGTGAACGTTATTAAAGTGAAGAAGCTTGGATTACATTTGCCCGGATCGGCTTTTCTTGTCCTCAAAATAAAAAGACCGGAAACCGGAACTACCGGTGACAAGCACATCTTGGGTATTTTTATTTTCGAGCTGATAGTGGCCGAAGGGTTTGATCCTTAAAATAATAAAGGTTGTGGATGCTGAACAATGTCGGAACTTCGAATCACACCAAAACAATAAGTGCTTACGCGAAAGAATCCGTTTCAAAACTGATCACTCGCTACAGGCAAAAAAATATATATCTCGTACATGTTGAGTTACAGCTGTCAATTCAGTTCGCCTTTTCAATTATCTTTGTTCATTTCAGGAGGATAGTAATAACTAAGACCAAAAATTGTTTGATATATGAAATCAGTGTTAGTTTATTTGAAAGAGTCTATAATATTATTAGAGTAATGATGCTTAGGCCTAGTTACTTATATAGCAGCCCTGAAACATTCATAGGCTTTGGTTCCTTTTGAGCTGAAGTCTGCCAAATGCCTCATATCAATGTTAATTTAATACGTCGTAATGAAACCTAAACAAAGACGACAAATAGGAGAGGGCGGATTTAAAGATCTGTTGTAAATCCGTTTCTTGTTTAAAAATTCTTTATTACGTTTGCAAATGCCAAAATAAAATTGATTGGACATCAGTTGGTTAGTTGTTGAAATTAGAACTGAATTATAAGTGGAATTTGAAAGTCAATGGAGAACCGAAGAGAAAAAAAATCACCTGGGCAATTTAATTATATGCACAAGTTGGGAAACACGATGATGTATACATTCCATCAAAAATGCTGCTAATGTCTGGCTCTTGATTTTTGTATTAAAAGCGATAAATTTCATTTAACAATGTGGATTTTAACATTGCATGAGCTCAATTAAGGTTATATATTTAAGGTAAAATTATATATATATATATATATATATATAGTTTTTACAAAATAATATATTTGAAAAACTTAGTTACAAAGTAGTTCCACTGTATCAAGCCATGTTCCACGACTGTGACATAGGGCATTCGTAAGATATGTGCCTCGCACGGCATGGTGGATACAACCTATTCAATGGCATACCACTGTTTCTCCTGATGAGAGGGAAGACAGCAGTATTCGAACAGCATTCAACTGGACTCCAACCACTCAACATAGAACGATTCCAGCTCCAACGCTTGGAAGGTCCGTCTTAACTTTTAAAATTAAATTTGTGAATCGTGTTATTGTTTTTGCCACAGGAGGTTTGCCGGCTAAATAACAGAAATGATACTAAATATACGACATGGTTTGGGGAACTAGTGTAAGTTTTAATTCTTATTGGATTACACATGCCTCATCCAATAACCTTTAAGTCTGAGAGATTTGCTGTCTTTTTATAATATAATTCTTTATAAATGTGGCAAGTCGATTAAGATAAGAAATAATATGGTTGTTAGACAATGGGACAATGAATTGGAGTATGACTACGAAGATGAAGGAATAGATTCATTGGTAGGATCTACACCACAACCTTCACCATATAGTACACATCCGAACACACCACAGCTGAACAGAACACCCTTTGACTGGAACTGGGATCACACAATATCTTCAAGACGAAGTGTATGTCTATTTTTTTTTCGGGGGGGGGGGGGGGGGCGGGGAGGGGTTGGCTGGTTACGGCTCAGGACTACTTTCAAAGTTGCGCACAACGATTCATGAACGTCATTTCGCCAATGCCTTGAAGTACAGAACTACTAACATAGTTTGTGTACATAGGCTCGTAAATACCTTTTCACCAATACCGTAAAGTGCAGAACGGCACATACATAAATCAAACTATAAAATTTATTCATGTACACATTGAACACAACAAAACAGAAGGTGCCGTACAAATGTGTGCAGCTTTAAGAATACTAATTTTGTATTTTTAAAAGATTTACGCTTTTAAAGAATTACGCTTCTATAGCTAAAATCTTTAATCCCTAGTTAATACAAGCGTTTTTTTTATATATTTTTGCATCATTGCACCAATAGTATCGCTTTTGATAGTTTGTACTACTTACTATTATCCTTATAATATAATATATGTAACTAGATTGGGATTATTTTACTGTTGTTTTCCTAGCAAGAATGTTTTATTTGAACATTTGTAGTGTCTTTTCCACAGTTTCGGTTTGATGAAATTCTGAAAGGGCCTCTCTTTTTTCAGCAAATCATCGAAAGTGGAAAATAAGCATCAAGACTAAATATTTAGGTCTCACTTTGAATTTCAAAATCAATTAAGACCGAGATTGTTCAGAAGTTTTGTTGTTATTGTAGTTTCGACATTTTGTGCATCCAGGGCCGTCGCTTCCTGCAAGTGAATCACAGGTAAATGATTTAAGATAGATTTTAAGAGCTATACTTTTACATGAAATAAATTTGCTGTTAGATATATTCCTTTTTAATGACTACTAAATTATAAAAATAGCAATAAAACTATGTGTCGAACATTTTTTCTGCCATTTTTGTCTGAGTAAGAGCTGGCCAGATGTTTACTTGCAGAATCCAGCAAATATTCTCTGGAAACTGGGCAACAGATAATCAAGACTTTGATAAAATGTACTGTTGGTCGTTGCAGGCACTGTAATGAAGTACAGTGTTTTTAAAGCACTTTAATCAACCGCATGGTCGTTAACAGTTGTCGTCAATTGTAAGTTTAAAGTTCCAAGTTTATGTACTGTGATCATGGTCTGTGGTTGTGAAATGACTACATACACTGTGATTATATATTGTGATTATACACTGTGGTTGTGAACTTACTTGCAACATGTGTTCAGCGGAACCCATAGGCTATTATGAAGTTTGTAGTTACAAAGTTACAAAAATATATTGGAGACTATTTGTTTAAAAAATAAAATGGCATAAGCAAATAGAGATTATTACTAATGGACGTGACCACTCTTTCTGAAATAAAAATGGGTTTTATTTTTTACAAAATAAAAAGTAAAATGCATAGCGTATTTTGGAGAACTACGGAGAACTACGATCTGTGTTATTTGCCCAGAGTATCCCAGTCTTCAAGATTGCAGTTAATACCAGGTGAAACCCTAATAAATAAATTATGGTAATATACATGGTTAATTACTTGATGAAGATGATAACTATATCAAGGGATACCGATTCATATTGAATATTAATAGATATCACTTATGTGAGCATCGCCCATACGGAACATGCACAATAGCATTTTTGTATTTTTAAATAAACTAATAATAGAAGCATGAACTGAACTGAATTCAAAAAACACTGAAAAAGGCACACTCTTTGTTAATTACTTATTTACACCTAAATAATGGCTATAAATGACCGTCTGAAATTTGTAAATTCCTTATTGAAATACTAACCGCTCTAAATATTAGCAGCAAGTTATTTATCAGACCCTCGTACAAACAAATCCCCTTTCTCCTTGTAATTGTGTTTAAATTTTGCTTATTATTGCATTGACTGTGGTTGTAATTTGGTTCTGATTGGTCGCGAGCATAGATCAAAGTCTTTGACAGAATTTTTAAAGGAAGTTTGATAAACAACGGCGTGTAGACGATGATATTACCAGCTAAACCCATTTCTGCAACATTAAATATGATTGTAATTTGCTTGTGATCACATGTGCGACCAACGTATGTATCATCCATTGGACATACGTTTGATCAAAACGCTAATTAGAAGTATAAAATCGAGAATTATGTAGACGTCGAAAAATAGACGTAACAAAAATGTTCGGATCAGGAAAAAAAAAACAGTCCTGTTCACGCTCACAGGAAATTTAAGCCTTGTACTGGTTGCTAATTCTGATGCTAATTCTGATCCCTGTTCCTTATGTCCTATTGTCACTGTGTAGACGGTGATGTGATTAATATTGTCACTACGTTTATATGTTACTTTTCGGACGTCTAAATAATGTCGGTATGTAGACGTTGGGAATTTAATGGGCCGAGCCCCACCTCTTATTCAGGCGTCCTCGCTGAGATATTTGCTGTTCAGCCAAACGGCAAAGATACAGCACACACGCGCAGTATTTACTTACTCTGTATCGGTTGTGGAGAGACCAGTAGCTTTTACTGTTACCTTTGTTAGAAGCATGCGTCTGCCTTATAGTGAGCTCCGTGGGAAATTTCAATGTTCATTTTTGCATATAAAATGTTAATGAATTTTGAAAAACAGAAATGAGCAAATTAGACATGCTACCGTATATCTCTGTCAAATTTGGTTGTCCTAACACTAATCATCTCAGAGGAGTTTGTGTGACAAGACCATTGCGAGTAAAAAGGAATCAGCTTACCAAATCATACGAATTCAATAAATCCCCTAGTGTAATAACTGAGTAGGAAATATAGAAACAGTAAAAAGTTTGGAATGCACAATGAACAATTCGGACATTAAGAATTTGTTAATATGACCTGTTAGAATTAAATAGTGTGAAAAATTACAGAACTATTCACCAGAAACGATAATTAAGAACTGTTTACTACAATGACAAAGGGGAATGTTTGCATGGGGGTTTATTTGTTCTGAACACTTGCAAGCAAATTTTGTGTGCAGTGCAATATCTAAAATAGATCAGTCCCCTTTTGTATGAAACAAGATACTCGCTTAATTCGTAAAAAACAACAAAGTATTTATTGGCCTTTGGGCTCTCGTCTCAAGGGACGATTAAAATGCCATTTTTGCTACCAGTCTTACATATTCTAGTGTGCTTTTTTGTCAAGATATATCATTTTTGGCATATTTATATACATCTAAGGGGTATCAGCATCATAAGCTGAACACAGCTACTGCCACCTGTGAATTACAGGAATAGGATATTTCACAAAAATAGATAAATGGAACATTCTGAATACACAATGAGTCTGTGTCTGCTCCAGCAGAACACACTGTATAAATGGAACGCAAACGCGCATCCAGTAGAACACACATTATGTACAAAAAAAACATTATGTTGGCAAAAGTTCTTTTTTATTACATTCCTATAAATGACTTGTATTTATTAAAATTGTGTCTATACGCCTTTAACAAACCTTTTGATAAAGAGCGTAGGTAGTAAGCGTTTAACATTAGTCTTGTGATTCCCCAGTCCTGTTGTTGTTCTTGTAAGATTTGTACTTATTCGCGTCATTCTTGGAATCACTTAAAGAGATAAACAACCGAGCAATACATCCTGTCCAGATTCCAGTATAGCAATACTGCATATGTACTGAATTAAAAAATCGATATGTTTGCAGTATCTTGCAAATAGCACTGCTAGTATCACATCTATATACAAAATTCGAATCAATTTGGAACCATGCCACAAAGACTCGGAGTTATTGAATCGGGATATCGCAGCTCCGTCATACTAAATTCGAATCGATTTGAAACTATACCATACAGGGGCCGGCTGTGTTAAATCGGTATACCGGTGGTGCAGTATACCATATATGACCGATTTAGATACTACCTCCAAAACTGAAGCACACAGTAAAATTCGTGATGTACTGTAAGACATTTACAACTCGGAAAGATTACTTTTACAATTCCTAAGTGTTTTTGTTTGCTAAGATAATCCCTTTTTCAACAGCACCCATTTTTCCGAACTTATACAGATATGTCACACTAAACGTTCTGCTATCCAATTTTTTCGTTTCGTTTTGTTCTAAGCATACAATTGTCTTAGCTAAAAATACAAAATTCATATCTGCCACGCTGTCCTACGCCCTGCGTAATCGTTCAAATTCGTGGAAATATCAAACTGTCAGAGTAATGCTTCAGGATCTGCGTTGCATGGGAAAGAAAGCAAAAAATACTACGTTGAAGTAACTTGAATTGCTGTTGAATAGATTTTAGCTCAACCATCTTTCGTCGGTGGGCTAGTCACATAACTTGTGGGCTATCCTTTGCCCATTATGTGCATATGTGTGTGCGTGTATGTGCTTGTGTTGTAGACAATCTTTCAAAGTGCTACTTTACATATCTGGTACGATTTGTTTGACTTCCATACAGCTCACTACTCTTCCTACAAATCCGGTTGGGTCGATTTGAAATTTTGTATGAATATTTGCCTAAAGTTGTACTATACTTGCATTTTGTTTGGTGATTTAGCCAAAATCGGCAAGAATAATGGCCAAGAACATTAAAATTACAGAACAGTAACAAAATGCTACAGCCTAACGCTTTCTCTCTAATGATAACTTGTGAAGATCCAATTGGTTTAGTGACCAGTGTTGTCGTTTGTTGAACACCGGATCAAGCAACACCCAGAGCCCAAGTTTTAACTGTCTTCCTTGCTGGGTTATATGGTCGATTTGTATATATTCATATACTATAAATGCATATTAAGTTTAAAATTAATAGTATTGATATATACATCATTTGTGTTCTTTATTGAAATGTGTTGCCCGAGTATGTTTTTAAAGACCAAGAACACAGTTCAACAAGAAATAATACCAAAGATTGAAGTATTTACAGAGTGTAATGCAGTGTTAAATACAAATTGCACTTTTAAAAATTATATTTCTGTGCTTCATAGTAACAGTATTCTAAAAGCCATGTCGTTTGTTAGTGTCATGCAGATTCCATGGCCAAAAGTAAATGAACAAAAGTGAAGAAAAGCAATAACTAAATTAGACTGTTTTTGCTACTTTGTAGAGATAAATTTACTCCGGAGCTTGTCGGTCAAACATTTTCAAGCGCATTGGCTGGGTAACACGACATAATGACACCTTGTTGTATAATTCTTAAGCTGTTGCTTATGAAAGCCAAGAACAAAAATGAGTGGATCGATGTAAACTTCAAACTTTGTCCACGGTCAGAAACGGGCTATAAAGCACCGTTTTTAGACAAAAGATACTGTTATTTTTTATTTCCTTAAAAATCAAAACAAACTCATGAAACGTTACTTCGACTTCTCCAGCTATAGATCTTAATGAAAAGCGAATTGGGTGCAGTTAAAAGAATGGGCTTTTACTTCGTTATTAGATATAGGGCACATCTCGAATCGTTTAAGAAATGTGCGGAAACGAAGAAAAATTAAGTTTGAAAAATTTAATGACGTATTCAGGTTGGATGTTGTATTTCTGCAAAATTCAGTTGGCTAATACATATTTTAAGAGATAAGTTTTAAATTTCTCTTCTCTGAGTATAATGGTAGCAGAATATGAACTCACTTTATTGCATCGCACTCAACACGCTGTTTTAACAAAGAAGACAACGCACTCATATAGAATTGAAGTCAATAAAAAAATACAACTATTCACTTATTACACGTAAACAAGGGCTGCGGTAAGCATAAAACTAACAAACTGTGTTTCAATGACTGTCTTATTTTAGAAGGTTTGACGGAGGAGGGTTGAAGGCTGATGATTCTAGATAAGGTTTGCATTTAAATGGAATCTTTAGTTGTTCACTGAGTCTGTCTTAATTTGATGTAGCAGTTTTCTCCTCATTTATTAGTAATTACGGCTGGTTTATTTATCGCTGTAGTTACAAGGGTTGATCAGGAACGGTCATATACTAAAATAGTTATGATCATATGGCGGTACAGTTTAACAAGTGCAATATATATACGTACTTATTTTGGCAGCAAAAATCGTTTGCAATCAAATATGTAACAAATCAGGTATTTACTCTGTAAGTGAAATGTCTGAACCTTACAACCATTATCATTAGTGAAATAACCCAGGAAGATTAAGATTTTCCAACAATATATATATATATATATATATATATATATATATATATATATATATATATATATATATATATATATATATATTGTTGAGTTATCTTATATATAGTGTTGTCTTGCAGAATAAATGGCAAATAAGGACGTTGCAGCTAATGGCGCAAGTGACTGCCCCAACAACACTATTTCGAACATTATTTCAACTCCTAAAAAAGGTGAATCAAAACCTGATTTATTAATCCCCGTTAAAAGAACGGATTTCAAGGTAAAGGTTGCCGTTCCTGCTATTGCTGCTCTTATCATAGGTAAGTTGCTTTTCAGTTTCACAGATATTGATGCCACTAAAACGGCTATAACTCTGTTCTAAATGTTCTATTTAAGTTATATTATACTAAACACGCATTCATGATATGTTAGTGATGTGTCATTTTATCGATTATTATCTTCTAATTCTACTAACTGTTGTAAATAAGCAGTTTTGCAGAGCCACATCAAATAATCTGGTTATTGATTAGAGTGGGATTAGTTGTTATTAAAAAGTAGTGGCTAAAATGAAATAGCTCTTTAAAGAAACCGGCACAATTTGTTGATGAAATTTAGCTGCTTCATAGCATATATCTTATTTAGTTTAGCCAGTTCAGTAGATTTATTGAAGTGACACACTGATACCCTGTTGTGTCTTTAACTTTGATTGTAAAGATATTGTAAATATTGTTATTTAAAAATATGTTTTACTTATCAAAATGCACCATATTTGCACTTCAAATGTTGGTTTTAAATTCCTAAAAAGATTAGATCAAAACCATGTACAGCCGGAACCTCGACATCGGATCACCGCCCTATTGGGACCACCTCTGAAATGGGGCATATTTTTTCGATCCCGAATGTGCTTCATAGATTTCAATGGTTAAGGAAACTCCCAATTGGGACCACCTCGGAACGGACCACTTCGGGCCACTCATTTCGGTTACGAGCAGTCAAAATGCCTGAAATCGGACCACTGTGGACAGAAGGGAAATCACTGTATTTGTGCGACACATTATTTACATCACTTAGCATGTTGCCGTCTTGGATATTGTTGCTGGGAATTATGGTAACAAGTGTGTAAAAAGAAAGGGACTTTATTTTGTTAGGTATTGTCTAAACAATAGCACTTGACAATATACAAACTCATTGCCTTCCCTCTGAGTAACTCTTGCGCGCTATAATCCTTTTGCCACCGGATACTGGAAGAGGGCGGGCGAGAACAACTCGACATCTACTTAATCTCTTGATACTTTAGACAGTCTGGCATGGATAATTTTTGAAGCTATATACATTGAACTCGTTTGCCAAATATAGTAGCAAAAATATGCAAAATCGTCTGTGTATATAGCATACAAATTGTTAATCAGTTGAGACGTAATAGATATTATTGTAAACAAATATTACTTTCAATGTATTTGGACATCAAAATTGAATCTATGGTCAACCCACAACATTTCACCCAGAATGACCAAACCTCCCAAATGGGTCCCCCTCTGATATAGGGCACATTTTTTCGGTCCCAAGGGTGGTCCAATTTCAGAGGTTGCTCTGTGCTTCATTTTAACTTCTTAAGAATAAAACGTTTGGGCTATTTTGAGGTCAAAAACATTATCTGCAACTAAAAAGAACGTTTAGTGCAACACAAGCTTATTGCAATTAAGTAACGTTCATTGTTTCATTTTATCTCATAATTATAACTGTATTCATTTCTTTTGGTAGGATTTCTGATGGTTGGTGTTGTCCTTTTCACCACAAACGGTAATATTTAAGCGCAATTGAAGATTTAAAATGATTAACTGTTGAATTGAGAGAAGAAATAACAGATTTTCGAGAATATTTTGCATTGTTAAATACAAATTAAAACCATATGAGCAATACTTGTAAATTAGCTCTTACAATTGAAGGGGTCCATGCGTAAACCTGATAACTGCAGTTATCAGCAGTGGAGAAAAGCCCTTTTAAAGTTTGAAATTTTAGTAACAAACATAGGTTTTTCCGACAGCATTTTTCTAAAAAAATGCCCACTTCTAATCGTTTTTGAGGTGTAAGACTTACATATGTGATAGAACAGAGGCCAAGAAATACTGTGGTGGTAATAGTGCACTTTCCTGATAAGTGGAGTTATCAAGTTTATGCATGGACCCCTTCAATTCGTTCTTAAAAAAGGGATACCAACTCAGGGTCATGCCCAAATATTAATAAATTGCCATCAGTTAGCAATGCTGTTTATGCACATTTTTGTGCACATGTTTTGCAACGTTTTATCAGCATTGATTGACTAATTGTCATCAGACACAGCAGGTTTTACTTCTGAATAGAATTCATGCAATGCACACCTGAACAAGTAGGACATCAAACGAGAAGTTAGAAAAACAGATTCAGATTGCAAAATTCAGCGCGAAAGATTGCTTCCATGTATTATTACAGCATTAAAATTAGACCATTCCAGATTGCGGCAACCCATATAGAAACACCTAGTATCTCAAACGTCTGAATTAAGGCGATACACTTGATGTCGGTCTAAATTTGAAACATGATGACGGCAAGCTGCATTTGGTTGACAGAGCAATGAATAATTAAATAGTAATATTACTAGACTGAAGTTTGTTTGCTTTTAAAGCCTCTCTTCAGAATCAATTTAATTAATGAATTAAAAAAAAAATAAAAACCGCAATGGTAACAAATCTAAAATGTAGTTGTGAAAGAAAAGACCCTGAAAATCGATCAAAAGTTATTTTTTATAGATAACAAAAATGGTTGGAGTTAAGAAAATTCTCAGATGGATCTGCTACTTGCGAAACGCAAGCTCAATCTGTGTGTAAACGAATGACAGAAGACACGACATGGCTCCTACTCTTGGCTTTTCTTGATTTATTCTATGAGTTACGACAACTCTCGGACCCTCTTATTGGTGACCTTAATGTAGAGGCTCCACTCTATATTTTAAAAGGAGAATAATTTGTGGTAAACCAAAATGGGTTACTCATTATTCTTTTAGTTAAAAGCTTGAAAAATTTCAGCGTGGCCTAGTGCGTGTTGTGTGGTGTCTCATATAGCTTGCGCCTTTAAGGTCCAAGACAAGTAGCACAAAAATACTTCTTTACCTTTTCTTTACCTTTTAGATGACACTGAACAAAGTTCAGCTACAGAATTAAAAATATCACCTGCTCCAATACAAGAAGAGGCAACCCGTAAGTGTTTTATGGAAATAAAATATAAATAAAATAAAAAAATTAAAATATAAAGTGCTTATTTTTAGTAATATCGTATATTGCATGTGAAGGAACTTCAGGAAAGCTTATCAAAGTTCCTTTTGAATTAGTGCAAATTTTATGAAGATCACTCATTGTTTTAACTTTTGAAGTGACTGCAGTACATTTCTTGACGACCAAATATAGGTATATAAGATTTATAAAATGTATCATATCAACATCTGTGCAGTGAAACAGCCAATGTACATTTTTTTAAAGTAAGATGAACGCATCCACAGTTTAACAACCATGAAAGTAAGACCTAAAATATCTCGGTCAAAATAAAACTCATTGAGATAAATGTCATGGCATTGTCTAAAGTATTACAAACGTTTGAATTAAAAAGTACTATTTGCTTTCAAAAATGAAACATGGCGATGGTAGACTATATTTGGTTTACATAGTAACGAATCATTAAATAATAACAGTGCTAGATTAATTTATTTGCTTTTAGAAGCAGATAAGCGGTAATAACTCCTGATTTCTCAGAAAACATTTCTTCATTATCAGTTTAATAAACGAATCAAATAAAAAGCGCAATAATAATAGCAATAATAGCAATCTAAGATGCAGTTGTAAAAGGAAAAATACAAAAACCTATCAAAGTTAAGTTTTTTATAGATGCCAGAAATTTATGAGTTCAGAAAATTCGCAGATAAATATAAAGTTTGCAAAACGCACACCTAGACTATCTTTAACCGAAAAGAGTACACGCCACGGTTCCTACTGTGGCCTTTTCTTAATTTATTCTCTGAAGAACAATTTCAAACTTTTGTTTGTCTTTTAGATGACACCAGACAAAGATCAACTACAGATGTAGGAATAACTGCTGCAATACAAGAAAAGACAACCCGTAAATGTTTTGCGAAATATGACTATATATTTAAAATGTAAAATATTAATTTTTGGTAATGACACTTTTGGTATGTGAAGTAAGGTCAGAAAATCTTATCAAAGTAGCTTTTGGTCTAAAAAAACAATTTATGAATTTGACTAAAAACTGTTTTTGGTTTTCAAGCAACTGTAATGCAGTGCTTGGTTGTCAACTGTATTTATGTAAAATTACTCATTTGTGCCATGTAAAGTTTGTCCTTTGGAACCGCCAATGAAGGGCGAATACAACAAATACATTTTCAAATCTTAATTTAAAAATACAATAATCTTTTGATAAAGCTGAAGACTGTTTTCGCGAGGGAGATGCCTTTTTGTATGAAGGCAACATATCGGTGACAGCATCGGGGCTGAAGTGTGTGAGATGGAGACTGCTCTATGAACTCATAGCTCAAGAATCATATTTTGCGCTATTGCCTCTCCCTTATGGCAACTACGAGGATGCAGGAAACAAATGCAGGTGAGAAGGAATGAAACTTATATGACACTAGAAATTGTTGATTGCTATTCAGTTCTGAAATACTGACCACAAAGAACCAAAATTGCATGAATTGCGTATCTTTGCTATTTATTGACCTGATTCGAATTAAAATTTTATTTAGTCTTTTGGAATGACATCAAATTCCTTTAGCTCTTCACTTGTTTGATTGCTTAGGTCGCCGACTGACGACATACCATGGTGTTTTACTCAGAATTGGGACGGATTTTTGATTCCCGATTTCTGTAAAATCGAACTATGCACAGGTGCCTCTTGCTTGATTATAATTTTTTGCAGTTTTCAAATAAAGAACCAAAGATTTTTTGAATGGTGCTATATACTTCGTATATGTTACAGGCAATGGTGGAATTGGGTTGATTGGTATACAGCCTGAACGCATCAGGCGGATTCATGTATTAATTAAAATGTCTTGGAAATGAATGCATTACCCAGAATGTTAGGTTAATTCATGCAGTAACCTGAAATGTTTCGTTATAATTACGTAGATTTGACATATATGAAGCAGGCAATCTCTGAATAAAATACCTAAGGTAATATCATTTGACATGCATCAGTGATCTTCTGAAGATTCGCCTTTAGGTTTATTACAGGACCCAACGAGGTATGCTTTCTCTTATAGGTTAGGCCAGAGACACTGTGACCATCCATGGCCCCCCTTAATGCAGGTTATAAGATTAAAGGTGTCATAGGTTCAGTCTTTCAAAAATATAGTTTTGTCTTATGCCTATAAAAGCCTGGGAGGGAACAATATAGTGAAAGATTTAGTTTCCAGCTCCAGTAAATTTTAAAATAACAAAAAAAAAATAATTTGCTTGAAGAAAACCTACCCAGGAAAGACTCTTGTTATTTATGCAGAGAGCTGATCAAAACCTCGGCATTTTTAAATTCTGGTATTACAATTCTAAAATTCAGGTAGTACACGAGTTTTTGAGTGCGTCGCTTCAAACGTAATATCCTAATACTCTACACAGATTATTAGCAGAATTATCTCCGGTATATTACCGAAGCAGATACGACACACTGACGGAGACAGTAAAATATCTTATAGAGCGTCCGAAGTATATCACTTTTGCAATGGTACCCTGAATTTCTGTGGGGTCATTCACTGATTGGTTTGTCGGTTTATCCCAAATTGCAATAAAATGCATTGCAGTCTACAAGACTGTATATATAAACACCTGCATTAAAAGTTTTAAACAAAATGCAGTCAGTTCACCCGCAAACTTAATAATTTTAAGTGTCTGATGTTATCACCATCACTTTTTATAAAAAATAATGTCAACTTAAATTAACCTGAACGTTTTGTGCAGAGACTATGTGGTTCACGTCTGGCAAATCTGTGTAACTGTAAAGCTTAACATTAGGTTAATTTACAAATTAACTTAATATTTTACGCAACGCACGCATATTAGAGGCATTGTAGGTCATACACGAATTAGCCCGATACGTTTAAACAATATAATAAAGGCCTGATTGTTTGTAGAGGCCTAACGTTAATGTTTTTACTTTTATATTGTGCTAGTGTATATTTATTTATATTTAGTGTCTATTGTAATTCAGCCCTTTGAGTAAATCGAGCATAATAATAATAATAATAATAATAATAATAATAATAATAATAATAATAATAATAATAATAATAATAATAATAATAATAATAATAATAATAATAATAATAATAATAACTTCGAGATTGCCTGCAACGTATATATCATCTTGCAAAATAGATTGGCAGGAACATTATTGCTATTATTACAATAATTATGGTTTTATATTATAAACTGAAATTGATCTAAATTGGTGGGATATTTAAAATTCCGTTCCCATAAACTGATTACTTGCAGAATGATGGCAATTTTTTGGGTTTTTTGTTTTAATTGTTTTGCTTAAATGAAAACAAACAATAATAAGTAAAATATAAACGATACAAGCCAGAATTGGCATAACAATACTGTCAATATAAACCGTTCCTGCATAACAATGGATCTATTGTGACTGCTGCAGGAAATGTTGACTATTGCAGTCCAAATCCTTGTCTCAATGGAGCTCAATGCACTAACACAGGTCAAAATGGCAGGATGTGTCAGTGCTCAGCAGGATACTCAGGTGTCAGATGTCAAATAGGTAACTTTAGAGTCTGGCAGTTAAATGTTAAATGTTCATCAAATCGGAGTTTTAGCTTTGGTTTTACAGCTGTTCCCTTGGGAATATAACGTATACTACTACAAAACAGAAAGCGAGACTTTGAACGAGAACCTATTTTTCTAAGAATCTCTATAGGGGGCTTCAATGTACGTGCATGTGTGCGTAAGTTAAACTTTTTCTTTAAAATGCTACTCCCCCAGTTTTGCTCCAATCGTTTTGATATTACATAGGAATGTTTTCTAGGTAGTCCCATACCTGCTTATTGCTTCTTTGACGATTGACGAAAAACTGAGAAAATGGCGGCACTTCTTGTGCCCGTTTGGACCCATTTTTAAAATGTTACTCCTTCTACAGTTTTACTCCAATCGTTTAGATGTTAAGCAGGGATGTTCCCCAGTGGTTCACCGTTCGCGATAAACTGCCGAAATGGTGGAAATTTGAAGCTTGGCAAACACTGGAATAAACAGTAGTAAATAACTGACTTGTCAAACCATCCATTTTGTAAAATTGCATAAATGTCGGTAAGTACGTAAATCGTCAAAACCCAACCTCTCCAACATCCCTTTTTGGGCAGCTTCCAACCGGGAAAACACGTTTTTGTGTATTAAAGTTATGAAAAAGCTACGTTCAGAAACAGGGTTCTTCATTTTTTGACCTAACAGTATTCGTTTCAGTTTTTCTCTCTCTCCTTGTTTGGTAACTCGGCTGGGTCATGTCCTTGGACATGCTTGTTTATATTCCGAAACCTTTCAAAGAAACTTTTTTGACAGTTCGAAAGCTTTCTAAAACATCCCTACTACTAGCAATTTGAAACGGCAACCCTACCCAATCCCTCCCCCGACCTTCACCAAGAATTGTGCATAACTGAAGCTAGTAATTTATATGACTATTCAGTTTATTTAAGAAGATAAGGAAATTTTTTCGTCGTCCTTACCAAACCAACACAAGCATGTCACTATGCTTTGCGTATTTAGGATATGCAAATTAGCATACATCATTTATTAACGGACAGTTTGGCTGGTTCACATGCTTGTGCAAATGCTGCCTCAGCCGTTACAAGTTACTTTGGTGATAAAAATCAGCTTGTTTGCTTTGCGTTTTGATTATGAAAACAAAAAGTGAAATACACAACTTCAGATCAAATAATATGTATGTGTTAACTTTAGTGGTGCCAGGGCCATTAATCAGAGGACTGGTGAATAACTGGTGAATAACATAAGAGAGCAAGTCAGATTTCTTAAAAATTCTACAGAACATGTATTAGTGAGAACTAGTGGTGAAACAATTTATATCATATTATTGGGTATATGTTTAGATTATGACCAACGGAAGCATAACGTTAGGGAGTTCTTAGTACTGAAAGTGACTGGTTTGCCCAGACGAAGGCCTCTACAAATCAATGGCTAAATAAAAGAAAAAGTTTATGTGCATCGAAATTTATGGTTAAAGGTAGAAACTTTCGAAAAACAATATTTTAGATGAATGTGTAACACCAGGAGTGGTTTACAATGGAGGTATCGCGTACGCTGCCAACGGCAGGCCGTGTCTTATCTGGCAAGTGGCGCTGAATGTATTAGAAATCAATGTGACTATTGACCACTTTCCTGACTTTTCCTGGGAAGCAGCGGCAAACAAATGCAGGTATCCTTGTTTATTTAAGCAAAATAATGTTACTGAAACTTTTATTAATAGTTTTTGCATATTATTATTATTATTCATATTATTATTATTATTATTACTATTATTACTAGGGCTTTTAAGATAAATTAATGGTTCGAAACGAGACTCTAATTTATGTTAGACTTTTTACATACAATAATTGTTCATAAGGATAAAGACGAGCGTTAAACATCGACCAAGTTATATCATTTTAAATATTTTTAGCCAAGTATAACTATCCTTCTATTATTATGCTTCTATATTTTGAACTGAATACATTTATCACTGATACATGCGATTGCGTTCCTTGACTTTATGTAATATGACTGCTAAAATAAAACCATACATTTAAACTGTGTGCGTTAAAATTTTAACCACACGATAACATTTGGATATCACAAGAAGTATAACATGTCTGAAACCAATTACGTAGCGCATTCATATGTCACATTAATATAAACCAGTTCCCATATATATTTTGCTTTCTTGAAGGGACATATTCCCGACCTACTTTGGTCCTCATTGTCTTACTTGGACGCTGGCACTAATGGAAGTTATATCATGTGATATACCAAATTGTTGACATTGAGTGAATTGCATTTCTGTCAGATGTAGAGAGTCAGCTTCATTAAATATGTGATAGGTATTCTGAATTTTAAAGACAGTTTTCTGCACTTTAATGGCAATCGATTACACTGAATTTTAAATCGGTGTGTTAATGGTAAACTTACATCTATGCACTCTCAAGACATAATTGAAAGAATTCTGCAGAAATATATAGACCATGATATGATCATTATTTACTACAAAAATCCTTATGCTAACCATACGATTACGATGATTAAAATCATCAATAAAATCTATTTTTTTCAGGAATTTAAACAAATTTCACAAAATCATCTCCCACAAACGATCCCGTTCCTCTTATGAGATTTTCTTTCATTATGTATGACACTTAATTATAAAGCTCACAACAGAGATAAAAAATTGGCTGTATAATTAATTAAGGAATTTAATATTGACATAGCATACTGCGTATTTTAACGTGCTTTTTATTGTTGAAAATAATCTAGTGTTTCTTTCTTTCAAACAATAATTCGTGATTATTTTTGTTTATAAGGAGATCTCTGCTGGTGAACTGTGTCTTCAGATAAATGTTTTTATGAACTGTGTTTTCTGTAACTCCAATAGAGATATAATTGAAAAGAAAATAGTGTGTTTAAACAATGATGAATACGTACATGTACATATACGTACATCGCGATTCCTAGTCATACCATATTCTTGTGTTTGGTCACTCATACTAGAGAGTGTTTAGCAGTGACAGTCGACAATCTCTTTCGCTTTAACATAACAGCAGGCGAGAGACCATCTGGCTGCTGTCTAGAGCGATGCATATCACGACACTCAATTCAGTGTTGAATTGAAGACAAAGCATTCATGAATGAATTTTAGTAACTTTAGTCTTAAAAAGAGTGAGATCTTTTTATTTTGGTTGATAATATTTGAAATGTGAAAACTTACACAGACATGTGAGCATACTAAATTAAACTCAGAAGATAGATGTAACATTTGCTGCACCTTTGTGTTTGATATATCTGACATTGAACCAGAGGCATTCAAAATTCGCCTGTTGAAGAAGGACATGAACCGTGACTTGAAAAGTGCCACAATTGCTTGAAATAGGCTGATCATACATGTAACAAATCTTTAACAAGATATAAACCTCTTTTCTGTAATCTCAGCATAACAGAATTCATGTACATTATATTTCGAAAATTCGATAACATCCAGCCTTCAGGACAGATGCTGTTAGTGTTCACATGAAAGATCTGCACAAGTGATAATGAACAAATAACAGCTGTTAAGGCATGAGCGTGTTGTCGTGAACGTTTTAAAGAACAGCTTTTAAAATTATAAATATTGTCAGCGTTCTTTAAACTCTGCTAAGGTTTTACCTACAGTTTCATCTAAAGTAGGTAACATCCTACAGCTAGGAAATCATTGATAGTTTGAGTGACACGATGTACTCACATTGATGAGAATTATGGTAAATATAAACCACTATCAGTTAGCTTTGGTGTCATGGTCATGCTAATGTGTTCTCAAATTCATAAAAGTCTTCTACATATTTTACTCTGGGGGTGGTGGGTTACAGTAATACTTATATATGCTTAAAGGTTATTGCTTTACTTGCGTACCTCCCACAGGAAAATATCTGGCTGCATGTAATAAACAAGATTGTACATGAGCAATGCCCCATCTCACGAATGCAAATTTCAAGACAGAAAGAAAGGAGGCGTCAGTCAATGTTTTAAAGGAAAAATGGTTTATCGCCAATATATCGATAAATTTTTGGCGACACGCCAAAAAAAGTAATAGTCACGTGATTCGCCTTTTTATTAATCGCCAAACAGCAACAACCAGGTGGATATATATACCAGTACCTTCCATCAAAATTTTAGGACGTTTCCATTTAAATCCTAAGAGGAGATAGTTTTCATGAAAATTGCTTTTGGCTAATATTTCAACCAATTTTAGGTGAATCACGAAAAAACGTAACGGCCAGGTGAGTACCAAAGCCTGCCACCTTTAACCAGAATTTCAAGAGATTCAATAGTGCTTTTGGCGAACCACCAAAACAGTTATAGCCAGATAGGTACTAATTTCTGCTTCCGTAATTCAAAATTTTTAGAAGCTAACATTATATTCATATCTATGGTGAGATTCTAGTAAGAACTGGTTTTTCGCCAATATTTCCGCCACTTTTTTCGAATTACGCAAGAACAGCAATAACCAGGTAAGTACCAATGACCACTAGCTGTAACCAAAATTTCAAAACACCAAGGCCACTTCTGTGGTATGAATTAAGATTATACTGATTTTGCTTCGTTTTTCGGCAATATTTTCGCCAATTTTTGGCCAATCACCAAACAAGTAGTAGACAGGTATGCAATACTTTCTGCTACCTATACGTAGAGTTTTAAGACAGTCAAGCTATGTTTAAATGTTTTATTCCCAATATCTCGACCAATTATTGCCAAATAGGAAAAAAACAAATGGCCAGGTGGACACTTATGTGCACGGTTCCATTCAAATCATAGGAGGATATACATTTTAACTGTATGCCAAATATTTTCGACAAGTTTTGGCGAATTACCGAAAAAGTCATATACAGTTTGGTAGTAATGTGTACCACTATTTCATAAAATTACAGGTTATTTTCCTGGCGTTAGTTAGTATTTTTCAGAAAAATTGCTTTTCCGCCAATATTCACACCCATTTTTGACGAATTACAAAGGAAAAAGAGAGAAAAACCACAGCAAAGTAGGTTCGAATATTCGCTTCCCCAATTCAAAATTTTAAGAGGGTAAGAATGTATAACTGGCGTAAGTTAAAAATTTAGTAAGAAATCGGTTTTTCGCCAATATTTCCCACCATTTTTTTCGAATAACGAAAAATAGTAACACCCGGGTAAGTACCAATGAAGGCTCTCTTTATCTAGAACTGGAAGGCAACAGTAGCCTACTTTTACTTAAAATTATAGTGCAAGGACTCTATTTTCCTGGAGTTCGTTCCTGGATGTTACTGAAAGTTTTTTTGTTTTCGATTTTTGGCCAATCACCAAAAAAAAAAATAGCTAATAACTCAATATTGCCTGCTACCTTTCCTTATAATTTCAAGAGAGTAAGAACATTTTACTGGAGATAAGGTTGTGCTGAATTTTTAAAGGTTCCTAATCGCACTTGCCAGTCGCTAAATATTGTGACAGTCAATCGGATAGTACTACCTTTCTTTTAAAATTTCGAAGCAGTGAGATTATTATCCTGGAGTTCATTAAGATTTTACTGAATGTTTTAGTTCTTTGCGAAAATTTTTGCCAATTTTTTACTAATACCAAAAATTAAAACAAACAGGACAACAGGAAGGCCTGCTACCTTTTCTTAAAATTCAAACTATTTTTACAGAGTTTGTTAAGATTTCACTGATTTCTTTTGTGTTTGTTTTTTTCTCGCCAGTTTTGCGGTCAATCACAAGGAAATTATAACAGCCAGACAGATGGTAATGCTTGCTACCTTTACTTGAAATTTTAAGACGGTAATTATTTCCCTGGAGTTAGTTAAGATTTAGCTGAAAATAATTTGTTTTTTTTTTCGCCAAGATTTTCGCCCTTTTTTGACCTAAGAATAAAAAAGTAATAAAAACACAGTTGTAATGCCTGCTAACTTCAACTAAAACTTTAAAAACAGTAAGACTATTTTCTTATAGTTAGTTAAGATTTTTAGCAAAAAAAAAATTTAGCAAAAACAATTTTGGCCAATATTTCCGCCATATTTTTGCGAATCGCCAAAACAGGTGACAGATAGGTGGACACCTGTGCATCCTACCTCTCACCCTAGAATTGCAGAATGTTTTCATGAAACACCTAAGACATAAGCTTTACAGAAAATTGGTTTTTGGCCAATATTTCCGCCACTTTTTGGCTAATTGCGCTGTTGCCTTTCATATGATATTGAGGTTCCTTGATTCATGTTGCACGAACAAAACTGAGCCTAGACATTTAGGATATTAAGCTGTATAAACAGAGAACATGCACTTCGAGCCCTATTTTCTGTGTTGAAATAGACATGGTACAGGGAGTCGACATAAACACCATTTTGATAAATTATTTCTTCAAAGCATATAGTTTTTTCATGTGCTAGACAGGGGATGGGGTGATGCTGAAACTGCTTGTATGAATTGTATTTCGGTGCCCAGTAAGCATGCACTAATTTGATGTGACATTGTTCTCTCCAATCATGTGTCCTTAGTTTGATTTTACTAAGTAGCCTAATTCGCATCATGTTACTATATAGCAAGAAGTGGACTTGCACTTAAAATGTTAACATGCGTATTATTTTTTTAAGGTTTCTTTTATCAATAAACAAATTAATTGATTCTTTCTTGGTATGTATCATAGTTTAATTAGTGCGGCATGCATGCGTTATGCTTGGTTCATTAGAGGAAGAAGCGATTATAATGAAATATGTATCATGTACCCATTCTTGGAAATAACAGACCTAATCAATGTGTAATTAAAACTTACGTTAAAGCTTGTAAATTACTGAAATAACCCAGCACGATTAACTCAGTATCTGTTAACACATTAACATATACATCACGCGTAGTCTATTTCGTGGGGCGAGGGGGGGTGGATAAGAATGATCAAATATGTATGTTGCACTCATTTTCAAAAAAAGGATCTAGTTACTGTGTGATTGAATGTTTGAAGATTAAGGTTGGAAAAATCAGTCAAACAATCCAGTAGGATTGGCGGAATAGCCATCAACCTTAGTTTTATGAGATATGAAATGAATATTTTATTACACTGTTGTACTTTTCATGTAAAATATATATATTCTTTAAAAGTAACATATGTAGTTTTTTTTCTTCAAAATTTTGAAATAATGGCAAATAAGGACGTTGAAGTTATTGGCATGAATGAATGCGCAAACAGTAATATTTATATCATGAGTTCAACCCCCAGAAATAGAGAATTGGAATCTGATTCACCGATTTCAGTTAAAACAACGGATTTTAGGGGGAAGGTTTTTGCCGTTGTTCTTGCTACTCTTATCATTGGTAAGTTTTTTCATCTTTCCACCGCTTGGCAGCCCTCTCCTGTACCATCCGCATAGAAAACATAAAGACGAGTATATCTAATTAATATGTACTTTGTATAAGTTGCTATGTCACAACTAAATACACCCTAATTGTAGGCACATTTTCAATAATTATCATATATTCTATCTGTAAGTTGTTGCAGATAAAAATGTGTTTGTATCCGATTTAGAATCCGACAAAACAGAAAAAACACTTATTTAACTGTCACAAGGCTATTCACTGGCGTAATGATTAAGCAAACCGTAACTGGTTGACAACAAAATAACAATTCATATCGGATGCTAGTTATATTAGCTGTTTCTCCTAACGTTTTAACTTGATAGTTTAACGACATTTTAGCGTTGTTGCTGGTAATGTGCTGCATGCATAAATGCGTATCAAAACATCAAAACGATAAATAATTGTTATAATTAAATTTAAGGAAATAGTGTACAGCAAACACATCTTTATTTGACTACTTATTTTGAGAAATTTGAGTATAATTTGAGAACAATAATAGCAAGCTTATTGTACTTAACTATCATTGATTAGTTTCGTTCTTATTACATTATGGTATCCATTTCATTTGGTAGGTTCTGTGACAGGCGCTATTGTTCTTTTAACAATGAATGGTAAGCTATATTGGTATAATGGTAAGCGATACTGAACTCTAAAGGTAACAGTTAAACTATCCAGCAAAAACTTGTTAAAAGTTATCGAAATTAATTTATTAATCTAGACAACGACATCACATAAATAACACCTGTTCTTAATTTGAAATTGTTTCAAATGTTCAATAGTTAGATATCTTGATAATTACTTACAAGGAGACGGCGACACAGGCAAAGAAGGGGACACCAGGGGACGCAGTGGAACAACTAGGCGGGCTAACGCTCAACAGCCTCAAGCTACAACTGAAGGCCACACCTCAGGTCAGTGAAAGCCAGAAATAAACTGACCTAGGAACGTTTTTCGTACCTATTATGGGAGCTTATCTAAGCTTTTGCGATTACATTTTGTTAATATTTTAATGTTTAGCGGTGCAGTTCAACTGATTTGTAAAGAAAACGGCATATTTATCTCTATAAAGCGGTTCATGTAATGACTATCTATGTAAAAAAGATAACAAAGCCAAACTCTCTTCAAAACACTTTTAAATAAAGCGTGCACTTTTTCTGTTTCAAGTATGATACTTCGCCAGAGACGTAAATAGCTAAAAATGTGTAGAGAAGCAATATTAACAATCTCTTAAACTTTAAAATAACGATAAAAAGAGGGTTTACTAAATACTTTACGTCCGTGGTATGTATTAATGAAGTTATTCACCTGTTATGGCTTTTCCAATCGATAGTTGCACAACTATAATATTAGTAGTACAGCTATTTGTCTACTTTTACTTCTTAATTTAAAATTGTGTTATAGACGCAAAATGCTGAATTTATTTATTGCAAAACGAGTTTTTTTAATCTTGCACATTAGATATTATAATGTGCATCTTTTAAAAGTAAAACCGACGAGTAGTTCATGACAGTGATTGCAATAATTAGCTGTACAACCGATTTTTTCTGGTCTACAATTTTTAGTTTATTTGAACGATAACAATCAGTGCTGAAACATTATACCAATGCATGGACTGTTAAAACGCCCTGCTATTAATTTTTGTGTTTAAAATTAAAAGAAATCACGATAGACATTAAAAGAAATCACGATAGACAATACTCGTGAAACAATAAAGAGAATATCAGCAAAATCAGTGAAAATATAAAACAAATGACAAATATAGGTGCAAACATGTTGCAAGTCGTATTATTGTCACTGCCATTGATGTTGAATGCCTTTTCTTACATAGACCAAACAGACATGATTGATCGTATGAGGCAAGGAAGTACAGAAGGTATTACTGACTTCATCGCACAGCAGACTACTGAAGTGGGAACAGTTTCAACAATGTTGATTGGTATCACTGCATAATACAGTTTAATATTTATTTTATTAATTTTTGTATATCATGGTAACATTTATGGAATGAGCCCATTTTAGCTTCTATGAAATCATAACTAGTATAAAGCTGTAAAACTGTATGTTTTCTTATCAATTCATTGTACTATAAAAGTAAACGCGTATAACCTAAAAAAATTGTGAAGACATTTTTCAGAAATGGAACAAAGATCCATTTTTATTATCTTTTATCACGTGGAACAGTGTTTGTTTCCCTGGGATAAAGTATGAGATCGAGATATTAAGACACCAGCAAGACCAGTTGTCACTAATCCGATATCGAACTCATTGATTAATACTAATTCAAGATTAATATTACCAGACTGTCTAAAAAGAAAAAGAAAAATTTGGAAATACGACCAAAAACATTTGTTTCATCCCAAATTAAAATATGACGATGGCAAACTATATCTGATGGACAATTATAAAATAGTATCGTTAGTAGATTCCATATTTATTTGCTTTTATTAGTATCTAACTGTATTAGCACTGCATATTTCTCATAAGGCTTCTTCCTTGTCAGTTTTATTATCAAATCAATTAACACGTATTTTTATAATTAGTCTGTAATGCAGTTTGGAATACAACTAGCAAGAAGTATCCATTGAATGAATTTTATAATTGGCAGAAAACTCGAAGTGTGTAGATAGATCTGGTGTTTGCAAATGCTCGCCCAATTTTGAAAAGAAAGAAAGATTACAGGACATC
This sequence comes from Protula sp. h YS-2021, assembly GCA_949752745.1. Taxonomy (NCBI): domain Eukaryota; kingdom Metazoa; phylum Annelida; class Polychaeta; order Sabellida; family Serpulidae; genus Protula; species Protula sp. h YS-2021. The sequence goes on from OX457026.1 coordinate 33,319,665, forward strand.
CTACGCTTGCATTTACATAATAAGTTCTCTGAACTGCGATCACTTTTAGACCGTTCCATTTGTAGTCTTAACTTGAAGGTCCACTATATTTATCTACAAGTATGTTATATACTATAACACGCGCTGATTGAAAATATAGAGATATAAAGAAATAACAAGTAATTTTTGCCTTATCTTACCGCATACACACGAAAGTCATAACAATATGCCAACATGACGCTTAGCATAAGTAGGAATATTTTGTGA